>CM002489.2:30029091-31279091 GCA_000573905.2 Oryza punctata | reverse complement strand
CACCACCGCCGCTCCTCCTTAAGATCGTCGGGAGAAAGGGGATTGGTGCGAGGTACCTGTTGATGAAATATTTGCACCCGATCGATGGTGCCAGATCTGCGTTGACGTGGATTAAGTCGACGAACACAATGGCCTTGGAAATCTGCTTACTCCAGTGCAGGTCCAAAAATTGATGAGATACGGGCGTGCGAATCAGTTTAATCTTGCAACTGACAAGATATGTAAGCAACAGATAAAACAAACGATCAAATAGTCGATCGGCTGATGTCGACCCCCAATTTTGCAAATCGGAGATCTTATGTGTTTATCTGTACCAATCCCTGGATCAGTAGTCGGTACACACATACATAGCCGGATCACAACATATCACGGATGAATTCAAGCTAAAAAGGTTAAGTACTTACATTAGGGCCAGGCAGGCTAACAACTATCAGAGAACAACAGCGGTATACAAAACAATACAAGGGCCCGATTGACATGCCACAGGCAGTCGACTGGGGAACGAGACCTAGAACGGGACCGCACTCCGATCATCTTGTTAAGTACGCCAGCGTACCAACAAGGGCTTCTCTTCAGGCACTCTGCTAAAGATAAATATAGAACAACAATGAGTACAAAAGTACTCAACAAGCCACCACACGAGAATGCATATGGTAGAAGGTATTTCAAGGAATGGCTTTCGGTTCTTTTGCGTAAAGCAAATTTTGTAAATCCTTTCACAAGCCTAAGACCTAGCATAGACTGATCAAATTTTAATACCATAGTTCATTAATCAACGACGGTTCTGTCCACCATCCATTGTCATCCCAAGGATAGCTTCCCGTCATTGAGTCGTCATGGTTTTCTGAGGACGCCCACCTTCCCTTTTCTCAGGAAGTGGCTCCATCAGCATAAAAATCATCATGCATCATCCCATCCCACACAAGTTAAGAATTTAGAGTCTAGCCAAGTGTAATACATGTCCCGGTGCTCAATATCCGCGAGCACGGCTATTCGAATAGATTTGGTTTACTCACACTGCAGTGGATGTACACTTTACCCGCACTCCGCAACTGCCCAACACATGAGCCTCGTCCCAACACATGAGACGCGTCACGGCAAAGCCTTTCGATAACCTTGCATTCGCAGTACCCGCTCCATGAACTATCATCCTCATGCACTCTAGGCGTATCTGTTTCTAGCAGTGAGAGGAATTCTGGCGCTTCCGGGAAGGGAAGTCTCGTACGCACGTAAAGTTTATAGTTTAAGTTTAGATTCTCACTCTCACACACGTGGCAGTCCTACAAATGGCGACACCGACGTAGGGCACGCATCGCGGCCCTACCTCAACGGCTGCCCCACTGTAGCGCACCTGCCTCACACACGGGGGTGAACCATCTATGCAAGGATACTGCCTCTGCTCGGCTATCTAGTCCGCTAGGTCTATACCCATCCGAGAAGTGCGGTTGTACGAGGGTCGTTTCATGCTTAACTTCATGGCTCAGTCCTTAACTGACTGGGGACGGTACTAGCCTTTTCCAGATACCACCCAAATCCACCATCCGCCCCGGTCGAAAACAGTTGTTTAGTTTCATTTCTCCTTTCACAAATTATGTCATCATATCATGGCAATGTGGCGCTCATGTCTCCACATGCCGCATCTCAATTACCTTCAAAGGTAATTGCCCAAGCATATAGCATTTTGATAAATATGAGTATGCATGATTCTAGAATAGCATTACTAAGCATTTGTCATAATTGACTAGGGACTCGTACGTAAACATGGTTACAAAGGGATATGGGGTAAACAATATTCAAGGCATGGCATAACAACAAGTAGGATGTTCATCATCGCATGCAACTTTATTTGCAAACAAAATAATTTCGCAATTTGGGATCAATATGTTCAAGGGATAGTGATGACTTGCCTTGCTCAGGATAGTCCTTACTCTATAATCTTGATCAACCTTCTCCTCCTGGAGCAGCACCCGTTGCCTCACGACTAATCGATACACCAATACTATAATTCGCGAGAAACCAATATTCAACCAATCAATCAATCATGTGCAAACAAATATAAATGTTGAAGTCGCAACTAGGGCCGCTCATATTACTCGCTTCTATCTAAATATAATGGCCATAGTATCACGGTCGGATTAATGAATCACTTCGGCGAATTGTTTGATTAGTTTACCAATCGAGCCATTATTTTATTTATGGATAGATTTACCCGACGCTATAACAGGTTAATAATTATCCAAGTTTTATATGTTAGATTCGTGGGGTTTATCTCATTGTCTAATTGTATAATATTCAACCCTATGTTACAGTCGAGCCTAAATTATATGGGTCCAGACATTCAGTTAGCACCTATATAATAGATATGTCTTTTATATACTCTTTAGTTTAACATATGCCAAAAGTAGGGTATTGTTCTAGTACTGTAGATGTTAGATGGGTGCTAACCAATCCAACTACCTGCCATTGTACTACTCAACTCTATTTTGATGGTTCATTCATAATACCTCTGTTGTTATTTGTCACAAATAAGCTACGGACTGATCTATATGTATTCATACTTTAGTTAGAAACTTACAAGGCTAAACTTTATTTAAATAATTTATAATTCGTAGGTTTTATTATATTTGGGCATAGATTAATAGATGGAACTAGTATTTCCTAAGCTTCGATTTAATTTGAAACAATACTTCTAATTAGTCTACATGGTTTCTACAGTGATAACGCATGTTAAGGACAATTATTCCTATACCTAGTTTACTGTACAACATCCCTTTTTATTTATTAGCACATTTTTATGTTGACCATTATCTAATCATTTGATATTAATTATTTTATAAATATAAATATATTTTATTAAATAGTAAATTATGTATTTATTGGATAGTTCATGAATTTACATGAATTCAGGTTCAAGTCTTACACAAATCGGAGCTAAAATGAATAAGTTATGTTTTTTCAAAGATTCAAATTATTTTGAGAAATTGTGAAAATATACGGTTCATAAGTCATTTACTCTTAATCCATTTTATCCTAATAATTTTGCGTTAGCCGATTAAAGTATTAGTTTATTTCAATTTACACGATTCCGAATAAATGGGACTCGGATAATAGTTAACCCTAGTCCGAAATAAGATACTCTACATATTTAATACCTAGGTTCCGATAATAATCACCCCTAACCGATAAATAGTTGGCTAAATATTTGTAACGGCTAATTTAGCGGATGACCTAATTATTGTGTAAAAACTAACTAAATACCGACTAAATAGATGTTTTAAATAGTTAACAGACAGTCGCATACATTCGATAGCAATTTAAGAATGACCGGTAATTAATCTTCCGTTTATATATAAACGATTTAGTGAAATTTAACTAATAGAAATCTACATAATCGGCTAAGTACCCTGCTAAGGATTAATTATTTAGACGAATAATCTAGTTAGGTGAATTATTTAAATTGTAATTAAATATCCGATTTAATTTTACTCGCCTCAAGATAATCGACGGCGACGGATATATTGATTTCCTAAACTAGTATTTTATATTAATCTAGCGCGTGTGCTCATAATTTCGAGATGACCAAAAATTAAATTCCTAATCCCCAAATTTTATCTCTCCATATTTTATTTTATTTTATTTTTATTTTTATTTTTCCTTCTCTCTTTTCTATCTTTTTCTTTTCCTTTTTCTTTCTTTTTTTTTCTTTCTGCTCCTTCTTCTTCCTCGGTCCTCTCTCTCTGCTTGTTTCTCTCCTCTCTCTCTGTACAGCCGGCAGGGAGGGGGGGCTTACCCGGCGGTGCGGTGGCGAGGGGCGGCAGGCCGGCTGGCAGGGCGGCAGCCGAGCGGTGGCTCCTAGACGGCGGCGGCCGGCGGTAGTGTGGCTAGGGCAAAAGAGATGGCCTCCGGCCAAATTGATGGGCGCGGGAGCAACGGTGGGGCATGGGGGTTCGGTTTTGCTGGTTAGATGGAAGAAAGGGGGCTCCCGGGATGCCTGCTCACGGCGAGCTCGCCGGTGGATCAATGGCAGCCGGGGTGGGGGGTTTTATAGCGCGGCAGAGGGGGAAAGAGGGGGCGGCCGGGGGGAAAGGGGGATGGGACGCGAGCGGCGCGGGAGGGGCTCGAGGTGGATGGGACGGCGCGCGGCGCAGCAGGCGCGGTAGGCGGCGACAGCGCGCGGCGCGCGGCGGGTACGGCGACGTGCGCGCGGCGGCCGACGGGCGGCGCGCATGCAGGCGGACGTGCGCGCGTGCGGCGCGGGTACGGCGGCGACCGGGCGACGTGCACGCGCGGCCCGAGGCGCACGTCAGTGGCGATGGCGACGGCGATGGGACGGCAGGCACGCACCGAACACGTGGCGGACAATGAACAGTGCATTTTAGGATTTATTAGATTTTTAGGGTTTCGGTTGATTTAAAAATTGAGGAAAAATGTAATTAAAATTTGTATTTCCTCCTAGGCATTTGAGTGTCAAATTTAGGCATCTAAATGTGAATTTGACCAAAATTTAATATTGTCCATTATTTAATATTTAGTATAGATTATTTCATGTTTTGTCATTTAAAACCTCCTATGTTTTGGAATTTATTTACATTCACCCACAAATAAATTCGTATTATATTAATTTGGATTTTGCCCTAAAAGCTGTGATGGTGCAAATATATTTCTATTGTATTAATTAAATGAGGTTAGCCCCAAAATTAGCATAGGTAATTTTGGAGGCTTCTGATACTCCTAAAACAAATTAAAATATTCTAGGGTGGCCTTTGTTAATATAATAGCACATTTGTTTTAATTTATTTATAGGTTAGTTTCTTTTATATGGAGGGATTTAATCTATTTAATTATAATCTCTTAATGCAATTTGGAGCTTGGTGCAGTATTGATCTACATATTGAATTAAACACTCCCATAATTCTATTTTATATAGAGAGCTTAGTTTATTTGAATGATTATCATTTCATGTGTATTTATATTTCATGAGACATTCTCGGGGGATTATCATTTTATGTGATACAGTCCAGATGACCGTCATTGCATGTGGTGTATTTACGTCTAGGTACTTAGTGTTTAACCCTAGCATTCCCATGAGATCAAGCTATCGTCATGGCTCAATAATCTAGTACTGGATCTGTAATTTATATTATATGAACTTAATAATTATCCTGTTCTATATTTAGTTTGGGATCGTATGCACAAATATTTATAGGACTAATAGATAATGTATTCTTGTAAACTATATTTATTACCTAGATATTTATCTTCAATTTATTTCATCATTGTGAAAATTTATAATTTGGCAAACAATAGCAATCATAACATCCAGCATGATGCAAAAGCTTTAAAAAGTTCGAAATTTTAGTGATTTTTATTTTCGGGAATTTTCAGGGTGTTACAGCTGACAAGCCGATATATGAATTCCAGCCGATGTTGATATTAGTCGATGTCGATGGAGTTTTGAGCAATCGGCTATTTATCCAATGTAGATTCTAATACTTGAGTAAATATTGGTATAAAGACAATCGATTAATTATAATGAAATAATATAATAATATAATCCAATAGAAATCATCGGCTAAGAATATGATAGGATAAGTACTTATCCGATGGTTAAACAATACATCAACCGGAGATCCGATGTCATCAAATCCAAATGATTAAATAATCAGTGAAACCTTTGTTGTGATCGGCTACCACCAACTTATATATAATCCTTATAAGTTGATGCAACATCTAGATAACTCATCGGCTGAAACCCTGATGAAACCCCTATTAAAAATCAAAGGCAGGTTAGCTTTTATGACTCTAAACACGACTTAGTGTGTCAAACCCAATTGATGCAGCACTAAGTATGGAAAGAAGCATAAAGTCTAAACAATCAAGCCTTTGACTGATTTTCAGGGTGGTGGATACATTATATAATCCAAGCCAACTAAGTAATCTAGGTAATATCGAGAGAACCCTAGATAGAGATCGGTCGATGCAAATAGAAAACATTGTCAATCTAGATTATATAACATATATGATAACTCGATGGTTTACATGGACAAGATTAGAGTGTCAAAGCGATGGAAGCACTAATCCCGACAATGCAAGCCGTCATAACAAGCCTTACCACTCGTCGGAGATCGAAGCTGATGCAACCCAACTTGAAATAAGAATTCATCGAAAAGTAACAGGGTGGCGATGCACCGAAATTAGATGTATTGATCTGTGGAGATCGATTACAGGGATCCCGGGTGTACATATTTACACTCATGGGTGGATACTAGTCCATATCGGACATTAGACAAAACTTTGTAAAGATAAAAAAGGAAAGATACAATTCCTGATCGGATACTAGATAAACACTTCCTAAAGGTAAAAGGAAACTACTAAACCCTGCCTAATTAATAAATAGAATTAAACTACCATGTCGTGGTTTTCGTGATTCCTTATTGAACTTGATCTTTTCTAAATAAACTTCCACCATTTGATTGATCTCTTTTCTTGACCGAATCCACTGAGAATCATACCAAATTTTGGTGTTAATAGCACCACTCTAGCCTGTAGCTGAGGTGCTGACATATTGGGTCCATGTGGATCCCACACTGGCTCAGCTGTCCGGATAAAATTGGAGTCAACTGGAGTCAATACTGCCTAAGGACTCAGGGTGATCCGATTTTGTAAGTTGAGAGATTTCATATATCTGGTTTTTGGTTATTGGTAATTTTGAACTCGGTGAAGGAGGTGTGAGAGGTCAGATGTAGTTTTCCCGAATTTTTTTATTTTTATTTTTTTAATATTTACAGAAATATTATAGCGCGAAAATATTTGCAGAAATAGACCTTGCCGCCCTCCACTTGGGTAGCAAGGTGACGTGGCACACGCGCGTGGGACGACCGTTTAGTGGAACTATGAATTTTGCACGTTACCCCCTTGCCGCCCTGGCAGAGGGCGACAAGGGTCTCCGTGCAAAATTCACAGCTCCTCGCCCGGGGCCTGCCATTTTGCAGGCAGCCCCCTTGTTGCCCTCTGCCAGGGCGGCAGGCCATAGCGCCTATAAAAGGTCTGCCGCCCTGCAATTCCTCCTCATTCGCTGCTCTCTTCGTTCCTCCTCTCACCTGCACAGTAAAAAAGGGAGAAGAGGAGGAGAAGAGAAGAAGAGGAAAAGCCCTACCGGTTTGAAACTCCGATTTCAGGTAATTTTCCTAGATCATATACGTGACTAAATGTACGATGTTAACTAGTGTTTTAGTTGTATTTCTGTAGAACTTTGTTTGAATAAATGCACTATATGAACTAGGGTTTTAGTTGGGGTACTGTAGAACTTTGTATTGTTAGATATAGGTAACTTAGTAGATCTGTAGTATTTATAGTTATTAGGTTTGTAGTCTTAAATGTTGTTGAGTAGCATTACAATAGCATCCATAAAAAATTATGGTACGTTGCAAACAAGATATTACACTGTAGTCCTTTATTACGTAAAATAGTGACCTAGTGATTTACTTTACAGATATGTCCAGTAAACTTATATTTCAACTATACCATGGTCAAGGAAACATCCATTACGGGCCGACTGGGGTAGATCTGTCAGAATTTATTGTAACAGCAAGGTGAGTTGATAGACCATCTGAGAGGAGTGTACCTTCTATAAAAAATTGTTTGATGAGGGGCTTGGGAGTTGATCCACAGATAAGTGACATTACAATCTATATTGTACTAATTCGGGCAACTGAGGGTTTTATTGGGAACTAATGTCAGTTCAAAAGTCTCGGATGTGGAGATGGTATGTGGAGAATGCATTGCAACGCGGGTGGCCTCTAGCTATGCTTCCGTATGTTCATCCAAAGGATCCAAATGTGGAGATGAACATGGATGATGGCGAGGGGCCAAGTGCTGAAGTGAATGAGACTGGAGTGGATCAGGTCAATGCACTAGAGGAAGATGGCGTAGTAGCTCCAGTAGGCATGCAACTTGGTGGAGTAGCTAACGAGGGGGAGACTGTCGGTGCCATTGTGGACGAAATGGAAAGAGAGGATTCTGACAACGAGCGTGTAGAGGAAGATGATTCATCAGATGATGACGAGAACAATATTAATCCAGCTGAATAGGCTAGCGATGATTTTTCTGGTCTGGTCGTCTCTGAAGGGGAAAATGTGAGATGGGAGTACAAAGAGAATGAAGTTATTCAGGGAGTGAGGTATGGTAATGGAGAAGACATGAAGGAGGCGGTGAAGCATTTTGCAGTGTCACTTCATAGAGAGTTTTGGGTTGCCAAGTCTAATCGATCACAATATGAAGTGAGGTGTGTTAAGGAAAAAAAGATGGGTGTCCCTGGAGAGTGCACGCTTATAAGGGAAAATGGAAGGATTACTGGACAGTGTCAGTCGTAACCAAGCATACATGTTATCTACCTGGTGTTCAGAAATACCACAGGAATATTACATGTGCATTTGTTGCATCTGAGATGTATGCGCACGTTGTGGACAATCTGACATATGAACCAAAGTCAATAATCCGACATATCGAAGAGAAATTCAAATATACTATTAGCTATGCCAAGGCATGGAGCGCAAAACAAAAAATAATAGAGATGAGATTTGGAACTTATGAAGCCTCGTATGATAATTTGCCACGTCCGCTATCTGTTATCCAACAAAGAAACCCTGGGAGCTCTTGTGCAATCAAGACATTCCCCTCAATTGAACATCCTAGCAATATTGTGCTGCAAAGAGCGTTCTTAGCTCCACATGCATGCAAGATGGCATTCGTGCACTATCGTCCAATTCTTTGCATTGATGGGACATTCTTGACCGGGAAGTACCGCGGCCAAATATTAACAGCAATTGGGGTAGATGGGAACAATCAGGTATTGCCCTTGGCATTTGCTTTTGTCGAGAGTGAGAACACCGACAGCTGGTACTGGTTCCTCCATCTGGTTAAAAAAGAAGTTGTTGGTATGAGGCCCAATGTGTGCCTAATACATGACATGCACGCCGGTATGCTTCGAGTAATAGAAGAGTTAAAATTTGGGAGTATGGATAGAGGATACCCTGGTGAGTGGGAAGATGTACAGAGTAGGTGGTGCATGCGTCATATAGGAGGTAATTTCTTCAAGCAATTCAAGAACAAGGAGCTGATGAACATGTTCAAGAGGCTATGCAATCAGAACCAGGAGAAAAAATTCAATGAGCTTTGAAAGAGGTTAGACGAGTTGACAGGCAAATGCAGTGATCAGCGTGCAGCGAGACCAGTGACCGTCGTTCCTGATCCTCCTCAAGCACTCGGAGCTCTCCCAACAGCTAGTCCAACATTGGTTAGAAGAACTGGAGAGCATATTCGGAAATTTTCTCAGTGGATTGAGAATGAACCAAAAGAGAAATGGGCCAAGACTTATGACATAGGTGGTGCTAGATATGGTATAATGACAACATATTTGGCGGAAGTTTACAATTGGGTGATGCGCGGTGTTCGTGGACTCCCACTAGTTGGTATAGTGGAGTTTATTTTACATGGGACATGTATGTATTTTAAGGAGCGGTTCCAAGCGGTTCTTCCCTCCATACCGAACAACAACATTTTTTTTGGAACTTTCATGGAGAAAAAGCTAGCAGACTGGCGTACAAAGGCCAGGAAACATCGAGCTCTAGTGCAAGGTACCCAACAGCACAGGTTTGAGGTACTCTGCCAAGGTAAGGCAGGCAGGGGTATCTACCGCAAGAGAGTAAAGCAGGAGTGTGTTCTCAAATCCGACGGCACATGTCATTGCTCATGTAGAAAGCCGAAGCTGCTCCACAGGCCATGCACCCATGTCATTGCTGCGGCATCGGAGTGTGGGATGCAAGATGGAGTATATATGTCACAATACTTCTCTAAGCAAGCAATATATCACACATGGAGTGGCAAGATTTATGGCTTTGGTATAGTTGGGGAGTTCACACAGATTAACGATCCGATAATCAATATTCCTGATCCATCGAAACTCCGAGACAAGACTGGAAGGAGAAAGACTCGTCGCATCCGCAACAATATGGACGTGTCGGAGGCAGGCAGGGTGAAGCGGTGCAGCAAATGCGATGAACGTGACCACACCTATAAGTACTATCCTAAAGACAAGGAAAAACCAAGTGCGGCGGAGGCAGGACTATCAGGATCAGCAGCAGATAGAACTCGCCTACGGGTGAAGGCACTACTTCAAGTCGACCCCATCCTAGACGTCCTCGTGGAACGTCCGGCTACGTGTGGTGTAGTTCATGTGTTCTATGTTGGCAAAAGGTTTTGCTTGTAATTTCGTTCGAACTTATCGATGTTATGGCATTATGTTGTGTTGCGAACCACTTGTTAGACTTCGGCATGTAATGTTTTATGTTTCATGGCTTGTAATTCTCTAAGCAAGCAATATATCACCCATATATAGGGCGGCAAGGTATACATCTGCATACGTCCACTCTTACTTTCAGCGGTAATCAGGCCGACCAACCGTGCCCCATGATGTAGACATGTCAAGGTTATCACTGCGATTTTGGTGCCTACATAACAAGCGATGCGGCACAAAATTTCATCTATGTACTCAACAAGCGCTGGCACAACCCTTCATCCCACCAGCTTTCGGTAATAGCTAGACGCCGGGGTGTTGAGGATCCCAACTGGCATAGCGATCCTTGTGCATACCTATTCCCACCTTGGTGCCAGCGGCCTCTCTACCTTTGCGGTGACCGATGCCAACTAATGGCTTCGCTGAATCCAGACATTCGAGGAAGGTGCTTTTTTAGGTGCCCTAACTATGACCGTGAGGTATTTCATTCTCGTGCACTATGCTTATTCAGTTGTCATGAGCGGTTGTTTATTCTTCATCCTACTCTATTCATCAGACCCGCGCTACGACTTGTGGATACATCGAGTGGGTCGATACAGAAAATCCCATTCTTGACCTGACCACTTGTTTACAAGAACGACGCTGGTATTTCTCATCAGAAAGTACTGAGCAATACTTGCAGAGAAATGCAGCTTACGAACGCCAACATCGTGAACAATAGTGCGACTGGCGGGTGCTAACGGACGCACTCCCTCCATGGGAAGCCCATCCAAAATGCAGATACGGTGATCGTTGTCAGGTTCTCTGTTCTACAAAGCCTAGTAGTTTGGGTCAGAGGTTCTTTGTTTGCCCAAATATTCTAGACGATGATTTCATGGTAAAAGTACTTTGATTATCATGAATCCTTATTATATCACAAGATTCACTAACTTTGTTCACTTCACATCTATTCGTTTCTCCTAGGAACCGTCAAGAAGATGTCAATACAGACAATGGATAGACACCAAAAAGGTTCTAAGTGATCCAACTTCCCGTGTGGTGCAGCTTGAATTGCCAGAGCAATACAGGTTTACTAAAGTGCAATTTGAGAGGGGAGAGGGATCCTCACGTAGGGGTTAGCTATTATCGGACAACTTACCTTACTCAAATATGTAATGTCATGTTTCGTTGTTCCATTATTATATTGTCGCCGTGTTCAACTCTTGCACTACCTTCCTTCTAGTTTGAATCTAATCTCATCTATGTAACCGCAATGGAACCAGATGTTTCCTGTTCAAATTGTACTACTACTTATTTGCGTGACATAATTCTGCGACCGAGACTACGATAAGACAATATAAATTCCGTACGCTAATACCATAAATAAGTTACAACATGAACTCTTACTTAAAATATGAAATTGTAAAACAACCGACTTCAATAGAATTTTCAAAATATTATCAACAAGTTTTATAACAAAGGACTTTTTAAGTGTTATCAACAAAGCTTATCTCATTATAAAAAAAAGGGTAAGACCTGGCAACAAGGGGTCTACTGCAAAATAGCCACCTTGCCACCCTTGCAGAGGGCAGCAAGGGACCTCAATTAAAGATCGCTGCACTAAGGCCTACCGGTAAGGGGCTAAACGCAAAATAGCCACCTTGCCACCCTTACAGTAAAGGCAAAATACGCACACGGCGCCGTGTGCCACGTCACCTTGCCGCCCAAGTGGAGGGCGGCAAGATCTATTTCTGCAAATATTTTCGACGCTATAATATTCCTGTAAATGTTAAAAAAATAAAAAAAATTCTAGTTTTTCCAACCCTGAGTGTGTGAGGGGTCTTGGCACAGTCGAACCCTCCCAATACGTATGGCCCAGCGCACACTCGTTCCGGCCGACATTTATGGGCCTCAAGTAGGCATTCCTTTCCGGCCGACATGTATAGGCCTCACAGATGTGTGGCTAACATGTATAGGCCGTTCGGAGGCCACACTTCCGTTCCGGACCAGCATGTATGGGCCTCACCGGGCCGCATCGATGCATCCCCGTTCTGGGTCACCTATTGGGCCGCACATTTCGGCTGCACGTTTTTCCGCCTACCACTATCCTCTTCTAGGTCGAGTTGCGGGCTGCGGCGCCTCTTCTTCCTGAACCAATGCCTCCTGTTGGCGGTACTGATCGCCGGAGGTGCCAAGGCTTATGAGGCATTTCTGGATTTACTTATCTGAAACTGCTAAACGTTTCTAATTCTTCGAATGATTCCGCCTGTGCCATACTGACGTGCCACAGCTGCAACCTGGAGTATTCCGCATGCAGGGGGAAACTTTGGTGCATCTCATTTTTCATTTAGAACAAAGTCATTTTCAATTTAACTGCAGAAAAAAATGGGGACTTCAGTGTTCTGACCTGAAAAAGATTTTTCAGAAAAGTAATCTGAAATACTTAATACATAAGCAGAGGCGCAACATCAGGATCTCTCTTCACCAATGTTGATGACCGCGATACAAATAGCAGTAGACATTATGTACACAGCCTTCAGGACCAGTACTTGGGAGAGGCAGATATTGATGTATATCTATGTTCATCTAGCACCTAAAGCGTGATAGGAGGAAAAGAAAAACATGGTTACTACAACACATTTGCATACTAAAAAAAATGTCACCGTGGATGATGAACCGATGAACTATATTTTCCTCTGATGAAACAAAACCTACAAATACCACCGCGATCATGTTGCTTGCTGTGATCGTGAGCACCAAGCTGTAGAAACTGAGATCGTAAAGTCGATCTAGTTTTCCTTTCTCTAGAATCAACTATTGCATATCCCAATCACCGCAGCATTACAAAACTGTATTCCACAACACCAGCTCATATGAACTGCCTCGACTTCAAGTATCTCCTTCTAAAAGTGGTTGAGCACCAGAATCTATGAGAGGAACAGGAAGGAAAACATTAGCATGATATATCCAGACCATTGTTTGACATATCCAAAATGGAGAAAGATGCAACGTTAGTGTCTTTTAATAAGTCCTCACCTGCAGTTCTGTTATGCATGTCAAGTGTTTGATTTCTCCGGTTCTGAATGATATGAACAATTTCGGACTTCACAATACGTGACAATAAGACGCCGGCAGCTAATGCACAAAATATAAGCATTGTGAACACTGAATCCCATCCACGTTTTGAAATAAAACCTGTAATGAATGGACCTAAGGCAGCACCAAGCGATCCTGTTCCATCTATAATTGAGGTGACGGTGGCCAACGCGCGGGAATCCCCCTTAAGAGATTTGTGGGTTCCCAGATCAGCAGAAACTGCAGTTGTTATGAGAGCATAAGGTCCATTAACAAACAAGCCACTGATCATCATCAAGCCAATGTTTGCCACTTCTGAAGTACTGCCATATGCATGGAAGGCGTAAAGAGATGGAATAGCCAAGTACATGAAGATTGCTGCCGTAGTGGCCCTTGCATTGAGATGATCAGATATGAACCCTGCAAGAATTCCACCAATGATCCCACCTACATCAAACAAAACTGATAGATACCCAGCAGACGTGACTGACATTTCCTTGCCTCCAACAGCTGGAAAATACCCAAACAAAGTGATCGAGTGATTAATTGAAATGATAAAAATACGAAAATATAGTAAAACTACAATTTCTTGTATGATCTGAAGTGTCCAAAATAGTTGGAGACGAATCGTCAAACCAAATTTCTTGTGCAGTATGCACAACACAATGTACCATTTGACATGAAGAACACATGTTGCAATCAGATAAGCAGCATAACATAACAATAGGGGCCATATTAGCAGAATTCAATTATTAAATGTATTAAAACAATGATACTCTCTAGATACCCATACATAAAAAACAGGGGACACCTGATATGTACAACCTGATAAACCAGCAGACCACTAATTTCCCACTACATTTTGCTTATCACGTGGCTATCTCCTGTGTTCTACTCATCTATACCAAAATGCTCAATACCTCAGCCTATCATAGGCAATTGCTAATGTACCACGACAAACTGTGATAATCCAAGGTAAAAGTCTGCAAGAAAAAATCGATTGCAAGAAAGTGTTTGTGACAGTTACTAAAAAAACATCATACCAATCTAGCATGGCACAAATCTGCAAGCTGACCAGTCATATCAATTCAGTGTGATAATGTGCATCGCTGTGCCCAATCACTGAGCTAGTGAAAAATAAATCCATGTGCATACCCGTCTGGCTCAGGTAGAAGGGAAGCCAGTACAAGAACGTGTAGGCGACCAGCTTCGCGAAGAAGAGGCAGAGCGCGAAGGTGATCACGCCAGGAATCGCGAACGCCTTCCAGATCCCCACGGCGTCCCTCCTCTCCTCCTTCCCGGCGCCACCGGCGGCGCTCGCGCTGCTGCTGCTGTCCTCCTCGTCGGTGCTCGCCTCACTGACTGCCTTGGGCAGCGTCGTCGGAGAGAAGCCAAGGTCCTCCGGGTAAGGCGCCAGGAAGAAGAACACAAGAACGCCACCGAACGCAATGAGAAGGCCCGGGACGATGAACGACCACCCCCACCCGTACCGGAGCACAGCGGCGGCGATGAGGGAGCCGCTGATGTTCCCGATGGAGGTGTGCGCATTCCATATCCCCATGATGAGGCCGCGCCTCCGGCCACGGAACCAGTTACCGACGATGGCGACGACCGAGGGCCAGCCGGTCGATTGGAGCAATCCGGCGATCACCTGGGCGGCGAGGTAGAAGGCGAGGGAGTGGAGGGAAAGGAAATAACCGACACCGAAGAGCGCGACAGCGGTGCCGCTCCCGATCATGCCGACGGTGAGGAAGATGCGGAGGTCGAGGCGGTCGCCGAGGTGGCCCGCGACGAACATGCCGAGGGAGTAGAAGGCGAGGAACGCGACATCGGTCTCGCCGAGGAGCGCCGGGTCGTGGAACGGCGGCCACGCCTCCGAGAGCGCGCGCTTGACGATGCTGGGCGGCTTGCGGGAGGCGTGGTAGAGCGCGTAGGCGACGAAGGTGAGCCCCAGGACGAGGCCCCGGTGGGAGTTGTAGGAGATGTCCGGCAGGGCGCATAGGCCCGGCGGCGCGCGGTGGGCGCGCTGAGGCACCGGCGATGGCGATGGCGGTGGCGGTGGCTTCGCCATGGTACGGGTGGCGGAAGCTTCGCGGGGAGGGGGGGCGGAGCCGGAGGAAGGGGAGGAGAGAGGACGTGGCGGGGCAGCCGGGCCGAGGAGACGACACGCGGCTGGGCGGTTATGGGCTCGCCTGATGCGAGTTTGGGATCGACTTTTCTTTGCGATATTTTTTTCGGGCCTGATCGGTTGGCTTTAGTTAAAACGGTTTAGTAGAGAATAAAAAATAATTTATAGATAAACTTTTATATATTTGTTCGTAACGATTTAAAAGCCAATACTAAAAGAAAATACGTTGAAAATATTTTAAAATTAACTTCAAAATCAAGTTTGAAAATTTAAATTTTGGTTTTTGTTTTAACTTATTAAGTCAATTGATGGAGCTATTTTCTTTCTTGTCCTGTTTCTTCCCCATTCTCCTCGTTTTCAGCATTACTGGTGTACTGTGTTAGCCGTATGTACGACTATAACCTCCGTATCTATTAAATATTTTTACATATTACTTATAATAATTAACTTAAATTCATAATGATAATATATAATACAAAACATGATAGCTAGATTGTTGTAAAAAAAAGTAAATTAATGAAAAAATTTTAAGTTGATTCAGACAAATGACTTATGGAGTGTTTTCATTCAGTTTGAACGTTGTTATTAAGATCATATGAAGTTCCTGTTACGAAAACTACTATTATTATATGTAAATCACTTCATAAGAAAAATCGGTAATAAGAAATAATTGAATCTTTAGAGCTGGAGCAATTAGGAAACTGAATAGATAAAATTTTTGAACATGCATCAGGCACTTGTCCTTAAAGAATCTCGAGTCCTTGATCGGCGTGTAGTTATGCTCGTACTACCCTCAACGGCAATAGGTGCCGTAGCCGCCTGAAACTGTCGCCCTGTCACAGTTCCTCCATCAACTTCAACTACAGCACGCACTACGCTGTGATGTCAATGGCTCACATCAGCCCGCGTCTCTTAATGAAGCGAGTAACATTGAAGTTGTCCATGATAAATAGGTCCAAGTATTTGGTGCTATCGTCAACGTCGGGTTGCGAGGGCTTGGTCAGTGTTTTGGTAGTGGTAAGTGACACAGCTGCTCGACACCGTCGAAGCTGCACCACATGTGTCGCCGCTGTTTGGGATCTAGGAGCATCTCGTCATAGTGAGTGTGGTCGCGACCTTGTGAGGAGATGGTGGCAGTGATGCATCATGCTGCGGCTGATGACCGGATGAGACGGGGTGGGGAAGGGATGGAGAGAAGGCGGGGATGGGGAGGAGGATGTTGTGGTGGCGCCGGGCATGGGGAGAAAGTGGATGCAGTTATGGCAGCAAGGAGGAAGGAGGCGGCGGCGATGATGATTGAAGAGGGGAGGTGGCGGTGCTGGGATGGGAAGAGGTGGACACGGGCAGGGATGGAAAGAATACACGATTTTTTTTTCGAGTATATGACTTCTCGATTATTCTGGCCGTAACAAACGTGAAGTCTCCCGGTTTTTCCGGTCTCTCTGTATCTATATATTATTACCGCCGATCCTCCTCTCAATCTGTCATCATACGTTCCAATTTTTCTTACCAATTAATCCAACGGTTAGTATATATTGCATGATATGGCTCATCCTGGGATCATCCTCAGATTCACTTTTCACTTGGGTAGATGTGGCAAGTTTCCAGAGTTTTTGAAGTAGACAAACTGCAAGCTATAGAAGTTTACATTACATGAATTTTAAAGCAAATTTGAAGAAATTCTAGAAAAAAACTAGATAGGTCACTGGCATCAGCAAAATCAAAGTAGCAGAGAAAAATAATGTCAAATACTATAATTATGCTGAAGCTGGGAGGGACATCCATAACCAGTGCCAGTTTATGTCCTGATATGCTGTAATTATACGGGACCAAAAAGGAACATCCAGAATCTTGCTTGAGAATGTAGGATTCGGGCTTCGACTGAATCTAGTTGATGAATATTATGTCACCTTATCACCATTAACTTGGGTTCTCCTATGATGTTCTCATAAGATTCCTGCGTTTTTCGTGTGGCCTAATCAAGCGATTAATTCTGTGTTTTTTCTATATTTTGTAATCATGTTTTACACTTACATTGATGTTAAAATCCTATGTTTTTTTCCTATTCCTTCATTTTCTCAATCTCACGCTTCAAAAGAGCCTTTCAATCATCTATTATATTATTTTAAGATAGCTTGAAAAGAAGGCACCACGTTTACTGTAGAGGCTAGAAATTCCCACATTAATCGGAGAAAAAGAAAAGGAGAGTCCAAGTAGAAATACAATCTAAAAGTAACTGAAATTCGAAATTAAAAATAAGCAATACTAAAGAGGAGTCCATATAAAAACCTAATACGTGATTAATTAAAATTCAGAATAAACAAATAAATAAATTTCTAAAATTAGGAAAGAAAAGGAAAAGTTCAAGTAGGAATACAATTTTGAAATAACTAAAATTCAGAATAAAAAAAATAAAACAACAATTAATCCATCTATAACACAACACGAGATTATTTAGAAATTGAAATAAAAAATAAAATAAATTTAGAAATTAGAAAAATAAAAAATAAGAGTTCAACTAGAAATACAATTTATAAATAACAAAAATTCGTAATAGAAAATAAAGACTATTGAAAGAATAAACCATCCAGAACATACGACGAGATTAATTAAAATTTAAAAATAAAAATAATTATAAGAGTTCAAGTAGGAATACATTTACAAATAAAAATATTAAAATGAAAAAAATAGATTTTCAGAAAGAATAGTTCATCTAGAACACAACGATATCAAATGATAATAAAGAAGGAAAAACAATAGATCCGTAAAGAAGTAAAGTGATGGTAGTTGATGGGACATATAAAAACTATAAACATATAATCAAAATCTCAAATAGAATCTCAATAACGATTAAGAGGAGGGACAACGGACAAGCCATTAAGCAGCACGGTCACGGCAGTTGGCGGGATTCTAGAAAGTAAAAAAATAAACCCCAATAATAATCATGTTTAATTTTTAAAATATCAATGATAATAAAGAGTGGAGACAGCAGTTTAGCGGGACTTCTGAAAAGTAAAAAAATAAATCCAAACGATAATTATATTCGATTTTTAATATCCCAATGATAATAAAGAGAGGAGGTAGCGGAGGGATCATAGAGGAGTACAGTGACGGTGTTTGACAGAACTTTAAAAAATTTATAAAAACAAAACCCAACAAGACAATAAACTTTAAAACTAAAAGGTCTAATTTTTAAAGATTTTATGGAAGATGAATAGAAATAGTGATAGATCGACAAGCAAATAAATGCTTGACAAATGAGTAAGGAGTAGCGACCGAAACGACTTTTAAAAACTATAAAATTAAAAACACGCGGATGATAAAGTTCGGTCTTTCAAAATCCTAAGATAACGAGATAGATATTTAATAAATTTTAAGTAAAATTATATGTAAAAAATAAATAATTTTATATGGGTATAAGCCGCGCAATTGCGCGGGCCTCCCAGCTAGTTTGTTTAAAAAGACCATATAAGAGAAAATCCTAAAGGATTAAAATCCTACAAAAATTCATATATTTTTTCTTCGAATCAAAGAGCCATCCTTGCACGATCTGCTACTATGATCCTACTATTAGTCAAACAAGGGTTGCTGACCATTAGTTTCCATTCAAACAATTGAAGTACCATTGAAGTTGTTCAAAATTTTGATAGGGTACATTTTTTTCTGTTGCAATGCAGAACGCCCCAATATTTTCCCCATTAGAAAAGCACTACCGTTCCACGTTACAGCAAAAAATAAAAAAAAACATTGATAAATGACAACTCACTGAATCTACGGTTCAGATCGCTCGCAACCTTCGGATGGAGGTGGGACCCACCTGCAGCGGCACAGTTCCCTCCCACAAAAAGATAGGCGGATAGCGTTCATCCCCCACTCCTCCCCGTCCGGCGCGCGGCTCCTCCGTCGACCCGCCGTAGGTAACCTTCCGATGGCCGCCGCCTCCGCCACCGCCGCCATCTCCGGCGCGTTGCTCCCCCACGCTGTCGTATGCCACCGCTTGCCGCCGCGGCCGCAGCTCCTCGCGGTGTCCTCCTCATTCCGCCGCCTCTCCCTGACCGCCTCCCCTCGCCGGACCAGCCACCTGGTCCCTCGCGCGGACGCCAGCGCGGAAGCAGGAGAACCAGAGCCCGCCGCTGAGGCTGAGGCTGAGGTTGTCGCTGCCTCGGCTGACGCCGAGGTGGAGGAGGGTGAGGCGGAGGCGGCTGTCGCGGTGGCGGAGGAGGAAGAGCAGGAGGAAGAAGATGAGCCTCCGCCGCTGAGGAAGCCCCCGGTTAAGTTCGGCGAGATAATTGGGGTGAGCATTTTTGCGTAATATTCTTATAAACTGCTCATAACTTTTGGATTATCGGCGTGGAGCAATGCAGGTGACAAAAACAGCAGCTAACCATATTTTTATTAGGGGAGAATGCAACAATTTATCTATGTCTATATGAGTAGCATTTCTTTGTTTCGCTGTTGTGTTGAGTTGTTGACAGATCAGGTGCTGAAATTGCAACTCATTGCGTGTAACACTCATGGCAGAATTAGTTACTACGTAGTCTGCTACTCAGTAAATGGAAAGTATATAGTTAGTAAACTGAATTGGAGATTGATTTTTCTCGTAAATGGAAAGGGTAACCTATTTAGTAAACGGAATTGGGGATTGATTTTTCTCAACATGGGTTCACTTCAGTTTGGTGGCAGATAAGTCAGTAAGGGACTCTGGGAGTCACCATTCTTTTGTGACTTCCTTGTAATTCTTTTTTGTTCTTGTATGTTTTCATGAGTGTGTCTCGATTGGATTTGGTGGTTTCTTGAGATTCTGTGCAATCACGATTTGTCTTAAAACAAGAATTTCATTATTTCACAGTTATATCCATGACAATTTTGGACTAGTTTACTTGTGACGTGATTTTACTTGAATTGTTTTGTGTTGTAGATTCTGAACAAACAGTTCATTGAGGAGGCTGAAAAGGTGAAGACTTTACCAGATCTTAGGCCTGGTGACATCATCGAACTTAGAATGGTGAGATTTCCACTACTCTTGAATGTTTCTCTTATGTTCCCAATTTGGAAGTTATTGACATCTGAAGCAAATGTTATTGCAGCAACGACCCAACAAGAGGAGATTGTCGCTCTTTAAGGGCATAATTATAGCAAAACACAAATCCGGTGTTCACACCACAATCCGCGTCAGAAGGATTATTGCTGGTGTCGGAGTTGAGATTACCTTCCCTATGTAAGTCAGAGTTGTTGTTTCAGTTTTTTTCTGTGCAATGTGGACATTGCACGTGGCATCGCATGATGACACCGAACTCATATTGAAATCTTGAAACATTAAATTCCATGTCCATACTTTTATGTAACTACAATAAATGTGGGACACACTTATCATTCAAATATAGATGGTAATAATGAATCATGCAACTTTATGTGCCTTTGTGCCTTCATGTAAACTGATAGTAGGAATAGGATATACCAGGTTTCTGTCATTTGCTTTAAGCTGGATTGATGTGTTTTTGTAGATAATTCGCTATGAATAAAACTTCCTGTGGATTTTTTATATGTTGATTTACAATTTAATGTTTTTTTCAGTTTGAGGTACTAAGTTAATAGTTGAATTAGGTGTTAAGCATTCTAGGGCAAAATCCAAGTTTATCTACCATCATTTATGCAGATTTACAAAACCGGATAGTTGCTGTAACTCAGAAGTCAGAACAGACTGTCTTACACCTTAGGGGTATTTCTTTTTTCTTAAGGATGTTATTTCAGTAGTTCAAACTTTATCAGCAACAGAAAGATTGAATCTATCAACTAGGTGTGTCTCATTCAATTAATTGCATTACCTCATTTTTTATCTGAAGCTTCAGAGTTAGCTCTATAAAGTCTGTGCCCTCTTTTATTTGCCTTTTGCTCATAACTGCCTTTAGCAAAATGAAGATGAAAGCTCTATTTTAATATGCTCCTTATTGCTGCATGTAATTATATTTTTGGTAATAAGAAAACAACTATTATCCTTCCACGTGGTTGTCTGTTATATTTCCTTTCACGAAAGGAGATAGATCCCCTACCCCCTGGTGCAGAAACCACGCTAGGATTTAAGCTCACCATAAACATGATGTTTTGCTTCTTGTATATCTGGGAATAAAAATGCAAGAATAACAGTTAGTTCACGATTGGCATCATTCACAGCTTCTGCAATAACATGTCGGTAGTGTTCTCTATAATATGTTACTAATGCAGCTGGTATCTTCCATCCAGATATTCACCCAGGATCAAGGAAATTAAAGTAATCAGGCACAAGAAAGTGAGAAGAGCAAAGTTATATTATTTGAAGCACAAGCTTCCCCGCTTTTCAACTTTCAAGTAAAAATCAGATATGCTGGCAGAAGATCTTCTCTTACTAGCATTGTTACTTTCCTAGCAAATGCTTTTTTATTTTCTTGTTCAAACCTATGCTTTTCACTGTAATCACTAAATTTCAAATGTGTAATATCTACACCTTTTCTGTTTGGCATATATCTTGTCTTTCAGTGGAAATGTACTTTCTTCGCCGTGTATAAAGTTCCTAGTAGCATTTTGTTATGAATTTGTTGACATCCTTTTCTTGAAAACTTGGTTTCTCAGCTGCCTATCTAACTGATGATTAATAAGCACGTACACTGCTATCATGAATGGAAAGTTGCTGACTTCTGGTTAAGTGTAGTAGTACATCTGTATTTTTTATGGATTAGTAGTTGGATTGACGGGTAATAAATTATAACTGAAGTTTCCAGCAGCACTGGTTGGTTTGATGAGCCATCGACCGTACTTGTGTTGTCTCCAGGGCCTACACTGACATTAGATGTTTATTTGATCTTCGCACGGCTGCCACTAGAATTCAAACTACTTTCCCAAATTGATGCTGGTAATAACTAAATATAAACCCCCAAAGGCGAGAATTGCTGTTAATTGTTTACATCTAGCGTGAAGTTCTAGTTATTCTTACTGAACTAATCTGCTGAGGCCATTGTACAGTATTTTTCTCACTTTTGTATATTCACTCACCTCTATATCCATTTTCCTCTTCTTTGTTCTCTCCTCCTCCCTTTTCTCTCCTCATCTCCACCTTACTCATGTAAGAATGCAACTTATAATTTCTATCAATGAAATGGCTATACAGTAGAGCTGGCTCTACCTTCTTATGTCAAGAAAAAAAGTTATTCTTACTGAAGCATCCTTCTGAAGATGTTATTTATTGGTTTAACATTTTGTAACTGAAGACTTAATCATTTTGTGCAGTCTGTCCTGAATTGTACCCTACTTGATTATACTAGTT
This sequence comes from Oryza punctata, assembly GCA_000573905.2. Taxonomy (NCBI): domain Eukaryota; kingdom Viridiplantae; phylum Streptophyta; class Magnoliopsida; order Poales; family Poaceae; genus Oryza; species Oryza punctata. The sequence continues at coordinate 31,256,318 of CM002489.2, read as the reverse complement.
CCAGTTGAAGTTAAGGTTTGGATTTAGTTTCTTTAAGCAACAACTGAGTGACACACTCTTCGTAACCTTTTTGGTTTGTTAAGTAGTGGGCAAAATGATTGGGAACCTCATCTGCCAGGTATTTAAAAACTGTAGAGCTCCTTCCATCAGTAGAGAACAGTTACATAGACTCCAACTATTTTCCATTATTTTTTGCTAGGATGCTCCAATGATTCCTTGAGGAAAATATAGAGCTAAATGGCTAATGTTTGTTTAACACTGTGAGCAGACAAGAATATTCCTCAAATCCTTTATTTTTCCTTGTGTGTTCCTTTCAGTTTGCACTTTATGTCAGAATTGAATCATTTTAGAAAAAAATGAATGGCACAAAATGATATCATTGAAAATCGATTTTTTTGGTTATGATTTAGACTAAACAGGGTGAATAGAAAATGCTTATATATTATCGCATTGGAGTATTCAATGGCATCCTGACTGAGCATGCTCATGAAAATTACTAGCAAAACGATAAGAGAGTAACTTCCAAGTGCCATGAGTTTCTATTCTTGGAAAAGATGCACCAAATAGTAAATAGTAACATAAATCATCAACCACCAATTAAATAAAAAAAAGAGCTTTGCTGTTCACTCAAAGAAATGGAGAAAAGGCGACTGCCACGGGCCCAAGGAGTGAGTGCTGCCCCGTCATTGTCGCCGGGAAGCCAAGAAAAGCAAAGCAAACCCATTCGTTTCTCTCTCTTTCTCTTCCTACCCTCCTGGCTCCTCCTGGTTCCTGCTCTACCAATTCCTCCTGCAAATTTCTCTCAGTTCAATTCAGTTCTTGGAAAGAAAGGTCGGATTTTACTCTGAACGAAGGGAAAGGTAATATCATCTCTTCTGTAATGCAGCAATTAATATATGTTTGGACGTCCTTTCAGTTAACTTGTTTGATCAGGCGTGGCAATGGGTGGCGACGGAACGCTGATCTCCGTTTACCCCGAGGACCTCACTTTCCTATGTAAGTTCATAGGAGTTCTTGAGATTATCTTAACATTTACGAACGGTTAATTAGCCTTCACCATCCGTGGTTGTTCTCTCCGTTAAATTCTCGTGTGCAGTTGAGCTGGACAAACCGTGCTATTGCAATCTCAAGGTGGTGAACAACAGCGAGCATCATGTTGCATTCAAGGTATCGTAACTCGCGAACTCACCGCTGAGAGCTGAGAGATGAGAGCGCGCGCCGTGCGCCGGCGACCACTCCGGTCCCGGCGGCCACACCTCCCACCTGCTTCCTCCTCTCCTCTTCCTCGCGTCCTGCTGCTGCGGGGCCTCCATGGGGATGTCCTCTTTGATGAGCGGAGGCAGAGAAGAGGCTTTCATACCGTGGTAACGCTGGTCGTGTGGTCTATCTGAAAAGAACGAAATAACCGGGTGTTCAACTAACAAAACCGAGCCTGGATCGAGTGGCAAAGGGTGATGGCGGACTGCCATAGGTCACCACATCGGTTGTGAGAATAGAACTTGAGCTGTAGTCTTTTTCCTTTCTTTTCCTCTTTGCTCCTCACCTTTTCTGTCTTTCTTTTATCTTTTGTTGTACTAACCAGGAATCTTTACTTCTCTTAATACAATGATGCATAAATCTTTTGCATATTTCCGAAAATATGTTGCATTCAAGGTCCATGGACTTCCATTTCTTGCATAAACCTCCCAGATTTTCTGAAACTTGGCAAGAAGATTTGATGCAAATTTGTTCCTTTCCCTTCAGGTCAAGACGACATCACCGAGGAAGTATTTCGTCCGGCCGAACGCGAACATCGTCCAGCCATGGGATTCTTGCACAATAACAAGTAAATACATGTTTCCAGTTTTGCCATTTTCTAGTATGCCAAGCCGTGGTTCTCTTCAGGCTCCTTGTGTCGTCTTGATATTTGGATATCTGCATTCTTGTTCGGTGATGTAGTTACGCTCCAGGCGCAGAAAGAGTACCCACCAGATAAGCAATGCAAGGATAAGTTCTTGATTCAGAGCACTAGGGTAGCTGCCAGTACTGACATGGACGAGATTCCCCCTGATACGGTGAGCATAAAATGCAAATATATGATTTTCAAGCTTTAGTGATGCATTATTGTTACAATGACATGACTACTGACCCACCAACTATATGTCATTTTTGTATGTCCAGTTCAACAAGGAAGTTGATAAGGTGATTGAGGAAATAAAGCTTAAGGTTGTTTATACAGTGCCGAGTGGAAGTTCTGACGACTCTGGTATTACATCTTTAGGAAGCAGGAGCTTCAAATCGGGGTCTGACGATCTCACGGTGAGAGTACTATGCTGGAAACTTGTATGACGCTGATCAAACTTCTGTGCAAAGAACTCATGTTTTGCACTGTACTACATGCAGATGCTGAAGAATGCAAGCATTGAAGAGGTAATGCAACTGATCCTAAAGGCATTTCTCATTTTATTGGGGAACTACACCTAAATAATATCACTATAAATATCTCTCTGTTGAATTCTGACGAGGGATGAAAACGGTTCAGAAAGTTTCCGGTTTCCGGTCATGTTTTCGAAAATGGAAAGTATCGGTCGGAATTTTTTCCATAATTTTTCAAAAACAAAAACAAATTTGGATTTCTTTTCTCAGAAATGGAAATGCTACTCTCCATCAGAAACCAGATTCAGTCGAAAACTTCCCGGAAACGAATTCAGATTTCTTTTGTCAAAATTAGAAACGGAATTTTTTTATATACAGCTAATTTGTTTCAGCCTTCTCTACTCTAAGATATTCAGATTTGCACTGAGTATTGAGGGGGTTAGTTCAATGGAGATATTTTTTTTGTCCGGTACTTTAGATTTGTTTTCTTTTGTTTTATTAGGCCATGCCTACTAGATAAATAGTTCTTGTTCTCTTAAAAATTTGAACTATACAACTAGCCGTATTATTGTTATTGGATAAAAAGATAGAAATGTCGATTTATTGTTTTAGAAAAAATAATGAGCTACACCTCTTCGTTGATTTGAGAAGTATAATTTGAGTGGGTTTTATACTCCGATAAATATCTGTTACCATATTCGCTCCATTCGTATTCGATAATATTCGATTCCCTTTTCGTATCCAGAGTTTCAGATTTTGATTCTGATTCTTTTAAAAAAATATGGAAACGAAAACGATAAAGGTGGTTTCCGTTCATTTCCAAGCCTTTTTCCTCCCTAATCCTGACAATAAATTATCATGCTGTTTTGGGCATTACCATAATTCATGGCTTCGTAATGCTACCTTATGTTCCTCTACATTTATAAATGTCTTTTTAGTGAGAAAAATATGATCATCTGAAAGTGCTCTGTTAAAGATGAAATGCAAGACACGCTTGTAAAGTGATGATGAGATGTTGGCATTCATAGTAAGTGCAAGTCTCGGAATAAGGAAAACTAGCGGAATGTCCGTACTTTGTTACGGGATTAAAAAAAATCAAATGTTGTGGGAAAATTATATTGCTTATCATTGTAATTTTTAATTAAAATTAGAGTATATGAGTATTAATTAGATGTGCATGCTAAAAAAATAATCACTGTGACTTTATCGTGGGTTGTGACCATTGTTTATTGTAATCATTTTCATCCAACTCCAAAGACCGAAATCCATCTTGCTATAGTTGGAAAATATAAGTTCAGTCTATCTACCTACAGTTGAAAGGAAGCTCTCTGACAGATAGCCCAAATCTACTCTCTATCTCTCAGCTCTCATAGCAGGAGGCAAAAAACTTTAAAATTTTCACGGATAAGTAGGAGCTCACACGTCAGTGATAAGAGTGGTAGCGACAGATTCACTGTCACTACCACTACCGACATTTAAAGTAGTATAGAAAATGAAGCAACGATATGAAATGGTTGAAATTATCATAAAGTTGAACTTAAGAAAAGCTATCCATAATTGAGGGCAGGAGTGAGGCCCTGGAGGCCTATGAGCAGGTTACCTTTGCACTTCTTAACAGTGCACTGGGACCAGAACTTTGAATCCATTTTCCTTTCGTCCATTATGACAGTAATACTTTTCTTTATATTGACTGACATATTCCAAAATCCAAATAAAGAATTTGGATATTTTTTTGGTTTCCTAAAGAGCTTGCCTCATTAAATGTGCCCTGTCTGATGGTATTTCTGTATAATTTTAACCAAACTTGTCTGAACAAAGAAACATCTTTTGTGATATGTTCTGTTGTCGTTTTTGTTTCTTAATTAGCACCTCATTTTCTTCTATCCAGATACAGACAATACACCGCCTGAAAGATGAAAGAGATAACATGCTGCAGCAAAATCAGCAAATGCAACGTGAATTGGTCAGCCTTATTTTTTGCAATTCATTTTGTTTTATGCCCACCACTTTATTTTACCGTAGCCCTTATGTTACTCAATGATATTAACATCTGAACTGTGAACCTTATATACTGCTCTTGATATCGTTTGAACCTGTCATAAAAAATGTTTAGCATGGAGAAAAAATAATAAGTTTTGATTAAAAATACCTGGCTTTGAGCAAAATGCAAAAGCAATTCTTGGTCCTTGGTGGATAGCAATTTTTTATATTTCTATAATTTGTGATCGATCAGTTTTTCATTAAAAATGCAAAGTTTGTTTGTTTGGTATTTATTTCTTCTGATGGGTTGTGGAAACAAATGTTGTCAAGGAAATAAAAGAAAACAATATACTGGTCCTACTATTTTACAGTTCAAAACGAGTAGTTGTCGATTTGATATGTCTAAAGAAGTATCAAAGTAGGAATCGCAAATGTGCATAAAAAATAAAAATCCCATTGCTTCAAGCATTTCATGGATGTGCAATATCCTCGTTAGCCATCAAGTTTTCAAGATGAAACGTTTGTATACCCCTTTGCTCCCCTATATTGAATTTTTCCACTTATAATTTGCATTATGTATTTTGCAGGATGTGATCAGGAGGCGTAGAAGCCGCAAAAGCGATACGGGTTTCTCCTTAACGTTTGCTGCTTTTGCTGGGCTCATAGGTCTTCTGTTTGGGCTTCTGATGAGCCTCATCTTCTCTTCCCCACAGGCTGCTGCTTAAATGCCATGGTCGCAACCAAGAGATACAGTGTTAAGCTTAATGCCCAAGAATGTGATGCGCACTGGCCAATATCGATCAAACAAGCATAGCTAGGTTAAGAGTCGAATGAGCTGCTCTGGGAAGGAAAAACATATGGAAAATTATACTTTAGTCTCCACAATTATTCTTTTGTTCTTTTCATTGTAGTTAATATGCGTCAAGATCATAAAAGGATCGCAATGTTTCACCCCCACGTTCCTTTTTTAATTTTTTTATCCTCCTCTTATGTAATCTCTCTGTACAATTAGTTTGACATATATATCAGGAAGAAGCTGTATGCTTTTACCGGTTGGAAATGTAAAAGGATGTCAAGTTAGCGCTTGTAGGATGGTTCATGATCGCAACATCAATCTTAACTTTATAGTACGAAAAAAAATACCTTTTTTTTAAAAAAAACAAAGGGGAAACAGCTCAATATCTAGCTCTACACTCACCCCTAATTTTTTACATGGCAAAAGATCTGGAATGCTTGGAAATTTTCGATCTACATCACATTCTTTTTCTCTGCTTCGGTGGTGATGGTATCAGGTATGCCTCTGCAAGTCATCTCCGCTTGCATCTGAGAATCGCCTTTTAGTTTTGAAACTGAGAATCACTTGGTGTAGGAGTAAAAAAAAAAAAATTGAAAAATGTACTGCTGAATTGAAAAAAAAATAGCGTATTGTTGAGGGTTCTCTGCCTCTCTCAAAATCTCAATGTAAACACTTTCCTGGACTCCAGGCTACAAGATGCCCAGGTTGTTGAAGGCCCAAGCGTGCAAGCAGCATCCGCCATTCCGCAGCTATCGATCGATGGTACTGTCGGCCAAGCCCACGGACCCGGAGAAAGGAGAGGACAAAGCCGCGAAACTGTCAAAAGGCCGAACACCTGAGTGAATACGTGAGTAACCTGGCCGTGCCACGGAAATAATCAAATCATCGAGATTTCTAGAGTCAAACACGATCACCAGGGCGCAAACGCGCCAGGCGCGAGTTCATCGCTCCTCCAAAGTCTTCTCCACCGAGCTTTTCTGATCTTGGGCAGCGGCGGAGACGGCCCCCTGGTAGGTAGGGTGGTCGTCCGGGCTTCATCATTATCGTCTCCACTGTTGTTACCGACTTCACTACCGTTAATTATTAACGTCTATAAAAATTAATTGATTATCGGAAAACACTACTACTTACTCGGTGGGTTTAACGAAAATGCTGGTTTCCATGGGACCCTGCACGGCACAGTGCTGTTAGTGCTTCAGTGCATCATCTCTCGGATGACCACGGCGACTGCCACGCACTGCGACAAGGATCATATTCAGAAGCGTGCCGCGCCATCTGACACAAAATCTGAAAATGTTATCCATCCATATACGCAGATGCAAGCCACTCTCTGGTCGTGATGTGATATCCATCGATCCGCTGTTGTTTACACTCTGCCATGCTTATGCATATGATGCCTCGACATGTCGGTGGCACGCATGGAAAGCAGGAAAGGTTTCCTATGTGCACTTGCTTGCACGGCGAGCGGCCACGTACGCCCATGCATTTGCCTCGCATCGCATGTGCATCGCGCCACAATTCCTATGCCCTTGGTGACTCAGCCGGGAGCAATAATTTACGCCGGCTTTGTCACGGATTTAGGCCAATAATCTTTTGGAGCACGAACCCCTACCGAGATCTAGGTGGTCAGCATCTGTGACCAAAGTCTCTGCAGATTAATAGTAATATCATGTTAGAATATCCATAATGTGAAATAAAAGTAAATCGTAGATAATAAAATATTTTATTCAACCACATAATAATATTATACAATTAGTTCATATAAAAAATAATAAAATGTGCACATATACATATAGACTACTCATATAAAATAAATAATATTATATATCTTTATTTCTCTCTCTTCTTCTAATGCTAACTTATATCTATATACATTGTAAGAATTGTTATAATTAAAATTTATTTATCTGTGTTTCATCTACATGGAACACTTTTATCTCATATATATATATATATATATATATATATATATATATATATATATATATATATATATATCTATATATATATAGATATATATATATATATATATATATATATATATATATATATATATATATATATATATATATATATATATATATATATATATATATATATATGGGTGATGACCTTACAACTGTGATGTTTCATGCTATCGATGATCAAAGTAGTAAATTAAAGGTTCTGGCACACAATTTCACATGATTCTCCGGTAAATTCGGAGGTTTAGGCGTTAGACATTATTAGGGCAGTGACAATCGGCAGGTTAAAAATTCGCAGGAGGTAAGATCAGACGGTTCTTTCTTTGCTTTGTTATATGAGGTTACACGTGCGAAGTATATACCGGCGGCACTCTGCTCCAGAGCAGAGGGAAGTGAAAAGGTGTAGATATCTGAAACAAAAGATTTGCTCAATTGTGCTAGTAGTACGAGATAATTTAGTGTTGTTATCTGAAAAAGATGTGCTCCTTGTTTTTTTTTTTGACACAAGTGTTCGTTGTTGAGAATGGCACAAGAAGTTATAGACACGACATGATTGATTAGGTGACGGTGCTTAATTGCCCTGCATGTTGATTGGGTTGGTTAGTGAAAAGGGCATCACAGAAAGGGTATATCAACATTATTAGATCCTACGTAGGAGACCATCATATGAGGATTAAGTAGGAGAGCTTTAACAAGCTCGTTATTAATATTTGACGGCGCCCCTTTTGATGGACTTATATCACACCTACGCTACCTATGCATGATAATTGTTTAAAGTTCTAAAGTCACCACTAAACTATACTTAAAGGCAATGCAAATTATATAGTCCTCGCATGCTCAAGCTACGTACTTGAGTTATTGTTTTCCCTTTTGGAAAAGGGAAGTACCTGAGTTGTTGTATATCACACCTAAACTATCGAACCAAAAGACCATAAGCGTGGTGCTAAGCTAGCAATCAACAACGCACAAGCAAGCATCATCTGTTGAGCTATATACGTTGATTTGTGGTCCAAATTATGATGAGCCATCATGTTTTCGAGCTTTATTTACTAAGTTACCTGATGCCCCCCCCCCCTCCAAAAAAAAAAATACTAGCCAAGTTAAACAAACACGGACATAAACGTCCATCCAAGCATGGGCCGGCCAGCGCTAGCACAGATTGACGCGAATTCAGCACGGACCCTAACCCTTCTACTTATCGCGAGCAACAGCTCCTCTAGTTTTATTCCGTTCCAAACCACAAAACGCTATCCTCAGACAACCCAGACGATCCCGACACCGACTATGTACGTACCACACCCTGCGTACACCGGGCCAACACACACATCACATCGACGCCGACCACCGTGGCGGCAGGTGCAGCGCACACAGCGCCGGGGTGCGCATCCCCCATCCAATCCAATCCAACACCACCACACCAGCATTTGGCGACGCCGAGCCGCGCGGCCGCTTCGCACGGGACGGGAGAGAGAGCCGCCCACCCGCGCGTCGCCTCCTCTCGGCGCGCACGCGACGCGACGCCGGCCGCGGAAAGTGGAGGCAGGCCGAGCCCAGGGAGGCGGTGTCGGGCCATGTTTGCCCCACGCGTCCGCCCGCCCGCTGCGGCCGATCGATCGACCCGAACGAGACCGCCCTTTTTTCCCACCGGGTCGCCTAACCGTGGACTGGGACGTCTCACCACATCACATGCCGCGACCCCTGTTCTCTGAGCTGTAACTGTGCACTTTTCTTTCTCTTCTCTGTACCCGTTTTTTCCAGCTTTCAATCAATGCTAAGGATAACCTCGAACGCTGATCATGTTACTGTAACCCTTGCAGGCTTGCATCACTACTCACATGAGTACAATAATAGACACGATCCGTTGTTTACGTGCGTTGTAGAGCACGCACAAGTCACAGCAGTTCGTCACGCACCATCCAATCCACCACGGGGTAAAGATGGCCACGAAGCACGGATTCAAAGCAAAGACCAGAGTAGATGAGCGATGCCGGTTGCTGAGAATCGATCGAGGTGTTTGTTTGGCGACCAAAGCTGCCTTTCCGATGAAGAAAAGGTGGATGGGGTTGGAGGACAGTGGGCAGCGGGCGGGCGTGGCACAGCAAGCATATGATTCGCGTTTCGTTCGGTGCAGATCCACTGAACCAATATTGAATTATGGAATTCGAACCAAACTGTAGCCTCTAAGCTAGCATGATGCAATGGCGACAGCTGAGTAAGCTGAAGAGGAACACACGTAGGAAAAAAAGATCTTTATTAGCAGATTCAGAAAATGACAGCTCAAATCGATCGAATGGTACTCTCTTCCCTCGGATTTAATTAGAAGGAGATCCTTGGGTGGTTGAAGTAGACGACCTATGAATTGGGGACAATACATTAATAACGAGACACTAGCCATTTGTATCTTTTAACATATCAATTCATGAACAGGAAAAAAGTGCAAGATGCCTGGGATAAACCTTCGACTGTGCTCGAATCCATTAGTCACATTGAGCTTAAAACTAGTTATTTTCACCTTCAACTTTGAAAACCAAAAAAATAACACCCTAAACCATGTTTCATGGTAGTTTAGATGATAGTAGTATTATGAACTTCAATCATGTACTAAATGACATCTGCATCATCAGCAAAGCATGTATAATAAAATATGAGTATAACCTAGAAAAAACACCTTAATTTCAAACAAAACCCTAAAAAAATGGTGTAGGATGTTATTTATCAAGTTATGAAAATTAAGGGGCAAAACAACCAGTTTCGTACTTCATGAAAAATGGACTTCAGGTAAAATTTAAGTGCAAAAATAGACTTGAACTAGTAATAAAAATAGCCCATGTTGAGAAAACTTGTACTTGCCCTTTCCAAGATGCAATCGGCAATATATTAGTAGTACATGTAGTATTCTCTATGCACACCCTCTACACCTAACAGCTCAAAAGTACCCCCTTAATCTGCCACATCAGGACGAAAATCATGCAGATCTGCATCTCTGTACAGAAATTCCATCCTCACAATTAAAACGCATATGCCCCAAATCGAACAAAAGAAAAAAAAAAGGAGCGTGGAGGAGGGAGCGGCGAATCGAAGCGAAGCAGCAGCAGCAGCAGCAGCAACTCGCGCTTGTTCATTTATTCGCACCAGCCACCAGGCAGGCACCAGCCTTCGCCGCGCCCAACCAAAAGACGAGACGAGACGAGGCGCGGTGGCAGAGCCAGCCAAACCAACTAAAACGGACGGAGGAGGCCGCCGCGACGCGAGCGAAGCAGCCTCGCCTGCCTAATCAGGAGGGGGTGCTATCTCTCTCTTTCCCTTTCCTTTCCTGCGTCCTTGGGATCCGCCCGTGCGATCTCGCCGTGGGGGGAGCGCCGCCGTCCGCTCCCGGTGCCCATGGATTCCCGCCGTCGCGCGGATCGCGGCGAGTAGGGCTGGGGAGGGGGGGCGAAGCGGCGGGAGCGGGTTCCGTCGGGGGGGGGGGGGGGGGGGGGGGGGAGAGGCGTCCTGTCCTGCTCGAGCAAGGAGGTAGATGGACGCGAACGCGGGCTCATTCGTCGCCGTCCGCCGGCTCGCCGGCTCCGAGCGCGCCGCGGGAGCCGCCGCCTTCCACCACTCGTCTTCGGGTACCACCTCCCTCCGATTTTGCTGCCCCCTTTTCGCTTGCCGAATTGTCGAGCTCATCATGGTTTTGTGCTGCTGCTGCTGCTGCGCGCGCTCGTCGGTGCAGCAGAGGTCGTGACGGGGTCGACGGCGTGGATCGGGAAGGGGCTGTCTTGCGTGTGCGCTCAGAGGAGGGACAGCGACGCGCGTCTCTCCTTCGATTTGACGCCAGTTCAGGTGATGATGGCTCTCTCTTTGTGATTTGACCCCCCACAGGTTTTGCTTCCATGGCGCTAATACTGTGTTAGAGTTTGGGTTCTGTTCACGAACTTTGGAAGATGCCTCTGGTTGTCGCCGAATTTGTCTCCGAATTACTATCCAACCTGTGATTCTCGCGTTTTATCATGCACATTTCCATGCTCGCTTAAATGGCTTCAATTCTATTTTTAACATAAATATTCCATGATTAATTTTACTGTTCCGTACCATACATGTGTGCCACAAGATAATGAGTTTTGCTTGTGTGTTAATAAAAAGTGGAGCAATGGAAGTAACATTTTTCATTTTATCTGTCCCAGGAAGAGTGCCTACAGAGGTTACAGAACCGGTTAGAAGTTCAGTATGATAGTTCAAACAGTGATCATCAGGTACTTGCTTTTGGCTGATATACGGCACCTAACTGTTGGTACCTTGCAGTTTTGATGTTCCATATTTTTCTCTTTTGAATCGGGCGTGTGCCACAACTTTATCTTAATGTCCAGAACAGGATGATGAGCTGGAAACATTCTCTATAGTTGAATAGCTAAAATTGACTCAATTGAAAAAGTATGATTTAAAAAAAGGTCCGTACATTTGTGGAAACCACGAGGAAATATTAGATGTTAATAACTGAATATATTTGATTTCAGCTATTTATAGAGGCAATAGTTTTTCAGGATGTAGGTAGTCTTTTGAGGTTACTGCAACAACTTTGGTCGTTTATTTTGTATTTTTTTTATTTAGGCCTCTTATCTCACTGTGGCTTATCCCTGGAGAACTAAATCCTTAACTCTTTTGTGAAGTTATGCATGGCAATACAGAACTACAGATCATGTGTGATCCTCCAGTATTGTTCATTTCTTCCTGGAGATGACACTTGAAAATGTTAGAATAGCTACTCAACGTGACATCTCAAATTTCTTCAATCAGGAAGCATTGAAGGACCTCTGGCGTGCTTCTTTTCCTGGAGCTGAGCTTCGGGGACTAATATCAGAACAATGGAAAGAGATGGGCTGGCAAGGGAAAGATCCATCTACAGATTTTAGGTATCGGCTTTTCTCCTTCATTCCACCCTTGTGTCAGTATTTCGTGGCTAAAATAGATAAGAAGAGATGTATTGTCATTACAGAGGTGGAGGCTTCATCTCCTTGGAGAACTTAGTGTACTTCTCCAAGAACTTCCCAGTAAGTGTGAATCATTGATTTCAAAGATATTTGTACTATTGTGCAGCACTGATGATGACTAGTGAGTTGAGATTCTTATGTACTCCAGTACTTATGTTTCAGTATAACAGCTATATAATCTACTAGATCCGTTTCTGGTTATAGAACATTTAATGCTTACCTGAAATTAGTCTTCACCATTTCTGGCTATACAGAATCTCCTTACTAAGAAAAAGATATGAGGACTGTTTCATGCATCTGGTTGGCCAAACATAAATAACCCACAGTACATCCAACAAAACAGAGTGCTGAAAATGATTCCGTTAAAGTTAAACACTTCCTCCGAGGCTCCGACCCAAAATAAGTGACCACTTTACCACTTATGGTCTAAATTATGAGGGGAGGTAAATAACTCAGATACCCCTTATTAAATGAGGATGTATGTGGGTGGGAGGGTAGTTGGGGGTAAAATGGGAAGAAATTTGAATGAGAAGTAATTAATGAGACAAGGGGTACTCCAAAGTGATCACTTATTTTGAGACAAATTTTGAATCCAAAGTGGTCACTTATTTTGGGATGGAGGGAGTAGTGTATTATATATTTATATCAGGTGACATTAAATGTTATTCATACCCTTAGGTTTACTACTCAGAGTTACCCCATTAACCAATTCACCTATCTATGCAGAAATCTTTTCAGGAACTTCTTCGGAAGCAGAATGGTGACCGTGCAATTTGGGAGTATCCATTTGCTGTGGCTGGTGTAAATATAACATTCATGCTCATCCAGATGCTTGATCTTCAATCAGGTTTGTTGACCAGAAGTTCTTTGCTTATCAGCTATTGGATGATTGGATCTATTTATTAGACAATACTAGTTCCTGCAGAGTTGTTGAAACGTGTAAGAAATTCATGTTGAATTGACACTTCACTTCGATTTCCTCTGCAGTTAAACCAAGGTCATTCATCGGAGCAGTTTTTCTAAAGCTACTTTCTGGTATAGCCTATGTTTCATAATCCCTTAGGATCTTTAGGAGATGCTTATTGTTTGTTTCTTTTTTGAACCTAAACTGACTCATGCATTTGTTCCTTTGCACTCCATCAGTGACCTGTGTTCAGGCTTTAGGGTGCAGGCTTGTACAGATGTTACAGCTAGAAGAATTTGTGTTTCAGTATATTTTTGTTATATAAAGCAGCTCTATTGATTTTGCTCATAGATGATTATTATGTTATGACTATTGATAGTCTACATTTGCTAAATTCACTTTAATGGTCTAAGGTATACCACACTAGTCATACTTCTTGAAACAGACAACATATATTAGATTGCTGAAGGATTTAGTAATAATTACCTGAATATTTGTTTCATATTATAGTGCTACTAAAATTGATTCCAAACTATACTGCTCCTAAAATCTATTTCAGTATAGTGTTCCTATAATTGATTTCACCAATGTCTGGTCCAGAAAATGATCAGGCTTTTGACATTCTCTACTGCATAACCTTCAAGTTGATGGATCAGCAATGGCTTGACATGCATGCCACTTACATGGACTTCAATGTACGTTGTCTCTCTATCCCAATTCTAGCAGCCTCACGCCCTCACTCCTATTGACCCCCTTCTTTTGTACGAAAATCTTCACAGACAGACAATGGTTGATGAAATCACCCATCTATCTTGACTTAAATTGTGCTACTAAAATTGCAGACGGTCATGAAGTCCACACGACGTCAGCTAGAAAGGGAGCTCTTGCTTGAAGATATTCAGCGGATTGAGGACATGCCATCATACAAGCTTTTGGCCCGCTAGCTAGTAACTGAACCATAACATGGCTACCTGCTGCAAGGCTTGAGTTGCTTAGGGGTTGCAACTAGTGCCCACAAACAGTGTGAATTACAAAATGCAGATGCACTTGTATCCTCTCAAGTTTAGGTACTCTGTTAACCTGTCTCCAAATTACAAGATAGAGGTTTCTTGGCAATAGCACGCCACGTAGGATAACTGAAGTGTCCGATCAGCTGCCAGGGCAGAGTGTTTGTAGGTTGGGTGTTTTGTTGCAGTTTGGTTGATGCCCGTCATACCACGAAATGAAGTGCTTCTAGGTTTTTTTTTTCCTTATAAACAAGAGGCTCTTGTGAAAGCTAATCTGAGTGTCTTCTGTAGTGTACCATATTTGCATAATTGATAGTGTTCAGTTCTCCGAGTGTGCAGAAATCATGCTAGCTGTTTCTGCTAGCCCCGTAATGATGCAAATCTGTTGTTTCCTTGGTTGTCCTGGGGCATGAAGTTTGTTCCAATATAGTGCAGACCATTTTTGTGGTACAGCACGCCTTTCTTGATTGAATGGATTCTGACTGCTGATTTGCTGCTTGCTACTGCTGGATTGAACTGCTCTCCTCAAACAAATGAATGCAGAATGAAAAGATAAAAGATAAGGGATCCGAACAACAGGAAGTGGACAAACCAGACTAATCAACGAAGAACAAACTTGATATGTAACTTAATTCTGTTCTCACGAGTCAGGATATGATATCATATGACCCTGTATAATCCAGAAAATCGATTCGTTGTTCATAACGTATCTATCGGTATCATAGTGTGCTAATTATGATTAGATAACGGTGTTATAATATGTGAATAAATAGTTTAACTATAGGTTTTATTAAAATCATCGGTATCCTGACACCGACTGCCTGCATAAAGCTGGAGCGTGCCTGTGCTTCCCAGGGGTGGTGATGCTTGCCTCTGCTGCCGGGCTCAGCCGTTCAGGACCTCAGGGGTGGCTACTACTCTTTGGTCGGTCCAGACTCCAGACACTGCAGGTAAAGCAACAGGTCCCCCAGCATCCATGTATGAGTATGACTGTATGGGTGACAGAATGCTTATATACTAAAGCTGGCAGCTGCTAATACTAGCTCATACCTGCATCGTAAAAAAAAAAAAACCTGTGAAAATGAGTTAAAGAAGCCGTCTCTGTTGTCTGTATGTTGAGTTTTTTTTACTAAACAAAATGCAGAGTTAGGAGAGGAACGCTTTAAAGAAAACTGAACCCTCGATAAAAGAAAAAGAAACACACAAGTGATGCTCAAGCAGCTTGTAGTTGCACTGGTAACCGTAAACGCACTACTAGTAGCTTTGTGCCGGCGATGCTTCTACGATTCTTCCAAGCAAACCTCATACGAGCAGTTAACTAATTCCTAGCCTGGATATTCGGCTCGCTGTATATAATCTGGGAACATGTTCTGCAAAAACGAGGACTTGATCCAGAATAGCTCCAACAGTTACGACAGTTTCCATGCATTCTTGTTCACCATTCCAATTTCCAAGAGAGATTGTTTTTAGGACTTCCAAGCAAAAAAAGAACACTTCTTTGGCACTCATATTCCCTACAGGCAAAATTCACGATGTAACCTCCGTCAAACAACGATATCCAAATATGCCAAATGTCTAATGAGGCTGAATATTTTTGCTTACAATGTCCAAACGAGCTTCGTTAATATCTCAAAGAAACAACAATCTTAAAATCTGAAGACGTCTCTCCCTTTTGGGGATCAAAGAAGCCGGCCGGCCGGTAGTGGGTGCTCTCTGTCGTGTGCCATCTCATGGTGTATTTGACATGTGTGCAGTCGCGAAGATCGCAAGAGATCTGCTCGCCTCCGTTCGTCGCCGGGAGCCATCGATGGCACGAAAGGCATTATCATGGCTAGGAATCTCTGGCGAGCGTTAGATTTCTGCCGTCTCCTCCTCAGCTGATCTGGTAGTGATACCGTTTGCCTCAAGTCGATCGATCTTTTGAGTCTTACCAACCCTACGACGTTGAAAAAACTGGGTCCACTGTCCTACCTCAGCTACTAGCTAGTAACTATACACAACAAATGTTCATGTCGTGATGTCGATATGTACAGAACTACAGAAATGATATTAGCCGTCCGTGTGCATTTACAGTAGTTCGGCATGGACCAATATACTGTAGCAAACTAGCGCTGGCTAGCTAGCTAGGCTCGAATTTTTTTTTAAGATAATGGAAACTTTTATTTAACTCAGTCAATTACATCAAGGTGATACGATTTAGCTAAGCAGAAAGTTTATTTTACACTTAAAGATGTACTTACGTTTCATTCTTATGGTAATCAGTTGGAAGTAAGGTGCGCGCGTCTGTGAGTTAGCGATGCTACAAAGCTGTGTGACCACTTGCTGCAAACTTGCCACTCCTAATATTGCGTCGGTCGATCATTGAGCACCCAACTCACTCAAACCGGCCATGTTCCGATAGCTCTTCAGCTAAACGTTCATGTAATCTGTGCACACACTCTTTGAATCATTTTTGTGAAGCAAATGAACTAGCTTGTGGAGCTCGTCCCCTCCTACCTGGGGAGCTATATAAGTAGGGTGGAGGCAATGATTGATCAGATATGAGAGAAAGACAGACTCGAGCTGCCAAGATGACACCGCCCAGTTCCGAGTTATTCTTGGCCAGGTTCGGCAAGGAGGCTGGTGAGCAGTTGAGCGGAGGAGGCCTCAGCCTGCACATGGGGAAGTGGCAGTGAGGTAGAGGGCGTTGGCGACGAGATGCAGTGGAGGTCTTGTTGGTAACGGGATTGGAAGTTGGCCAACGGAGGGACGTCGGTCCAGTGTGGCGGAGGTCGCGTGCTGCCAACTTTTGGATAGTGGCAACAAAGATGGTGGGCAACAAACCACGTAGATAGGGTTGTAGGGGTTCTAGGCGGAAACCTAGCCCGACTATTCACTAGGACGACAGTGAATACACCTTCGGGCGTTGTAACCCCTCTGGAGATGCTATCGTGGTATCTCCCTGCTCCCTTTTCTTAACGAGAATCTTCAGATGAAAACCACATCCATGTTTCTTGGATGGGTGATGGCGACGTCGTTAGCGTCACAACCTCCGTGGAAGCGTCATTTTTGGAGACTCGGCTATGTGGTTGTCAAAGCCTGAGCTCCAATAACAGGGAGTCGTGGAGCTCCCCTTTTGGATTAAGTAAAAGAGCAAATGGCAGATGCTAAATTTGGGCTGCACAAGACAAAGTGAGGCAAAACGATTATATATATTGGTTTGGGCAGCTCGAAGGTGTAACACCCTACTTTTGTTGGGTTTATTTCTTTGCTTGGGGGTTTGAATCTTAAAGGGAAAAAGACTTAGCAAACTAGGGCTGCTTTGGTTCAATCCCCTTCCTCTATGGCCTTACTCCTCCCTTTATAGTCCAGAGGGATACACAATTAATTGTTGGTCACTTACAAGTTACAAGTGAGTCCCATATCCATGGGAGTTGGGTAGGGTTAGTCTCATCACATGCTAACAGGTGAGGCCTTATATAGGTCTTCGGCATCTTGCCGGACAAGCTAGCGGGACAGTGGACAGCTTCATGCTAGCCCCCACTACCCTCAATGACGAGGCATGTTGGGCCCACTCGTCGCTCTGATAAACGGGCGCACCACATCATGGTGTGGCCGGACAGTCGATGGATCAAGGACCCACGTTGCCTAATAGCTCATGTCCCCAGTTTTTTACTGGTGATGATGGCTTGTTCATCGGTTGGTACGTGATGTCTTGTCACCCGTCGCCCGTCACCCGCCATGTGCGGCCAATGGATTCATATTCGGCGCGTTAATTAATAATGCAAGATCGGGCGAACGACGTGGGGGAATGATAGACCAAGTCCAGTCGTATTAATGGCACCCCAGGGTCCCTGAGCAGCCCATGGAAGGCCAAGCTCGGGGCATGCTCCATGCCCAGCCTCTACTTCATGCTCGAGGAACGCTTTGTGCTGAGGACCTGCTCTAGGCCTACGTCCTAACGACAGGGCGCGACTTGCTAGGGTCGGGTCCTTTGCCCCACTCGCGGTTGGTACTCTTGAACACCACGTGGTTTGATTTTGGAGGCAGTTGGTGCCCCGAGTAGGTGGAGGTGGGGACCTGGTTTTCCACTTCTCCAACAATGGTGTTACCGTAGGTCCGATGGGCTGGCCACGCATTGTGGTGGGCGGTTTGGTGTTAGGCTCCCTTCTGAGTAATATGTGTTTGTATGGTTAGCTAGTGATTCTTGGTCACGTGCTTCGATATACAACCAATGCTTTCTGTCGACAATAGTGTTTCTGGTAACTTGCCCCCTCAATCTCAATAATGTTTGAATGTCCTCTTCTTCGTTCATCCTGGTAAAAAACAAATTACACGCAAGTAGAGTAGGAGAGGGGAAAGTCTTCTACACGGGACATCCCATTTCTTATATGTCATTTAAACAATTATATATTTTTTTAAAAAAATGATAAGATAAATTAATCTGTGATATATCAGTATACACATGCATGTAAATTCAAATTCAGTGTCTAAGTACGACTTGTAAAAAAGATTTTTCTTTTTTTTTGAAAGATCAACGTCAGGAGCTCTGCCGGATATATTAGAAGGAGTAAAGAGAGTCAGACAAAACGAAAAAACATCAAGGTTCAAAGAAAAGAGGGGACATCCAGAAAGGAAAATAAACTCATAAAGCCTATTACAGAGAGAGAAGAGAAACGACTCAGCTGAGACACAGCTTTTAGGCTTGTCTCAAAAGCTCAATTAATTCAATATTTTCTTTGATCGTGCAAGCTATTTGTGATTCGCTTTGGCATTTATGATGGAAGATTCGACGATTGCGCTCGAGCCAGACCTGCCACCACGTTGTGAGCAGAGCCCCAATTTTTTTCTTTGTTGAATCTCCTTTTGCAAGAAAAATCAAGGAATCCCACCAATTCGAAATGGGTGTGTCTTGCCAAGATTGTGGGGAGAGATTGTAACCAAGCCAACTGCATACTAAATTCCACACATTTCTTGTGAAGCTGCATTCTTTGGTCAAGTGATTTGCATTTTTGAAAGCGTTTGTACACAGACTGCATATAAAAAAAAGATTTTTCTAATATGGCTCTCAATGCATGGATAGGACTTAGAGTTTATTTTTTTGTAACATGTGAAAGTAAACTCTAAATATATTGGTTATAAAATAATATATTACATATTAATCCATCTATAACATAGAATAAGGATATCTCCTGGTGGGGAAAATCCTGTCTACGTAGAATAGGCCCATGTACGCATCACCAAATGAATCTGCCCCAGCAGAAGGACCTCGGGGACTTGTGTGTGCGTATGTGTACGATACCGCGACAACTGCTCACGTGTCCGGTACGTACAAGCAACATTAATTTCCAACCCGTCCTCCCGGCCTGTCGGTGCGTGAACATCCGAAGAGAATCACAGGTATACACGTTCGAGAAAGAGAGAGAGAGACCTGATATCTGGGCGATCGAGCAGAAGGATCGATCGTGCATATGATTTAATTTGACTCGTAATGATCGTCCATATGATCGACCGCGCGAGGAGGTCCGCGCTCGCCGAGTCGCCGAGTTAGACACACAACACACACATCCACGCGCAACAGGCACGCGCGGGCACATGCGCATGGGACTCCTGGTGCGGTGTGGTGCCGGCCGCGGAGAGCGCGCGGGTGCGTTTCCTCGCGGAAATGATGCGGTTTTCCTCTCTCCGCGTCGGTCTGGTCAGGCGGCAGCGATACGGGCCGGCCGGGGGGGCGCGCGCGCGCCGAAAGCCTGTTGCCGCCACTCTGCAGTGCTGCATGCCGCGGTGATTCCACGGGAGAAAAAGTTTACGGGTTCGGCAGGGGTTTCAACCATCGTGCGTGTCTTATGAGTTAAGTTGTTGCCGGGGACCTGTACATGTAACCGGCGACTCGTGCAAACGCATCCAGCCGTATTGATTAATTGATGTATTGTATCTCGTGTCACAATGAACGACACGAGCCCGCAGATTCGAGTCATCGATGTGTACAGGAGAACACACAGGCATGTATATACTGAAGTTTGTGTTGATCAGCGCGTTTGCCGAAACGACACATCGCGGTTGCGTACGTTCTCAGCTGATCCCAGCCTAGCTTCATGCATGCCTACGATCGAAAAAGTAGTAATCTGGGCCGAAGGACCAAATTATCATCATTATTCTCATGACAGAGATAAAGAGATCAGTGGTGTTGAGACTTGAGAGTCATGATGTCTCTGATCACTAGGTCGGTCGTGTGTGGAGAAGCAGGGGTGCAAAGACCACCATTTTGGAGGGATCCGAGTGGCCCATTATATCACTCAAAAGCAAGAACTAAATGCCATCGATCGAATTGAATGAACCAGGAATGTTAATTGACGTATACGCGCTAGCAGGCGAACTCATGCGCGTCAGGTTAGGGTTTCGAGGGTGGGAGGTGGGGTGGGGGTGTGGAGGGTTGCTATAGGTACTGCTGGGAACCCATCTTTAGTGTTGGATTGTAACCCCTTTACTTTCGATTGTGCAACCGGGATGCATAATCCGAGACTAAATATGTGTATTTTTAGTCCCAATTGAAATAACCGGCATTAAAAATCGATCTTTAGTACCGGTTGTTAACACCAACCGGTACTAAAGATGATAGCGTCACGTGGCTGGTGCTACCATTTTTAGTTACCAACCGGTAAAGATAGTTTTTTTTTAATGTTTTTATTGCTTTGCTTTTTTATACATATGCATATCTATGCCAATATGCCTCATTAAAAAAATTTGTAAAGCTTCCAGTAGATAATTTTCGTCCGTAGCCAAAAAAAAATCTTCCATCGCGCATGCGATCGATTTCATCAACAACAAGAACACTACTACAAGAACACAAATCCTAGAGAAAAGACTATTACACTACAAGAACACAAGAACATATTTCATCAACAACACAAGAACATCACAAGGACACTAAGAAAACGCCACCGACGGAAGGGGAGGGTGCCGTCGTTGCCGCCACCATCGCAGGAACGCCGGGCCGCCACCGGCTCCCCTCCCGCTGGATCCGGGCGGAGAGAGAGAAGTGTTGATCTTTAGTACTGGTTGGGGCCACCAACCGGTACTAAAGATTCCGGGCGACCTGACAAGGCTTGAGAAAAAATGAACCGGGACTAAAGATGATCTTTAATGCCGGTTGGTAACCGGTACTAAAGATCATAGCGAGCCGTAGTGCTTACGAACCGGTACTAAAAACCATCTTTAGTACCGGTTAATTTGTGATTTTGACCGATCGAGCAAAAATCGGTTCTCCAGTAGTGGGGGATTGGTGTTAATCTGGGATGGTCTGGGAGACGATGGATCGGCGGTGGGCGGTGGATAAGGGCGGGTGACGAGGCGGTGTTGCCGGAGCTGTGGGGTCAGCAGTAGACGATGGGCTGGTGATGGTGGCGGGGGCAAAGTGAGGTAAACGTTAAGGGGGATGAGGTTGGGGCGGCGGCACATTGTCTATCTGTGTGTGTTGGGGGTGGAGAAAGAGGGGGATCGCCGGTGGGCCATCGTCTTCGTTGTCGCCCAAGTACGCCCCTCTTGTCCATCGGGGTAGTTCGCCGGAGAGAGGAGGGGGCTTGCAGGAGAGTAGTTGCCGTCACCATCGCCCGCTCTGCTCCGCTCACGTGCATTGAGGCTGAGAAAGAGAAAGAGGAAGAGATAAGGTGGAGGGGGAGGGGAGATAAGGAGGGTCATTGTGTGCGACTTGTGCATCTCTCTCGCGTGTGTCAAATAGGACACCCTTGAACAATCTGCGGTCTAATACCAACGGATCAACCCACTTTGGCCCTCTATATGCTGATGAGTGCATGTGTATGTGTATGTAATACATATATGCATGGATTTTACGAGTGATTTTATAGTTCTTGAGAAGTTACTGGGAGGTACTCTGATAACTAGAGGTATCAAATTTTCACACGGACGAGAGAAGTATTTTCATCCTTAGATCCCGTCATTTTTTTGCATGCCATTCAAATAATTATAAAAAAAATAACAAGATCAATATTGTGATATATCACTTTACAAAAATGAATGTTTAAATTCGACCTACATAACTTATAACAAAATGAACAAACATATATGTTGTTTTTTCACAACTTGTATATGTCAGCATTTAAATGTTAAGTGATATATTACATATTGCTCTATCTTATTAAATATTTTCACATTTTTTAGTTATTATTTAGCATGCAAAGATGAGCAGATATTTCTCAAGCGCATGTAGAATAATAGATGTATAGTAACTAATAATAGGTAATCTGAGTGGTAGGTCACAACTATCACAATTGATAGACCTAGCCTATCACAGCGATGCCTATTTCACAAAGAAGAAAAATAATAAGAAGGTAAAAATAAGAGAAAGGTCCGGTCATCCCCGCCACCATCCTTGTCTCCACCAAGCCACCACCACCATCTTCTTCGATCCCCGACCATCATCGTCACCACGAAGCAATGACCAACTGATCCTCATCACCACTGAGCCACCGTTGGACCATCTCCTCAAATCGTGGCTGATGTTGTCACCAAACCATAGATGTCGTCGCCATTGTCGTGACTGAGCTGTGGCCATTGTCATCGCATGTGTACGTCATCACCGCTTTCCAACTTCTCCTATTACCATATCCAACTTTGAATCTACCACCAAGCAGGGCAGAGAGGGAGATGGAAAGAGATAGGCGAAGGCTCACATCCCTCGTTTCTAGGTGTTGGATCCACTGTGGGGGACACTAGGGCCAGATCAAGTGGTCCCTCGAGCTAGGTCGTGTGTGTGTGAGAGAGACAGGGGCATGTGCAGGTGTCATGGGCCCAGGGGTATGCTGACTTAGGGCTTGGGGCGGTCCCGTTCGCCCACGTGGGCATCCCCTGAGGGGGGGATCGGGCCTGAGGGTGACGTGGAGCCGCCCGCTCTGAGTCCCGGCGCCTCTCGGGGGCAGCTAGATTAGGGGTCGGGCTCCCCCGACCCCCTCAGGCCACCGCCACGTGTGCTAGGGTAGGTGGGCGCTCCCAACGCTCACCTGCCCCCATTAATGACGGCGCGGTCGGAGTGCGCCTGCGCGCGCGCGTGCCGCATTAAATGCAGAATGACTCGCACCTAACACCAGTCGCAGTTGGCTGACCGGCCTGCGACCGGTCCGAATGACCGATGGGACGCGGCACAGTACCGGGCGTACTGTTGCACGCCCGGTAGGTATGTTGCGCACCCCGTCAGGTCACATCAGAATCATGTGAGCCGGATCAGCTCACTCACCTCACCAGAGTTCGTGGGCCAGGTCTAATCACTTGGCGCATGTCACCACATACGGCGGGATAAGCAAGTCTCCGGCCGTTTAATGGAGAATGACGTGCGGCGTCATTCATGAAGATGGGCGGTCTGATAGGAGTCGTGCCGGCGCTACAGGACGGTGGACTTCTGCCGCAAGCCACGGTGTGGCCCTTAATTGTAAAAGTACTTTTTTTCCTTTTCTCTAGATTATAGTCTGTTCGGCCCATGTGGTGTCCCCTTGGAGTATAAAAGGAGGCCCAGGCCTAAAGAAAAGGGGGGTTCGACTCTTGAGAACAAGAACACACAGATAATCCAACACACAGGAGTAGGGTGTTACGCCTCACCAGCGGCTTGAACCTGTATAATCTCTCGCGTGCCACTGCCCTCTCTTGCACGAAACTTTTTCTCTACTCCTTCATTTCACCCGTGCACCGGAGCCGGGGCAGGGAGTGCCTCTCTTTTGTGCCCTGGGCCGAACTCAAAAAGGGGGCCTCCACAGTCCCCCGCTGCGGAGTTTTCCCTCCGACAGCTGGTGCACCAGGTAGGGGCGCGTAGACGCACTCCTCGGTTCCCACTCCTTCCGTGCGTGCGAGGTTTCGCCAAGTCAGCCCTATGGCTGAAGAGGCAGTGATCCGCACGTCCACACCGAGCGTCAGCGACGACGGCGGAGAGCTGCATCCGCGCCGTCGAGCACATACGCCATCCCCGCCTCCGCGCCGGAGTCCTGGGCGGGGGAAAGCGCGAGGGGAGCCGGAGGGCTCTGCCACGTCACCGCCACCCAGCGACAAACGGCGGCGTCGCCCCAAGGCGCGTCGCCGTCTGGTCTACGGCGACGGCGGCACCCCTCAGGGCGCCCTCCAGGCGGCGGGAGCGCTCCTGCGCCACCCGCCTATCGTATCGGACCCGGAAGATCCCGTCCAGCGCTGGCTGGACGACGTGGCTAACCTGGTCAAGGCGGCGCAGTAGCAGCTGGACGCCGGCGGTCGCTCGTCGGCAGCCAGATCGTCCGGCACCGCGACTGCTGCCTCTTCGTCTGCAAGGCGAAGAGCTTGGCGAGCGGCACGCCCGCCGCTCGTGCACTCTTCCCTCGTCAACGCCCGCGGCTACTCGTGGGCGTCACGAGAGTATATATGACGAGCCAGATGCCCGGCTCAACATTGAGTGCCGGCGCGACGAGCGCCGCGCCACCCAAACGGGGGAGGGCGCCGCGTCTACGACTGTGGTGCGCCCTAGTGGCCATAAGGGCCGGCCCCCTGTTTCCCCCGTCGTTGGGGCTGGATGCCATGCCTTTGTGGCGAGTCTTCGGAATGTCCGATGGCCCTCAAAGTTCCGGCCCAGCATCCCGGAGAAATACGACGGAAGCGTCAACCCCACCGAGTTCCTCCAGATCTACACGACTGGAATAGAAGCGGTGGGGGGTGACGACAGGGTCATGGTGAACTTCTTTCCCATGGCCCTAAAAGGCCAAGCGCGGGGTTGGCTTATGAACCTGCCACCCGCCACGGTCCACTCCTGGGAGGACCTGTGCCAACAGTTCACCACGAACTTTCAGGGCACGTATCCACACCCAGGAGAAGAAGCTGATCTGCATGCAGTGCAGTGGAGTGACAATGAGTCCCTCCGGTCATATATACAGCGGTTCTGCTTGGTCCGGCACAGCATCCCCTGTATCCCCGTGCACGCGGTGATATACGTGTTCAGGGGAGGCGTGCGGCATAACCGCATGCTGGAGGTCGCCTCCAAAGAGCCCCAGACTACCGCGCAGCTTTTCGAGCTCGCGGACCGTGTGGCCCGGAAGGAGAAGGCATGGACCTGGAACTCCTCCGGCTCTGGCGTGGCGGCTGCGGCTGCCCCCGAGTCCGTTGCCCGTTCCGGGCAGTGGGAGAGGAGGAGGAAGAAGAGGACTGCCCACTACGGTGACATGGGGCATGTCCTCGCCGCCGAAGGCGCTTCGCGGGCCCCGCGCAAGGGGAGGGCCGCGGACGACAGCAGAAGGAATGCCGGCGCTCCCGGTCGAGAGCACCAGGCGGGCAAGTGGTGCTCCGTGCACAACACCTCCCTCCACGACCTCACCGACTGCCGCGTGGTCAAGGGCTTGGCCGAGCGCGTCAAGAGGTGAGGGGAGGAGCGGGGGCAAGAACGCCGTGGGGGCCAAGGCCCAACAGTCCCTGCCCGCGACCGGCGAAGTGAGGCGAAGCAGAAGGCCCCCACCGATGATGATGACGACGACGACTTAGGCTTCCAGGAGCCTGAGGCCACAGTCGCCACCATGGATGGGGGAGCATGTGGTCATGCTTCCCGCCGTAGCTTCAAGACCATGAAGCGCGAGCTTCTGGCTGCGGTCCCCACTCATGAGGCCGCACGGCGGGCTCGGTGGTCGGAGTTCCATTTCACCTTCGACCAAACCGACCACCCCCCATGCGTTGCCCGGGGTGGGCAAATTGCGATGGTGGTCTCCCCCACCGTTTGCAACGTCAAGTTGAGGTGCGTCCTGATAGATGGTGCCGCCGCTCTCAACATCCTCTCCCCCACGGTCTAGGATGTCATCAAGGTCCCAGGGATGAAGCTCCAGCCGTCCCTGCCAATCATCGGCGTGACGTCGGGGCACACATGGCCTCGAGGTCACATTGACCTCCCAGTCACATTCGGTGGCCCCGACAATTTCCGCACCAGGCGGATTGACTTCGATGTGGCGGATCTCAATCTGCCCTACAACGCAGAGCTGGGAAGGCCCGCGTTGGTGAAGTTCATGGCGGCCACCCACTACACCTACCTTCAGATGAAGATGCCGGGCTCGTGTGGCCCCATCACCATCTACGGTGATCTCAAGATCGCACTGGCTTGCGCAGAGCAGCGCGCGAGCGACCTCGCCGTGGCCCCAAAGACCGTGGGTGGCGACGAGAGGCCCGAGGCCTCTTCGTCCCACGCCCCGAGGAATCGGATGACCTCGGGCGACAAAGTCCCCGTGAAGGAGGTGGCGCTAGCCAGCGATCTGTCCAAGACCATCAAGATTGGCGGTCAACTGGACGGCAAATAGGAAGACGCGCTCGTCTCCTTCTTGCGGGCAAACACCGACGTCTTCGCGTGGAAGCCGTCGGACATGCCCAGGGTCCCCAGGGAGGTGATCGAGCATCGTCTGGCCGTGCGACCGTATGCAAGGCCCATCCGGCAGAAGGTACGGTGACAGGCCCCCGAGCGCCAAGCCTTCATCCGAGAAGAGGTGGCGCGTTTGCTGGAGGCCGGATTCATTCGAGAGGTCATGCATCCGGGGTGGCTCGCGAACCCGGTCGTCGTCCTCAAGGCGAATGACAAGCTCCGGATGTGCATCGACTACACCGACCTCAACAAGGCATGTCCTAAGGACCCTTATCCCCTACCATGCATAGATCAGATTGTCGACTCCACTGCGGGGTGAGACCTTTTGTGTTTATTAGATGCATACTCAGGGTATCATCAAATTCGCATGGCTAGGAAAGATGAGGAAAAAACTGCATTCACTACTCCTGTAGGCACCTATTGTTATACAACTATGCCTTTTGGTTTAAATAATGCAGGCCCTACTTTTCAACGCACTACTCGTATTACTTTGGGTAGTCAAATAGGGCGTAATGTTGAGGCGTATGTCGATGACTTGGTTGTGAAGACGCGCAACCAAGAGACATTGCTCTCGGATCTGGCGTAGACCTTCGAGAGTCTCCGCTCCACACGCATGAAGCTGAACCAGTGCGTGTTCGGCGTGCCCGCGGGCAAGCTTCTTGGGTTCTTAGTCTCGACCCGAGGCATAGAGGCCAAGCCCGAGAAGATTAGCACGATAAATAGGATGCGCCCCCAACAACCTTAGGGATGTCCAGCACGTCACGGGATGCATCGCTGCCCTTAGTCGATTTATATCGAGGTTGGGAGAGAAGGCGCTACCCATATTTAAACTCCTCAAGCGCTCTGGGCCGTTTAGGTGGACAGACGAAGCTGAGCAAGCCCTCACCCAGTTGAAGGCTTATCTTAGCTCCCCCAGTCCTAGTTGCCCCCGAGCCCAAGGAGCCGCTGCTGCTCTACTTGGCAGCGACCCCGCAAGTAGTCAGCGCAGCGCTAATGGTGGAGCGTGCCAAGGAGTGCCCTCGGCCCGCGCTCCGCCAACCCGTGCCGATACGGCCCGGGCCAGAGGCCAACGAAGGAGCCCGTCAACCTGGCGAGGGCCCCGGGGCTCCCCAAGTTGATGATGGCCCTCCGTCCCCTCGTCAGACGCCGTTAGGTGCCCCAGGTTCCCAGGACGGCCCTGAGGCCACTGAGGGGAGGAGTGGCCCGACGCCATCTGACCCCGAGGCTGCTGGCATGGAGATGGAGTGGGCCCGGAGTGGCCCCTCCTGCCATCTATGTGCGGGATCTGACGCCCATAGCGAAGAAGTTAGGCCCCACCGAAAGGTGCAGCGGCCAGTTTACTTCGTTAGTGAGGCGTGACGGGATGCCAAGACTCGGTGCCCTCAGGCCCAGAAGTTGCTCTATGCGGTTTTGATGGCATTGAGGAAGTTGCGCCATTATTTCCAAGCGCACCGGGTCACAGTGGTGACGTCCTATCCCCTGGGGCAAATCCTTCACAACCGAGAGGGGACCGGACGGGTGGTCAAATGGGCCATTGAACTCTCTGAATTCGATCTCCACTTTGAACCATGCCACGCTATTAAGAGTCAGGCCCTCGCCGATTTTGTGGTAGAGTGGACCCCGACCCCCAAACCCAATCTCGGGTTCCCCGACCCCGAGGCCGGAGCCGATCCCTCGCACCCAACCGCCAGCCCCGTTGGGTGATGTAGTTTGATGGCTCGCTCGCCCTCCAGGGTGCTGGTGCTGTGGTCACTTTGACCTCACCAAATGGGGACATCCCCAAATATTTGGTTTGCCTCGATTTTTGAGCAACCAATAATATGGCGGAGTACGAGGGGCTGCTTGCGGGACTCAGAGTGGCGGCTGGAATGGGGATCCGCCGCCTCTTGGTTCTTGGCGACTCTCAGCTAGTCGTGAACCAGGTCTCTAAGGAGTACCGCTGCTCCGACCCGCAAATGGAGGCCTACGTCCACGAGGTGCGGCGTATGGAACGCCATTTTGACGGGTTAGAACTACGACACGTGCTAAGGCGAGATAATGCGCTCGCCGACGAGCTGTCAAGACTCGCCTCGTCACGCGCCTCAACCCCACCGGGTGCCTTTGAAGAAAGGCTCACCCAGCCGTCGGCGCGTCTTGATCCCCCGGGGGACTCAGACGCTGCCACGCCACCCTTGGGGCCCGAGGGAGTCCAGGCCCCGAGTCCCGAGGGGGTCGAACCCGACCCCCCAAGACAAATCGCTTGGATGACTGAGATCCAGGCATTGCTCAAAGATAAGACTCTCCCCG
Source organism: Oryza punctata (assembly GCA_000573905.2). Classification (NCBI taxonomy): domain Eukaryota; kingdom Viridiplantae; phylum Streptophyta; class Magnoliopsida; order Poales; family Poaceae; genus Oryza; species Oryza punctata. Next base: position 31,227,716 of record CM002489.2, on the reverse strand, counting down.
AGGATCGCGAGGGGAGCGAGCGAATCATCCGCATCTCCAAGAGGTACGTGTTGGTAGAGGGTGCCTCTACCGACGCAGCGCCAATGGAGTCCTCCTCAAATGCATCCCTCGGGACCATGGCATCGAGCTCCTTGCCGATGTGCATGAAGGCGAGTGCGGCGCTCATTCCGCCTCGCGCACCTTGGTTGGCAAGGCCTTCCGACAGGGTTTCTACTGGCCAACAGCGCTACAAGATGCGGCCGATCTGGTCAGGCGATGCGGGGCGTGTCGGTTCCACGCCAAGCAAACGCTTTTGCCGGCCCAGGCCCTGTAAACCATCCCGCTCTCATGGCCCTTTACGGTCTGGGGGCTGGACATCTTGGGTCCCTTCAAGAAGGCCTTGGGCGGGTACGAGTACCTCTACATCGCCATCGACAAGTTCACCAAATGGCCCGAGGCCTACCCGGTCATCAAGATCGACAAGCACTCGTACCTCAAGTTCATCAAGGGCATCACTGCCCGGTTCGGAGTGCCCAACCGTATCATTATGGACAATGGCACCCAGTTCACAAGTGAACTGTTTGGCGACTACTGCAACGACATGGGCATCAAGCTCTGTTTCGCCTCCCCCGCCCACCCCAAGAGTAATGGTCAAATGGAGCACGACAACGCGGAAATCCTCAAAGGCCTCAAGACCAAGACATACAATGTCCTCAAGAAACACAGTGACTCATGGATCGATGAGCTACCAGCAGTGCTGTGGGCCAACCGGACTACCCCGAGCCGTGCCACAGGGGAAACACCATTTTTACTGGTTTACGGTGCGGAGGCGGTCCTCCCATCCGAGCTCACCCTGGGATCTCCGCAAGCTGCCATGTACAACGAGGCAGATCAAGCGCGCCTCCGACGGGATGACCTCGACTACCTTGAAGAACGATGGCGGCGCGCTGCCCTTCGGGCCGCGCGCTACCAGCAGAGCCTAAGGCGCTACCATCAGCGCCATGTCCGGGCCTGATCGCTCAGCATAAACGATCTCTTCCTATGCTGCGTCCAAACGCGTGCTGGACTGAGCAAACTCTCACCCATGTGGAAGGGGCCGTTTCGAGTGATCGGCGTCCCCCGGCCGGGCTCGGTTAGGCTGGCCACGGAGGATGGCACCGAGCTGCCTAACCCATGGAACATCGAACACCTTCGTCGCTTCTACCCATAAAGGAGTCGCTGCGTTGTACCTCGGGCTCGGGCCAACCCCGCGCGCCCCCTCGGGCACGCCGAAGTTGGTTGGGGGCTCCCACTATCAATATATTCTACTTTTTGCATTTATTTTCTAAACAGCAGAGTTCTTTCTCATATATTTGTTTGATCCAACCGTGGTTTCTTCTTCGCATGATCTGCTGGGTGTTTTTTCTTAACTTGGGACACTTGTGTTCGTGTCGCTCCCAGTGGTTCGCACTGTCTAGACGCTAACGGGGCCCAGAGCGAGCCATGCCCCGAGACGCGTTGAACTCCGGGGGAACTCACCAATGGCGCACAATCGGGTTCGCACTTACCCCGGTCATCGTGCTCTCAGCCTGGCCAGTCTCGACATGTGGAACTCCCCAAGTGCACTAGCTACGGTCCCTACTACTTGGGATAACAACCCGAACCCAAGCCCCCGCTTGAGTTAAAACACCGAGCCGATCAACAAGAAAAGATCTAGTCAGATCATAAGACAAAGCAGCAAGTTAACGCGAACTTATGGAATATTCATTGCAGGAAGGAAAAAAGCAGACATAAGGAAAAGTGTTGATTATTACACAATCGGCACGAAGCCCTAACATACAAGCATAATAAAAAAGGCAAGGAGAGGCGAGCTGGCATCCGCGGGCCGTGACCTATGGGGTCACGCCTCGCCGCCGTCGTCGCTATCGCCGCCGGCGTCATCGTCGTCGTCGCCCTCATCCTCGTTGTCGGAGACCGGCGAAGGGGCGAACCGAGGGGCCGTCCCCTCGAAGGAGTGGACAATCTCCCGGGCGGCCTCTCGGACTCGGGCGTGGGCTGCTGCCTCGGTCCCCGGCGGGAAGTCGTCGAAGACAGCCCACGGGGAGAAGTCGGGATCGCGGGCCTGGCAGCTGGCCAGCACCAGCTCCACCGCCCCCTCGGCGAGGCCCTTCGAGGAGGCCTTTATGGTCTCCTCGATCTCCTTCGGGAGCCTCCCAAGGTCCTCGGCCATGTCGGCGAGGTGGTGGGCGACCCCGGCCGGGGTGTCGTCGAAGCTGTAGATGCGGCCCTGCCAGACACCCGCCTCGCGCCCGGCGCGCTCCAGCTTCGTGACGGCATCCCGGAGCATGCCGGGCCCATCTCCTTGGCCAGCTTGAGGGCCTCGAGCTCCCCGGTGCGGGCCGTCAGGCATTCCTGTAGCGCGGTGGTGGTCTCATCGGCCGCGGCAAGGCGGGCGGTGATGTCGCTCTGGGCCTCGGGCGCCCCGGTGTCCCGCGCCTTCTCCTCGACCTCCTTGGCCCGCGCCTCGAGCTCGGCGGCGCGCTTATCTAGGGCAGCCCTCTCGGAGCGGGCGTTCTCCATGAGCCCGAGCTCACGCGTCATCACAGCCTCCTCGCGCTTGGAGACCTTCGACTCGCGCCCAGCAACCCGGGCTGCGCGCTCCTCGCCGACACGCAGACTCTCGGACAGCTGCCAGTTCGTGGCCTCGGACTCCGCGAGGGCTCGGGCCTGCTCGGTGAGGGTGGCCTCGCGAGGACGGAGCGTAGCCTCCATCTCAGCGTCGGTGGCTTCGTGCGTCGCCAAGGTCTCCTGCCGCGCCTTGAGCTCTTCGGCGCGAACGCGCAACACCCTGTTGCGCGCCGCTAGGCCATCCTCGCGGCGTTGGATGGCGGCTTCGACTTTGGCCGCCTTCTGCTCTCGGGCCACGGCGGCGTCCAGGACCCCCCGCGCAGCGTCCAGGACCCCCCGCGCGGCGTCGCGCCGGCGTGATAGGTCGATGGAGAGCGACTCGTACTGATGGCGGAGCTCTAGGGTGCTCCCCTCCATGGCCGCGGTCGCGGCAAGCGCCGCGACCCTCTCCTCCTCCACCTCCCTGGTGATCTCCGCTAGGGCGTCGGTGCGCGCGTTGATCGACACGAGGTGGGTGGCGTGTGCCTTCCGGCCCGCCTCCACTATGGCCTCCAAGGAGTAGCGCCCCTCAACCAGCCGCTCCAACTCCGTGGCCAGTTCGGCCCGCTCCCCCGCTAGGGCCTGCAACTGGGCGTTGAGCCCGTCCACGATGGTGGAGTTGGCCGTCGCCAAGGCCTGGAGCAGGGGCTTTGCGCCTAGCGGGGTTGAGGCGGAGAAAGAGTTCCGGTGGCCCGGCTCCAGCTGGGACTCGGGCTCAGCCTCGGGGGCTTGGCCGGCCTCGGGCCCCGGGCCGCCACTCTTGTCCCTGTCGGCCAACACCAGTTGCCGGAGCCAAATCGCCTCGGCCTCCTCCCGGGCTCGGGCCTCCTCGGCCTCCCGTGCGGCTGCCTTGGCTTGCCGGGCACGGGTCGCCTCACGGGCGGCTTCTTCAGCCTCCCGCAGGCGTGCCCTGGCCGCTCGCAGGTCAGCCGCCTGACGGTCCGCCTCTTCGGACGACCACCCCTCGGCCTCGGCCCCTGCGGGCGGGCCGGTCTTAGACTGGCGGGAGGTGCCCCGAGGCTTGAGGTCACTGGGCAAGAGAAGCAAAAAACAGAACACATGTAAATAAGAGTGAAAGGAAAAGAAGAGGGGCGGCCCCTGTTGGGAATGGGACCATACCTGCTAGCGGGACGCTTGAACGTCCACTTCGGGGGCTCAATGAAGCCCCCCTTGCAAGGCTCTGTCCCTTGATGGGGTGCGGTCCCTCCCAGCTTGCGGAGCCGCTTCGTCTTCTTTTCCCCCCGGGGGGGAGGGGAGGGGTGATTGCGAGCCGCCCACCGGTTGCTTCCCCGGGGTGCACTTGGCTCCGTCCCCTCGGGGTAGAGATGGGGAGGAGCTCTCCCCGTGCTTGTGCTTCCCCTTGGGGTCCTCGGAGCGGCTTCCCCCGGAACTACCGCCGTGGGGTGCCGACGAGCGACCCTCGCTGGAAGAGGTCCGCTCTCCTCCCCCGTTGTGGCTGCCGCTGGCGCCGTCGTGGCCCGGTCCCCAGAAGCGCCGATCGCGGTCAGGATTTCCCGGATGCTGTCACGGTCCGAGTCGCTGCACAGGGGGAGCACCCCTGCGGGGATCAGGGATGGCTCCACCGTGCTGAGATTCAGCACGCGTTGGATCACCACCCTGAGATCCTCCGGGCTCTAGTCCCAGTCGTGGCCCGGGTGCGACCGGTGGGGTCCTCGGAGCCGGTATACGCCCAGGCGCCCCGCGTGCGTTGCTGGAGCGGAGCGATGCGGCGACAGAGGTAGTCCCCGAAGACCATGGCTCCGGTGAGGCCCTGGGCGCGAAGACCGACCAGACGGTCCAAAACGGCATCGTACGCCTCCCCGAGAGTGATGGTCGACCGCCATGTCGGCCTCTGCATCAGCGAATGGATCGGGAGTCGGAGACGACGCTCGTCGGGCAGGCTGGTGTAGAACCAGTCGCTCTTCCAGTCATCCCACTTCTTCCGCAGGACGCAGGGAATGTACTGCTGCACCGACTGGGTGTGTGGCTGGAAATAGCAGCCGCCAACCTCCGTCGCCGGTCACACCGACTGGGCGGTGTAGAACCACCGGAACAGCCGGAGGGTGGGCCTCACCCCCACAAACATAGATGTGCGAAGATGGCCAATGTCATCACGGCATTGGGGGTGAGGTGCGCTATGTGGAGGTCGTAGTAGTTCAGCACATCCAAGAAGAAGCGAGAAAATGGCGGGATGAGCCCCGCCATAGCGAAGGGGAGGAAGAAGACTGACCGTTGAGGGAACTGCGGCGCCAGGCGCGCTTCGCCCAGCATTACCGCTTCCCGGTCGGGCACCACCAACATAAACTTGCACGGTGGGCTGACCATGCAGTCATTGTTGATGCGCGACGGCGGCAGCACGCTGCCCTCGACCGGTGAAGATCCCCGTGCCATCGCACTGGAGGAAGAAGGACGCGAGAAAGAGTGTGTGTGGCGAGAAGGGCGCTAGGAGACGAAGAAAGCAAGGGCGCAAGGAAGCTGTGTTGGCCGAAAATGGCGAAGGAAGGGGAAAACCCCCTTCTCGACGCCATTTATACCCCGGCCGCTGCTGTGCCCAGCTCCTCGTTTCCCGCGCCCACTATCTCGCCCCCTCGATTATCGCGCGCACTTCCTCCATTATCCCCACCACTCCGACTCCGCGTGCGTGCGAAATCCCGCAACCGTTGCGGAGATGGAGGGACAGATCGCTTCCGCATTAATGGCGTGTGCGTTTGCCGAGAGATATGCTATCATCGTAACTCCGGGCATGTGGACGAACATGCTCCGTTATGTGCACCCGTTATGCGCGCCGCCCCGGATAATGAGGTCGTTACGGGGTAATGGCCCATTATCGCGGAGAGGTGTTTTTGCACGTTGCCCCGGATAATGAGGCTGTTACGGGGTAATGGCCCATTATAGCTGAGAGGTGTCCTTCATTCGCGTGAAATCGGTGACTGTCCATCTCCTCTAATAACCTGGGCCCACATCACACCGGTTCGACGAGGTGGCGCAAAGCCTGGTCATCCCACAGTGGGGCTCATCACAGGCTTTACGCCGGGGGCTACTACCGGTGTCATGGGCCCAGGGGTATGCTGACTTAGGGCTTGGGGCTGCCCCGTTCGCCCACGTGGCCATCCCCCGAGGGGGGATCGGGCTGAGGGTGACTTGGCAGCCGCCCGCTCTGAGTCCCGGCGCCTCTCGGGGGCTGCCAGATTAGGGGTCGGGCTCCCCCGACCCCCTCGGGCCGCCGCCACGTGTGCTAGGGTAGGTGGGCGCTCCCAACGTTCACCTGCCCCCATTAATGGCGGCAGCCAGAGTGCACCTACGCGCGCGCGTGCCGCATTAAATGCAGAATGACGCGCACGCGCGCACCTGACACCGGTCGCAGTCGGCTGACCGGCCTGCGACCGGTCCGAATGACCGATGGGACGCGGCACAGTACCGGGCGTACCGTTGCACGCCCGGTAGGTATGCTGCGCGCCCAGTCAGGTCACATCAGAATCATGTGAGCTGGATCGGCTCACTCACCTCACCAGAGTTGGTACGCCAGGTCTAATCACCTGGCGCACGTCACCACATACGGCGGGATAAGCAAGTCTCCGGCCGTTTAATGGAGAATGACGTGCAGCGTCATTCATGAAGATGGGCGGTCTGATAGGAGTCATGCCGGCGCTACAGGACGGTGGACTTCTGCCGCAAGCCACGGTGTGGCCCTTAATTGTAAAAGTACTTTTTTTCCTTTTCTCTAGATTATAGCCTGTTCGGCCCATGTGGTGTCCCCTTGGAGTATAAAAGGGGGCCCAGGCCTAGAGAAAAGGGCGATTCGACTCTTGAGAACAAGAACACACAGATAGTCCATCACACAGGAGTAGGGTGTTATGCCTCACCAGCGGCCCGAACCTGTATAATCTCTCGCGTGCCACCGCCCTCTCTTGCGTGAAACTTTTTCTCTACTCCTTCATTTCACCCGCGCACCGGAGCCAGGGCAGGGAGTGCCTCTCTTTTGTGCCCTGGGCCGAACTCAAAAAGGGGGCCTCCACAGTCCCCCGCTGCGGAGTTTTCCCTCCGACAACATGAGAGAGGGGGGAACAATGTCGAGGAGAAGAGAGAGAAAAGGGTAGCGGTGGCTGGCACCTCGCCTCCAAGCAGTTAGATCAACCTGGCGTGGAAGCTAGGGTCACCAGATTTAGTAGCCTTGACCACCTCACTCGTAGATGTGCAGCAATGGGAATGGAGGAGGATAGGGAGATAGTGGTGATGGCGTCACGATGAAGACAACATTGTTGTCACGCCCTGCTCTGGCCCTAGACGGGAACTAGTGCGGGACGCTCCAAATAAACCTGTGTGCTGATACCAGTCCTAGGAAATAGCGTTGGTATCACAGGAAGACGGAGTATCGCAGCAACAGCGGTCTCTTTATTAAGAGTAGTCTTACAGTCATGCTGGGCTACGGACAGACCCCGAGTTCACAATTGCATTACAAAAGGGAAAGGCGGAAGCAAAGACTGGCCCAAGCCCACAAGCATAAGTTGGGAACTACGACGAAACCCTAAAACTGCTCGAAGCCGGACTGCTCTTAGAAGAACTCCTCATCAGCGGGATCCATCTCCTCCTCTTCGAGAACTGGGGGGGTAATTTATATAGAGCAAGGGTGAGTACAGGGAGCACTCAGCAAGTCTTGGGAATTATGTGTGTATTGCAAGCTTCATAAAACGGCTATTTGTTTTCGCAATTGATTTTAGTTTAATGCTTTCGAAATGTTTTCTAAGGGAGTGCTTCTCAACGACCTGAGCCTGACAGTGCATCAAGCCCGGTCGGAGTAGTGCAATGTATCAATCTTTTTAAGGATCAAGTGTTGGCTCCTGGCCAACCGATTTTGACAGCCTCCCTGGCCCAGCTAAACCCGTTAGCCATATTTGGAAACAATGGTAACCAACCCATCAAGGCAAATTTCACAAGCAGTAGTCAAACAAAACTACACTAAGGAATCACCTAACATCCGCCCATGACAGTGGGCATGGCTGTTCGAACAGTTTGTTAACCTCTACAGAGGGGGTACACTTTACCCACATGACGTTACTAGCCTAGGTCACCCAGCCCGTGCAGAACAGCCACGTCTGGTGACTTTGAGGCTTTCACGATAAGGAACTTCCAAAGCCGACACAGGGTCACCATATGCCATCGGGAGGGGTCATCCGGACCAACAACAGGTTAGGTCCCAGACCATGCTGTGCCAGGAAGTCCAGGGGTCCTCCCGACACCACCCCGGTGAATCCACTTGTCCCTTGGCATCAAGGCTGCCCTGGTCTAGCTAGTTACTTAGCCAGGGGTGTCCCATTCCACCCATGTGGTCGCACTAAAATTATGTTTGGATGAAATCCCAAAGGAATCGGTCCTTAAGTGCGAGAACGGGAAAGCGTACTCCCGGTACGTCCCCCGCGTTGTGATTTTAGAAATCGTTTTATTTCGCAGGCACCGACCTAAGTGTCGGGTTTTCCAAGTGTTTTGCAAACCCAGTTTTTACCCATCGTTGAAAGTTTTAAATTTTGAGAGAGTCCCCGATGTACGTGCCCGAGGGCTCGAACATCGGGAATCGGCAGTTGACAAGGGTGGTATAGGTATTCAATAGCCAAGGAGGGTATGTGCATCAATTGGGTTGGGCCGACAGGTTATCTCGCAAACCACGGCCAAGTACAACATGTGCGACCTATTAATGCATAGTTTGCGGAATAGAAATACTTAGTTTTAAATTTATAGGTGCAAGATGATCAAAGGAGACTTGCCTTGCTCGAGATCTTGTGCTTGCTCCACGAAATCCGTACACTGCGAGTCGTCGGGCTCCGAAGCTACACGTGAAATGAAACGACACAACAAACAGTGAAAAGAAAGCCCTAATAATGACCTCTAAGTGTGCCATTAGATAGATCTTGATTTTTAAGGAATTTAGGAAGTAGAACGGAGTCAATCGGATGAACGGTTGAGGAGATATGAATTTCCTAAGATTATATGATTTTATGCCTAAGGGAAGAAGGATTATTAATTCCTTTAGAAAATGAAAGGAGAGGGAGGCTATTTGGATCACTAGGCCGGGCGTGAGGCGCGGCCCGGACGGATTTTCGTGGCGCGGCCAAGCGAGAGGGCCGGCGCATGAGGGGGCCTCCAAAAAAGCCGAGGGAGGAGAAAGAGCAAGTGGGCTGCGAGGAAGGAGGCAGCCCAAGGCCGTGCAGGGAAGCAAGGCCGGTGGAGGGATGGGCCTGCCGGGTGGTGGTGGCCTATGTGGAGCCCGAGGGGCCGGTGGACCGTGGTCCACCACACGGGGAGAGGGGCTAGCGGGCCGCGGGGACGCGGCCATGCGACGCACGCGAGGCAGGCCGAGGGGACACCGGGTAAGGCGGGGCCCACGCGGACGAGGCACGAGCAAGACGGGCCGATGTCGGTAGACCGCGGTCCAAGGCGGTCAAGTGGGTAGGAGCGGTTCGGGCCAATGGAGGGAAACAGGCCGCAAGGCCCGCATGCGCCCATGGCCGATAGGGCATCGGCTTGACCTGGTCAAGCCCACGTGGCTGCCACGTAAGCGCAAGAGGGAGTAGCGCGGAGCTCGCCTGGATCGGACGGCTCACGGCTACCGAGAATCACCGGCGAACGGCGGCGAGGTGGAGGGAGAGGCTAACACCAGCGGCTAGAGGAGGTCAAGGCGAACCTGTTCGTCGGCTCGGATTGGAGAAGGGGTGCGCGACAGCGGCCGGCGGTAGAGCGCCCGTGTGCGGCGGCGGTATCGGTGGCGCCGCGAGACGGGGAGGGAGGGACGAGCGGCCACGGTGGGGAGTTGAGAGGCAGGGGGAAGACGGCCAGGGCGGTGCTATGCGGCGGTGAGAGCGACGCCGAGGGGCCTCGTGACGACGAGCTGCGGCACGGCACCGAGCGGCGACGGCCGGCTAGCCGACTACTACGAGAAGGGAGAAGAAGGAGCGAGAGAGAGTCTAGGGTGCGAGGGTTACCGCGAGTGGAGGGGCGCCTGAAGAGAGGCCGGCGGCACGATACGTGCTCGTCTCGGTCTCGGGCCGAGGAAGAGGAGGAAGACGGTGCTGCCGGAGTCTGCATCGCGCGTCTGTGAGCGGTGACCGGCGGCGATGGCGCTTGGCGGCGGAAAGGGAAGCGGCCGAATCGGGGAGGGGCGCGGTCTTATAGGTTCGGTGGAGCACGCGGGGACGGTTCAAGGGCACGCGCGGGAGCGGCGCTCACTGGCGCTTGGAGCCAAACGGCGGCCGAGGGATGACGCCGGCGAGAAAGGGGAAAAAGGAGAAAGGAGGGGAGAAAAGGGCGTTGTCCCTTGCCGTTTTGGGAAGAGGAGAGGGAGGAGGAGGTGAGAGAGGGCGGCGGTAGCTCCAAAGCTTGGACGCATGCGCGCAGGCGGCGGCAGAGGGAGCAGCGAGGCGGCGGGACCCGGGTGGTGACAACGAATGGCGCGGCGGCATGGCGACGTCGGCAAATAGCGGGTGACGGTGGCGGCGACCGGGTGGTCGGCCACAAGCGGCGTGCGCGAGCTCCAACGGGCGGGCGCCGAAATTTGAATGACGCCGGTGGCAATTTTCGGCGAGGGAGAGAGAAAGAGCAAGAGAGATACGGGATAGAGAGGAAGAGAGAGAAAGGGAGAGAGAGCTCTCTCTCTCCGGGCGAACACATGCGGCGCACGTGATAGAGGAGAGAAGGAGAGCAGCCCGGAGGGGAAATTTGGCCGGGAGGGTTCGGGTGCGGCCCACGAAGGGAGAAGGAGAATTTTGGAGAGAGGAAGGGAGCTGGGCCGAGTGAGATAATCGGCCTGAGAACCCTAGGGAGGCAAAATGGACTTTTACGGAGAAGATTTTTTTAGCAGATGTAGAGTTTGGATTTGACTTTTGAGCTGGGATTTGGATAGAGGGGAAACCGAGATCTTGGCACACACACATGCAACAACTCTTTCAAGTAAGAACAAGTTTTGAAATTAGGGTTTTATTAGAGTAGGTTTTCCCGCTAACGCCGCGACGGAACTGGTGTTACAATTGCTTAGGGGGAGGAGGAGGTGAGGAAGCAGCATGCGTAGCGCTTTCGTTACTGAGAAAGTGAATGGTCAGCACGAGGGTTTGACGAATTAGTCGAGCATTAGCGAAGCGTCATTCTCATAGCGAGGCGCTTCGAGTTAGCGAAGTGTTGTAGTAGCGTCGGAGACTATGTGCTATAATGATGAACTAAGGACGTTCCGCCTTATCTATAGAAGCAGTCAACTAAGTTCTGAACGAATGGGATCCTTGGTGGGTAATGGCTCAATCAATCTATAGATGGAAAGCCTTATGATGGGAAACTACCACGTTTGGTTTGGAGAGAGATGGGACTTGTTATACTAGGGGGGAGGGAGAGGCATGGCATTGGGTGAAGACTGAAGAGCGAGAGGAGAGGACCTAGGGTTAGCGTTGGCTGGCTTGGGACTTAGGGCCATGTGCAGGGTGTAGTTGGCTTCATTATTATTTGATTCAACTACTTCACTGCTTGTACATGGTACTAGATAGAAATTTAGCAGTGATACTCTCACTAGCGATTCATATATATTATAGTATCATTGTTAGTTGATAATAGAAACTATGCTCTTTTTAATTGACAATGATAGCTAGTTTTGTGGTAGTGAACCAATATTAAAAGTATCACAACTAGTTTTATATATAACCGGTAGTAAAAAAAGTCATAACATAATGAATGGCAAGGATTAGTGTTTGTGAATGGTACTAAAAATTAATCATCAGTGCCGGTTTGTAAAGGGCCATCAGTGCAGGATTTTGTGCTGGCACAAATTGGGTAGCATTGATGGCTCGCGTCGGCACAAATGATAAATGAGTCATGCTTGACTTGATGAATCGAAATCGAGCCAATTCTTCAAGCCAGATCATGGAGATGCACAACTCGGTAACACATCTCGAACCATCAAAAAACAAAAGAACACATTGTTGACGTAAAAACACGACGGCCTGGGAGATCTGCTTAGCTCCAGTGCAGGTCCAAAATAATAATGAGATGCGGGCGTGCTAGTCAGTTTGATCCTGCAACTGACAAGATATGTAAACAGCAAATAAAACAGTCGATCGACTGACAAGCCGATGGAATAGTTCCAGACTGTCGGTGACACAGGCCCCAGGGTATCGAGACTAAAGGATTGGGGTGGCCCCCTGCACCCACGTGGCACTCCCCTAAGGGGGGATCAGGCCCGAGGGTGCGGTGGCGGCTTCCCTCTCCAGTCTCCGTTCCCCTGTCACTTCGCTGCCGTGGGGGTCAGGCCGCCCCGACCCCTCCGCGCTTGCGCCACGTGTGCGGGGTTAGGTGAGCGCCTCCAACGCCCACCTAACCGCACTAATGTCGGCTCAGACGAGCGTGCCACGCCGCATTTAATGCGGCGTGGAGCATGCGTGACCGGTCTGTCACCGGTCATGCCGACTGATCGGTCCGTGACCGGCCAAATGACCGATGGGACGGCGACGCAGCACCCGTGCACTGACCGCACGTCAGGAGGTGTGCGGCACGCCCCGTTCCGTCCCATCAGAATGATGATGGCTTTTTGCCTCTCATTTCAACCAGAGTTGGTATGCCAGCTCCAGTCAAATGGCACCCATTCCCCGGTGCAAATGGAGCACACAATTCTTCCCCTATTTAATAGGGAATGACGGGGGCATCCCCCGTGTCAGCCAGCTGACAGGACGGGGGTCACGCCGCGGCGACTGTGTGTGCGACTTCTGGGTCAATTGACCAGACAACTCTTAAATGTAAAGAAATGTTTTCCTATCTCTCGGCCAACGCCCGCCGCTCGTCTCTACTTCCCTTGTCAACGCCCACGGCCACCCGCGGGCATCACGAGAGCGTGTATGGGGCCACCCGTACGGGGGAAGACGCCGCCTCCTCTGGATCGCGGCGCCACTCCAGCCATAGGGGCGGGCCCCCCGTGTCCCCAGTCATCGGGGCTGGCTGTCGAGCTATCGTGGCGAGTCTTCGGAATGTCCGATGGCCGCCGAAGTTTCGGCTCAACATCCCCGAGAAATACGACGGCAGCGTCAACCCGCAGAGTTTTTCCAGATCTACACGACTGGGACAGATACCGCGGGGGGCGACGATAGGGTCAGTGCGAACTTCTTTCCAAGGCCCTAAAAGGCCAAGCGCGGGGTTGGCTGTTGAACCTGCCACCCACCTCGGTCCATTCCTAGGAGGACCTGTGCCAATAGTTCACCACAAACTTTCGGGGCACATATCCACGCCCAGGGGAAGAAGCGGACCTGCACGTAGTGCAGCGGAGGGACAACGAGCTCCTGCGATCATACATCCAGCGGTTCTGCCAAGTACGCAACACCATCCCTTGCATCCCCGCTCATGCGGTCATCTACGCGTTCACGGGAGGCGTGCGGCACAACCGCATGCTCGAGAAGATAGCCTCCAAGGAGCCCCAGACCACCGCGGTAGCTTTTTGAGCTCGCGGACCGTGTGGCACATAAGAAGGAGGCCTGGACCTGGAACTCCTCTGGCTCTGGTGTGGCAGCTGCGGCTGCCCCCGAGCCCGCTGCCCGTTTCGGACAGCGAGAGAAGAGGAGGAAAAGAGGTCAGCCCGTTCCGACGATGAGGGTCACGTCCTCGCCACCGAGGACGCTTCGCGGTCCCAGCGTAAGGGGAGGCCCGCGAGCGACAAGAAGAAGGACGTCGACGCTCCCAACGGAGAACGCCCGACGGGCATGTGGTGCACTGTGCACAACATCTCCCACCACGACCTCACTAACTGCCGCGCGGTCAAGAGCTTGGCCGAGCGCGTGAGGAAGTGGGAAGAGGAGAAGGAGCAGGGGCCCCGTGAGGGCAAGGAGATGAGAGGCCCGAGGCCTCCACCTCGCACGCCCTGAGGAAGCAGATGACCTCAAGTGACGAGGTCCCTATGAAGGAGGTGGCGTTGGGCAACGACCCGTCCAAGACTATCAAGATTGGCGGTCGCCTGGGCGGTAAATAGGAAGACGCGCTCGTCTCCTTCCTGCGGGCAAACGACGACTGTTTCGCGTGGAGGCCGTCGAATATGCTCGGGGTCCCCAGGGAGGTGATCGAGCACCGTCTAGCCGTGCGACCGGACGCAAGGCCCGTCCGGCAGAAAGTATGCCGGCAGGCCCCGGAGCGCCAGGCCTTCATTCGTGAAGAAGTGGCGTGACTCCTGGAGGCCGGATTCATCTGAGGGGTCATTCATCCGGAGTGGCTCGCGAACCCGGTCATCGTCTCCAAGGCGAACGGCAAGCTCCGGATGTGCATCGACTACACCGACCTCAACAAGGGATGTCCTAAGGACCCTTATCCCCTGCCATGCATAGATCAGATTGTTGACTCCACTGCGGGGTACGACCTTTTGTGTTTTCTAGATGCATACACAGGGTATCATCAGATTCGCATGGCTAGGGAGGATGAGGAGAAAACTGCATTCATTACTCCTGTAGACACTTATTGTTATACAACCATGACTTTCGGTTTAAAGAATGCAGGCCCTACTTTTCAACGTATTACTCGTATTTCCTTGGGTAGTCAAATAGGGTGCAATGTTGAGGCATATGTCGATGACTTGGTTGTGAAAACGAGCAACCAAGGGACCTTGCTTTCGGATTTAGTGGAAACTTTCGAAAATCTCCGCTCCACGCGCATGAAGCTGAACCCCAAAAAGTGCGTGTTCGGCGTGCCAGCAGGCAAGCTTCTCGGGTTTTTGGTCTCTGCTCGGGGCATAGAGGCAAACCCCGAGAAGATTGAGGCAATAAATAGGATGCGCCCCCCTAGGAAGCTTACGGATGTGCAGTGCGTCACAGGATGCATGGCCGCCCTAAGTCGATTCATATCAAGGCTGGGAGAGAGGGCGCTACCCCTATTTAAGCTCCTCAAACGCTCCGGGCCATTTATCTGGACGAAGGAGGCCGAACAAGCCCTCAACCAATTGAAGGCTTACCTCAGCTCTCCCCCTATCCTAGTGGCACCAGAGCCCGAGGAGTCACTGCTGCTCTACTTAGCGGCAACCCCGTAGGTAGTTAGCGCGGCGTTGGTGGTGGAGCGCGATGAGGAAGACCCTTGGGCCACGCGCCCCCGTCCCATGTCGAAGCGGTCCGGGTTAGAGAAAGACGAAGGAGCCCCTGAGCCGCGCGGTGGCCCCGAGGCCCCCCGGCCCGACGAAGGCCCTTCGTCCTCTCACCAGGCAGCATCAAGCACCCCCGACCCCTGGGCCAGCCCCGAGGCCACTGAGGGGAGGAGTGGCCCGATGCACCTTGACCTTGAGGCTGCTGACATGGAGGTTGAGCGGGCCCAACGAGGCCCCTCTAGCAATGAGTGTGCGGGACCTAGCGCCCCTAATGAGAACACTAGGCCCCATCGAAAGGTGCAGCGGCCAATCTACTTCGTTAGCGAGGCACTGCGAGACGCCAAGATCCGGTATCCTCAAGCTCAGAAAATGCTTTATGCAATTCTGGTGGCTTCAAGGAAGTTGCATCACTATTTCCAAGCACACCGGGTAACGGTGATAACATCCTACCCCCTCGGCCAAATCCTCCACAACCGAGAGGGGACCGGGCGAGTGGTTAAGAGGGCCATCGAACTCTTCGAGTTCGACCTCCACTTTGAACCGTGCCACGCGATCAAGAGTCAGGCCCTCGCCGATTTCGCGGCAGAGTGGACCCTGACCCCCGAACCCGACTTCGGGCCCCCCGACCCCGAGGCCGGAACAGGTCCCTCACGACAGCCCCACGGCTCCCATTGGGTGATGCAGTTTGATGGCTCCCTCGCCCTCCAGGGCGCCGGCGCTGGGGTCACCTTGACCTCGCCGAGTGGGGACATCCTCAAGTATGTCGTTCGCCTGGATTTTCAGGCAACCAATAACATGGTGGAGTACGAGGAGCTCCTTGCAGGACTTAGAGCGACGGCTGGAATGGGGATCCGCCGCCTCCTGGTATTAGGTGACTCTCAGCTAGTTGTGAACCAGGTCTCCAAGGAGTACCGGTGCTCCGACCTGCAAATGGAAGCCTACGTACGCGACGTGCGGCATATGGAACGCCATTTCGATGGGTTAGAACTTCGGCACGTGCCCAGACGGGACAACGCGCTTGCCAATGAGCTATCAAGGCTCACTTCTTCACGAGCCCCAACCCCACCAGGTGCCTTTGAAGAGAGGCTTGCCCACTCGACGGTGCGTCCCAATCCCCCGGGGGAGCTAGATGCTGCCACGTTAGCCCCGAGGCCCAACGGAGTCCAGGCCTCGGGGTCCAAGGGGGTCGAGCCCGACCTCCCACGACAGATCGCCTGGATGACTGAGATCCAGGCGTTCCTAAAAAACGAGACTCTACCTAAGGATCGCGAAGGGAGTGAGTGCATCGCTCACATCTCCAAAAGGTACGTATTAGTAGAGGGGGCCCTCTACCGACGCGGTGCCAATGGAGTCCTCCTCAAGTGCATCTCTCGGGAGCATGGCATCGAGCTTCTCACCGATGTCCATGAAGGCGAGTGTGGCACCCACTCCGCCTCGTGCACGTTGGTCGGCTAGGCCTTCCGATAAGGTTTCTACTGGCCGACAGTGCTCCATGATGCAGTCGACCTGGTCCGGCGATGCAGGGCGTGCTAGTTCCACGCCAAGCAAATGCACCAGCCGGCCCAGGCCTTGCAGACCATTCCGCTTTCATGGCCGTTCGCGGTCTGGGGCTGGACATCATGGGTCCCTTCAGGAGAGCCCCGGGCGGTACGAGTACCTATTGCACACGGTTACCAGAAAGTACGCCGTCATCATATCTCCTGGCAAAACGGACTGACGTGTCCCGATCCGCGCGCCGCCCCAGATAACGTGGCCATTACGAGGTAACGGCCCATTATTACCGTGAGGCATTTTTTTACTGCGCGCGAAGATCGCGACCGTTGGTTTTTTACCACAGGGAACCTGGGCCCGCCTATCACCGGATCAAGAGGATGGCATCAAACCTGGTCGCCCCTTGGGTAGGCTCACACAGGCGTAATGCCGGGGGCTACTATTGGTGACACGGGCCTGAGGGTATCGAGACTAAAGGATTGGGACGGCCCCCTGCACCCACGTGGCACTCCCCCGAGGGGGGTAGGGCCCGAGGGTGCGGTGACGGCTGCCCTCTCCAGTCTCCGTTCCCCTCTCACTTCACTGCCCTGGGGGTCGGGCCGCCCCGACCCCTCCGCGCTTGCACCACGTGTGCGGGGTTAGGTGAGCGCCTCCAACGCCCACCTAACTGCACTAATGGCGGATCAGACGAGCGTGCCACGCCGCATTTAATGCGGCGTGGAGCATGCATGACCAGTCTGTCACCAGTCACACCGACTGACCGGTCCGTGACCGGCCAAATGACTGATGGGCGGCGACGCAGCACCCATGCACTGATCGCACGTCAGGCGATGTGCAACACGCCCCATTCCTTCCCATCAGAATGATGATGGCTTTTTGCCTCTCATTTCAACCGAAGTTGGTATGCCAGCTCCGGTCAAATGGCACCCGTTCCCCGGTGCAAACGGAGCACACAATTCTCCACCCATTTAACAGGGAATGACGGGGACGTCCCCCGCGTCAATCGGCTGACAGGACGGGGGTCACGCCGCGGTGACTGTGCGTGCGACTTCTGGGCCAATTGACCAGACAGGTCTTAAATGTAAAGAAATGTTTTCCTTTCTCTCGGGAGTAGCCTGTTGGCCCATGTGGTAACCCCTTAAGATATAAAAGGAGGCATAGGCCTGGTGAAAAGGGGTTCGATTCCTCGAGCTATCCCAGAAGGAGAGAAAGTGCATGTATTCTCGCACAGAACAAACACTCATCAACCACATACACAGGAGTAGGGTATGATGCCTCAACGGCGTCCTGAACCTGTATAATTCCCTTTGTCTCATCTCCTCGCGGAGCAATCCCTATTGGCACCTCTCTCCCTCTCATCACAGCACGAATTTCACCCTGCGTCCTTGGTCGAACTCACAAAAGGGGGTCCTCGCTTCCCCCCGTTGAGGAGCTCACGCTCCGTCACAGACGATGTCGGTACCAGCCGATATTGATAGGGTTTTGAAGTATCGGCTATATGTAGATAATGATATAAATATAATTGGCTGATGATAATGTAATATAAAAATAATTTAATCCAGTAAAAACCAATCGGCTAGTAATGATAGATTGAATAAGCACTAATCCGAAGGTTAAAGCATTCATCGGCTGGAGGTTCGATGTCATTAAATTATATAAAGTAATCTAGCCGATATCGACAAAACCCTAGATGGAGATCGGCCGATGCAAGTAGAAAACATTCTCAATCTGGATTATATAACGTATATGATAACTCATCGGCTAGTACTCCGATAAAACATTAGCATGAACCTGTCGGCTTAACAAGATTTTTATTATCAACAACAATCTAGTAGGTCGAACCTAACCGATGCAGCACGAGATTGTATATGATAATCTAATACTTGATGAACCGATAGATCTGTCTAATGTGATGGATATAACAAATCTATTTAAAACAACATTGTGATTGTAGAGATATATCGGCTAAGACAAAAGATCAGACCTAACCGAGACAGTCCCAACTAAACCGATGCATCTCTAAACACAATGCAATTAAAATAGAATTGAAATATCAGGTAGGTAAATATATCAACCAAACCAGAGCGATCCAAGAGATCGAAACGATGCAGTCTTGAGCAACACCAATGTAGCCGATATATTCACCAGGGCCAGCGGAACGTAGGACTTACCCCTTCGCCGGAGATCGAAAACCGATGCAACCCCGCGTCAGGTGCCAAGTTCCGTCGGTTGATAAGTAAAAACCTCGGAAAGAGGGTGGCGATGCGTCGAGAATAGTTGTATTGATCGAGAGATAATTTACAGGGACCCCCGGGTCTACATATTTATACCCATAAGTAGATACTAGTCCATATCGGAGACGACTCAAACTTTCCTAATATTACTTTAACTGATGAACATGTCCCTAGGTGGACTCTTGCCAAAAATATCTCTAAGGAAATTACGTAATATCCTAATTAATAGATAACTTGCGATGCCGCATCCTATTTGAACTCGGACTCTTCTGGATAAGGTTCATTTAATTGATCTATCTGCTTAACCGAATCCATCAAGAACACAACTGTTGGCGATTGATAATGCCCATCGGCCGATTCTAGGACTTTGAAGCCGATATTGACTCTAGGCCGATGATGACTTCGAGGCTTACAAAATTTCATCGTTAACACACATCCAATCAATAATTTCCGGTTCCTCAAATCAACACATGAACAACAAACAATAACCCCCAGATCCCCATATCAATAGATGGACGACATATCCCATCCCAAAGATCAACGCATGAACAAGAACAACAATCAATAATCCCCTAAGTTCTACATGCACCTAGATCTAGAGGCGGAGGAATGCAGGTGGCAAGGTCAGAGGCCAGCTGGGACCTCCAGGCGGCTGGATCCGGTGACCCCTGACCTCCAGGTTGCTAGATCCACCACCCTAGCCATTAGCGAGAAAGAGAGGGAGAGGGGGAAGCCACCAGTGGTCCATGATGAAGTATTGCCAGCGTTTGTCATCGTTGCGGCCGAGCTCGTGGAGGTTGGATCTAGTTACCCCCCTCCCCCCAGCTTGTGGCGACAGTTTCACTGTCCTGGCCACCAGAGAGAAGGAGAGGACCGGGAGAAGAGGAGGGGTTGCAGCGTCAGTGGCGAAGGCGAGGAGGAGGCACTGGAGGCAGTGGCAGTTGCGGTGGCGGAGAGGGTGAGGGTAAGGGAGTGAGAGAGAAGTGAGGGGAGATGGAGAGAGAGGTGGAGGACTTGAAAAGCTAGAACGGTCTCGCTCAGCTTCACCCTTAGCATTGTTGGTTTAAAAAAAAAGGCATTGATATCAATGCCGGTGTACTTAAAAAAAACTAACACAATTATTATTGGTGTTAAATTTTTAATAAACTGGTTACTTACGAGATTATATGTGCTGGTTTTTAATCTTACACCCTCGTGAAGAGAAAATACCTTATATACCGCACATATAAGATGTTCCCTGTTAGGGATTCTTTGGTAGTGGAACTAGGGTATGTATGTACTGAACTGATTCCCTTCTCCTTACATATAAAACAAACGGAGAAGACGAGATGACGTGCTTGGGACACGTACTTGCAGCCTTCCTTGTTGCTGCACCCTAGATCAGGCAAATATCCATCACGCAATAGTAGTTATGCCTATACCATGCTATCTCCCAGCTGCAAAATGACATAACCATTTCCCCCATCAACGCGACAGGCCGGAGAGGGAGGCCGTGACCGCAAAAGCTAGCTACTAATGATTCCGATTGGCGATGGCAACAACACTGGCTAGCTAGTACATACGTGCACAGACACACACACGCACGCTCACAGAATAGTACGTGTGCCAGTCCATCATACCGTTCGTTCATCGATCATCTCTCGTTTTCATACGCGTCTCCTTGTCCCCTAGCGTTTGCTCCTCTTCTCCGTGTACATCTCCATCGTCTCTGCATGCACAGTGCTAGCTATACCATATGCATGCACATGCATCAGGGATTCAGGGCGCCGCCACTTTGGGGTTTCTATTCTTTTCTTGCACGCCGCTGCATCCGCCGATGATGTTTGGGACGCAGTAGTAGGCGCGCGGCTGCTTCTGCTACTACTACATATCGTGCATGCTATCTTCTGCTGTTCTCTGCAGCGCTGTATAGTACAAGCTCTTTGTGTCGCACCGTTTCTAGGGCACACCATGCGAGTCCTCGGGGATTCTGTGCAAGTACAGCAGGGAGGAGGAGTAGTAGTAGTAGTGGCGCTCACATGTGCATGGCCGGCCATCTCTGCCTGATCACGTCTTCATGGACCAACTATTTGGATATATTCACCCATGTGTCAATTGTCATGTGTGTGTGCTATACTCAATTTGATCATTGCATGTTTATGTGCATGCTTTGCAATTGCATATATAATCGCTGCTATGATGGCAGATGAATAGTAGTGGCCCAATTTGAGGCCCCTGAAGAAGAGGCTTTTGCAGCAGGGTGCAATGATAGGAATTCCCCTCATTTCCGACTGCATGCTGCAAACCCCGTGGCTTAATCTCGAAACATCAATGTGAGTGCCTGCAGCAGCAGCTAGCAGGAATTTGTTCGGTTTGCCAACATCTTTTTCAACCCCACTTACTAGTTTCCTCAGTGAAAAATCATACTCCCATATTCCCATACCCGATTTTTAAGTTCTTTTTCTTGGAAAAGAGTACGGCCTCGTGAATCCTGCATTTCTGCAGAAGCCGCATCATTGCATTGCATGCATAAGCTCATTTGTGATTATATCCACTTTAGTGAAATGCATGTTACTTCTGACATTTTCTATTAATCGCAACCCAAATATGTGTTAATATATAGAGGTATTTGCCAACTGAATACTTCCTGTCCAAGAATATAATAAGGACATCTGAAGTCCAAGAATATAATCGAAACCTCGTACATTAATTGCTGCAGGTACTTAATTATAGGTGAAACGCCTAATAATCAGCAATGACTATATTTAGTGGGTACTAAATAAGTTATAGTGGAGATTTATAGTAATTAATAGGGAATAATAATTGCACATAATATGAACGGTCGAGATCAAGCATGGGAGAGATCTAACAGCTCATCTTATGGCTTCACGCATGTTGAGCACTTGAGCTTGTGGTTGTAACTTTGTGGAAAGAAAGGATCGATTCCTCTGTTAGGTTTTGATCTCCGGTTAATGGGCTAGAACACTGTAGTGGGCTCAGTCCACCCTGATCTATGCACGCTCCCACGAAGGTGCCGAGTCATCAAGACTCGTGTGAGCGTTCCATATGACCCACGCGGCAATTGGATTGCTCAACTAATCCCATTGGACTTACGCCGACTCCCGTAGTGCTATAGGAGGACTAAACATCGTATGAGAACGCTCTCTACACATGGTGCTTTCCTAAAAACCCTAAATATCTCTATCAATCATAATCATGAGCGCTGAAGGAAGACCGAAAGTTGAACTCCACCCCGATGATCCCCTTCACCAGTGTCTCAAGGTTGCAGGGATCAAGGTTGCCGGTGATAGCCATCACCAACACTCGCTACCTCACCGACCCTGGGACGCATCTCGCCGACGACTTTCTCATGCCGGCATTCATCTACCGCATCATTGACACCTACATCTACAACCACAAAGCGACAACAATGACACCTATGGCTTCTTCAATCACCGGTTAGTTCATCACCTCAATTCCGCATAAAGTTATTTAGGTGGTCATATATAACCAAGTTCATCTTAATGTTTAAATGAATAACTTCACTAACATCCTCATCCCAACTAATTAATTACAACCTATCACTTATTTAATTTCTTCAACTATTTTTCTATCTCAACCAATCACAACCATTTCTTCTCAATTCCGCATAAAGTTATTTAGGTGGTCATATATAACCAAGTTCATGTTCATGTTTAAATGAATAGCTTCACTAACATCCTCATCCCAACTAATTAATTACAACCTATCACTTATTTAATTTCTTCAACTATTTTTCTATCTCAACCAATCACAATCATTTCTCACCTCAAACATAATCCCTTCAAAAAAAAAAACTCCATATGTTCTTATATTCTTGAACAAAGTGAGTAATAAACAGAGAGCATGCTTGACCCTGTTGAGTTATCTGTACACCTTTAATTTCCTCGTCTACTTAAGCTTACCAAAACTAATTAGTGCATGAAACTCAATAGGCTTCCAAGCTAAGATATGTTGAGTTTGAGATCTGGTGGCAGGGTTTCTAAATGCGATGATAAATGCTAAGTTATCATGGTTATCGGTTTTATTGAGCCGGTCATGAAAACCTCTCGACAAACTAGCCAGGTTAAAAAAATCAAACTAAAATTCAATATTTTGGCAAAAAAAAAATTATCCAAATTTAACCGCTCGATTATCAATGAAACCGCTAGGGCCGGTTATTGACTACCGGCCGGGGTCCGGTTACAATTTAAAACCTTGCCTTGTGTATCGTGTATGTAAGCATGGGGTTCAGGTGCATGCTTTCAAAAATAAAAATTAGTTATTTGATTGATTTTAAAGCCTTGCTACAGAGTTTAATTTTTTCAGCAGCAACTAGCGAGACGGCCAGGCAGCGCAGTCAAATGTTTTATTATTGGTTTAGGTGTGGATATTTGTGAATAAACATCAAACCTGATCAGTCCCTTTCAGAATACACGTACCCTAGCTAGATATACATACGCACCCAATAAAGAAGTATAGTGATGATTCAGGAAAAGACTAGAGTTGATTCACATAGGTGCGCATCACAGAAAACTATGAGCACCAGTATGATCTTTTGTGAGGAGCATCTATCCAAAAGTCATATATATGATCTGGCCATTGCAGGGAACAAAAGGTACAATCAGTGCTATCCTGTACGCGGAACAATCGCTGCAATAATACATGCCCAGCCCGAAAAAGCCTTGCTGATCACAGATTCAAAGTGGCCAAAAGTTTCTGGCTTACACAACACTAAAGTTGCAATTAACTAGGCAATCCGGTATAGAAACGACATTAACCGTATATATAGACTGAAACAGGAAGCACGTGGCACTCATGAAAGTTCAAGAGCCAAATATCATATCAACAGCGTCTCATAGAAAACATGCTTAACAATTAATCAGTTGTGATCCGACATCTATATAAGTAGTACACATATCAGCTACAGAAGGCAGATCCGACATCTTGCCAAGAGCCGATAAATTAGCATGCACTACATAGCTAGCTCAAGGAGAGGGCAACAGCTACTGAAGCAGGCACTGTACCCACGACACAATTTGAGCAAAAAGCCCTTTAAAGGGCAGCCTAGACTCCAAAGTCCAGAGAGCCATAGCCCACCACTTAGACCCTGAAAGCATCAACCCTATCAAAAATTGACACCAAAAAGACAGGGAGAGGAGATCTATCCCAAGAAATTCTATGTCCCAAGAGCCACTTTGATCGATTGGCGATAGATAGAGATCACTACTGCCACAAACGCCACGCACGATATAGCTATAGCCATATGCATACTTGCATGGAAGGAGGTGGCCAATTGGGGACTTGTCTTCCGAATTTCTATCTTTTGCCAGATCACCACACTATGCCTCTTCCTCCTCCACTTCAACTACCGTGCCATCCGAAGCTACTCCAGATTCCATTCGACCAAGAAGATCAGCCCGAAATCCATGGAGTGATGCTCTCTTCTGACCACTGCGGGCTGTACCCTCTGCCGGCGCTTCCGTTAAGCAACTCCGCCGCCGTCGCATTGGGGAAGCACAGTGCAGCCGCCGGTTCCATGCCCAATATTAGCGGCGCTGAGGAGGTAAACTGGCCGGCTAGATTTTATTCTGATCATCAACAAGTCTCTTTCTTGTTCCTTATTAATTCTCATAGAGTATGATCTTGTGTTCTTCAGGTGGCCACCTCTGTAACCAAAGCTGGCAATGAGAGTACTACTTGCAATGGCTCCACTACATGGTAGGAGTATGTGCATAGTGAAAATATAAGATAGATGCAAACCCATGCTGAGATCTCCAGTTGTGGGAGCTTGCAGGTGGAGGAGCTCGACGATGGCGGCTGCGGGGGAGAAGGGGAAGATGAAGATCAGGAGGAAGATGAGGGAACCGAGGTTCTGCTTCCAGACCAGAAGCGAAGTGGATGTGCTGGATGATGGGTACAAGTGGAGGAAGTACGGACAGAAGGTTGTCAAGAACAGTCTCCATCCCAGGTACATGCGCAACTTAACCAAAACCCTACATATATTTGATTTCTTATATCATTTATACATATGTATAGATAATAGATTCCCCGTTTCTGATCAATTAACTAATTATAAACATAAACAGAAGAATGTTTCGATGCTTATTTATTAATTTGGTTAATTAGTAATAATATGCAAGCTTATATATACCAGATAAAATATCAATTTTATGTGTACAGAATTGCACAATGTTGATCTTGTTTTTCATAAAGGGCTTCTTCGGAACACGGAAAGTTTGTAGGATTTTCACAGGAGACATTTCAGTTCCTCCAAAGTTCTCGTGAAATTCCTCCAAATCAAATAGGCCCAGGGGTTACTCTTTATGGCAGAAGAGCATGTCGGGTTAAACTGACCGCTCAACACAGGTTTTGATATGAATAGATTAGAAGAAGCTGATTTAAGACAAGCCAAAATATATACATATATAGTTATATATATGCAGACTAGATAATTAATATTTCTATTGGTATCAATTTAATTAAGTGATTTTACATTACTTAAAAATACTAGGAGATGCCACCTTTCTTAATGTAAATTTTGGTACTCCGTGACTAGTAGTTAAGGTACTACCGAATCTTTAGAGTAGAAATGTAAAATTTCTCATTTAATTTGGAGTGTGCTAGCTTATCTATTAGCTCTGGCCTTATGATATATATGCTTTTTTGCTTCTACCTACAATTAATAATCGAAATAAACGCAGCGCTAGCTACTCCTACAACATATTGTTGTCAAATTATTTGATCGATCCCTTATGTCAAGTTTTAGCCAGTATATGGAAAAGGTCCACACTTGTCACCAGATGACCCTTGCAAATAATCTTAATTACCTGCTTCATTTCATATTATAAAGCGTTTTGAATTTTTTTCCTACTTAAACATTTTTCAAGGCTGACCAAGTTTATAGAAAAGTGTAGTCACATTTTCAATACAAAATAAACATATTTTCATAATATATTCGATGTTGAATTCAATGAAACTAATTAGTGTTGTAAATGTTGCTAAATTTTTCTATAAACTTGGTTAAATCTAAATAAGTTCGACTAAAAAAAGTTAAAACAATTTATAATATGAAACGGAGAGAGTATGTACTAATTAAGGTCCAAGAATGTTGTGTTTTTATTAAATTGCGGTTCACTTTGTTATAACAATAAAATTAATCTATTGAGCTGAATCTGACAGGGTCACCTCTGCACAGTTTTATTCAAATGCTTACATTTTGGTGAACAAGCTTAATTAATTAGTTACATTTCGGTGACAAGTTTAACAAACTCATCATACATATAGGTCAACTAGCTGTATCAGTTATTTAATTCATGATAGCTCATCCCTTATGCATTCTGATTTGGGTAAAGGGACGGATGATTAATAAATTGAGGAGTTCGTACCACAAATATTCCGACTATGTATGAAAAGGAGTCTTGGGCCGGGAAAGGTAATGGACTAATGGCACCATGACAGAGAGGACCCTAGATTTGCAAAACTAAGGATGCATGCATATATATGCCATTCTACAGACTCAATTCACAACAACAGAAGTACTGTAGCCTTAGCTATTGCATGTGATAAAAAAACGGCAATTAGCTGCTTATTAACATAGGCACAAAAGGTACATTAATAAGAAAAGATGCTACTTCAGTTCCAAATTAATTTCATACTTACGTTCGTTTCTGAGAAGCTATAGAGTACTGCATTGTAAGCATATGTGTATCTGGTATTACGTATCATCTGCTTGCAGAACTCGGTCGATAAAAGCTAATTAATGCTGTCAATTAGCTAGTTACGTTGCATGCGGGACAGCGGGAGTCATCACACTGCCTGCAAATATCTAAAAATGCATGTAATAATCCTTTCATATTTCAGTAAATAAACACATCTAGCTTTTTTTTAATTTATATATATTAGACTGAATGGTTGTATAATTTCACCTATGGATATACTGAGGCTGGATTTCTATCCATTATCTAAAAATATTTAGATTGAGAAGGGGAATTTTAGTTAGTACTCAATCTGCAGTTTTTGCTCAGAATTGCCTAGTGCATAATCCTTATGATCGATCACTGTACGTAGTAGTATAATACTAATAAATAATAAGCATCATGGGTTCATATGGTACATATATATCTGGCAATATAGTGCAACTAGCTAGGACGCATGTATTATATGAACCGGGACAAATGAAACTTAACAGACGACAATGATCATATATAGCTTTTCCTCGTATATATAGTCCAGCGTAGTTCAGATAGACATATAAATACTCCTATATATAGGAATCTCTTTTTTTATAGCAAACTAGCTGTATATTATTAATTGATTAATTGGTTTTGCCTAGCTTCTGATATGTTGGAGAACCACAAACATGCATTTTAGTTTGTATGATTTGGATATGGCGGCACACACATGTCAAAACTGATCGACGAGCGCGGCCGCGCACACGAGCATGCAGGAGCTACTTCAGGTGCACGCACAGCAACTGCCGCGTGAAGAAGCGGGTGGAGCGGCTGTCGACGGACTGCCGCATGGTGATCACCACCTACGAGGGCCGCCACACGCACTCCCCCTGCGACGACAACTCCTCCGGCGAGCACGCCAACTGCTTCAGCTCCTTCTGAAGATTTTTTTAGTACTGCATTTTCGTCGACGTTTCTGACCGATCCATCCATCCATATCCATCAGAGATCGATCGATATACCGTTGTATACCTATATATCCACCATTTCATCGATTAACTACTGGCTAGATCTAGCTCTCTTTCATTTTGATGGTTGAGATATTTAGGACGCAATATCGAGCCATGCCTGCGCAATGTACTAGTACTGCTAGCTATATGGGACTGTACTGTGTGCATGCATGTACAATGTACAAGTAGCAGTCAATAAATTAAGCTATGTATTTCTTCTATGCATATCAGCACATGCAAAATTGCAAAGTCTGAGACCATACTGTACTAGTATATACTGATCAGTTCATGAACGTAGTACGTACTGCTAGCTAGCTAGACTGGCGATCTGCAATTCTGCATGCATGCGCATGTCGGCGTAACACACATATCCTTATTAAGTTAGATCATATACTGTACCACCTTTATGTTTTTTCCCCTTTGCTGTACTAAGTTTGATCATATACTATGTACTGAGCGCAGGCCTGACAGAACACACGAGCTAAAAGAAGAAGAAAAAAGAGCGGCGATCCTTTACGTATATGTACTCCTATGTATGTATATATGCATTGATGTGTGTGTGTGTATATATATGTGTACATACACACATACATACATACTATAACACATCCTAGGTGTGTTATAGCTAAAATAAGCATGGGTACTAAATTTTTTATAATGAGTACAATCATCATCAAATATCTCTATCTATTAATTCTATTAGTAATTTTTTTACTGTGAGATACATATGGAATTTATTAGTAAATCTTTTACTACAAGGTATTTTACCCATATTGAGCCTATTAGTATTTTTTAACTATGAGATATCTATGGTGTTTATTAGTAAAATTTTTACTACGAGATATTTCATAATGATATTTAATAGTAAAAATTTAACTATATGAGATGTGTGTTTTACTTATAACAAGCACTTGGCTTGTTTTAGCGCATCCCTATATATATACATATGTATATATGCATATACGTATATATATATATGTATGTATATATGCATATATGTATGTGTATATATGCATGTATGTATATGTATGTGTATATATGCATGTATATATATATATATATATATATATATATATATATATATATATATATATATATATATATATATATATGCTTGGATCGATGCGCGCTAATGATTGTTGCAACAGAGAACCTGCAGTTCCGGCGAAAACAAACACGGGCTCGCAAACAAAAACCGCCATCAACACTCCCGTGTTCGTATCTCTTCGGCGTCTTTCAGGTGTGTGTATTCAGAAGCTAGCTAGCCATGCATGCATAGAGAGCATGAAGGCATGCAGCTGCACGCGAATCGATCGGTCTGGTATTGTGGTCATCCATCGGGGATGGCCTCAAAATGAGGTCGCTGAAAAACACGGTGAGATCGATCGAGCTTGCCATGAAATCGAGGTCGTTCTCGTTCATGATGAAACTGCTGTGAAACAATCGGAGCTGCGTGCGTGTGCGAGTCACCTTCGATCTCGAGCTCCACCTACACGCGCTGGCCCATCATGATGACCTAGGAAACACGGCCCGGTCATTGCGTGCGCGGGCATACAGTTCCGGCCCAACTTGAGGCGGCGGGAGCTTCGGCCTAGAGAAGCAGAGGGTGGCACGTTCGGATTCGGCCCAAATTGCGTTGATTCCAGATGTGCGCCGTATGGAGGCGGCACCAGTCCCGGCAGACGCGGCCAGCCAGGCTATTTCGCCTCCTCACCTGGGCTGCTGGCTGCTGCCCTGCGCTGCGTCCCTTCTATTGTATCGCCTCTGTTTCAAGACTTTATTTTTAGCAAAATTTACCACAGGATATTCAAAATTTGTATAATTTATGTAAAAGCACATCACAGTTAAAAGATACTTTTAAAAATTTGTAATTTGCTGGAGAACATTTTGCAATTAGAGAGAGAAATTTTTCAAAAATACGAGAATACCCCTATGTTCAAAAGATATTGAGAGTGAAGATGTCCTTGGAGTAACGGTAAATTTAGAGTTACATAATTTTTAGATTTTTACTCAAACATCGTATTTAAAGAATGTGATTCTAGAGGTATTATTATCTTTTTTTAATAATTTATCTCTCCAATTGAGTCGAAAATATCGTTGAGCAAATTATCAGTGTTAGACTATCATTCAGCCGTCACACATCGTAATGTGTACTAGTATATTACACAAATTTTTAATATCCATTAGTAAATTTTACAAAAAAATTTAATCGATACTTTTCGTTTCCAAAAACACGTTCGAAGACCAGAAAGTATATAGTCCGTATCGGTGGTTACTAATGTTCATCGTACGCATCTCGTGTGATGACCATTTCACAAGATCTTTGAATCCCTAAGCAAAAGCGTATGAGACCTCGCAACCATCACTAGTGAGGTCGTCTCTTGTGCCAGCCTCCATTAGCGGACTAGCTAGAGTGACTGGTTCAACTCCTCAATGCCATGTGTCTCGATCAAATGGTGGATCTATTCGTTTGAGAGCTCAAGAAAGTCCATGTAGATGAAAATTACCTTGAGGAGATTGATGGAGAGCTGCTTATGACGAGTTTAGCTATTTGTAACGAAGATATCAATTGCTGACAACTGAAGAGACTAGATCTAAGGCCCGAATGGGATGAACTAGAGAATTGTCAGGGTAAACGCATAGCGAAGGTAGAGTCAACGTGGCTTATTTATCTCATCTGGTATGTACTCCCTCTTGTTTCACTTTTTTCCAGTTAAATTTCTATAAGTTTATAAGTTTGATCAAGTTTATAGAGAAATATATTAGTATTTTCAACCTAAAATAAATATATTATCAAAATATATTCAATGTTAGATAAAATGAAACTAATTTAATATTTTAGATATTGCTAACTTTTTCTACAAAATTGATCAAACTTAACAAAATTTGACTAGAACAAAAGTCAAACGACTTATAATATGAAACGGAGGGAGTATTTATTTATGGGCCCTTATAGTAAAATGGGATGTGGGAATAGAAAGGGAAAGTGGCGCCTCATATTATTAATGTCCAAAACTATATTTTCATGGAAAAGAACAAATATATAAATGCAATATACTCTTAGAGCATTACGAACAAAATGAGAATAATCCATCCCAAAATTTTGTTATTGGGTTTCCTACTTAAAAATAGGAAGTGAAACAACTTATCTCTCCAAGAGAAAGTATAAATTTCAGAAGGCGCTACGGCAAGGGGATGAGCCTCAGGTGGGACAAATGCCAATGCGTATCGAAGCTTGCAGATGCGTCGACTGATTCCCGTATGCAGAGTATATGAAGCCGATGCTGGAAACCCTCAAGTCGATGGGGGCGAGACGCTAGCGGGCGCGTCACCAAGAATCGACGGGCGAGAGTATTTTTGCCACTCACGCGAGAACGAGAGGATAGATGCACGAACATGAGATTGGGAGTGGGGAGGAGCGCTCGCTCACCCTCATATCAACCAAGTGAGGATCACGGGGATGGGAACTCCAAAATTTGTGCATGAAAGTGTGGGATCTGTTGGAATGGTTTTATTTTACTAAAATCCCTCAAAATCAGTTTTGAGAATGAAATAGGAGAATTATTGGTGATGCTCTTACTCTCTCCATCGAGTCCTAAAATATAGTAACTAATTAGTACGATTAAATATCACCTAATACTATTGAATCTAGATAGTACTAAATCTTAATAGATCTAAATTTATAGTATTAGGCGTGGTATCTAATCATACTACGAAGGTACTATATTTATAACTAACCGTACCAAATTTACACAAGACCATTTTAACCGCCTTACCTCTTGTTCCCGTTCCATATAACGGATTCCGTGCTCTCTCCCCAACTTCTGCTGCTCCCCACCAGCTCTGAGGGTCAGCACAGCACGTGCGCCGCCAACGCGCGCCTGCAGAGGCAAGGGAAGCCATGGCCGAGGGCACAGAGCTGGTGGAGGAGAGCGCCAAGCAGGACATGCCGCGGGTGGTCGCCGCGCTCGCCGGCATCCTGGAGCGTGTCGCGGGGCGCAACGACGCGGCGACGACGCCCGCGGAGCTCGCCGCGGCGCCGGCGTCGCCGTTCCGGGCGATGACCAAGCCAGGCATCTCCGTCCGCGCGTACGCGGCGCGCATCGCGCGGTTCGCCGGGTGCAGCCCGGCGTGCTACGTCGTCGCCTACATCTACCTCGACCGGCTCCTGCGCCGCAGCCGGCGATGCCTCGCCGTCGACTCCTACAGCGTGCACCGGCTCCTCATCACCGCCGTGCTCTCGGCCGTCAAGTTCATGGATGACATGTGAGTTCCTCTGCAAGCTGTGCTGCTATTCTTCATGCATACGATCTCATGATCAAGTAATAGAACGATTTTAACCAGCTAATATGCAGGCACGTTTACACGTAACACGATCATCTTCTTGATTGGTTCTTGGGATATCTAATTGGAAACATGCAAATTAGCTCTATGTGAACTTAATTGTCGTCAGAAAAAAATGATTTGCAATAGAACTCGCTCTGTTCCTGGCATGTTCTTGTTAATTACTCGGGTTGTTAATATTTACAGATAACTAAATTTCAACACCTGACTGGTGAATCGCCGATGGCTATTTGATGAATCACCTGAATTTTGTACCGTGCTTTGAGTTAAACTTAGAGTTGGATATTGTTGGATAATTTCAGTTACTTTGTTTCTTATTCCTACTCGATATAGTTTTGTTCTGTTCACAAACTTCCCTTATTGGAGACATTGCCAGCTAGGAATAATTTGGGAGTGTCTTCGAAGTAACTCCATAATCATTTCAGTCCCTAGTTCAGGAATTGTTCTGTTTTTACAATTCCAAAATGAGTTTTTCCTTGCAGTCTTGAAACGGAAGGTAAAGAGAACCTCCAAAATAGTTACGTCTGAATATCACAGCAACCACCAGCTAGTAATTGTCGGTGCTTAAGTTTTGCATATTTCGTACATAGTTTTTCTTCAAAAGCCTCTGCAGTAATCATGCTCCAAAGAAGCCACTGGGAATGGTTTCCACCTCAACTTGGCTGTCAAAACTAGGCTTTGCACCGGGTACCCAAAGTGATTTGTCCTCGCAAACAAAGGCAGTACATGGACAGAATTATGCTTGTCCAGCAAAGCAAAAAAAAATTGAGGTGGTTTCGTTTCACTATTCCTTGCATCCAACCACACACATCCACCGTGGACCCAAGAACACAAACCAGAATTCCACCCTGCACCCGGCCCCCTCGACTTTTTGTTTGGAATTTAATTCAGTGCCAGTTGTGGGGGATTGGGACTGGCAACTTGCCCTTCTGCTGATGTTTGCAGCTCAATTTCCCCGTGTCAGGGCCTCATCCCTCTTTTTCTTTCTAGTTCGCTTTTGCTAAGAGTAAGAGCGACACTGCTGTGACAATACTTAATTGGCCAACTTGGCGTTCTGAATGAGCCCGTTTGGTGCCAATTCGGTGATTGTGGTTGCGATTTTGTTCGGTCGCTTGATCGATCCCTTCGATGCTACTGGTGATTGTGCCGTCAATCATTGGAGAGCAATCATAAACGATCTGAAAGAATGGACGGAGTATACAGGCAATCTCTACTTTCTATAACATGTAAACATAGTATATTAGTATTCCTAAAAACTAACATGTGAGTATATCATATCAACTCACTAAACACACAAATCTCAACATGTAAGCATATAGTAATTATATCTATAAATTATTTTATTCTAAAACTATACATGTAGTAAATCATTATTCTCAAATCATTTAATCATTTCTATAATATCTAACATATATCTCGCATCAAATCATGAGATATCATCCAGTACACATAATAATACTAGTCATTTCTTTTTGTCTGAACTTTTGACATAGTCTGAATATGCAGACGCTACAACAACGCCTACTTCGCCAAGGTCGGGGGCATCAGCCTGGCGGAGATGAACTACCTCGAGGTGGATTTCCTGTTCGGCGTCGGGTTCGACCTGAACGTGACGCCGGAGACGTTCGCCGACTACTGCGCCGTGCTCCAGTCCGAGATGCTCTGCGCGGCCGCGCCGCCGCCGAGACTGCACTACTGCTGCCTGTCCGAGGACGACGCCGGCAGCAGCAGCTCGCTGCGTGAAGCGGCCATGGAAGCAAGCTAGCATGTCACACTGCGTACATACATGTCGTGATCCTTCCTATGTGCTGTAGTACTAATTAGTGTGGCAGCTGCTTTGATTAGTTTAGTTAGCCTGCTAGCTAGTAGCTAGGTGGTCGATCGGCCTCCCTCTCCTGCATGATTCGTACAGCAGTGCATTCTTGCTGTGCACTCCTTTTGTTTTTGTTTTGGTGTGTACTAGTGGTGTAGATCAGTGAAACGTTTATGCAATTTTATCCTATGCAAATTTTGATGGCAAAAGTATTTCTCAATTTTATAAGTGAAGTAAGTAGTCGACCAAATAGCTCAGACTGGCGTTGTGCGGTGTCTCACACTCACACACAGTGTATGCGCCAACCACTACAGAAAGGCAGGAGATGTGACGGTAAGCAATGGACGGGAAGGGGGCTCACCAAGCTCCTATCACAATAATTACAGGCACTGAAACCTTGGGTACCGGGGGGAAGCGAAATATACGAGTAATGAACATGATGGTGTGCGGCATCTACTGCTACAGTACTAGTACTGGTTGATGTCAAGTGTGCAAAGTGAACAAAATATGCTATTCTACATTACAGAATGCAATTCGAAGGCCCACACGCCTTGTCACGTACAAGCCCACTCTGGTTGAACTTCTTGTGCAGAATCTATCTTATGCCTCAGATTATTGACTGGATTATTAATTATTGTGAGTTATCCATTTAGTTAAAAAAGTATTTTTTTACAAAAATGATTCAATAAATAGTTTAGAACAAAGTGGTTAGCAGAAGAAAGGCAGAAAGCTTTACGAGAAAACATATTTTTAAAGGAAAACGTCCAAATACCCTCTAAATTTACGATAGAAGTCCACCTAGCACGCTGTACTTTAAAACCGGACATTTAACCCCCTGAACTTTATAATAACATCCATATTACCCCCTAAGGTGGTTTTAGATAGTGGTTTTGTATATTTTGGAAGCTTAAACAAACAACTTTGAATAACTAATATAGTATATTTGCATATCATCACTGGTAAGTCATCAATTTATCCATATACAGTGATACTGTTATGTTGGTACTTAGTTGTAAGTGGGAGCTAATAACAGGTAAAAAGAAAAAAATATAAGTGGAGGTTTTAGTATATATATCCAATATCTATGTCACATGATCAAACTCATTCAACTTTTATACAAATTACATAAAAACCACTATGCAAAACCACCTTAGGGGTTATATAAATGGTATTATAAAGTTTAGGGGGTTAAATGTCCGGTTTCAAAGTTCAAGGTGCTAAACGGACTTTCATCCAAAGTTTAGGGGACTATTTGGAATTTTTCCAATTTTTAAAAGCATGGAACAAATAATCTGATGAAGTAGCTGAAAATAAACATTACTATGTGAGAGAAGCAGATATAAGGTAACTATGCTCCTCAATTCAAAGATTCTACCTACTTACTTGTAAGCTATTAATCATTTGTTTAGATAATGGGTAGAAATATAGCTTCTATATCCACAAGTGGATATACATAGCTAAATATTACACGAGTGCATATACTCTACATCTTATAAGGAGATACATAGAAAAACAAACGATCGAAAAGAAAATACTAGAAGACTAACTTCACGTTTTTCCTTATCACTTCAAACTTCAGGGGGATGCGGTGCTAGTCCGCCCTTCCATCTCCACATCCTCTCGCTATCGCTTTTTATAGGTTGCAGCAACTGTAAAAAGCTCCTCAACTCTGCCATGAGCAAAGGAATGGGATATAACTAATCGGCTCAGCTGCATTGTCATTGCTAAGCATCGGCCTTGTACTGCCTGGACAAACTGTGTCCCCTCAGCGTGAATGTGTCCATCACTATCATGTTGTCATCGTCGTAGAGTAACACCTCCGCCGAGCTGCCATAGCTTATCTCGCCAAAATTTGTGAGTGCTACGCCATCGCCCCATTGCATGAAAACCATCGTGTTGTCCACCGTCATTGTCGTAACCTCACCTCCGTCGAGCCACAAAAGCTTATCTCACTAGAGAACCCTTGTCGTCATGTCATCGTCGCCAGGAACCATGACCTCCACCGAGCTATTATAGCTTTTCTCGCTGGAGAGTCGCCCCTACCGTAATAGCGTCCTTGTAGACAACAAACTCAGCCGAGCTACCGTCACAGTCTATCTCATCGGGGAGCCACCATCACACCATCTTTCTCGGGAATCATGACCTTCACCAAGCTGTCATAGGTCGTAGCTTATCTCACCTGAAAGCCGTTGCCACCATGACATCACGTCACAGACCATAACCTCCACCGAGCTGTTGTCAC
Source organism: Oryza punctata (assembly GCA_000573905.2). Classification (NCBI taxonomy): domain Eukaryota; kingdom Viridiplantae; phylum Streptophyta; class Magnoliopsida; order Poales; family Poaceae; genus Oryza; species Oryza punctata. The sequence continues at coordinate 31,192,211 of CM002489.2, read as the reverse complement.
ATCCTTTCTCATTGGGAAGCCTCTACCACACCGTCTTCAGCTATAACCTCCACCACCGCTAGTAATCCTATTGTTTGTCACAAAATCCTTTTTTTAAGAACTGAAACACAAGAACATAGGAGGATAAGAGAATGTAGTAGCCTTCATAAGAAAATATGGAGTATATAGTGGATTAGGCGGTGATTGAGCCCTTGCTTAAAAAAAAAGAGGCCCCAAATACTGTTGTTCATTTATGCAGTTGCGGGAATCCCCACAAGACTGCAGTATATTGCGAAGGTCGAAAATTAATGAAGGCCCTTGGCATGACCCAATCATTAGTGGCCATACTCTGCATATGATGGACATTTGAGCCCATAATGAATATTGGCCCAAGGCCTATATTATAAAGCTTTGTACACTGCGACATAGTCCATGCTCCATGACTCTTTGCTCTATGTATGCATGTATTTTGTTCTTTTATGTTTAGTTTAAATGTAGATTTAAAAAAAATTTGGCGTGAAGGATCATGGATGACATTGAACACTAAAGAAATGTTTCTCAGGGATGCTTGTTTTGTTGTCTAAATCATCTCGGTAATTCTAGATTTTTTATGGGTCTATCGAAATATGGCGACATATTTTTAGGTAAAAATATATCAAATGTTAGTGTAAATTTAGTGTAATTATATGAGTTATATTTAAGTTGGATGTAAGTTGACAAAAACAGAATTGTGCTCAATTGGTATGTGCCCTAGTTTGGATGGTATTAGTCCCTGGTTTGATTCCCCTTCCTGCATGTTTTTATTTTATTGTTCGACACGAATCTTGAGACTATTGGATAGGCCAGAAATCGATATATTTTTTTCCTAACAATCTATCGTCACTTTTCTTAGTAACTCCGTTTTTTTTTCTAATGTAGGATATGTGATGGTATGTTTATCGTTGGGTTGCAATTTTTTTGTGAGAACTATCGTAGCCTTGTCAAATTTTGATGAGGCCAAAATTTTAGGATATTAATTTTAGCAATATATCAATCATACCTTCTATTTCATACCTACTACTACCTCCAATCTATGTATCGGTTGGTTCAGTGGAACGTGTACTCCATAGGCAACGGACACCACCACTAGGTGCAAAAAACCGTAAACCCCCCCGCAAACCCCACCACTTGGTACGGCGCTGGCTTCTCCCACATTACAGGAGTCATCATCATCATCGCTTTATTCGCATCGCCTGCCAAGTCGCCACGGCCATCCCAACTTCCCACAATTCATTACTCCACCCCCCACGCTCCACCTGTCCACCATGCCGCCACCCCCAAGTCGTCGTTTCCCGTTCGCCGCCGCCGCCGCCGTCGCCATCGGCTGGAGCTGGTCGATCTCTCCCTCCTTCCGCATCGATCACCCCCCCCCCCCCTCGGTTTTATCTGATGCTCGATTCCTGTAGATGTCTCTAGCGACGACGGTTTGATCTGACCTTCCTCCGCGCACGTGCGTGGCGGAGACGGAGACGGGGACGGGGACGAAGCGCCCTTCGGATGGAGAGCGGGGGCGCGGCTGCCGGCCGGGACCATTCCGATGCGGAGCGTCGGTGTGGCTCAGGGACTCTAGAGAGCAACGGCGGCGGGGTCACGGGGGAGTGGATCGAAATCCCAAGTTCGGAGAGCGACGGGGGCAGTGGAGACGGCGGATTGGAGAGGGGCGGCAGCGTAACGGGTTGCCGCGACCGCGAGGGGCGGAAGGCGGTGGTGCCATGGAGATTCCAGGTTGGATACAAGCGGTCATGTTCACATGGTTCTGGCCTGGGTGATGGATCTGGATCTCGTTTACCTCCAGAGACTCAAGAATGCAAGTTCAGGAACAGTCGGAAGCGTAATCGCTCTCGTGTTAAAGTTGTTTTAGTCAGCAGTGACCATTCATCGGTGGAAGTTCAGAAACGGACTGGTTCTGTGCCGAGGAAGATGAAGGTTAACAGTGATGGTCGTTATCCGGTTGACAGATATGTTCGTTGTCCAGCAATTCCAAATAACAAAAGGGTTGCTATCGCCAGAGAAAGTGTCTTGGTGTCTTTGCAGGAGTTCCGGGTAATTTACAGGAAGCTCTTTGAGGAAGAACGAGCCAAGTGGAGGGAAAGAGGGCACGGTCTGAGGCCTGATCTTGCAGCTTACAAAATCTTCAGAGAGAGGTTCTGTGCTGTGGATGATGGCAGGAGGTATGTGGAAAACGTGCCTGGAGTTAGAATAGGCGACAGATTCAATTCTAGTTTAGAGATTTGCGTTGTTGGCCTCCACTGCCAAGAACTGACTTGTGTTGATTGCATTAGGAAGAAGGATGGAACATATGTAGCTGTTAGTATCGTGTCGTATGCACAAGCCTCCACATTCAATAATAATTTGGAGTGCTTGTTACATATTGGATCGATAGCTACCACCAGTGACCAGGAGATAGAAGGCACTGACTTGGCACTGAAGAATAGTATGGACACTAAAACCCCTATCCGTGTTATTCATGTCGTAACTTGTGAAGGTGAAAACGGTGAACAGAAAGGAATGACTAATTATGTCTATGGTGGTTTGTATTTCATTGAGAAATTCCGCATGGAGAAAGTGAAGGAAGACCAGCATATTCCCACTTACCAGCTAAAAAGAATAGGAGGACAGACACATGTTGACATTCAAGAACTTGCAAAAACAAGAAAGACACAAGAACCACTTGATGGTGTTTTCTTGGGAGATATATCTGAGGGTCTTGAGAGGATCCCTGTTTCTGCTATTAACACCATATCAAACGAGTACCCAATGCCATTTCACTACATTTCAAATATACAATACCCCCCAAAGTATCAGCCAGGTCTCCCATCAGGCTGTGATTGTGTTAATGGATGTTCGTATTCTCAAAACTGTGCATGTGCGGTGAAAAATGGAGGTGAAATCCCTTTCAGTAATAACGGTGCTATTATAGATGAAAAACCTCTTATCTATGAGTGTGGACCTTCTTGCAACTGTCCTCCAAGTTGCCAAAATAGAGTTAGCCAGCATGGAATCAAGTTTCGCCTTCAAGTCTTCAAAACAAAATCAATGGGGTGGGGAGTAAGAAGTTTGGATTCTATACCATCAGGAAGTTTTGTATGTGAATATATAGGAGAGCTGTTGGAGGAAGAAGAGGCGCAGAAAAGAAAAAATGATGAATATCTCTTTGAGATTGGAAATAACTATTACAATGTATCCCGTTGGCAGGGCATATCAAAGACAATTCCTTCTCTTCAGCATGGTCCTGTTGAAGACGATGAAGTTAGATTTACCATTGATGCTTTGAACTGTGGTAACCTTGCAAGATTCATCAACCATAGCTGCACCCCTAACCTTTATACCCAGAATGTTCTCTATGACCATGACGACAAGAGTATGCCTCATGTAATGCTCTTTGCTGGTACAGACATTCCTCCCCTTCAAGAGCTATCATATGATTACAACTATGAAGTAGATAAGGTTCATGATTCTGATGGTAACATTAAGAAGAAAAAATGCTTTTGCGGAACTATTGAGTGCACTGGCAGGTTATATTAGATTTCTTTAGGCATAATGGAATCTCCTCTGTTTAGATGGCATATTTATCGTCCTATTTTGGCCTCCTAACTTTAAAATATTTGGATTGTCAATATGCTCTTGCATTTTAATATCTGGGTAACTGGATAATGGTAAGTCCCCTAAGTTACAAGTCGATTTCTGCAATTACAGTGTTCAACCTACTTATGCTTTATGAACATCCATGGTTTGTAGATGCTCTACCAGCCTCTATTACAGTTTATACTTACCAAACTAGTACAGAAACAAGAGCACACATTCAAAAATATGTGCAGCCTGCTAACTATCTAATTCAGTCACCGATCAGTTGCTTTTCATGAAGTACATTTTTATCAATGTTAGCCTATTTGAATGTAGCCCATGTATGTCGTAGTAGAGGATCGGTCCCACATTGGAGGTTCAGATTTGGTTCTAGTTATAACACATGTTAGCACAAATGTACTAACACTAAGATTGAGGACGATCAGTCCCTTCTTGGAGGAAACGGATTGGTTCATCCACCTCTCCCCAACCCATAAATCCAATCACAATTTTCATGGAAACTTGTGTGAATGCCTATCACCAGCTTTGCTCTATTAGATAACCAAAAAAAACTTAAATTTCAAGTTGCACAAAGAAAATCAGCTTGTATTTAGCTAGGCAACCAACTGAAAACTTGATGAAAATTAAAACTGGCATGATTTTGACTTGAGGACTGGTTCTGGTTATGAAATCGTATGGCATGCCCCGTATGGAGGATGGGATTTACATTGATCCCTGGGATTTTGCAACACTAAATTCTGCTAACCGTGTAAGACAAAATTAAAGTACTGGCTTTGTTGTCATGCGAACAAGCTGTGCGATTTTCATATTCCACATAATGAATTTCTTGGCAGCGCAACGAATCTAACCTGATACAATTTTGGCATGACCCACCGATCTTCATCTCAAGGTAATTCTCTGATATTCCCAATCAAAAAAAAGTGACCTTAATTGGTTCTCTTCTTTTAGATGCTTATCGTAAGTTGCTTCTAGGATATTTTATGACCAAATTCTCCGGGTATGCAGTTCCAAGAAACCAGAAAAAAAAAATGTAAATACATGTTTTAGGCTTTGTTCTTCCCTCCCTTTTCCCAACTCACATCTCTCGTTTTCCACGCGCACGCTTTTCAAACTGCTAAATGGTGTGTTTTTTGTAAAAAGTTTCTATACAGAAGTTGCTTTAAAAAATCAAATTAATCCATTTTTGAAAAAAAATTAGCTCATACTTAATTAATCACGCGCTAATGAATCGCTCCGTTTTCCGTATTCTTAACACTGGAACCAGCCCAGGAACGCAGCCTTTAATGTGTTTCCTAGAGACTGCCAAGTATTCTTTCTTTGTGTGTGTGTGTGTGTTTTGTATGTGCTATGGTGTGTACAGAAGCCATACATTATTGCTATTTGCTTCACTTGGTTGAGCCCCAAGGATCGCTCATTACCTTAGATTAAACAACTGAAATGTTTGGAAACTTAGCATCCGATATTGATAGAGAAGAAAATGGTGAGAAAACATGCGCTCAAAGGGATTCGCAAAAGCGTCCTGGCAGCTCCCTGTAGCTAGCTGCTGATCTCTGTTACCTTAGATTTGATAAATAACCCTTTAAATATAGAGGTATTTATACGCACACTTACTCAGTATGCTGTAACTTACTCGGAAATTCATGAATACACAAACAATTTTACTGTCTCATCCCAGATCTAGCAGTGACGTGAAATTGCTTTGCCTGCTTCTGCACTACTAGTTCTTGGCAGCTCAGTTGAATCGGCACGACGCCAGAAACGTCCCTTTCACATTTGGTAATCCATAGCAGCTATGCATCAGACAAGAGTAGCAAACTAGCAGAGTACTTATTTTTTCATGCCATCCTTCAGTTACATCTAGCTTTGCTTCCGAAATCTGACATGCAGGTCGATTATTCAGGAAGTTGGAACGAAAAGCCAGACGGAATTCCGTCATGAACACAGCGCAGAAGCAAGGCGTATCAGTCGATTACTGTATTGCCATTTGGGGTATGAACCATTGTAGTAGAAGGTAGCAGTTACAAAGCCTGAAGAACACAGCACGGTACAGCTATTGCTCAAATTGAAGCTCGTACATCAGCGTTCCCCAGTTGATAACGTAGCATGGATGACACTATATGTGTATCTTAGGAGATCCTATACATTGCTCTAGTTAAGAACTCATGGTTCGTCTCATGCCCACAGGAGGAAGACGAGGACGGGCGGCTTCAGTTGTTACCGCCACCGTCCTTCTGCTGTGTCTTGCCGCCGCCACCGCCGCCGCCGCGGAAACGCCCGCGCTTGCTCCAGTTTCCACCGACATCGCCGTAGTCCCCGCCGCCACCACCGGCTTCGCCATTGTAGCCACCACCATAGTGGCCATATCCTCCAATACCGCCGCTGCCACCACCATAGTTGCTGCCGCCACCGCCACCGCCACCGCCGCCTCCAAAGTCTCCGGGGTGGCCACCGTATCCACCAACACCAAAACCATATGCTCGACCGCTTCCTCCACCGCCACCGCCTCCTCCACCTCCACCACCGCCGCCGCCACCTTCGCCTCTGCTGCCACCATAGCCAAACCCGAACCCGGAGCCCTTGCCGCCAGGGCCAGCGGCCCAACCCCACCCATACCTCCAAGAACCGTCAGGGCTGGACCCCTGGCCGGACCCCGAGTCGCCTTTCCACCCGGGCGGCAGCGGCGGCCCCGTCTTCCCCGGCTCGGCCGCGCCGTCCGCCTCGCCGTCGGCGTCGCCCCTGCACTGCGCGAACGCGAACGCGAAGAGGAGGAGGAGCACCGCAAGAGCCGGCGCCACCACCCTCTCTCGCCACCGATCACCGCTTCTCTCCATTGCAAGCTCTCTCTCACTCACCTTGTCTCTGTTTCTTGGCTCTGTCTGTGTACTTGTGTTGCACTTGCAGTGGATGTCCCGTGCCCGTGCCGTGCCCTATTTATAGCGTCCACGAACCGAAGGTGGATAAAAGATCGGAGCAACCGATCGACGCTAGCTCACGCACCACCGGCCCATTGCCACGATGTGATCGATCGATTTGCATCTCCTGTTGCTGCCTTTTGCCATGCATGTCTGCTTTGTGTACCTGTGCTTGTGCTGCCGACCGGGCGTTACAAAAGTCTCTCGCGAAAGCCGTTTTCACCTTTCTGGCTGCTTATCCCGTCCGTGCCGCGTCGCACTGTAATGGCATGAGAAGGAATATTTTTTTGTGTTCATGTGCGTGCATTTTCTTCGTCGAGAGCGAGGGCGCGACCGCGCGAGGCCCCGTGACCTAGAGAATCCGGTAGCTGATGGCAAGTGTCGAGGTGTGCAAATGTGCTAGCAAAAGCTGGACAAAAAAATTGATGTTGCCACTGTGCAGCTGGCCCTGCGTCGTTCGTCCGTTCCCAAAGGTTCGTGTTGATGACACTGAGAGATATCTCGGCGGCTAGCGGCTAGCGCGCCCGTGAGCGCACGCATGGCAAAGAGGGGAAAACGATATGGGGGGTGACGTCGATCCTGATTTCGTGAACACGAGTACACACACTCAATCGGGTCCGTTTATTTACACTCATAGCTTGCTAGTGATGTACATTGCTGGAGTAGTTATTATCCAGCGGTTTGATGATTTGATCCAAAGATGAGCGCAATAATATTTGATACTCGATCGTGCCAATGCGGCGTGCTTGAACGTCGTAATCAAGTAGCGAGGCCAAGGCCTAAGATATCCGAGGCCATAATCACGGGCATCAAGATAGTGGTAAGCAAGCACTAACCACATACGTAGCCGTTAAATTTGACCCTCGGGGCTAACAAGGATATGAAGCCTTTTGTGATACCGTCGGCACTGTGCCCATGGTAGGGCACAACTTATAATAGTATACAATACTAAAATTACAGCATCCTTCTTTTAACAATTCAACTCTAGTCTCGCGTCTCGCCGCCTCACAACCAATGCATGCGGTGCGTGCGTGCGTGCAATCGTGCGTGGTCGGCCGGGGAAAAGTGGCACGATGCAGACATGCAGTGGGATCGATCGGTGGAGTAATTCAACGAGACAACGAACCCGTTCGTATCCGCACGTAGCTTTCGACTGGGCTTTCTCGTGCGATTCGATGGCGATCGTCACTCCGCCCCCCATGCACAGTGAGGTGTGTGCACAGTGCAGCTCGTCCTGGGCCGCCGGGAGCGCGCGGTCGACGGGGCGCGTGCGCAGTCCCTTAATCCAGTTCATCTCTGTCGCGCATGCACTCGGGCCAGCCAGCCGGTGGCGGAGGTGAACCGGGCAGCGAGGAGCTGAGGCGGAGCTCGCCCAGGCAGCCGAAGGCGGAGTGGGCCGCTGACGGCGGAGGCGAAGCTCGCCCAGGCGGAGCGAGCGGTCGGTGGCGGAGGCGGAGGCAGAGGCAGAGGCGAAGCGGGCGACCAACGGTGGAGGCGGAGCTCGCCCGGGTGGCGGGCGGCTGAGGTGGATCTCATCTGGGTGGCTGGTGGTGGAGGTGGAGGTGGACCGGGCGGTTGGAGAAGGAGGTGGAGCTCGCCCGAGCGGCGAGCGGTTGAGGCGGCATTCTGAGCATCGCGGCCGTGGCCGACCGCCACCTCACCAACCGGCGAGAACGCGGTCGACGCCACCGCCGCCGCTAGTGAAGCTAGCGCAGTCTCCGTCACGAACAAATTGTGCTCGAACCCCTTGGTCACAATCGTTGATGATGACGAGGAGGGAGTCGGCGTGGCCGCCACCGCCTGGCTAGCAGCGACCTGCGCCAACTGGTACGGAGCCGGCGAGGGCGACGCCGGAGGCGCCCAGATGGTAACGAGCGTGCTGCGCGAGTAGCCACCCAGAGACGGAACCTCCGGGGAGCGTGCCAGGGAGGACAACGAGAGAACTGTCGCGCCCACGACCGGGGCCTTCCCGGGCTGTAACACGCCCTGGTGCGACGCCGGCATCAACGCCATGTAGACGACGACCGGCTGGAGCTGCGGAGGCCCCGACCGTGGCATCATCCCCGGCGCCGCCTCCCCCCACCACCCGCAGCCGACCACCCATCCTCGCGCCGCCACCCACCGCTCGTCCTGGTGCCACCGTGCACGCCATGAGCACAAGAAAGAGAGAGAGGAAGATTGGAAGAGGAGGCATGATATGTGAGTCCCACCATTATTCTAAAGAAAACATTGAGTGGATTACCACGCATATACCACGTAGGATAAAACCACTCTAGATTAGGTCGAGGGGGATAATTCATCCGGTATTGAAAGTTCAAGGTAAGCAATATCTAGTTTAAAGGGGTAATTCAGTCGACCACAATAGTTAGGGGTAATTTGTACTTTTTTTCGTAACACAAACCAAACCAGCTCTCGAGTTTGATTAACCTGAAGGTAATGCGCGGCGCCACGCCGTGCAGCCATTGCAGCGACTAACACAAATCATGCGCGGCGACCTAAAGTGCTGTTAACAAATCATGATAAAAAGGTTACTGTACAAATAAGAACCGATCCACAATTCAAAAACTGAATATTATACTCAATAGCATCTGCCAAGTAGATCAACAAACAAAATTGAGAGCTGCATGCGAACATCCATATAACGATAGAGTTTGAGACGTACTAAAGTTTTGCACACACCTAACAAAGCAAAGATGAAGTTGAAAAAATCGTTAATTGTTTTTAATCCAAGCTACATAAACTTGTGTGCTTTACATTACCATGTAAAACTCAGGCAGACGTTCAGAGTTCAGACTGTTAATCACGAGTCCCATGTTCACAAATATATTGCAGAATGGTTGATGGAAAGTTACCAACCACAAACCATTTCACTAGGTGCTTATGAGAGCAAGTAACTAAGCATAGAAAAAAACCGACCAGAAATCTCCAAGAGACATATATAAGCAATACAACAACATCAACTCCAGTTCTATATTCTAACTACAAAGGAAGCATCTACATGGCATTTGGCACTATCAAAACTGTTTATATGACGGTCAGCCCAATCAACTGCCCAAACTGATATCCACATGGTCAAAAAGTAAGGATCAAGGATTGAGCCAGATCCATGCAAACTTAATTGGAGATGAGCTATATAATCTTAAAAATGAAAATGGACTTATAAATAATTAATTGAGGGCAATGTATATTTTCATCAAGAAAATGAAAAACCACCAAAGTCAAGCTAGGAGGGCAATGGCTTCTCTAGGCTATGATTTCTTCTGTTTATTGAGTTATAGCTGGCCCGCAGGTATGTAAATCACAAGGATGCAATATATGTAATATAGTCCTATTACGAATTTGGCAGTATATTTGAACAATTTAAAAAATGAACATAAATGTTAAACACAAAGGTCATATAGAAAAATTTTGCTGAAGTATATTACAGCTAGAAGTCTAGGTTATCCATTCAAATTGTCTATGTCAACACTGAATGTTTCAATGATCCAAAAAAAACAATAAAGTTCAGGGGTTGTTAAATAGTACAGAGAATATCATCAATTATGCACTAATCCATTGTAATACAATCAAGTCTGGATAATCTCCTGCTTTGTGTAATTCTGCTCTGTATGCATGTGCAAGAAATTACTTATGGCACTAATTCCTTCATCAACAATGTGAGCAAATATAAAAAAGGTAGGATTTTTTTTACAACTGCCAATATGTGTTGCAATCACTTGTTAATATATACCAGAATAATAACTACTCATGGCAACATTGTCAGTTCTCATATAATTTGCATCTTGGTAAAACTGAAAGGAAATGAAGAATGGTAGTAGAAATCCACACTCCCAATAGATAAATGAAGAGGCAAGCTAACCCGTATTCCTATGTGCCTGAAGCCTCAAACAAAGATTATATGAGATATCTAATCAATAATAAGATGGATATCATTATAGGAAAGAAAAAATAAAGGGAATAACCTGCCTACTACAGAATAGGTTAGGTGAAAAGAAAGGAGAAAGAGAATAATAGACTACCTACTGTAGAATAGGTAACTGGCTGTTGTCCAATCATTTTAAATCTGTTATATATCCAGACAATTATGTACAAAATAAAGGATTTGAACCAACTATGGACAGCAACTTTCAAAACAAAAGGAGAACTGGAAGGGAACTGAACCTTTCTTTCTTAACTTCACTGAAATATTTTTGTTGACCTAAACCATTGATGAAAGAGAAGAATAGGAAGGAGAACTGAATCTTTTATTGTTTTTCAATATAGCAAGCTAAGCAACTTAGTGTTAAAAAGATTTGAAAGATGCATAACAAATAAAAGTAGGTCGACCAGATACCAATTTAATTAGAAGAATAAGAAAGCACCAATTTGATTAGGGGTGCTCAGGAACCAAATAAAAGAGAGAACAGATCGTACTGCCAGCAGCCTGTAACAATGAAAGAGCAAACGAAATTTAGGTGAGGATAAAAGAAACGATACATAAATATCTCAGCAGCAAACATGTGACTGAGGCATCGGGGATCCTTTACGAGTATCCTCTTGTTATACTTGCTTGGCAAGTTCATAAACAAAAATCTTCAACCGCCCAACTGGATTATCTTCTATAACATCACCATCACTTTCTGCAGGTCAACGATCTTGGTTCAGTAGTAGTACTATCTACATGAAACTGATAAGCAAATTCAAAGGAAACCAGTCATGAAGCTACAATATTTAACGTGTAATATTTAAGGTGGAAATAAAATGTCAACAAGGAAAAAGGATGTAAAACTCAATACAAGCTTAGGGGAATTCATTTTCAACAAATCGTAATTAGTTGAACCAAAAGTCTTTTGTTCTCTGAAACCTAAACTCAGGATGCACCACTCTCCTAAAAAACTTAGAGGTATATTATCCTCTGTTTTATTAGACACAATTGCATTTATGGGGTAACTGTGTATCCTGCAATTATTGTATTAATTAGAAACAATAACCGGATTCAATTCCATAATCGAAAAGGGGTTAGATACACAATGGGATTTTGTCAACGAGACAATGACAAAACTCTGCAGGTAGCACGAGCATATATGAATGTCTAAAAACCATCAAATGTTAACTGTATTACACGTAAAAGAAATGGAAGAGGAGGGAAAATAGCTGCTCAATGGTAATTCAATATTTGTATATGTCGGCACAATACTTGGTTGGCACAGAGAGGTTACATTGCTTCAAAAAACACAAGAGACGGAGACTCATTGTTCAATCAGAGGCTAGTATTGAATTTATATAAAACTAAATAGTATTGGATATCTGGATCCCCTCTTTCATAGGAGTCAGAAAAGCACCAGTCCAAATTTAAGAGCATGAATGTTGAACACTGCATATTCTCATGTTGCACTTGCCATCGCAAATGCACATCCATGGTTGAAGAACTAATATCCTGGTCTAGAAGAGGACCTCGACCTATATCCTTACCTAGGTAGCAACAACATCCCAATTTGAAGCAAGAAAAGGGGGGAAAATACAAATAAGCTGAGCCAGTTCAGCGATTCCCCTAGCCGAGTTCATGAACTAACTCCAACAAGAGGCACAATTGAATCACCGCCCATGTCTCGCCATCATAATCCACAAGCTAACAACCCCGAGAAAATTGGGTGCAAAAGTATAGCTAGAAGAGCGAGCTCACCTGCGATGTGCTCGTTGTTCCCCTGACTCGCTCCTCCGACTACTTCGCGGCGGCAGCGGCGGCGACCCCCACGAGCAACGGTAAGACGCACGCAGCGACCATCCCTGGCGGCCATCCCTCCTGCTGCAAGAACTGCAGACAAGGAACACCACGCAACGTTAGTCAGGGACAAGCACAGACACGCAATTAAAGAGGAGGTTTCGGACTTTCGGAGGCTTTGCTCGAACTGCACCGGTCGGATCGATTCTGTCGGTCACCACGCGCGGCGAGGCGGAGGGGAGCAAGAGAGAGGAGATCAAGAGGAGGAGGGTGAGGGGGTCTCAGTTTCAATCGCCTTGGAGGTCGCGGAGGGTCCGGGAGTGGAGCAAGAGGCAGGTGGAGGCGTCGGCGTAGGCGATGGAGCGGAGTGCGCGGAGGCCGCGCAGGCGAAGGAAGGAGAACCCCGCGGACGCGTCGCGAAGTCCGCACCGCAGCGAATGGGCCAGGTCGAGGTACATGCGCCGCCGCTCCGACGCCATCGGCTGCCTCTCTCCTCCCGCAACAGCTGCAGCCTCCTCCCAATCCGTCGCCCCGCCCGGCATGGCGGTGTCGACCGATGCCGTGTGCGATTCAGACAAGCCGGTGACATTTTTCGGCATCCCGGCATCCCTGAAAAGAAGACGATCGCCTGTGATGATATGGTCGAGCTGTTGAAAAACAATAGCATTGTGAATTATTTGCAGTACTACTGTTACAGTAGCAAACAATCAAAACCACGTATCCCGCTCTTACTAATAAGGGCATGTATAATGGAGATTACTGGTATCAAGTATATACAATGGAGATCACTCGTACTACTGGTCTCAACCTATCATATAAAAGTCACACTACCTACAACGGAGACTATCCCTTAGTATATTTTGTGTTTCAGCCCTTAGTTATTGGTATGTCAGCCCTTACAATATTTGTTACTATAAAATTAACTATTTTAGACCTTATAACAGCGAAAAGAAATACATGAATACCTCTAATCTACATATGGACCCACCGTCAGCGTCTTCCACCCTTTTTCTCTCCCTACCCAGCCTACTCTATTTTTTCCCAACCTAATTGTCTGCTTTCTCACGATTGTCGCCGCCTCCTCTTCTGCTGCCGCCTCCTTTTGAGCCACCGCAACAACGCCTCTTTCCCCTCCTCTCCATCTACCACTGCAGTGCACTTCTTTCCCACCTTCGGCCTCTCCCCCTCCCTTCTCTGCGAGCTGTAGCGGCGAAGGATCCCCACATTGGTGTTAGATCTGGCCACATCCGCTGGCCTCTCCCCTCCCACCCCTTCTCGCGATGGTCGAGGGGCCACCATCAGCGCGGATCTAGCCATGAGCTCACTGAATACGATCATGTGCTTGTTGGATCTGCGGCGATGGGGAGCAACACGACCTCAGTGAGAGCACTCCTCAATGGCGGGGAGTGGCGATGACGACCAAGGCAAGTCCTACTTGGTCTCGTGTCGACCTCTCCATTTCCCCCAAGCGCGTCACGGGACTCCAAGTTGTTCAATGCGTAGCCTTAAGTAGTGGTTTCGCACCTCCCAAGTCAAAGCGCGCCGAGGCAACCATAACCTCTGCAAGCACTGCAATGATTCATGGAACTACGGTCCCCACTGCCAGACGTGGAGGATTGAGATCACTATTCATGATGGTGTATTGTACATTACCTAAGTGTTATAGAGGATCTGCATCCGAACAATAGCACCAATACTTTTACTAAATCCCCTGAACTTTGGTCACAGGATTCAGCTGCCACACGTACCAAAGACCTCGCGAAGATTCAGCACATGCCTCCTCTCCGGCAGGCCCTTCCCGGTGCCTTGTGCTACTCGAGCCTATCTCCCCTGTGCTTTGGTACTGTCAAATCGGAGGCGAGAAGTGGAGGAGGCACGAGTGACGAGTACGATATTGGCATGCAGATTATGGCCCCTACACAGGGGAAGTTCTACTTCAACGTGATGCCGGACAAGCTGGAGTTCTGCCCTGCCCTGCGCTGTTGAGCAAGATCACAACAAGTGACGTGATCGATGGATTTTTTGTACTCAACATGGCCTGCACGATGTTTGGATTTGACTTGAAGGGAACCTATGAAATCCCTGTTTGGATGGGACTAGAAAATTTTAGTTTCTATCACATCGAATATTTATACACTAATTAGAAATATTAAACGTAGTCTAAGGATAAAACTCATTTCATAACTCTGGACTAATTCGCGAGACGAATCTATTGAGCCTAATTAATCCATGATTAGTCTATGTGATGCTACAGTAAACATATGTTAATTATAGATTAATTAGGTTTAAAAATTTTATCTCGCGAAATAGCTCTCATTTATACAATTAGTTTTATTATTAATCTATGTTTAATACTTTCAATTAGCATCAAACATCCGATAAAATAGGGACTAAAATTTAATCACTGGATCCAAACACCCCCGAAGTCAGTCTACAAGATGGATTTCTCGTTGATCTTCCTTGTATCGCCATAGTATTTTGGTGCCTCGTACTCCGCTGAGAAGCATGTCCTCGCGAGGACGAAGCTCCAGAGTCAGGTCGAGTATTCTCTTCTCCCATCGTGTGTTCTTTTGCCGTGGCCTGTAAATAACTTTAGTTTTTTTTGGATTATATGTAATTCTCATTAGTTGTCTGCTATACTAGAGTTGTCTTCGAGATGTTTGTTTCGTGCACTAGGTGAATGATGAAATCAGAATTTTGTTTTAACCTTACCCTCCAGATACCAGGCAACCGACCGACGATGCAAATTAAGTTAGTTGGTTCGAGGTTAAAAAAAATGAAAATAAAAAACCAGGTTCTTATTTCTGGAAAGACAACGAACCAACCGAAATAACATTGTTACTTCTGATTTCCGATGGATAAACAGCAGAAATCAGCAACATATCCACTGGAAGTATTGAATTGAGAGGTATGCAAATCTGAATAAGATAAGGAGACAGTGATTGGAAGAATCGTATTTAACGATATGCAAATCTAAATAAGAGAACAGATTGAGAAGAGTGGACAAATTTATAACAAAATTCAGGATGAAGGAAATATATAGCAGAATGACCAACGTTTGTTTTCCAATGTTTGTATTGGAACATCTAAGAATAGGCATGTTCAGTCTGATGATACAATATGCTAAAGCCGGCAAGTTCAGCGCATGCACAGATCATCTTAGTTTATCGACTAAGAGTATCCAGCAAGAGTATCTCAGCAGCTCATCTAAATTTCATCCTCCATACTCCTATTTAAGCTCATCTAAATTTCATCCTCCAAACTCCTATTTAGATGATTATCCATATTTAGATGATTATCCAACAAGATTCATACTTCATATTATTATTCACTTCAACAAATCATTTATATTCCATCCTCCATACACCAAAATCTTATATTTTAACCACCTTTACTCTCTTCTACAGCCAAGAGGACAGTTTGGAGGATCTTCATATTTGGGTTTGGGAAGGACTCGGTTTAGAGAACCTGGAAAAAAATAAAAATAGAGTGGGTAATGAAAATTCTGCTGGAGCACTATTTTTCCTCAGATAGAGGAGCTGTTGGGCAACGCTCTAAATCCCCATGAATAACATTGTAGAGGCAGATTGTTGAAAATAGACACAATGGTACAGATGGATTGAGACAGAAAACAGCATTACAATGTAAGATAAATAATAAAATGTTTACAGCCCAAAGTACACAATAAATTGCCAAAAAAATTTCAGGTCGACAAGTGGAATAAAGCGTATGTAACTGTGTTGTCTCGTTCTGATCTTCGGGAATAGCTACTCTTCATCACTGCCTCAAAAGCTGAATCTACAATTCCAGACAAAAGTTTCATATATGAAATTAGATCAACATTGCATCCAACTATTAGAATATAATATTTATAGTAAAAAAAGAACAAAAACACAGGCCACACAATAGTGTGCTTGGATATGCCTTCAGACATCCAAGGAAGGATTTAGCAGCACTAGCTCTCAAGCCTGGCAGGGCGAAAGCTCTTTGGCGGCAACTGCGAATGTCATGAGAAACAAGCCTTAATTTTAGCATCATAAGGCAACCGTCACAGCTCACATACATAATTAAAAATGAATCACAAAGCTGAAAAATCTTAAGTGTAGAAATTGAATTAAAAAAAGGGCAAATCAATTTTTCAAAGAGTTGGTGTCGCTGTGCATCAGACATCCAAGGAAGGAATTTGCAGCACTAGCTCTCAAGCCTGGCAGGGCGAAAGCTCTTAGGCGGCAACTGCGAATGTCATGAGAAACAAGCCTTGATTTTAGCATCATTTGCAATGCAGAACACCAACTTGAACAGAGCAAAAGAACACAAAAAGAAATATATAAAGAAAATGGCTCCGACATCCAAGGAAGGAATTAACAGCATTAGCTCTCAAGCCTGGCAGGGCGAAAGCTCTTAGGCGGCAACTGCGAATGTCATGAGAAACAAGCCTTAAATTTATCATCATTGCCATATAGTTAAGGATCTGGAAGAAATTAAAAACAAAAAGAAAAGGTTGTTCCTTCAAATAAATCAAATGTAATCACAGAAACCGGCTCTGTAGACCGATAGAGAAGCAGTCCCAGGTTCCTATCAACATGTGAAACGTCGGAAACCAACTCTGTTTAGGCCTAATCAAAGCATCACCGGTCAAAGCCGTAGCTACAGGTGACGTGGCATCAGGCCCAGACTATTTACAAGAAAGAACATAAACAAATTTTATATTATGAGACAAGAGCTACGCATCCCTCAGAGACCCGTTTAAAATCACACACACAGCTGAATTAAACCAATTTCAAATGGGTACTCCATCCCAGACCAAACCACAAAGGTTATGGTCGAAGGATGGACACTTGCAAAGGAGAAAAGCAGCTGCTGTTTAAAGTGTCATACGGCACTTCCTATGGTCTTAGATTCCTCACCGGGACCAGATTGCACCTCATAATACATGAACAAAATTTAGATCTATATAAACTACAATATAATTGGATTAAGCCTCAGGAAGCCAGACAAATGTCGTCATTGATAATCTGACGGTAATTCCAACAATATGCTAATCATCACAGGCTCAAAATCGAAGATGTAGGAAGGAGAAACGATTGTAAAACACGCAAGATTGGATGAGAATATAAAGTGGATCTTTAAAGCATCATCAGAAAAAAAGCCTTCTCATTCACAGTGTGAAAGCACTGTGTCAGAAGGTGTCCTAAGATTGTCATAAGGTTTCGTCCTCTGATACTGTAAAATTTCCACATAAAACCACAAACGATAAGGATCTGCTCCGTGATTGGATTCAGATGCAAAGATGTGTAACGTCATATGGACGACAAAAGCCGTCCTCTGATCAAGTGTTGGATTATGCATCAATTACTTCCTCACAATCCAAACAGATCTAAGAAAACAATAAAAAAACGTACTAATAACCAGAACAAGTTGGAGGATTTCAAGTTACTCAGTGGTGGCTTTGTTAATTGGTTCGATTCTGCCAGCGAGTGTCCTCAATGCCTTCAGAAGAGGGAGCTTAATATCCTCATCGTAACAGCCTCCTCCGATGAAAAGAACACAGATCTAAACCGAATAGGAATCGAGAAAGATACAATTTAACAGAAAAAATCAAAACAGATAAGAAAAAAAAGAGCAAAATCAGATGGCTCGGTTCAGCGGGAAAATCGGCATACAAATCAATCCCAGAGGAGTAGATCCAGAGAGAAAGACCTGTGATTTGGTCTGTTGAGCTTGAATATTACCAAGTCGTCACTGCCATCGCATCGCTTGCATGATTAAAAAAAACAACCGTAAAAAAACAAAAGAAATCGCAGGATGCAGCAAAAAGAAGCAGATCTGGCAGTGGTACGAAGAGGGACTGGAAGGCGATGCGGCGTTCTACGGGGGAGGGGAGGGAAGAGGAGGAGATTTGCTGCGGCGGTGGCGGCGGCGGCGGCGATGCGAGTGACCTCTGCGGAGGCTGTGGTTATATAGGGGATTGACGATGGATTAGGGTTTAGGGTTCGAGGGGTGGAGCTTCCGGATGCTTCGGCCGTGGCGGCTGTTTGGGCCGTTGCGGCTGGTTGAAGCAGTAGAATTGGGCTCCAACTTGCGAGACAAACTCGGTTGGGCCGTTAGGATGGCTTTCTCCGCCCGTTCTTCTTCTTTTCAGTCCTTACCGCCTCCGGGCTCCGGCTGCGGGATTTCGCCTTCTTAAGCTTTCCGTCTCCGCAGTAGCAAAGCGCTCTTTTTTAAAAAAACAAAAAGAGATACTCCTGTAAAGAAATTATCGATTAGTAGGATAAGAATGGATCAAACTTTTTAAAAATTTGATCATCCATAATTTCTTAAATACTTAGCTAAAAATTAAAACAAATGATGGACATAGGTTTGTCTAGAAAAGTTATATCATTATATAAAAAATATTATATTTTAAAATCTATTCTGATATAAATATGTCGTCAGGATTTTAAAATTTGACCAAATCATATCTTAAGCTATAAATATTTTTTACCAGAGGGGAATAGTTGTTCAAAGGAAAGAAAGACATGGTTGCTAGTCGACGTGACTACAATTGTGTGTGACGTAAAGAGAATAGGGACTTTGTTGGTGTCATGGGCTGAGGGGTATGTTGACTTAAGGCTTAAGGCGGCCCCGTACGCCCACGTGGCCATCTCCCGAGGGGGGATCGGGCCCAAGGGTGATGTGGCGGCCGCCCGTTCTAAGTCCCGGCGCCTCCCGGTTATGACCGTAGCAGGGGTCGGGCTCCCTCGACCCCCCTGGGCCGCCGCCACACGTGTTGGAGTAGGTGGGCGCTCCCAGCGCTCACCTACCCCCATTAATGGCGGCACAGCCGGAGTGTGCCTGCGTGCGCGCGTGCCGCGTTAAATGCGAGTAGACACGCACGGGCGCGCGCCTGACACCGGTCACAGCCGGCTGACCGGTCAGTGGCCGATACGAATGACCGATGGGACGCAACACAGTACCAGGCATGTCGTCTGCACGCCGTTGGGTATGCTGCACACCCGTTCGGGTCACATCAAAGTCATGTGAGCCGCTCTGGCTCACTTACCCAACCGGAGTTGGTACGCCAGGTCCAATCGCCTGGCACACGTCGCCGCATATGGGCGGGACAAGCAAGTCGCCGGTCGTTTAATGAAGAATGACGCGCAGCGTCATGCACGGACGATGAGCAGCCTGACAAGGGTCACATCGGCACTACAGAATGGAGGACTTTTGCCTCAAGAAACAGTGTGACCCTTAATTGTAAAAGAATACTTTTCCTTTTCTCTAGAATATAGCCTGTTCGGCCCATGTGGTGTCCCCTTGGGAGTATAAAAGGAGGCCCAAGCATAGAGAAAGGGGGTTCGATTCTGATAATAAGAATCCACATAGTCCATCACACAGGAATAGGGTATTACGCCTCGCCGGCGGTCCGAACCTGTATAATCTCTCGCGCCATTGCCCTCTCTCTCTCTCCACGCCACCGGTGCAACAGAGCAGGTGCCAAAACGCATCTCCTGCGCCCTGGGTCGAACTCAAAAGGGGGGTCCTCACAGTCCCCTGCTGAGGAGTTTACCCTCCGTCAGACTTGATATCATCAAAGAGGTGGAAGAAGGGAAATGTTACAAGTGTAAAATAATGAAAATTCGGAGAAAGGGCATGAGAGGCAAAATTGGAGGGAGGTCTTTTATGCAAAATGGAAGGGAATTGAGAGAATGAGACAAGCACATCGAAGCGAGAGTGAAACACGCATCTCATAGCAGTCGCTTCTTCTTCCTTACTTTTTTGCCCATTTATTTGTAAAGTGCGGTAAACTATGGGGTTGTTCGAAAGGACAAGTGGCGGTTGCAGCCGCGGCAATTGTAGGCTTGTAGCATGTTGTTGCCTTACTACTTGCGGCACTACTATTGACTTGCTGTTAGCTGTGCAAGCTGCCAAACAATCCTTGTAGTAGAAGTAAATCTTTATGAATCGAGTGATAGTTGGTAATGGATAAGAAAAATGGTCATGTGGCAATGGGAGAAGCTCAATTCAGGCATGTTCTTCTACCTCCAGCGTTCTCCCTCTCTATTTTTCTCCATCATATCTCTATCCTCTCTTTCGCTTCCGCCGTTGCTAATGATGGCCTTGAGCTTCACCGATGTGCATTCAACCCTCGTTAGAGGCTGGAGCTATACTTGGTCTGAATACCGGCAACCACCACGACATGCTTGCCTATTGGGATGCTTGACCTCAAATCTCATTGAAGCTGACGTCGGGCTCTACCTCAAGCCCTGACAACATTAGTGTTGCGCTTAAGCTAAAGCTTGACCTCCTCGTGCCAATAGGGGATTTTTTTTTGAAAAGAAAATGGTTAAGTTCGTTTTACAACACCTCCTTAACTATCACAAAAGTTCGATTTATCCCTCTCAACCACAAAAACCAGACAACATCAGAGGTGGATCAACAGTGTTCCTACTGGTGTCAGGTGACACTGATGGTCTTTGCAAATCCTACATGATACTCTCTGATTTTAGCCATTGACCCCATCGGTAAAAGCTCACTGACCCCGGTAGATTGACCAATTCGCTACAGCTCACACACTACCAGCTAATAACTAACCTGCTTGGTTATTTACCTTGTTCAGATATGTTAAACAATTAGTAATTTGGCCAGGTGAAATGTGGCATTACTTTTTTTTTAGGTTTATATTATAACAATTTAGAATAATTAGGTATGGAAATAGTGGTGCGCAACAGGTAAAAGCTTTCGTGTATGCATTAAATTTTGCAAAAATGTTTTATTAAACTTGAGAGGATATGGTAAGTCACTCGTACTTTTTGTCAGTCAGTTATGTCTCTTGGTATGTTGTACTAGTGTTAACTACTGTTAAAACACGTGTAGGAAACTTTAAATAACTAACATTTTAGCTAGAAAGTGTGCTGTGTCCTCTAGGCATGTCTTGTTTAACACAGCTCCAAATCAAAAATGTATTGGAGCCAAATATTTTGAGCTTCACAAATCTATGAATTTAGATTTGCGATTATGTTGATAACATTTGGATGAATTATTTTGTTCTCATTTTAGATGAAATATAAAAATTTTAAACCGCTATAGTTTAATGCATAAACTTCAATTCCAGTGTGAATCAGGGATGTTGAAAGTATGTTTTATCTAATGATCTCGGTGGTTTAAAATTCTAAATCCGCCCTGACAACATACACCCCACTATTGTTGAGTCTGGACACTTAACCCCCTCACGCCTCTTTCTATCAAGCAGGAACCATCAGATATATGGTGTCGATGTTGACACAGCAGAGCTTCACAAACATGATGCCAGTTACGGCTGCTTGACTAGCTCTTTGGTGGTTCCTCAACCCTGCTAGGAAAGAGGGAGGAGAGAGGAAGCAAGAGGTAGAAGAAAAGGCCTAAAGCCAAACATTACGTTGACATATCTTGTTCAGTATGAAGATGTTGGTTTGCTCTGGTCCAAAGATATTAGGGGCAATTGTATTCTTACCCCTACTTTGAAATTCAATTGTGGTTTTACCATTATTTTTATGGTTTTTGCCCCGTGTTTTTTAAATGAAGATGAGTTTTGCCCCTGATTTGGATGATCAGTTTGACGGTGTTAGTACGAGCAAAATATACATTTATACCCTTACTTATCATTGCATATGTGTCCCTACTTTTGGACATTAATTTTTCCCCTATTCTGTTTTGAACTGAAAATTTGTGAAATGATTTCTATCTGAGCTATTGCAAAGCTTCACAAATCACATAATACATCAAGTTGTTGCAAAGCTTCATGTTGCTCGATAACACAGTGCTTGCTAAGTGCCATCCTTGTTAGTGATAACCTAGAGCGATGCATGGAGAGCCCGAAAGACATGGTAATATCCCTCATCCCCTACTTAGCCATATCCCTGCAAAAGAAATTGATAAGGTTGTACAAGCACAGCAGCACAGCAGCCGGGTCTGAACAACCGCAAGCATATCAAGCCCCCCCCCCCCCCCCCGCCTGCAGGCCTGCTTGCCTGGTTGGAGCCGGAGCCGCCACCGCCGCAACTTGCTCGCGTTGTTACCTCGATGTGTTGGGATGCTGAGTCGCAGGAGTTACACCCGCTGTAGGATCAAGATGTCGACCAGAGGGAGGTGAATAGACGATTAAAAATAAACTCCACCTAATCAAAACTAACTTAAGTTGCTAAACTTTGTGAAGGATAACACTAACTAAGCAACTAAGTTATATTTTGCAATCCTAGGGTGATAAGGACTTAAATATGTCTCTAAGAATGTAAATTGCACAAATGTAAATGCAATAAATAAATGAGATAAAAGACAAGAAATTTTTCACTCGAGGTTCGGAAACTCGCCGGTTTCCTAATCCCCGTTGAGGCGAGCCCAACTTCACCGCTCAAAACCACGAAGCCACCGCAAGCCCCCTTCGTCAAGGGGTGGGGTAAGGTGGGAGCCGGCCCACGAAGTGGACTACTCAAGCCTCGATCACTAGGGTAGTTTTTCCTTCACTCTGAAGATGGTGAACTCCAAACCACTCACAAACCGGCACCGGACCTTCTCCACAAGTCGTATAGGAGGCGGCAACCTCTAAGAGTAACAAGTGATGACCAGGCTCAGAGATGATCAAGTGCCACACTAGTTCTACAATGAAGTAATGCGCTTCAATCTTGGCTAACACACAAGGGATGAACTAGAACTCAAATGGGTGTGAGAGTATATGCAAGCGGTGTATGCAATTGAAACAAGTGCCAAGAGAGACCCCTTGTTGCTGGTGGGGGGTTTATATACCCCCACCAACAAAAACTAGCCGTTGGGGGTCAAAACCCCAACCTCTGTGAGCTGTCGGTCTGACCGTCATGGGGTGAACGGTCAGACCGCCCCCAATTGTAACGGCTAGAAAACTAGTCATTAAAGTGTATTAAATGCACTGTCAGACGCCAGCCGGTCAGACCGATATAGGTCGGCTCTGGTCAGACCATCGACAGCTCACTTTGGCTCGGCCATAAATTGCTGAGACAGTCCAGGGGCTACAACGACCATCCGGTCAGACCGGGCGTCACGCGATCACACTGGCCCAACTGGCCGATCACACCGGCCACTGACCACCGGTCAGACTGGCCTCAATATGCCGGTCACACCGGCGTGGGGCACGCGGTCAGACCGTCGATGGCCAAGAGAAAACAAAAAATGAGCAAATGAACAAGTGAATGCATATGACCTAATGTGGTATTTTTGATCAACTCCTTGTTTAAGTCATCACCCCTCTTGATAGTATGACAAAGCTAAAGAATAAAACTTAGTAAGAATTAGATCGTCCAACACCTCGATCTATTAAAATAAAGACTAGGTTTTACCATCTTGATTCCTTTTCTTTACGCCATCACTTTTGATCCTCGATAATCATCCATGGCGTATTCATCATGTGGCTCTAACTCAAATACACAATTTCAAATGAAATAGTTAGTCCACAATTAGCGCTTATCATTAATTACCAAAATTAACATCAGGGACCTAGATGCTTCACCCACGGCCGTCTGCTCGCCTCGCCACGCTAGCTCGCTGGAGCCGTCGCCTGCTTCTGTATCTCGTTGAGGTGACGATTGTGAATGGTCGGAACTGACCGACTGGGAGTGTATTGAAGCCAGATGATGATTGGTTTGGTTACTATACTAATTATGGGGTAGAAAGGTAATACCATATCTTCTAAATAACTTTTCTCCTTCATTTATATTTATTTAACTCGGTTTTATGGGACCTACCTAACTGCCATCAAAAGGTGGCTTCGTTTGAGAAAAGCAGTGGTAAATTCGCAAAACCTAAAAAATAAGGGTAAAATCACAATTGAGATCGAAAGTGGGGTATAAACGCAATTGTTCAAAGATATTACTATAGAAAGTATCACATGATACAATTTACTCTCGAAAAATCATTTTATGCGATATTGTTCATTCCTTTCTTAGGGCATCACCAAGAGATTCTCAAAAAATTCATCCCCAAAATTTAGATTTTGGGATTCTTAAACAAAATTTAAGGTGTGAATATATTGATCTCTCCAATTGATGGTCTAAAATTAACTTCCTAAAATTTTAAAGTGGGTCCTATTTAAAACTACCAACAGAAAATCATTTTTTTCTCTCCCAGGCCGACATGATCCCGAATTCCCGATCGGTCGTGCGCCCCTGGCGACGATGTTGCTTGTCCCCCGTGCGATAGATCTATATCCCTCCCCTCATTGACATTGGCAACAAAGCAGCATCAGGAAGCGATGAGCAGCTTCAGGCCTTCAACCAAAGTAATCATCATGTAGATCAGCAAACATATGTAGCAAACTAGTAATTACTATCACCAATCAACAGTAGTAGTTAGCAGTAGCAGGCAACAACTTCAACCAGCAGCTACAGATATCTGGTTGATTGCTTGGGAGTTGGGGCCGACAACGGATGACCTTGAACTGGTGGTGGGGGTGCTTGGGTGATCTGTGAAGCCATTTCAGTCGGCTGCAGGGGAAATAGACATAGCGGCGGTCCAACTCGATGCATTGGCAGATGATTTCGTGAAGAATAACCTACATCAACATTCGCAAGCATCGTGGGAAGAAGCGCGTGGATGGATTTTGGGAGCCAACCCTCTTCCTCATAAGAGGAGAGAGAGATACGGGGATGGGAGCTCCAAAATTTTTGGGAGATCTTTAAGGGGACTGTTGGAGCCTGATTTTTGCTTGGAAACTCAAAAAACTGATATTGGGATTGATTTTAAGAGTCTTTTGGGTGATGCTCTTACATTTACATATTAGTATGACCTTTTTACACATTAAACTAAGGAAATAAATAGTAAAAAGATAGGCAAAAACATCCAGAGCAGTGCTCAAATTTATGTTGGGATACGCGTAGGCTACGATAGCATAAAACAAAAATTTTCTACCGCGTAAACCACGAACCATGCAAGTATGAGATCATAGATCGTTACCACTCGACGCGCTGTGCAGCGGATGTATGCGCTAAGTAGCCGAAGGAATCATCGCGATGTAGCGCGCGACGATGTAGAGGAAGTAGTCGATCGCAGCGGCTCGACCTTCTCCTCCTCGTGCGTTCTCCTCGCCGTGCTCCCACGCCGATCAACACCGCAAGACAGCGGCGCCTCCACCGGTATCCACACGTCCAGGGAAGGAACACCACGTGCAGATGTGCTAGCACCCGCGTGCGGCTAGGGTTTGCTCGTGGAGGGGAGTGGCGGCTAGGGTTTCACGTGGCGTGATATGTTAATACCGTCGGCCACACCCCCTCACGTATATATAGGAACCACGTCCGGGCCTCCAAAGCCCATAGGAGTCCTACTCGGATCCCTATCCAAATTGAGTGCATATTGGATCTCCATCCAATCCCTTTATTCCGGCCCTTTAAGCGTGCGACCCTGTAGGTTCATACACACTCGGGTGCAACCCGAAAACTCTTTTTCGGTCCACGTGTCAACAACGGCCCCTAGCAGAACGTATTGACCCACCGAGCATACATAAAGATCATATCGGCTGAACCTTTAGTGTTTACTTGTATGAACCCCTTTGCCTCACGATATCGATTAAGCTCAAGGCTAGATATGTGCCATCCTCTAATAGCTCAATCATTCACTCGATCCTGTGATAGATTATATAACCTACGATTGACTCCTCAATCACTTTTGGCATGGCCATGCACTTCCATAATCTATAACATCGAGGGGCCCAGAGATATCTCTCCATAGGAGGGACAAATCCCATCTTGATTATTCATATCCCACTACATGTTTCATAACACACCCGAAGACTACTTTTATAACTACCCAGTTACGGAATAGCGTTTAGTAGTCCCTAAGTAAGTCACTACACATGTTGGAAACCATGATAATCTCAGGTCTAATAATTCTATAGCAACACTAATCGAGACCACTGATGGCACTACACAAATAGTTCTTGCAGTGTCTCATGTCGGGTCTATCCAACAACATGTTACCCAACATGTGTCCACATTATCAATTTGATATTTCCATACCATGATCCATGATACATGATCATCAATCAATACATGTGCTGATCATTTAACCATATTTGTTTCACATATGATATTTGATCAGGGATCTTTTAGAAATAGCAACATATAACATAAAGAGTCTCATAAATAAATCACATATTCATTAGTCAATAAAGAGTTATCTATTTCAAGGAACAATATCAAATAAATATGTAAACATAGTATGTGATACAATCATCTCTATGATTGCCTCTAGGGCATATCAGTAACAATTTAGACCAAATATCGTTGTTTTCTGTCTGCTAGCTTCTATCGAAGGTAAAAGTAGAGCTAACAAAGGCTATGGACCTGTTTGGTTGGTGCCCATTTTACCACACTTAAGGTATAATAGTTTGATCAAATGTGGCTAGTGTTTGGTTTGCTTCCACAACTTTGACAATAGCGGATCCAGGATAAGATCATGGGGGGACTCATCTCCTTCATCCTCCTTCAATTCCCCCTTCTCTTCCTCCTCTCCCTCCTCTTCCTCCTTCCTCATTTCCTCTCTCCTTCTAACAATGATGACCTAGCGGGGCAGCATCCATATTAGAGCCACCCCTACACACTTTCTATTTTTTTGGTCCCTCTAATTATAAACTCTTTTCTTAGCCAATGTTTGTTATAAGTGAGATCATCAATCTTTGAGCCACACAAATTTATGCCTTACCACATCTTTGACATAAAATTGTGGCAAATTAAGGTGGGCATCCAAAGTCCAAACAGGCTCTATGAGTGTGTCCCTGTCACATCGAATATTTCTACACTAATTAGAAGTATTAAACGTAGACTAAAAATATAACCTATTTCATAACCCTGGACTAATTTTGCAAGACGAATCTATTGAGCCTAATTAATCCATGATTAGCTTATGTGATGCTACCGTAAACATGTGCTAATTATGAATTAATTAGGTTTAAAAAAATTGTCAATTAGTTTTATTATTAGTTAATTAGTTTTATTATTAGTCTATGTTTAATACTCTTAATTAGCGTCCAAACATCCAATGTGATAGGGACTATAATTTAGTCTCTGGATCCAAACACCCCTGTATATTTGCAAGTTTTGCACACCGCATTAACTCCATTCCTAGGGACGGATCCATCATGGGAGCGAGGGGTCTCGAGACTTCACTACCGTTCCCGAGACCATGGAGACCCCCTAAACTCTCTCTAAAAATTTTATCCATTGATACTCGGGATGTGGGGACTAAAAGCTCTTCCTAATTCAGCCCTCACTATGATCCGCTCCTGTCCATCCCCAGGTGGTTAGTGCGTATGTTTCAGTCAGTTAGTGGCCCGCCGCCTGCCGGTGGTAGGCGCATACGTGTCCCTGTTCAGTGCACCGCGCGGCATCAGAAATCCACTAGTATCGGATATTTTTCTTCTGTGCACATCAACATTTTATAGAGAAAAGAAAATGTTATTAAGAGTAGAAAACATCAGCTCCACTACTTGCTGCCGCCACGCTGCTCCTCCCCGCTCCACCGATCGGAGCTCGGAAAGCCACCACTTCCTCCCTTGTTCGCTCCGATTCCCCGATAAATTTATCCAACCTATCCATCCTTCCTCCGTCGCCATCAGCTCTGCGCGCGCCTCCTGTTTGCAGCTAGCGGGCGATGCTCTGCTCGGGCCGCATGCTGGCCTGCAGCGGCCTCGGGCCCGGCCGGGTCCGGCCGGGGGCCTACGCTGACCGGCTGCGGCCGCCGCTGCAGGGGCGCATGTGGCGGGTCGCGTCGTCGGCCGCCGCGTCGGGCGGATCCCCCGACCTGCCGTCGTCGTCGTCGTCCGCGCCGCCTCCGACGCCTGCAGCAGCGTCGTTCGGCTCTGGTGATGAGCAGGCCGCTGGTTCCCCGGGGTAAATGCTTTTTTTACGAGCAGTAGGTGTTTCTTTTTTTTGTTGTTCGTGGGTCAATCACGCTGGATGTGTGAGTGTTCTTGAGCTTGACCCCCCAATATACGCTCAGTAACTGTGTTTACTTGTGCCTCACTAGGCTTTGACCAGCATACATGGGATTGAAGGGGAGAAATAATTTGAATAGGCTTCTGTTGGTAGAGTTTGCGTGAACATGGTGGATCTTGCTGATAAAAATCCGAGTAGCAGGGTAGCTATATATATCCCATGCTTGCCTCAGCTTCGCTCTTGATAGAGGATGTCTGAACATGCCGGATCTAGACGATAAA
Source organism: Oryza punctata (assembly GCA_000573905.2). Lineage (NCBI taxonomy): Eukaryota > Viridiplantae > Streptophyta > Magnoliopsida > Poales > Poaceae > Oryza > Oryza punctata. Next base: position 31,163,800 of record CM002489.2, on the reverse strand, counting down.
AATTCAAGTAGCTTTTGTACACTATGTTTGGCTCCTTCCGTGTTGGTGTTGGAGTATGAGTGAACACGTAAGGTCGATCTAGCCGACAAAACGTTGGTCCTGAACTCTGTGGTTTTGTACCTTTAGGGACAATAACATTTTGGTTTGGAGTTGTATTGTGCGGAGCTGATGTTGAGTCATGCCCGGCTTGTTCTCAGGTTTTGTATCATTGAAGGGCCTGAGACAGTCCAGGATTTTGAAAAGCTGGACTTGCAGGAGATTCAGGATAATATTAGGAGCCGCCGGAACAAGATCTTCTTGCATATGGAGGAGGTATGATCTGATTTTCTCTCATAAATAGTTAAAATACAGAAGACAATGTGTAGTCCTTGCTTGGTAATCAGCATATGAGTTCAACTAACGTGGAGATGGCAATCCTCTGAGCTAGTACATAGTACTTTTAGATTGTTTACACAACGATGTTGTAACTTGCGCTGTTGTTAGTTAATCTTTATTCTAGATATTCATGTCATATTTTGATATTAAACAGGTGTGTTGCAAATCATCAGAGAACTGGAAACATCCGTCAATCCTTTTGAATAAATCTGACACACCTTTCTGCATGTACTTTAGATTGCTTTCATTTTGTTATACCTTCTAAAGTTCTTCTGTGCAGTGCCATATGTATTTTGTGCTGTGTCCTTATTTTTCTATTTTCATGTACATAGATTCGCAGGTTGAGAATACAACAAAGAATAAAGAATGTTGAACTTGGGATCTCAGTTGATGTGCCTGAAGGGGAACTTCCTGATTTTCCATCATTCATTCCATTCTTGCCTCCCCTGGTAAGTATATGTACTTATACATCCAGCACTATCATACATGGTTCATATTTAGGTAGTGTATATGTGCTATTGATATTATCTATTGAATTTGAAGTTCCAAAGCAGGTCATTAGTAACGGTTCTCTTTCTTTAAACAGAGTGCAGCTAATCTCAAAATCTACTATGCTACATGTTTCACTTTGATTGCTGGGATAATGGTTTTCGGTGGATTTCTTGCTCCAATTGTAAGTTACACTGTCAAGTCCTTGAGTTGTCACCATTTTTATCATTATTGATTTCATCCAGTGAATGCTTAACAATTTATTGTACTTCTCTTGCAGCTGGAACTTAAACTCGGTTTGGGAGGAACATCTTATGCAGACTTCATCCGCAGCGTCCATTTGCCGATGCAATTGAGGTATTACAACTATTCCATGTTCTATTGGTGTAGTGAATATCTTTTAACCAGTTCTTGATACCAGTGAAGTTTAGAGACACCTTGTGCTGATCCTTTTCATGATTTTTCAATCTGTACAGTCAAGTAGATCCTATTGTGGCATCGTTCTCAGGTGGAGCAGTTGGAGTTATCTCCGCTCTAATGGTTGTTGAGATAAACAATGTCAAACAGCAGGAGCATAAGCGGTGCAAATATTGTTTAGGAACTGGTACTTATTTCTTCCAATGCTGCTTCAATCTTTGCACCTGCTGTTGTGTTTTGGCAGCACAGTTCAGTACTTCAATGTAGTACAATTTGTGCTTTAGTAAAATCTCTCCATTATCTAAAGAAAAAGTTTAGTACTTAAATGTAAGAATGCTATACTAGTGTTAGCTCAGTCCAAAGATGCTCACATGGACCAAAAAATCTCAGAATGAATTCAAAGGTCTGATAGCTTGTAATGCTGTATAATGTGTCTAATTTGGTAGTGCCTAGTTATTAAGCTTGTTTTTATGCACCTGTTACCAAAAAATCTGTCCCCTCTTAGAAAATTTTCTTATAGTTGCTCCATAGCTGTAGGTTTAATTGCTTAAACTACAGATTTGCTAGGGTGCTGACAGTTGTGGCTTGTAGGATACCTGGCCTGTGCTCGTTGTTCAAGTACCGGAACTTTGGTGCTTACTGAACCTGTTTCAACATTCAGTGATGGTGATCAGCCTTTATCTACTCCAAGAACAGAGAGGTGCCCAAATTGTTCGGGCGCAGGAAAGGTAAATCAGCCTTCTGCACAATGATTCCAAACAACAATGTCATTCAAATAATGTACGCATATTTCTACTTGCTATTTTGGATAAAAAAACAGCCCTGATTCCAAACAAAATGTTTGCAGGTGATGTGTCCAACATGCCTCTGTACGGGGATGGCAATGGCAAGTGAGCACGACCCACGAATTGATCCGTTTGATTAAAAAAAGGCTCGGCATAGTTCAGAAATTCTTGTACCGCTATATAATCTGTTTGTAGATAATAGTATTGACAGGCGCGCCCGGGGTTCAAGGCTTACGAATAGGGCAGCACTTCACATCTTGATGTACCGAGGGAATCGCATGAATTGAACAGTGAACAATTCAGAGGTGTATGTTGTCAAAGCTGTATCACTGTATCTGTATAGTATGTTTATGGTACCCAGCACTAACAGTTCAATTCCACGAACTAATTGCCTGCGTTTTGCTTGCTTTTACGTTGTCTTATGTAGACCTTCGAATGTGTTGGTTTGGCACACATTTGATGATTTAGCTTAGCTGCCCATGAAGCTACAAATGTAGTTACAGTTGATGGACAACTGGAGAAAGCAAGGAGGCTACAACTGATTATAAGCCGCTGCTGAAAAATATTTTTTGGATATAACTTTTATATATATCTTTAGCGATTTAAAAGCCAACAATGAACAATAATTTTTTTTCATCTACGATAGAAAGACTTCATAATCAATTTTAAGTTTCTAAATTTAAATTTTTGTAGTGGCCTATAAGTCAAAAGACAAAGGATTAAGTTCACTTTGGGGTCTCATCTTGACATCAAGTTTAAATCATGTTTTTTTACAAGTTTAGGAGTACGTTATATCTGATATTGTAGTTGAAAGATGAAATTCAAAATGAACGTATAAAGTAAACTCATTCCACGAAAGAAAAGCCAGCGAGAAGATTTCAAATGGTGATAAAGGGATTTGGAGAAAAAAACTCCAACCCCTTTTACGGAGCGTATAATGAGTTTCATTTAGACATGCTTTGATCGAACCACTAGTTCATATTGCTGCTTTTGTGCCTGAATTTAAACGGACCAAATTTACTTTCCTTTCAAAAAAAAAAAAGAAGAGAACTAGCCAGCGAGAAGATCACAAACTGAAAATTGGCGATTCTTCTCCGACCCTCCTTTGGGTTGCCTACAAAGCGTATACTTATTGATTAGTTCCATTTAGCAACACGTTCGTACGCATCGTATGTGATCTGTGGTTGCAAACTTTTTTTCTGCATTGCATGCATGCTTGCCCATCAATGCAGAAAAAAGATAGTTTGAAAAATGAAACGTCGATCTGTAATATAAGATGCAGATTTGAACTGTTATGAAACGGATTGGTCTGAATTTCTGAACTTTGAAGATAGCTTGAACTGAAAGAGGCCATATCGATCAGTATGCATGGATATGGAAGCTGTTGCATGCATAAATGCATCGATCTTGTGTATATTTTCGTTCTATTTTTCAAAAAATGGCCAGCGAGAAGACAATTTTTTTTTTAAAAAAAGAGGGTTAGATTAAAACACCGACCCCTTTGGATATCTGATTATTTCCGTTGAATATGTGCTAATTCACTCTCTCTATTAACTGTGTTTCCTAATCCTACATGAGAAGTTCAAAGAGGGGTGGTGTACTTAATTAGCTGAAATGGGGTAGCAAATCGATATCTGTACAGTCTATCGATCTGATTCATTATTTTTTTTAACGACCAATCAGAATCAGACAGTGCGATGATTCATTAAATAAAGAAAAAAAGAAATACAAGACTATTATCCTGAAAGACAGGAGTTAGGAAAGAAAAAAAATTCCTCCACCACGTACCGATAGCGTCTACACATAGCTAAAAGAGAAGCTAGCATCAATCTGATTCATTATGAACTTGAAGCTTCTGCATACATGCATCTGACCTGTTCGCCTTGTGTTTATTCAACAGAATCCAAGTTTAACCCGACAAAATTATGAAATGTAAAAAGCTTGCAAATTTACTCTAGGGCTTCCTATTTTTGGAAAAAAAATTGACAGCGAAGAGATCCAAGGAGGGTCGGAAAAAGAAACTCGGATCCCCCCTTGCATATCTTCATGTTCATCTCATCATCTACACTACAGTCCGTGCATGTGGTTACTTCTATTCAGCAACATGAACACATACATACGGTGCGTACAGGTACAGTGTACATGGACTGTGGGTGGTCTTTGATTTTGTTAATTAGCACTACGCTAAAACTAGCAAGCAACGTGTTCACAGAGACAGCACGCATGCATACATGCTCGTCAGTGAATCGTCAAGGTAGGTAACATATATACACTGAATTAGACAAAGTCATTTTGGAAGAACATATTGTTTCATTTTCGTACACATGCATGTCACGCATTTAGATTAATTTTGTCGGGCCGAATTTATTCTAAGGAGAAGAGAAATTACTGAAAAAAAAGGAGACCTAAGGGGTCGGAGAAGAAAACTCCGAACCCTCTTGGATATCTTTGTATCTTCAGTTCTTCACGTACTGAGCCGTATGGATGCTTGCTTCCAATTGCAATCATCAGATCACAACCCACACGTACGCACACTTCTGATTGCAGACAAAATTTGCAGAAAAAACAAGTATGAATATGTATCATATATATCTGTATGCGCAGATGAAATGGGTCAGTCTGAACTTGTGAACTCTGAAGATGTGAAGTATACTTTTCAGATTCCAGGCAACCCCCAACAAAGATCTACTATTGGACGATACAAGATACTTATTCTGATATATGTGATGCTATTTGTGATCAATCTGACTAGCTATGCATTCTTGTCTCACTAATCGGGTGAATAATAATCCTAGGAAAACTGTGGAAATTCATCCACCATTTTTTTGACAGACTGTGAACCATGACATTCAAGCTAGTGTGAGATCACGACTATGCTATAGATAATTAAGCATTCAGTTAACTCATATCTCTATCAATTGTGGGTCATGTATAGTACTTGAAAATTTGAGGGGTGTGGACGTGTAGTGTGCCTGCTCAAATGTGGTGATTCAGTCGTCTGAACCTGTAACATCTATTGACCATTCTGAACATGAAGCTTAGAGCCACCGCATGCATTGATGGAGCCAGCACCACCATGAAACCGGACAACTAGTAACGTTTTTTATAACCAATTAATTTTTGAGATAATCCAAGAAATACCATTGATAAACATTCAATTTTAAAAAATACCATCGATGAGTACGAGTTTCATTAAATACCATTAAACAAACGATTTTGTGCTACAAATACCATTGCTGTTAGGATTCCGTTAGCAACTCTCCGTTAAGTGCTATAGGATGAACGATGTATTTAACGGTGCGGGATGGATGGAATTCTAATGGCGATGGTATTTTTAGGATAAAATCGCTTGTATGATGGCATTTATGAAACTTGCACTCGTCAATAATATTTCTTGGATTTGGATGTTTGTCAATGACATTTCTTGGATTTTTATATGTGTCGATGGCTAACGGCAAAATGAAAACGGTAGGGACCGAGCATGGGCAGCCGCCTGAACTGCTCGGGGGCTGTCTCTGTCGCTTACTACATGCATGGAGCTTCTCACCCCGTCAATGGCAGATGGCCGTCATCCAGAGAAAGCGGATACGACTTTGCGGTGGTGACAGCGGCTGGGGTGGCGCTGTTGCAAGTTGCTTCGACGGTTTGGACCCACATGTCAATGTATACGATGACCTTACATTCGTTACACTATAGCGATGGGGATCCAAGGGAATTCGGAGAAAAAAACTCTGAACCCCTTTAATCTCCATGGGTCATCCGATCAAAGTTGTATGGTGCAGATTAGATGGATAAATTAAATACATTGGTGGAGACATAATTTTCGATTCTCTCGGAAGGAAAGACCTGTTGAGCTTAGCCCCGAAGGATCATAATGTCAGCAGGCTCTCATGGGCCCTCTATTGGCACCGTGCATCTGGGTGTACGCTGTAGATGTACCTTATAGAAAGATCATATTATAGACTAAGGGAATAAATCCACTTTAGATCACTTATCCTTGACACCTATAGTTCAAATTTCATCTTTTAACCGTAATATTAGATATAATGTGTCCCATAATTTATAAAACCGGTATACACGAGATCCCATAGCATGAGAGTGACTGGTTTTGTCCCACGTAGATAGTTGACCGGAGTCAATAATGCTAAATTAGTGTGGGACCCATGTGAGCGCTATATGTCATGCCCATCTCTCTCTCTCTTCCTCCCCTCTGTTTCCATTTCTCCAGACCCTACATGGCGGCAGCGAGTGTGTGTGGGGGGGAAAAAAATTCTCTGCGCGGTAGTGCCGCATAACGCTTCTCGTGCAACACCATCCGAACTGGCGACGCGTGTCCCATCTCCTGCTGCCGCCCGTGTGAGAATTTTCTTTGAGCCGAGTCAACACCTACCGCGACGAGTCCAAGCTGCAGGCCCGCAGCATGAAGTCGAACCGTCGGTCTAATCTGTCGCTTCGTGCGCCCACCGCTTCTTTCATCGATAGAGCGATCCATGACCTTTCTTCTTTCTTGTTCACAACAATTGATCGATTTAGCGTTTTCTTGCCTGCTGCCCCAACAAAAAGATAACCAAAAAACTGCCCTTCAGGAGTACTACAAGCTACCTTTCTTCTTTCTTGTTCACAACAATTGATCGATTTAGCGTTTTCTTGCCTGCTGCCCCAACAAAAAGATAACCAAAAAACTGCCCTTCAGGAGTACTACAAGCTAATTTAGCTATATTGGCCATATGCACTTCAGGTTCCTATCTGTAGTGGACACTGGACGGACAATCAGAGTTTCCAGCTCTTCCATTGGCGCTGCTAGCTTCCATTTCTCTTTTCCTGGAAAGATAACAGATGTTTAGTAAGTCATTGTTCGCCGTGATATTCAGTGAATTAGCACACAATTTCAAAGGGCTTTAGTGACAACAAATATTCAGAAAGAGCACCATCTCCCAAGCGGACAAAATATTTGCACATGGTTCAGAAAGTGAGTACTATGGTTATGTCGACAACACCTTCTGCAATTTCCAGTTGGTATAGATTATTAAGCACACTAAGTTTACATCCAATTCCATGAAAGCACACTGCAAAGAGATGCCAGGAATCGGCCATCAATATCGCTTCAACAAGCCTTATTACTCATGTTGTCGTTGATTATCATGCTACCGTCGCCGTACGCTGCCTGGAAGCACGCCATCACTGTCAGGTCCATCCCCGACAGGAACGCTGATGACACTAGCGACGGGAGCGAGCTCTGAGGAGGAAAGCAGGGCCCTTACAGTGCGCCGCCGTTGCCGTATCAGCAGCAGTAGCCGGCTTTGTCGCCGTTGCCATCGCTGCTGCCACCGTCGCAGCAGCCTCCGCCGCCGCCGTAGGATTGGATCTAGGTGTGTGGAGGAGGTGGTGGATGGATCTCAAGGCGTCGGCTCCGTAGCCTGGCTCGGACTCCGCGGTGTCATGGTAGGCATCGGCTCGGCTCAAAAGAAAATTCTCGCACGTGCGGTAATAGGAGATGGGACACGCATCGCTAGTTCGCACGGTGTTGCACGAGAAGCATTGTGCGGCACTGCCGCTCAGAATTATTTTCCGTGTGTGGGGGTTGGGGGGATAACATGTCCATGCCCCTAGGCAACTTCATGGCCTTCCTCGACAACGATTCGATGCGTGAGAATGTTTGAGAGATAGGAGATGAAGCTTGCCAAGGCTCCACGGAACGACGACGACGACACGTCTCCGGGGACCACGGGACGGTGACGACGTGGTGCTTCCTGCAACGCCAACGAAGAGGAAGAGCACCAGGAGCACACCCATAAAAACGGCCGATATGACCCAGTTGCTACCGATAATGCCGATGCCGGTGAGGTCAACGGTGAGGAGGTACAACACGATAGCCACGGTGAGCGTGTTGATTGCGGTGAAGCACCAGCCGTCCTTCTCACACTGCAGCCGTAACGACGGCGAGCATGACGAGGAACACCATGACGTGATCCAAACTTCACGTCGAGATAAGAGATATAAGGTGAACTTATTCCAAAGATAAATGATGGGAGTTTTCCGTTAACTTCGTTGGGCCCTCGAGGCAGCAGCCGAGTATCCAATAAGTACCGGCCCACCAACGCCAAGCATCTTGAAATTTTTTATTTTTTATTTTATTTATTAAAAGATTTACAAAATTAATTTTTTATTTTGAAAATTTATCGCCTACCGCCCTCTGGGAGGGCGATATTGAAAAATCGCTCTCCCAGAGAGCGATTTTTCCTATGTGGCACATGGTCGTTGGCCCTCACCTAACGGTCGACCAACGGGGAGTAGCCTTTTGCAGGCGGCCCCTTTGCCGCCCTTCCGGAGGATATTTTTTACTCTGCGGGGGGCCGCCTGCAAAAAGGTGGTGAGGTGTCTTGGTTGTTTTGCAGGTGGCCCCCTTGCTGGTCTCTGGGAGGGCGTTTTTATACTGTGCGGGGTGCCGCCTGCAAAAGAGCGGCAAGGGTGGTCTGGTATTTTGCAGGCGGCCCCCTTGCCGTCCTTTGGGAGGACGATTTTTTTGCCCTCCGGGTATAAAAGCCCTCTACCCTCTCCGATTTTTCATTATATTCACTCAAAATCCAAAAAAAGAGGAGGGAGGGGTGAGGGGGAGCAGAAGGGGAGCGGCGAAGCCCTACCGGTTTGCTGACTCAATCGTAGGTAAATACATTATACCGTATTATATTTGCAAATTTTGTAGCATTTTAGTTTTATTACCATATATTTTAATAGATATGGAGTACACAATATATTTGTATAATTTAAGAACAAGGGAGTACGACATATTTGTAGAAATTTAGACTTAGGGCATAATAGAAATTTAAGAATATATTTTAGTTAGATGGTAGATCTGGAGCGCACACCATATTTGTTGAATTGGAGACCAAGGAAAGACAACATATTTCTAGAAACTTTTACTTATGGCGTAGTAAATATTGATGAATATGAACTTAGTCAACCTACTTTTTTTCATCAGGCACAATGTTAAGTAAGGTCATATTTCAGTTAGTTCACGGTCAAGGCAACCTTAGATTTGGTCCAGATGGTGTTGATCTGTCAGATTTTAGAATGATATCGAAGGGCATTGATAGGCTTACCGAGAGAATATTTCAGTCAATTTATAGTTGGTTGATGCGAGGATTTAGAATAGACCCAGAAGTGAACACAATGCTAGTATCTGTTGTAGTGAGTCATGCAACAGAAGGTTATTTTCGGGAAATAATGCAGATGGATAGCACTGATGGTTGGAGACGTATGTCGAGATGGCTTTTGAATGGTCATGTCCCCTTGTTATTTTTGTATCAGTGCATGAAAAGGATAGAAATGTTGCAATGGAAACCGAAGATGTTGAGGGTCCAAGTCATGTGAAAAATGAGGAAAATCAAACAAGGGTGGTGCAAGCCATGGGCATGGCAGATGAGGGGGAGAGAGTTGGAATAATCGTTGATGAAATGGAGAGGGAAAATTTGGATAACGAGCAAGCGGAGGGCGATGCATCTTCCGATGAGGAAGATGATGTAATGGCCACTGATTGGACAAATGAAGACTTTTTGGGACTTGTTATCTCATAAGTGCATCATGTACCCTGGGAATACAAGGCGAACGAGGTAATTCAAGGTGCTAGGTATGCTCATAAGGAGGATATGAAGGAGACGGTCTCATTACAGAGAGAGTTTAGGGGGATCAAGTCAACCAATTATGTGTACGAAGTGAGGTGCGTGAAGGAAGATTGTCCATGACATTTTCATGTATATAAGGGTAAATGGAATGATTATTGCAAAGTTAGCATTGTGACTGAGCACCATTACCACTTACAAGGGGTGAAGAAGTATCACCGCAACATCACTTCAGCTTTTATTGCAAGTGAGATGTACAGCAATGTTGTCTGCAACAATGGCTTTGAACCACGATCAATTATTAGCCACAATGAAGATAAATTCAAGTACACCATAAGCTATGCAAGGCCTGCAGGGCCAAACAAAAGATTTTAGAGATGAGGTATGGCACATATGAAGCATCCTATGATAATTTACCTCGTTTGTTAGCCTGCATTGCCCAGAGGAGTAGTAATACTTACTATGACATTCATTCATTTCCATCTTCTGATGATCCTACTAAGAGTCTGCTGCAAAGAGCCTTTTTCTCATTCGGTGCTTGCATCAACGCTTTCGTGCACTGTCGTCCTGTGCTATGCATAGATGAAACATTTCTAACCGATAAATACAGAGGTCAGATACTAACAGTGATTGGAGCTGATGGAAACAATCAGGTGTTACCTATGGCTTTTGCATTTGTAGAGAGTGAGAACACTGAAAGCTGGTACTAGTTCTTGGAGAGAGTGCCAGTGCAGTTGTGCGTATGAGGCCCAATGTTTGCCTCATACATGATCATCATGCAGACATGTTGAGGGCTGTTGACTACTTGCAGAATGGTTAGGATGAGAAGGGACTTCCAGCTAGGTGGCCCGATATGTGGAGTAGGTGGTGCATGCGTCACATATGTGCTAATTTTTACAAACAATTTAAGAACAAGCATCTGATTGATCTTTTCAAGAGGCTGTGTACACAGAAGCAAGAGAAGAAATTTAATGAGTTGTGGAGAAGGTTGGATGAGTTGACAACGAAGCAAACAGACGAACAATCTCACCGGCCACAAGTTGAAGGTGATGAGCCTCCAGTACCTCTTGGTGCATTACATGACGATCCACCCACAATGAGAAGGAGATCAACATCATCTATTCGAAATTTCACTCATTGGATTGAGAATGAACTAAAAGAGAAGTGGTCTTTGTTGTACGACACCGATGGTTTGCGTTATGGCATAATAACAACTAATTTGGTAGAGGTGTACAACTGGTAATGCGAGGAGTGCGAGGACTCCCATTGGTTGGTATTATTAAATTTATTCTTCACGGCACACAGGCCTACTTCAGAGATCGATATAAGAAAATTGGTCCCTCAATAGCAGATAACAACATAATATTTGACACTGTAGTCACTAAGTACATGGAAGATAAAATAGCTAAGACACAAAGGCATAGAGTTGTTCCTCAAGGCACAAAAGTTCATCGGTATGAAGTAATGTGTGTTGATAGGAGCCGACGTGGTATCTACTGCAAGCAAGCCTTGCAGGAATATGTCCTTAAGGCGGATGGCGGATGCAGTTGCAGTTGTATGAAGCCTAAGCTTCTACACCTGCCTTGCTCTCATGTACTTGCTGCTGCCGGTGATTGTGGCATTCTTCCCGATGTGTACGTGTCACATTTTTTTCCAGGAAAGAAGCAATCTTTCATACATGGAGTGAGGAGATATATAGGTTCGGGATCTCAGGATCTTATACAACTTTGAGGTCCCAAGTTTTTTACATTCCAAATCCATCGAAGATAAGGGTGAAAAAGGGCCGGCGTCAGATAAGACGCATCAGAAATGACATGGACGAGTCCGAAGCAGGTGGTAGGACTCTACGTTGCAGCAAGTACGATCAGCACAGCATACTTACAAGAAATGCCCGAAGACGGCGGAAGGTCCTAGCGTCGCAGCTGTTGGTCCGTCTGGAGAGGCAAGTGATGGAAGGACGACCACCTGGGGAAGGAACAATAACCAGGCGAGCGTGTCATAGGCGTCCTCGTGCGTCCGATGATTCCATGGTCTAGTATTGCTTCTGAACCATGATTGTATTGTATTGCGAACAATTCGGTATTGTATCCTAATGATGTAATCCAAAATAGTCGTACTCTGAAATTTCAATGAATGTCGTTGTAAGCGTCTGGTTTGTGAACCATGAATTAGTTCGGTATTGTATTGCGAACAAGTTGATTTTGCATTCTAATGTTGTTAACTATGTTGTTGTATTCTCCGTAGCATGCGTCATTGAAATTTGTACTGTTCTTAACTATGTTGGAGTAATATTTATTTGTACTGTTCTTGACTATGTTCTTCTATTATTTGTTTTAACTGTTATAATTGTTCTGCACTATGCAGGTGTGGCGGACGACACACCTGAGCTCTTCAACCGTGGCATTGACAGGAACCACCGCTCCTACATGTCTGCAGTCCAGGGTGCGCATCTCGGCACCTTCCGTCCACGTCTGAGCAGACAGTTGTTGCATGTCGACCCGCAGCACGTTCCGTGGTACGCGTATTTCCTATTTTTTTATGCACGTTTAACTTGACTCTAATTTGTCATTACTAATGTTTTAACCTTACATTCTGCAGGTTGCGTGAGGCAGGCCTCCTACCGCTTTGTAGGCTTGTGGAGGCGAGGACGGACGAGAGAGACCCGACGAAGCGGTGGGATGCAGACATGTCACTACTTACTGCTCTAGTAGATCGCTGGAGGGTTGAGACACACACTTTCCATGTTCCCTGTGGGGAGATGGCACCGACTCTTCAGGACGTGTCGTACCTTCTCGGGCTACCTCTTGTAGGAGATGTAGTTGGTCCCGTTGATGGTAGTGGAGGATGGAAGGAGGATATCACAGAGCGCTTCTCGCACGTAATGCGCTTTCCTGGTCTCCCGTCGCTCACTCCCCTTCCCCCGTACACTACCACCGGGCCTTCCAAGGCCTGGTTGCTTCAGTTCACTGTAAGTTAAATGCACGAATGGATTTATGTTATTTTTCCCCAATCAATTCATTTGTACTTACATTTGTTTATCAATTATAGGTTGACCAGCTCCACCCGGACGCTGATGAGTACTCGGTTCACCATGCTTTAGAGGCGTACCTGCTCTGGTTGTTCAGCTGGGTGATGTTCACCAGCACTATGGGGCACGCTGTGGACAAGGGGTTGATCCACTGCGCACGCGCCATCGCAGATGCTGAGGAAGGCAACGTGCCACAGTGGATCTGGGGATCTGTAGTGCTGGCAGCCACTTACCGTGCCCTCTGCGAAGCCTGCACGAAGACCGATGCGGGAACGGTCTTTGCTGGCTGCCCTCTGCTCATTCAGCTTTGGGCAGCTGAGCGGTTCGCCATAGGACGACCTGTGGTGGACACCGCACCGTAAGGGATAGGTCGTAGCGCACATTGTCCAGAGGACGGGCCAACGATGGGGATGTACTGGTGTCGACGTGGGGTAAGTAAAAACCTTGTTGATTTCACTGTTTATTTTCTTTTGCGCTAGTTCATAAAATCCTTAATTGTGTACCATGTTGTTATTTTGCAGCGCCGTTACGCTCACGTGCAGGTGAGACGGGGTTACCCAGACTTCGTATCCGAGTTTGATCATCTTCAGCCCAATGACGTTGTCTGGGAACCGTACATCGAGCATGCCGTCGCAGCTAGAGCACCGGTAGGACTTTTGTCCTTGTGCACATGTGAAGCAGCCTACTGGCTCACGACGTTGCCGTTGGTGTTCGACATCTTCGTCGAGCCTCACTGCCCGCACTGTGTGATGAGGCAGTTCGGCTTGAGAGAGGTTTTCCCTGGAGAGATGGAGCCTACCGTCCTGCTTGGAGACCACTCATGAGTACAAAGTGTTCAAATTACAAATTTGATGTTTGTTTGCCTCATCCTGCTAACTAAGTTTGCACTCTAGACAGGTTGACTCGCCGGGGACAACAAGTCGGCACACTGTGGGCACTACGTGTACAACAACATGTGGAAGACTGGGTGTTAGATATAGAGGAGGTGATCAACGAGCTCTGGCCACACACAGAGGAGAACTACCGTCACTACCTCCACTGGTACCTACCTCGCACCCGTGCCCGTGTGACCTTCACCCCACGCACCGTGACCGAGAGTTCTTCATGGTGGTACGTTGAATTCCTGCTCAGTTAACTCATTTTGTTCTCCGATTTGTACTAACACGCTTGCTTTTGTCTCTAACAGGTCGACATCACACATGCTGTCAACGCTGATATTAACTCGGTGGTAGTCAGGTTGAACATTGGCTTACACTTGAGTGATGCTGAGTAGAGGCTGATGTTCGACCGAATGCAATCCAAGATGCGTGCCTTCTCGTGTCGCAGCGCAGTGGACGTGATACCTCCAGCTCCACCACGCCCATGCGCCCCTACGTCCGGAGTTGTGCGACCCACAACAGCGGCTTTTCACGTTGGTTCTCCGCCCAGAGGTTAGTTACATAATGTGTTTTTTATTCTTGATTACATGAACATGTCATAGAATCCAATGCATGCCTTGTAGGTCCCCGTCTGCCTTCAGGCGCCTTCACCGTGGTCAACAGTTCCTCGCGCCGAGCGTCGATCCCTCGTGCAGACATGCAACCGCGATTCCCTCCCCGTGAGCATGCGTCTTTTGTTACTTATTCTAATTGTACTAGTTGTTACAAGTGTTATTTATGTTGATGAACATTATGTTATTTGTCCAATAGGCTTTCAGGCGGGGATCTTTGGTGCAGGAGCCTCTTCCTCGCACGCGGGCGACTCTGGTCCTAGTGACCATTTCTACGACGATGACTTGGACGTCAAGCTAGACCAAGAGATACTTGGCTCCTCACATCTTGGCGGAGCTCCACCACCTCACACGCAAGAGCAGCCAGTGGTCACACTGGTGTCGGAGGGACAGGCAGGTCGAGCCATACCATCGGACCGTCTGACGTATTCCCAGGGACACGTTAGGCCCCATGGTAGGAGGGACAGGGGTAAGAGGCCTCGACAATAGTGGTCCACCTCTTGGATTGTAGCGCGCACTGTTCTTTTGGTTTATATTACTGTGGCCTTGTACTATATTAGCAATTACTACTGCACTATCATTGGCTTTACTCACTGATATTTCGTTCATGTCCCACGTACGCTGGTACAACTACTTATTCATACGCCAACCAACTTTCGGCGCGTAATCGGTGGTTCACAATCGCACATTAAACCACAATACACAGACACAGTACCAGTTCGAGTAGTCACAATCAACTTTCGATGATACTGTGTCCGATGAAGTGAATCCTGCTCGCGCGTGCTAGTGTTGTCACATACGTTAGCAAACTTTCGGCGCGTGATCGGCGGGTCCATTTGGTCGCATAGTGAACCGCAATACAAAGACACAATACCACCTTTGAGTTGTCACGATCAACTTTCGGTGCTGATTGATCAGATAAAGTAAACCCGGCTCGTGCGTGCTCGTGTTGTCACATACCGTTGAAACAACTCACTATCGTTACGACTAATTGTAGCATTGGTTGTTCCACTATAAAATAGACAAGACGAATACAAGTCCTTCATACCATCTCTCACATTTCCACACATCTTCAGACAATGGAAGCTGAATTTCTTGAGCGTCTCAACTGGCGAAGTGATCCTTTGGCCGGTTGGTTTTCACCATGGTGTGACCGTCCATTGTGTGCATGTGAGGATCGATACATACTTAAGACATCCCTCATGGTAGAAACTCGGGGCAGGATATTCTTCCAATACCCAAACATTGATTAGGTATGATTCATGTGTTCCAAGTTAAGTTAACTGTACTTAATACATAAAACGCTAACTTGTTTCTAAAACATCATGACATCTTACTTCAGACATACCGTACGGTGTGCAACTTCATTGACTGGGTAGATATGGAGAACACACAAAATGGCGGAACACGTCGATATTCACGTAGTGAAGCAAAATCGGACTACCTTAGGTGGAAGGGTGAGCATGAAAGGTGAATTGCTGCAGAAGCTTTAGAATAGCAGGTAAATCCCCTGAGACTACCTACATGGTGGGAACATCTAGAGTATTGTTGTGGTGACCGTTGTCAGGTGATAAGGTCCGTAAGATAAAGAACTCGAGGACAAAGATATTTTGTGTGTCCTAACATTGTCGATGACGATTTCGTTGTAAGTACCATCTTTTCGGTAGCACTAATCACTAGTTTCATGCACTTACCGCACCATATAATTGGATAAACATGAGGATGTAAGGAAATATCAGTTTGTACAGTGGATCGATGCGGTGAGAGTGACTTCCATCGGTAAAACGATAATGCAACCTGAGCCGACAACACAGTTCATTCATGCATGGATGGAGTACGAACGTTGGGTAGAAATTGCAAGCTTAGACTAGAGGCACAATCCATTAGGTTTACCCAAATGGTCGGAGCGTCCAAAGTGTGGTTGTAGAGATCGTTGTTAGGTGGCTACCTCCTTTGCAGAACAAACATTTAGCATGAGATATTTCATCTGCCCCAACGTAGACAACAACTTCGTTGTACGTCTTACATTTTTCCAATTTCACTAGCATATGTATAATATTACTAACCTAACTGACTAACTACGTTTATTTCTCAGGGCAATCCAAGGAGGTGTGGATTAACCTTGTGGATTGACAATATCACTCCAACATATCATGGCCAAAAGATAACTGAGTGTGAAACACAAGTAGAGTACCAATGATTGAAGGAGCACGAAAATGCAATACTCGTTGAACGACGTAGAAGGGGTCGGTATATAAGCTCAGGCTCAATTCGTCGGAACCGACAAATCTGTATCGTGTATCAATGACACTTCTGAACTATTTTATCATAATAATGTTTAATTATGATGGTGTGTTACTGTATGTGTCACAAATTATAAATTAATAGGATTGTATCATTTCAATTTACAAAGTTCCTTTGACGCCCCAATGCGTCGTATTCTTTCTAATTTATAATTTATAAGTAAATGCTTATATTTTTCTAAATTCTACCTTCAAATGTGTACATGATTCAACTTAAGCGAGAATTATACGCAACTTACCTAACTTACATTTTAGATGTAAAAAACTCCCTCCTAGGGGTTCAATCCGAGTGAAAAATAAATCATTGTTCAATTGTAAAACAATCTTTCAACTTCGTTCGTTATCAAAACAATGCAAAGTAACAACTAACTTTACAGTGAAAAATAAGAACTAACTTAACAGTTAAAAATCGCCCTCCGGGAGGGTGGCAAGGGGGTCACCTGCAAAAGTACCACCCTAGTCGCTCTTTAAGGAGGCGGCCCTGCTCAAAGTGCAAAACCGCACACTAGGAGGACGGCAAGGAGGCTGCCTATAAAAAGGCCAGGCCACTCTCCCAGCCCTTTTGCAGACAGCCCCCTAGAGCGAAAAATCGCCCTCTGAGAGGACGGTAAAGGGGCCGCTTGCAAAATTTTTTGCGACCCCATTGGCCGGTCGTTAGGCGAGAGCCAACGGTCGTGTGCCACGTATGAAAAATCGCTCTCTGGGAGTGTGATTTTTAAATATCGCCCTGAGAGCGGTAGACAACTAGTTTTTTTAAATTTTCAAAATAGAAAATTATTTTTTAAATCTTTTAATAAATAAAATTAAAAATAAAAAAACCAAGCATCTTCTTCCTCCAGGCTCCCGCAGCCTTTCGTCACCAGCGCAGCGCGCCACCTCACTGCCCCCAGCCACCGCTGCGCCGCCTGCCGCCGTCCGCCGTCCGCCAGTCGCCGGTCGCCGTACTAAGAGGGAGGAGAGGGCATCTGGGTTCCGCGGGCCGGAGGCTGGCCCAGCGGTGGATCCGATTCGCCCCTTCTGCCGACCGACTTGATCCGGTTTAGATAGTGGTGAGCGATGGATGCGCTCATGGCGAACTACGCATCTGACTCCGACTCCGACGGCGATGCTCCGGCGGAAACCGCGGGCGACGCCGCCCCGGTGCCTCCGGAACCTTCCGCGTTGCTCCCTCCCCCGCCCCTCGACCTCCTTCAGCCCCCGAACTTCGTAGGCATGATGACCTTCTGAGCTTTCTCCTCGACTTTTCTTATTCGGAGTCCTCCGGTGATGTGCTGCTTACCGATGTTTTGCAGATTACTCGGGAATGGCGCAGGGGAGTCGCGTCCGGAGCTTCCCACATGTGGAAGGCAACTATGCGCTACATCTTTACATCCCTGGTCTGTTTTCTCTCTCTGTCTCTTTTTTTTTGATCTTTCTATATCTGTTTGTGCTTATGTGAATGTAAATTATTGGTAGTTTATTGCTTGTTGTATGTTACCGCAAGGTCTCTTTTCCATGTGAACAGGCATGCTTATTGCTTAACACTAAGATCAGATGTGTAGGAGTAGGATCTATTTTGCCTAGCCCTACCTATCTGGTTTCATGGGTTTTCCTAAGGAAACAGGATGCATTCTGAGGGAACATTACTGCATGTTTGCACAGTACATATACTGATATACCGAAATAAGCTTACCTTGCCAACATTAAGCGACAAAGGGCACTTTCCATATGTTGTTGTTGCTAAACTGATTTTCAGCATGTTCATCATCCTAAGCTGTAGAATTAGTAACATAGCAAAATTTTAGTAACATCATTTTCCCCTGATTTCTGTCATTTATATAGTGTAAGATTAAATTTTACGTCCTGAAAGGCCCTTGCTCTTACATATAGATCTCTCGTGCAGTTTCCATACCTTCTGATGCAAGGAAACACCTGGCCCTTGTTATGAAAAGAGCGGCATCTTTTGTGCCGGATCTCTATGCTGTTGATGCAGATTATGCACTTTCCGAGTTGTGCAAGGATGAACAAAAGCTTGAGAAAGTTCTTCTGTGCAGGGAGTTTCATGTAAGTTTAGGAAGAACTGTTGCAATTCAGGTGCATCAAATTGAGTCCCTTGTCGCAATGCTTCGTCAAAAGTTCCGCTCACAAGAACGGTTAGCCATCTCTTATACCTTTATTGCTGAGTACTATTTTACTCCTTTCAGTGGACAAATTATGTGTACTTGTCTACAGATTATACTTGCTTCATGTACCTATTTGGCTAATAATTTTTCGCACTGATAGAATTAACCATATATTCTCAGGTATTGGATGGACTTCAACAAATGGGAGTATTTTGTCAATGATGATTGTACACGGTCATTTCTTTCGCTAGAAGTTACAAGTACTGGGTTGCCAGAGGTGCTTAATACTATCTTACCTACATGTCCTAGCATCTTTAGGCATTGTATGGATCTTGTTATTAAGTCTGATGATAAAAATACCATGCTATATGCTCTTATGTATCATTAATGAAATGCACAATTGATGTGCTATCTGTTAAACTTTTGCAGATTAGTAAACAGATAACTATGGTAGATGATGTATATCGATTACATGGGCTTCCTGAATTCTATAAGGTAATATATTCTTTAGCTATGTTTGCTCTGATGTTCTGCATATTTACTTGATGGTACCACATCACGCATAATTTATGGTTTGATTTCACAACATGTCATGAGCAACATGATTGCAACCTAAAACGTAAATCTAATACATTACTGCAATAGAAGGGGAGGGCGGTAAGTAATACTTTGGTTTGGTTTGGAACATCTGTGTGACAGAATCCGTCACTGACTGGTTAGAATGATTATAGTGTCCCACTCATAGTATCACTAATTCACTATCATCTGTACCATCATCAAGTTTCTGCAAAATTATTTAACTAGTGTTTTGAACTTATGGCAGAATCCACGACCACATATATCATTGGCATGGGCATTGGGTGATGTTAGCTGCAAACTGAAACAAGCAATTAAGGAGATCGAAAAATCTCAGAGCAGTATGGGCACATCTCAAAATTCTAATCTGAGATGCAAGTTTAGTCATGTAGTATGTAAAATAGGCAAGAAGGTGTACGATATCTGTAAACTTGCAGACTGAGATATAAATTTGTTGTGCACTTGACCATTGAGTTCGGGGGTTGCAACAGGGATATACAAATGAGCATAAAAACAGATTGGAAGTAACTTGGAAAAACCACAATATTATTCATTTGGTTGAGAGTTGAAACTTCTCGCCAGCATGCTCCTGATCAATGGTTGAATCTCTTTTGATGTATACAGCAAGCAAATTTAACATTAGGTTACATTTTTCCATGCCAAGAAAATAATGGTAATCAAAACGCTCGCAGTGATTAAACGACTGCATGAGGTAAACAAAATCTAGAACAAAAAGAAGTCTCTCTAGGTACCTCGTTAGAATTCCTTGTATACAGTTATTAGAATTCCTTGTAAAATCTAGTGACAACCAACACTGTATCAGATTGTGCCAATATATTACTGGATGAAGATTACTGTTGAATTACAAAATTGAGGTGGTTCCTCAACAGATTCTCATGCCTCCCATCCCCTCAACAGAGTAGCCTTTGCAACCCGGTTAACCCCCAAGGTGAATGCCCCCATCCTAAGGTTGCAGTTTTGGGATTTGCACATGTCCTTGATGTTCTGAAAAGCATTCTTCATGTACTTTTGGAGCTCCCTGTTCACCTTCTCTTCATCCCACATGAAGCCCTGAATGTTCTGCACCATAGGCATAGCACAAACATTGCCATCAGATTCATGGGAAAAATCCAAAGAAGGCACAGAATCTTCTGTTCTATTACCTGAACCCACTCAAAATAGCTGACGACCACGCCGCCTGAATTTGCATAGATATCTGGCAGCACAATGACTCCCTTCTTAGCGAGTATCTGCAAGGCAGAGAGTAAACTCAAAAGATTAGAATTATAAATTATCATTCATGATGTCTTGATGAGATTCATGTTCCTTGAAGGGGAGAGAGAGAGTGCTCTCGTTGTGGTTTTGAGCTTACCTCATCAGCTTCTGTATCAGTGGGATGATTAGCCCCCTCAATTATGAATCTGGCCTTCACTTCAGCTGCATTTTCTCTGCAGATAACTCATGTGAATTAGCAAGTCTGCAACATGCATCTAGACGCAGGCAGAAAACTAAAACAGAAAACTCCACATTGCACAGCTAACAATTTTGGTATCATGACACCGCACACATTACCAAGGTGCCAATATATATATGAATCATGGAAATACAGAAAAAATATGTAGTGCAGACCCTATATGCAGTTTGCAATCCTATAAACTACCGTAGAATAAATAAAATAGACGTCTAAGATTTATTCACGTCATCCTAGTAAAACTTTTACTTTCAGATTTAATCACGAGTAAATATTTACTGGGATTAAAAGTTTTACTCGGGGGTGATATAGACAAATCTAAGACGTCTATTTTTAAGATTCTACGGTAGTTTTTAGATACTATATATAGGATTTGTATTTTCCCTGGAAACACTACAGCTCAAAGATATTGGAAACCAGGTGAAAATGTTACAAGAACATCAATCAAATTACCATAAACAAGAGATTCTTTTATCAAATGCAGCAGCAATGTGCCGTTCTTACCTGTTGAGAACACCACCCAAGGCGCACGGGACGAGAACATCACATTCATGCACAAGCAGCTCTGCAGCTTCCATAACTTCTGCACCGTAGAAGTCCTTCAAAGATCCACCCTCGCTCCTGTGCTTCATGAGAGCAGGTATGTCTATCCCGGATTTATTTCTGATTGCACCTGTTACATCTCCAACTGCAACTATCTTGCCACCTTTCTGATGGATGAGCTTGGCAGCCCAAGAACCAACATTCCCCAAACCCTGCAAATGTTTTAGTTGATCAAAACAAGGTTATACAATTGTTGGCATCCTAATATTAACATATTGTTAAGTCAATCAGTAACGTGTCATTGTTAACCTGGATAACAAATGTTGATCCTGAAATTGACTCGGCGTGTTCAGTCAATAAAGCCTCAGTAGCATACATAACACCGCGGCCTGTCGCAGCGTCTCTTCCTAAGGATCCTCCAAGATCCTATATCAAACAAGACAATAAGTAGACTTAATGATGAAATATGAAGAGTTTATCTAGATGAAATAGGTTTTTCATGATGTAAACTCACAATTGGCTTTCCTGTGACAACAGCTGGGGAGTGGCCGTGGAACTTCGAGTATTCATCTAGTATCCATGCCATAGTCTGTGACAGTTGAAAAGAAAATTTCCAGAAGCATGTAAAGAAGAAGCAGAATATGGAGACAGTAGATGATAATTGATAAGGCAGATGGAATTGGATGGCTCACCTGTGCATTTGTTCCCATGTCAGGGGCTGGAACATCTGTATTAGTCCCAATGAGGTCATGGATTTTCTGGGTAAACACACGCGTTAAACGCTCAAGTTCACTTCTACTCAGTTCACCAGGAGTGCACCCAATGCCTCCCTTTGCTCCACCATAAGGCACAGCAGCAACAGCAGTCTTCCATGTCATCAGCTGAGCAAGTGCATTCACTTCATCTGGGTCAACCTGTGCAGAGAGAAACCTTGATAGTTACAATACTAATTGGATCCTTCTAAAGACCTACTCCTTTGGAACGCAAGAAATTTTGTAGTTTCTGAAGGAATTGGCATCATCATCATCTCCTCACCTCAGGGTGATACCTGATGCCGCCTTTCATCGGGCCGCGCGAATTGTCATGCTGCACTCTGAACCCAACAAACGTCGCCAAGCTGCCATCGTCTTTGGGGATGGTGCATTCAACCTGACCACACGAATGCCAATGGTTCAGTGAAGCCGATGTTGAATCAAGCATCAAATTGCAAGAAAAAGAGAAGCAGGAAATCACACAGAGCATCTATCAATCAATCTGTGCAAAACAACAATCTATGCAATCGGTTGGCCGTTTCTTCGGCCAACCCGGCTAAAAAAAATCTAGCAATCAATCTATTCAATACAACAATGTATACAATTCAAACAGGGAAGCAGACACCTTGATCTCGCGGAGAGGGATCAGAAGGCTCTTCTGGAGTTTGGAGTCGAGGCCGAGCAGCCTCGCCGCCTGCCGGAAGTTGCGGCTGGTGGCGGCTAGCGCGTTCATGGAAGCACTGAAGATCGCCCTCTTTTTCTCACAGAATTGCACGGGGATTCGACGGGAAACAAGCCCAAGAACGACGAGAAGCTCACGAGACGGCAATTTGGCGAACCGAGTAGTGTTTTTCTTGTCTGGAATCCAATGGCATTAATAGCTATAAGTGGCTCTGAAAGCATGCCGGGAACAAACAGGACAGCGTTTGGTGGAGAGAAGAGACAGCAGTGGACTCGATTTGGCTCGCACTACCTTCGTTTCATATTATAAGTTGTTTGACTTTTTTTCTAAGTTAAACTTTTAGAAAAATATATTTGTATTTTCAACCCAAATCAAACATATTATTAAAATATATTCAATATTAGATTAAATGAAATTTTATTAAGTTTAACTAAGTTTATAGAGAAAATGATTTATAATATGAAATAGAGGTAGTAGTTACTACTGAGTCCTGCAATGGAATCGTTGAAATAAGAGAATTCGTCGAAGAAGAAAGGTGTTTTGATGCTATCTTTCTGCATTATTTTCTTCAGTTCAGTTGGTTGGTGGATCGAACTGCTCGAGCCATATACTAGTACGAGTCAAGAATTCTCGACGTTACACAAGCAGGACATCTGTGGAGACACAAAGCACGTACAGTCACGGGGATTTCCAATTTGATATGCAGTTCTGCACGATATCAAGAAGGTACTAAACTGTTTTCGGACACGTTTTTTTTTATCAAGTAGCCAAAGTGTTTTTGCTCAGCGCAGAGCTTAGAGGTCTAGGACCGGCGTCTCGGTTGAAAAAGAAGCGTTTTGAAAGCCTGACCTTTGAACGGCTGTTCTCTCAGTTCTCAATTGTCACAAAATTTCCAGGCTTTACGCCATGCAAACACAAGCTAAAACGTGAAGCACACCGTGTGGTTGCATGGTTGAACGGTGGCTAGCTGCAGCTAGCCTGAGACGCAATCACCCAAATACCCAGGACGAGCCCTCGACTTTTCCTTATACGAACACTGAAACGTCAATGGATTTTGCCATCTGCTTCAGCTACACTTAGCTCATACAGTCATCATGCATCAGCAATCCACAGGCTAGTTAGTCAAATGAGGACTAGTAATCCAACCAGAATGTAAAAGTAGCAGACAAAACAATCGCCAACTGGGTATTTGTAAAAGTAATACAACCAAATGTCAACCATCCATTGTGCCATTATGCAGTTTAATAACAGATCATCTCATGGTGCAGTATACGAGCTTCAGGGTCATCCATTCGTGCATCTGGCTTAAGAACTCAAAGAGCCCTGTAACTCAAGCAATTTAAAAAATCCCCCTACTCTCAGGCCTTGCAGGTTCAGGAAGTAACCACCAATAGGTTTTCTACGATTTCTATTCAGTCCTCCGAGCATCTAGCTGAGCAAAATTCCAGGCAGCAACATCTTGACAGTATGGCGGTGCAGATACATTTTCCTCTCCACAGATAAGAAGCAGCGCTGCATTCCCTAAATTAAGAAAACACATAGGTAACTTGTATGTTTAATTTCCAGTTAGGATATAGATGCTGATCAACTAGTAACTTATATACCGATGTGCCTTTCCATATACTTACCAAGGATATGCAACCTCCCTACAAAAACCGTAAGGCTCAGTTACAAGATCATACATAGTATGAAGTATGAACTGAGAATCTTCGGTCAGGACATAGGGACATCAAAATAAGGCACATCTTCATGCTTCCATCGCTACAGTTCCAACGGTGCCTACATCACCACAAAACATGGTAGAAATTAAAGTTTCAACATTTTAGCAATCAACATTTCAATGTCAGTCGCATAGCCTGACAGTGAATAATTTATCCACATCAACATTCCTGAGCTTACCATCCTCCAAAAATTCAGGCGATTTTCTTCTTGAGAAGCCAAAAAATCAGATATGGATGAAACTTTGAGTCCGCACACCTACTTTTCTGCAAACAACATAAAAAGGACAACAAAGTTTAGTCTTAGATAAATCAAACTGACATTTAAATCTCAAAAGAATCAAATCGCATTTTAGTCTCATAAGAATCAAATTACCAGATTTAGCTGTAAGTTTACTGTTAGTGAGAATGGAGAATCTTCACAAACATGTCTTTGAGCTCCCCATGTGATGCCATTGCTTCCAATATCTTGTCATTGAATATCACTTCTTGAGACAAGTTGAATCCTGCAGCATGGGGTTCTTTTGAAAATAACAGTTTGGACATATGATCCTTCTTAGCTTGCCTATCATATTTGTCCTTCTCCTTTGTCCCTTCTGTGATTAGATTGTATGTATACACAATCTTCTCTTGACCAATTCTATAGGCTCGGCCAATCGCCTGCCTTCCAACTGAAGGGTTCCACACAACATCAAGGAGAACCACACGTGATGCCCCGATAAGTGTAATGCCTTCACAACATGCCTTCGTTGATGCAAGCATTACCTTGGCATTGCTTTTCATGTCATTGAAGGCCTCCATCAAAGCTTCTCGATTTTGAACAAGGACATTCCCACTCATCAGTAGGATCTCCTCACCTTCTGTCCAATTGAACATTTTACTAAGTTGGTCCATGATCAGAGACAGCGGTTCAAGATATTGACTAAAAACAAGCACTCTCTCTTTCATGGCTTCACACAAACGGACAATTTCCAAAACGAATCTTGTTTTTACTCCTATGCACGGGTTTGGCCGTAAACTCTTCAGCAAAGAGACATCCACAGAAGATGTTTCTTTTTCTGACAGTTTCGCACATGTGACGAGGAACGGGTGTATAGATGCAAGGGAGATCTTGTATTCTGCATCAAGAGTCCCCATTGTCACTGTGTTCTCCATCGCTGTGATGATTTCCTTTTGATAAGGTAGAGGATTCAGAATCACAACTGATTCTCTCAATCCTGGAAGAGACTTCTGAAGAATGTCACCATTATGGATGTGCACAATTGGATCGAGTATTTGCCGGATTTCATCTATATTTTCCTCTGTTATGTTATTCAGTGTCAAGGATGTCCAGAAATCCTCAAGAAGCATACCTCTTGACCGGCCAGTTCTTGAAGCAAAGCCTCTTTTCTTGAAACTTTTAGAAGCGAAGTCTCTTGCAAACTTCGGTCTAATCAGGTACAGGACATTATAGAGCTCAAGAAAGTTATTCTGAAATGGAGTACCAGATAGAATTATTCGCTTTTTGGTGTGAACTTTTGCAAGAACCTTCCATATGAGACTTTTCTTGTTCCTTGGTGTGTGCCCTTCATCAAGTACCAACAAGTCAGGCTTCTCAAGGAGCAGATTCCTCACCATGTTCCCATCCATGCTGCTTTGGTTCGCTAGTTTCCTGAAAAGCGAATAGCTCACACCAATTATACTGCTCCCTTTACGCCATGATGCCAACTTCAACTTTCGCCTAAATTTCTGATCCAATTTGTTTCTAGCCAAACTTTGTGCCAAATTTTCATCCATGATAGCCAGCTCTTTGATGGTCCTGTCTTCTTTCCAGTTAATCTCCTTGGAGTTCAATACATGAAAAGGGACCTTCACCTTCCATTTTCTGAACTCCTGTTCCCATGTAGCAAGCATCCCTCTGGGAGCAATTATCACTGGACAGCACTGGGGGGAAAACGCAAAGTAGGATTGAACAAATGTGATTGCTAGTCTGGTCTTCCCTGTCCCTGGTGCATGAGAAATCACACAGCCACCTTCAATAGTGTTTGCATTGTTCCTCAGCTGTTCAATGGAAGTCCCCCCTGCTAGTTTTCTCCACATGAACTCAAAACCTTCTCGCTGGTGAGGGAACATGTCCTCCCGGACCCCAGGAACTAGATCCCAAACTAGGCCAGTCTTTTTACCACCAAAATCATGCGGTCCTTCATATCCCGCTGATGTTAGGATATCATCAAAAAACAAGTCTAACTCGTGATCTTTTCTCATGTCCCTTTCAGTACAGGACTTTACCTATTGAATGAGAGAAAAAAAAAAGAAAACATATATAATTTTTTGCAAGGAAGAAAATAGATGATTAATCAGAAGAATGGCAAAAGCATCTGTCAGGTGAATTCTAAGAAGGTCTTTGGGAAACATGTTGGAGTGAACAGTAGTAGCTTACCATGGAGGGAAGTACGAATCTGATTTCAAGATCAACAAAGTTGCAGTGCTTGCATCTAAGTCCTATTTGCTCATCAATAATGAGCTCATGCTTCCCTTGACTGCATGAAGCTGCTTTGTCCGCAGGGATTTCTTGCTCATCTTCCTTTTCACCCTGAAAACAACGATATGAACATCACTTTTGTATTTGGATTTTTTACTGGAGATAAAAAAAGCAGAATTTCCAAAAGAGGTTAACATTTGAATGCATACAGAAGTTAATGTTTGTCAGCATGTTAGCATCTAACATTCTGAGAGGACAAACAAGGCAACTCAGATCTCCCTATAGGAAAGCTTTACAAACTTATTCTGACCACCACTTCCTGAGGCTGATGGATATCCATTAAGAACTAATAGCTAACTCATGCATTAGCAAGGGCTATTGATGATATATTTATTTTGCATACTTATATGCTATAAAATTTTACTACAAATTAAATGATACGACAGCTATGAATAACCTTGTGAGGCAAGACTAACTTTCTTTTTACATATATATTCTTTCAATTTTTTTGTGAAACCGAGCAAGCAATTGCTGGTGTTATATTAAGAAGAGGCAACAATATTTTACAATTGTGCAGTTAAGCAGTTGCACTTAGAAAAGGAAACAAAGCAAGAAAAATGGGACTGTGCCATACATATATATTCTTATGCAAACGAACTTTTTGTTTCTTAATTACTCTTTGTTCTGAACTTTTATGTACATAAATATCTATTCATACACAAAAGACAAAACAGTTTACTGTTCTATAAATTAATGATCAATAGTCAAGTTAGGAACAGGCCGATTTAATTTTAATAGTTATATATATATATATATATATATATATATATATATATATATATATATAAAATCCATCCTAGCTATTATTCCTGATTAAATAATAAATCTCACATTAAAGCCATTCAAGAAACTCAAAAGTCAGGGCTGATAGCACACTTCTATTGACATAATTAGAACTATCATTTTAGATAAGAAGTATAATTCTAACTATATTTGCGTAGCAGAGAATGAGATGTACCTCCTCGCAGTTGTGAGAACAAACATTTATGGATTCCAAAGCAAAATCAAACTCTTGCCACAGTTCATCTTCATCCTGGAACTTGTCATGTTTGGATTTCTCTTCCAGCTTATCGTCATCCCCAAATGCAAATACCAGGGGCAACCTCTTGTCAATTTGCTCTTCAGGAACAGGCTCATATTGGTTGTTCTCTATTTCATCAAACATGGGATCGAGCAGATGACCATACTTTTCTTGGTCTGCTGTTGCTCGCCCGCGCTTCCTCTTCTGAGCAATCTTTACATTTCTCTTGAAGGATACACCACCCTGTCCATTGAGCCCATTTGTTTGTCTCCCAGATTTTGGTCCATTGTTTCCAACGCATTGCGGAGTAGAGCCATCCTTTCTCTTGCAACCCTCCTTGTTAACATGCCTACGAGATGCTCCTTTTTGTCCCCTCCTAGAACCTGACCCTTCCTTGACATCACATACAAATGTTGTATCCTCCTCGCTATCACTATGGGTACTTTGCCTTCTGTTCAATTTCCTCCTCTTCACAGCTCTATGCTCCTCATTGCCATCGCTGCCGCCGTCATCCGCACAATCCCCACCGTACGCCGGTTGCTCCGGCTGTGACACATCCTCCTCCGACCCCGAGCTAGATTCTGACACATCGATACAGTAAGGCTTGCTGAACGTCCCACGCCTGAACAGTTTCATGTCCAGGAGTTTCTTGTGTTTGAAATTTGATCGTGTGCGAGCTCTGATATCCCTGCCAGTCGAGGTGTCCACCTGTTGTGGAAAACACAATCCCTCAAACATCCTCTTCCCCACCAGCGGCATTGTCATGATTCTTAATCGGGGAGGAGATCCCTCACCGGCCTCACCTGGTTGATCAGGTGCATCATCCGGTTCCTCCTCCTCGTCATCTTCATCTTCTTCTTCCTCCTCCTTCTCCTCCTCCAATTCCTCTTCATCCGCTTCCTCATCACTCCCTTCCTTATCACTGAAGCTATCATAGCTATCATCACTGGTTCCATCTTCATCCGTCCCCAATTCCTTCTCCTCTATCTCTATCTCCGCAACGTCATCCGTACCTCTGCCTTCTTCTCTGATTCCACCATTGCCATTCTCATTGTCATCTGAAGGGACCTCCACCTCCATCTCCTGCTCCTCCTCACCTTCTTCCTCCTCCTCTTCTTCTTCCTCCTCCACCTGTTTTTCTTCCTCCCGTGCAAAATACTTTCCATACTGCGCTCTCCCCTGCTCTGCCAAGCGTGACCGAGTCCTCGAACCAACCCCTGTGCTCACCCGGTTCACCAGCGTAGCGCGACCGCGAACAGCGCCCTCGCTTCTCTGGCGACCTCTCCCACGCCCTCTACCTCTCCCCCTGCCGGCGGATGGAGCACCATTGGACGGGGCAGCGGGTGTGGAAGTCTCGCGAACAAACGCCCGCCGCCCCTGGCCTCTGCTTGGGGTTTTCCTTCCCCGTTTCCCCTGCTTCGCGGCGGCGACCGGCACGGGCGCACGGTCACCCGCCACATTGCCGTCGGAATCGCTCCCGGAATAGGGCTCCTCCTTGATTTGAACGGCCACATGGCTCTCCTGGGCTCTGCTTGGGGCTTCTCTTCCTCCTTGCTTCCTCTGCTTCGCGGCGGCGGCGACTGGCGCACGCGCATGACCTCCCGCACCGTTACCGTCGGATCGCTTCCTCTGCTTAGCGGTGGCGGCGACCGGCGACCGCGCACGACCTCCCGCACCATTACCGTCGGATCGCTTCCTCTGCTTCGCGGCGGCGGCGACCGGCGCCCGCGCACGCGCATGACCTACCGCACCATGATCGTCGGAGTCGCTTCCGGAATACGGCTCCTCCTTGACGCGGACAACCTCCCGGCTCTCCTGGGCTCTGATTGGAGCTTCCCTTCCACGTTTCCTCTTCTTCTTCTTCGCGGCGGCGGCGGCGACCGGCGCCCGCGCCCGCGCACGCTCACGACCTCCCGCACCATTGTAGTCCGAGTCGCTTCCGGAACGCGGCTCCTCCTTGACGCGCACCACGCCCTTGTCGCTCCCGCTGTCGACGTCGATGATCTCTAGCGAGGGGCTACGGGCACGGGCCGGACGCCGCGAGGACTCCGCGCGAGCGCGGGCGGCGCGGGGGCTCCGCGACCGCCGCCGCCGGCGGCGGCTAGCAACCACCGACGCCCCGCGCCGCCCAGAACCCCGTGGAACCTCCTCCCCCACCTGCTGCTCCGTCCGCGCGCGCCCGCGGTCCTCGCCGCGCGCCGTGATCTTCAGCGAGCGCGCCACCTCCCGCGGGTCGAGATCGTCGTCGTCGTCGTCGTCGCTATTGTCAAGGATGATGAGCACGCGCTTCGGGACCGCCTCGGCGACCTCGACCACCGCCTTCTTCCCCTTCCGGCGGGGCATCTCGGCGGCGGGGGCTGCAGGCGAAGCGGCGGGGGCGCGATGTGGGTTTTTCGGGGTGGTGTGCTCTGTTCCGCGTTGGAGATGGGTTTTACGACTTGCACAGGAAGGAGGAGCGCGCATAGGCCTACTACCCAGGGAGGGAAGGCATTTTCAACATGCCAGAACGGGAAAAGGGGTCGGAATCGGAACCGCACGCGTGGGGCCTACCCGTCATGGACACATCGGGTGAACCCCGCCCGGTGAGGAAGGACGCGCTTACCGGTGCAAGGCAAGTAACGGAAGGTGGGGCCCACTCGTCAGCCCCCGAGCGAGGAACCGATGGTTCAGGGGTCGGGATGTCAGTGAGGGCGAACGCACGAAACAGCCGTGACAAAATGTGTGCGCGTTTATTGGAAAAGACCAAAGCTCTTTATTACTCGTGCTGCACTAGCGCTGCACTACCTCAGCATGTGCTGTTTGCCCAAAACCGTCATTCGTAGGAAGCGAACGTACTCACTGCTCAGCAGCCAGTTCATCCTTCTCCCCGATGAAGATCCTCTGAAAGTACTAGCTGGCCAATGAATGATACTCCTACTCCTACTCCTATCTGGTCATGGACGACACAGGACAAAGAGCCAGCCATCATTGGCTTCAAGAACAAGGGATGGTAGCGGTAACAGTTAATCCTAGTGTTAAAGGATCAAGTTAAGGGGTGTTTGGATATAGGGACTAAGAGCCTGTTTGGTTGTACGGATTAATTTCTAGTCCCTGTCATATCGAATGTTTGTATACTAATTAGAAGTATTAAACGTAGACTAAAAATAAAACCTATTTCATAATCCTGGACTAATTTGCAAGACGAATCTATTGAGCCTAATTAATTCATGATTAGCCTATGTGATGCTACAGTAAATATGTGCTAGTTATGGATAAATTAGATTTAAAAAATTTGTCTTGTGAATTAGCTCTCATTTATGCAATTAATTTTATTATTAGTCTATGTTTAATACTCTTAATTAGCACCCAAACATCCGATGTGACAGGGACTAAAATTAGAGGGTGTTTGGATCCAGGGACTAAATTTTAGTACATGTCACATCGGATGCTTAAGTGCTAATTAAGAGTATCAATCATGGAATAATAATAAAACTAATTGCATAAATGAGAGCTAATTCACGAGATAAAATTTTTAAGCCTAATTAATTCATAATTAGCACAGGTTTACTGTAGCATCACATAGGCTAATCATGGATTAATTAGGCTCAATATATTTGTCTTGCAAATTAGTTCAGAGTTATGAAATGAGTTTTATTTTTAGTCTATATTTAATACTTCTAATTAGTGTAGAAACATTTGATTTGACAGGAATTTTAAAAAAGTTTTAGTCCCATCCAAACCCCCCTTGAAGTGCCAGCATTTTTATGCATTTTCATACAACGGGAACTTTACTGAGTACAGGTATGATAACTGATCTTTGTTCTGTCATGTATTCTAGTATTTTAATTATTTACAGCTTTGTTGGGTGATTCATTTAATATTTAGACTGTACACACCCACAAATATTTGGAAAGTTTAGTTTTTAGGAATTTCAGATTGTTCTAAACCAAACTTGTGAAGGCTGATTTCACCAAGCAAACCGAAGAGCTATAATCCAGGAACAATTGTTTCCACAACATGGAGATGAACTGACCAAATCAGGGTTTACAAAAACTGTTTAAAGCAAGGAATGCAAAATCCCGCAAATTAATCAAATCTGTGAAATACCAAGAGGCATGCACGAAAAACAACGAAAGAAATAGTATCAATCAATATTTGAATCATAGTGACCAATTTCGAGTGAGAATGGATTTCGATCAATTCCATGAAAACCGATCTTTGATACAAAACCCTTTTTTTGAGAAGAGGAGGGGCGGGGGGGGGGGGGGGTGAAAGAAGCCAAATCAAACGATTTTTTTTTGAAAAAAAAAAGGTCATTACGCTTGAGTTTTTGGAAAAAAAGTCATTACGCTTGAGTCAGAAACTGAGAGATTTTGTTGAAAATTTCACAACAAATGTGAGAAACTGAGAAAGTATTTTGACCTTTGCTATGATTTGGACACCCCTGATTGAAACAACACAGTTATGCAATTATGTAACATATGCACATAATTAAATTTATTATGACAATGGTCGAAAAACTTTAAAGTCTATGCCATCATCAACACAATATTATAATGTGCATCAAACATGAAGAAATATAATATGGCAACAAATACTCACTCCATTCCAAAATAAATTCATCTTTCTTCTCTCCCATTTATCCCAAATAACTTCACTTCTTTCCCTTTACCTACTCTTGGTCCACAAATTGATGTGTCTCATTCCTTCAATACCGCTTACCTACCTTTTCATATTGATGAGAGACACTTCGATTTTTTCACTTTATATTAGTTTGTGCGCATATGGTTAAAGATGAAGATATTTTGGAATGGATGTAGTATTATAATGGCTATGACATCAGCAATATAATAGTAAAAAAGTGTCTGATATAACAACATATATAAGTGAAAACCCTTAAAAAACCAAACCTAAAAGTTTTCTAAATTCATAAAAAAAATACTGGAGATAGGTATAGGCATGAGATACATTACCACCAAATCTTAAGTTCAAACTAAGAGGGGGAAAACATAAATTTTAGGTGAATTTGTGTCTTAGTTTTCACTAGATATTTCCCTATATAACATACAATTGTCTTTTTTTTTCCTTTTCCTTTTTATTAGAAAATATTTGATTGTGTTGAAGTGACAAAATTCACATAAATCTACTTTTAAAACATATTTCGATGCCCTATAGTATTACCATGATCAATGTTTCTAGGAATTTTCTCAATTTTTTTATATTCTTCAAGTCAAATTTAAAATTTCCAAATTCTACTAAATTATCCACCACATTCATGATTCGATATGGCTTATGCCCATAAAACAATGAATGCCTAGCAATAATCATCAAATTTCTTGACCCTTCTAAACACCGCTAACCTCTCATACTACTTCCTCCGTCCTAAAATATAATAACTTCTAACAGGTGAGATTTGTTCCAAATATATTAACTTCTCCACCTATTTTTCTCTTCTCAACCAATCATAACATTCCCTATTTAATTTATTCACCTACCTTATCTTCCTAACTAATCACAACATATTCTATTTAATTTTGCCCACCTCCCTCATGCCTGTATCCAACCTAAAAAATTCTTATATTTTAGGATAAAGATAGTAGTAAATATCATGATCATTAGGTATCCATGGCAAACCATTTCCATAACTAGCAGAACGGATAAGTAAAGCAGAAAGGTTAAAAGCTTACATGGGATATTCCAGTGATGTTCGATGTAGAGTTTGACTTTGAGGACGACCTCGCTGCATGAGCCAAAAACTCCAACAAGCACATCCTATGTATAGTCCTGTATAGTCCTGGTCCTGTTTGGAGAGTTAAGAACATCAGTTCCTTCATATATGAATCCCCCTCTAATGAGAGATCAACATGATACAGTACTGACTGATATAGTACAGGTCAAGGGGAAAATGAAGTCAAATATGGTTAGGTTGCCAGGCATGTCGAAAGCGACTACCGTGTCAACTTGTCAACATTTTCATGTACTAGCTTTCTCTCAAGAGAATGTCAAAAAAAAAGTTTTCTCTCAAGAGGGAAAAAAAACTGCTTTGATTTATTTATGTGTACTATGTATGCTAGCTATATGCACCATCCGGTCCATCCCTCTTGTGCAACAGCAGCAAAAAATATACATAAATAAATTCCTACGTCATAAGTCTCGAGCTCTGTTGCAAACGAAAGGGAGAACAAAACAAACAAAGAGAGAAATATAGCACCTACTCCCTCCATCCCATAGAAACAAACTTAGTACGAAATATGATACATTATAGTACTACGAAACTGAACAGAAGCCTATTCATATTCGTAGTAATAAGATATATCACGTTCCTTACTAGGTTTATTTTTTAGGAACAAATGGAGTATATGTTTCTAAGCTAAAGCCTCGCTAGGGGATGTGTTCCGCCAAGAAGACGGGAGAGCCCTACCAAGGATTGGACTCAATCATGGAATGATCCTACTCCCCTCCCCTCATCCCCCCCTCCCCCCCCAAAAAAAAAACAATTTCTAAAATTCAAACTTTATCCTAAAAATAAATCAACTTCTACCTTCTCACTAGCCTCTGTCCATGGAGAAATTCTATCCTTTCCATAGCCCTTGCCTACCCAACAACCAATTCTATCTTCCTATTAATGAGAGGCATTTTAGTATTTACTTCTCGCTACTATTCTTGCTTTGGAAAACTAGGAATCTTTTTTCTAAGGAAGAGAAAGTACTATGCTAGGAGTATCACAATGAGGGCGATCATCATGTCAATGAAAGCATAGGATAAATTGTGAAGTTTTGGCTTCATAGGTTCGAAATGAGACCATAAAATAGCTGGAAATAGGAATTCTAGCATTGGTGGAAATACTAGTGCACAAGATCATGTGCACGACGCGTGACAATATTAGCCAGATGTTCCTGCTGCATGTGCCACCGCCATACTCCCTCCGTTCCAAAATAAACCAACCTTGTACGGGATGTGATGTTTTCTAGTACAATAAATTTGAACACTCTTATGTCTAGATTCATTGTACTAGGATACGTCACATCATGTACGGCGTTGGTTTATTTTGGGACAAATGGAGTAGTACTTCAATGAGCCCTCAAGTTTGACCTTGTGACCTCTAAGTGACCTCGACTTCCACGAGAACGACGATCACGGGCCCTCAAGTTTGACCTTGTGCAGCCGTAGTACTTCAATGCCAACGACGGTAGTGGTATTAAGGTGCATGTGGCAATGACGATGAGCTAAAGGGGAGGGTGTGGCCGTAGCTAGTGCGTGACAGGAGGCGGGTGCGTATGCAGCAGTCACTGGCTAGCAGCTACTGTGTGCCTCCGCCATGCTCTCCTATGCGCCTCAACCCAGACTATAGCCATTACACCAACAACTTACAGGCCCTCTACACCACCGTTTCCTTCATGATTGAACGCAACGGTGGTGCCGAGGATTCCCGCAGTTATTCCACAAAATTGACCCCCACGATCACTACGACAATACCAACTAGTGGTGCGGCCTGAACAACGACCTCAGTGGAGGTAGCCGCGGCGAACACTAGCATTGTGAGCTGCTTCTGGCCACTATCACAGACACACCACCGGCTATGCCGATATCCACAATGGTGCACATGACCCATTAGGATGGAACCTGTTGCTGGTACCATGTCAAATACCTAGGTACAAGGTTTGGTACTCAGGTATTAGGCCTGGTACCTAATAAAATGGGTACCAATACCTTGGTATCAGATCTAGTACTCATAGGTATCAGATCTGATGTCTCAGATCATCTGGTACCAGATCTGATGTCTCAGATCGACATCAGATCTGGTACCACCTAATATCATACCATCTCACATCAGAATTAGTTCCCTTTCATGCTCAACTAAAAATAACTTTTGATTTTTACAATAAAAAACCAAACCTTAGGATGGAAGTGTAGATCCATGCTCTGACCACGATCAACATCGTTTATAGTCCGATGATCCATCTTCCCCTATGAGTTTTCTTGTTTAGATTTGGGGTTGGAGTAGGAAGTAACAAAGAGGGATGTCAAGGGTTAGTGTCGTGCCCTCAACCATGGATTGGGCGAGGGTGGTAGGCAGTGCTCACAAGCAGGGTGTAAGAAAGAAGAGATAGTAAAGAAGACGGTGGTACCACGAGGGTCAAGGAAGGAGGAAAGCAAGCAACAAAGAAGGTTGCGCTGCCATGAAAGAGAGGAATGAGAGAGGCAAGCAGCGAAGAGAAGGACGATTGGTGCCGGCGGCCAATGAAGTGGGAGTGGGAGTGAGAGAGCTAGGGTTTTGGGAATGGCAAGTGAACTTTATATAGGAGGTGAGGATTAATCTGGACCATCCATTTTGCTATCCGACGACTATAATTTTATTGATTTGTCAATCTTTTTTTTAGCAAAATGCCATATAGATATCACTTACCTTAATTATATTTTGTGCATGATTAGAATATGTACACTTCTCAATTTTGTTGTAGTTTTTCTTCTGGTATAAACTTGCATTTCAAAAGAGCATAAAAAGGGGTTCATTGCTTAGTGAACCTGGCTATTATGTTTTTACGATGTAGTTTAGGTTAGTTTATTGTAGTTGTGGTTTTGGTTATGTAAGATTTGGTTTTGACTATGATTAATTTTTCCTAAGAAATGTGCTTCTATGCTCCTAAAAAATAAGTTGCATGAAAATTAAAGCACATAAGTGGCTGAGATTAAAAGCGGTATTAACACTTAATCATCATTAGCGAGGGGTATTTTTGTCCATAGATTTTGGAGCCTATGTCTAGCCCAGTCCAAGTCTGAACTGATCCCCACCCACAACCATGACGACGTCGATTCTCAATAGGAATCAGGGAGGATAGATATACATAGCATCCGAAAAAAGAGAGCAAGGATTGATTAGGGATTAGGGGGGATTGATTAGGGACTAGGGATGATTAATTGAATTGGGAGCAAGGCCACTTGCTTCTGCTTGTGTTGATGCAAAAAACACACACTAGCCTGGGAGATCTGCTTAGCTCCAGTGCAGGTCCAAAATAATAATGAGATACGGGCGTGCTAGTCAGTTTGATCCTGCAACTGACAAGATGTGTGAATAGCAGATAAAACAGCCAATCGGCTGACAAGCCGATGGAGTGATTCCAGCCGATGCTGATACCAACCGATATCCAGTATAGATCTTGATACTTGAGTAAATAATGATATAAAGATAATCAGCTGATGATAATATAATAAAACAATAATATAATCCAGTATAAACCAATCAACTAGTAATGATAGATTGAATAAGCACTGATCCGAAGGTTGAAGCATTCATCGGCTGGAGGTCGATGTCAATAAATCCAAATGATTAGATAAACAGTGAAACCTTTATTGTCATCAGCTAAAACTAACTTGTAAGTAATCCTTGTAAGCCGATTCAATGTTCAGATAACTCATCGGCTGAAACCCCGATGAAACCCTTATTGACAATCAAGAAGCAGGCTAGAGATTATGGTTCTAAGCACGACTTAGTAGATCAAACTTAACTGATGCAGCACTAAGTATGAAAAGAAACATAATATCTAAACAATCAAGCCTTTGACTGATTTTCAGGGTGGTGGATACATTATATAATCTAAGCCAACAAAGTAATCTAGCCGATATCGACAAAACTCTAGATAGAGATCGGCCGATGCAAGTAGAAAACATTGTCAATCTAGATTATATAACGTATATGATAATTCATCGGCTAGCACTCCGATAAAACATTAGCATGAAACTATCGACTTAACAAGATTTATATTATCAACAACAATCTAGTAGGTCGAACCTAACCGATGCAGCACGAGATTGTATATAATAATCTAATACTTAATGAGCCGATAGATCTGTCTAATGTGATGGATATAACAAATCTATTTAAAACAACATTGTGATTATAGAGATATATCGGCTAAGATAGAAGATCAGACTTAACCTAGACAGTCCCAACTAAACCGATGCGTATCTAAACACAATGCAATTAAGATAGAATTGAGATATCAGGTAAATATATCAACCGAACCAGAGCGATCCAAGAGATCGAAGCGATGCAGCCTTGAACAACACCAATGTAGCCGATAAATTCACCAGGACCCGACGGAACGTAGGGCTTACCCCTTCGCCGGAGATCGAAAGCCGATGCAGCCCCGCGTCAGGTGCCAAATTCCACCGGTTGATAAGTAAAAACCTCAAAAAGAGGGTAGCGATGCGCCGAGAGTAATTGTATTGATCGAGAGATAATTTACATAGACCCCGGGTGTACATATTTATACCCATGAGTAGATACTAGTCCATATCGGACACGACTCATATTAACCTAATACAAATACAACTAACGAACAAATCCCTTAGGCGGACTCTTACCGAGATTATCTATAAGGAAATTACATATATTCCTAATTAATAGATACAATTGCCTTTTCAGGACTCTATCCGTGCGTGGCAATCCATATAAAGCACCTTGATTTAACCCGATGACGTGTATCGAGTCGTATTACCAAAATCGGCTCAATCGGCTAACCTTGTCCGACTCAAACTCTGCCGATTCTGACCGCAGCCGATTCGGACTCTAGCCGATTCTTGCTCTGTTTCCGATACGATATATCTGTTGGATCTTCTTCGATTCTATCTTCATCTTCTATACTTGAATTACCAAATTTAGTCGTTAACAGCTTGCCTTGCTACTGTTGATTGCCTTCTGCTTGCCGCATCGTGCCTGCTGCCTGCTGGCTGGCACCTGCCGCGTAGCTGCGCGGCCGCACACCAGCTCTGGCTCCTAGCCGCCGCCACCCGATGCTTGCTAGCTGCTGCCTCGCCTTGTCTCCGCTTGGATAATCTCATGTGGGGAGCCAGATGCGGATGCCTCCTGCACGCGGCCGCGTCGTCGTCGCCTCATCGTCCGGCTCCTGGATGGCGGAGCAACGGCAGCGCGGCGTGGCGAGGAGAGGAAGGTGGGCAGTGCGCGCGGTTGGAGGGTGGAGGAGTGGTGCTGACCTAGGGAATCAGCATCGTCGCGGTCGTGGATAGGGATCGGTTCAGACCTGGACTGGGCTGGACATGGGCTCCAAAAATATTCGAAAATACCCCTCGCTAATGATGATTAAGTGTTAATCCCGCTTTTAATCTCAGCCACTTATGTGCTTTAATTTTCATGCAACTTTTTTTTAAGGAGCATAGAAGCACATCTCTTTTCGTAATTAACTATGCAATGTAAGATTTGATCTCGTTATCTCCTTTTATATATAAAACATCTGCTACGACATGACTATTCGGAAAAAAAAGAAGGGGTTCATGGCCGAACAATATAGCATGTCTATGTGTGAATCTATTTGCTGTTGGTTCATTGTTCACGTGTTTGAACACTTCAAATAAAATTACTGTTAAACCTACAAAATTTTTGTAACGTGGTTGGATTTTATCAAAGACTAAGCACAATAGAAAATACACCAAACGAGTCTGGTGGGGCCCCTAGAGCTGCGACCGAGTGAGGAGTTATTGCAGTTTGCATCCGCGGTCTCTCCTGTCACTTTCAGCCCCTTTCGTTTGACCCCTACAAGGTTTTCTTACGATTTGTTCTGATACTATCTAGGCCCGCGATCTGTACTTCAACGACCTCTTTTTAATCTGCTTCAATTGCTTCCTCAAGTGGAGTACTCCAGTACCTGTCCAGGAAGCGTGGCTCAAAATTCTTCACCTCCCAGGGGAAAAAGAAAAGAGGAAAATACTCAAACTTTCTGTTCTCCCAGCACAAATTGGTGTCATTCTTCTCTCGTCCTCGCTTGCGTCAAACAATTCTGCGTCAGTTTACCGACTCCCGCGATTTCCCGTTCGTCTCCGTTTGTTGTCGTGTTTCGTGGAGGCCAGGAGAGTTCTTGAATCCAATTAGCAAGGAGAAGGAAGAAGAAGACGAAAGGTTGCTCCTTTTCTCCTCACGATTCGAGCTGACGAGGTGAAGGGCCATGGAGAAGACGAAGCAAGAGAGCACCACGAGCTGAATCGAATGATCGAATCCCCCCTCCACCTTACTGTTCCTCGGAGATGGGCTGCTTCGGCCGCGTAAGGGATGTGATGAAGAAGCGGAAGGGGAAGAAGAGTCCGCCGCACGAGGGGCCAGCGCCGCCGTCGCCGCTCGCCGGCTCGTCCCGCTCCACCGTCTCCACCTCCACGGTGTCGTCGTCGGCCGTCGCGACGAGCCAGTCCGAGGACTCGAGCGTGGCGGCGAGGCCCGCCGCCGGGTGGAGCAGGTCGTCCGGGTCGGTCTCCTCGGCGCGGAGCATCCCGGAGCTGTACGAGGAGAGGGGCGCGAGCTCCCTGCAGGAGTTCGGCCTCCGGGAGCTCCAGGCGGCGACCAGGGACTTCAGCCGGCTGCTCAAGGTCGGCGAGGGCGGCTTCGGGAGCGTCTACAAGGGCGTCGTCCGGCTGCCCGGAGGGCCCGCCGGTGGCACCGAGGTCGCCATAAAAAAGCTCAATCCCAACAGCCGACAGGTATCCATCCTTCTTCTGCAATTTTACTTGTCCAATTGGCCAATTGGGTGGCGTTCTTCGGGTTAATCCAACTAGTAGTAATCACGACTTCACGAGTAAGTATCGAACAAAAATTTAAACCAAAAAAAATTAAACAAAGAGATGCGGCTGGTTTTTTTTAAGTAAAAAACTTGGGCTCAAACTTTTGGCATTCCTGATCACCACTAGCCATTATACAGTTCATACTTCTGACTTCTACTGTGCAGTAGCGTAATATGTGAACAATGCAACCCTGTGGCATGCTGGCTTCCTAAACTGAGCATGGCCTGAATAACTATGCACATTCTAGTAGATAATAAGGAATCTGATAATAGAGTAATAAGATTTGTGATGGCATTAGTGTATCATTTCAATGTTTTGTCTTCTCATTTTATTCTTGAGAACTATTACGGTACATTGTACTGCATGTATATACTACCAGTATATTGATGGGTATGTTAAGTATTTGAAATTTAGATGTAATACGTACGATCGGTAGTAGCCTGGACCCTAGAGGCC
The DNA here is from genome assembly GCA_000573905.2 of Oryza punctata. Lineage (NCBI taxonomy): Eukaryota > Viridiplantae > Streptophyta > Magnoliopsida > Poales > Poaceae > Oryza > Oryza punctata. Next base: position 31,122,907 of record CM002489.2, on the reverse strand, counting down.
TGGATCTCGCATGTTCTATCCATGGCGCGCGTGACGGTCGCCCATGCACGCGGCTTCGAAGGATGGATCGGCTCCGACTGGATTTCGCTGGATCGGGATTTGATTAAGTGAGGAAACGTGAAATTACAAAACTAACCCCCCCCCCCCCCCCCCGCCCTGCGCAAAAAAAATGAAAAGACAAATATACCCTATTCAATTTATATGTTGGATAATCAGGTGGGAGATCAGATGAATATACACCGTTAGATCAAATATACTGATAGTGTATACTTGCAGTACAATGTACCGTAAAAGTCCTCTTATGCTTCTGTAGTCTCTAATGGTGAACATAGATGCAATTAAAATGGTAGGTTCATTTCAATGCTTATTTTTTAGAGCCTAGAAACCATTCAGTGTTTAACCTTATCCTTTTCTGTCCTATTCCAATTTTGATCAGGGTCACAAGCAATGGCTGACAGAAGTTCAATTTCTAGGGGTTGTCGAGCACCCAAATCTCGTCAAGCTCATTGGATACTGTGCCGCTCAGAGTGAACGAGGCCCTCAGAGGTTGCTCGTCTATGAGTTCATGTCGAACAAGACCTTGGATGATCATCTATTCAATAAAGCATATCCCGTCCTCCCATGGGACATCAGGTTGAAGATAGCATTGGGTGCTGCTGAGGGGTTGTTGTACCTCCATGAGGGATTGGAAGTTCAGGTAATACCGCTGGCAACACTCCATCAAGAAATGCATTTTATTCAGCTGAATCATAACGGATTACCCATTTTCTCCCCTAAAGTCTGAAATAGGACTGCTTTTAATAGCGTTGTTTTGCTAAAAGCCTCACAGTTTGTTGGTGTCCCTGAGCCGTACCATATTAATGTTGTGATTTAGCAAACACTGTACAAGAGTGCTTGTCTACAAGTCAATTGTGTTGATCTTTTTGCAACACTTCTGAATTTTAAAGTTAACTATATATTTCACTGTTGACTGGAGATCTGTCATGGATCTAATCATATAGCTTGGATGGACATATTACTTAATCCTTTTTATTGCAAATCTTTTGAATGTTCTGTTGAGTAATCATATGACATATTGATTGAATGAGACATACTTGAAAGAAAATGACCACCATTTGTTACCTCCAGCTTGTAAAATGGCTTTTAGGAGATCCTTATAGATGCAATCCTGTCAAATTTTTTTCTCGAAAACGCAGGAGAACTGCGATTCATTTCATTAAGGGGAAGAAAAAACAAAATAAAAAATATTTACAAAGTTGGGAGGACCAAGACCCTCCCACCGAAACACACACACACACAATCGCATTGGGGAGCGCTAGCTATCCAGGTTTCCCGTCCCACTAAGAAGCTTTTGGAGGGCAGAAGCTCCTGTGAAACACCAAAGACTGCCCTCGTTCTCTACCACTTGCAAGACTGTTGCAATCCTGTCAATTATGGTTTTGATTTTGCTCGAGGAAACACAGAAAATTCTTGTTTCACACTTGAAAATTTTGTAGGTCATATACCGTGATTTCAAAGCATCCAATGTTCTACTCGATGAGGAGTTTAGACCGAAACTTTCAGACTTCGGATTAGCAAGGGAAGGGCCAACTGCAGATAACACTCATGTGTCCACAGCAGTAAGTATCGATTTATTTTCATTGATCAAAGCAAAGGAATTCCTTTATGCAGCTTCTGCACATTCCAGTTTTTGTCGAACTAGATAATGGAACATGGATTTCATAGCTCACCAAGAACAATTTGCTTTATTGCTATCAGGTTATGGGGACTTACGGTTATGCAGCTCCAGACTATGTTGAGACAGGCCATCTCACAAACAAGAGTGATGTTTGGAGCTTTGGAGTTGTCCTATATGAGATCCTCACCGGACGCCGTTCAATGGAGAGGAACCGTCCCAAGAACGAGCAGAAACTCCTGGAGTGGGTGAGGCAGTATCCTGTTGAGACTAAGAGGTTCAGCAGGATTATAGATACCAGACTCAGGGACAATTACTCTAAGCAGGGCACTAGAGAAATCGCCAAATTAGCCAACAGCTGCCTTGCAAAGCACGCAAAAGACCGCCCAACTATGAGAGAGGTGGTGGAGAGCATAAAGCAAGTGATGCAGCACAATGAATTGGATGGTGATGTCGAGGCATCAGGGGAGAACTCACCACCTCATGAGGTTCCTGGGAAGCCAACCACAGATGATGTTGCCGTGGCAGCAGCAAGGCGGCGGATGCTTCACCTGGCTGCGCTAGGTGAAAATGCAAACAATATTGCGAGGAGGAGATTCATGCTCATGAGGGCAGCTGCTGCTCCAACTCCAACATAAACTTCTGCAAGAGTTGGTGTTCTTGACTGTTTTTATTCTGATGAATTTGTGAAGATAGGCCCATTAGTCAACTTTTTTTTTTACCAAAAGTTTCATAGATATGCGGAAGAGAAATGCTATCCCTACACCAACCAAGACAGAACTTTTACCAAAAGTGCTTACTGTAGATATGTAATACACGATTCTGTAGGTTCAGTCAAACATCAGACTTACAGTTGATACGGTGAGGAGTTCTTTGTAGTGTCATTGTAAATACAAAATGTAATTCTGCTCTGTTTTTTGTTACGAGTTCTGAGCTTGTGAATGTAGACTCTGAAAATGTTTCCGTATTCAAAATTTTGTGCTTGATTTGATATTTGCCATTGATTACAAATCTTGCAGTTATTGATCATAATGTTGGCTGCTACCATTAGTAAGAAGCATGACTTTGCATATGGCATTATAGATATGAAATATGATGTTGCACTCTATTCTTCATTGCTTGTAATTTGTAAGGCAAAACTTAAACTGATCTCCTGTGTTTTCTTCAACAAATTGTCCTTTTTCCCCTTTGATATATTCTTTATTAGTGATGAATAAGTGCTTTGGTTAATTGTAACAATTCCCTTTCTCATGGGAGAATCTAACATGTGAGCCATAATTTTGCTTCCAATCATGAATAGTGAGGATTAAGAAATTTCATGTGTCTCTTTTTGAAGCTCCCTATGCTGTAGTATATATTTCTTTTGACTGGCAATTTGGCAAAAGGATCTCTGTCCACATGGAAAAAAAAACAGAATACTATGCGCTTCCTTTTTTTTGAGAAGAGAACACTAGTATGTACTAAACACTAATCACAAAGCACACCAAATACTTAGAAACTACCACCATGGAACATCATAAAGTGCATAATGGAACATGATGGGAAAAAAATATTTTTAGCTTGTAAACATGAATTTTAGGGCATGTTTGTGGTTTATTGCCAAACTTACCACGCACAATTTAGGCAAGTTTGACGTAGAGGCAAAGCAACCATTTGGTTGCACCCCATACATACTTCCTTTTCCTATCCCCAATCCTCACTTGTCACAGGCTCATATCTTACCCAAACTTTGCCACAAGGGCGCTAAGCTCTATTGCCACCACAAGAAATGCATCATACCAAACATATTATAAAACCGACCCCGAAATCATCATCGGAAACCAAACGCGAAAGAAACGACTTAGGGGATCCAAACACGATGACGACACAGAGACACGATATTTGATAACGCAGTTCAGCCGTAGCCTACATCTTCGGATCACTGATTTCGGACAGTGCTTCTCCCCGATCCAGCATATTACAGCGTATCAGAGTTACACGATTCACGGCTGGTCGCCACCAGCAGCCACTCCCTCTCGCTATGCTAAGTCGTTATGCCACCATGCGGTTACAACAGGTGTGCCCCTCTATTTAAGAGAGATCCTAGGATAGAGTCCGACTCTTATTCTATTTCTAACACCTAGTACAACTCCAAGTCCTAAATTGTAACTGACTACATACACATATTCGACACAAACTCTAACAAACTCCACCTTAGCGAATATGCCACACCAATCTAAATATGTTATTTGCTCGAACCTCTGTGTACCAGGACTTGAGTTGGTTCTTCTCACCGCTCACGCCGAGCCGCCACGACAAGCCTTCACCGCGCTCAACGTAACAAGAGACTCTGTTATCCCTATCGCCTGCAACAGTGCTCCACCTTCTCTCATATCACCACAGTCATCTTGCCAAGTGAAATTGGATTCCTCTAGCTGTCATGTCATAGACTCCCCGAAGATCATGTCCACCTCCATCTTCCGTCATAAATTTGATTCGATCTAATCCATGGCCAGATAACCCGCGTCATCACCAAATAGATAAATCAAACTCACCAGACATGAAGAGAACCCTTTCTTCCTTGTCGTCTTATAAGCCGAGCTAATAAAACCAACATCCATGCTTTCCCACATCCGTAGACCGAGTATTCGATAATTTGAGAAAATCACCATTGCCTTGAATCACTTGAAGAAATTACCACCATAGCGTTTGCTCTTCCTCTTCAGTGGCGCAGATTTCATATATCCCCATCATGCAAACCCCGCGGATTCTAGATATATCCTGTACTGCTAAACAACCCATTGACACCCTCAACGATTTTCACCCGCTGTTGCTTGAGATAAATTGATTTGCCCTGGTTATTTGACCCAACAACTACAACAAGCTGGACTGGATAGGTTATTTTTCCTTCTCCAAAGAACCGAACCAACTTCCTTTGCAGTCAGAAGAACCAATCAACCGAGAGAAAAAGAAAACGAAAGCCACCCGATCCCCTTCTTCCTTTCTCACCCTTCTGCTCGCTCCCCTCAGCCCGAGTGCACCACCACCCAACGCTTGCAGCGCCGCTCACCCTGCCAACCGCGGGCACCAGCGCCCGTGCCCGTCTCACCGCTCGTCCATGCACCTCCCGCCAAGAAGCCGTCGCCGCCTAGAACCAGACGCCGATGCCGCCGCCAGAGTTGCTCCTGCCGGTGAGGGCCACCGCTAGGAGGACTGCGCGGCCTCCACCTCCCCACGAACCGCCGTTGCCTGCGCTGGTCCTGCCGTGGGGAGCCGCCGCTGCCGCCGTGGACTTCCCGCTGGATGAGGATGCTGACGCCCACTTGTTATAAAACCGGCCCCGAAATCATCATCGGAAACCAAACATGAAAGAAACGCCATAGGAGATCCAAACATACACCGAGGCACGATATTTGACAACAGAGTTCAGCTATAGCCTACATCTCCGGGGCACTGATTATGGGCGCTCCTCCCCGATCCAACATATTACAGCGTATCAGAGTTACAATGACTCATGGCCGGTCACCGCCGGCAGCCACTCCCTCTCACTGTGCTAAGTCGCTATGCCGTCATGCGATCACAACAGGTGTACCCCTCCATTTAAGAGAGATCATACGATAGAGTCCGACTTTTACTCTATTCCTAACACCTAGTACAACTCTAAGTCCTAAACTATAACCGACTACGTACACATATTCAACACAAACTCTAACAAAACATGTGGCTTGAAAGTTTGGCTAATTATGGGGAACCAACCAAACATGCCCTTAGTATAAATATTATCTTAACGCATTGATTAGGAAAATAGAACTAGAAGAACTGCTGACCTTCAGATTATGGCCATCAAATGATCAACACAATCAATATTCTGGCATTCTGGGAAAGCTGACCCAATCTTGGCAACTCGTAGCGCTTGATGCTCAGTTGCTCATAAAACATGAGCCCACATTGACATGGTTATCTTCCTGTCCAGCGAAGAAGATTGTCTGTAGTGCAAGCTAACTCCGGCCTGACACCAGTCAATGTGTTGTACACAGACTTCAGCAAGCCAAGCCAGGCCACTGAAACTACATAATGAGCAGTCACATTTCAGAGTCCAGCTGTAGATCAGCATTTGACAATTTTAGCTTGTAAGTTATGAGTTATGATATAGGTGCATGCCATGTACGTTTTCAGATCATATACTCACAAGTGATCTGCATGACTGCATATCAGTCACAAGATGTCATAAGCTCTTTCAGATAAACAAGCTATGCCAATCATGACTAACACTTGCCTCATTGCCTGAATCAAGCTGCGGAAGCCTATTACCTCACTTGACTACTCCACCCCCTCCTTGATTCCTCCAATCCTCCCGCAGGCACATGAACCAGAGGCAGGCGTGGGCATTGTATCGAACAGCTGGTGAGCACCTCCGCCCACGTCGCCCGGGGCTTCCCTCCTCCCTGTCCCGAGCCACAGGGGCTGCATTGCACGGTGAGATCTCCTCGGCTCGCCACCCACTGCGCCGTCAAGCGCGACGTCGACCGGTCCCTCGGTGAGTGAGCCCGAGCCCGTCCATGGCGCCCGACCTCTTGCCCTTCATCCCTCTTCTCCCTCGTGACAAGCGGGAAACAGAAATGGCAAGGGGAGATGGTAGCTGCTGGTGGTGGTCTGGTGGATGCTTTTGATGGCCAGAGCTCGCTCGCAGTAGGTGTAGGTGATAGCTTGGTTGCGCTGTCGAATAGCCGGTGGAGGATGGTTGGCCTGAGGTTGAGGACAGCTGGAGCCAACGTATACCAGGCCAAATGCGCAGCCTAGCCCAGCACGGCACGAGCACGCCAGCGGCACGACCTGCTAGCCCACGGGCTGTATCTCCAGCCCAGACACGGCCCATGGGAGCATCGTACCGTGCCGTGCCGGCACGGGCCCGTGAATGGCACACGGGCAGTGGGCGGCACGATCGGCCCAGGAAGCCGCGCGCGCGGCGCGCCGTCGGCTGGGCTGGGGAGACGGCACGCGGGCCGTCGAGCGTCGGCAGGTCGGCTAGGCTTGGCTGCCTTGGGGAGCGCGCGCAGCTGAAATTTGAGCGGCGTAGGACGGGAGCGGGAAAGCGGGAAGGCGGGAGTGTGGGACCGAGCGATCGGCCGGGCGGTGGGCGCGTGGGGGACACGCCGACGCGTGGCTGCCTGGCCGCCTGTCGCCCTGACGCGTTGACGACCTGTGTGGCTGTGTCGGCCGGTCGGCTTGACCAGTGCGAAAAAATTTCAAAGAGAACCAAAGATTTGACCTAGTGCAATGAAAAATAATGACTAGTTGTAGTTAGAAAAAATAGGAAAATAATTAAACTTATAAAAATTTTAAAAAAATATGGGAAAAAGAGTAATACCTTTATTGATGTTTTACATGATACATACTGCCTCATTAAAAATTTTGTCATGTAAAAACTCATATTTAAGAAAACCATAACAAAGAAAAAAGTACAGCTTACGGGTCAATACTTAAAAATACAAAGTAGCTACTCTGGTTGGTCGTCATCGAAATAAAGGTTTTCGAACTGAGTGACCAATTCTTGGTTGTCAGCAGTGTATTGGGCATGTTCTGCAGCTAGCTCCTACTCTTTGACGCTTAGTAGCATTTCTACGTGATCGCTGCTCAGACTTGTTCTCCTGTCCTCGATAATTCTTTCGCATAGACTGAAGGCCGATTCAGAGGATACCGAAGAGATGAGCACCGTCAACACATCCCGTGCTAATTTTGAAAGCACGGGATATGACATCTTGTGATCATTCCACCATCCGAGTACGTTGAAGTCTGATGATCTGTGCCTAATGGCGTCACTATCCAAATAGTTGGACAACTCTTCAGCGGGACCATGCGATCTAGTGTCACCACTTGCTGCTGATGAACTGCTACCACCAACATGGCTAGAAGATGAGCCACCCCAGATTCTGCTCCATTGTAATTTTTTCTTACTTGCTACAGGGGCTGGTGGGGGTCTTTGCAAGCGAACTCCCTGAAACTTTATTTCGTACTTTCCAAATATCTCATATAATTTAGTTTTAATATTAGAAAAATAGGTAGAATAGTCAACATTAATAGTATCTCCAGTAAGTGATAGAATACTGAGGAATCCCTGTAATTTTCCCCTAGGATCAAGAATAAATGCAAAAGCATACAACATGGGGATGTTTTTTCAATATTTAAGATATTTTTGTTTATACTAAAGACTACGGGCATTAAAAGTTCATCATTTTCATAGTCTTTGAAGAAAGTGGCAAAATTAAATTAGTTGTTGGATAATATACTTGAGATAAAAGAAGAGTATAATCATGAAACGTTTCAAGAAATTGATAGAACCTTTCGACAACGTGCCAAGTATGGTCCGTCAATATTGGTTGGCCATCACTATTTCTTAGGCCATTACGTGTTTGAAGAAAAACAGTAAGTAATTCCTTGTAAGGTATGATAACCTTTAACATATAATAAGTGGCATTCCACCGATGTTCCGCATCAGTCATAAACTTACGTGGGCGCATATCCGATGTACGACAATACCTTCTCCATAGTGCAATCCGTGGATTAGAACCAGTTAACCACGTGATTGCTTGACGAACGGCGTCGATGTGTACACTCACTCTCTTAAAACCACTTTTAACAATTAGATTAATAATATGGCATGCACAACGCTGATGTAGAAGAAATGATTTAGCATAAGCACAAAGTAATGGTTGTAGAATTTCCATAGCCCTAGAATTAGCAAATGCATTATCCATTGTTCCAGCAAAGATTTTATCTGTAAGGCTATACTCATTAATAACCTCTCGAATTCTCTCCACTATATTTTCACCAGTATGTGCAACATCAATTAACCTTAGGCCAAGAACTCTTTTTTCATTTGCCAGTCATCATTAATGAAATGTACAACTACACTAAGGTAATCCTCTTTAGCCCTACTACTCTAGATGTCTGAGGTGACACTAACAGAAAAGGTGCATGTACTAAATAATTCCTTCAGTGATTCACAACCTTTGTCATAGTAACTTTTCAAATCACGGGTTGTGGTTTGTCTACTAACAGCTTGAAACCTAGGATTATGAGAAGTTTTGATGTAATTTTGAAATGCAACACTCTCACCAAAGTTCAAAGGTAAATCTTGTCTAGCAATTAAACGGACAACAGATTCTCGAGCTACCATTGGATCGTACTCCCATGTACGTACCGTACCATCAGGATTTAGTAGAAGTTGCTGCTGTCGTAGTTGGATTCCTTCTTCTTTGCACAAGCCTCAGCATGTCGTTTCAAGTGTCTTGTTCCACCACTTGATTTTGCAGATAACTTATTTTTGCATATTCTACATCTCGCGAATGTTACCTGCGTTCCGTCAGGGCCTGTCACGGCCACCTCATCAAAATGTTGCCAAACGCCGGAAGTTCTTGATCTCTCTGAGCCGGTGTTCGTCGATGCACTCCTGCTCACAGTGTCGGATCCTTCTGAACCCCCCGGTACCTCGTCCACAACTGGTGGTGTTGGAGTCGATCCGGTGATATCATACTCACTAGTTGGGAATGACCCCGACAGGTAATTAGGGTCGAAATCATCTAACGTGAACGACGGAAGATTTAGATCGTCCATTCTGAAATGTGAAAAAAACATAAACAAACTTCCGAATATTTATTCACATAAACATAAGATATAATGAATAATACATAAATATGAATATATGATGTACTTTTTTCTTACCACCTTGGCTATACACCTCTGGTATGCACTATTTTTGAGTCACAAACTGTTTCTGATTTTAGACAAAATTTGGTCAAATTTTGTCTAAATCAAAAAATTGAACTACCACACAGAAGAGCACACAAGAGAGCACAAAATGGAAGGTTTGGATGATTTAGAATGCTGCGGGTGGGTGCCCTATTTTTACAAAGAAATTTCATATTTTTCCGGATTTTTTTGGTACTTTTTTGATTTTTTTCGTGCTCCAACGGCTACTTCTCAAAAATAACCGTTGAACTAGTCGTTGCGGGACACGTGGCGCTCTCCGATTCGCTCGCTGACCGCCGTACGCTCCCCACCATCGCGCCGCCACGCGGCACGCACCGGCTGGCGCTCGGGCGCTCCAGCCACCCTCCCGCTCCCACCGTATGCTCGCCACACGGCACGCGTCGGTTAGCCGCTCGCGGCCTTGCACTCGGCGCCTCCCAGTCGGAGCCGGGGCCGTGCCGCGCCGTGGCGACGGGCCGTGCCGTGCCGTGCCGGCCTGCTACAGGATCCATGGCGTGCCGTGCCGGCCCACGGGCTCAGCGTCAGCCCAAGCACGGCACGGGTTAATGGGCCGTGCCGGCACGCCCCACAGGCCGTCGTTTTGTGCCGGGCCTGGGCCGTGCACAGTACTACCGTGCTCGGGCCGACCCAGCTTAGCACGACCCATTTGGCCACGTATAAGCCAATGTCTTCCATTTTTTGTTGAGGGAGGATGGCGCGAACGTCTACGGCGAGGGGGCCGGCTTCGGTGTTTGTGGGCCTGTGGCTTAGCGGGCAGCAAGAAGGCCAACCAGACCAGCACCAGCACCGCACTAAAAAAAAGTTTGACTATGAAAAAGTTAAATTGACTTATAATATTAAACAGATGGAGTACATACTTGAAAAATGGATTTATTTCATATTCTAGAGCAACTTTTATATAGAAATTTTTCGCACGAAACACACCGTTTAGAAGTTTGAAAAGCGTGCTAGCAAAAACCGATGTAAAATCTACTCTTTCCGTCCCATATTATAAGTGATTTTGGGTGGGTGTGACACATCATACTACTACGAATCTAGACATAGTACTAAGATATATCACATTCACTCAAAATCCCTTGTAATATTAGATGGATGGAGTTGTTGACGTAAAAATATGATGGCTTAGGAGATCTACTTAACTCCAGTGCAGGTCAAAAATAATGATGAGATGCGGGTGTGCCAGTCAGTTTGATCCTGCAACTGACAAGATATGTAAACAGAAGATAAAACAGCCAATCAGCTGATAAGCCGATAGAGTGATTCCAGCTGATACCGATAAATGATATGATAAAATAAGCGTTGATCCGAAGATTAAATCATTCATCGACTGGAGGTCCGATGTCAATAAATCCAAATGATTAGATAAACAGTGAAATCTTTGTTGTCATCGGCTAAAACCAACTTGTAAAGAATCCTTGTAAGCCGATGCAACGTCCAGATAACTCATCGACTGAAACTCCGATGAAACCCTTATTGGCAATCAAGAAGAAGGGTAGAGATTATAGTTATAAGCATGACTTAGTAGATCAAACTTAACTGATGCAGCACTAAGTATGAAAAGAAACATAATATCTAAACAATCAAGCTTTTGACTGATTTTCAGAGTGGTGAATACATTATATAATCTAAGCCAACAAAGTAATCTAACCGATATCGATAAAACCCTAGATGGAGATCGACCGATGCAAGTAGAAAACCTTATCAATCTAGATTATATAAAGTATATGATAACTCATCAGCTAGCACTCCGATAAAACATTAGCATGAACCTATCGACTTAACAAGATTTATATTATCAACAACAATCTGGTAGGTCGAATCTAACCGATACAGCAAGAGATTGTATATGAAATCTAATACTTGATGAATCGATAGATCTGTCTAATATGATGGATATAACAAATCTACTTAAAACAACATTGTGATTGTAGAGATATAGCTAAGACAGAAGATTTGACCTACCCGAGATAGTCCCAACTAAACCGATACGTCTCTAAACACAATGCAATTAAAATAGAATTGAGATATCAGGTAGGTAAGTATGTCAATCGAACCAAAGCGATCCAAGAGATCGAAGCGATGCAGTCTTGAATAACACCAATGTAGCTGATATATTCACCAGGATCCGATGGAACGTAGGACTTACCCCTTCGCCGGAGATCGAAAACCGATGCAGCCCCGCGTCAGGTGCCAAATTCCGCCGATTGATAAATAAAAACCTCAGAAAGAGGGTGGTGATGCGCCGAGAGTAGTTGTATTGATTAAGAGATAGATTACAATGACCCTAGGTGTACATATTTATATCCACGGGTAGATACTAGTCCATATAGAACACAACACAAACCTTCCTAAAGATAAAAGGAAAACATAAAATCCTTATTAGACAGTAAACACATTTTCTTAAAATTAAAAGGAAACTAATTGACTCTGCCTAATTAATAGATAAATTATCATGCCGCATCCTCAATGAACTTGGACTCTTCTGGATAAGTTTCCTTTAATTAATCAATTTTCTTAACCGAATCCATTAAGAATACAACTGCTGGCGACTGATAATTTCCATCGACCGATTTCAGGATTATGAAGTCGATACTGACTCTGACCGATGATGATTTCGAGGCTTACCAAATTTTGTCGTTAACAGGAGTACATCTTAAGGGCCCCTTTGAATAGTTGAAATGGAAAAATGGAGGGATAGAAAAACACATGATTCTGATAGAAATGCAAATGCAAAAGAGAGCATTGCAAAATGCATGAAAAATACAAGAATGACTGTTTGATTGGACTGTAGAAAAATGAAGGAATCGGATGAGAGAGATAGACTCAAAGGGAATGTCCTAAGAGGTTGGAGCTCTTACTAATTTTCCTCTAAAATCTCTATAGTATTATCCATTCTACAGGAATTTCAAAAGATATGATATAATTCAAATGCCTTCGTAGGAAGTTTTTCTATAATATTGAGATCAAGTAAAATTAAAATCATATGTTTTTCCTACAAAAACAAAGGGGCCCTTAATAAGAAAATAACATGGCCTAAAATATTCTGAAACATCAAACATGTCTACCATTCATCTAAAGAAAAGTTTTAAAACCAAACATGTTTTAAAATCAAGTCGCTTAAAGAGGGAAAATAGTTGTCATTTACCCTTGAATCGTGCTTTAAAAGTCAAAAGAGAAAGCATGAAAGTATTTTTTGCTTGATATCTCATACCTCAACCCATCATTTCAAGGGGCAGAGGCCACTAGGAGCAAAGTGGCATGAAATGGGCGTACTGTTCTACTCTATTTTATGCCAGGAAATGCTGAACCATGATACATATAGTATAGCATTTGACTCCGCGGACTTATTGAATTAGTACATTTGGCGTTGCGTGATAAGCATCGTTTCTCTCTCGTTTGACATTCCGAAAGCTGCAGTTGCTTACTTGCTTTATTCATCAAATAACCCCGCCATTGTGGCAGTGGTTTTTATACAGTCGTTAGGCAAGGAGTTGTTTATATTTACTCCTTTTTAATATGGGTTTAATATGGGATAATTGCTCATTTGATCCTACTTGAAGCCCAATTATCGATCTGACTCTATTTTTAGCTTGCTTATTTGACCCCACTTTTCAAAACTGAAGTTTAGAGAGCTCAGAGCTGACCCTATCCCGTGAAACCCAACTACGTGTTAACTATGGGGCAAATTATCCTTTTTGCCCTTACTCATTTAACCATACTTCTTATTATTTATCCCAACATTTGATATATTTATAATAAATTTAGAATAACTTTCATATATTTGATACAAGTTTGATAATTTTAGCTTCAGATTGACAAATTTGATAAAATCAAATTAACAAAAATTTGACATATTTACAACTGAACTTTTAAAAGGTTTTCATGACATATTGTCTTCTTTTTCATCCCAAATGCATCCAATGAAAAAACACAGAAAAAGAAGAAAAAGCAAAAACACAAAATTCATTGTATCGCCATCCCGAGAGAGAGCCATGCGCCGCCGCCGTCGCTGCTACAGCTGCCCCTGCTCCCACCGCGTGCCGTCGCCGCTGCCACCATCGTTCCGCTCGTCGCCGCCGCTCCCATCGCAACCCACCGGCGCCGCCGCCGCCACTCCCACCACGGGCCGCCGCCGGCTCCACTGCTCCCACCACGCGCCTCCGCCGCTCCCACCACGTCGGTGCCGCCCCTCCCTCCCTCCTCACTCCGTGCGCCTGCGCCACCACCGCTGTCCGCTCAACAGCTGCCGCCGTCGTGTGCCGCTCCTTCCTATCTCTCTCCGCGTCGATGTCGCCCCTCCCTCCCTCCTCATTCCGCGCGCCTGCACCGCCGCCGCCATTCGCGTAGCAGCTGCCACCGGCGTGCGCTACTTCTTCCTTTCTCTCTACGCGTCGGCGCCGCCCCTCCCTCCCTCCTCATTGCGCGCGCCTGCGCCGCCGCCGCCGTCCGTGCAACAGATTCTGCCGGCGCGTGCCGCTTCTTCCTCTCTCCGCGTCGGCGCTGCCCCTCCCTTCCTCCTCACTTTGCATGCCTGCAACGCCGCTGCCGCCGCCCCTTCGCGCATAGCCGCAACCGCTTCTCCTGGGCCACCAGTTGTCTTAGATATGGTTATGTATAATCAAGGGTATTTTGGTCATTTCGCGATGGCAAATTCCATTTTTTTTTATTTTCCTAACGAAACCTTAACGCACTAGTGAAAACAAGGTCAGACAGTGGCTTAGATTTTGAAAAATAAGGTGAAATAAGCAGACCTAAAAGAAGGATCAGATTGGTAGTTGTACTTCAGGATCAAACAAGCAATTATCCCTTTTAATATTGATTAGTTAAATTTGAGTTGTGGCCCAGATCGAGCCAGCTTATAACATGAAAAATATGCAAGTCTACGAGTGCGCAACCTAGCATGTCTCTACAACAGTGTTTTCTGCTGCATTTTTCTCCTGTGTTTTTCCCCGTTGAAAGTTAACAAAATGGCATGTTAATATACATGCAAAAATTACTATTGGATTAATTTACGAGATTCATATAATCCGAAGCTGATTACATCAAGAATGCGCTCAGTAGTCTGATAATTTTGCGGTACTACTTTCTTTAGAAAATAAATTAGAACTCCACCTCTAAATCCAAACTGGATATACACAGCCCAACTTTATAGTACTATAAGTGAACCTCTTTCCTCGGTACATATCATTAGCTTCAGACTCAACAAAATCACTAGTATATGGCATTGTCGAACTGAATTCCACATCAATGATTTGATGGCAAGAAAAGTGCCGCCACTGATTACGTACTAATATATAGTGACACGCACGAATATAATGTTCCAATATTAGACAAGTGGTGCTCAGTCAAATGGAACCGCGAGTAGAATAACTCTGATATCCAATATAGCTACTACGTATAAGATTTGGGAGGAAACAAAGATTGTTCGCGCTTGTTTATACATACAGCCAACATTCGCTCAAACGATTTGTAAATGAAGTAAAACAAGTTCAACGGAAGAAAAATAATCCGGGAAATTCTTTGCAACAAATTGGACAAAAAGAAAAGAACACATCGTGGACTTTTCCCATGGATTGTGAGTATAAATGCATGCCATCGACCACAGTTAGCATCACTCAAAACGTTGTGAATTGTTGCAAGCTGCAGAGCTCACGTTGAGCACTTGTGTTCCAGTGGCGCATTGAATCACTGAGGTGAAGCATATTACCATTTGGCTCAAAATGCTCGTCGGAATTCGATCTCGCTGAAGAGGAGATTTCGTGTTTCTTCTAGCTTGTCGTCGTGGTGCAGATCGAGC
This sequence comes from Oryza punctata, assembly GCA_000573905.2. NCBI lineage: Eukaryota > Viridiplantae > Streptophyta > Magnoliopsida > Poales > Poaceae > Oryza > Oryza punctata. Next base: position 31,107,686 of record CM002489.2, on the reverse strand, counting down.
AGCTAGCGATATCAACGCCGCGCCAGCGCCGCCATGGAGCGCGCCGACGCGGACCGCACGCGGGTGGCGCCCGAGATCGGGAGCCACGACGAGGCGGCGGCGGCGGCGGCGGCCGGGGACGCGGAGGCGGACCCGGCGCGGGCGCGGGAGCGGGAGATCGAGCGGCTGCAGCCGTGGCCGGAGCAGGTGACGGCGCGCGGGGTGGTGGCGGCGGCGCTGATCGGGTTCGTGTTCACTGTCATCGTGATGAAGATCGCGCTCACCACGGGGCTGGTGCCCACGCTCAACATCTCCGCCGCGCTGCTCGCCTTCCTCACGCTCCGCGGCTGGACGCGCGCGCTGGAGCGCCTCGGCTTCTCGCCGCGCCCCTTCACCCGACAGGAGAACACCGTCGTCCAGACCTGCGCCGTCGCCTGCTACACCATCGCGTTCGGCGGTACGTCGCCGGGCTGCAGGCCTGCATCGATCTCTTATTACTGTAGGCGGAGGGTTTCGTTTTCGGAACGAAATTTCCGAAAATTTCGATCCTCCAATAGGATATTCTTTCAGCCAATTCTTTTTAAGAAAATATTTAAATTTAACTAAAATTTGTTTAAAGTTTTATCGGTCCGAAACATCTTGAGATTCTTACATTTTTTATAATTTCGCTTCTATCAATATCCCCGTGTTTTTTTCAATTTCTTAGATATACAACTTGATTGACTCGAAGCATGGTTTTATATTTCAAAATGCAAAAAAGAGGGACCGAGATTCAAAAAAATGGAATATTTTTCTTGAAGTTTGAAACAGATTTTCGCTAATTTAAACATATGCGATTTTTTTTAAGCAGAGGCCATCTTAGTGACACCACCCTTAGACCTGAACTTTCGGAAATTTGTACCGAAACCACCGTTAAACCTGAAATTTCGGTAATTTACACCGAGAATGTGAACCTCACGTGGAGTAGATGTTGGTCTGTGCTTTGTATTGATCGATCAGTGTGAGTGGTTCATGCAGGTGGGTTCGGATCGACATTGCTGGGCCTGAACAAGAGGACGTACGAGCTGGCCGGGAACTCACCAGGCAATGTGCCAGGGAGCTACAAGGAGCCTGGGATTGGCTGGATGGTAGGGTTCCTCCTGGCTATTAGCTTCGCGGGTAACCTCAGCTTGATTCCCCTAAGAAAGGTGTGCCTTTCTTCCCTTAATTTGATCTACTTCGGCTTAGTTCCTTTTAATTATTTATAGAATTGTCGAAACAAACTATTTACTTTACGCTTTAAAAAATACGTTTTTTGAAAAAGCTTTCTACTAGTGTACTGTTCACATCACTTTTAAGTTACTAAGCATAATGCATGTACGTTTGCAACAGACTTGTTTTAAAAAATAGTTCATTGTATATATTTTTGAAGCCTTTAAAAAGTTATCTCTATTATCTAATAGAGCACCGCTACACTACTAAATTTTTCTTACTAAATTTGTACTAACAATCATCTCAACCGTTTGATATAAGTAGATGAAAATTATAAAAAATCTAGATACACTCATAGCACGATATGTTAGTGTTAGTAAGAGTGAAAAAGTTAGTACGTGTAGACTTTTACTATCTTATATATCATAGAGTGATAAAAATTCCATAATAAAAATATTTGATTATCATAATTTTCTTGTGTAATAAAACTTTGACTTTTTACGGGCCCCACATGGTAGTTGATGGTGGTGGTGGGCTGGTGGCAGTACCACTACTACCCCTATCTTTTAAGTAGTATAAATTTGTTAAGTTTATTTATTAAAATATTTTCTTTATATATATATTATATAATTAAGAAGATAATTCGTAGCAATAATCCACTCCATAATACGTTTCAAACTGCACCGCCCTCTCCTAATTTCTAAAGCCAGTAGGTTGACAATTGACAAAGCTGTCATAAACTCAGTAATAAAATGCAATCAAGTATAAAAACCTTTGGAAATAGCAAATCCAAGATGCAGTTGGTACTTGGTAGCAATGTAAAAATAGCAGAGTCCAGAGGATGGGGAACATTCATGGATTATAGTAGCATTATATAGGTGATGATGTGACACAAAACAATTTTAAGGATAAAAAACAGCTCTCAATTATCTATTCCTACTAATGAATTGTTACTAAATGCTTGCAGGCTTTGGTCGTAGACTACAAATTAACTTATCCAAGTGGAACTGCAACAGCTGTTCTTATCAACGGGTTCCACACAGCCCAAGGAGATAAGAATGCAAAGTATGTGTGTTTTCACCTCACTTAATTATGCTCATTGCATTATTCTTGTTAGACAGGTTGAGCAATGTGTGATGAATCGTTGACCCTAAATGAAATAATTCTGCATTCTGCATTCATGACAGATTGCAACTTCATGGGTTTCTAAAATATTTTGGGCTTAGCTTCTTTTGGAGCTTCTTCCAATGGTTCTACACGGGAGGCAATGTCTGTGGATTTGTTCAGTTCCCTACTTTTGGTCTGAAAGCCTGGAAACAATCGTAAGAATTATACTAATGTCCTAATTGTTCATCACAGATTTATATAAAGTGTAGCATGTAGTAAAAAAATTTCTAAGTCTGAATTTGTTTGGATATCAGATTCTTCTTTGACTTTAGCCTCACATATGTTGGTGCGGGGATGATTTGCTCACACCTTGTGAACCTCTCTACCCTCCTCGGCGCGGTCATTTCATGGGGAATAATGTGGCCACTTATCAGCAAACATAAGGGGGACTGGTACCCTGCAAATGTACCAGAAAGCAGCATGACAAGTTTGTATGGTTACAAGGTCTCTTATTTTCTCCATGCTATGTAAAGCAGATACTACTTACAAAACCTTCAGATTACTAATGTAGATTGCTCCTTTTGCAGTCGTTCTTATGCATTGCTCTAATCATGGGGGATGGCCTGTACCATTTTGTTAAAGTTACCGGTGTCACTGCTAAGAGCTTACACAATAGATTTAACCGCAAAAGCGTTAGCAACACAGGTGAGCAAATGAAACCATTGCAAATCCAACTACATGGAAATGGAATGCCTCTCACACTCTTCCATCACCTAAATTTCACATACTCATAACACTGTTAATGATGGCTAAATGAAATGAATTGCAGCATCAGAGGAGGGTGATATGGTTTCACTAGATGATCTACAACGCGATGAGGTCTTCAAGAGGGGTACTGTCCCTTCTTGGATGGCATACAGTGGTTACTTCTTGCTAAGCATCATTGCGGTAATCACCATACCGATAATGTTTCGACAAGTGAAGTGGTACTACGTGATCATAGCCTATGCGCTCGGCCCGGTGCTAGGATTCGCCAACTCCTACGGAGCAGGGCTCACTGACATCAACATGGGGTACAACTACGGCAAGATCGCTCTCTTCATCTTTGCAGCTTGGGCTGGCAAGGACAATGGTGTCATAGCCGGCCTTGTGGTTGGTACCCTGGTCAAGCAGCTGGTGCTCGTCTCTGCCGATCTGATGCATGATCTGAAGACGGGACATCTCACCTTGACATCGCCAAGATCCATGCTTGTGGGAGAGCTTATTGGGACAGGCATTGGCTGCTTCATCGCGCCACTGACATTCATGCTGTTCTACAAGGCGTTTGATATCGGAAACCCTGATGGCTATTGGAAGGCGCCATACGCGTTGATCTACCGCAACATGGCGATCCTCGGGATCGAGGGCATCTCGGCGCTGCCCAAGCATTGCCTCTCGCTCTCCATCGGGTTCTTCGCGTTCGCGGTGCTCACGAACGTGGTGAGAGACGCCCTGCCGGCGAGGTACAAAAAGCTCGTGCCATTGCCGACGGCAATGGCCGTGCCGTTCCTCGTAGGGGGGAGCTTCGCCATCGACATGTGCGTCGGGAGCTTGGTGGTGTTTGCTTGGAACAAGATGAACAAGAAGGAGGCTGCCTTCATGGTGCCTGCTGTTGCGTCTGGTCTGATGTGTGGCGATGGCATTTGGACTTTCCCTTCTTCTATCCTTGCTCTTGCCAAGATTAAGCCACCGATCTGCATGAAGTTTACACCTGGAAGCTAGAGGGTAGTGTGTTAATTTCATGGGTGGAGGGGATTGCAGAAATAAACAAGTGATGATTAACTGTAAATGTGTCCCTTTGCTTGTAGTGAGCTGCTGTGTGCCTATGATCCAAGTCATGTTTGTGTTTTGAAGGTGGGGTGGTCGCAATATTAGTTAAGCAGAATGTTTATGGCGTTGGTTGAATTTGTGTGTTTTACCTATCGAATTAGCTGAGTTTGTAGGGTACACTTGTACATTTTATAACTTGAGAATTGTTTACTTTGGCATGCATAAAAATATGTTGTACTTTTTTTTCTTAACTTGTATGGGATTGATAACTACTACACCGTGATCTCAACTAAGGTTGTGATCAAGTATTAATTGTTACAAATTTAAAAATTGACTTTATTTGATTTTCTTAAGAAACTCTTATATAAAAATTTAATAAAATGCATCGTTTATCAATTTAGAAAATACACTAAAGAAAAACAAGAAGTTGTAATTTGGAATTGTGTAGTTTAGAACGGGGCATAAGCATAATTCTTATGACCACGATACTAATATATCTTATTTTTTCTTAAATGTCTAGAGAACTATATCCCTGCAAAAAAAAATGTCTAGAGAAGTATATATAGCACAGAATTACTACATGTGCCACACCCCTCTCTCTAAAGTATAAATCAATGGGCAAAAGCATCCAACAATTATCTTATGTTACCCAGAAATAAAATACTACTCCATCCATTTTAAAATGTACGATATCATTAACTTTTCGCATAATGTTTAACCATTCGTCTTATTCAAAAATTTGTATAAATATCAATTATTTTGTTGTGACTTGTTTTATTATCAAATAAAAGATAATCTTAACTTATACTTTTACGTATTTATATTATTTTTTAAATAAAATGAATAGTTAAACGTTATGCGAAAAATCAATAGCGTCGTCCATTTTAAAATGAAGGGAGTACTAAGTCCTAAATATAGTTAACGCTCTATAGAAAAGAAGTTCCTCTTCTATTTTAATGGCGTAGGGTGTGCCTCCCTCTATCCGTTTTTAGTCTGTCTAGTACCTTTGACATCAACAAGATAAGCGACATGGCAAAGTAATGACGTGCTACTGTCTTGTTTCTTGTTTGACTTTATCACTGCTACTCTCGTCTTAAAAAAAGATAATCTAGCATAGGATATGATATAATAAAGTACAACGAATTTGAATAAATATCACATCCTATTCTAGGTTGCTTTGTTAAAGAATTTGAATAAATATCACATCGAATAGGTTGCTTTTTTTTAACAGAGAGAGTAGTTTCTTAGGGAAAGGGGAAGGTTTTAGGGCTGTAGGGCTCCATCGTTGTTTAGTTGTAAGCTATCCGATTATGATGTTAAGGGTTGTTCTAGTTGTGCATTTGTCCAATCGGTCGTTATTTTTTCTTGATGAGGCTCTCGCTGAGAAATTATTTTATTTCTTTTATTATAACATATCTAGGCTTTTACTTTAGAGATTTTCTCTGATCCAATAAAAATACTTCGAGGTACCGGTACCTCACAGTATTAAATCATTTCCGATCGTTGGATCTAGCTGGGTAGTATGGGTATTGTTAGATCAACGATCGGAAACGATTTGATACCGTGAGGTACCGGTACCTCGAGGTAGTTTTTGTTAGACTGGAGCAAATCTCTTTACTTTAACTTATTAAAATATAACTAGTACGGTGGTCCGCGTAGATTGCGCGGTTAGCATCATTATATTTATCTTACATAATAACACACACATATATATTCATATTTTATGATTAAAATATATTCAAATGACAACATAATTTAAATTATGTATGAACTTGACCATGACCAGAGTAACCAAAGTGTAATATTCATATTGTAGTTATATGTGTGATAGTTATTAATTATTTTTAATTCCTAATTTTAGTTATTTCTAAATTGTATTCCTGTATGGACTCTATACTCCTCTTCCAATATACCTTATTTTTTTAATTCCAAAGTGTAGTTATTTATAAATTTTATTCCTATATGGACTCTAAACCCTTCTTTCAATATTCCTTACTTTTAAATCTCGAATTTCAGTTATTTCTACATTTTATTCCTATATGGACTTTAGAGTCCTCTTCAATTATTCCTTGTTTCTTAATTTCGACTTTCTACTATTTGTAAATTATATTTCTATATGGACTCTATATTCTTCTTTCCAAGTTCCTTATTTTTAAATTCATAATTTCATTTATTTCTAAATTGTATTCTATATGGACTCTAAACTCTTCTTCCAAAATTCCTTTTTTTACTTCCAAATTTTAATCATTTTTAAATTGTATTCCTATCTTGACCCTAGACTCTTCTCCTAATCTTCCTTATTTTTTTATTTCGAATTTTAGTTCTTTCTAAATAGTATATCTATATGGACTCTTAGCTCTACTTTTAATTTTTCTTTTTTTAATTCCAACTTTCAATTAGTTGTTGACGGAGGATAAACTCCGCAGCGGGTGACTGTGGAGGCTCCCCTTTTGAGTTCGGCCCAGGGCGCAAAAGAGAGGCGTTCCCAGCTCTGGCTCCGGTGCGTCGATCACGTAGAGAGGGAGAAAGGAAGAGTTTCACGCCAGAGAAGATAGTGGCACGAGAGATTATACAGGTTCGGACCGCCGGCGAGGCATAATATCCTACTCCTGTGTGATGGACTATATGTGTTCTTGTTCTCAGGGATCGAACCCCCCTCCCTCTAGGCCTGGGCCTCCTTTTATATTCCCAAGGGGACACCACATGGGCCGAACACGCTACATTCTAGAGAAAAGGGAAAAAAGCTCTTTTACAATTAAGGGCCACACTGTGGCGTCCACCGTCCTGTAGCGCCGGCACGACTCCTATCAGACCGCCCATCTTTCATGCGTGACACCACGCATCATTCTTCATTAAACGGCCGGAGACTGGCTTATCCAACCGTATGCGGTGAGGCGTGCCAGGTGATTAGACCTGGCGCACCAACTCCGGTGAGGTGAATGAGCTGAACCGGCTCACATGATTTTTATGTGACCCGACGGGACACGCAGCATACCTACCGGGGGTGCGGCGGCATGCCTGGTACTGTGCTGCGTCCCATCGTTCATTCGCGCCGGTCACGCACCGGTCAGCCGACTGTGACCGGTGTCAGGCGCGCGCGTGCGTGTCATCTCGCATTTAATGCAGCACGCGCGCGCAGGCGCACTCCGGCTGTACCGCCATTAATGGGGGTAGGTGAGCGCCGGGAGCGCTCACCTACTCCAACACACGTGGCGGCGGCCGAGGGGGTTAGGGGAGCCCGACCCCTGCCGCGGTATTCATCGAGAGGCGCCACAACTTAGGGCGGGCGACCGCCACGTCACCCTCGGGCCCGATCCCCCCTCGGGGGACGGCCACGTAGGCGTACGGGGCCGCCTCAAGCCCAAAGTCGGCATACCCCTGGGCCCATGTCACCGACAGTAGCCCCCGGCGTAAAGCCTGTGGGGGCCCACCGTGGGTCCACCGGGTTTAATGCCACCTTGTTGGTCTAGCGTTACGTGGGCCCAGGTCCTCGGAGAAGATGAACAATTGCCGTTTCCGTGCAAAGGAAAGGAAAAACGCCTCTCGGTGATGCCATTACCTCGTAACGGCCTCATTTATCCGGGGTGGGACGAATAACAGAACACGTCCATCTACATGCCCGGAGTTGTGATGATGGCGTATCTTTCGGCAATTGCGTGCTCCATTAATGCGGACGCGATCTGTCATTCCATCTCCGTGACGGTTGCGGGACTTCGCACGCGTGCCGGAAACGGAGTGGTGGGGTTAGTGGAGGAAGTGCGCGCGGTAATCGAGGGGGCGAGATAGTGGGCGCAGGAAACGAGGAGCCAGGCGTGGCAGCGGCTAGGGTATAAAGGGAGCCGAGAAGGGGATTTTCCCCTTCCTTCGCTACTTTCGCCCAACACAGCTTCCTTGCGCCCTAACTCTCTTCGTCTCCCAGAGCCCTTCTCTGCCACTCACACTCTTTCTCGCGCTCTTCTTCCTTCAGTGCGATGGCACGTGGATCTTCGCCGGTCGAGGGCAGCGTGCTGCCGCCATCCCGCATCAACAACGACCGAATGGCTAGCCTACCGTGCAAGTTTTTGCTAGTGGTGCCTGACCGAGAGGCGGTGATGCTGGTGAAGCGCGCCCGGCGCCGCAGTTCCCTTAGGGGTCGGTATTCTTCCTCCCTTCGCCATGGCGGGGCTGATCCCGCCATTCTCGCACTTCTTCTTGGACGTCCTGGAGTACTACGACCTCCAGATGGCGCACCTCACCCCTAACGCCGTAATGATGTTGGCCATCTTCGCACACCTGTGCGAGATGTTTGTGGGGGTGAGGCCCACCCTCCGGCTGTTCCGGTGGTTCTACACCGTGCAGTCCGTGTCGCCGGCGACGGAGGTCGGCGGCTGTTACTTCCAGCCACGCGCGCAGTCGGTGCAGCAGTACATCCCCTGCGTCCTGCGGAAGAAGTGGGACGACTGGAAGAGTGACTGGTTCTACACCAGCCTCCCCGACGAGCGTCGTCTCCGACTCCCAAACCGCCCGCCGGTACAGCGACCAACATGGCGGTCGGCCGTCACCCTCGGGAATGCGTATGACGCCGTCCTGGATTGCCTAGCTGGCCTGCGTGCACAGGGCCTGACCGGTGCCATGGTCTTCGGAGATTATCTCCGCCGCCACATCGCCCCGCGCCAGCGACGCACCCAGGGCGCCTAGGCGTACAGCGGTTCCGAGGACCCCGGTCGGTCGCACCCGTGCCGCGACTGGGACTGGAGCCCGGAGGATCTCCGGGTGGTGATCCAACGCGTGCTGAATCTCAGCACGGTGGAGCCGTCCCTGATCCCTACGGGGGTTATCCCCTTGTGCTGCGACCCGGACCGCGACAGCATCCGGGCGATCATGACCGCGATCGGTGCCTCGGGGGACCGGGGCCACGATGGCGCCGGCGGCAGCCATAGAGGTGGAGGAGAGCGGTCCTTTTCCGGTGAGGGTCACTCGTCGGCCCCCCACGGTGGTAGCCCCGGGGGCAGTCGCCCTAGTGACGTCAAGGGGAAGCGCAAGCACGGGGGGAGCCCCCCATCTCCACCCCGAGGGGGTGGAGCCGAGAGTGCCCTGGGGAAGCATTCGGCGGGTCGCTCACCGTCGCCCCCACCTGGGGGAGAAAAGAAGACAAAGCGGCTCCACAAGCTGGGGGAGACCGCACCCCGCCAGTGGACTGAGCCCAGCAAGGGGGCTTTATCGAGCCCCCGAAGTGGACGTTCAAGCGTCCAGCCAGCAGGTACGGCCCCGCTCCAACCAGGGGCCACCTCCCCTCTTTTCCTTTCACTCTATTTATGTGCGCTTCGTTTCTTGCTTTTTCTGTGCAGCGATCTCCCGCCCCGGGGAGCCTCCCGCCAGTCTAAGACCGGGCGGCCCGCAGGGGCCAAGGCCGAGGGGCCGTCGGCCGAAGAGGCGGCCTGTCAGGCGGCCGACTTGCAAGCAACCGAGGCACACCTGCGGGAGGTCGAAGAAGCTGCCAGCGAAGCGGCCCGTGCCTGGCAAGCCGAGGTGGCCGCACAGGAGGCTGAAGAGGCCCGCGCCCGGGAGAAGGCCGAGGCGATTCGGCTCCGGAAGCTAGTGCGGGCCACTAGGGACGCGAGCGGCGGCCCGGGGCTCGACGCCGACCAAGCCCCCGAGGCTGAGCCCGTGTCCCTGCTGGGGCCGGGGCGCCGGACCTCCTTCCCCGCCTCCACTCCACTAGGCGCAGAGCCCATGCTCCAGGCTGTGGCGACTGCCAACTCCGCCGTCGTGGAAGGGCTCAACGCCCAGATGCAGGCCCTGACGGGGGAGCGGGCCGAACTGGCCGTGAAGTGGGAGCGGCTGGCCGAGGGGCGCCGCTCCTTGGAGGCCATGGTGGAGGCTGGCCGGAAGGCTCACACTGCCCACCTCGCATCGCTCGACGCGCGCACCGACGCCCTGGCCGAGATCACTCGGGTGGTGGAGGAGGAGAGGGTCGCGGCACTCGCTGCGATCGCGGCCATTGAGGGGTGTGCCATCGAGCTCCGCCGCCAATACGAGTCCTTGTCCATCGACTTGTCACGCCGGCGCGACGCCGTGCGGGGGGTCCTGGACACCGCCGCTGCAAGGGAGCAGAAGGCGGCTGAGGCCAAAGCCGCCTTCCAACGCCGCGAGGAGGGCCTGGCGGCGCGCAACAGGACATTGTGGGTCCGTGCCGATGAGCTAAATGCGCGGGAGGACCCTGGCGACGCACGAGGCCGCTGCTGCAGAGATGGAGGCTACGCTCCGGCTTCGCGAGGCCACCCTTATCGAGCAGGCCCGAGCCCTCGCGGAGTCCGAGGCTGCGAACCGGCAGTAGTCCGAGAGTCTGCGTGTCCGGGAGGAACGCGCAGCCCGAATTGCCGGGCGCGAGTTGGAGGTCTCCAAGCGTGAGGAGGCCATGATGGCGCGCGAGCTCACGCACATGGAGAGCGCCCGTGCCGAGAGGGCCGCCCTAGAGAAGCGCGCCGCCGGGCTCGAGGCGTGGGCCAAGGAGGTCGAGGAGATGGCGCGGGGCGTCGGGGCGCCCGAGGCCCAGAGCGGCCTTGCCGCCCATCTCGCCGCGGCCGTGGAGACCGCCGCGGGGCTGCAGCAGCTCCAGACGGCCCGTACCGGAGAGCTCGAGGCCCTTCGGCTGGCCAACAAGGTGGGCCCCGGGATGCTCCAGGACACCGTCACCAAGCTGGAGTGCGTCGGGCGTGAAGCAGGTGTCTGGCAGGGCCGGATCTACAGCTTCGGCGACACCTCGACCAGGGTCGCCCACCGCCTCACCAGCATGGCCGAGGACCTCGGGAGGCTCCCGAAGGAGATCGAGGAGACCATCAAGGATTCCTCAAAAGGCCTCGCCGAGGGGGCGATGGAGCTGGTGCTGGCCAGCTGCCAGGCTCGCTACCCCGACTTCTCACCGTGGGCCGTCTTCGACGACTTCCCACCGAGGACCGAGGCAGCCGCCCGCGCCCGAGTCCAAGAGGCCGCCCGGGAGATCGTCCACTCCTTCGAGGGGACAGCCCCCCGGTTCGCCCCTACGCCGGCCTCCGACGACGAGGACGAGGGCGATGACGACGACGACGCCGGCAACGACAGTGATGACGGCGGCGAGGCGTAACCCCACAGGCCGAGGCCCGCGGATGCTAGCTCCCCTCCTTCCTTTTTTATTATGCTTGTCTGTTAGGCCTTCGTGCCGATTATGCCATAATCAACATTTCCCCTTATGTTTGTTTTTCTTTTTTCCTGCAATGAATATTCCATGAGTTTATATTAGTTTCCTACTTTGTCTCGTGAACCAACTGGATTTTTCCTGTTGATCCGTCCGGTGTTTTGACTCAAGCGGGGGCTTGGGTTCGGGTTGTTATCCCAAATGATAGGGACCAGAGCTAGTGCACTTGGGAAGTTCCACGTGTCGAGACTAGCTAGACTGAGTGCACGATGACCAGGGTAAGTGTGGACCCGTTTGTGGGCCATTGGCGAGTTCCCCCGGAGTTCAACGTGTCTTGGGGCACGGCTAGCTCTGGGCCCCGTTGGCGTCTAGGCGGTCCGAGTCACCGGGAGCAACACGAACACAAGCGCCCCAAGTTAAGATCAAACAGCCAACAGATCATGCGAAGAAGAAATCACAGTCGGTTCGAATGCACTCATATTAAAGGACTCCGCTACTTAGAAAAAATAAATGCGAGGAAAGGGGAATATATTAATAGTGGGAGCCCCCGGCCAACTTGGTGTGCCCGAGGGGGCACACGGGGTTGTCCCGAGCCCGAGGTACAACAGCAGCGACTCCTTTATGGGTAGAAGCAACGAAGGTGCTCGATATTCCACGGGTTAGGCAGCTCTGTGCCATCCTCCGTGGCCAGCCTGACCGAGCCTGGTTGGGGGACGCTGATCACTCGAAACGGCCCCTCCCACATGGGTGAGAGTTTGCTCAGTCCAGCACGCGTTTGGACGCAGCGTAGGACGAGATCGTTTATGCTCAGTGATCGGGCCAGGACATGGCGCTGATGGTAGCGCCTTAGGCTCTGCTGGTAACGTGCAGCCCGAAGGGCGGCGCACCACCTTCGTTCTTCAACGTAGTCGAGGTCGTCCCGTCGGAGGTGCTCTTGATCTGCCTCGTTGTACAGGGCGGCTCGCGGAGATCCCAGGGTGAGCTCGGATGGGAGAACCGCTGTAACACCCTGAGAAAATTCCTAAATAAAAATACACCGACCAAAAATCATCTCGGATTTATTTTTATAATTTTGCGACATGCCGATAATTTCTTTATTTGTTTTATGCCAGTGCCAAACTTTTATTGACAATTTCCAATTTTTCTACTCCTCTGATTTTTCTGATTTTTGTCCCAAGATTTTCTCCCTGATCGAAATTAGTTTTGCTCCGAAAAGTCCGCTTAAACTCCCTCTACCGTGGCCTTCTTACGGCAAGCTTTTCTCCCTAGAAAAGTCCATGTTGCCTCCCCAAGCACTCATTCCTGTTGGGTTAGCAATAAAGGATAAAGTCCAATCCTCCTCCGTAGTACTGTTTTCGGCGACGACGTCGCCGCGCGGCGTGTTGAGTTGTGATCCAAATTCATATAAAGGCCGACTTCGGACGGAGCGAAGCGGATACAGGCTTTACCTTTATATATATACTACTAGCAAGCATGCACGCGTATACAGGCCGCCGATACATCGTCATCGTCTACACCTTCCTCCCCTCGCCAGCAGCCAGGGCCATTCACCAACCTTAGCCGCACGCCCGGGCGAAGCATTGAAAGCACTTCAATGGCTGGCTCCCACACTCGGAGGCTATAAAAGCCGATTATGTTCGAACACGCCACACTGCCTCACCTCATCCTCTTCCTCTATCCCTCTCCAACCAGCCCCTTCACCCCCTCCCCACGATGCGCAAAGCCGCTGCCTTGCCATGAGCTAGACTTAGGTTGGGCAAGTGGAAAGGCAGGTAGCCACGCCGGGCAAGGTAGGGAAGTGTGTAGCTCGGTCGAACGAACGAACGGTTGAAACGATTGGAACGTTAGAACGAAAACCTTTGACGTAATCACTAAAACTTGAGCTAAGAACCTGAAAACCAAACCCGGCGGACCTCGGACGAACACCGGGATCTCGAGGATGATCCGCGCGCCTAAGCCGTACCTCGACGACCGGAGCTCACTCGGTGTGCCGCTACCCGACTGCCGCAAGGTGAGCGTCTACCTCCTCTGTTTTCTTTTGCTCGCCTTCTTCCTTGCTGTCTTTCCTTGTTTTGTTGTGTTTCCGCGGTGTCGCCACCGTGCGCGCAGCCTCACCGCGCCACCAATCTAGCTGCCTCCGCACTAGTCATCACCGCGTGCAGCCACCGGCCATGCAAGTCGCGCCCGCAGCGCGCCGCCTCCACCGGTCACGCCGGCCGCGTGCCGCGCCATCGCACCCGGCCACCGCCACCATGCGCGTCGTCCCGACAGGCACCGTCCCAGCCACCGGTTGCTGGCGCGCGTCGACTAGCCGCCGCGCCCGGCCACTGCCCCGGCCGGCCTCTGCCACCATGCCCTCCTCCTCCTCCTCTCGCCTCTGTGTGTGTGTGTGAGAGAGAGAGAGAGAGAGAAAAACGAGACAGAGAAGAAGAGAAGAAGGAGAGAGAGAGGCTTACACACCGGTCCCACATCCATTTAAAAAACAGAACCTGCACATAAGGAGATAAGGGCAGTCCCACCCGTCAGACCTTTTTCCTTTTCTTTGATTTAAAACTTTTCCAATCTTTCGAACTCCGTATCTCCCTCGTTTTAAGTCGGATTTGAACGAAACTTCCGTCAAAATCTTTCTAAAATCAAGATCTACGCAATGGCACTGGTTTGGTTATTTTGCGATTTTTCTGGAATTTTTGGCTCTTTTATGTGTTGGCGAATAGTATGTGACTTTATTATGCAACCGTATAGGGTACATTTGCGAGGAGGAAACCGAGCTAGTTGAGGCCGAACCCCCGATTGAGCAAGGCAAGTCACTATGCACCTCCCTTGAACACGTTGATCCTACTTTTATAAATGTGTTGGTTATAAATAAAATTGCATGCTAATATTGAAAACGCGTACCTACATTTGTTTAAGCCTTACCTTTGAAATTTTCTATCCTTATGTATTTACATTCCTTTGTTACCTGTGTATATTAATTTATGCGTGATTATTTATCTAGTGCTTAGCCCTGCTCATATAGACGTTATACATTCCGTATATGGGACATGTGAATGTGGGAATACTAGTCACTCGACGGGAGTGGTTGTTGGAAATTGGGTGGAGACATAAGCGCCAACCACAGCACGAAAACCTTTGTGAAAACCCGAAAACTTAATTGAACAAAAATGATTTCGATTGGGGCGGCACGAATAGAATATGGGTGGTTCTGGGAATGGTAAGCCGCCGACCCTAGTCAGTTAAGGACCGAGTCAAGAAGCTAAACAGGAAACGAACCGAGTACAACCACACTTCTTGAGTGGGGTTAGACCCGGTGGACTAGGTTATTCTCATGGGGTGGCACCCCAGACATGGTAGGTTCTGGATATCGGTATGGAAATGTGGAAGTGTGTGGTTTAATGACGTCAAAGCTTTATATATATATAATATAACCTTTAATCTCGGGAGCGCCAGGACTCCCCTCACAACCGGCTCGAGGTAGGAATGTGGCGCCGGGGGTGCAATGGAGATTCATAGTCCTTGGAGCGGGTGCCGCCATGCGAGGGTAACTAAAAAACCGGGCCGTGACAAGTCTCATGTGTTGGGTGCGTCACGGAGTGTGGGATTAAAAGCGTACATCCACTGCAGTGTGAGTAAATTAAACTATTCGAATAGCCATGCTCGCGGTTAATGAGCGCCGGGACTTGTATTACTCTTGACTAGACTCAGATGTTTTTAAATTATTTAGAATAGGTTGGGATAAATAAAACATGTGTAACCTTGCCCCATGTGCGGGAAGGTTGAATTGCGATGAAGGAACTCCTAAATAAATGACGACATTTACATACCGACATTTTGGCATAGTTAAATCTGCTAGGTCATAGGATTGTGAAATAATTTGCGAAAACTGGCTTCACGCAAATAAACCGAAACCTGCCTTGGATCCCTATATGCATTTGCTGTAGTGGTGACTTGCTGAGTACGGTTGGTACTCACCCTTGCATATTTCTACCCTTTTAGCTTTTGATGATGAGGACATGCCAGTCGAACTGATCCCCGAGGAGGGGGATGGTACGGAGGAACCATAGGGACTAATCCCCAGTCGATGCTTGTGGAGTATAGGTGGACCGCCGCAGCCTCGCTTCCGCTATCCTATCTTATTCTATGTTATTTGGTATTGTATCCGGCCAGACACGGCCTATTAGAACCTACTCAGGTTCCCATGTACTATTTGCTATTCAGACAGGGCCTGACTCTTAATTGCGTGGCGTGGCTCAAAGTGGAGATCGAATTCAGAGTGTTCGATCGCCCACTTGACCACCCGCCCGGTCCCCTCTCGGTTGCGGAGGATTTGCCCGAGGGGGTAGGACGTCACCACAGTGACCCGGTGCGCCTGAAAATAATGGTGCAACTTCCTCGATGCCACCAGAACCGCTTAGAGCAGCTTCTGTGCCTGAGGGTACCGGGTCTTGGCATCCCGCAACACCTCACTAACGAAATAAACTGGCCGCTGCACCTTTCGGCGGGGCCTAGCTCCTTCGCTATGGGCGTCAGATCCCGCACATATATGGTGGGAGGGGCCGCTCTGGGCCCACTCCCTCTCCATGCGGACGGCCTCAGGGTCAGACGGCGTCGGGCCACTCCTCCCCTTAGTGGCCTCGGGGCCTTCCTGGGGACCGGGGGCACTTAACGATGTCTGACGAGAGGACGGAGGGCCGTCATCAATCTGGGGGGGCCCGGGGCCTTCGCCTAGCTAACGGGCTCCTTCGTTGCCCTCTGGCCCGGGCCGTGTCAACATAGGTCAGTGGAGCGTGAGCCAATGGCCCCCTCGGCGCGCTCCACCACTAGCACTGTGCTGACTACCTGCGGGGTCGCCGCTAAGTAGAGTAGCAACGGCTCCTCGGGCTCGGGGGCAACTAGGATCGTGGGAGAGCTGAGATAAGCCTTCAACTGGTTGAGGGCTTGCTCAGCCTTCTCCGTCCACCTAAACGGCCTGGAGCGCTTGAGGAGTTTAAATAGGGGTAGCGCCTTCTCTCCCAGCCTTGATATAAACCGGCTTAGGGCAGCATGCATCCGGTGACGCGCTGGACATCCCTAAGCTTGCTGGGGGGCGCATCCTATTTATCGCGCTAATCTTCTCGGGGTTAGCCTCTATGCCTTGGGCCGAGACCAGGAACCCGAGAAGCTTGCCCGCAGGCACGCCGAACACACACTTTTCGGGGTTCAGCTTCATGCGCGTGGAGCAGAGACTCTCGAAGGTCTCCACTAGATCCGAGAGCAACGTCCCTTGGTCGCGCGTTTTCACAACCAAGTCATCGACATACGCCTCAACATTACACCCTATTTGACTACCCAAGTAATGCAAGTAGTACGCTAAAAAGTAGGGCCTGCATTCTTTAAACCACAAGGCATAGTTGTATAACAATAGGTTCCTACAGAAGTAATGAATGCAGTTTTTTCCTCATCCTCCCTAGCCATGCGAATCTGATGATACCCTGAGTATGCATCTAAGAAGCACAAAAGGTCGCACCCCGCAATGGAGTCGACAATCTGATCTATGCGTGGCAGGGGACAAGGGTCCTTAGGACATGCCTTGTTGAGGTCGGTGTAGTCGATGCACATCCGGAGCTTGTCGTTCACCTTGGGGACGATGACCGAGTTCTCGAGCCACTCCGGATGTATGACCTCCCGGATGAATCCGACCACCAGTAAGCGCGCCACTTCTTCATGGATGAAGGCTTGGCGCTCGGGGGCTTGTCACCGTACTTTCTGCCGGACGGGCCTTGCGTCCGGTCGCACGGCCAGACGATGCTCGATCACCTCCCTGGGCACCCCGGGCATATCCGACGGCTTCCACGTGAAGATGTCAGTGTTTGCCCGCAGGAAGGAGACGAGCGCGTCTTCCTATTTGTCGTCCAGTTGACCGCCAATCTTGACGGTCTTGGACGGATCGCCGGCCAGCGCCACCTCCTTCACGGGGACCTCGTCACTTGAGCTCATCCGCTTCCAGGGGCGTGAGACGAGGAGGCCTCGGGCCTCTCATCACCGCCCGCGGGCTTTAGGACCGCGGTGAGGTCGCTTGCGCGCTGCTCCGCGCAGGCTAACGTGATCTTGAGATCACCGTGGATGGTGATGGGGCCGCGTGGGCCCGGTATCTTCATCTGGAGGTAGGCATAGTGGGTGGCTGCCATGAACTTCACCAACGCGGGCCTCCCCAGCACCGCGTTGTAGGGCAGATTGAGATCCGCCACATCGAAGTCGATCTGCTCGGTGCGGAAATTGTTAAGGCCACCGAACGTGACCGGGAGGTCAATGTGACCTCGAGGCAATGTGTGCCCCGGCGTCATGCCGATGATTAGAAGGGACGGCTAGAGTTTCATCCCTGGGACCTTGATGAGATCATAGGCCGTGGGGGAGAGGATGTTGAGGACGACGCCGCCATCTATCAGGACGCGCCTAAACTTGACATTGCAAATGGTGGGGAAGACCACCATCGCAATTTGTCCACCCCCGGCAATGCACGGGGGTGGTCAGTCTGGTCGAAGGTGAGCGGGATCTCCGACCATCGAGCCCGCCGAGCGGCCTCATGAGTGGGGACCGCAGCTAGAAGCTCGCGCTTCATGGACTTGAAGCTGCGGCGGGAAGCATGAGCATATTCTCCCCCATCCATGGTGGCGACGGTGGCCTTAGGCTCCTGGAAGCCCAAGTCACCGTCGTCATCATCATCGGCGGGGGCCTTCTCCTTGGCCTCACTTCGCCGGTCGCAGTTAGGGGCCGTGGGACCCTGGCTCCCATGGCGTTCTTGACCGCGCGGTAGTCAGCAAGGTCGTGGAGGGAGGCGTTGTGCACGGAGCACCACTTGCCCGCCTGGCGCTCCCGACCGGGAGCGCCGGTGTTCTTGCTGCCGTCGCCCGCGGCCCTTCCCTTGCGAAGGGGCCGCGAAGCGCCTTCGGCGGCGAGGACATGTCCCTCCTTGCCGGAGCAGGCAGTCCTCTTTTTCCTCCTCTTCTCTCGCTGCCCGGAACGAGCAGTGGACTCGGGGGCAACTGCTGTCGCCGCACCAGAGCCGGAGGAGTTCCAGATCCAAGCCTCCTCCTTTCGGGCCACGCGGTCCGCGAGCTCGAAAAGTTGGGGGTCTAGGGCTCCTTGGAGGCTATCTTCTCCAACATGCGATTGTGCCGCACGCCTCCCCTAAATGCATATATTACCGCGTGCGCGGGGATACAGGGGATGGTGTTGCGGACTTGGCAGAACCGCTGTATATATGACCAAAGGGACTCATCGTCGCTCCGCTGCACTGCGTGCAGATCAGCTTCTTCTCCTGGGCACGGATATGTGCCCTGAATGTTCGTGGTGAACTGTTGGCACAAGTCCTCCCAGGAGTGGACCGAGGCGGGTGGCAGGTTCATAAGCAACCCCGCACTTGGCCTTTTAGGGCCATGGGAAAGAAGTTCGCCATGACTCTGTCGTCACCCCTCGCCGCTTCTATTCCAGTCGTGTGGATATGGAGAAACTCGGTGGGGTTGACGCTACCGTCGTATTTCTCCGGGATGCTGGGACGGAACTTTGGGGGCCATCGGACATTCCGAAGACTCGCCACAAAGGCTCGACATCCAGCCCCGACGACGGGGGAAACGGGGGGCCGGCCCTTATAGCCGTTGGGGTGCACCGCGGCCGTAGACGCGACGCCCTCCCCCATTTGGGTGGGGCGGCGCTCGTCGCGCCGACGCTCGATGTTGAGCCGAGCGCCCGGCCCGTCATATATACTCTCGTGACGCCCGCGAGTAGCCGTGGGCGTCGACGAGGGAAGCTTGGACGAGCGGCGGTCGTGAGCCACCGCTCACCAAGCTCTCCGCCTTGCAGACAAAGAGGTAGCAGCCACGGTGCCGGACGATCTGGCTGCCGACGAGCAGCCGCCGTCGTCCAGCTGCTGCTGTGCCGCCTGGACCAGGTTAGCCACATCGTCAAGCCAACGCTGGACAGGAGCTTCCGGGTCTGAGGCGATAGGCGGGTGGCACAAGAGCGCTCCCGCCACCTGGAGGGCGCCCTGAGGGGTGCCGCCGTTGCCGTAGACCAGACGGCGACGCGCCTTAGGATGGCGCCGCCGTTCGTCACTGGGCTACGGTGAGGTGGCGGAGCCCTCCGGTTCCCCCCGCGCTTTCCTCCGCCCAGGACTCCGGCGTGGAGGCGGGGACGGGGTGTGTGCTCGACGACGAGGATGTAGCTCTCCACCGTCGTCGCTGACGCTCGGTGTGGGCGTGCGGACCACTGCCTCTTCAGCCATAGGGCTGACTTGGCGAAACTTGGCGTGCACGGAAGGAATGGGAGCCGAGGAATGCGTCTATGCGCCCCTACCTAGCGTGCCAGCCAGCTGACGGAGGATAAACTCCCCAGCAGGGGACTGTGGAGACCCCCCTTTTGAGTTCGGCCCAGGGCACAAAAGAGAGGTGTTCCCAGCTCTGGCTCCGGTGCGCCGATCACGTAGAGAGGGAGAAAGGAAGAGTTTCGCGCCAGAGGAGACAGTGGCACGAGAGATTATATAGGTTCGGGCCACCGGCGAGGCATAATACCCTACTCCTGTGTGATGGACTATATGTGTGTTCTTGTTCTCAGGGATCGAACCCCCCTCCCTCTAGGCCTGGGCCTCCTTTTATATTCCCAAGGGGACACCACATGGGCCGAACAGACTACATTCTAGAGAAAAGGGAAAAAAGCTCTCTTACAATTAAGGGCCACACTGTGACATGCGGCAGAAGTCCACCGTCCTGTAGCGCCGGCACGACTCCTGTCAGACCGCCCATCTTTCATGCGTGACACCGTGCGTCATTCTTCATTAAACGACCGGAGACTTGCTTATCCAACTGTATGCGGTGAAGCGTGCCAGGTGATTAGACCTGGCGCACCAACTCTGGTGAGGTGAATGAGCCAAACCGGCTCACATGATTTTGATGTGACCCGACGGGACACGCAGCATACCTACCGGACGTGCGGCTGCATGCCTTGTACTATGCTGCGTCCCATCGGTCATTCGCACCAGTCATGCACCGGTCAGCCGACTGTGACTAGTGTCTGGCGCGCGCGTGTCATCCCGCATTTAATGCGGCACGTGCGCGCGCAGGCGCACTCCGGCTGTACCGCCATTAATGGGGGTAGGTGAGCGCCGGGAGCGCTCACCTACTCCGACACACGTGGCGGCAGCCCGAGGGGGTCAGGGGAGCCCGACCCCTGCCGCGGTATTCATCGGGAGGCGCCACAACTTATGCCGGGCGGCCGCCATGTCACCCCCGGGCCCGATCCCCCCTCGGGGGACGGTCACATAGGCGTACGGGGCCACCTCAAGCCCAAAGTCGGCATATCCCTGGGCCCATGTCAAAGACAGTTGTAAATTCCTACATGGAATATAGACTTTTCTTCCAATATTCCTTATTTTTAATTCCAATTTAAGTTATTTTTAAATTTATTCCTATTTGGACTCTAGACTTTTCTTCCAACATTCCTTACTCCCTCCGTCCAAAAAAACCCAATCCTGGGTATGAACCTGGACAATGTTTGTCCAGGTTCAAATGTGTGTCCAGGTTCAAACCCACGATTGAATATTTTTTGGGACGAAGGGAGTCTGTTTTAATTTCAAGTTTTACTTCTTTCAAAATTGTATTTCTATATGGACTCTAAGCTCTACTTTTAATTTTCTTTTTTTAATTCCGACTTTCAATTAGTTGTAAATTCCTATATGGACTCTAGACTTTTGTTCCAATATTCCATATTTTTACTTTAAATTTTAGTTATATCTAAATTGAATTTCTATTGGACACTAACCTCTACTTTTAATTTTATTATTTTTTAATTTCGAATTTAAGCTATTTTTAACTTGTATGTACTTTTAATCTCTATTTTTTTTAATTCTAACTTTCAATTAGTTGTAAATTCCTATATGGATTCCAGACTTTTCTTCCAATATTCCTTTTTTCAATTCCGAATTTCAGTTATTTCTAAATTTATTCCTATATGGACTCTAGACTTTTCTTGCAATATTCTTTATTTTTAATTTCAAGTTTAAGTTATTTCTAAATTATATTTTTATATGGACTCCCGTTATCTTCGGACTTTAAAAGAGTGAACCTTATCATCTTCACGTTTCTAATTTTATAGTTTTTAGAAGTCACACCAGTCGCTATCTCTTACTTCTATGTCACTCTTTTATTTGTTTGCTCGATCTACTACGGTTTCAATTTATCCTCCTTAGAACTTTAAAATTGAACCTTATAAGTTTTAGATTTAATTATCTCGTTGGCTTTTATTTTTATAATTTTTAGAAGTCTCATCAAACGTCGCCACTCTACTCCTCTACGGCTTGTCCGCCGCCTCCTGTCTTTATTGTCATTGAAATTTTAAAAATCGAACATAATAATCGTTGGTGCTCATTTTTGAATTTCTAGAAGTCCCGCCAAACCGTAAGTGGCATTGCCAATATACTCCTCTATGGTCCACCCGATACCTTTCCTTTTAATTATCATTGAGATTTCAAAAATCAAACGTGATTATCATTATGGTTTTTTTTTACTTTCTAGAAGTCCCGACCACCGTGATTGTGCTGCTTAACGGGTTGCCCGCCATCTATCCTCTCAATCGTCATTGGGATTCTATTAGGGGTTTTGTTTATAGTTTTTACGCCCACTGCCTTCCATCTTTATTATCATCGAGATTTTACAAATCAAACATGATTATCATTGGAGTTTATTTTTTACTTTCTAGAAGTCCCTCCAACCATCGTGATCGTGTTGTTTCAACAGCATGTCTGCCGTTGCTCCACTTAATCATCATTGGATTCTATTTGGGATTTTGTTTATAGTTTTTAGATGTCCCATCAACCACTGTCATCCTACTCCTTTACAGCCCTGTTGCTTCTCCCTCTTTATTGTCATTTGTCATTATTGTGTTTCTAGATAGATTGTATTTTTTGAAAATTCCATATTTTTTATTCCAATATAATGCTATTTATAAATTTTATTCCTACTGGAACTCCAATTAATTATTTTTATATTTTTAGAATTTAATTTCCTTTTTATTCCAAATTTTAATTAAACTAGTGTTGTAGATGGTCTCATCTTTCGATATTGCTTATTTTTTATTCCAAAGTTTAATTAATCTAGTGTTGTAGATGGTCTCATCTTTCGATATTGCTTATTTTTTATTCCAAATTTTAGTTTTCAAATTTTATTCCTACATGAACTCTTATTTTTATTTTTCTAATTTCATAATTTATTTTGTTTTTTATTCTGAATTTTAATTAATCTCCTATTTGGTTCTATATGGACTTTTATTCCAATATTGCTTATTTTTAATTCCGAATTTAAGTTATTTTTAAATTGTATTCATACATGAAATCTCTGTTTTTCCATTTTCTAATTTCAATTCTAATTTATTTTTATCTAAATTTTAATTAATCTCGTATTCAGTTATCTATGGACTCTTCTTTCAATATTACTTATTTTTAATTCCAAATTTCAGTTATTTACAAATTGTATTCATTCTTGAACTCTCTTTTCTTCTTATCTAGTTTTAAAATTTATTTTATTTTTATTCCAAATTTTAATTAATCGTGTATTCGGTTCTATATGGACTCGTCTTCCAATATTGCTTATTTTTAATTCCAAAGTTATTTCTAAATTGTATTTCTAGTTGGTCTCTCCTTTTATTTTTCTCCAATAAATGTGGGAATTTCTAACCTTCACAGTGAACATGGTGCCTCCTTTCAAAACTGTTTTAATAATATAATTAGCTAGGTGGCCCGTGCAATTGCGCGGCTAGCACCCATACAAAATTGTTTATTTTTTACAAATGATTTTACTTAAAATTTGTTAAATATCTATCTAGTTGCTTAAGATTTTCAAAGACCGAAATTTATCATTTGCGTGTTTCCAATTTTATAGTTTTTAAAAGTTGCTTCGGTCGATACCCCTTACTCATTTATAAGGCCTTTATTTGCTTGTTGATCTATAACTATTTCTATTCATTTTCCATGAAATCTTTAAAAATTAGACCTTTTAGTTTTTAGAGTTCATTTCTTGTTGGGTTTTATTTTTATATTTTTTTAAAAGTTCCATCAAACACCGCCACTGTACTCCTCTACGGCCCCTCGGCTGCCTCCTTTCTTTATTCCAAATTTTAATTAATCTCGTCATATGTTCTAGATGGTCTATTATTTCAATAGTCTTTATTTTCTATTACGAATTTTAGTTATTTATAAATTATATTTCAAGAAATCTTATTTTTATTTTTCTAATATCTGAATTTACTTTATTTTTTATTTTGAATTATAATATATCTCGTGTTGTGTTATAGATGGATTAATTGTTGTTTCAATATTTCTTTTTTATTCTGAATTTTAGTTATTTCAAAATTTTATTCCTACTTGAAATCTTCTTTTTCTTCCTAATTTTAGAAATTTATTTATTTATTATTATGAATTTTAATTAATAATGTATTGGGTTCTTATAGAATTTATTTTATTTTTTATTTCGAATTCTAATTAATCTCGTGTTGTGTTGTAAATGGATTAATTGTTGTTTCAATATATCTTTTTTATTATGAATTTTAGTTATTTCAAAGTTGTATTCCTACTTGAACTCTTCTTTTTCTTTCCTAATTTCAGAAATTTATTTATTTTTTATTCCGAATTTCAATTACTTACGTATTGGGTTCTTATATGAACTCCTCTTTCAATATTGCTTATTTTTAATTCCGAATTTCAGTTATGTTTTAGATTATATTTCTACTTAGATTCTTCCTTTTCTTTTTATTCAATTAATGTGGGAATTTCTAGGCTACACAGCGAACGTGGTGATTTCTTTTCGAGCTATCTTAATAATATAATATATAGATAGATAATAGATAGATAGATAGATAGAATAGATAGATGGATTGGCAACACTCATGTTGATTTGGTTTTTCAAAACTTAGATGGTTTAGACTATTCGAAAGAGTATTTTGTTTGCCAACTCATCGTCTCTTATACCTATTTAAAAATTCATCTTACCTGTTTGGCTGTGCGACATGTGTCTCATCAATCCCGGCTAGCTCCGGCATAGCCTTAGAAAGTCGAACTAAAATTTAGACCCATGTATATCGACAGGCCGAGTTTTAGGCTCATTCAAACGCAGAACGCCAAACGAGAGGACTCAATAAGTTCTATACTTCCATAGCCGGAGCTCTGAAGATTTCATATCTACTCGAGGGATCGAAGTTCGTGAATCTCTCTATAACATTTTCAGGATCAGCTTCTTAGTTATGCAGCCTCTTCACGTGGTTCTACAAGAACACGATTACACGACACGGCAGCCATCCTTCGGCTTGGCTTCTTCACGTTCGTGGATCGTGGTGTGCTAGGCTGCTAGCTGAGCAGGAACACGCCAGATTCGGTGCTTATTCGGCTGCATATATATCAGAACTGCTTCTCCTATTTTGTTCGTTCGCTTGCTTTCTTCGCAGCATAATCGTCAAATCGATTAGTGCAAGGAGTCTTTGCAGTTGTGTTTGTCGTACAAGGGCGAACGAAATGGCGTCATAAATCTTGTCTCGCATACCGTACGTTGGCACACCTATCCTCGACGTACAGTATACTTCCATTCTAAAATATAATAATATAACAGGATCTCATCTTTTCCCTTATACTTATACTTATCAGCTAAAATTTAAATTTTCAACCTTAAATTTAAAATTGATTTTGAGGTTTTTTCATCGAAGTTTATTTTTCAACCTTTACTTTAGATCGCTTAGAACACATATATAAAAATTTTGTTCACAAATTACTTTTCGTTCACAAATATGTCGTTTGGCTTATTGCATGAATAAGCTAAACGATGCGCTGCTACTCTCTCGGTCCCAAAATATAATAACTTTTGGGTGAATAAGATACATACTAGTACTATGAATTTGGATAAATCCTGTGTACAGATTCGTAGTAATAAGATATATCTTATAAAAAAATTGTTATATTTTAAAATAAAGGGAGCACTAATCATTACACTCTCTATCTTAAAATAAGCGCACTTCTCTAGTTTAAATTTGAATTAGATGAGTGCACTTATTTTGGAACAAAGAAAGTATTAGAGTAAACTACAACTTGAGTTACCTGTTAGTGCTAAAAATTCACTTTGGATCACTTTTAAACCAATCTTTTCACTTTTTAAACCGGGTAACTTTACCATTTTTTCGGTTTAGACTACCAAACTCTTATTTTTGTCTACTCTCCATTTTGATTAGATATATTATACGTATAGGAGGGGATGCTTACCGGTGTACTGAAATCGATTTAATTGAGGTTATGGATGGGTGCTGAACAAAATGTTTGGTGTGGTCCAAACTGAAAATAATAACTAAGTTACTCGGTTAAAAGTGAAAATAATTGTTTAAGGATGGATCAATAAAATGTGACCCAAATTATAATTCACTCATCTGAAGAGAGCTCTACTACACTTGAAAACAAAATAAATTCATGTTTGGCAACTTTAGAAATGGACGAACAACTTTGGAAACGGGACTACTAGCAATCATGCAACACCACCTCTAATATCCAATCCTGCGTGTCATCATCGCCTTTGCGCGTGATACTAATTATTTCCATGGACGCTGGTTTGGAGCAGTATAAACGGCCGTAGAGGTGGCAATGGCAATTTGGCATATCGGCTTTGCGTTGCGTTGTCGTCTTCCCGGGGACCCGGACGATGGGCCGCGTCATGGATTAAGCCTCCTTGGTCTGCGCAACGGCGCCACGGCGGCGCAGCCATTCACTTCTCTCGTTTCAGGGAAAGGACGACGAGAGAGAAGCTGCGGCTAAGCTGGTGGCGCGCCGCCACCTTCGCATGGAAGCCGCTCCCGAGATAGAGAGGTGCGACGGCGCCGCCGACGTGGAGTCGGACCACGACCACGCCGCCGGCGCCGAGGGCGTGAAGGTGCCGCCGCCGTGGCGCGAGCAGGTCACGGCGCGGGGCATGGTGGCGGCGCTGCTCATCGGATTCGTCTACACCGTCATCATCATGAAGCTGGCGCTCACCACGGGGATCATCCCCACGCTCAACGTCTCCGCGGCGCTCCTCGCCTTCCTCGCGCTGCGCGGATGGACGCGCGCCCCAGCACTCCTCGTCGGCGCCACCGCCACCTCCTCCTTCCGGCGCCCCTTCACCAGCCAGGAGAACACCGTCGTCCAGACCTGCGCCGTCGCCTGCTACACCATGGGATTCGGCGGTGCGCGCAGCGCGCCCTACTACTACTTCTTCTTAGATTTCTTGCCCAAGTCTTTCTTAATTTGTTCGTGGGCTTGGTTTTCTGCATATAAAATTGGGGGATATTGCGCGCACAGGTGGGTTCGGGTCGTCGCTTCTGGCTCTGAACAGGAAGACGTACGAGTTGGCCGGGGTGAGCACGCCGGGCAACTCGCTGGGGAGCTACAAGGAGCCCGGGGTCGGGTGGATGACCGGATTCCTGTTTGCGATTAGCTTCGTTGGGCTCCTTAACTTGCTTCCGCTCAGAAAGGTGTATATACTTTGCCCACAATTTTTGTTCCGTTGGTACTGAACATTCAATGGATTAAATTAAACCTATCCCTGCAAATTCAGGACTCTCTGGTGTTCTAGCTATTATGTTCGTTAATCTATCTTTCAGTGAACTGATTTTTATTTTCTCAGTTTCGTTTCGGATTTTCGGAGAATATAGCTCAGTTGTTGCATGTGAAATCTGTGCTATATTCTCAGTTTTGTGCTGGTATTAAAATTTGTGAACTCACTTCATTTTAAGATAATTTTCTTTTTATGTAAATAGGGTGTTGTTACATTTATAAATTTTTCTATCTAATGATATGGATAGGTGCAACTATCAATGTTTTCTGATCTCAGGTCTACCAGACTACCACTATCTATTTTACTTTGTTAGGTTCTTGACCTGCTTTATATTGCTAACCTTTAACTAGAACTACTTGTTCAGACTCCAGAGTAATGAGGATGTGCCTAAACTAACTTATCACATCGTGTGCATGGCATGGAAACCCAACTAACTTGCAACAGTTCAACACCAATTGGTAGTTCTACATAGTACACATATTAATATTTGGTACGCGGCATTACATTTCCATTATCCTCAACCAACAAATTGACTAAAATGCTAAAGTGAAATGAACTTTTTTGAGACCAACAAAATGTCATAGACTAAATGAGACAATTGTACACAAGAATTCCCTTCTAGTTACTCTTCTTCAAGTCGAAAAAATGTGTCATTACAGTTTTTAGTTTGAAGACAGAAACCAGTTTTCTTTGCATTCGTCTGTCCCACCTAATGATGTGCATGACATTTTCAGGCTTTGATCATAGATTATAAGTTAACCTATCCAAGTGGGACTGCAACTGCTGTCCTTATAAACGGATTCCATACTCCTCAAGGAGAAAATAGTGCAAAGTATGGTCCAGGTCTCACTTGTGCTAAATACATCATCGCAGTTTGTGATAACTGGTATGAATTATTAATTCTACTTTTCATGCCAGGAAGCAAGTCCGCGGATTTCTGAATTGCTTTGGGATCAGCCTCTTTTGGAGCTTCTTCCAATGGTTCTACACTGGTGGAGAGAGTTGTGGGTTTCTTCAATTCCCTACCTTTGGTCTAAAGGCTTGGAAACAAACGTATGCACTATTAGTCACCCATTGTTTGTACCCCTACTTTATGCATATTCGTCAGGCAGCCAGATTCTCCTAACTATCATGTTTTTTTTTTTGCTGCAGGTTCTATTTTGATTTTAGCCTCACATATGTTGGTGCGGGAATGATCTGCCCACACCTTGTAAACCTCTCCACACTCTTTGGCGCAATACTTTCTTGGGGGATAATGTGGCCACTGATCAGCATACAAAAGGGTAACTGGTATCCTGGAAATGTTTCTGAAAGCAGCATGACAAGCTTGTTTGGTTACAAGGTCAGGCACACAATTTACCTTTTCCTCAAAATAGTCTGATGTGAATCCATGATTTTACATATGGTATAGCATCTCTAATTTTCTCCTTGTCAGTCCTTCATGTGTGTAGCTTTGATCATGGGGGATGGCCTTTACCACTTCATAAAAGTAACAGGTATCACTGCTAAGAGCCTGCATGAACGATCCAATCGCAGACATGTTAAGAAAGGTAAACGCGCTCTGCGAAATTAACAATTTCTAAGTTTTGTCCCCTCTTTTATCACCAAGGTAGCTGAAGCTGAGTGAATTGCAGCGACAAATGAGGATACATTTGTAATTGATGATATGCAGCGTGACGAGTTCTTCAACAAAGACTATATTCCAAACTGGCTAGCATATACTGGATATGCCTTACTGAGCATTGTTGCGGTAATTGCGATACCCGTAATGTTCCAACAGGTGAAGTGGTACTATGTTGTTGTAGCCTATGTACTTGCTCCTGTGCTGGGATTCTCCAATGCCTATGGAACTGGGCTAACTGACATGAACATGAGCTACAACTATGGCAAGATTGCTCTCTTCATTTTTGCAGCTTGGGGAGGGAGGGACAACGGTGTCATTGCTGGTCTTGTTGGTTGTGGGATAGTGAAGCAGCTAGTACAAGTCTCTGCTGATTTGATGCACGACTTCAAGACTGCTCATCTGACATTAACATCACCAAGATCCATGCTTGTTGGGCAGGCCATTGGTACAGCCATGGGCTGCATAATCGCTCCACTCACTTTCTTGCTCTTCTACAAAGCATTTGATATTGGGAACCCTGATGGATACTGGAAGGCTCCATACGCCCTGATATTTCGAAACATGGCTATTCTTGGTGTCGAGGGCTTTTCTGCACTACCAAAGCACTGTCTTGAGCTGTCTGTTGGCTTCTTTGCTTTTTCTGTGCTCATCAACCTTATGAGGGACTTCTTGCCACGCAAGTACAGGAATTATGTGCCCCTGCCGACGGCAATCGCTGTGCCATTTCTTGTTGGTGCAAATTTTGCTATTGACATGTGTGTGGGAAGCCTGATAGTCTTTGCCTGGCACAAGATCAACAGCAAGGAATCTGCGTTGCTAGTGCCAGCAGTTGCGTCTGGCTTTATTTGTGGAGATGGTATATGGATGTTCCCTTCTTCCCTGCTTTCTCTTGCTAAGGTTAAGCCACCCATCTGCATGAAGTTCACTCCCGGAAGCTAGGAAAACAGGCGTTTCCTGGATGGTGAGTTGGACAGAGTATGATAGGTGAGATGACTAATATAATCTTTTTGGCATACTAATGATGTTCTGTTACTGTATTCTTCTTTCTATGAATTGTGCTTATTGGAGGTTATCTGTTTCTTCAGATAATGGATAAACCGGCCACTGTATCCAGAGATGCACAAAACCACCATCACTTGTTATAATAGTTCCACGCTATTTTGGAAAGATGAAAATGCAACAAGTTAGACGAGTATTAAAGAGACACCTTGGAGGTTATCTGTTGGTGTCTTCAAAATCAGTTTTTCTCTGTATTTCCAGAGGGAAGTGATTCTTCAGACTACTGGTACCGGTTGTGTATTGTGTGAGTACATAATAGAGAACTTGTAGTTCTGCATCATTTTGAAGGATAAACAAGAATAGTTGTTTGTCACCATATAGTACTATTGCCCAACCTCCTGTATTTAGTTATTTTAGTTTGTTTTTTAGATAGTTAAGACTACAGCAAAGAGTTAATTAATAACTCTGTCGAATAATAGTGTAACCTTGCAAGTAGCAGCGCCTCATCACGTACATATTGTATTTTTGGAGTGTGTTTCATTCAGAACCTTTCTGGATTCTGACTGGAACTTCGCTGGAACTTCTGGCGAAATTTCTGTGTTCCTCTCCTGCCGCATCCCAGGCAGGTGAAGAGCTCTCAGCTCTGCCTAGTGAACCCAATGGAAAGTAGCAATGGACTTTATTTTATTTTTTGGATAAAGGGGAGAGGGAGACCCCAGCTTGTACTGAAAGCTGATATAGTTCTTACAAAAGTAAATAAAAACAGAAAGAGTTGATGATTAGGACATCAGCTTACAATCATCACAGCAAAAGAAACAACCTACACCACGTTACCATACCAGGCTCAGTTACAGGAATATGGCTAGGTGTGTGGTCAATTTCCACCTGTATGGTAACGTTACGATGCTTCAACCTTTATGAAAAATTTCCTTTGATTCTGATTCATATGTTTCCTCTATAGTTCAATTAAACGGTTATTTCTGTGTTTTGCAATCATCTATTTTAGACTTACATTTCTATCGTAATCCTGTATTTTTTTCATCTCTGTTATTTCATTCCTCCGGGTTTTTTTTTCATTTCTACAATTGAAAGTTATTCTAAAGAGGCAGAAGCACTTGTTGGGCCGCGGATAGAGCTCCCGTGCCCGGTGCGCATCGGCGTCACGACCCGTCTTCGCCCACGTTGGTGGACGGCAGGTCGGTCCTCCGCAAAGCAAATGTTTGGGTTCACACCCATGTCCCTCTCACTCCCACACAAGTCCCAGGCCCAGCACGACCGACTGACCGACCCAGCATGCGCCACGAGAGCTTGAACGGTGGCGACGCACGCCCGCGCGGCTCCCGGCCCACCCAGAGAACGCGGCTCGCCGCAGCGGCAATATGCTCCGCTCCTCTCGCGGTAGCCCCTTCGCTTCCGCCTGCCGTGCCAAACGCGCGCTGACGCTGAGGCTAGCTACTCGGGTCAAGTCTTCCGCCAGTCCGCCTCCGCCCACGGGTATGTCGCCGCTGGTTTGCACCTTTGAACGAACCGCAGTAAAATAAAAATGAAGGGGCGAAATTCATGTGCCATTTCCTGAGCAATCTTTGGCCTTTCTGCCTATGCATTTTGCTGATATCAGTGTGTACCAGACGCTGTTAATTAATTTCCGAAATGGAAGACCATGGAAGCCCTTTACCAGCGGTCAGACAATATCTGATGCTCGTGGCATGCTTATTTCATACTCTTGCATCCCAAAATATAATAACTTCTAGCACTTAAGATTTATCCTAAAATATAATAACTTCTTCACCAGCATTATCTTCCCAACCAATCATAACTCTCCACCTTTCACTTTTTCCACTTATTTCCACTTCTCAACCAATTACAATATATTCCCTTTTAATTATACCTACTTTATAATAACTGTGTTCAATCCTAAAACTTCTTATATTTTGGAACGTATGGAGTACGTGATTAAACATTGCCTCCGATCGAGATACGATGCCTCATTCACTACCTTTGCTAAATGCTAGTAGCTCTTTCCTTTTGATCCCCAGGTAGACGATCTGCCCTCGCAAGGAAGATGTTGTATACAGGGGCGGAGGGCTCGGTAGGACAAGGTGTGGTGCTCACCATACCTTGCTCCTCCGGCCTACCCCCCATCCCCTCGGTTGTAACCTTAGGTCACGGACAAGTTTGGGGGATAGATGGGAAAGCGTAATTCTCCAACTTATTCTAATAATGAGTTCGAATGTAAAATGCGTAGTGCTATTAAATGGTATTTTTCTATTGATCATATCCCCCCGCTACAGGATTTTGTCCAGCTTTATATAGCTTACATCACATATGCGAGATTACATCTTTACCCTCATGGATCTTCATGAGCTGACTATAATACCCCTGCCAGGTTAACAGCCTTGAGGGTGTTTTGGTACATTTTGAAGGTCTAAACAGTCTTTTGACTGCCAGCTGGTTGAGAGTGATCCCTGTGGAATATCCTCATGGAATCTTCTTAGCTCGAGTAAAGTTTTCCCTCGAGCTCCTTGATCGAATCGTCTTTTCCATCTCGGATGTTCGAACACTCTTTTCCGCTTGCTGGTTCCTTGGACTTTACCTGCCATACACGATGGTTATCTACATGGGATAAATCACTCGAGGAATGTTAGCTTAATTGACCCAAACAAAAACTCCACATAGTGTTTTCCCACTTGAATAGTGTTTTCCTGTTCGGGTAGTGTTTTCCTGCTCGGGTAGTA
Source organism: Oryza punctata (assembly GCA_000573905.2). NCBI lineage: Eukaryota > Viridiplantae > Streptophyta > Magnoliopsida > Poales > Poaceae > Oryza > Oryza punctata. The sequence continues at coordinate 31,075,502 of CM002489.2, read as the reverse complement.
CTTTCCTGCTCGAATAGTACTTTCCTGCTCGAGTAGTGTTTTCCCGGTTGGATGCTTAAAGCCCTGAACTTCTATTCCCTTAGTGTTTTGACCGAACGAGGAGGATGGTGTTTACCTCCTACTACAACACCCTCCCACTCTGGCAGAGCGAGTGCCGCGCCGCGGACGCAAAGAGAGCGAGGGCAAGGGCGAGCGACCGTGAGACGACAGCGCACGGAGCGGAAACAGGCCCAAACAGGCAAATTGCGAAAGTTATTAGGCCCATTGGACTTGTTTTGTGTAAATGGGGCTTTTGACCTTGAAACCCTAGACCCAAATTTCCCCTTCCCCAATTCTCCAATCCCGGAATCCCCAATCCATCCGGGAGGGAGGTGGCCCTGGTCGGCTGGTGGCGACGTTGGCGTGCTGCGCGCCGTCGTGAGGAGGGGCCTCGGTGCGCGGTGGGCTCCCAGGCACAGAGCGGTTGTGCTGTGCTGCCTGCTGTGCGTACCGGGGGGCGGCGCGTGGTGGTGCGTCAGCCGGCATAGGGCAGGCCGGTAGGTAGTGGCCAGTGGCAACCCATTAGCCCAGCAACTCAGCAAGGCAAGCAAGCAGTCATCACTCCATCGACACAAAATGGATAGAAAGAGGAAAGGAAAGGCAATAGCATCACAAAGAGGTACATATTGTTCAATTGTTGACAATTTCAGAACATCATTGTTGTAGATTCGAAGTGTACAGATTTGTTGAAAAAAATGCATGGAAAATGATATCCCAATACCAAACATGAATGATCTAGTACCCAGGTTTAGTCAATCAAGAAAAGGAGGGAGAAACAATGTCACAACCGCACATTTCTTTTGTGTTGATACTTTTTATGCAGCAATAGATGTTATTATCACAGAGTTGAATATTCGTTTTAATGAGGTATCATCCGAATTGCTTGTTTGCTTTGCTTCTCTTGATCCTAGAGATTCTTTCTCTAAGTTTGATGTGGAAAAGCTTTCCTGACTTACGGAGATCTATCATGAGGATTTTTCTTTTGATGATCGCAGGATTATAAGAGATCAACTACAAACATTCATCCTTCATGTGCGAAGACTTGAGGAGTTCAAAGTTTGTCATGATTTCGCCAGCCTTGCAAAAAAGATGGTTGAACTTGAGAGACACATTGTATTTCCGTTGGTATATCGTCTCATTGAGTTGGCATTGCTTTTACCGGTGGCGATTGCATTAGTTGAGAGGGCCTTCTCGGTAATGAAGATTATCAAAATGGAGCTACGCAACAAGATGTCGGATGGTTGGCTCAATGACTTAATGGTGTGCTACATCTAGAGAGAGATATTCAAAGGACTTGATTTTCAAAAAATCAAAAAAGCATTTGAGAGAAAGAAAACTAGGCAAATGCAATTGCCTAAATCTCCTAGACCTAGAAGCAATTAAATATTTTATTTTTGGTACGCTTTCACATTTTATTACACTCATTGTTTTTATCTTCTCAACCTCAAATATAGTATACTAATCAATCTTTTGATATTGGTTTTGCAGTTTCTACATATGTCTATCTATCTTTACTAGTTCCTATATGTGATGTATTACTGAAAGCTGGAATCTTGAGGGGTTGAGGTATTTTTGAGTGCCTACTCTTCTATTTACACTTTTGGCAAATCGATGATGAATTGTGAACTTGTGATTAGTGTTTGTTGTCATGCTTAATATATACTTGATGAGATAATGTTGCGTTGTACAATATCTTGCATTGAGATTGCTTTTTTTTCTTGCTTCTAGTTTTGTGCTATTTCTCATGCTAGTTATGGGCCACACCTAATTTTTTTTCCGTCCTCCTCCACTGGCTGTATACATGTATGTTGTATCAATCAATATGAACATGTGCCATTCAGCATCAAAGAGCAATTTTGGAGGTATCTATGATTCTGGAGTTGTTGCAGTACACAGTGGTGAACCTAGAATAAAAATTACTAGGGATCCAATACATAGTAATTATCTAATTATTAGCTAGTATATTAATTAAAATAACACATTATAGTTAGGATTGGATAAATTATCCGGGGTCCTGTGACCCCGGGTAGTTGTACGTGGGACAGTACATACCTTTGCCCCGCCTTCGCAAGAGCAATTTTGCCAGTCAAAAGATGCAAAATTCCAACGAATTTTCTCTGATTTTTGCCCTCCAGTCCGGTGTGTGAGAGCTACTTTGGAGAGTTCTCCAATTACCAAACGTCTTTAGCATGTGGGTTTTCCAATTGGAAATTGACACCTGCCAAGGCACGCGAGGTCAACACCAGAACAGCATGACGCCAAGTCGCCAACATGTGATGAGACTGCACGGCGTCTCATTGGCTATATTTAGTCAGCAGCGGAGGATGCCGCCCGGCACACAGGATGAGCAAAACGGTGGGATAGATAGATAGGCCAGCCAGAAAGCCGCCGTCGCCTGTCTGTCTGGTGCAAGAAACAGAAACATTCGCTGTGTATAAGTGGCAGAAATCGTCGCTCCAGTGTAAGCGGATCAGTTTTCTTTTTCCGGGAGACAGAGAGTGTGGTTGGGCTTGGCTGCCATGGCCGGAGGGAAGGCGGTGTACTCGTTCCAGGAGGTGAGCAAGCACAACGACCGGAAAGATTGCTGGCTCATCATCGCCGGCAAGGTTAGCCCCGCCACCACCACCTCCTCCTCCCTATCGTTTTTGTTCCATTTCGTTTTTGGCTCTCTGCCTGCACCGTAACTTACGCTAGCTGCCATTTCTTCCCCAGGTGTACGACGTGTCGCCGTTCATGGAGGAGCACCCCGGCGGCGACGAGGTCCTGCTGGCGTGCACCGGTGAGCTACCCGCCGCTCGATCTGATTCCCCCCACACCACATATGCTTTGAGACTTTCGATCGACATGATCACACAAGCTGATACATGGATTGAATTGAATTTGCCTCCTCTGCAGGCAAGGACGCGACCGCGGATTTCAACGACATCGGGCACACGGCGACGGCGAAGGAGCTGATGCCGCAGTACTGCATCGGCGAGGTCGACGCGTCCACGGTCCCGGCCAAGCCCACCTACCGCGTCGTCGCCGAGGACGCGAGCCCCGAACCGGGCGCCGCGAACCAGGGCGTTTGGCTCACGACGCTGCAGCTCGCCGTGCCGGTCGCGCTGCTGGGGCTGGCCTACGCGCTCCAGGACTTCGCCAAGACCAAGACGGCGTAGGACGGCTCTGCCGCTGCAGGCTGGCGGCCTCTTGGGATCGTCATCTGAATATGTGGTTTCATTTACCATAGGTCGAAGTGTCAAGTCTGTCAATTAATTGTACCAGTGCTAAGTGCTAGTTAATTATTAGTAATCTCCGTAAAAAAATAAATGTTTGCCGATGAAGTTTTGTTTTTTTGGTTGTCTGCTTTTCTGCCATTCTGCATCTCCGCATGAACCATCGTTCACACTTCACATTCTTTGGATCATCTAGAATCTTCCGTTTAGTAGTATAATGACTTAAAATCTGTGGACTAAGATTGAAGCAGGTTGAGGCAGTCATCTGCCATAATTCTTTGATACTCTTTTCTCAATACAAATGAGGGACCTGTTTAGTTTGTTGTCGTTTTCACTCTTACTAAATTTTAGCATCACCAAATTTTAGTAAACGCACTTCAACTATTGTTATCCCACCAAATTTTGGTATTTCTAGAATCTCTCTCTTAAAACTCTACCAAAATTTGGTAAAGGCATCAAAACAAAGCAACACTACCCAAATTTGCTAATGATAAAATGTGCCAAAATTTGGTATGGTTGATTTGAACAACAAAGTGAACAAACCCGAGATATACCTCAATGCTATGTATGTCTTCTTTAAATGTTGAAAAGCTTGTCCAGGGAAACATCGTCTAAGCAGGCAATTGAGCAAGCCAAGCATGGGGAAACTGACTGAGTAAATAATCTAAATACAAGAACCAACGACGTATATGAATTATTCCTATTAATATTTGCCAAGATGACAATGTAACAAAAAATTCCTTCCGCAGGATGAACAGAAAGAGAAAGAACACAGAAGAAAAATGAATATTCTTTTACATGTGTACCACCCGCCTAATCTATAAACAACATCCAACGGCAAACGAGGAAACCGAAGGAACTTACAATACTCCAGGGTTTACAACTCGCTATGAATCATTCCTGGTAGACCTGTAGTCAAGGGTCGTGGAGCGGCACATTGATATATACAGCATCACAAGGGTCTCGGCTTGGGCGTGAGTTGCGTACCTCAGAACTTGTACAGTTTAAACTGTTGGAGCTACTTGTGTTAAATTAATTAATTGATTCTACGAGACCAATATATAGTGCTAGGAGCCTGCTTCCAGCTGAAGAACTTGCTCTTGCTTTCCTCTTATAAATGAGGTCAATTCTTTTGGTGCAACAACCGACTTGAGCCACTCTTGAAGCTCCTCGCCCTCAACCTTTTCATTCTCTGAACAGGGCAAAGAAGAAAGCAGTCATGCATAGGTTAAACAATTTTCATTTTTAACCTAATGAAGCAAAACCCATAATGGAAAGGAGAGCCACAATAACATATGCAACCAGATAATTTGGTCTAGTTTTTACCTTCTAAATATGCTCCAAGGCCTTCCAAAACTGTAGGATTAGCACGGACAACTGAAAGAGCGACATCAAGGGCTGATTGAAGAAGGGCTTTTACTTCCCGCTGGACAAGGTCAACTAGATGGCCCTGTCATTAGATTTTGCAGTGTGAGCACAATACATGAAGATGGTAGCTTATGCATTTGTCAGGAAAGTGTAGGGACATTTTGAGACAGACCTGATCCCTTCCCCATGGAGAGCCTCCGGATTCATCTAGCCCACCATTTGACAATGTTGCTACCGATATCGGACCGATGCGCTGATTAAGACCATACTCTGCTACAGCCTTGTATGCCATGTCAGTGGCACGCCTTATGTCATCAAGTGCTCCAGTAGAAACACGCCCTGATAGTACTACTTCCTCTGCTGCCCGTCCACCCAAAAGTGTTACTAGACGTCCACGCAGTTCATCAACAAAGAGCAAATACCTATCTTCTGTTGTGGGAGGGGTGTACGTAAAGCCCAGTGCACCACCTGACCTTGGCAATATACTCAATTTCTGATGGAAAAAAAAGCACTAAAAAGTAAGGCCAATACGAACATTTTCTTAAATTGTTCTCTCGATAGTTGCTTGAGTTCAAACCTCCACACGTGGCTGCCCTGGCAGTAGGTTCGCTACAGCAGTTCCCACAACTGCATGACCAACTTCATGCCGTGCGACAACAGCCTTTTCATTACCCTTCAGCTTTGCATGTTTTTTCTCAATGCCCTAAGAAAATAATTCAACAGTTAGTTTCCAGGAAACAATGTGGAAGACTGGAAGTACAACAATGTCTACTCAACAGCCGGAACAGATACATCTTCCATAACAATATTGAACTAGGGCAAGGATCAACAAAAGGGTCATGCCTTCAGTGTTGAATCAATGGACAGCATGTAGGAAAAGAATGAGGACAGTAACATGATATGACATTATGGTGTCCCCATTATAAGAAAAGGAATTCCATAGAATCTACCACCAGAAAAAACTCACAAGTTGAACCATATTTCAAAAACTAAAGAAATTTTGACTACCAGCAAGGATGGAAATAGACATAAATGCATTGCAAGAAACCGAAGCATTTGGTGGACATAATGCACTGGCAGCTTTATTACCTATACTACAAAAGCAGAATTGGGAAGAGACAAGTCAAGAATAGTTTCAAAATGGATATCTAAATATTTGTCTTGTATAAGTTATCGTTCCACATATTCGTGTAATCCTCTATGCATTGCATGGTTAAGAAAACTAGGATAGAAATAAAAAACCAAGCAGAAGAAATTTCCTTGTATACTATGACCTTAAGCAAAACAACAATAGCAAACAAATTTGAGATAAAAGAACATACAGCAATAGAGCGCTCCACTGCACAGATGAAGTCAATTTTTTCCACTATTTCTTTATTTGATCTCCCAGCCAACAAAGCAGCTTCATTTACTAAATTTGCAAGGTCTGCCCTGTATAGTGTAAAAAGAATGTCAAATCAACTGAAAGTGCTACATGCCTATTAAAAAGGAACATAAGAATTCTCACCCAGTAAAACCAGTTGTCATTGCAGCAATGTCACTAAGATCTACATCTTTACCAAGCGGAAGCTCTTTTCTGCTCACATGAACTTTCAGAATAGATTCTCTTCCAAATCTGTCGGGAGCTTCAACCTATCACATAAATATCTATGATCTCAGACAACAGAGATCCAGTATAACTTTTTTTTATTGAGAAGGTCAATTTACCATAACTACACGGTCAAATCTCCCAGGGCGTCGGAGGGCAGGATCTAAAACATCTGCTCGGTTTGTTGCTCCAAGTACAATGACAGCTGAGTTGGTGTCAAACCCATCCATTTCCTAGGTATATTCAAAGAAAATTAACATGAAGATAATTCAATTGGACCCCAACTAAAGATGTGTGTATGTGAGTGAAGTATAGTCAGAATCCCAAGAGTAAAAGACTCTTTACTATCATACCGTGAGTAATTGATTTAGTGTCTGCTCTCGCTCATCATTACTGACGATACGATATCGGCCATCACGGCTTTTTGCCACGGCATCAATCTACAAAGAAATGCAATTAATTATCACACATTTAAGCACATAAAACTAGATTTTTGTCCTCAAACAGTAGGCTACCTCATCAATAAAAATAATCGAAGGTGATTCCTTTTTAGCTCTAGCAAATAGGTCACGCACTCGAGCTGCTCCCATGCCTACATACAACTCCACAAATTCACTTGCAGAGCAACTTATGAATGGGACTTCAGCTTCCCCTGCGACAGCTTTTGCAAGAAGCGTCTTTCCAGTTCCTGGAAGGCCCACCTGTAAATAATGAATTACATCATAGTACCAAAACTCTAGTCAAGCAACATTCATCATTACTTAAATGACTGCAGAACTGACCAACAAGACACCTCGAGGAGGACGAGCACCAAGACGAATATATCTTTCTGGGTTCCTTAGGAACTCCTGAACACAAGATTAAGATATAACTAGCTTATTCCCCTCGGGTCAACAGATAAGGCATAATATCAGTGGATAACTGCATATACGAGTAACATTGAGCATAAAACACATACCACAATCTCTTCCAGCTCTTCTTTGGCCTCATCTACTCCAGCCACATCAGCAAATGTAACTATATCAGTACTTTCTGAAACTTTTGCCCCACCAGAGTTTGAATTCTTCCGATTCCTCAGCTGGCCTGCTGAATGCTGATATACAGAAGAAACTATATCTATTAAAGATATAACAGAGTATGTTCATTAGTTGATTGAAGTAATGAAGTGCACTCATCAGTACCTGAGAAAAGCTTATTGGCAATCGCTGCAGAACTACAGCAATTAATACAACATAAATAAGAGCCACCTGCAAAAAAATAAGGGTATGGTTAGGACCAAAAAACACAACTAGAAGAGAGAGCTTTATATTGCTAATAAAGAAGAAATTAGCAACGAAATGAAACAGCAAAACAATGCCATCTCAGATAAATTGTATGCTCTGTAACCTACTTTCCACTTAGGATTCCATTTTGCCATATTAATTTAAAGAAAACACCATTAATTCATTGATCTGTAAGTTCCAACATTCAACTGGAAGTTCAGTTTTTTGTGTGAACCAATCCATCAACCATTCCATCCTGTTTTCTCACTCAAGGTATACAACAGTGGTGATGAATGAAGAGTTCACAAGGATGAAGGCACGAGGGGAACATGATAATAAAGAAGAAAAGTACTAGTGATTTTTAAGTCTTAATGTTTAAAGTTGTGCTTTCAATTTGCATCTAAGTCAGGTTAGAAACTCAATCTACTGCATAATATTACAACTGCATGTAGAAATATCCACATGAATCCTACAAACATGAAAACTATGCAGATAATTCATTATTTCCTACATTACTTCAGGTCATATCTGAAAATTTATTTGACATATTGATGCGAGGATTTTTTGTGATATGCAACTGATGATAGTTTATGTTCTTATAAATAATCGGCTTATCTGTGACCAGGGCACGAATGTAATAAATTTTAACTCTGAAGCACCATTATAAAACATCAGTTCAACTTCACCAAACGCCATGGAATATGTGATTTCTGAGTCATCCGTTAGCAAATTAAGCAATGATGCTTATGATTTTCGATAAGTTGAAATTAATATGAATATATGCCCTCGTGCAATTGCAAATATCTCGAGCCTTCATACTAATAGAAAACAGTCAACATTTTCTTCTCCGTGGCTGGCCAGTGGTAAGTATGCCGTATGTAGTGCTTCAAGCCACAAAATAACTAGTTATCATATATAATCTAAATCACTAAAACAAACTGACAAAGCTAGGGCTCACTTTGCAGAAGTAACTGCCACTAATTTATCTCCATTTCAAAACCCAACACCACACCAGTCCTACAATAACCATAATTCTACATGCTAAACTACATTTTTCCTTATCTATGTTCCGACGTAGTTAGTGCTTTCCCTATACTAATATATCCAGGCTACAAATATCACATGTGTAACAAAGTAATTTTTCAGCTGCAGTGCCTTACCAAAGCTGAATTGAGCAAGCCACCAGACCTTTTGTCCGGCGACCCAAACTCAACACTATTCTCCACCATCTTTTCATATGGTGTCTTAATGTCCACTGGACGTGTCGTCGTGAAAACAATTCGCCTTGGAACACCAGCATTATCAGCAACAGCATCTGTTCCACGCTGCACCTGTGGCTGCTCCATCGCACGGGCCTCAACCTCGGGACGGAGCCTGAACATGATGTGCACCCCGTCCACCTCGACCTTCTTCACCTGGTTCTTGTCTATGCTCGCCAGGAAGTCGCTGTACGGGACGCTGACGTAAGTTGTCTGTGGCCGGGGCTCTGAGCCAGGCAGAGCGATCTCTGGCCGCAGCATTCGGAGCGCGAATATGGCGAACCCAAGCTGGAGCAGGAGGAACCCCATTTCTCTCCCCTGAACTATGGGCTCCCAAAGCCACCGCCCAACGCCCCCGCCCTTAATCAGCTTCCGCCGCCACTTGTTCTCCCCCCTCTTCGACGAGGGCGGCTGCGGAGGAGTCGCGGCCGCGCTCGTGGTGGTGCTCGTGCTGGCGCCATCACCTCCTGCCTCCGCCGCCGCCGCCCCGTCGCGGTCCCCATCTCCAGAGGAGGAGGAGGACGCCTCTCCTGGACCGGACGCTTCGGCCCCGTCTCCGTCGCGCTCGACGTTTGCGCGCGCCGCCGGCGGGCGTCGGACGCGGCACTGGACGACGGCGAACCCGAGCCCCCGCGGCGGCACGGCGGAGATTCGTACGGACGCGGAGCAGCCTCCTCCCGCCGATGCTCTCCTGGGGAGCGGGCGCACCAGAGACCGTGAAGGGGACGCGATGGGGAGCGACGCCGCCGCGAGGGTTTCGGCGGCGGCGGCGGCGGCGGCGGAGGCGGAGGCCATGTGAGGAAGGTGGGGACCGGACGCGTGCCCCCCCCCTCGGAGCCGGCAGGATAGGAGAGCGCTCGCTCGCGGAGCTCCTCCTCTTCGCCTCGCCGCGCGCGCGTAGAGGGAGGAATCGGCGGGGAGGGGTCGGGGTGAGGAGGAGAGAGATGAGGAAACAGGAGAAGGCAGAGGCCGAAGCGGAGGGAAAGGGGGGTGGCCGTTAGTTACGCACTACGCCGTCACACGGGGGGTTGTTGTTATACGGACCTCCTGTCACCGATGCATCTTTGCACGATGTATCACTGAGGAGGTGGACCCACATGGACTACTGCACGGAGGGGCCCATTCGTCAGTACCTCGTAGTGGGCTCTCCGGGTTTCACCGTGGAAGAGCGCGGGGCTTATCCGTTCCGGTTGGATATCGCACGGAGCGGTAACGGGGATTGGAGGCGGTGGGTCCACCGTTGTCAGTGGGGAGTAGTTCCGCTGGCGTTCGTCAGAATGTGGGGACACTATCAAACGCTAGAGATATTTGGCACGTCGGATGGTGCAGCGCTGCGAGGCGCTCGTGTCCACAGAAACGATGAACGACGGCGAGAATTTGGGTGCACATATCTCTTCCACTTCAAACAAAAAAACGATGGATTGAATTTGGATGTAGCTTGCTTTGAACTCGCTGGCATAATCTGCACCTCTTTTGTCACTGTGTCAGTTACTCCGTTTTGTTATGGCGATGGATGTAACGGAATGTTCAACAAAATAATCACGTACCATCAGGTTATTATCTAACTTGTAAGCCATCAAATTTGTGGGGTTCCTTTTTTGTTAGTGGTTGCATTAGCTAGGCGAGCTTATTTTGTGCCAACCACAAGGTTCAGCTCACATGTTGGATAAGAAAACAGCTTATATCATAATACAAACGACAAGTTTTAACATAGACAACTAGACATGTGCGCAATAGCGAAACCTAAACAAGACCAGTTGTAAGTTATATATGAATGCCATAATGGAGCTTTAACGAGGTCTTTAATCCGCATTAGCATATGCTTTTTTCCAAAAAGAAAATATCTTGGAAAAACAGGGCAAAAGTGCCTGAAAGCTATACACGATACATACGTGACTATTTCTTTTGCTTATGATACTCTTCAAATATCCAGCTTATTATAGAATAGTACATATTCTAATTCTCGTATAGACTCTGAGACTCAATAGCTACATTATTATCTAGAAATTAACAAGCTAAAAGTAGTTAGAGTTTAGGAAACCCCAATATCTCCGAATTCTAACCATTGAATAATGTATAGTGCTTACGTGATCTCTTGCCCCCACACTATATATAGTGTATAAAGCTATTTTTCTTTTTTTATCCTTAGAAGTTATATTTTTCTCTTGCTATATTTAATGAAAAGGTACAGTTCGGTGATGTTTTCCCTTAAAAAAACATTGAATAATCATCAACTATTTATAAGAATGTTCAGCTCTTTCAAACATAAGCTATGGATTCCATATGACTGGGTATCTATTAGTACAACTCATCTACTACTAGAAGCAACTTATTGAGGTGTTCTTTGATTTAGATTATTGAGTGAATCACTACCACGGATTGTCAACTTCATCGTAGCGATAAACTAAATATTTTAAGAAATAAACATAGTAAATAATTTAAACGAATTGTTATGGGACTCAACCTATTATTATGTAGCAAGATTAATGGATGACCTGCATTAATTGGACGAGGATGAAAATTATTGTCGGTCCAAAAATGACAGCAAGAAGAGAAAAAGGTGTAAAATTATGGCCATTCGTTAAGTAAAAGTCGACTTGTCGTTTAGAGTTTTGGTCAAGGAGCGTATGCAAGGGAAACTTACTGATAGAAACTGATTCGTACAAATAAGTTCAACGTCAAATTTTTTTCTTTGTGATTACTACAGAATTTTACTTTTATTAGAAGCTTCTTTTAAAAAACACGTTGCATTGAAATTTGATTCAGATGTGTATGAACCACTCAAGGAAAATAGAAATACAAAAATATTCATTATATTACCACTTTCAACTATATCAAAATTTTGTAATACTAACGTGTTAAAGAAAAATTTAGTAATACCAATTTATGATGTTATCAAATTTTAATAGGATAACAAACTAAACATAACCTTACCGATCCTATTTGGAACTTTTCTCTCACAAAAATGCTATCAAAATTTGAATATGAATCAAACTTAATACCTCCAATGCTACTAAATTTCGGTAACACTAAACTTATTAAAATTTAATATTATCAAAATTCGATAAGGATTAAATTGGCATCAAATTAAACATGCCCTACATTAAGACCACGTCTATCCTAAAAAGAAAAAGGCCTAAATCAACATTGCCCGGCCCAGGATTTGAGCGGCTATCCTCCCACGATTGCCACGTGGCCGCAATCCGGCCACCAGATCCTTCTGGCTCCTACCTGTCCGGCCCCGCTACTCGAAAAGCAGAGGATCTCAAGCCCCACTGTTCACTCCGAACACCAAGCCACCACCAACCTCCACCCAATGGCCGCGCCACCCACGCCATCCCCACTGGTCGCCTCCACCCGCCACTTCGTCGCCCCTCGCCTCCGCTCCCTCCTCCCGGCCGCCGCCGTCTCCATGTCCAGCACCTCCTCCTCCATCCCGGCCGCCTCCAACGGCCGCCCCGTCTCAGGCGGCGCCGGGGAGCAGCCGCCGCCGAGTCCCCTCCTCCCGCACGCGAGCCTCGAGGTCGCCGGGGCGCGCTGCGGCCTCCTCGCTGGGTTCGACAGCCTCCGCCGGCCGTACCGCGCCTTCCCCGTCGTCGCGTCGAACCGGCACGTCGAGACCATCTTCGCCGCCTTCGCGCGGTCGCTCCCGGTCGTCGCGCTCCGCCGCGAGTGCCTCCGCGCCCCCGACGACGGCGCCGTCGCGCTCGACTGGGTCTCCGGCGACGACCGTGCGCTTCCGCGGGACGCGCCGGTGCTCATACTCCTGGTACGCCTGTTGCTTTTCCCATCTTGTGTGTCTGGTTGCGCGCTGGATACATCGAGCGTCAATGCATTTGCTGGTACAAATGAATGAATGAATGAGATATGATTCGCATTGGGATCGTGACATGTTTTTTGTTCAGAAATGGCCAATTAGCACTGGTAAGATGACTAGTCTAGGATCGAAATAGTCTAGTGTTCAGAGTAGCTATGTGCAATGCAACTAAGCTTTTGCCGTCATAATATTTCCCCCAAACGGGAGATTCTAGCAACATTTCGTTGACCTGCTCCACGGAACAGGTTCGCAACAGTTTGTCCGAATTTCAGACGACCCATTGAAACCATCTGACAGAACTAAAATTAATCGTCCAATGTGCAGTCAAATCCATCCACTCCAAATATGACCACCGAACTAAAATCAACTGATCTGACTTCTATTTTACCTTTTTATCTTTACTCTTAGATGGCCAGTGTGTTTATTTGTAGTTGATACATGTATTTAACTAGCTTATGGTTAGTGCCAAATGCTTAAAGTTCGACATCGGCAGCCTGGTCTAACAGGGGGAAGTGATGATACATATGTAAGGCATATGCTGTTGAGAGCTAGAAGCAAAGGATGGCGCGTGGTGGTGTTTAATAGCCGTGGATGTGCAGGCAGTCCAGTGACTACAGCCAAGGTACTTCAAATAATTTATTAATCTCATTGTATGCACTGAACTCAATAGATCCTGAAAAATCAAGTAACAGTTGAAAAAAGAAGTCAGAATCGGTTGATCAGCTTTACTCTCTCAGCCGGTAGAAGTTGTTTATTATGGGACTGTTTTTCAGGTTTTCATCCTGTCTGATACATGTAGCTTGCACTTTAGTTGATTCTGATCACTCTTAATTAAGCTGAAGGTTGTTTATGCTCTTGCTGGGAATATGACATGAGCCACCTACTTCAGCACCATATGGTGAAGGGCTAATCCATATGGCTCTTAATTCCATGGTAGTGTTTGGCACTCAGACATGTAGTCAACAATGAAAGGTTAATTCGGTTTTGCACTTCGTTGTTGACTTTTTTTTTATTAGAGAACATTTCTTCCTATTATATTGGGAAAATAGGTTATCTTATGTCCTTCAAACTTATCAGCATCTTTCGGCTGACCTGATCTATAATGCAGACATATTGGCAAGTCACCAGTCACCATGTGCATAGGCCTTAATATTGAATATTGTGGAGGAAACCTATGGATTAGCAGACTGTGTAATATAATGAAGGAGTCAAATCACATTTTAAAGCAAAAGCGCTACAACGTCTCGTCTTCTTAAAACATTATTTTTCTGTCATGTGCAGTTCTATTCAGCATCATTTACTGGAGATCTCCGGCAAGTAGTTGATCATGTTTTAGGACGTTACCCTCAATCTAACGTTTATGCTGTTGGCTGGTCTCTTGGAGCAAACATTCTTGTGCGCTACCTTGGAGAGGTGAGTTCTTACTCAGTGATGATGAGCCTACAGTTCTACACAACGGCATTTTTTTTCTTGTGCCATATTCATCAGGGTCCATTTCATCTTGAAGTCATAGGCCTTACGTACTACCTTTTGTGGCTGATGATGACTAGGAGTTGACCTACATATGTGCCACTTTTGTTTGATTCAGAGTGTGATTTAATCCAATATGTTTTAACTTATGGACTTATCACCTAATACTGTAATATGTCTTTTTTTTGTTTCTGCATTAGGTTATATAGAATTGATCCCAAGGCACAGTTTACTCTGACAGTCTGAAACTTTACAGCTATATGGTCTCTCTTTCCAGGAAACTGATAAATGTGTTCTTTCTGGAGCTGTGTCCTTGTGCAATCCATTCAATTTGGTAATTGCAGATGAAGATTTCCACAAAGGATTCAACAACATCTATGATAGAGCTCTTGCTAAGGCTCTGAGGAATATATTTAAGAAGTAGACTTCTGTCCACTTTTCCTCAAATCTAAATTACACTGCTCTCCTTCAATGAATTCTAACAGTCGACTTTTAGGGAATTCATAAAATTTTAGGCATGCACTTCTTTTTGAAGGATTGGAAGGTGAATATAATATACCTAAGGCAGCGAATGCAAGATCAGTTAGAGATTTTGATGAAGGGCTAACCCGAGGTCTGCAGTGACATCAAGCAGAACTCTTTCCGGATGCTATTCATTTTTTTTTCCTGTTGGCACCTGCATTTAAAATTACACTTCAATGGTGTGCAGTTTCATTTGGCTTCAAGTCGGTGGATGATTATTACTCCAACTCAAGCAGCTCAGATTCCATAAAGAAAGTTTCCATACCCTTATTGTGCATTCAGGTGAAACTACTAGTTCTATATGCTTCGCTCACACATTAGGAACAACAGTTATTATTACTTAGTTTGATATTAACATTTTGTCATCCTTAGGGAATAGTAAAAATATTAAGTCAAAATTATAAATAAAAAAATGGAGCAGGAGAATCTCAATTCAAGTTAACTCATGGCCTTTTAATTGTATAATTGAAATGTCAGGGGAAAAAAAACTTTTCATTGCTTGCCTAGGTGTTGCCAATATAGAACAAATTACTCCAATAATTCTAGATGACAATAGTCACAGTATTTCACTTCTATTTACACATTACTTCAAGTCAACACTATGGAATTCATAGAGCAATCATGGAATAAGGAATACAAGAAGGCTTTAAAAGTAGTTAAATCTGTTTGTACTTCCATAGACATGCTGGAAAACAAGGTTAATGCTCAACAGTTTGTATTCAGTTGCCAGTACTGGTTCATAGTATACAAAGAAAACAATTAGGTTTTCTCTCTCTCAAAAAAGAGAAAACAATTAGGCCGTACAATCACATATTAAAAGGATTTCTTAGATATTTTCTGTTATAGTTTTTTATTCTTGCTTAATTATGTGCAGGCGGATAATGACCCAATTGCACCATCTAGGGGAATTCCCAGAGAAGATATCAAGGTATTCTCTTGTTGCAGTTTGTACTTTGTAGTATGCAACCCTACTGGGCCCTATTATTCAGCGTTGATCTCTTGCATAAGAACATGACACCAGCATACCGAGTCTAATCCATTAGAGTTATGTTTTAAGTCAACAAATTAGAGTGCACGCAGATCTAAACTGTGAGAAGTAGAGTTTTGTTACGTCTGTGTACTGTAACTTATTGATTAAAAGTACAATTTCTGGGTCTTGCTAACTGAAATGAGAATCATATCTAACTGAGATTCAGGTGTTCTTATGTGGGGGGTTTTGTTTAATTAATTTATGAGTGAATTAAATTATACAACAAAGAAAACAAATTTGGGAATTGGGATTGGCTGTAGTGCCATAGTCTAATACGTCTAACGGGAGAGTCGATCTTTCTTTTTCCACATCACCAAGATAGTCAAGGATCCTACCAAGATAGGATAGAAAACCCAATTGGGTGTTGCACCTACCTTTTATACTGAGATAACTGAAGGCCTGTAACTTATGATTCATTCAATAGTTATGTATTTATTCTGCTCTGTTACTCTAAAATGACTCAAGAAAATCTTGTTATTTTATCATTTCAGGCAAACCCGAACTGCCTACTGATAGTAACACCACAGGGTGGTCACCTTGGATGGGTGGCAGGTAATGATGCTCCATTTGGATGCCCTTGGACTGACCCAATTATTATGGAGTTTTTGGAATATGTTCATAACGAAAAGAACTCAAGTACCAGGGGTAGCATCTCATATGAGCAGCAGAGTGTGACCAAAACGTCAGCCCCAGATGTCTCTGTGCATGTGCAACGATAGTAACGTTTCTCTTGCCAGATTTTTCCATTCACTAGGCATGTTTTGTGCACATAGTTGTTAGGTCGAGATGCTCTACAGTGCTCCAGGATGACAGGTACATGATCAAATCTTATGCACCCCTAGTTTTGTTCCTAAGTATAAACATTTTCTGTTGTTCTTCCATCAATAGTTTGATGAATATTGTTCTCTCTGCCTGCTTTGCTTGTGCAGGTTCTACGTTATTGAGTTGTGACGACATCGTCGCGGTCTGCAGTTCGGAATTCTTTACAGATTTATGGGATTTGCCTGTTCAACTAATGTTAAGATTTACTCCGTATTGACCATTACCGATACGTGCTATATAAAACGGTACAAACAGTATATCGCTCGTGTTCTTACATATACAACCATACAAGTGCGGCCTGGTTTTCATACGTAATTATTACTGGTTCATAGATGAGAAAATCCATGATATACCATCGACGAACGTACTGTTTTAAGAAATACCATCGAAGTCAATGCAACTTTCAAAAAAAGCCATCGTACGAATAAACTTCTCCCGGAAATGCCATCACCATCACTACTCCGTCAGCTCTACTCCGTTGGACATGGTGTAAAGACCATTTTGCCCTTGTGAAGGCTGGATAATGTATCGGTAAAACTACTGTCTGATACTTTGGCAAAGAGTGGATTTTCTCTTGGAAAATTTGCACCGGTTAATATTCTTCCTAAAACTGAAAATGAGACATTATGATATTTTTTCAATTTTCACACACAACTGAAACTGTCCAAATTTTAGGATTATTATTCCTAAAACTGAAAACTACATTATGATATAGGAACTCATTTTCGAGTTCTAGACCAAAATTTGTCCAAATTTATTGAATGTCAGGAACCACAAAAATTAAAGGGAATGGCCAAATCGCTAGGCAAGAACTCACATGAACACCACTATGCTCAGAACAGCACAAGCAGAACTCTAAAAAAGTGGATCTTGAAAAGAAGAGGAAAAATACAGGCAACAATATTGCGGGTCTATGATATAAAGTCAAGCAAAGCATCTGACACATCCCCCCTCGCCGCCGCTGCTGCTGGAATCCCAGAAGCTCTGCGTGGCAAGAGCAAGCAACAAACAAACAACAGCAACGCTACGAGTTAGCTAGAGAAAAAGGCGAGGAAGAAGAAAATCAACCACAGCCTGCGACCTCCGCCGCCGCCGCCGCCTAAGGACCCCGCGCCACCGCCCGCGAACTCCTTGCCGCTCCTTGCGACTGCCGCGCCGACACCGCCATGGACCGTCGCGCCTCCGCCTGGGGCCGCTGCATCGGGCATAACGGCGCCACCGCCGTGGAGCGCCGCCTCGCCGCCGTCGCCGACCGGGAGAGCCGCCTGGATCTGGTTTAGGGTTGTAGAAGGGTGGTGATTTTTTTTCATTTCATTTTTTTCTTTTACCGTGAATTGGGAGAATGGGAGGGTATATTTTGGACTGATAGCAATTTGGTCATTTTTACAAAAATTTATGGTGGTAACGGTTTGGAATCAATGGTAGTCCCACGGTGATGGTACTTTTAGGAGGGAGAAGCTTGTACGATGGTATTTATAGGAAGTTGCTCTTATTAATCTTACTAGCAATATTACTGGTATTAAGGTGCTCGTTGATGGTATAAGGTGCTCGTTGATGGTATTTCAAGGATTTTCTATTCATAGATAGATAGACAACTCCACATGATTGTGTTCTCAATGAATTTGGAACTTACTACTCTGTCAAAAAAAAAAAGATAAACTCTAGCTACGAATCTGAACATGCATGTGTCCAGGCTCGTAGCTAGACGGAGGGATATCTCCCATAAATGTAAAACGGAACAATTCAGATTTACATAATTAATTAAGTATTAGTTTTTTTAAAAAATAGATTAATTTAATTTTTTAAAGCAACTTTCCTATATAAAACTTTAAAAAAAAACATAACGTGTAACAGTTTGGGAAACATGTACATAGAAAATGTACGCATAGAAAATGAGTGAGGTGAAGTTGGGAATATTAAGAACACATCCATAGTAATACTCCTAGGCCATATGTGGCACACCAACCACCGGGCGTGTAGAAAATGTATACAAACGAGCACCGTACCTATCTCTATACTGGTCTCTATGGGGCTCCAAGTATATATGGTAGTACTATCGTATTACCATCGGTAGAAATAATCCATAAACTTGTTTATATTGAAGCTAATTTTTACTACAAAAATTTTGGCAACTTTAATAGTATATCAAATAGATGTTTGGCTCGCTACCAATTTTTACCCACACTAGTTCAGTACCGTTGCAAGATTTTGGCACTACCAAATTTTTTTAGTTGGGCAAATATTAACTTCAAACCAAGTGTATTAAAAATTGCCAAGGTTTTGGCACAATCAAAAAATTGGTAGGTGAAAAATTGATTCCAAACCAGACCAGCTCATTATTCTACTATGGATGTGTTCTACCCTTCACTTTCCTAACCCCTTCCTCATTTTCTATGCGTATGTTTTTAACTCCTAAACGATGTGTTTTATATAAAAATTTTCTATAAAAAAATTGTTTTAGAAATTTTATTTTAAAATTTTTTTAGCTAATACTTAATTAATCATGTGCTGATTGATCCTTATATTTTACACTTTTACGTATAGGGAACTACATATTCTCAACTTTTATTTTCTTATTTTTCACGGTCATACTTCTTTAGCAGCTAATGTTGTGTTTTTTTACAAAATTATTCTAAAAAATTAACTTTCAAAAAGCATATTAATTCATTTTAAAATTGTTATAGTTAATACTTGATTAATTACATGTTTACTTTTCTGCCCGTACCCTAAGTTGGTAGTATGAATTGATTGTACCACTAGAGACCATGGTCGAATATCTCATTCCCAGAACGGCTTGAGCTCGGTATAACAGTCCTACTCAAAGCGCCCACGAATCGATTTCAAGAGCTCAGCAGCACCTATGGCTGCAGTACGTCTTTTTCGTGCTTCTCATTTGGTCTCGCGTCGCTTTCATGTCCACTGGTCGTTCCGATCGTTCCCGCTTTCCACCAACATTTGGCCGCCGGCACAGCCACACATCCAGAACATTCTTAATCCTCGCTAGCTAGTTGTTCGCCGCAGCATATCCTCTCGTCGATCTCTCTCCGCGACAGACACCTGCCGCGCATCTCTGCTCCCCCCGCGCATCAGCGCCCGGGCCTCGGGACGACGACGAACAGGCGATCGCCACGCCGAGCGGATCGACCGCTAACCTCCAAAAGAGCTTCAGGAAAATGCGAACCATTCTCCTGTGGTGCGACGGCGACCTTTTCGATCGCCAACGCTGGCGATGTTTTCTTCGTCGATCTCTCCCTCCACCGCTCGATCGGTGAGGTCGCTACACGTCCTACAGTAACATTCGCTGCGCGCGCGCGAACACAATAACGTTCAAAGCTATGGACGACAAGCGCCGGTATGCGCATGGCACGCATGCGCAGCGCTGGTATGTTTCACATATATGAAGTGCACGAACGGGGCTCCGAGGCAGGGGAGCCAGATTCACGAACATGAATTGATGTAGCATCCTAGCATAGCAAGCAGCACGATTCGGCGATCGACCGGCCGGAAGATTTCTATCTGTGCAACGCAATGCATGTGGATTGGCATCGTTGCATGGTTTCCCGGCCGGCCGGTTGCATCATCCATCTCTATTCTGCTCTTCATCTAGCTTTACGTCACTACTAAAAAACAATTTTTCATTGCATCACACTATAATTTTCACTGGCGGTCATATGCTAAAACCGTCAGAAAAACGTAAGGAGGGGTGGGGGTATAGGACCGCCAGCGAAAACCTGGCGGCCACGTTAAGAGGTCCGCCATAAAAATACTCAACTTTTCGAGGCGGACCTCTTAAATGTCCGGCAGCGAAAATCGGCGTCTTCACTGGTGGCTACTAAAGAGATCCGCCAGCGAAAACAGAGCTACGCTAAAAAATTTTGACGGCATTTAAAACCACGCGCGTGAGATATTTCCTTCACCCACCCACCCGCTGCCTCTTTCCTCTATCTCCTCCTCTCCACCCACCGTCTCTCTCTCCTCCCTCCCTCCTCACCAGCGACGGCAGGATGACGGCGGCTCGGCTCTTCTCCAGCGGTGGCGACCCCGTTCGGCGGCGGTGATGGTGGGGAGAGTCAGATCCGGCACCTCCTCCTACCTCCCCGTCGGCAGCGACTCCGGGCGGCGGCGGTGATAGTGGGGAGAGCTGGATCCGGCACCTCATCCTGCCTCCCCACCAGCGGCGACTGCGTGCGGCGGCGGCGACCACGTTCGGCAGCGTGATGGTGGGGAGAGCCGGATCCGGCGCCTTCTCTCCGCTCCCAGATCCGGCCTCCCCGCTCTTTCTCTCTCTCTCGATTCGCAGCACGAAGCGGTGGGTGAGGGGTAGCTCAGCGGTGGCGCGCAGGCGACAGATCCAGCAACAGAGAGGCTCCCGGGCGGCTCGAGACGCGGGAGGCGGGTTTCGGTAGTGGCTCAAGTCGTGGGTGGCGCGGCGGTGGCTCCGGGCACGGGCTGCAGATCCGGCCACCGCCGCCGCCTGCAACTACTCTGGATGTCGATTATTATTTTTTTTGCAAAAAAAATCTTTTCGCTAGCGGTCCTCTTAAGGGTCCGCCTGCGAAAATAGATTTCCACAAGCGGTCCTCTTAAGGGTCCGCCTGCAAAAATCGATTTTCGCGCCAGTGAAAATCGATTTTCACAAGCAGATAGCAACCGCCAGCGAAAATCTTGATCTTCACTAGCTTTTGCTTTGTGGCGGTACCAAATACCGTCAGCGAAGATCCAAACTAACCACCACGAAAGATGGTTTTCGTAGTAGTGCGTGCGCCGCGGCTCTAGTCGATCTCTCCGGACCAACTGGCTGCACAAGCCAGCAACAACAACAGAGCAAAACATCTATATAGACCCAATATAAAACGTACTGATACACAGATATATACTGTATGCTACGCTGATTGATTAGCATGATCATGCTACTGCGTTCCATTCCACCAGTGGCCATGTCTCCCACAGATCCGGCATGGCGCAGAACGGATCGGGCAGCTGGCCACCGTCCAAGTAATCTAGGTGGTGGTCGTACTCGTACGACGACCCGCCGCACGCCGCCGAGCCGTCCTCCGAGACGTCCACCACCGGCACCGCGAGGCAGCTCACGTCCTCCTCCACGAGGCCGCTGCTGCTAGCGTTCACGCTATTCCTCTTGTCGTCGTCGTCGCCTTCGGCACCGCCGTCGCAGCTGCTGCCGCTCTGGTCTTGCCGCTCGTTCAGCTTCCCCCTCAGCTCATCTACCTGCAAGAAGGGAAAGCGCGCATTGTCACCATGCGTGCACGTGTGCAGGTTACTGATTTGTTGGTCGGCAATGGCGGACGATATTCACGAACCTGCGCTGCGAGGGCGAGCTTCTCCTGCTTGAGCGAGTCGACGCGGGCGTGGAGGGCGTCGTACTGGGCGCGGAGCGCGGCGTAGTCGTGCTCGATCTGCTTGGAGCGCCACCGGGCGCGCTTGTTCTGGAACCAGATGGCCACCTGGCGCGGTTGCAGCCCGAGCTCCCGCGCCAGCTCCGCCTTCTCCCGCGGCTCCAGCTTGGCCCTCCGCGCGTGGAACGTCGTTTCCAGCGACCGCACCTGCTCCTCCGTGAACCGCCGCTTCCTCTCCCCACCACCGCCACCGTCGCCGCCTCCCCTCCCAGCGGCGGCCGCATGGTGATCCGCCGCGGCCACCATCTGCCGCAAGAACTGCGCCTCGTCCGCCGTCGCCGCCGTGTCATAGTACATGTGCGGCTGCGGCGGCGGCGCCAACAAGAACTGGCAGTCGCTCTCCATTTTTCCCAAGCTCCAGGTAGGAGACGTTGTACGAGTAAATCGATCAGTTCGTCGAAAGAAGACCAGAGCACTAGCAGCAGCAAGTAGTGTGTGTTTCCAGGACAATGGCGCGCGCGACGACTTTTATACCGGCGCCAATGCCGACACGTGGCACCACGGTCTCGAGCCCCGGTATGCGTGGGCCCCACCTCGCCTTTTGTCCCGCGCCAGGTGTCCCGCATCGGAGCCCCCACCTTCCCCTGGATGGTTATCCGTCTCGCGATTGATCCGAGCTCGCCGTACACGTGGCGAGAGCTTGGAGTGTGAGACCTCCTCACCTCCTCTACGCAAAAAAGCTTCGATGCCTAATTGCCAATGCGCAGCAGCCATCAGCCATGGTGCGTAGTAGTATAGGTGGACAGCGTCCACGTCAATTGGGCCATGCGACGGAGAGCGTCTCACGGACGGGAAGCCGAGGTGGCAGGGGTGGCTTGTCACGTTGCGGCGGCTGGGGGCTCGCGTGTGAGGCTGTGAGCGTGAGGGATGATGAGGCGTCGCTGTACGCGCGCGCGCGTTCCCGGCTCGGCAGAACAAACAGAGTATACATGCACTGTACCTTCTCCTAGGACCGGTCGTCAAAGTCACATAAGCTTATCATCTCCCGGCCTGGCCGGCCGGCGTTACGTGTCCCACGAGTGACTCCGCGTCGAACAGATGGTCGAACCGCCGCTGCACGCGCCCAGTGCAACCCGGCTTCTCCCGTAATTTCTTCCCCCTCCTCTCCCGGTTGACATTGCGCTATTGCTGGATTAAATTGATTTGGACTTTGGAGCTTCTTGGGCTGCAGCTAGTAGCTTCGCTTGCTTTGCAGTAACTTGTCGATGTACGTGATTTGGTACACATGTCAGGGCGTAATTAGTATGCCAGGTTCACTTGCACGTGATTCGTTCGGTGGTCGGCTCGGCTGAGTTTAGTACCACATTGAGTCATCATCCCTCACGTAGGGGGAAACGAACTGATGGCTGCCTTTGCCCTTTTTGGGCAGCCACAAACCCCAGGAAACGCAGTTGCAGCCAGTAACATCAGACCAAATCACTCTTAACATAACAAATGCTACAATACAATACTCTCTTCATACGTATCGTTTCTTGCGCGCGCGGCCGAGCAGGCCGCGGAGTCGTCGTCCCCGGAGCCGACACGTCAGTGGCTATCCGAGGTCACAACTCACAACGACACGCTGATCACCCGATTAAGAGAATGGGATAATTGCAGTGATTAGCCAGCCCGTCGTGGCTGGGCGCGCGCAGGGGCGTCTGCCCCGGGTCAGCGTCGCGCGCGCGGTCCTCGTGCGCGGGGTGGTGGTGGTGGGTGGTGCGGTCGCCGCGACGTCGACGGCGTGATGGGGACGTACGGCGCGGCGAGGCCGAGCGAGCCGTGGCGCGCCGGCGCGTGGCCGCGCGGACAAAACCGCTTTTGTTTTCGCTCGGCTAGCTAGCTAGCTTGCGCCTCGTCGCAACTCGCAAGTGCTTTTCCGATATGCACTTTGTGTGCTCTTGCGTGTGTTTGTCACGTCGGAGTAGCTAGCAACTTACTTGGCGAGCACTGCTGGCGGCCGGGCGGATGCATCTATGTAGGCATTGGGTTAGCTTTTACGAGTAGGCGGCTTTAGGGGAATGGATTGTTTTTGCGTACGTGTTTTTATCTGTGCGCGCAAAGCTGGTGAAGAGAATTGTTACCTGGTCACTGATAGGACCATGTCGGCAACACGCATCTCGCGGTGCACTGATCTTTTGCTAACTGGAGCGTGACCGTTTATGATTTATGAGTCACTTGGCACTCCTTTCTCGTTTGCACTTTTTTTTAAGACACAGATTTGCAGATCTGACATGCGTGATTGATTGATCGCCATGGCATTATGGCACCAGTTTTGCTATACATTTATCGATAATTTTTCTCCTAAAAATTTGATAGACATAAATATATCGTGATCGTAGTATAAAACTTGTACGTAAGTATAATATAATTTGTATGTAACTTCAAAATATTATGATGACATGCTATTTTTGTGAAGCGGAGGTCAAATGACCAAATCCTCCTCACTTATGTGTGGCTGTGTTTTTTCTTCTCCGCTTACACGAATTTTAAAGCAGATCCAACGTTTTCAAAACAGCATGAAAGTTACATATCAGTTAGTACATTGTAGTTCCACATGATCAGTTACAGTGTAATCGTATTACTATTTTATTATATTTACATCTGACAAATTTTTAGGATAGAATTTATTGACAAATGTATAGATACTCCTGACTGCTACACATTTAGGGTTTGTTTGGGGAGCTTAAGATTTTAAGATTTTAAGAATGAACTGATAGTTAGCTTCTGAGAAAATAAAAAAGTTGGGTTCTCCAACTTCTTACTTTTAGTTTATTTTCTGGATTCTACACCTATTATTTTTCAGAATCTGGAAAAAAAAACTAGACTGTTTAGAGGAATTTTTGATTGAGAAGTTGCATCTGCTGAAAACTTTCCCTCACAAACCCAAATTGGTAGAAAGAAATCTTTTATTTATTCCAGTTTCAATGACATAGTAACTACAAAATTTTGTCGTAGAGTGATTTTAAAAACTTTATTTCAGTTGATATATCTTTATTAGCGAGAGTTGGGAGGGTCTCCCATAGTCCCATCACCTTATTTTTTACTTATTACTTTTTTACTTCTAAGACTTTTTTTTTGGGACTAGCATAATGCCTGTTCGTTGTTCGTTGCAACAGATTATAAATAACATAAATTAACATAAATTAAAATTCTAAACCGTATATCACAATTAGGTATAAATGATGAAAGAAATACAATCATAAAAATAACAACATGAAACTACAAATAACTTTGGCCAGAACGATTCAATATCAGAAAAATTATATAACTAAATCCCCATTTTTTCATTTAGCTATAAATAATTCAATACATGAAAATTATTAGTTACAATAATTTTTAATGGATCAAATAGTGCTAAAACTAATACTGCGAATGGAAAAAACAACTAAAATTAGCTAGAAATTGAAAAACCTTATTTTAGGTCATAGATGAAAATCCGATCCATTAATTCTGAACGGGTACCTATTTCATTGATAGAAATAAGAATTTTTCATGTTTTATTTCCTATGGTCTCAATATTATGTGAGTGGTCCAGAAACATGATTGGACTGGACCAAGAAGGAATAGTGCCCAACATGCACTGTTCATCGTCTTCCTTATCCAAAAACGAGAAACAAAAGAGGAGGGACGATGAACATCAGTGCTCCATCGGCCAAACGCCGGCGAGGGAGGTGGTAGGACGTGTTCCACAATATGACTCATCCATAGATGGTGAAGGTTGGCAATAAAGAAAACTAGAACATCAGGAACGTGACCGGTAACGACGTAGTCCTGATAGAGAGAGAAACGGTAATGGCGAGCTTTGGTGGTGAACATGATCATATGAGTACGCCAAAACACGTTACTAGGTCAGGGGATTTCGTTTTCCTTGAACGCACATGAAGAACGAAAGATGGATAAAACAGACTAACACTATTCAACATCTTCCCTAGCCTAAAAAAACAGAAGAGGAGGAAAGATAGGCGATGGTGCTCCACCGACCAAATGGCGGTGAGTAAGGTGGATAGACGTGTCCCAATGTGACTCGTCCATAGATGGTAGCAGTTGGCAATGAAGATAACCAGAATAGCGGGAACGTGACTGACAACGACGTAGTCCCGATAGAGAGAAACGACAACGACGAGCACTTGTGGTGAACATGACCTGACGAGTGTGTCAAAAACGTGTTCTTGGACGAGGGGTTCCGTTTTCCTTGAACGCACAGGAGAGAGAGCACGCAGAGGAGAAGAGAGGTGTTAGGAGGAGGGTGCAACGGGGAGTAGTGGGACACAGGGAGGAAGGGCGCCGAGAGAGGGAGAGAGGCGAAAGCGGAGGCACGCAGGAGGGAGGAAGGGAGGGCGCCATGTGAGAGGGAGGGAGAGATGGACGAAAAATTAGATGTGGAAGTCTTACGTATTTTTTAATTAGAAAAATTATAACCTACTACCAGGAGTAGCTACTCCCAAGTTGATGTTCTATTTTCGTGTTGATATTCTGCTATATAACTAGTTGATTTTCTGCTCCATTTCAAGTTGAATAATTTTCTGCACTTCGTTTTATGTCATATATATATATATATATATATATATATATATACTTTTTTCTACTCCTTGTCAAGATGATTTACCGATTCTCTTAAAGCGAATATATATTCTGCTCATTTTCATGTTCATATTCTGTTTTATTCCAATAAATTATTTTTTGCTCCAACCAACATAAGTCGATGCCGAGGATAATCATCTGATATTATAGATGAGAGTAGTTACTCCCAGTAGTAGCATATGGGTGTCCTACATACATATATATATATATATATATATATATATATATATACTGTTCATTTCGGTCTGTTTGGTAAGCGAGCGTCCGATTATAGTTTGGGCCTCATAGGCTCACGGCTATTCATTTCGGCCCTTCCCTTCTTACAGCCTTCGCTACCCTTCCCTTCCCTTCGACGACACACCGGCCCAGAGACATGCGTGGAGTTCCGCTTGAGAATAAAAGGAAAATCTGGCATGCCAGCATAAAAACGAAAGCTGTCTGATGCAACAAATAACTGCAGAGAGGAACAAAAAAAAGCTGAGAGCTGCCAAGAAAGAAAACAACCGAACAGAAAAAATCGCCTCTCGCACATATATCTTCGTTTTCTTCAGAATCACTGAGCATGTACTGACTTGCCCAGAAGCTACTGCAAACACTTGTTTCTATTCATATCGTTCATGTTCTATACATGACGCCACTACACATACACCTTCAGCTAATTCTGACTGTAGATCAAACATGGTCACGGACCATATGGTTTCCGGCTTTCTACCCTTCTGGTCGACCAGGATACCGATCACTAGTGATAAGGGCGTGCAGTTAACTTTGTCATCAACATCAGCAGCTGATTTCAACATCACCGGCAGAACAGTCGTCAGCTTGGCTTCTGCCAGTAGCCATCGTCCCATGGAAAAAGCAGTGGGCCTGAACCTGAATCTCCCACCGGCACAAGCGACGGGCTAGCCAAGGTAGAGAGCATCAGACAAGCACAAGCTAGCTAGGCACATTCAGTATCTATGCCAAGAGGTTCTTCATATTCTCCATTCCCCGGCCCCTCCCCAGTAACCAAAGCACACACCCCACGATTATGAGCCTTGTCAGCTACCAAACAGTTCTATCCTGTTAGTGTAAATCTTCTCATCTGTGACAGCCTGTAACTTAACTGTATTTTACGGACCGTCACAGCGAATACATCTCAAACAGACCTAAAAAGAGGCCGATTGAGATATGGTCGCAAGGACATGTTAAATGTGTATAAAACTCAAACCCGTCACCGATGACACCTATCAGTGACAGGATCTAATATAGACCCGACTGAGATAACTTTCAATATCTCAATCGGGCCCTAAAAGAAACCCGTCACCGATGATCATCATCTGTGACGGGCACCAACTTGAGGTCCGATTGAGATAACAATAACGCCCGTCACAGATGATATTCATCGGTGACAGGCTTTTATTTAGGCTCGATAAAGATAACTTATATGCCCGTCACCGTTGTTATTTTTTGGACCATTACAGATGTTTATTGCACACTATAAATACCCCCAACCGCCAATGTAACTGTATCCCACTATTCACTATTTTGGTGGGAGGTTTAAGGGGGCGAAATTTTATTTGTTTCCAAGGAAAACAAAAAATTCATAAAGGTAAGTGAGAAATAGTAATCAGTAATTCAGAAAATTCATCAATTCTCATTAATTTAGCAATACTTATCTTATAAGATGTTTCTCTAATTTTTTTTATTTCTGTAGCGATGGATCGTAGTTGGATGTATGCAAAAATTGTGAAACGTCATAGTCAAGAGTATAGAAATGGGGTATTAAATTTTGTAAACGCCGCGGAGGAGGATAGGAAAAGAAGAAACAACGATTACATGTGTTGTCTATGTGCAGATTGCAAGAATGAGAATATGTTT
This sequence comes from Oryza punctata, assembly GCA_000573905.2. Classification (NCBI taxonomy): domain Eukaryota; kingdom Viridiplantae; phylum Streptophyta; class Magnoliopsida; order Poales; family Poaceae; genus Oryza; species Oryza punctata. The sequence continues at coordinate 31,047,279 of CM002489.2, read as the reverse complement.
GATAGCCGAGTGGACGTACACGCTCATCTGATACAACGAGGATTCATGGAGGGCTACACATGTTGGGTCAAGCATGGAGAGCAAGAATCAGGAATAGGTGTAGCTGCAGACAGAAGTGATGTGTAAAATCAGGAAGATGAAGATGACCATGACATGTTTGTACCTTCTCCATTGGGGGGTAAAATGGTTGATGTGGATCACGATCTGCTGCAAGATATGTTACGTGACATTGAGGACCCAACTTACATGAGAATATCGATCGAAAACACAGAGACTTTGCTGCCGACCCCCGAAACATGAGAATATGTCTGTGTACGGATGACATGAATCCTTTCGGAGACATGAGTAGTACTCACAGCACTTGACTAGTTCTTATTTCAAACTTTAACCTATCACCATGGTTGTGCTTCAAAAGGAAATACATTATGCTGTGATTGCTAATCCAAGGGCCGAAACAACCAGGCAATGATATCGATGAGTTCTTGGAACCTGTTATCGATGATCTTGAGATGCTCTGCAAAGAAGGTATGGAAACTTGGGATGCATATGGTCAGGAGAACTTCAAACTACGAGTTATATTGTTCTGCACCATTAATGACTATCCCGCACTCGGTAATCTATCCGGACAAACTGTGAAATGAAAGAAGGCCTGCTCCGACTGTACGGAACATACACGTAGCCGGTGATTGAAGAAATCACGAAAGATGGTTTATATGGGTCATAGGAGGTGGCTCCCGCTACGTCACGTATTTAGAAGGAAGAAGAAAATTTTCAACGGTAAGAGAGAATTTTCAGCCTGCTCCCAAGGATTTGTCCGAAGATGAGGTCCACAACTTGGTCAAGGACATAACCAATGAGTTTGGGAAGAAAAGAAAACGTATTCAGGCAAAGGACAAGGGTATGTGGAAGAAAAAGTCCATATTTTGGCGACTATCTTACTGGAAAGATCTTGAGGTCTATCATTGCATTGATCTCATACATGTAGGAAAGAATGTGTGTGAGAGTTTGGTTAGCCTGCTGCTGAATATTCCTGAGAAAACAAAGGACGGGTTGAACGTGCGCCTTGATCTACAGGAAATGAATATTCGCTGTGAACTCCAGCCCGTAACAGATGCAGAGACAGGTAGAGTGTACCTCCCTCCAGCCTGCCACACACTGTCAAAGGATGAGAAGATCGCAATGTTATCATGCCTGAAAGATATTAAAATTCCACCGGGCTATTCAGCGAGGATAAGTAAGTACGTCAAATTGGACGATCTAAAACGGGTTGGAATGAAGTCTCACGATTGCCACGTGCTAATCACACAGATCTTGCCAGTTGCTATCAGAGGCATTCTTCCACCCAAAGTCCGTCACATGATTCAACGTCTGTGTACCTTTTTCAATGCAATCGGATAGAAAGTTATAGATCCCAAAGAACTAGATGGGTTGCAGACCGATCTTGTCAATACCCTCTGTCATATGTAGATGTTTTTCCCACTGTCTTTCTTTGATATCATGATTCATCTCCCTGTTCATCTTGTGAAGCAAACAAAACTATGTGGCCTAGCTTTTCTAAGAGAAATGTACCCATTCGAGAGGTACATGGGAGTTCTGAAGTCGTACGTTCGGAATAGAGCAAAATCAGAGGGGAGCATTATTGAAGGCTACACGACCGAGGAGGTTATTGAGTTTTGCGTCGATTACATGTCCGAGGCTGATCCTATCGGAGTTCCAGCGTCTCGTCACAAAGGAAGGTTGTCAGGTGTTGGCACAATAGGGAGGAAAAGAATTAGGCCCGATCAAGCTTCCTACGCGCAGGCTCATTTTGCTGTGCTCCAACATATGGCAGAAGTTGGCCCACACTTTGAGGAGCACTTAGAGAAAATCCGGCAACCGAACTTAGGGCGATCGGAGATGTGGATTAATAGAGAACATAACTCTCGATTCAACAAATGGTTCAAGAATCGAGTTACAATGTCGACGGATATCCCAAATGAGACAATATAGTTGTTGGGGATGGGATCGTGTTGGGCCATAGACATATGGAAAGGATACGATATTAATGGATACACATTTTACACCGTCGAACAAGATGACAAAAGCACAGTGCAAAACAGCGGAGTCCGTATAGATGCATTCCAGGATCAAGATTGGGTCGAACACATACTACGGCTGCATTGATCAGATCTGGGAGCTGAACTACGTGAAGTTCAAGGTTCCTTTGTTTCGTTGCCTTTGGGTAAATATACGCACTGGTGTTAAAGTCGATAAGGAAGGTTTCACTTTAGTAGACCTATCAAAGGTTGGATACGCCGACGAACCATTCGTACTTGCGAAACAAGTCGAGCAGATTTTCTACGTAAAAGACCCCGCAAACAAGAAGATGAACATCGTGAGGGATGGCAAGCGCCGAATTGTTGGTGTTGACAACGTCGTCGATGTAGAAGAATACAATCAGAATCTTCATGTAAGACCACATCGACCTTGACGATGATCCCCAAGAGCCTGTGGCATATACTCGACCAGATCATACGGAAGGCATATCCTTGTGATCGATCCCGTTGTACTTATTTGACATGTTATTTCTTGTACCGAATGAAGTATTTTGTATTAGTAAACAACCTTATGTTAATTTGTTGCAGTTTTTATAAGTATTTTCTATTAGTATTTTGTATTATTTAGTGCAGTTTATGAAAATAATAATTTTTGAGCTCAATTTAGTTAATTTGGTGAATTATTGTCCTTTAGTTAATTATTTGTTGATTAATTATTTTACTTGAGTTAATTATTTTGACTACATGTCAACAATGGTGAGCAAACAAATGTAAACATTACTTATTTCAATCGGGCCTTAAATAAGGCCCAATAGAGATTGAGTCATCTCAATCGGGCCTAAACTAGAGCCCGTCACAGATGACTCATCTGTGACGGGCAGAAGTTTGATGCTCGATTGAGATGACGTCATCTCAATCAGGCCTGTACTAGAGCCTGTCACAGATGAGTCATCCGTGACGGGCTCTAGTCTAAGCCCGATTGAGATCTTTGTTTGACCGTACTAAGATTAGGGTTCTCTCCCTCAGATCTACATCGAAATTTTTTCTAACTCCCCAAGAACCCTAGCGCCGCCGCCACGCACTAGGAGCTCGCCGCCGCCGACCAAGACATCTCGTGCCGCCGGCCTCCCTAACCTCCGCCGCCGTCGTCATCCTCCCCAAGCCGGCGGTCGGCCTCCCCGACCTCCACCGCCACCGTCATCCTTCCCAAGCCGTCGGCTTCCCCGATGACAAACTCCCTCCCCAATATACTCCGGCCGCGCTGAACTCCCGCGTCCGCATCGGCACCACCGGCCTCCCCGACCTCCGCCGCCGCCGTCATTCTCCCCAAGCCACCGGCCTCCCCGACGATCTCCTTCGCTCCTTCACGCCCGCAACCTACAAGTAAGTGAACCCACGGCCGCAACTAATTTTGTACTATAATTCTGTATTATAATTGTATAATAATTATGCTGGTAGGTTTAGCGGCCAGCAACCAAATGTCTTTATATATGTCTTTGTTATTTCCCTAAATATTTGAATGGTGGAATGTATGATTATTATTTGAGAGTAATAGAGCATTAGCTATTGTAAAGTTAAAAGCAAATTGGTACAAGATACTAGCAGTAGGTTTAAATTGTAGATGCAATTTTTAATGTCATCTTTGTTATATTTGGGACTTAGGATATGTGGTATATATGTAAAATTTGTGATGTTCGGGATATTAGGGGATGTGAGGTATATTTGTGGATGAATAGGATTTAATTAGTGATTCTAGTGATATGTGGATGAATAGGTTTTAGGACTTAGGGTTATTTTAGTGATGAATGATGGTTGATGGATGATTGTTTTTAGTGTAGATAGTAAGTACATTATCAAATCAACACATAACACGAGGTGCGTAGGGTTCGAAGTTGGTTTGATCGAGTTAGTCCATTCACAGAACCAATTAAGACACCTTCGGACCCCAGCGCACCTCGGATTCTGTCATTTTTTGATAACTAGTCATTTATGTATGGATTTAGTTCCTAGGTTATCAAGTTATCACAAAATACAAGGTACTCCGAGTGCTAAGTTGGTTTGGTTGGGTTAGTACATGTACGGAACCGACCAAGACACCTTGGCAACCAGAGCACTTTGTAATCTGTCATTTTTTGATAATTAAGAAACGTATGAAAAGAATCGATGTTGAGCGAGGAATCGACTAGAGTACAATAATTCATTCATTTCGAGCGAGTGATTTGAGAGAGGAGGGTTCTTAGCCATTTTAGGACTTAGTGATTTTAGGACTTAGATAGGAAATTTGTGATGTGGTTTAGGAAATTAATTAATTTTGTTATTTTGTAAGTTATTTAGATGATGTCTCAGCAAGGTGAACCAATGTCGATGACAACTAGTGGGTCCTCAAGGGCACGGTCTCGTAGGATAGGAAACAAAATCCCTAAGGAACGGTACACCATAACAGAGGTGAACCAGGTTGGATTGCTGACCCGTCCCCGGAATGTTTTGAGCCGGTTTAGGTCGATTTGCGGTGTCGTAGCGAGGGAGAACTTCACAATTTTGGTGGATGACATCAAGCATGTGCCCGAAGCAGAGAAGAACGCTGCTTGGCTAAAATTCAAGGAAAGCTTCGAGTATCCTGCAGACGACGAGGCCAGGCTCAAGCAGACTGCTTTCAAGATTATGGGCAATGCTTGGAAGAACTTTAAGAGCAGGCTGGTCACCGAGTACGTCTTAAACCCGATGACTCCGGATCCAACTGAGTACTGGCCTTTCATCACGACAGACGTCTAGGAGCAATTCTACGAGAAGAAGTCAACCCCCGAATCCCGGGCCAGAAGCGAGGCTTATCAAGCACTCCAGGCTAGGAACTTGCACCCGCACCAGCTTGGCACCTCAGGATATACCGGGAAACAAGAGAAATGGCAAGAGGAGGATGAAGTGGCAGTGGCAGCGAACACACCGCCGGTGTTTGCCGATATCCCACACCCACGGGCAAGGAACTGGGCCCGGGCAAGGTATTAGAAGAATGAAGATGGAACAATTTCGCTGCCAAATCCCCAAGATCAACAAGTGTACGATAATATAATAAGTGCCTAATCTCAATATTTGTTCACTTTGTTTCCAATGGACTTTTGATTTAACCCGAACTCAATTGTACCGCAGAAGGAGTTGGTTGCTGAGCAACAAGCCTGCAAGAGGCCTGCTCTCAAAGACGCGAGGATGACATCCTCACTAAAGCGATGGGCACCAAGGAACACCGTGGACGGACAAGGGGCCTTGGCTCCAACGTTCCATGGAAAGTTGGATTTCCAGACTATGCGTGACAGTATAAGAAGCGGATTGCCATGAAGGAGCAGAAAGATGCACGCCTTGCCGCCCAGATCCGGGAGCAGGTCAGAGCCGAATTGAGCTCTGAATTCAATGAGAAACTCCAATCGATGAGGGCCCATATCAGGCAAGAGATTCGAGAAGAGCAACATAACCCGGAGGCTGCCGTTGCTGCTACGCAAGAAGATTTAGCAAGTCCCATGCAAAGGCGTAGCAGTTGCGTATCAACTGAGGTGGGGGAAATTCCACCATCGGTCCTGTAAGGACCCCCGTTTTGCAACAGGAATCGCTCGTGTATCCTGTGCCATTTCCCTGGATCAAGTAGTTTGGCACACACGATACATAGTTGAATTACCAAAAGCGCATACATATGCGTCTAGTACGAGTCATTACATCATAGGCCCAAAGGCATTGTCTTAGAACAAAGGACCAACCGGTCCGGAATACAGTCCAAAAGCAGAATGTAGATAAGCAGCGGAGCGAAGGCAGCGGCATCGCCATTGTCACAGGCAACGACCGTGACTAGACCTAATGGGCACCCTCTTCCTCCGCATCCTCCTCGTAGTAGGCGTACGGATCCTCCGCGGTGTTATCTTCGGCTTCTGATGGAGTTCATAATTGCAAGGGTGAGTACCAACCTTACTCAGCAAGTCACCACAGCAACAATGTATATGACAGATTTCGTCTAAGGCAGGGCATAGGTTTTGTTGCATAAAGCTAGTTTTGCAATCCTTTTCACAAACCTAAGACCTAGCATGACTGATCAAGTTTTATTACCAGAGTTTACTTTAACAACGACGGTTCTGTCTACCATCCATCATTATCCCAAGGATAGCTTCCCGTCGTTGGTTCGTCATGGTTTTCTGTGGTCGTCCATCTTCCTTTCTGCTCAAGAAGTGGCTCCAACAGCATAAAATCCATCATGCTTTATCCCATCCCACACAAGTTAAGAATTGAGAGTCTAGCCAAGTGTAATGCATGTCTCGGTGCTCAATATCCGCGAGCACGGCTATTCGAATAGATTGTTCTACTCACACTGCAGTGGATGTACACTTTACCCGTACTCCGCGACTGCCCAACACATGAGCCTCGTCCCAACACATGAGACGCGTCACGGCAAAGCCTTTCGATAACCTTACATTGGCAGTACCCGCTCCATGAACTATCATCCTCGTGCACTCTAGGCGTATCTGTTTCTAGCAGTGAGAGGAGTTCTGGCGCTCCCGGGGAAAGAAGTCTCACACACGCACAAAGTTTATTATTTAAGTTTAGATTCTCACTCTCACACACGTGGCAGTCCTACCAACGGTGACACCGATGTAGGGTACGCATCGCGTCCCCACCTCAACGGCTGCCCGTCATAGCGAACCTGCCTCATACACACTGGGGTGAACCATCTATGCAAGGATACTGCCTCTGCTCGGCTATCTAGTCAGCTAGGTCTATCCCCATCCGAGAAGTACGGTTGTACGGGGGTCGTTTCATGCTTAACTTCATGGCTCGGTCCTTAACTTGCTAAGGGGATTATTGACTAAATGAACGAGTCGCAAATAATCTCGACGTATTTTTCTTGGAACCCCCAAAAATGATCTACGACTAATCACCAACTAATATATATATATATATATATGTATATTTACGTATATATACATTAAAATCTTTTTTCTTTTCTCCTCCTAAATTCCTAAATTTTCTTTCCTAGGTCTAAATTTTTATTTCCCCATTTTTCTTCCCTTTCCTATTTTCTTTTTCTCTCCCCTCTCTCTTCTTTTTTCTCTTTTCCATTTTTTTTCTTTCTTTTCTTTTCTCTCTCTTCTTCCTCTGTTTCTTCCTTCCTGCTCCTTCTTCCTTCCTCTCTTTTCTTCTCTCTCTCTGCTCACCGGCTCTACTCCCTCTCTCTCTTGCGGCTGACAGAAGGGGAGGAGGGGGTAGGGGGGCTCACCGGCGGCGGCGGTTCACGGGGCGCGTGGCGGTCCGGGGCGCGGCGGCGGCGAGGGGGATTTGGGGAGGCAGGGGGAGGTGGGGGAGGAGGAGGAGCAGTGGCCGGCGGTGTGGGGAGATGGGTGGGTGGCTTTTTATAGCGCGCGCGTGGGGAGGGCGGCGACGTGCGCGGCGCGGGCGGGCGACGTGCGGGCGCGTACGGCGGCGTGGGGGCGTACGGTGGTCATGGCGCGATGGCATGGGCGCGGCGGCGGGCGTGTACGGCGGCGTGGCACGACGGGCACGTACGGCGGCGTGGGTGGTGACGCGCGTTCGGCGCGGCGGGCGACGTGCGACGCGGGGAGCGCGGCGGCAGGCAGCGACGTGCAGTGCGCGAGGCGCGCGCGGGGGCGCAAGGGCACGGCGGCGGTGGGTCCGGGCACGGCGTGGGGCGTGGGCGCATGTGCGGCGCGGGTGTGGGCGCGTGTGCGGTGCGGGGCGCGCGCGGGGGGTCCGGGCCGAACACCTAGCGGGCTATGAATAGTGCCGCCAGGGTTGTTTTGATATTTAGGGTAGTTTTTTTCCTCAAAAATTCATTTTAAAATTTTGTAAATTTAACCAAATAAATGTGTCCAATGTTTCTAATGTTCCGATAATTTATTTATTATTATTATATATTTTTTTCTTTTTACCCATTATTCTCACATATTCATACGTTCGCTTATATATATTTATACCTAGGATTTATATCTAGTCTCCTATGTATATATACATATTTATATATATTTGCAAAATATATCCGCTCGAATTTGTGTCACCATATTTCATATTTACACACATTATACACACACATATATGTATATATATATATGCATAGGCATCGATAATTGCATATACATATGTATCGTCTCCTATTAAATTTATATTACCCCAATTAGATTTGTGTCATTTGTATGAGGCGTTTTCCTTACTACATTATTGCCTCACCACCTATTTTAGTATAATTTTCCTTAATTGTGCACTTAGTTGATTTTTGTTTTTAGGGTTCGTGCTAAGATGGATTTGATAAATCCGAGCTTCGCAATTAAAGATCGAATAAACGAACAATTAAACGTGGCATGATGCAACTTAATTTAAAAGTTTTTGAAATTTCGTATTTTAGTATTTGTGTTTGATGGTCGATTTTTTTTCAGGGCGTTACAGGTCCCTGCCACCGTCGACCACATAACGGTAAAACTCTCGTTCACAATGCACAAAAGTCTTAACAAAACCATACATTACATAATATTCTAAAAATATGGATGAATCTATTGCAGGAACCAACGAACTGCACTCTGACAGTTAGGGTGATGCCGACCTTCACGGTTCCGGTAGCTGAGGGACTTGCGTTCAAGTCAACCCAGAGACAAGATTGCATGGGGCGCAACTTAGGGCTGACTGTGCGAAAGTGCAAGTTGACTCGGTGAAGCCCGAATTCAATCATTTCCCACTGAGGCATCCACCGAATGACGAGGTCCTAACCCTAGGAAATGCACGTGGAACCTTCATCCAATGGCCCAAGGACCTCATTGAGATAAGGGTGATTCCGAGGCCAACCACTGCACCAAGCGGTCGTCCGCCAGTACGACCTGCCCCTGCTCCTTCAGCCCCTCCAGCTCCCGCTCGTCGTGATCAATCTTATGATGTGGAGTTACAGTACGACACGGATTTTGGGGACGAGCATATGGAGGCCGACAACATGGTGATCACTAAACCCCCACCTATGAAGAAGAGTAGGAAGGTACATTCTTCCCCTCAGAGAACAACTATCGAAAAACCTGATGCAAGGGGGCGAGGAAAAGAAAAGTTGCAGGGCTCATTTCTGGCTCCAATGAAGCTAGATATGAGCAAGGTGCAAGTAGTAAAGAGGAAGACCGTTCCTCCATCGTCCTTCCGACTAGGCATCCATTGGTTGGAGATGACGTGCTAGGCACGATGGATACTGCTTGCAAGGAGCTTCACGTGTACTACATTGAGATATCCAACGTGAGGAGGAATAATAGAGAGAACGATATAATAGGCGAACACGACCGAGCGCCATTCCTTGGGCCACCAAGTTATATCGTGATAGACTTAAGGATCTATTCGACCTCTACAAGCTCCGATCGGTGGACACAACCCTCCTTAAGTGCTACTCTTGTAAGTATTGTTGCTCACGAAAATTTGTCATCTCAATCCGTATAACATGCTTTTAAGAGCATTTGTCTTCCGTGTAGGTATAGTTGGAAGTGGTGTCTAAAGAATGCACCGGAAGTTGCCTTACTTGATCCACAAGTAGTCACTGTCATAAATCTCGAAGGCAACCGTCAAGGAATGGTAAACTACATGTTTGACACCTTCTGGGTCCGACAAGACAGAGAGTACATTATGTGCGCCTATAATCAATAGTAAGTGTGTTCCCTAAATATATGCAATTGCATAACACGTATAGCTTTAGTATTTAACTTTAACTATATTAATGCTGTAGTGGCTATTGGATCCTTCTGGTCATAACACCTAAGTGGAGTACATGCCACTACCTAAACTCTAGAATTGATAAGAAAACATATGATTGGACCCCGATTCAACTAGCGATAGATGAAGCGTGGGGCCGATATGTGGAAAAAGGAGACCTTCGTAAGACAGGACATGACACACTTATCCACAAAAAGGACTTCCCGGTAAAATAGGCGACCAGTGCAGATTCCATATGTGCCACAACATGCGCCTTTTGTGCAAAGATAAAGTGAAGACTTTGGCTGAATTTGAGGTCTGTGGTCTCAATTGTGATATATTCTAACTACATCGATGTGTGTGTGTATATATATAGTAAATTTGTTTGGTGCTCCATGGTACCCGGGCTACATGTTTCAAATGAGTATGAATTTTTTTGAATATTTAGGTATTAACATTAACAACTTTACTAACTAGTGCAAAACAAGTTTGAACTGATTTTGAACTTGTTTTGGTTAGATTTTGATTCTAGGTATATAATATCCAAACATATAATTAGTTAAGTATGTAATAATGTATAATCAAATAAAGTTGAATTTTAGTTGTTTTATTGCTAGGTATAGGTATGAATCAAATTCTTATACCTAGGTATATACTCACAATTTGAAAATTTTGAAAAATTTGAATGAACTTGTGCATTTCACACCATGGTGCCCAGGCACTATGATGCGCCATATGAGTGTCCTATATAGTTTCGAATTATGTACATGTAGGATAAAATTTCAAAGGACCCGGGTAGCAGCTTCGAGGAGATTCGTGAGGAAATAGCCAGCTTCATCCTGCACGAAATAATTCACCCCGAAGGAATATTTAGGGTTAAGATTAAATGATGAACATTGTTGAACATCTTAATTGAATTGTCAAAGATATGTGATTATGTAACACTGATGTTTATTATATTTGTTATGTCTATGGAAATACTTCCTAAATATATATTTGTTCCAATTAACTCGGTTTTGCAGGTTATGATGCTTACCACTTGAGCAATATGGATGTGTAAAATATGTGAGCAATATGGATATTATGTGAATGGTTGTGCCAAATGTATGTGAATGACAAATGTGCATGTGAATGGGAATGCTGGGATGTGTATATTGACAATGCTGGGGAATATATTTGTTTCTGTTATTTTGCAGCGTGCATAGCTAGTAAAGGCCTGAGGCTAGCCAAAAACAAAATTTATTTTTTTGTGGGTCATACTCATCAGTGACGGGCTTTAACTTAAAGCCTGATTGAGTTATAGTCATCCGTGACAGGTATAAGTTAAAGTCCGTTTGAGTTATAGTCATCCGTGATGGGCTCTAGTTTAGACCCGATTGATATTATTAGTTATCTGTGACGGGCTCTTATTTAGATCCGATTGAGATTAGTAGTCATCCGTGACGGGTGCTGGTTGGGGTCCGATTGAGATAGGTCATCCGTGACGGGCTCTGTTTGACTGGTCGTCTGGATCAAAGCTATCGGTGACGGGCTTTAGTTGAGACCCGATTGAGATAACTTCATCCGTAACGGTCGTATGCCCGATTAAGATAACTTCTCACATTAGTGACTTCTACGCTGTGACGGACGCTATACCCGATACAGATGTGGGTTACCGTTCGATTAAGATATCGGTGATCGTTGTAGTGACAGAAACACTACTATTGGCCATAGAGGCTTCCAGTAGCAGTGCTGCTGAAATGAAAGTCTGAAAGAGACGCAAACAAATTTTCTCAAGGGCTGCAGGGAGCTGTGTACCAGTAGTAATTCCTTGGAAATCTTTGTGTACCTGCTTCTTGGTGCATCCTGCTACGTACTCGAGAATACTGTAGAAGACTGAAATATTAAAGGACAGAATGAAAATTGTTTCTTTCATGCGGTACAGTAGCATTGATTCTGCTAGTACGTGTAAGAAGACATTGCCGTGTCGTAAAAAACAAGTATGTCGCGCTCTTTGTACACGTCGCGTGCGCCAGCACCCGTTTCATTTCATTTCGGTTCGCATACACAAAACTGAAACTTCCACTGAGTAATTTTTATTGCAGATAAGATTGGACATTGCGTATTCGGTGATATGCCAGTGTCATCTCATCATTCGTCATATCATGTTCTTTGCAGGGGGAGGTTTGGATGGGACTGTTTCTATACTAATTAGAAATACTAATTAGAAATATTAAATATAAACTAAAAATAAAACCCATTTCATAACTCTGGACTAATTTACAAGACGAATCTATTGAGCCTAATTAATTCATGATTAGTCTATGTGATGCTATAGGAAACATGTACTAATTATAGATTAATTAAGCTTAAAAAATTTATCTCGTAAATTGGCTCTTATTTATATAATTAGTTTTATTATTAATCTATATTTAATACTCTTAATTAACGTCTAAACATCAAATGTGACAGGAACTTAAAATTTAGTACTGGATCCAAACAATCCCTTTGTTTCATGAGTAGTAGTCATCACTGATCACATCATGTTTATACCACCAATCTGCCCAACCCCGCATGAGAGAGATCAAGAAAGGGAGAACAGCCTTGTAACCACTTTAGGCCTTGTGGAGTAAAGCTACCTAAATGTTCTTAAGGCACAGGTTGGTACTAAAGCTACTGCATTTTCTCAACTAAAGATGAGTTCTGAATCTACTTGCAGTTAGCTGAGTAGTGTTGATACAATTCCTTCACTTTATGTATGTTCTTTGGACCCATCCTACCAATGTGTGGCCATAAACTGGCATAAATAGGGTAAGACAAAATTAATAGAGCTTGCATCTTTCTTTCCATTAAGTAATTCACGTATGAAGGACAACTTGAACCATTGGTATGCTTAGCTCATTTGGTTTTGGTGCACCCAACCATCTCTTGCCCCAAGTCACTTCGCACAAGACTCAGCACAATCCCAATGGCATGCACTTGTCTGCCAAGCTAAACACTGCTTCCCAATTATTGTTAGTTGCCAGTGCTATATTGAACCAAAAACAATGTCTTTCATTTCGAATATAATGAATGAAAGTTGCAAGTTTGGTATTCCAATATGGACAGTAACGTGAAGTTTTCAGATGACTCATTAGACATGCAAACTGCAAAGATGTTCCATAAGAAACGAACTGTATATACGCAGCACATTATCATGGCTAACTATTCAAAGTCTGTATCTTTGAAGTCTTAATTTGTACTGATAGGAACATTTCCTCAGTTTTGCTACTCCTATTTCACAACATAAAAGTAAACTTGATTAACTAGTTAACAATATGAAGTACAAACATACGTACCTTCGTTGTCTTGTATAGTTTTTTTTCTAAGACAGCTATAAATAGGTCATGACGAGACAAATCTTACAGGCATGTACTGATCATGCTCTCCTGTCATTTCAGACATAATCGTGAACAGTAAACCTGTGACATTTGCTATATGCATATATGAGACCACGCCGTTGCTTGTCTCCTCTTCCAAAAAAATACACCATTACCTACCATATGGCACATGAATTGGTTCTATCCCGACCCCGAAACAAACACAAGACCTGTGAAAGAGAAGTACTCCCAGCTAGCACATCCTACTTTTACTAGTGTACTACATGAAATAGAAAAAAAAAGATAGACTACTTGTATTCCAGCTCAGAATCCTCATTTCCACATTGGTGGATTAATCAACTATACATATAGCTCCAATGCAACATTGTGAGAACACCGAATGCACACTATCTTATATATATGCAGATTCTAGGCTACCTCCTAGATAGCTAAAGAATATAAATTACCTGGACATTGAGGATTCAGCTTGTTACACTGCTTGCTATTCAGAAAGCAGCACTAACATTTGGTCCCTAGTTTTTTTTTGTCTCCAATCACCGGTGGTGTACATTCATAGAATGTTTCAGAACATGGTTGGAATAGCACATGCAAGGAGATAAAATTGCAAACTTACCGCTGCCTACTCGCTAGACAAGATGATCAGTCGCATGTGTCCTGTATTAATGGATGAAGAAACAAAAGGCAGAAGACAGCTACCAAAACGAATGAACAAATATAGATCATGGATGGTATTTATGATATTACCTGTAGTGCTTTATAACATTTGTCCTTCTGAATTGAAAGAACAAATCTGCGCAGATAATATATAGAGTAAAGGCAGAGGTTTTATGTGCATCAAGGAAGAAATTAAATGTAGGACTAAAAGCTGTATATGTTCCTCATGAACTTCTTCCATACTTGAACAAAAAAACACATCAAAATCTTCTCTGAAATCACGAGTTTCGCTTAGGGAACTTCTTCCATACCTTGAGAGTTTTGCTTGCGCGTCATAGATGTAAACTTAGGGAACAAGAAACAGTTGTTAGATCAATAATTTATCAAAAAGTACTTTTGATAACTGTGTCTATGATACTGCTATTACAAGTGAATGAAACATATTAAACTGTACATATAGTTTGACCAACGAAATCAATAGGTGGATGCAAAGTGATGGAATCAAAAGAAAATAGTAAGTCCCCTCCATGTAAAAAGCAACAATGATATGATGCACAAACTTTTCCCCTTTGTTTCTCCTACCAGATATATCAGATCAAAAAGCAAACAGGAAAGAAAGACCGCAACTACAAGATAGATGCCCATATTTTAGAGAAGAAAAAGGAGAAAGCTTTCAGGCATCTGTGTGTCAAAAAGTTCATGATTACACCAATCTGCATGCCAGACTACACGAAAACCAACACAAGGAGCGAGAAATTCGCCGAGTTAATCATACCCTAATGATTCCTGCGCACGCCCAAAACCAAGAAATCGCCGAAGAAAGAATCGTTTGATGTCCAATCAGAGACTCACCAAAATCTCTCGGGTATGCATGCGATCCAAGAACCGCGGAGATCGATCGATCGATCGACGAGACATACATATATGGGAGCTTTACTTGAGGGGAATGAAGCCTGGTCCGAGATCAATCTCTACAGATCAAACCTGAGATCAGAGGTTTCTCCATGCACCTCGAGCCAGACAACATTCCCCTCAAAGTAAAAAAGCTTCCTCTCTTTCTCTTCCTTGTTTCTTTCCCCCTTTTGCAGTGATTCTTTTTCTCATCCTTCTCCTGTTCCTCTCCCTTGTTTCAAGGGGGGAGAGAACTCTAGGGATGGGGAGGACGAAGATGGTCTGTTTGGTATCTTAAAAGAGGAGAGAGAAAAGGCGGAGAGAACAGAGAAGATTGGGGTTATCATAGGTGAAATCATTGCATTTTTTTGAGGTCAGATTTGGGATGGACAACAGATTCACACGGGAAAAAAAAAGTTAGTGGAACACACATCTTCAACTGATGACGTATACGTAGCTCTACAGAGACGCAAGTACTGACACAGTAAGTGTACTGAAAAAAATGTTGGTCCATAGTTCTAAATAATCTTATTAACATTGGAACATCATGTGGTTTAAGTATCTCTATATGGGGCTCAAAGTCTCAATCTTTTGGTGTAACCCTTGCTCATCCACTATTTTTTTTTCTTCACCGTGCACCACAGATGACAAAGGTGTATAGAAGAATGTGAGATGGAAAGCTATAAAATTCTTAATGGAATAAGCTAGAGGGGACCTGTTGAGCGTTGGCCATCATTTGAGACATCCATTTAATTGACATTGTCGTTTTTCCTAAAAGCCAATTTGTCTTGCCTCCAATCAGTACGTGCGGTACTTCTCGCCTTACTTTTGACCTCATAATGTGTAGTAGTACAATGCCATAAATTGCATCTTGAGCAAAATAAATTCTAACTGTATTGATATAACAATCTGAATATATAGTCTCAAACATATTGTCGACCGTTTGACTTTTTGACTGCACCGATATTACATTGACAAGTAAAAGATAAGGTGATGTTTCTACGCAACGAGAGTATCACAGTATCACAGGCACACTTTCAAGCTACTAAATGATGTGTGTGTTTTTTTAATAAAAAACTCTTCATCAGCATTTCTTAAATGCTTTTTTAATCTAGTTCTCAACCTTTTAATATTTAATTCTTTGTTTGTTCCTTTAAATAATTGTTATAAAGTCATAATAATCTACCATACATTATATACCCTCACTTTAGAACCGGAGTACAAATTTTCTGAAATTTTTTAAAAAAGTTATTTTACTCTTTGTGAAGGTACCGAGAGATTTCATTTTTTTATTATATAATTTGGCACCACGGATACTAAAATTTAGAAAATAATTTGTTTTCTCTCTTGCTAGATCTTTAAGGACCATACAATTTCTTGTTAAAAAGGCATAAGATCAATCTTCTTATTTTTTGCAAAAGAAGAAATTAAGTAGGCGGCCGGCATAACAAAAATAACCATGTGGTGCATAATACTTTTGTACCAGCTGCCAATATCCAAAGCGACAACGACCATTTACTACACGTTAGGCCTGGCATCGGAGCTCTGGACTATCTTCGTCGATTCAACGTGAGTAACCGGACTGCACACGTTTGAGTTGAGTAAATGTACACGCATGCCCTCCACAAAACTTCTCAGCTTAAACATGCATTTCAACAAATTAATCCTCCGTCCTGACAGCGACGACAACTAGCATATTGGGAGGTCATTAATTACAAACGGATGACAGTATAGCACGAGCTAGCACAACTGCACCGAATCTTAGGGAACCTATCTTGCTGAGCACAAAGGAATGTCTAAGTATTACTTCTGTTCCTAAATAAGTATTTAGTGGTACATTTCTAACCCATGAAGCTAAAGTAGTAGGGAAGATAAATGGTATATATATGTCCCTACTTAAGAGCACATTTGAATAATAGGAATGAAAAAACGGAGAAGTAGGAAAAATATAGAATTATGACAGAAATGCAAGTATAAAACAGATGATTGCAAAACACAGAAACAATCGTTTGATTGGACCGTAGGAAAAATACAGAAATCAAATAAGAGAGATAGACTCAAATGATTTTTTTAAGAGGTTGGAACTCTTGCTAAATTTCATCTAAAATATACATACACTGAGCCATTCCATAAGAATTTTGTAGGATTTGAAAACCTCCAATCCTTTAAATTAAAGGGCTACATAGGAAAATTTCCTATATGATTCAATACTATGGAATTCCTTTCTAAATCCTTTTATTCAAAGGGGCCCTAAGTAAGGATGGTCATAAACGTAGGTGATTGGGATAAAATGAAAGAAAATTTAAACAAGAATTTTTTTAGAATACGCAAAAGACTTGTATATCTTAGTCTTTTATCTTTGTATAAAGAGAAGTAAAGGTTGCCAATTACAGCTGAACGGAAAAACACAAAACAGAAGAGAGAAAGGGGAAGGTGGGATAACATGTACTTTATCACCGGCTACAGAAGTATAGTAGCTGCGGAACCGTAGTGTTCGCCACCCATCAAAGTGTTGCTTCTTATTGTTTTTTCAGTGTCGATCCAATTCGTGAAATTTAAACAAGAAATGATTGATGGGATATATATAGTACTTTGAAAGTGTATTTATTTTAGGATATAACTAGAGTACTAGAAATACATTTATATAGGGACCGAGGTAGTATAAAGAACAGATAATGGCATCTCTTAACAAACTTCGGTTATTACTCTGTCTTAAATATTAAGAACAGACAATGATAGAGAGCGTACTATACTGCAGATTATATATCTTAGTTTAATTACTACCTTCGTATCAAATATAGCCTTTTAGACGAGCACTGTTATTAAGAAATTTGGTGAAAATGATTGGAAAAATCGTGAGAAGAGAAAGTACCTTAAGAGAAATCTTGTGATTGGTTGAGAAGAGAAAATAACTGAAGAAATTAAGTGAATAATGATTGTAATTGGTTAAGATAACATTAAGGATAAATGAAAAAACAACTTTATTTTGAAACAAACTATTAAGGTAGAAATAACTATATTTTAAATAAAACGAAGATAACAATTATTATTAGGATGGGTACTTGTATTTCCGAATATTCTGTCTTTCTCCGTGGAATTCGTGAAATACACACGAGCAGGAATATTTTTCTCCGTGAAGACTTTTGGTATGCTTTGACGTCTGAATGCACGGGGTATCTTTCGGTATATATTTCTGCTTAATTTGTTGAGCTGGCTAGTACTACCCCTCCATGCTAGTACTACCCCTAGTATCTTGTCGTGACCTCCATGCTAGTACTACCCCTAGTATCTTGTCGTGACCTCCATGTATATTTGTCCCCAGTACATAGCACATCGAATGTTTGTGTACTAAATAAGAGTATTAAACATAGACTAATAATAAAACTAATTACATATATGAGAACTAATTCACGGGATAAATTTTTTAAACCTAATTAATGCATAATTAGCACATGTTTACTGTAGCATCATATAGACTAATTATGGATTAAATAGGTTCAATAGATTCGTCTCGCGAATTAGTCCAGAATTATGAAATGAGTTTTATTTTTAGTCTACGTTTAATATTTCTAATTAGTATAATATTCGATGTGATAGGGGTTTAAAAAAATTTAGCCCCCATCCAAACTCCTGGATAAGCAAGCACTGGCCGCGGTCAAGGGCACGTACGTACGCTGTCGATCAGTACTGTATACGGTAAGAATGGCAACAACTCACAACGATTCACCGGATGAACTCATCGAGACTCTCTCTCTCACACACACATTTTCAAAAGTCTACTGTGAGACTTTTCAAAAGTTTCACAGCCGGGAGCCGAAATTAAAAAGAAATCAATACAATTCGCGTCATAATTCATATTGGATTTCCGTACGAACAATTTCTTGGAACCGAAGGTATAAATGAGCATTATGGACGGGGCTGGTGGTTCATGCGAGATTTGGATCAGCTGCTTATACTAAGCATAGTACTAACTTACTTCATCCCATAAAAACACTTCTTTCGGTCCATAAAATTTAACATGGTACATGATGTAATATACTCCCATCGAAAAAAAAAATCAATCTAGAATAGGACGTGACCTCATTCTATCCTAGAATAAGTCTTTAGCTAGATTTATATCATATTTATGCTAGTTTAATTTTTTTAGATGGAGGAAATACCTTAGACTGAGTACGGCTCCTAACATGGAAAACAAAGGAAGTGATTGGAGCGAGATTAATTAAGTATTAGTCTAAAAAATTAAAAAATGAATTAATAAGATTTTTTTTAAAAACTTTCTTATAGGATTTTTTTTGCAAAAAACACACCGTTTAACAATTTGAAAAACGTGCAAGCGGAAAACGAGAGAGTTGAGTTGGGAAAGAAGGGGAAGAACATAACCTTAGGTGTGTTCGCTGCTGCTTGATCCCAAAATGCACAGTGAACACGGAAAACGGAACGATCCATTAGCGCGTGATTAATTAAGTTTTAGCTTTTTTTAAAAAAATGGATTAATTTGATTTTTTAAGCAACTTTTGTATAGAAACTTTTACAAAAAAACACACCGTTTAGCAGTTTGAAAAGCGTGCACGCGGAAAATAAGAGATGTGAGTTGGGAAAAGGGGGAAAGAACAAAACCTTAGTATTGCAAATATGTCTAGATTTATTTATAATATTAGAATGTGTCACATTTTGTATTATGCTTGTTTTTTTATTATGGAACGGAGGAAAGCATCATTAGATGCAAATCGGATGGTCTAGGTTGTATACCGCACATTTATAGTATTGTAATAAAAGTAATGCATTATGATTTTTGAACCGTTGAAGACGGTCAAAATTATGCGCATTGCAGTTACAAAAATGACTGCACCAGAGTGCGGATATGAATTCGTGTGGGAGTGAGACTGGGTGTGCAGTTGTGCACTGGCCTAGCCGCCTAGCTAGCTAGTCGGTCGATTTCCCTGCGTGGCTGTGTCCGCTTTCGCTGGCACGCCTGTGCCGTGCATCAGTGCATGCAGTCATCGGGTTTCGTTTCGGAGACGAAAAAAATTGGAGGGGACGTGACGAGGTCAGGCTTGTCCCGCGCAGCGCCGGCCCGCGGCCCGTCGTCCGGCAGCACGGGCGTCAGGACCCCCAAGGCCCCAACCCTGCGCGGGTCTTCTGCGCCTTCCGGCTCAGCTCCCGCTCCCGCGCCCGCGCGTCTCACGGGGGAAAACCGGAAAAACCCCGTGCGATCCTCGCGAAAACCACGCGGTGGCCACAGGGCGCCGCAGGACTGCAGGAGAGCATCATGTCTCCCTTCGTCAACCGGACCGGCGGGACAAAGCGTCAGCACGTAAACGTCGTGTCGGCCCAACTGTTTCCCATGGTTGTGCGGGCCTTAAATAAAAATAAAAGTAACCCGCGCCTCGCCCAGGGCCCAATGGGGAGTGAACGAACGAATGAGGCCTTCAACATTTATTACGAAGTGAATTGGCTATTTACCGCGATTGTTTATTTTCCTTCCTTGTGGCTGCGGTAACAAGTCCAATAAAAACCTCCTGGAGCACTTCTCATGTCTCCCATCTCATCTGTAGAAATCGAATTCCTCTACCGTCGTCTGTACAACAAGGGTCCGTCCAAGTCTACCAAGTTTCTGGAGATTTATTACTGTATTTTCTTATAGTATATACTTCGAGGTTTTGTTCCATGTATATGGACAGTTGGAGACATACCGGAGTAGTTAGTGATATCATAAACTTTGGACAGATTATATGGGAGTCGATTGCTCGAGCGATTTGGCTGGAGTAGGGGCAGGCTCTGCCTCTGCTAGTATGGTCTAATCTCAGAATGAACAATGACGCATTGCAATCTCCCATTTACTACCTCCTCCATTAAGGACTTAGAAAAATCAACCTCGTACTTGATATTAACATATCCTACTACTATGAAACTGAACATGCCTTAAGATTTGTAGTGCTAAGATATATTAATATTAAGTGTAAGTTTTTTTTACTACCTCCTCCATTAAGGACTTAGAAAAATCAATCTCGTACTTGATATTAACATATCCTACTACTATGAAACTGAACATGCCTTAAGATTTGTAGTGCTAAGATATATTAATATTAAGTGTAAATTTTTTTAATAGAACAGAGGGAATACTAATCAATAATCAATAATGATATCGATGTTTTAACTCGATCCGGAGCATCTGTACACTACTGAGTATATCTATCATGATGACCAAGTGACAAGTTCCTGGGAATGACGTGCACGATGGACGCCGTCATGTTAAAAGTAAAAGGGTTACGCGTATAGATCCACTTGCCGATTCCGATTAGCCTCGCATTCGTACTTCGAGCAAGCCAATTATTACCATGCATTTAGCCCTTCCCTTAATCACTTGCATGCATTGCACGTTATGCCTATGAGGCTATGACCACCAAAGAGCCCTTTCTTTCCTCTCGCTGCAGCATGCACGCAACAAACAAAAACGTCTAGTTTGATGACATTCTAGGGGCGGACTTAGGATAAAAAATGACTGGGGCATACATCTAAAAACAGTTAGAAAGTCAAGTGAAACTTACCTCATTACAACTTATAAAAATTCTGAGATATACATTATCTTTAATAGTAATATATAGATGCGCCTTCCAAAATTCAAATAATGTCATTGCATGTAGAAACAACATAAATTAACACAAGCTAATATAAATATTACAGAAAGTAGTATATATAGATAAGAAATAAGGTTTAGAAAGCATCCTTTTTACCCTTTTCACCACAGTGTTCTATCTTATGCAAATGGTGCAGCATCGACATACATCAATTGATGTATTTAACCTAATAAGATGCTCATTTTTTTCCATTTGGGTTTGGTTGTGAAAGGCCACAGGGATTGACTGGTCTTGTTTCAATAGATCCTCACAATTCTTTAGTGCCTCGTTGTGAAGACTATTACGGTCACCAACATAAGTCACCAATCTCTCTGTCTTGTCCCAAGAGTTGAAGCCTTCTATGACAAATGCATCATGTCCTTGGTGATTATCTTTCATGCTGTCCCTAAACAAATAGCAACATAAACAGTAGGCTTTGTCATCCTTTTCACTATACTCTAGCCAATTAGCATGTTTATCAAACCAATACGGATTGAACCGCCTCTTCTTATTCCCAATCAACCTATACGGATACTGAAAATCACCACGTGGCTGATATGGTCCCCAAACTAAATACTTTCTGCTTATGTCTTCATGCTGATTGGGATGATAATCTGCCACTCTCTTCCTTTTACTAGGATCCCGAGGAAGCTTTTCCAAATTAATTGGTTGAGGCACTGCAGAATTTTCTCTCGGTATTGATCTAGATCCATTGGCGCTAGAACTTCCTCCAGTGGTGTTCATAGCTGCTGGATTTCTAATAAAAAACTTGTCCATTATCTTTCCTACAAAATCTTGAAAAGGTTGATTAGATAGAGCACATGAGGAGGGAGACCTAGGGATGCATCCACTATAAGTATTCATAGCATGAGAGGAGAGGGTCAGGGAGAGGAGTATGTACCAGGGAGGCAGAGAGGGGAGAGCGAGCAGCAGCTGCAGCACCGCTGAGGCGCGCGATCGAGGAAGGAAGGAAGTAGCGATTGCGGCGTTAGGAAGATGAACCGTGGCATGCGGGGAAGCCGGAGGCGCGATGGATGGGCGAGAGACGAGGTGGGTTCACTTCTTGATCCCTTCCCTAATCCCTAATTTGAAGATTTGCCACTATATGATGGAATCAAGAAAATCAGAGAAGAGGAACGGACGTTCGACCCCTCGACTCACGCACGTGCGATGGAAGGAACGAAAACTAGGGGAGTGGTGGTCCTTTTTTCCAATTGGAGTGGGGACCCATAGGTCATACTACTATGGATATACCTAAGGAGCATACATTTTGACTGGGGTCCAAGCCCCCATCATCTGTACGTTAAATCCGCCCCTGGACATTCTAAAAGGTGATAGTGTGTCAGTGAAAGAGGCAGTGGAGAACATACAGTAGCTGTCAACAGTTGCAGATGTTGAAGGGAGCTGCTGGTAGCAGGAAACTTGAGGGAGTTGGGGGCAAGGCAAATGGCCAAGTGCTGGCTGGCTGACCGGACGCACGAGAGAATGGAGTTTCAACCTGTTGTATACGTTTGCCTACTGTAGTACTACTGTGTAATGTAGGGAGTTACTCACTCTTTTCCAAAATATAAGGGATTATGGGTGAATGTCACATATCATAGTACTACGAATCTGGACGGAGAACCTGTCTAGATTCGTAGTATTAGGATGTATTATATCCGTCCAAAATCCCTTATATTTTGGGATTGGGGGAGTACAAATCTTCAACAGTGTTTTAAGAGACATTACATGCCAAGTAGAGAGCAGACGTGCTTGATATAAATTATTTCTACAGAAGCAGAATGCACAGCCATAATTGGACCCTGCTTATTGGCTAAGGACTCTTTTTGAAAGGTAGGATCGAGAAAACACAGAAATAAAAAAAACATAAGAATAGAATGTCACACTCATTGGATTCCTACATGATTCTACAACACAAAAAAGTATCAAAATAGTCATTTGATCAACAACAAAAAACACAGGAATTTTATACATGAAGAGGCCGAAAACGAAGAGGAAAACATGAGGTGAGACATCACGTTTATTTTCCTCCAAAATTGCTCTAGAATGGTTCATTCCATAAGAATTTCAAAGAAATGGGTAAAAAACAATCATTTGTTTAGGATTATTTCCATATAATAAAATCCTCTATAATTTCTATGGTTTTTCGTTTGTTTCAAAGGGGACCTAAACTTGATTGTTCAAAGTTCACCGGGTGAAGCAAGATTTCTTAAGAACAAAATCAACAAGTGAAAATAAGAACAAATGTTAATTCAAAAGCACTAAAACAAGTCACAACATCATTGTTTTGCAGATAAACCCAACTAATATATCTGAAAGGTAGAGAGTGGAAACAGGAGTGGATCCAGGAACAAAAAGTTGGGGGGAGGGGCTCCACATACCGAGTACACTACTGCTCCCCGCTCGTTCCCGCGCCGGCGTCGGCCTACTAGCTGCTGCTGCTCGCTCCTGCGGAACCGCCGGCCTGCTGCACTACTGCTCCTACTCGCGTGCTCCCGCAGCGCCGCGCCACCACCGGCTTGCTGCTCGCGGCTTGCGCAGTCACGCCGTCGTGCGGTCCGATGCTTCGCTGCTGTGCCTGCCGCAGCCGCAGTGCCGCTCGCGGCCTTGTGCCGACGCGCCGTCACCCATTGGCGCCACAGTGCCACCTGCCAACCTGCCGCTCGCGCCGTCAGCTCTCCGGCACCACTCGCTGCCTTCCTACCTAAGCTGCCTCGATTGATTGTAATTTGTAAGCTAGGATTTGCCATTGGGGATGAGGATTGGGGATTAGGCAATTTGGGCTGGAGCCTAGAGAGCTAGATGTGGGCCTGTGACCCTGTTGACTAAGTAAGTTGAAAGCCCAATAGGTAATAGGCAAGTTTTATGCCCCTGGTTGCTTGGCCCAATTGTGATTGTCGGCCCAATTACGCGGTTTCTTCAACCTCTAACCATTTAGAGACCTTCAACTTATCATCTATGGTGAAAAAATTGAGGGGGGAGCGGGCTCGGGGGGATCCATGGGTCCTGTGGGTGTAGGGGGACTCAAGCCCCCCTTGCACCCATGTTGAATCCGCCCCTGAGTGGAAATATAATACTATGTGTCTCCGTGGTACTAAGAGAGTCTCATCGTTTGCCTAAAAAAATCAGCCGGTGGTAAAATTTAAATTATAAAAAGTATTATGGAGTTAAGGTATTTTCAATGCAGTCATTTTTATAGTATTTAGTTTTAAATCACTAAAAACACATATATAAAATTTTACTCAAAATTACTTTTTTATCGCTAATAAACCGTCTTAACATATAACCAGCTCTTGACGGGGCTGTCACATATTCCCATATATATTTGACCAGCATCCTAATTAGATTACTCCATGGTACAGGGTGGGTACCCATCTAGTATTATGATCTAACTCATGTTCTTTAATTTGCAATCAGCTGGTTACAAGACACTTTCATTCCTGAAACTTCCGGTTTTGGTCTTGGAGGACTACCACCCCAGATATGATTATGTTACGAAATATTATCTCCTAGCGAGATAAGATTCCTATTCTTGTGGGCCAATCCGCATCTGATTAGAGATAAACTGTCTTTATCTCTACTAGTCTCTCCTATAAATAGAGGGGCAGAGGTGCATCACATTGTACACAGAACATTAAATTAATAAAGAGAAAGCTCCACCCTATATTGTGTCTTTTGTCTACTTCTGTGATTGTTCTTGAGGGCGCGGGTGTTCTACATCTTCTCATGCCCATACTTCTGCGGGAGGGAAGATAGTAGATTGGAGGATCTGTCCGTTCTTTAACACGTTATCAGCACGCTCGCCGCCGGGCTAGCGGATCGGATCGCTGCTACGACTACATCTGCTTCCGCTTCACTGCTGCCGATCTACACTGCTTCAAGCTCTTGCTGCATCGTGATCAACCAGTAAATTTTACGATTGATTGCGCAGTAGCTTGGTTGTCGATTCTTGTTTTTTTCCTCCTTCATGATTAGCAGATGCTTTTTTTATTCTCTGTCGATAGTTTCCTATTGTTGTTCAATAGATTTGTTTATGTTCTATCGATACAATATTTGTTGCTATGCATCTGTGAAAAAAAAGGAATAAAATCGCAGAGCCAAATTGGTGGTCAATTTGGATCGACCGAGCCACCTCCGGTCGACAGCTGAACCGATCGGCCGGAAACCTTATTCTATACCTAATCCTCCCCGCGCCACCGGGTCGATGTCGCCACTGTGCGCTGTCGTCGCTGGGTCGTCGCTGAGCCGTAGAAGGAATTCCTTGCTGATGATGTAGCTTGGGTCGCCGACTTGCCGTCATCGTCGAGATAGCTACCGCCGCCGAGAGCCATACTCGCGAACGCCTGATGCGCTGTGGGTGGATGGCCTCGGGACGCTATTACCTCGCCTGGACACCCCGAGTCACTGTCGTTGCCGCTGCCGAGCACTCGAAGTGTCGGCATGTGTGACGGCATCATCCCCACTGCACGTCGGCCTTCCTATCAGGCTAGCTGGGCTGAACCCACGTTGGCCTGCCTCAACAGCTCAACCCTTTAAACAATTAAGTTGGATTATATCCCGAGTAATGATAAGCTTGAATCTGAAACTCGGCCTATCACTGTTCACTTGGTTTATGATTCCATTAAACTGTATAAATCAACTTACAGATAAACTTTGTAATTCCCGGTAATTACATCATCAATAATTGTTTATTGGCTGTTTCTTTGCTGATTAGTTTCGTGTCCTATGTGGTTCTTGCATGTGATCCCTGCAGTACCTTGAAATTATACCTAATTAGGTGTGTTTATGTTTGCTTTAACTTTGATGCAACTTCCACTAAAAAAAAAAATCTAGAACTGAATATCTAGGTTATGATTGCTTCCACAAATTGTATACACTTAGTGTAGAAACACCCCTTCGAAGCTTCATATGGGTTTATTTATCATCTATATTGTTTCTGTGTGGCTTACATTTTTTTTGATAAAGGCCTCAGACCAAAATAACAGAAAAAATCAACACAGTGCATAGAAAAATCCGGGAAACGACTTTAAAAATCATAATGACTATAGATACACTGTTATGCAAATGTGACATGCTTTATTTACTCGAAGTTAAATTGCATGTTTCCCAGGTAATGGCTGACCTCATCAAGAGAGACTTTCCCATTCTTGCGCTGAACGGCAAGAATTATCAGACTTGGGCTTTATACTGTGAGCTAAGCTTGACCGCTAAGCAGCTTGAGCACACGCTAGTTGCACCTGCACAGAATGCAGCTCCAAACCCATGCCATGTCCTGGCGCAAGCTGTGACCCATATCCAGCACCACATCCATCAAGATCTCAAGCAGGAGTACCTTGAGGTGCGCCATCCTCACCAGTTGTGGAGGATCCTGAAGGAAAGGTTTGGGTCAAACCGGTCAAAACTCCTTCCTGAAGCAAAGAGAGAATGGGTTAATCTTCGTTTTGTGGACTTTAAGACTGTTGAGGCATACAACGCTGCACTTCATCGCATTACTAGCCAGCTTCGCTTCTGTGGCGAAGTCATCATTGAGTCATAGATGATAGAGAAAACTCTTGAAACTTTCCATCCTACTAATATGGTAATCCAGGAGCAATACCGTAACAGGGGGTACACGGAGTATGCTGATTTGATCAACGCTATGTTGAATGCTGAGGCACATAATCAGCTCCTGATGAAGAACTACCAATCACGCCCTGCGGTTCACAAGCTGTTCTAGAAGTACATGCTAGTGATCACAAAGGCAAGGGTAAGATTCCTGCTAAGGACAAGAGCCAAGGTAGTCGCACAGGACCAAATGGGATGCATTTCAAGAGAACAGCTAACAGAGGTCAGAAGCCTCAAAAAGAAGAACTCCAAGAAGGTCTCTCCAAGTGATGCTAGTGGGTCTAAACATCCAAATCAAGGTTGTTTTCGCTGCGGATCCCAGAAGCATTGGTCTCGCACATGCACGACAGAACCACACTTGATTGCAATATACCAAGAGTGGAAGAAGAAACAAAACCCAGAGGCTAACTTTGTTCAGGTACCTGTTAGTACCGAGGCAGGAGTGAACCCACCACAGCCAGAACAAAACAAGGACAAGTCTGAAAATACTGCTATGGAAGTTGATCCCACCCTTGCTACTGGAACTTCTACCGCCGCTAGGCAGAATGAAGACAATGGGGATCTCAACTTGGACAAGGATGATCTGCTTTCTGAAGAAGACAATTTCGGGGACATGGAATAGTTCCCATCACTAGCAGTCGTGTAACTTAGGATTTTGCATAAAGGTCAGTGTGTTCAGATTCCAGAAGTAATGAGTCATTATGTAATAAATGCTCCTGTGTGCGTATAGAAATTAGGCTCTTGTGTGAGCATATTAAATTAGTCTTTTTTTACTTAGTCTATAATCTTAGCAAATCAATAAAGTGTGTTTCCAGGAATATAAATTGGTCTCAACTTGTTCTATTCTTTTCTTTTCACTTAGTTGTTGAATTGAATATTCTTTTCTCAAATAGAACAAGTCGGGTACTGTCCATATGGAAGTTGATGAGGAATCATGCTTAGTTGACAGCGCTGCCACACATTCTATTCTAAGGGAAACCAAATATTTTCAGACTTTGCGAAAAACAGATGATAATCTCTTAACCATTACTGGAAGTAATGGGCGCATCGTCGGCTCTGGAAGGGCTACTGTTGTTCTCCCTATGGGTACAAAAATCTTCATTGAAGAAGCTTTTCTTTACCCTAGTGCTGAACGCACCTTACTCACCTTCAAAGACATAAGTAGTACTGGTTATCACCTTGCTACTGTATGCGAGGATGGCGATGAGTACCTATTCATGACTTCATATGACGAAGATCACACAACTATTGTTGAAAAAAATGCATGCCTCCTCCTCTGGATTGTACTACACAAAGATAAAACCCCCTGAAGAATATGTTGTGATGCCCACCATATTTAAAAACCCAGAAAGTTTCAAAATCTGGCATGAATGATTGGGCCACCCTGGATTAACAATGATGCGCAAAATCATCACTAGTTCTTTTGGTCATGGTGTTAAAACAACTAACTTCCCTAAGGCTGAAGAGTTTGTGTGCCCTGCATGCGCAATGGGAAAGTTGATTATTCGGCCATCTTACTTGAAGCTAAAGGTCGAGTCCCTACAATTCATGGAACGAATTCAAGGTGACATATGCGGTCCTATTCATCCTTTATCTGGACAATTTAGGTATTTCATGGTGCTTATCGATGCTTCTACAAGATGGAGCCACATATGCCTGTTGTCTACGCGGAACCATGCTTTTGCCAAACTTATGGCCTAGATAATTTGTTTGCGTGCATCGTTCCCGGAGAACCGCATCAAAACAATACGTCTAGACAATGCAGGAGAGTTTACCTCAAAGGCATTCAATGACTATTGTCTTGCCAAGGGCATTAATGTAGAGCATTCTGTACCCCATATACATACTCAAAATGGCCTTGCTGAGTCATCAATTAAGAGAATAAAGTTGATTGCCAGACCACTCCTGCAAGGGAGCAAACTGCCCACCACATGTTGGGGGCACGCAGTGCTGCATGCTGCCAAGCTAATCCAGTATAGACCAACTGCTTATCTCTCTGCTTCTCCCCACCAACTCGCTCATGGTCAAGAGCCTATGATTTCCCATCTGCATAAATTCGGTTGTGTTGTATATGTGCCGATATCACCACCCCAGCGTACAACAATGGGACCTCACAAGAAGTTGGGGATCTATGTGGGTTATGAATCTCCATCCATAATCTATTATCTCGAGCCTAAAACTGGGGATCTGTTTACAACTCGATACGCTGATTGTATCTTCGATGAAGATCATTTCCCGGCATTAGGGGGAGGAAAGTACCTCGATTCTAAGGAATGTCGTGAAATAGAATGGAGTACCAGTAGTATTCGAGCTCTTGATCCACGTTCTAATGAAACTGAAACTGAAGTTCAGCGAATAATTAACCTGCAACAACTAGCAAATAATCTGCCAGATGCTTTTAATGATCTTAGTGGAGTGACAAAGTCGCATGTTCCTACGGCCAACGCACCAGAAAGAGTGGAAATACCCACAGAGGGCAATTCTACTCAAGCTCCCCGTCCCAGGAAGAGGGGGAGAGACCCATCAGATCACGTGCAAGTTTCTCGGAGACGTTCGAAAAGACAAGACACTGGATCACAGGCAACACACTCCCATTCAGTACTCCCTGAAGTGAATCACCTTAATGGTGACATCCCTAGTGCAACAGTGCGCACAAATGAGAGCACAAGGGATATGGAACAACCAGCCTCTAACTTGGGAAATCAAACAAAGCTGGATGAACCAAATGATGAGATTGCCATAAATTATGCTGTCTCAGGAGAACTATATAATAGAAAGACTACATATGTCGACATTAATTTCGTCTCGAAGATCGCTGAAATGATCGATGAGGATCCTGAACCAAAGTCCATGGCAAAGTGCAAGAAGCGCTCAGATTGGGTCAAATGGAAAGAAGCAATTGAGACGGAATTGCGCTCGCTTAATAAGAGGCAAGTTTTTGGGCCTATCGCTCAAACGCCCCCCAATGTCCGCCATGTTGGCTACAAATGGGTTTTCATCCGCAAGAGAGATGAAAATAATGTGGTGGTGAGATACAAAGCGAGGCTTGTAGCACAAGGGTTTACGCAGAAACCTGGCATCGATTACGATGAGATTTATTCTCCTGTGATGAGTGGCATTACGTTCCGATACTTAATTTCTATGGCAGCAGGTTTAAATCTTAAAATACAGTTGATGAATGTAGTGACCGCATACTTGTATGGCTCACTAGATTCGGAAATATATATGAGAGTTCCTGATGGACTTAAAATTCCGGACTCCAAAGAAAATCACAACATGTACATTGTTAGGTTGCAGAGGACGTTGTATGGGCTTAAACAGTCTGGTCGTATGTGGTACAACAGAGTGAGTGAATTTCTCTTGAAGAGAGGTTACACAAATAATGAGGATTGTCCATGCGTGTTCATACGGAAGTCACAGAATGGATTCTGTATCATTTCAGTCTATGTCGATGATCTAAATATCATTGGCTACCCGCAGAGGACATTGAGGAGGCTAGTGGCTACCTCAAGACAGAGTTTGAGATGAAAGACTTGGGTAAAACCAGGTTTTGCTTAGGCCTGCAGATCGAGCATCTCCTAGAAGGAATTCTTGTGCACTAGTCAACCTATACAGAAAAGGTTCTTGAGAGATTTAAATGTGTCAAAATCTCATCCTTTGAAAACTCCCATGGTAGTGAGATCTCTTGATAGAGATACAGACCCATTTAGACCTAAGAGTGAAAATGAGGAAGTGTTGGGCCCGGAGATCCCATACTTAAGCACCATTGGAGCACTGATGTACCTTGCGAATTGCACCAGGCCTGATATTGCATTCATGGTGAACTTGCTAGCTAGACACAGTTCTCTCCAACCAAAAGGCATTGGATTGGCGTTAAGACACTACTCAGATATCTCCGAGGTACTCATGGTCTTGGCTTGTTCTTCCCAAAGAAACAGGGCATAACCATGGTAGGCTATGCAGATGCTAGATATCTGTCAGATCCCCATAACGTGAGGTCGCAAACTGGTTTTGTGTTTCTCTGTGGTGGAACAGCTGATTCTTGGCGGTCAAGCAAACAGACCTTAGTAGCAACGTCTACTAATCACTCAGAGATAATTGCACTTTTATGAAGCCACACGTGAATGTGTTTGGCTATGAAAAATGACTAATCACATCCAGAAGTCATGTGGCTTAGGTGTTGTCGATACCCCCACCATTATCTATGAAGATAATGCAGCATGTGTAGCACAAATGCAATTGGGCTATATTAAGAACAATATGACTAAGCATATTGCTCCTAAATTCTTCTATCCTCATGAATTCCAGGAGCAAGGAGAGGTGAAAATCCTGCAATCAAGATCATGTGACAATCTTGCCGATTTGTTTACTAAGTCTCTGCCTGCAAGCATTTTTCGGAATTATGTTCGTGGGATTGGAATGAGGCGATTTAAAGAGTTGCAGGGTTCAGGGGGAGAACCCCTGAATGAATAGTCCTTTTGGTGATGGGTCCTGAAGATCTAAAATCTATAATCCTGAAGAATTATAGTGTGTCTTGAAGACACTCGTTGTACTCTTTTCCTTTCGATGAGTTTTCCTGAAGTTTCTCATGTAAGGTTTTTAATGAAGCAACATGTGCAACATATGAGCGGTGATTATGTACTCTTTCTCCTATCATTTTTCCTACTGCGTTTTTGGAGGAGTTTTAATGAGGTATGAGTTAATCGCGAATAGGCCCAACGGGGAGTGTTACGAAATATTATCTCCTAGCGAGATAAGATTCCTATTCTTGTGGGCCAATCCGAATCTGATTAGAGATAAACTGTCTTTATCTCTACTAGTCTCTCATATAAATAGAGGGGCAGAGGTGCATCTCATTGTACACAGAACATCAGATTAATAAAAGATTAATAAAGAGAAAGCTACACCTATATTGTGTCTTTTGTCTACTTCGTGATTGTTCTTGAGGGCGCGTGTGTTCTATATCTTCTCATGCATATACTTCTGCGGAAGGGAAGATAGTAGATTGGAGGATCCGTCCGTAATAAACCGTATGTTCTTTAACAGATTATACCTAATTAATAAATTAAATAAACGTTAAGAAACAGTGAAACACCACAATCTCACCACTGACGTTGGGCTAATTAATCACCATCGTGTCAAACCCAGCTGCCCACGAAACATCTGAACTCTAAATCAAAGCACACCACAGGAATATATAGTACTCCGTAGAACAGAAAGCACCAAGGACACGTACCTACATCGAAACAAAGGCAGCGCCGTGCGAGGGTAGATTCAGGCCACCGGCGCGGCCGAGTTCCCGAGGACTCCCGTGGCCTGTGAGTGGAGCAGCGGCGGCGGGTTCGCCGACGGGTCGTGAATCGTCGCCGTCAGGGGTCAGGGGCGAGTTGGGCGCCGTCGATGACGACCCGCCCGTAATGTGCAAGAACTCCTTCCAAGCCGTTGCTTTCTCGTCAAATACGGGCTATTTGCGGCTCGTTGTCCCCAACACTGCCGGATCTGTAGACGATGACAAAGGAGCTGGGCCGCCATCTAAGTACACCTGCCAGCGGTTTATGTGAGCCTGAAGCGGGCCTTTGGTCGGTAAATTGTGAGGCCCGTTTTATGGGCTCTTTTGCATAACGGTTAACAATCGATAGCTATTCATAGTTTTACGTGGGTAAAGTCTGAGAGGCGGACACCACGTACAACTACACATATTCTTTCCTATTATATTATATATGTCTTTTTTCCTTCTAATCAAATTTTCTCTTAAATTACTTATCCGATCTACAATCCAATTACACCATTATATTCGTTGTAATTAAATCTTTATAATAAGATCTTACATGATTATATTATGATAAAAATATTTATACTTGTAAATTACTTTTATTATATATGTAATTTACTTTTATCATATATATAAATTACTTTTTGATTTGATTAAATTATTTTTTATACAATCACAATGCTCATGAGTTGACTATCTTTATTGTTGTTTTTAGTTAATTCCATAATTTGTGTTGATTAAATTTAATTTCTAAACAGATTCATATTTTTATCCCTACAACGGATTTACTTCTGATGTCATAACAACTTACTTCCATTTATACTAAGTTACTTTTATGCTTTATGCTTTATATAAATTACCTTAAGATTTTATTGAAATTACTTTCATAAATGTATTTACTTGAAAATATTCTCTACACTTTGCTTGTGAATTTATTCTACATAGTTTCTTACTTTAACTCAGTCATAATATAATTACTTCTAATGTTATAGAGAGTTATTTCTATTGCATATCTAAGTTACTTATACATGTAAATAAATTGCTTTTAAATTAATAAAATATTTGAATACATTCGACATGGATCTTGTTTTGTCACATACTTTGAGTATAATACAATGATGCAAATAAATCTTAAAAATAATATGTGATTTAAAAGATATAAAACATTAAAAAGATAAAAAAACATGCACCATAGATTAAAGGGAGATTTATATATGAGATGGAGTAATCGGTTAGAACTAACCCACTACTGTGCAACTATCTAGTCACGTCCTTTTACATGGTACAGTTGGTACTCCATCCGTTGCACACTTGCACGTTTTAGTTTTATCATGAATAATTGGATAAACCATCGTAATTGTTACTCTTGTTTTATTTTTTCTCCAAAAGGCAACTTGTCACAACGATCCACCCGCCCAAACCCATCCTTGTATACGTTAATAGTCGAGTCAGCCCGTTTCCGCCAAGATCTTCCTAGTGAGTGCCAAGGTTTAATGCTGTCACGTCCACATTTTAGAATTTTTCCGTGTGTTACAAATGCTATTGAAGCTCCCTGTTTCCATTTGATGTAACCTAGTGGTCGTATAATATTTTCTAGTGCTACTTAACGCAACTGCACTTGGCTAAGAAAACAGGATAGAGCAGAGAGAGCCTAATCTCATTTGGTATATTTAATTTTTTTAGGGGATATATATTTAATTATTATTTTAATACTTACCTATAGATTCTCAATAACCATAAAATTTCTTAAAATTTATTCTTTAAACACATCAGCTATTATTCTAGTGTCTGTCCATTTACATATTTAGGTTAAGTGCTAAAGGACCATTACACGGATATTATTTTTACACTACGCCAGATCCTGTCACTTCTGACGGCATATCTGTGACGGGCCAAAGTAATGGTCACTTATGACCGTCACCTTTGACGGGTCCTACGGGATACCGTCATCGGTGAGCCCTCCGGCTGCGGTCCGTCACAGGTAACAAGTCACCTGTGACGGACCGGAAATGGAACCCATCAGAGGAACACCTCTGTCGCCAACTATTTTCCATCCCAACCCAGTTCACTATTTATATTTCGGGTGGGAGGGTGATGAGGGCGATTTTTGGTCGAAAATGGTAAAAAAACTGTAATAATTATTTTTTTCTAACGTGTGTGATGCATTGTGTTTTACACTTTTTATGTTGTTGATTGCAGATGGACCGAAATTGGATATACGATATTCGTTGTTCGTCCCTAGAGTATAGGGAGGTGGTCACTGCATTCGTTAGTTTTGCGGATAATGACATGAAAAATAGAATGAGCAAATATTTGTTGTGTCCATGTGCAGACTGTAAGAATGAGAAGATGTTCGAGAAAAGTTCATGGGTTCATTCTCATCTGATTGTTAGAGGATTCATGGAGAACAACAAATATTGGAGTAAGCATAGAGAGCAAGAGTCACCGGATGTAGAACTGATGAAGTGTCGGATGTCGTGTACAACCCAGCAGTTCGAGATGTCATTTTTGTCCCTTTTCCATCAGGCGGTGATACCAAAGATGTGGACCCTCAAACTCTATCAGATATATCGCGTGATGTTCAAGACCTAGATCATAGCGAGAGGGATTTTGAGAAGATCAGTAAGTTAGTGGCAGATGCTGAGACGCCATTGTATCTCGGGTGTAAGCCAAAGCACATCAAGTTATCCTACGTGTTATAACTCATGAAGATTAAGGTAAGTAACGGTTGGTCAGACAAGAGTTTCACAGAACTTCTTGAGTTCTTGAAGGATTTGTTGCCAAAGGGAAACCAGATTCCACAAACGACATATGAAGCAAAAAGAAGTCTTATGCCTATTGGGTCTGGAGGTCAAAAGAATTCATACTCGTAGTAACGACTGCATATTGTATTACAAACAATATACCGACTTAGATGTTTGCCTTGTCTGTGGGGTTTCGAGATTTAAGCGAGACATTAGTGAAGGTGAAGGTCGTAAGTCAAAGAGGGGTGGCCCCGCAAAAGTGGTGTGATATTTACCAATTGCCGACCGCATGAAGAGAATGTTTGCGAATCCGAAACAAGCTAAGTTAGTCCGCTGGCATGCTAAAGAATGGAAGGTCGATGCTAAGCTGAAACACCTAGCAGATTCAGCACAGTGGAGGATAATCAATAGAGTTTTCCCCGAATTTGCAAAGGACCTGAGAAACATGCGTTTCGCCTGTGTACAGACGACATTAATCCATTTGGTGATTTGAGCAGTCATCATAGTACATGGCCAGTTCTTCTTGTGAACTATAACCTTCCACACTGGTTGTGCTTCAAGAGGAAGTATATTATGCTTGCCATGCTCGTTTAAGGACCGAGACAACCTAGCAATGATATCGTTGTGTTCATTGAACCGATAATCGATGATTTTGAAAGGCTATGGCATGAGGGCACGCGAGCATGAGACGCATCTAAGCGGGAGTACTTCAGCCTCCACACGATGCTGTTTTGCACCATAAGCGATTATCCGGCCCTTGGTAACCTTTCAGTGCAAACTGTCAAAGGGAGAAAGGCTTGTTCGGAGTGTATGGATGAAACAAGAAGCAGATGGTTGAATCATTCACGCAAGATGGTCTACATGGGTGATAGGAGATTTCTCTCAAGGTTTCACCCTTACAGAAATATGAGGAAGAATTTCCGTGGACACAGATAAGTTGCTAATCTCCCACCGGATAAAAAAGGAGTGGATGTGCATGACTTAGTTAGGGGAATCATCAATAATTTGGGAAAAAGGAGAAAGCTGGGAAAACAAAAGAGAAGAGCATGTGGAAGAAAAATTCAATATTCTACGAGAGCATCTTGAGGTCCGACATTGCATAGATTTAATGCATGTCGAGAAGAATGTTTGTGAGAGTCTCCTCAGGTTACTGCTTAATCCAGGTAGCACAAAGGATGGTCGCAACATCAGACGAGATTTGGAAGATATGGGTATTCGTTCTGAGCTATATCCTATAACAACGGAGTTTGGAAGTGTGTTCCTTTCTCTAGCCTACTACACACTTTTGAGGGATGAGAAGAAGGATATGCTCATATGCCTCAGTGGTATTAAGGTTCCATCTGGCTACTCATCGAGATTTAGTAAGTTCGTTTTATTGGACGACCTTAAATTGGTTGGAATGAAGTCGCATGATTGTCACGTCCTTATCACACAGCTTCTACCTGTTGCCATCAGGAATATTTTGCCTCCTAAAGTGCGACACACCATAATGTGATTGTGTTCCTTCTTCAATGCAATTGGCTAGAAGATTATTGATCCAGAGGGTCTAGATGAACTACAGACAGAAATTGTGAGAACCCTATGTCACCTTGAGATGTACTTTCCGCCTACATTTTTTGATATAATGGAGCATCTCCGCGTGCAACTAGTGAAGTAGACAAAATGTTGTGGTCCTGCTTTTTTGAGGCAGATGTATCCTTGTGAAAAGTATCTTGGGATACTAAAGGGCTTCGTATGGAACCGATCCCACCCCGAGGGTAGCATCATTGAAAGTTACACCACCGAGGAGGTTATCGAGTTCTACGTAGATTACATGTCCGAGACCTCCTCAATTGGATTACCAAGATCTCATCTCGAAGGCAGGCTTGAAGGGATTGGTACCGTTGGAAAGAAAATTGACAGGCTAGATCGCAAGGTGTACGATAAAGCTCATTGGACGGTCCTCCAGCATATGACTGAAGTTGTGTCGTACTTGGAAGAACACGAGGGATTAATCCGATAGGAAAACCCAGGGTGACCAGATAGTTGGGTTACAAGAAAGCACATTGCTGGTTTCAACGAGAGGTTCAAGAACTGAATTGCCAACAATCACAACTTGCCAAGTGAAACAATCAAGTGGTTGTCACAGGGTCCAGAATGGGATGCTACTACTTGTTAGGGATATGACATCAATGGATACACATTTTACACTGTCAAGTAAGATAGCAAATGCACAGTGCAGAATAGTGGGATACGAATTGAGGCAGCAAGTAGCGACCGTGGTCGTCGTGATCAATACTATGACTGAGTTGAGTAAATATTGGAGCTGGATTACTTGAAGTTTAAAGTGTCGTTGTTTCTGAAAGGACCTTGATGTCGCCTAGAGGGGGGTGAATAGGCGTTCCTAA
Source organism: Oryza punctata (assembly GCA_000573905.2). Classification (NCBI taxonomy): domain Eukaryota; kingdom Viridiplantae; phylum Streptophyta; class Magnoliopsida; order Poales; family Poaceae; genus Oryza; species Oryza punctata. Next base: position 31,010,014 of record CM002489.2, on the reverse strand, counting down.
TAATTATCACAACTTCATAGCATATTAGAATTATGAGAACTTTCGATTCAAATCGGAACTTCCGGTATGGGATTGGAAGTTCCGGTCTCAACCAAAAAGTTCCGCGGATAATGTAATAAAACACTAGCTATGAACTTGTAGCTCAAAGAAACAAAATGTATATGAATCAAAAGGTGACAAACAAGATATTTAAGTAAGATATAAGGTCACCAACTATATTAACTAAGCACGCAAGTAGATTGGGTAAAAACAAGCTCAAGCACAATATGAGAGAAGGCAAGAACGAGCAAACCAAGAGAGGAGACGCGTGATTTGTTTCCCGAAGTTCGGATCCACGGATCCTATGTCTCCGTTGAGGTGCCACAAAGGCCGGGTCTATTTCAACCCTTTCCTCACGAGGTTGCACAAATGCACTCCTCGGTTTCACTCTTGAGTTCTTCCCTTGCGTAGGCGAAATCGAAGCCTTCACAAACTTTCCGTAGCACACCACAATCGTGGGTGCTCACTGGCAACGCCTAGCCGTCTAGGAGACCTAGGTCCCCAAGAGTAACAAACACAATCGGATTTGCTTGCTATGAACTTGAGTGCTTAATGTATGGAGTGAATCTCACTAGCACTCAAATTCTCAATCTCAATCCAACTCTCCTCCCTTCTCAAATGCCTCTCACAAAGAGGCCCCACAAAGGTAGGGGAATGGGAGAGGCTATTTAGCTTTGGATGTGTCTAATAATGCTCAAGAACAGCAGCCACTCAAAGGAGGGATGGAGGAGTTTATATACCCGAGCCTCTCAAAACTAGCCGTTGGAGGCCAAAACTGCAATTTTCGGAATTTCCGAAATGCATTTTCGGACAAGTCCGAAAATCAACAGAGGGCAATCTCAGTTTCGCAGCTATTTTTGGAATTTCCGAAAATTTTCGGACTTATCCAAAATATTTTCGGACCTTCCGAGATTTTTTCGGAATTTCCGAAAAGCACAAAGTAAAACGACCACAACTTTTCGATTGGGAGTCTGTTTTTGATGATCTTAGTCTCTATGAAAAGCTCACTCAGAGGACTACCCAACTCAACAATAACAAGGTTTAAAACCACTCAAAGGATAGGTTAAAGCTTGGATTTGTTTCAAGGTAGCACTAGGATTGGTCACTTTGAGCACCGAGACATACAGAAACACATCGACGTTGCATCCCTCTTTATAGTACAGTATTCCTATACTCAAATTTAAATAAGAAGAGAATTATACCAATAGGAATGCCTTCTTTCCATATTCATTTCTTTGTCTTAAGGGACGCCAACGTCAAAACCGTTTCACCATATATTCTTCAAATGATTGATGTGGTTACTTGTAGCTTCAAAAGGCCTTGCACGATCCATCATGACAAAGCCATCACTCGTCCTTCTCCACCGGATTTGGTTCTTCGGTGCCAAGCCCCTTGCTTGTCCTTCACTACCGCATGGTCCATCGCGACCGAGCATCGCCTGCCCTTCACCATCTTGCCTTAGTAGCCACTTCGTATTCCACATCTTCAATATCTTCACTTTGTCATCCTTGGTATTTTTAGATGTAATGATATCACTTGAGTATCAACACCTTTGCAATTCTTGGGACCTATTTCTCTCATTCAACTCAATGAAATTATTAGTCCCAATGATCCGGTTGTCATCCTCCACATGTTGACCAACCGATCACGTATATAAAATGATATGAATAAGTGATGAGTATTAATCAACACCACAAGTGTCATATACTCAAGTATATGCTCAGATGTAAAGATCCCAACTAAATGAAAGTGAATAACTTGGATCAAGTACATGCATAACCAAGGTATAGGATTTGCTCCCCCTAAATTTATGCATACGGAATATTTGTATGAAGCAAGAGTATGCATAAATAGAGATAAAACATTGGAGCTTACCCTATATAAGAATAGAAGGTATTTATCATATGTAGACATTAAGATAGAAGCATACTTTCATCATCTTCATGTTCTCAATGTGAAGAGACTAAACAAGATATGGCTCAAACAAAACATTAGTCTTAAATACATATGTCAATCACATGACAATATTATATATGAATATATCAATATGTGCATGGAGAGAAAGAGTGATACATATAGCTTGATCTCCATGCATTTCATCCTTGTGATTTAGGTCCACCATTAAAGAACGTTTCTATCTCAACTCATGTGAAGTCGGGCAATCACCTCTTCACAAATTTCACTTTCATATCCACATGAGACTAGGAAAAGAAATGCTTATAAAGCATAGTCTTATATAATTGGATTTATCATTAATCACCAAAACCAAATTAATGGTACTAGAACTTTCAGTTTTGTTGTCGTTGGGTCAATCTGCGTGGTGTCAAAATTGATAAGGAAGGTTTCACCATTGTCAATCTTGCTAGCAACGGGTACAAGGATGAACCGTTTGTCGTCACAGAACAAGTTGTCGAAGTCTTCTACATAATTGACCCGAGCAACAAGAAACTACACGTGGTTCATGAAGGGAAAAGGAGAATTGTAGGTGTTGACAATATTGTAGACGAAAAGGACTATAACCAGCACGTCCACAACGTGATTCAAGAAATACCTCTAGAAGAGGAGAACGAAGAAGATGAGGTCCAACATGCACGCGCCGACCATGCGGAAGGACTATTTTTGTAACTTATACTCCAGTTTGACTATGTCTACTTTTCTACAATATATATGTGTTATGTTGGAAATGGCTTCAAGAGATATAAAAGTTTTAAAAAAGTACGTAAGAGAAAATAGTCTAAAAAAGATATATAAAAATATGTGAGAAGGAAATAGTTTTAAAAAATAAAATGAAATACCAAATATGCTTTAAAAAATAAAATGATAGAGCAAATAGTGTAAAAAAGATATATACAAAAATGTAAGAAGGAAATAGTTTTAAAAAATAAAATGAAAGACCAAATAGTCTAAAACAGATATATAAAAAATATGTGACAAGGATATAGTTTAAAATGAAACATCAAATAGTTTAAATAAATATATAAAAAACATGTAAGAGCAAATAGTTTTAAAAAATAAAATAAAAGAGCAACTGGACCTATCAAACTCACGTGATGGGCGGGAGATCTGACGCCGTCACAGGTGACTGTCACCTGTGATGGCCCCATCCTTCCAGCCCGTCACAGGTGACTGTTACCTGGTTGACTAGGGTTGGATCGGCGTCCCTCTCCCTCTCTCTCACCCAAATCCAGATCCACTCGCCTCTCCACTCCCTGTCTTAGCCTTGTCGACTGCCGCCTCCCAAATCCACGATGCTGGCCACGACCTCCCCGCCACCCCTTTGTAGACCTGCAAGAGACGCGTCCCGCCGTCTCACCGCCACCTACCATCGTTGACGCTCCCGCCTCCTCCTCCGCGTCAGCCTCGACGCTGGCCGCCACCTCCTCCCCCTGACCACTGTCGTCCTCCCGCCGACCGCGACCTCCCCGTGTCCACGGTGCCGACCGCCACCTCCTTCCCACCGACCACCGTTGTCCTCCCCGCGTCCACGACGCCGACCGTCGCCTCCACCCCATCGACCGCCGCCATCCTCCCCGCCGGCTGCGACCTCCCCGCGTCCACGACGCCGACCACCGTCTCCTGCCCACCAACCGCCATCATCCTCCCCACCGGTCGCCACCTCCTCCCCGTCGTAGGTTCCTCTTTGTCTCCTCCCCCCATTTAGGTTGTTTAGAAAAATTTGTGATTGTTTAGAAATTTTGTGATTTATGTTGTTTAGAAATTTTGTGAATTAGGTTGTTTACAATTATGTTGATTTAGCAATTTTGTGATAGGTTGTTTCGAAATTTTGTGAGTTAGGTTGTTTAGAAGTTTTGTGAATTAGGTTTCTTACAACTATTTTGTTTTATAAATGTTTAGAATAATTTTGATTTAGGTTGTTCAGAATTTTGGTGATTTAGGTGGTTTACAAATATTTTGGCATGCAACTGTTCAGAATTGTTACAAATATTTTACAAATTTTAGGAAATTTTAGTATTTTCTTCGCTGCAGAAATGTCTGAGCAATAGGGAATGTCTGTATCGGGCGGGACTAGTGGAGCTGCATCCGGACGTAACCCTCGAACGTAAAATCACCTATCGAACACCCAACATGTTATAATTGAGGTGGATGCAAGTGGTAGGCCTACGGTGCCTAGGAATTTCATAGGCAAGTGGTCGAACTCTTGTAGGTGGGTAGCACATGACCATTTTGGTATCTTACAAGAAAGAGCGAGCCTGGATGACATTAGTTGCATGGTTCGGCTGTCCCGCTGAGGCAGAAGCAAGGCTGAAGCAGAAGGCATTGCAAAAGATGGGAGGTCTGGAAGAATTTCAAGCGGAAGCTCATCTCAGAACCAGTGTGGTTTCCGTGTGTGCCACAACATGTCAACACTTCTAAGACAGGTGAACGATTTTGACCCTGAGGTTGGTGCTCAAATCGACGTCGATATTTTTTGAAGTTGAGATTAATCCTCTATACGTGCTAACCTCTATCTTGCTGAACAGAAAGATATAGCTGGATGGAAGATTTTCACCATTAACCCTCCCCCCGCCATCAGAGGCGAACTGTGCGCCTTCATTCTTGCTGAAATAATGAACAATAAAGGAGCATTTTATGTTAAGTAGACGATCGAACTGTTAGATGTGCTGTCATGAACTAAACAATTTTCTAATGTGATGTGATGTAAAAAATGTTGTTTTTATGATTTTGTGTCATGGAATGCAAAGTAATGTACTTTCATATGTGCAATCGCCTATTTAGCACAACTATTTTTACGTAGTTATATTAAAATGTAGATAGTACCTAGATTATCGAATCATCATTGAATATGAGGGTATTCCTATTTAGTGCTGGTTCAAGCAGTTAAGTCGTGCTCGATGATGAACAGTTCGCCATCGTTGGACGTTGCTGCTATATATTCAGAATCGTTCAAATCACTTCTGAATTCATGCGGATCTCGAGCCTATGAGAGCGCTACCTCTACATTGGAGGAGCAAAGGTAGGTCTCCACAGGCTTGGGATCCGCATGTGGAGCACGCCTGACGTACAACATGCCTCGTGCTATTCCAAATGTAGTTATAAGAGCACAAAAGTTAGACCTTTCAATAGAATCACAAAAGTTAGGTATTACAATTTTTTCATAAAAAACTAGACATTTGTATTCTCATTTGAAGTTAGATCATTGGTTATGAAATAATCACAGAATATGAGGTGCTCAGTGATCCAAGTTGGTTTCGATGGCTATAGTGCATACACTAACCAACTAAGACACCTTGGGTCATTGAGAACCTCGTATTTTGTCGTTGTTTCATAATTCGAGTTACTGTCCAAAAATATGATATGTATGCAGTTAATTCCGTCGGTATCAAATCATCACATTATTCATATATGCAATCGCCTATTTAGCAAGTAAAGTTTAGTTAGTTCCTTGGTTATTGAATCATCGCAAAATATGAGGTCCTCAGGGGGCCAAGTTGGTGTGGTCGGGTTAGTGCATTCACATAACCGACCAAGACACCTTGGCACTCCGAGGACCTCGTATTCTGTCATTTTTTTGATAATTTGAGGAACTTTAATAGTATATTTGTATGTGTTGATGCCAAAAACACACACTGGCCTGAGAGATTTGCTTTACTCTAGTGCAAATCCTAAGTGATGGTGAGATGCGGGAGTGCCAGTTGATTTGATCCTGCAATCAACAAGATAAAACATACGAATATTATTAGTAAACGATAATCGATCGGCTAGGGAGCCGATGTTATATCGTGATGTAACCTAGCCGATGCGTTATGAGGTGAATCGGCTGTAAGGCATATTCCCAGTAATAAATCGAACTTAAACTTGATCCATCGACTGTAGATATTAACGTTACATAATCTATAGATCATTATTACTTTAGAAATCAGCAATTGGGATAGATCGGACTTAACCGAGACAGTATAAATTGCTCAGATCTAAGATAACATGAAATAACGATTATACATGTTTATATCATAGCTGATGTTCGAGTTCAAGTATGTATCGGCTATAGTTCCGATACTACCTTATACTAGGATGTTCTCTTGATACAAATATATCAAACTACCATCAATTAGATTAACGGTAAGTTCAATATATTTATATTAGTTTAGATCCTGATATAAGGGGCAGATATAGTACATTAAACAAAGTATAAAACCATGTAAAACAACTATAACATGTAAGATCGGCTGAAACCCCGATACTATCCTTATTAACAACCATAAAGCAAGCTAGAGATTATGATTCTAAGCATGACTTAGTAGATCAAATTTAACTGATGTAGCACTAAGTATAAAAAGAAGCATAAAATCTAGACATCGAACCGATGGTTGTCTTTTTAGGATGGTAGATGTATTATATAATGTAAACCAACAAGTCAATCTAGCCATTATCGACAAAACCCTAGATAGGAGTCAGCCGATGCAAGGAGAGAGCATTATCAATCCAAATTATATAACACATATAATAACTCGACGGATTACATGATCAAGATTAGAGTGTCATAAAGATGTAAGCACTAATCCCGAGAATGCAAACCGCCATAACAAGTAGTTACCTCTTTGTCGAAGATCGAAACCGATGCAGCTCGACTCGAAAGCAAGAACTCGTCGAAACAAAGTAGTAAGAAAAGGTGACGATGCGCCGAATTTGGATTGAACTGATGTTAATTATTTACAAGATCTCGGGTTTATATTTGTACCCGAATATACAAACTTGTCTATAATGGACACGACTCATACATTCTATTATAACTCTAATAGTCAAACAAGTCCCTTAGACGGACTCTTACCGAGAATATCTATAATGAAATTACATAAAATCCTAATTAATAGATACAATTACCTATCTTGGACTCCATCCTTATCTGGCAATATCATCGAAGCCCTTCTTTTGAATCCGGCATTGATCACGTAACCAGCTTAACCAATATCGGCTATATCGGCTAACCATATCATACTCGGTATCGGCCGATACAGACTTCTAGCCGATGCACACTCCGTTCCCGAGAATCCCGCATATCTCCAAATCCACTTAGAATTGGATCCCGTTTCCGATTCATATGTTTACCAAATTCCATCGTCAACAGTATGTAGTTAGTTCCTTGGATTCAAATCATCACAATATTCATATATGCAATCGCCTTTTTAGTAAGTAAAGTGTACTAAGTTCCTTGATTATCGAATCATCACAGAATATGAGGTCCTCAGGGGTCCAAGTTGGTTTGGTCGGGTTAGTGCATTCACGGAACCGACCAAGACACCTTAGAACTTCGAGGACCTCGTATTCTATCATTTTTTTTTTGATAAAATTAAGGAACAATAAGACATGTATGTACATAGTTCCTTGGATATCAAATCATCATAATATTCAAATATGTAATCGCCTATTTAGTAAGTAAAGTGTACTAAATTCCTTAATTATCAAATCATCACATAATATGAGATCCTGAGGGGGCCAAGTTGGTTTGGTCGGGTTAGTGCATTCACGGAACCGACCAAGACACCTTGGAACTCTCAGGACCTCGCATTTTGTTATTTTTTATAAATTAAGGAACTTTAATAGGACATATGTATGTACATAGTTCCTTGATCAAGATGTCGTATTTAAGGTAGTTTTTCAAATTGTCTTAAAATTTTCAACAATTTACTTCTAAAGTTATCTTACATGTACAGATTATTTACTACATTCATTATTTACTACATTGTATCATTCAATTGTTTTCTTCCTTTTTTTAATTGACAAGTCGTTATTTTTTAGAAGACATAGGCTATAATTACTTGGGTAAGTTTGCACTTTCATGTGAAAAGGTAAGAAATTGGGTAAGTTTGTGGCGGTGGGAATGTGTGAACTTGGAATGCATGTGTGTGATGTTATTTTTGAATGAAATGTGCTGAGACTGAAAACATGTATTTTGCTGGGATTCTGTGATGGTTCTATTTTTTTAGATGGCGTGGCTAGCAAATCCTGATGCTAGCCAATATTTGAAATTACTTTTTTTTTCGAAATTAGCTTATCACTGACGGGTCGTAAGAAAAAGGCCGTCACAGGTGACCTCAACTGTGACGGCCAGCTAACTCAATCCTTCAGAGGTGAGTTACCTGTGACGGGCTCCAATGTAGATACGTCACAGGTGTGGTCATTTGTGACGGGCCATCAACTTCGCACCCGTCTCACCTGTGACGGGTTGCAACCACGCGTGGCTTGATGGGGGCCCTCACCTGTGACGGGCCGCAAAGTATTGGCCCATCAGAGGTGACCCCCATCTCTGATGGTCTGCCACCCGTTAAAGGTGACTGGAGTTACCAGTGATCTTTAATCAGTGACTAGAGCTATACCCATCAAAGGTGACGGTTAGGGCATGTCACAGGTAAGGTGATCCGGCAGAGTGTTAGCAGCACTACTAGAAGCGGAGTTAGGATTTAGACATGAGATGGGTTTAAGAGTTATAAAAAAACACATAACACACTATTTTTAGGTTAATTATCTAATTAATTGGATGATTATATGTACACAAATATTATGTTATGTCTGTACCACATGCCATGCATGTCTATTGTCTAGGGCTTCTGTTACGGCCTAAGGGCCAAATTAGGCCCTCCTGAAGTTCAGTCCCGATCTGATCCGGTAAATGCATGCAGCTGCCCTTGCTGCGTCTTTCAGACTCTTCAGAGTTCAGTGTACGCGGACGCGTCCGGGCACGCACGCCGGAGATGGTCGCAAGTCCGCGACACGCCGACGAAACCAGTGGTGGTGGCGGACTGGCGCGCGCGCGATTGCCGATCTACATCTACGCACGCGAGCCTCGCGCGCGACGACACCGGTTCGTACGTGAGCGCAAGGGGGACCAACCATCGATCGATCGATCGATGGATGCGCCGTGCGCGCGCAACAGCCGCGGCAGCAGCAATAGCACGTGAGCCTCAAGCGTTTTACCGTTTTACCGCGCCGGGGTAGAGGATCAGTCACGCCCAACGTGTGCAACAATTTATGTCACGTATTTAACTCGCTGTCGATCTGCGACCGATGATTGGGTCTGCAGCTCTGAGCTATAGCGTTGCCAGTTATTTGCAGTTGTCGCGCTATGTACATCGTGGAGTAACTGATGCCGAGAGGAGATCATCGACAGGAGAGACAACAAGCATAAACGGTATAGCAGTGCTTTTCAGTTACGTTTTTTCTCGATGAGGTTGTTTGAAATTTGATTCATCGGAAACAAGCAGTGGGTGATGCAGTTCTAAAACAATAATAGGACAGATATACGATAAGTGAATGCAACACTTATCGTATACCTTAGTTATATTATAATCGTATAATAAATTATAATAAATAAATTAAGACATAAAAGAACGTTGAAGATACAAAATAAAAGACAATTCATGATTCTCATAGTCTTAGCCATCTACTGACTAGGATATCAAGTAGACAAGCATCATATTGTAAGATTCTCGCTCGGTGGCTCATGGACGTCACAGTGTCAGCACACGCATACAGGTGCTAGCGGTTGGCATAATCATCGGCGCGATGAAGGAGATGAACATCGACCATGTAATAAAGACAAACAGTTGAGGGCTCAGCATAGGAGCACATAGTCATGGAATTGAAAGATAAAACAACGATCAATTTCCTTATGCTTGGCTTTGAGTACTTCATTGATTTAATGGGCTGATGGATGATAGCTAATATGGACGATTCAATACTAAGATGGGATTTGTGGGGTGTGGTGCGACGCGGGTCGTAGCTGGGTCAAATGACCCACCATGTCTAAAGGGTAGGTCGATCTCCCCCAGTAAACAAGCACATGTTGGTGTATGGAAGATGGAGGGTCTGCCTTGTTAGGAAGGAGGAGTTTGGTTACAGTTAGTAGTTATCCTTAAATTATTAAGGACGTCAAATTATATCCATCTACGCTCTATGTCCTTTCACTAAAGAATTAATTTTAATAATACAAAGTTATTTTATTCTATTAATTATTTAAATGGGGAAAACAATTAAAGACCTCTGCTCAGTTCTGGACCAATTCCAGCCCATGCCATGCCTCTGTTGACGATGAAATTTGGTAAGAGATGAATCGGAGTTGAAGATCAATCCGAAGAGGATTTGGAGGAGATGCGATATTTCTGGAAATAGAGTGCGTATCGGCTGGAAAGTGTATCGGCCGATTCTGAGTTGAATGTGGTTACCCGATATGAGTAAGAGTCCGGAATAGGGAGCCGATACTGTCAGTCGGTTTCGAGATGAAGGCTGCAGAGATATTGCCGTACGAGGATAGAGTCCATTATAGGCCATTGTATATAATAATTTGGAATATTAGTGTCGATTTCTTAGAGATTTAGCAAGAGGCAGCCATAAGGACTTGTTCGTATAGTTTTGTAACTTAGGGAAGGTTGAGTCGTGGCTGATTTGGACGAGTTTGTACTATGGGTATAAATATATGCCCAGAACCCTGTAAGAAATTAACACACGTTCAATATACTATCGCCGTATCGCCACATTTTCTTTTAAGTTACTTTCGACGAGTTCTTGCTTCGAGTTAGGGCATCAGTTTCGATCTCCCAATAAGAGGTAATACTTGTTACAATGGTTTGAGTTATCGAGGTTATTATGTCGTTTTAGATGTGTTAATATTAATAATTAGATCACTGGTTATCATGTATCTTAATTAATTTATATCAATGTTTCAATTTATCCATATCGGCCAGATCTTTCTAAGGGTTTTACCGGTATCGGCTAAGTTGTTTTGTCGATATAGATTAGTTAAAGTACCCACCACCCTGAAAATTAGTCATAGACTCGATTGTTTAGATTTTACGCTTCCTTGCATTCTTTGTGATGCATCAGCACTAGCCATACTTAGAATCATAAAAACTAACATGTCTTTGGTTATAATAAGGGTAGAATCGGAGTTTCAGCCGATCTTACCTGATATAGATGCTTTTATATGTTTAGTTTATCTAATCATGATTTACATGTTATATCTGCCCCTTATATAGATATATCACTCTATGTAAATACATTTGGCATGCGTCAAATATATTTATTTAGTACGATATATGTATATAGGGCTACATCAGAGCAATAGCTGATGCATTATATATTGTCTTATCGGTTTTAACATAAAACACGAGCAACTCTTGTACCCATAGTCGATATAATATAACCTATTTACTTTATGATTATTTCAATAATACACCTGATAGCCGATCCTAATAAAACAGTATCAGCTAGGTTAAAGACGATATGTCATCGGTCCTCTAGCCGATCGGCTATCATTTCTTGGTTTAATTATCTATCTTTGTTCTTGTTAGTTGCAGGATCAAACCAATTGGCACGCCCTGAACCCGAAAATCAAGATTTGGACCTGCACTAGAGTTAAGCAGATCTCTCAGGCTAGTGTGTGTTTTTTTGCATCAACACGCTTTTAGCACGCCCTGAATGGCTGAACCCAAAAATTAAGATTTGGACCTGCAATAGAATTAAACAGATCTCTCAGGTCAGTGTGTGTTTTTTTCATTAACACCCTCCTCTCCCTTCCTCTGTTCCACCTGTTACCGCCTCACCCCGCCACGGACTCGGCTTCCCAAGGCTATAAGAAGCCTCCTTGTTCACCCTCCCTCCCCCAAAGCAAAGCACTACAACGATGAAGAAATCCTCTATAAATTTGAGTCACATGCGAAAAGGAAAGTTTAGTGGTACATAATCATTTTTTTATGCTAGTTGTTCAAAGCTATGCTTTTTCCCAACGAAATGTTCTTTAATTAAGTTTGCAAAGTGAACATTGTTTCATTAGGTTTGTAATGAAAAATATTTAAAGTATCCACTAGGCTCCTTTCAAACACATGATTTTCAAAACACGAAACGTAAGAATAGATTGTGACATGTTATGCAGTACTACATGATTTTAAAACAAAGAAGTGATGTCTTTGGATGGTGCAGAGGAGTTGAAGCACGAGAGTTTTACAGGAAATCCTATGTGGAAGAGAGAGTAGAAAGAGGAAGAGATAATGTGCATTGGCCTAAGCATAGGAAAATGAGGTATGAGCTCAATTCTTATGGAATGGGGGGTGTAGGGAAGAAATCCGTGGGAGTTTTGCAATCATATTCCTTTGTTCCAAAGGGTGTCATAGGAAAATTTTCCTAAGGATTTGATTCCTCCAAAATTCATATGAATTTTCTTAATTCCAAAGGACTCGTAAATTTTATTTTTCTTCAATAGCACATCCATTCGAAAAATGGTGGTAAAATTGGATAGCGGAGACCATACCGTAACGGCAAAGTTGGGTCAAATGATAATTTTTTTTTGACAGTGGTCACGTGATAATTTGTTCTCGAACCCTATAGTATAGTAGATCCTGTGGAAGTTACACTAGCGATCACATGCGCTGCATTGCGTGTAAATTCGCTTCGAACCGAGCGGGACAGGGTTAGGACAGCCGATCCTTTCCAGAAACTTTGGAGCCCAGAATTTCTTGATCGCCGGATGCAATCTAGCATTGCATAAAGAAATGAACAGGGAAAAAGAAAGGAGATAGAAATGCATCTGGTCTGGGGGCCATGGAGGCTAAGCTTGGACCAGCAGCGTGGAGTGCCCGAGCTCCAAATCTGCGATGAAATGATCGAGGTGGTCCCAGAGCCCACCACTACATACTCTGCCAGTGCTCTCACCTTGTCATCTTCTTCCGGAGCCCCAGGACTAATCACATATTTATGCTCTCTTCAAAGTAAGCGGGCATCCACCACCATGCGTCCTCTCGATCGAAACATTACTTCGGACTGGACAGAGGTCTTTCTAAAAGAAGCAGCAGATCACTGGATCAACAGGCTCGTCACAGTCGCGGAGGCGACGTACGTGTACGAGTCCCGGGCCTGAGCTGAGCTCCTCTTGCCGCTGGCTTTGGCCGGCCGGCAGGCACGACGAGGCCACGGCAGGTGTGCAACGCAGGGCTAGCTACATGTCTGCTGCTAGCAGCAGCAGCAGGCCCTGCACGGGATCGGCAATCCCGAGCAGCAGCTGCAGCGGCAGCTACGTGCTGCTGCCAGCGGTTGCAGAGCAGAGCGTCCGGTACTTGTGCCAATTCACTGCACTACTGCGCGTCTGCGCCGTTGCCTCTAGCACTGTTGCTTTGCCCCCCTCACTCACGCTGTCGCTAGCGACGGACGGGCGGCAGGCACTGCCTCTGCGTCTGCAGCTGTGTTCCTTCCTACCGGAAGTGGATTTGGATCCATCGGGGATGTACTTTCGTTAGGTGTATATCACCTAAATAATTATAAAAAAACTAAAAAGATATATTAACATGTGATATATCACTCCATAAACATGCAACTCCATAAATATGCAAGTTCAAATTCAATTTTTACATGTCGTAACGAAAAAAACAAATTTGACTGTGAATATATGTTAACTAGTTGTAGTTTAATTTGTTTTTTCGTTACGAGATATAGAAGTTGAATTTGAATTTACATGTTTGTGGAGTGGTATATCACATGTTAATACATCTTTTAATTTTTTTCATAATTATTTAAGTGATATGTAAACAATGAAGAGACATCCCCTCGAGAGATCAAAATAGTTTCCCCCTGCTCTGCATGCTCGTATGTCGTACGTACTGAGTGCCGCTGCTGTGTGCAGGGCTAGGGGGGAGGGGTGCCCGTTTCCTTGGATCACGTGATCGTGGCTGTGTCAACCGCTTACACTGTCATGTCGTCGTCGATCGAGATCGAGAGCTCTCGGATCCTTGTGTTTGTACTCCGCGAGTCCGCATCGCTAGCTCCCGCACGGTGTGAGCGGCAGATCGAAACGAGTTGTACACTTGTACTGAAACGGTAGGGGATGTCATCGTTAACCAGAAGAGGGCGGAGCGTGTGCACGCCATGGTCACTAATACTGATACCGATACCGATGCCGATGCCGATGCCGATGCTGGTGGAGTTCACGCGCGGGCGCGGCGAGATAGCCTTGATTCCACATTGACACGGTAACACGGCAGTACGTACGGCACAAAGAGGCTTGGACATCCGCTTTGGTAGCTGACCTTTATATACAAGGAACGTGCACGAGAACGACTTTTGTTGTGAGCGGAGCTTATGCATTCCTGGTGTTGTTGTGCTGCAGGTACTTCATTTACTACTATGGTCAGTGACGAATGACTGGTACAAAAGTACATGTGTGAAGAATGTGGATCTTGGTATTTCCTGACAAACTACCCAACCGGACTGATAATAATACTTATCGTTTTTAAGCAAGTATGATGTCAAACTTTAAGATTATAAATAATTTTTAAAATATTTGTTTTACAAATATAGAGGCAATATGTATAGATTGGTCTTAAAAAGCACTTTAACAAAAGCATATATTTGTTCATATTTCTGTATATATAATAGAAAATAGTGGTCAAAAGTTTTTCTTTGGAGATCGTGTTCTTATCCAAAACGATAAGTAGTTTGGTTTAGAAAAATGACAATTCTTTCCAACTAGAGACTCTGCCAGTGCCAGGTTTCTTATGCAATTTCATTTCTTCAATTGCAAAAGATAAGAAAGAAATGAAAGAAAAAGGGAGTAGCATCAGATTAACCTTAGAAATTGAAACGATATATATAAGGGGCATTTGTCATGTGATTGCTCCACCAAATTAGAGTGTATTTGGTAACTGGAACTGTTCATCTTATGCCCCGGGAGGGTCAAGGACATTTTTTGGTCTAAAATGAAAACTTTGAGGGATCCATGAAACAATTTATTACTTTAGTACTTTATGAAACACCACATACCAAATTTAGACGTTGGACGCATTTGAGAAAGATCGAATGAGCTATTGACCAAAACAGAACTAAGGGAGCAGTATTTACATACTAGTCTCTCCATCCTAAAATCCATCCTAAAATATAAGAGATCCTATATTTATTTGTTCCAAGTCAAACTATCACAAGTTTAATTAAATTTATAGAAATGAACAATAATATTTACGATATCAAATGAGAATTATTAGATCCTGATGAGATGCATTTTCATAGATAGTTTACTTCTTTCATGTGGTAGATATTAATACTCTTCTCTATAAAATTTAGTTAAATTTAGAATAATTTGATTTAGAACAAACTCCATAATACCTTATATTTGGGATGAAAGGAGTACTACTTACTACGTACCTCAAGATCATCTTGTGCTATTTCTTCTTAAAGTATCAGGTTTGTACTAGTTGCCAATATATCCACGACGTTGCATGGGTTACTAGTATTAATAATATAAAATTTTGCATTGTCATGTTAAATATGTTGTTATATGTTGAATTATAGCTGATAGAGTAAAAGAGTAGCCATTGCAAAAAATTAAAAAAACAAAAGAACAATACACATCACTCACTACTTTTTATTATGTGTTTTGTATTTTAGAATTAAATAAAATACTAAATTCAGAATCCATCCTAATACATCTTATGTTGTTTTCATTTTTATTTAATATTTGAGAAGTTTGGAATCAATAATTAGCTAATTGTATTCATGTTGGAGTTTCAACTTAGTATTCAAAATTAGTTGTACTCCGTTTGGACTTTGAACGTTAGTCTTTTTACGTTTCAATATTCCCAAAATCTAGAATTAATAACTAGTAGTTTGTAACCGGTATAGACTAATTGAAGAGTCCAAGGTATCTTTTTTTCCAATACAAACTTTAAAAATGATTACTGGGTTGTGATTGTATGATCCATCTAATCAATGATTAGAACTTACTGGTTAACATTAATACAAGTATGAATTTATAATCACTATGGGGATGCATGTTCTATGTTAGGAAGTAAATGTTTAAAAAATTTGTAGCCAATTATTTTCATACAGAAAATGAATTATTTTTCAATGCTGGTAAGAAAGATTTCTACAAAATAATAAATACAAAAAATAAAATGGGAGGGAAGTAAAAAAATAAATGCCAGTACACACATCAAATTTATACAATGCAACTTATCAATTAGTTGGTGAGTGAGTACGAAAAAACTTGGTGAGTGAGTATGAAAAAACACAAGATAAGCATTAGCATCAGACCACCAACATACTTATGCATATACAATAAAAATAACTCTCCTGGTCTGCTCGCCTCAGCAAGACAAAGCTTATGTCATTATTCATATATGTTTTGTTTTGCCTTCACAAAAGATTCTATGAAGGGTTACAGTGAAATGAATTTGTGGTAGTCTTTGGCTAGTAAAGTTCAAAGTGGGACTGTTGGAGTGTGTGTTTAATGTTCTTTATCCATAAATTTTAGTACTTTTTACATGCCTAACAATTGCCTAAACATTCTCTTTATAAAACAATTTGACATACTCCCTCCATCCCAAAATAAGTTTATTTTTTACCCATCTCACACAAACCAATACAAAAACAAAAAAAACTAGAATACCCCTACTTTATTAAATTTCAATGCAACTATTTTCATTTTATCTACTCCCAATACAATTATTTTCACTGTTACAAACTCCAATGCAATGATTACTCTAAAAATGAAGTTATTTTGGGAAAAATCAAAGGAGCTAAAAATGAACATATTACGGGATTGTGGGAGTATCTTTGTTTAATTTTTTTAGTGCTTCACACCCTTCACCTCTACCTTATAGAATCAGAAGTGGAGTATGCAAAACATTTATATATGCTGCAATGTTAACATGATATCTTCATCCTCCCCTCCCCCGGCCACAAAATGTACAATTGAGTCTACTCCATCCGTGTTAAATATAGAATCCTAGGATGGGATTAGACCCATTCTAGCACTACAGAGATAGTATGTCATTGTTGACTATGCTTTAATGGTGTCATAAAAGTTTTTCATGTATTATTGTGTATTGTCATAATATACATACGAGGTATTGTATATTATCGTATCTTCTCACCTCATAAAGTTGACTACCAAGCATCACCATTTTGAATGAATGCAAGGGACTTACTTAAATAAGTTTTATTTTGGACTTATGTATTTATTTTCGGAGATGGTACATGTCATGCCCTATAATAAAATTTATGTTGGGTACATCAAATTGTTTATAGGATGAATATCCTTCTTATTACTTGAAGTTAAACATGTTTACGTTGGGTGATAGATAGATAGATAGATAGATAGATATTGTACCAGTACACTACTCTTCTATCTCTAAGATTTCTAAAATGTATCCTTAACAAAAAAAAGTGTGAAGTATACCCAATGAACTAAACATAAACATATTTCATTTGTTAAAATTTAGTGCATGTTTCCAACATATCTCATACAACAATTTCATATTGTCACGACCAAAATTTCATATTGTTCAAACTTACATCAATAAAAAAAAAAACGGCAACCACAATTGCTTCTTCTGATTTGCTACATTTACTATTTCATATTGTCGTGACACATGGCTGGTCAATTATCTAGCTAGGTTGATGTCATCAAAGATATTGTATTTATTGTTGTGTATATCTTCTCACCTCACAAATTTGACTACCAATCATCACCATTGATGAATGGATGCAAGGGGCTAACAAAAATATTTCCCCCCTTTTGAATTCAAACATCTTTATGTTGGGATCAAGATAGATATGCGTAAGACCCTATAATAACTTTTGGACAAGAATAACCAGTGGACTAAAATTTAAACATGTTTGTGTTGGTTAAATAAATATAGTATAACACGATACGACATTGTATATAGTCTAACATTTGTGAAATGTATCCTCGCGAAAGAAGACGCATCATTGTTTTCCGCAGGTTTAGAAAAATCTTCATGTTGAAACACAGACATGGAGCACTCCTTATTTCCAATATTTATAATTATGGAACAAATCCGGTATTTTTGTAGCTAGTAGATGTAATGCTTACTCCATCTCTAACATTTATACGAGAGATAGATACGACGTATGTACTAACCATCTATACGATATCCGTAAATGAAACTGATAGATTAAATCATAAAAAAAAGTCCATCTGGGGATTAAAATATGGACATGTCGTGAGATGGACGTATGACACGTTCGCTATCTCTAACATTTATCGAAGAAATCAATATAGAACATTCATTCTATCTCTAGTATTTATGAAACTAGATACATATATTTAGTTTTGTTTAAGTCAAACAATACTATGTCATGTGACAGATGGATACAACGCATTCCGTATCTCTAACATTTATGAAACGAAATAGATGCATCAAAATGTAAATAGTTTGCTTCCCATGGTTAAATGCGAATATATCGAGGGATGGATTTAGTGCCATCTCTCAGTCTCTCAACATTTATTGAGCCAATCTAATGGACTAAAATGTAAATAAAATTTTTCCTTTTGGAACCTGGATATCTTTTTGCTGGATGGGTGTATAAATCTTGGAGGGGCTAGTGTAGTGTACACATGTACCAGACCCCCTCCTCTGTAGGGGCTCTTGGCTTTCTCTGCCTGCCTCTCCTCTCCCACCCTCTCTTTTGCCCCTTTCCAGTTGTCCATGCCCCCCCATCTTTTTCACCACCGTCTCTCCTCCTCCTCCTCCCCTAGGTACAGTCCCCCCCCCCCCCCCCCCCCCCCCCCCCCCCCCGGTTTGCAATTTCCGTCATCTCCGTCGTCCAAAGTTGTAAGTTTTACTCTCCCTTACCACCACCACACTCTCTCTTGGTCGGAAACGGAGGCCAATATAGATAGGCTTAGAGGCAAGAATTGTCCCCAATTCAGCGCCCAAATCGCTCTCGTAGGGTGCTAGTTGGTGGTACGCGAGTAGCAGCAGTGCTTGCTTGTGGAGTGGCAAGGCAGCACTGCAGTTTCTGGGTTTTCTGCATCGCCTATCCCTGTCTTGTGTGTGTAGATCAACTGAATTTTGTGTTTTGCGCAGGGAAGGAAAGGTGGTGGTGGCCATGCAGCACCCCCAGGGTGCCGGCGAGCCGACCATGGACGCGTTCTCGCTGCCTCCGGTGACCACGCAGGCGCCCGCTTCAAGTGACGTTCTCCTGCCGACGCAGCCGCAGCCAGCGGCTCCCGAAGAATTCCAAGCCGCCGCCGCCGCCGCCGCCGCCACCGCCGTGAACTCCAACGACGACGACATGATGATGGTCGACGACGCCGTCGCCGGCAGCGTCGGCGGGAGCGGGAGCTCCGGCAACCGGTGGCCGCGGGAGGAGACGCTGGCGCTCATCAGGATCCGGTCGGAGATGGACGCGGCCTTCCGCAACGCCACTCTCAAGGCGCCCGTCTGGGAGGAGCTCTCCAGGTACGGACCTCAACTCAACTCAACCCGCGCGGTATTTTTTTTTTTCCTCGTGCGTTGTCGGCCGCCGTCCTCTCCGGAATGCTGCTTCGCTAACGGAATTCACCATCACCCGTAGCACCGCGTCCGTGAAACGACGGCGAGTTAACTGATCCTGCCATCTTTTTACCGCGAGCCCCGTCTCCTAGCTAGCACCATCTTTCTCGGCTCTTTTGGCGTAATGCTAGCTAGCTCTTCGGTTTCTGTGGCAAGATTGGGTCCTTGCTGGTAATGGTAGGTGCAGGACGATACAGGTATCTCGGCGTATGGCGCCACAGCGTGGGCGTTTCGTCTCGTGGAGTGCAGGCTGCTGCTGGCAACGATACAGTCACACACAGAGACATAGCAGTAGCTGCAGCCTGCAAGGTGGCAGCTGCACCTGTGTTTTTCTATTCGTTTCTAAACTTCGATGCACTCCAGTTTTTGGGAAAAAGAAGGAAGGAAGCCTTTTGCTCCCATCCCTACGCCGCTCGCACCATAGTTTAATTTTTCTCTCCCTTTTTTCTGACTCTCCCCCACTCTCACGATGCTATCAACTTGACATCATCACTTCTCCTCTGAGTTTTCTGACTTCCGACTTCCGAGCCCTCATCTCCAGCGTACTCCAACAACTACTACTAGTAGTAGGAGTACTCTTGCTGAGTTCTAATTCAGCGCCGCCAACTCTAGTCTCTTTCATGGAAAGACGAAAAAGAATGTCAAGTCTTGACTCATCCATGTACGTATGCGTATGCCACTACGATCGATAGGTGAAAGATGCTGCTGCTACTACTACTACACCTCCGTGCGTACCACATACTGTATGTAGACTGTAGTCGCTGCCACTTGGTATGTGCTTTCATTGTTGTTGTCGTGCCTTACTACGTTTCAGCGTCTTGGTTGAGGCGTGAAAGCAAAGGAGCAATTAACTGACAAGAGCCAGCGCGGCGGCGTGTGTGCGATTTTTCTTTTTTTTTTCTTTTTTGCAGGAGGCTTGCGGAGTTGGGGTACCAGAGGAGCGGCAAGAAGTGCAAGGAGAAGTTCGAGAACGTGGACAAGTACTACAAGCGCACCAAGGAAGGGCGCACCGGGCGGCAGGACGGCAAGAGCTACCGCTTCTTCTCCCAGCTCGAGGCGCTCCACGCCGCGGCGCCGCCGCCGCATCAGCAGAAGGGGGGCATGCCGGTGGATGATCCGCAGCCGCTGGCGATGGCGAGGATGATGTTGCCCGCGGCGGCGGACCTCGGGTTCTTGTCGATGTCGTCGGACTCTGAGTCGGACGATGAGTCCGACGAGGAGGAGGAGGAGGCGGCGCCGGATGGCGGCCGGGAGGTTCTAGGCGATGATGAGGAGGAGGATGGCGAAGGGAGCAGCAGCAGCAGCAGCAGGAAGCTGATGGCGATGTTCGAAGGGATGATGAGGCAGGTGACGGAGAAGCAGGACGCGATGCAGCGAGTGTTCCTGGAGACGCTCGAGAAGTGGGAGGCGGAGCGCACCGAGCGGGAGGAGGCGTGGCGGCGGAAGGAGGTCGCCCGCATCAACCGCGAGCGGGAGCAGCTCTCCAAGGAGCGCGCCGCGGCGGCGTCCCGCGACGCCGCGCTGATCGCGTTCCTCCAGCGCGTCGGTGGCGCCGGGGAGCCCGTCAAGCTCTCTCCTCACCACGACGCGGCCGCGGCGGGGCTGCAGCTGGTACCCGTGCCGGCGCCGAGAGCGAAGGCGGAGGACGTCTGGGCGGCAGCAGGAGGAGACGGCAGCGGGACGACGGCGCCGTCGCGGTGGCCCAAGGAGGAGGTGCAGGCGCTCATCGACCTGCGCATGGAGAAGGAGGAGCAGTACAACGACATGGGACCCAAGGGCCCGCTCTGGGAGGAGATCGCCGCCGGCATGCAGAGGATCGGCTACCACCGGAGCGCCAAGCGGTGCAAGGAGAAGTGGGAGAACATCAACAAGTACTTCAAGAAGGTGAAGGAGAGCAACAAGCGGCGCCCCGAGGACTCCAAGACCTGCCCTTACTTCCACCAGCTCGACGCCATCTACCGCAAGAAGCACTTCGCCGGCAGAGCCAGCGCCGCTAGCGGCGTCACGATCGCCGCATCCCACTCCAGCCTCGCCATCGTCACCGTCTCCGAGCAGGACAACCCGAGCCAGCGTGAGCTCGAAGGGAAGAGCAGCAACGACATCGGCATCGTGCAGCTGGCGGTGCCCCTCCTTGTCCACAACGCACCTGACAAGGTAATCACCTGATCGAAGTTAGTTTCCATGTGTAAACACTTCCAAGTTGATTGCACGCGACGCGAGCTAATCAAAATTGTTTCTTGTACAGAAAGTGGAAGGCTCCGAAGGCATCGTGGCGGAGACAGATATCACAGCAGCGGAGGAGACGGACAGCGACGAGATGGGTGGAAACTACACCGACGATGGCGACGACGACGACAAAATGCAGTACAAAATAGAGTTCCAGAAGCCAACTGCGGGCGGCGGCGGTGGCGGCGGCGACGACGCACCCGCGGCAGCGACAACCGCGGCAGCGACGAGTTCTGCCCCAGCCAGCAACACCAGCTTCCTTGCGGTTCAGTAGACGGCAGTGCGCGCAGAGTTGGGGGCTAAAGAAAGCCAGGCATCACCGTCTTTTTCAGTTCAGGGCCACAATTGCCCAATTATACATTTCAGTTGTTTTGCTGTGATGTTGGCAACATCCCGTATACCATTTGTTGATTTCTTTATGTGGTAACTAGCAAACATCCAAAAAAAAAAACATGAACCAAATTAGGTTCACAGACAGAGGAGTTGTTGAGAAGAATACCAACATAACAAGTTTTATAGGTCATTGATATGATTTTGCGTATGCTTTTAACATCTGTGCATTGGTTAGCAATCTGAAATATGCGTTTCGCATTCCCGTATTACTAGTTCCATTCAAGAAAGTGAATATTCCTGTGATGCAGTTAAAGTTCACTCACAACTATGCGGTACCCATACCTTATACAGGTTGGTGTGCCTCAGGGGCAGGTACAATACGAAACAGGATCGTCTATCGTAGCATGTGGCTAGTGGCTATGGGTAGAGGACAGTAGTAGGGGTGCATTATTCACAATGCATGGCCCAGATCAAAGTGCTACAGTACATAATTCTCTCCATATACAGTACTCTCTCTATATAAAATATAAAGAGTAATTGTTTTCTGAAAAATCAATATTTAAAATTTTGACTAACAATTGAGTTGTGTTTAGTATTATTAGATTCACATTTAAAATTATTTTCCCATGATGTTAATTTTATCATTATTGATAATATATATGAAATAAATTAATAGTCAAATTATAAACTGGAGATCGTGTAAAAAACTAATATGACTTATGTTTTTAAACGAAGGGAGCAGTTCAAAGTACTGCTACACCTATCTGTAACGTGTTAGGCCCTCTTTGTTTCAACAGAAAACGAAGGAATTTTAGAAAATTTCATTCCTAGAGAATTCTTTTCCTACTTCGAAACAAACGAAGTACACTATTGAATCTTACGAAATTTCTCATACCATACAAGTTTTAGAGAAAATTTAACATGAGGTCCAATCTTATGAAAAGTTTCCTTTGTGTCTCTTCTTAAATTAGTGTTTTTCCTACGGTTCAATCAAACAATCATTAATATGTTTTTTCTTTGTTTTGCAATACTCTATTTTACGTTCCCCTTTGATTCAAAGGAAAATCATATGAATTTTAGATAATTTCATTCCTATAGGATTTTTTCCCTTTGAATTAAAGTAATCAAAGAAATTCCTACGGAATGCCTCATTTCATGCAATTTTTGAAGGAAATTTAATATGAGGTAGAACCTCATGGGAAGTTTCCTTTGAGTTTTTTATCTCTCATCAAATTTCTGTGTTCTTCTTGCAGTCCAATCAAACGGCCATTCATATATTTTTTCTGTGTTTTGCAATTCTCTGTTCTACGCTTACATTCCTATCAGACTCCTATATTTTTTCTATTTCTCTATTTTTTTTATTCCTACACTTCAAAGAGACTGATCTACACTTGCTTTACTATCAAAATACTGTAATTTTTTCCATTTCTCCGTTTTCTTGCTTCTCTGTTTCAACGGGGCCTTACTGTTTAGTGGATTGATTTACTACAAACCACATTCAGCTATGAATAATCTCTACATAGTGAAATAGGTGGCTAGATTTTTCTTTTTTCCTGAGAACTTAGGTGGTTAGATGGATCCCAATGCTTAAAAGGGACCATTTCAAAGCATCTAGCATGGCTGACAGCTTTTCACGTAGGCCTAGTCATCGCTTCACGGGAATTCCACATGAAAACCGTAGGATTCTGGTTACTATAGGATACGGCACCGTAGTGTCCTTTGATTATCAGGATTGAGGTACAATAAAATTGAAGGAAATTTTCCTATGGGGTTCATTTCTCGGGAGAAATACGGAAAGGAGAAAACCACTCCAACCACTTCTTCCATCATGCGTGGCATGCGTGCACAGGATCGAGGTAAATGACAAGTCAAATACAAAGACCACATACTGACAAGAGGAAGTAAATGACAAGCTAAATCAACGTGGCAGCTATTGTACAGTTCCTAAAATTTATTTTCATATGAAATTCCTATACGGCCATACCATTACTCGTCCTCCTGGTTCTGCCGTAGCCCATTCGAGTTGGATCAGGATCCAGTGCTTGTATAACCGTAACTTAAGCTGTTGCTCCAGCACCATATCTATCTATCTATCTATCTATCTATCTATCTATCTATCTATCTATCTATTATATTATATTATTAAGATAACTCAAAAAGAAAGGACCACGTTCGCTGTGCAGGCTAAAAATTCACACATTAATCAAAGAAAAAGAAAAGAAGAGTTCAAGTAGAAATACAATTTAAAAATAGTTAAAATTCGAAATTAAAAGAGCAGTCCAAATAAGAACCCAATATGTGATTAATTAAAATTCGGAATAAAAAATAAATATTTTTCTGCAATTAGGAAAGAAAAAGAAGAGTTCAAGTAGAAATACAATTTTAAAATAACTAAAATTCATAACAAAAAAGAAATATTGAAACAACAACTAATCCATCTATAACGTAACACGAGATTTATTAGAATTCAAAATAAAAAATAAAATAAATTCAAAAATTAGAAAAATAATAATAAGAGTTCAACTATAAATACAATTTGTGAGTAACTAAAATTCGTTCATTGTGTAGGCTAGAAATTCCCATATTAATCGAAGAAAAAGAAAAGAAGAGTCCAAGTAGAAATACAATTAAAAAATAGCTGAAATTCCGAATTAAAAATAAGCAATATTGAAATAGGAGTCCATATAAGAACCCAATACATGACTAATTAAAATTCAAAATAAAAAATAAATAAATTTCTCAAATTAGGAAAGAAAAATAAGAGTTGAAGTAGGAATACAATTTTGAAGAAACTAAAATTCAGAATAAAAAAGAAATATTGAAAAAACAATTAATCCATCTATAACAGAACACGAGATTAATTAGAATTTGAAATGAAAATAAAATAAATTCAGAAATTAGAAACACGCGAATAATAAAGTTCTGAAAGGACCTTGATATTGCCTAGAGGGGTGAATAGGCGTTTCTAAAAATTATCACAACTTCATAGCATATTAGAATGAAAAAAACTTCCGGTTCAAATCGGAACTTCTGGTAGAGGATTGAAAGTTCCGGTCTTAACCAAAAAGTTCGGCGGATAACAGAATAAAGCACTAGCTATGATCAATTAATGTCACCAACTATATCAATTAAAATATAATGTCACCAACTATATCAATTAATCATACAAGTAGATTGGGTTAAAACAAGCTCAAGCACAATATGAGAGATGGCAAGAACAAGCAAACCAAAAGAGGGGACACGTTGATTTGTTCCCGAAGTTCGGATCCACAGATCCTATGTCTCCGTTGAGGGGCCACAAAGGCCGGGTCTATTTCAACCCTTTCCTCACGAGGTTGCACAAATGCACTCATCGATTTCACTCTTGATTTATTCCCTTGCGGAGGCGAAATCGAATACTTAACAAACTTTCGATGGTACACCACAACCTTGGGTGCTTACCGGCGACGCCTAGCCGTCTTGGAGACCTTAGTCCCCAAGAGTAACAAACAAAATCGAAAAACAACTTGCTATGAACTCGAGTGCTCAAAGTATGGAGTGAAGCTCACTAGCTCTCAACTTCTCAATCTCTCAATCCAACTCCCTTCCCATCTCAAATCCCTCTCACAAAGAGGCACTATAAAGGTAGGGGAATAGAGAAGGCTATTTGGTTTTGTATGCGTTTAATAATGCCCAAGAATGGCAGCCACTTAAAGGAGGGGTGGAGGAGTTTATATACCCGAGCCTCTCAAAACTAGCCGTTGGAGGCTAAGACTACAATTTTTAGAATTTCCGAAATGCATTTTCGGACAAGTCCTAAAATCAACATAGGGCAATCTCAGTTTTGCAGCCATTTCAGGAATTTCCTAAAATTTTCGGACTGATCCGAAATATTTTTGGACTTTTCAAGATTCTTTTCGGAATTTTCGAAAAGAACAGAGTAAAACGACCATAACTTTTCGCTCGGGAGTCCGTTTTTGATGATCTTAGTCTCTATGGAAAGTTCACTCAGAGGACAACCCAACTCAAGCAATAACAAGGTTTAAAACCACTCAAAGGATAGGATAAAGCTTGGATTAATTTCAAGGTAGCACTATGGGTCACTTTGTGCACCGAGACGTACACAAACACATCGACGTTGCATCCCTCTTAATAATACCGCATTCCTATACTCAAAAGTAAATAGAAAGAGAATTATACCAAGAGAAATGCCTTGTTTCCATCATTCTTTTCATTATCTTAAGGCACGTCAACGTGAAAACCGTTTCACCATATATTCTTCAAATGATTGATGCGGTTACTTATAGCTTCAAATGGTCTCGCACGGTCCATCATGACAAAGCCATCACTCGCCCTTCACCACCGGATTTGATTCTTCGGCACCAAGCTCCTTGCTTGCCCTTCACCACCGCATGGTCGATCGCGACTGAGCATCGCTTGCCCTTCACCATCTTGCCGTAGTAGCCACTTCGTATATCACATCTTCAATATCTTCACTTTGTTATCCTTGGTATCTTTAGGTGTAATGTTATCGCTTGAGCATCAACACCTTTTCAATTCGTGGGACCTATTGTTCTCATTCAACTCAATGAAATTATTAGTCCCAATGATTCGGTTATCAACCTCCACATGTTGACCAACTGATCATGTATATAGAAGGATATGAATAAGTGGGTGAGTATTAATCAACACCACAAGTGCCATATATTCAAATGTATACTCAAATGTAGAGATCTCAATTAAATGAAAGTGAATAACTTGGATCATACATGCATAACTAAGGTATAGGATTTTCTCCCCCTAAATATATGCATACAAAATTTTTGTGTGAAGCAAGAGTATGCATAAAAAGATATGAAACATTGGGAGCTTATCCTATACATGAATAGAAGACATTTATTAAATATAAACATTAAAATAAAAACATACCTTCATCATCTCCATGTTCTCAATGTAAAGAGACTAAACAAGATATGGCTCAAACAAAACATTAGTCTCACATGTATATGTAATCACAAGGAAATATTATATGTGAACATATGAATGTGTGCATGGAGAGAAGGAATGATACATATAACTTGATCTCCGTGCACTTCATCCTTGTTGTGATTTAGGTCCACCATCAACGAATATTTCTAACTCAACTCATATGAAGTTCGGGAAACACCTCTCACAATTTTCACTTTGATATTCACATGAGACTAGTAGACAAAGAAATGCTTATAAAAATATTAGTCTAATGTAATTGGATTTGTCATTAATCACAAAAACCAAATTAATGGCACTTGAACTTTCAAGTTCGATCTTTCAAAATCTTAAGACAACGAGATAGATATTTAATAAATTTTAAGTAAAATCATATTAAAAAAAATAGAAAAAATAAATGGGTACTAACCGCGTAATTGCGCGGACCACCCAGCTAGTTATTAGAAAGCAAGGGCTCAAATCATTGCATCGCTTAGCAAACAATATTATTAGCAATAAATGTGAATTTTTAGATCAAAACCTGGACGGCTCAGATTACTTGCAGTTCTTATTGTGCAGTTGTAGTACCAACCGCATTTAATCTCAATTCAAGCTCTAATCCGACACCACCTTGATAGAGATGAACTTGTCACTATTTTTAAGAACACAACCGCTTCAAGCATATGTACATGGTTTTTAATACGGAGTAGATAGCTACAACAAGGAGATGATCACCGATCATGTCTCTTAGGGCTTATCTGGTGGAGCTTTAACTCCTAAATTTAATTCTAGAAGTTAGATCTGGAGTGAAGTTGTGGACACTACTACAAAATCGGTTTTTTCTGGTGGCTAAAATCAATTTATGCTGGTGGGTGGATGAGACGCCAGCAAGGCAGCAACCAAAGGCTAGAGAAAATTGTGAATTTTGGCTGGCGGGCCTCATCCGTTTGCAAAAATAGAATTTCGCAGGCGACGACACATTTAGGTCACTCGCCAGTGAAGAGATTTTTCCCAAAAAAAAATCCACATATTTAACAAGATTTTCAAAACAAATTCACATCAACAAATTCAACGGG
Organism: Oryza punctata; assembly: GCA_000573905.2. NCBI lineage: Eukaryota > Viridiplantae > Streptophyta > Magnoliopsida > Poales > Poaceae > Oryza > Oryza punctata. Next base: position 30,982,101 of record CM002489.2, on the reverse strand, counting down.
ATTTTCAGCAGATTCACATCAACATATTCATTAACAAATCAGCAGATTCACATCAGCAACTCCATTACAGTGAAGCAAATCGATTTTCAAACATGAACATTCAAACATCAATTTCTCACAACATCCAAAAGTCCAAACATATACATCGATCTCCCAACATTTTCAACATGCAAATATCAACACATACACATTGGTTGTCGTCATCACCGGCGAGCTTGGAGGTTGCTGTCATTGCACTGAAGGCACCCCCTCGGCTACTACCGCCGCCATGTACCTATGGTCAGATCGGGAGAGGGAGGAGAGGGAGGGGAGGGAAGGGAGGGCGTCGTCGGTCTTCAACCATTGCACCACCGGATCCACCCCCATCGCCATAGCCATCACCGCCATGACCGCTGTCACCGCATCGAGGCTGGAGGTGACCCGATCCGGCGCTCGCGCCCCTCCTGTGGCCCTCCGGTGATAGGATCTACCACCCGCGACCCTGTGGCGGTCGCGTCGTCATTGAGGCGGCCTCCCCCATTGTCACGGCAGCGGATCTGGCCACCCTTCATCGTGGTGGCGGATCCGGCCACCTCCGTTGTGGCGGTGGCGGATCCGGCTTCCCCGTCGTCACGGCGGCCAGTGGCGGAGAGGAGGCGGCCGCGCCCTACCGCCGCGGAGAGGCGGAAGAGGTGACGGCAACCAGCGGCGGTGGTGGCGATGGCAGCCAGTGGCGGTGGTGGCGATGGCAGCCGGCGGCGGTGGAGAAGGGAGGAAGAAGGGAGAGAGGCGGAGAGACCAAGGGAGAAGATAGCGGTGGGGGAGTGGGGGCGCTGGATTTATATATTCGCCTCAAAATTTTCTTTGCAGCGGTGCTCTTTACCTACGGCCAGCGAAAACACGATTTTCACTGGTAGACACTTAAGAGGACCACCTTGAAAAATAGAGTTGTTTTTTATGGCAGATCTCTTAGTGTGTCCACCAGCGAAAATCTGGTGGTCCGTAACCCCCCACCCCTCATTATGTTTTTGCTGGCGGTTTTTGCGTATGGTCACCAGCGAAAATTATAGGGTAACACCATGAAAAATCGTTTTTTAGTAGTGGGAGCTACCTAAATCTAGCTCCACCTTTATAGCTAGTTCATTTTGTGAGAGATCTCCACTCCCAATTTTAGTTGGAGCTGAAACTGTTTAGTTGAGCCCCAGCTCATGGAGAGGAGAAGCTGGAGCTGGAGTTGTGTCAAACAGACCCTTAGTCCATGTCAAGAGGATAAAGAAGACGAATTTCCTTTTTATCGAAATTTCTATATAACAATTGATAGAAAAATGAGAGTAAAATCTTACTCTATGTTGATACATGTTCTGTGGTCCAAAATTGTCCGAGATGAAAAAGAAAAATGGATCAAAGTTTCCACATTTTTTTTTAAAAAGGGCACAACATGCATGATCTCCATCAGCTTTTTGGCCATTCATCCAAGCTACAGTTGCTGCAGTGGCTTGCGACGGAACGTAAACAACTCTTGGGCGCCACCGGAGTTTAGGCCCGGATAACGCTCCAATCTCTCTATCCACTCCTCTGACGCAACAAATTAAACCGTGAACAAGTACGCACCACTCGTATGACCTTTCCCTTGCTTTCCTTTGCTTGTCAGTTGTCACGTCAAGGCCATAACTATGTGTTTCCATTCGCACACCAATCATGGGTTAAATCGGCAACCGCGGGCGAGTTGCTGCACGAACGTGTACCGGCTGTGGCAGGTGTTCATGCACCTCCAGCGCTACGAAGCACAATTAATCAGATGTTAAAAGCCCGTTTCTTCAGAGGACGCTCTGTCCGGTCCAGTTTGGTTCGCCGGAGCAGGTGATTGGCAAAGTCTCTGATTTTGTAGTACGTCGAATTCTCCTGATTGGATAGCAGGCCACGCGTGCAGGTGTTATAAAGGAAAAGGTCCACCCTGAGTTTTAGTCTCATATCTCAACCACAAAATTATGTATAAAAATGTTGCTTAACTTCTACAACCAGTCCTTTGATAGTATTGAAAGCAATTCGGCGGACCGATATTGGTGTGTCTTATTTGACTGGGTTTTTTCCATGTAGCATTGATGTGTCGTCTACATAGCAATGGGAGAAAAAAAATGAAAACAATAACAAAAATGTGGGAAATACATGTTAGTGGGTGTCCGTGTAAGTGAAGCCCATGTGTCATCACCCTTTCTCTCCCCCCATCTCTCCCCTTCTCGTCGGATGCTCGATATTATAGGCCACCGTCTCCATCTACATGTGTCCCCCTACCATGCACGGGATGGTCGGCTCCTAAGATGCTAACCACCACCTGCAACTCCTCCACCGCTTCTCCCAGGTCAACGGTGTCATGGAGCTCCACCAATATTGGCCAATGCAGCTAATGGCTGCGGGGGAGACGACGACGAGCTCAATGAAGGGGTAGAGGCAGATTTCAGCGAAGGGGCTTGGGAAGTTGGAGTTCATGGAGGTTGCATCGCAGGGTGTGATGCTCGCCGTAGAAAGATGAAGACACGGTTGGTGTGGTGTCCGAGACGAGCCACCGCATGGGCGTGGAGGTGATACCAATGCTGAGGAACTCCCTATCAGAGTTCCACACACGTGCGACGAGGTTGGGGAACACACCAGTGAGCTCGAAGAGAATGGGGATGACTCGGAGCCACTTGTCATCAAGGGAGTTGCCGAAGCAGAGCGCGCCATGAAGGTGAAGGCATCACTCTATGCGATGGCCTCATCATCTCCTATCTGATCCCAATCTGATGCTCCCCACCATCGTGAAGGACCCCTCCGCCGCCACTGGCACGGTGGCCTCCATTCCCGATGCCAATGTCTATGGAACGGGGACTTGATGACATCGACTTCAATTCCACTCCAGCCCTAACCATGCCACCCAAGCCTTCTACTCAGCCTCCGCGGAGTTCACGGTGCAACGCAGGACGGCGTTCACGTTGCACTTGTATGACATGGATCCCTTCTACGAGGAGATGCGTGCCGGGCTGCCCTTTTCTGTCACACCCAGAAACTTTAGCCCAAATTTCCAGACTATTTTGTGTATGAAATCCCTATCTAGGCATCAGCCAGGGCACACAAAACGACAAACTAATATGTAGATCCAAATGTAAATAAAGCGTAAATACTTACAGAAGAGGCACTAAGTCCTCACACCAAAAAGGAAACAACAGCAGTGGAAAAAGGCGATCCTAACGGGCTTCAGCTCCACTCCACAGGTAAAACTCAACTAGGGTATAAGCCTTGGTCCTCTAACTTCATCTTCAACTCAGAACCACTACACTTCTGAAAAGGGGGAATAATAGCAAGACTGAGTACAACCACTGTACTCAGCAAGCCATACCAATGATGCAAACGTATAAGGGGAGACAAGGAAGGTTTGTGGCTATTTGCATAAAGGCGGTTGTAAACATTTATAGTTGGAAATCAGTAAAACAATTGATTAATTAAGACAAAATTATATCTCCATTGAAATCAGAACTATGCCAGTTCATTAAGTCAAATTAATTCATAAAGTGGGACTAATCACGGTGAATCTAGTTGATCGCCCATAACCGCGAGCATGGCTATTCGAATAGTTTTACTCTGGCTAGAGGTGCGCAACTGTACCCACAAGACACGATTCTACACATGTTGCCATACCCCGAAGTACCACCATGGGATTGCAAAGGGGGAAATCATGACAAGATCCTTCGCATAACGCCCCCTAACCAAGTGCAACACGCTAAGGCTTCACCCCTACCTTAAAAACCAAGGTATCGAAGTCATCATCGGCCTAGAGTCAGTATCGGCTTCAGAGTTCTGAAATTGGTCGATGGAAGCTATCAATCACCAATAGTCGGATTCTTACCAAATTCGGTTAAGAAAATTAATCTATTAAAGGAAGCTTATCCAAAAGAGACCGAGTTGAAGTAGGATGCGCATGATAGTTTATCTATTAATTAGGAAGAGTTTGTTAGTTTCCTTTTATCTTTAGGAAAGTGTGTTTAGTGTCCAATAAGGACTTTATGTTTTTCCTTTTATCTTTAGGAAAGTTTAAGTCGTGTCCAATATGGACTAGTATCTTCCCATGGGTATAAATATGTACACCCGGGGTCCATGTAAATTATCTCTCGATCAATACAGCTACTCTCGGTGCATCGCCACCCTCTTTTCTGAGGTTTTTACTTATCAACCAGTGGAATTTGGCACCTGACGCGGGGCTGCATCGGCTTTCGATCTCCGGCGAAGGGGTAAGCCCTACGTTCCGTCGGGCCCTGGTGAATTTATCGGCTACATTGGTGTTGTTCAAGACTGCATCACTTCGATCTCTTGGATCACTCTGGTTCGGTTGATATATTTACCTACCTAATATTTCAGTTCTATTTTAATTGCATTATGTTTAGAGACGCATCGGTTTAGTTGGGACTATCTCGGTTAGGTCTGATCTTCTGTCTTAGCCGATATATCTACAATCAAAATGTTGTTTTAAATAGATTTATTATATCCATCACATTAGACAAATCTATCGATTCATCAAGTATTAGATTATCATATACAACCTCGTGCTGCATCGGTTAGGTTCGATCTACTAGATTGTTAAATTTTGTTAAGCCGATAGGTTCATGCTAATGTTTTATCGGAGTGCTAGCCGATAAGTTATCATATACGTTATAATCTAGATTGACAATGTTTTCTACTTGCATCGGCCGATCTCTATCTAGGGTTTTGTCGATATCGGCTAGATTACTTTGTTGGCTTAGATTATATAATGTATCCACCATCCTGAAAATCAGTCAAAGACTTGATTGTCTAGATAGTGTGTTTCTTTTCATATTTAGTGCTACATCAGTTAAGTTTGATTTATTAAGTCGTGCTTAGAACCATAATTGCTAGCCTGCTTCTTGATTGCCAATAAGGGTTTCATCATCAGCTTATAAGGATTACATATAAGTTGGATTAAGCCGATCGCAACAAAGGTTTCACTATTTATTTAATCATTAGGATTTATTGACATCAGACCTCCAACCGATGTATGTTTTAACCTTCGGATCAATGCTTATTCTATCATATCATTTATCGGTATTGGCTGGAATCACTCCATCGGCTTGTCAGCCGATTGGTTGTTTTATCTGTTGTTTACATATCTTGTTAGTTGCAGGATCAAATTGACTGGCACGCCCGCATCTCATTAATATTTTGGACCAGCACTAGAGCTAAGCAGATCTCCCAGGCCATCGTGTTTTTACGTCAACACCCGTGTGCCGCGATGAATCCGGAAGTCGATCAATGGGTAAGCCCTCGCCGATCCAACTCCATCATACCCACCCTTGCCTTGGAAAGTCAGAAAGGGAAGAGCTATACGACAAGTCTAGCAGTTGCCCACGCTTGCTTGTGGTAAGCACTGTTAGTCTTCCAGGGTTTCCCGCGAACTAGTCCTTAATTGCCATGGATGCGACAAGCAAAACCATGCACCCACAACCCACCATTAAGCCATATTTTAGTTGGATACTCATGACCAATAAAGCATGGGCAGATGTCACGAGCTTGCAGCTCATCAAGATGCTTAAGTAAATAATGTGATTGTCGGGAGGTGAAACTCCTCTTAGCAGGGAACCGTGGGGTTCCCTTTTTCGTTCGGACCGGGGGCACAGGTGAGATCTTGAGGCACAAAAGGATGTGAGGTTGGAAGGGCTCGGGTCCTTCGGGGACGAAGAAGACACAGCGAGTTATACAGGTTCAGGCCACCGTTTAGGCGTAATACCCTACTCCTGTTGTCGGTGACACGGGCCCGGGGTATCGAGACTAAAGGTTTGGGGTGGCCCCCTGCACCCACGTGGCACCCCCCAAGGGGGGGTCGGGCCTGAGGGTGCGGTGGCGGTTGCCCTCTCCAGTCTCTGCTCCCCTCTCACTTCGCTGCCCGAGGGGGTCGGGCTACCTCGACCCCTCCCCCCCCGGCGCGCTTGCGCCACGTGTGCGGGGTTAGGTGAGCGCCCCCAATACCCACCTAACCGCACTAATGGCGGCTCAGACGAGCGTGCCACGACGCATTTAATGCAGTGTGGAGCGTGCGTGACCGGTCTAACGCCACTCACGCCGACTGACCGGTCCATGACCGGCCAAATGACTGATGGGACGGCGGCACGGCACCTGTGCGCTGCCTGCACGTCAGGTGGTGTGCAGCACGTCCCATTTCGTCCCATCAAAATGATGAGAGCTTTTTTGCCTCTTACCCATCCGGAGTTGGTATGTCAACTCCGATCAGACGGCGCCCATCTCCCGGTACGGACGGAGCACACAAGTCTCCGTCCATTTAATAAGGAATGACGCGGGCATCCCCCATGTCAGTCGGCTGATCGGACGGAGTCACGCCGCGGCTGCTGTGTGTGCGACTTCTGGGTCAAGCGACAAGACATCTCTTAAATGTAAAGGAATGTTTTCCTTTCTCTCGGAAGTAGCCTGTTGGCCCATGTGGTAGCCCCTTGAGATATAAAAGGAGGCCTAGGCCTGGTGAAAAGGGGTTCGATTCCCCGAGCAATCGGAGAAGGAGCGAAGGCGCCTGTATTCTCGCTTCCTGGAAAACAAACTCTCATAAACCACATACACAGGAGTAGGGTATTACGCCTCGCCGGCGGCATGAACCTGTATAATTCCCTTTGTCTCGTTTCCTCCGGGCGATGATCTCTCTAGACATCTCTCTCTCTCATCGGAGCACGGATTTCACCCTGCGTCCCCGGCCGAACTCAAAAAAGTTGGTCCTCGCTGCCCCCAGTTGAGGAGCACACGCTCCGTCAACTGGCGCGCCAGGTAGGGGACGCGTGCTTCTTTTTCTGCCTCCACTCTTTTTCGTGTGCACCAAGTTTCACCAAGTAAGCCCTATGGCTGAAGAGGCGGTGGTGTACACTCCTACTCCGAGTGCCAGTGATGATGGTGGTAAGTTGAACCCTCGTCGCCAGGCGCATACTCCGTCGCCTCCCACCCGCCGAAGTCCTAGGCAGGGGAAGGCGCCTGAGAAGCCGGAGGGGTCTGCGACCTCGCTGCCGCCCGACGGCTGTGGGGGACGCCGCGGCAGGGCGCGTCGCCGTCTCATCTATGGCGACGGCGGCACACCTCAGGGTGCCCTCCAGGCTGCGGGAGCGCTCCTGCGCCACCCACCCATCGTCTCCTACCCGGAGACTCCGGTCCAGTGCTGGCTGGACGATGTGGCCAATCTGGTCATGGCGGTGCAACAGCAGCTAGGCACCGGCGGGCAGCCGTCTACCACTGGGACGTCTGGCGCTACGATTGCCGCCTCTTCGTCGTCGAGACGGAGAGCTCGACGGGCGATGACCAACACCCGCCGCTCGTCCCCGCTTCCCTCGTCGACACCCACAGCTATCCGAGGGCGTCACGAGAGCTTGTATGGGGCCGGATGCCTAGCTCAACATTGAGCGCCGGCGTGACGAGCGCCACGCCACTCGGGGAAAGATGCCGCCTCCTCCGGAGCGCCGCGCCACTCCGGCCATAATGGCAGGCCCCCCGTATCCCCAGTCGTCGGGGTTGGCTGCCGAGCTTTCGTTGCGAGTCTTCGGAATGTCCGATGACCCCCAAAGTTTCGGCCTAGCATCCTCGAGAAATACCACGGAAGCGTCAACCCCGTCGAGTTTCTTCAGATCTACACGACTGGGATAGAGGCCACGGGGGGCGATGATAGGGTCATGGCAAACTTCTTTCCCATGGCCCTAAAAGGCCAAGTGCGGGGTTAGTTGATGAACCTGCCACCCACCTCGGTCCACTCCTGGGAGGACCTGTGCCAACAGTTCACCACGAACTTTCAGGGCACATATCCACCCCAGGGGAATAAGCGAACTTGCACGCAGTGCAGCGGAGGGACGACGAGTCCCTTCAATCATACATCTAGCGGTTCTTCCAAGTCCGTAACACCATCCCTTGCATCCCCGCCCACGCGGTCATCTACGCATTCAGGGGAGGCGTGCTGCACAACCGCATGCTCGAAAAAATAGCCTGCAAGGAGCCCCAGACCACCACGCAGCTTTTTGAGCTCGCGGACCGTGTGGCCCGTAAGGAGGAGGCCTGGACCTGGAACTCCTCTGGCTCTGGTGCGGCGGCCGCGGCTGCCCCCGAGCCCACCTCCCGTTCCAGGCAGCGGGAGAAGAGGAGGAAAAAGAGGTCGCCGTTCCGACGACGAGGGTCACGTCCTCGCCGCTGAGGGTGCTTCGCGGTCCCAGCGCAAGGGGAGGCCCGCGAGCGACAAGAAGAAGGACGCCGGCACTCCCAGCGGAGAACGCCCGGTGGGCAAGTGGTGCACTGTGCACAACACCTCCCACCACGACCTCACTGACTGCCGCGCGGTCAAGAGCTTGGCCGAGCGCATGAGGAAGTGGGAGGAGGAGAAGGAGCAGGGGCTCTGTGAGGGCAAGGGCCCGACGGCTCCTGCCCACAACCGGCGAAGTGAGGCCAAGAAAAAGGCCCCCGCCGAGGATGCTGACGACGAGGACTTGGGCTTCCTGGAGCCCGAGGCCATCGTCGCCACCGTTGACGGAGGAGCACGCACTCATGCTTCCCATCACGGCTTCAAGGCCATGAAGCGAGATCTTCTGGCCGCTATCCCCACCCACAAGGTGGTGCGGCAGGCGCAATGGTCGGAGGTCACGCTCACCTTCGACCAAACCGACCACCCGCCATGCGTCGCTCGGGGAGGGCAGATCGCGATGGTGGTGTCCCCTACCGTTTGCAACATCAAGTTGAGGCACGTCCTAATAGACGGCGGCGCTGCCCTCAACATTCTCTCCCCCCACGACCTTTGACATCATCAAGGCCCCAGGGATGAAGCTCCGGGCGTCTCTGCCGATCATCGGTGTGACGCCGGGACACACGTGGCCTTTAGGTCACATCGACCTCCCGGTCACTTTTGGTGGTCCCGCCAAACTTCCGCTCCGAGCGGCTTGACTTCGATGCGGCGGATCTCAGTCTGCCCTACAACGCGGTCCTGGGGAGGCCTGCGTTAGTGAAGTTCATGGCGGCCAGCCATTACGCCTACCTCCAGATGAAGATGTCGGGCCCTAGTGGCCCATCACCATCCACGGCAATCTCAAGATCGCGTTGGCTTACGCGGAGCAGCGCGCGAGCGACCTCACCGCGGTCTCCCAACCCGCGGGGGGCGATGAGAGGCCCGAGGCCTCCACCTCGCAGGCCCCGAGGAAGCGGATGACCTCAAGCGACGAGGTCCCCGTGAAGGAGGTCGTGTTGGGCGACGACCCGTCCAAGACCGTCAAGATTGGCGGTCGCCTGGATGGTAAATAGGAAGACGTGCTCATCTCCTTCCTGCTGGCAAACACCGACGTCTTCACGTGGAGGCCGTCAGATATGCCCAGGGTCCCTAGGGAGGTGATCGAGCACCGTCTTGCCATGCGACCGGACGCGAGGCCCATCCGATAGAAAGTACGGCGGCAGGCCCCGGAACGCCAGGCCTTCATTCGTGAAGAAGTGGCACGAGTCCTGGAGGCCAGATTCATCCGAGAGATCATTCATCTGGAGTGGCTCACGAACCCGGTCGTCATCCCCAAGGCGAACGGCAAGCTCCGGATGTGCATCGACTACACCGACCTCAACAAGGCATGTCCTAATGATCCTTATCCCCTGCCACACATAGATCAGATTGTCGACTCTACTGTGGGGTGCGACCTTTTGTGTTTTCTAGATGCGTACTCAGGGTATCATCAGATTTGGATGGCTAGGGAGGATGAGGAGAAAACTGCATTCATTACTCCTGTAGACACTTATTGTTATACAACCATGCCTTTCGGTTTAAAGAATGCAGGCCCTACTTTTCAGCGTACTACTCGCATTTCTTTGGGTAGTCAAATAGGGCGCAACGTTGAGGCATATGTCGATGACTTGGTTGTGAAAACGCGCAACCAAGAGACCTTGCTTTCAGATTTAGCGGAATCTTTTGAAAGTCTCTGCTCCACGCGCATGAAGCTGAACCCTAACAAGTGCGTGTCCGGCGTGCCAGCAGGCAAGCTTCTCGGGTTTTTGGTCTCTGCCCTGGGGCATAGAGGCAAACCCCGAGAAGATCGAGGCAATAAATAGGATGCGCCCCCCAGCAAGCTTAGGGATGTGCAGTGCATCACACGGTGCATAGCTTCCCTAAGCCGATTTATATCGAGGCTGGGAGAGAGGGCACTACCCCTATTTAAGCTCCTCAAGCGCTCCGGGCCATTTGTCTGGACGGAGGAGGCCGAGCAAGCCCTCAACCAATTGAAGTCTTACGTTAGCTCCCCCCAGTCTTAGTGGCCCCGGAGCCCGAGGAACCGCTGCTGCTCTACTTAGCGCCAACCCCGCAGGTAGTTAGCGCAGCGTTGGTGGTGGAGCGCGACGAGGAAGACCCTCAGGCCGCGCGCCCCCATCCCGTGCCAAAGTGGTCTAGGTTAGAGAAAAACGAAGGAGCCCCTGAGCCGAGCGGCGGCCCCGAGGCCCCTCGGTTCGACGGCGGCCCTTCGTCCTCTCACCAGGCAGCATCGAGCACCCCCGACCCCCGTGCCGGCCTCGAGGCCACTGAGGGGAGGAGTGGCCGGATGCACCCTGACCCTGAGACCACTGACATGGAGGTTCAGCGGGCCCGACGAGGCCCCTCTAGCGATGAGTGTGCTGGACCTAGCACCCCTGATGAGAAGATGAGGCCCCACGAAAGGTGCAGCGGCTAGTCCACTTCGTTAGCGAGGCACTGCGGGACGCCAAGACCCGGTATCCTCAAGCCCAGAAAATGCTTTATGCAATTCTGGTGGCTTCGAGGAAGTTGGGTCACTATTTCCAAGCACACCGGGTCACAGTGGTAACGTCCTACCCCCTCGGCCAAATCCTCCACAACCGAAAGGGGACCGGGCGAGTAGTCAAGTGGGCCATAGAACTCTCTGAGTTCGATCTCCACTTTGAACCGCGCCACGCGATCAAGAGTCAGGCCCTCACCGATTTCGTGGCAGAGTGGACCCCGACCCCCGAACCCGACCTCGGGCCCCCCGACCCCGAGGCTGGAGCAGGTCCCTCACGACAGCCCCACGGCTCCCATTGGGTGATGCAGTTCGATGGCTCTCTCGCCCTTCAGGGCGCTGGGGTCACCTTGACCTCGCCAAATGGGGATATCCTCAAGTATGTGGTTCACCTAGATTTTTGGGCAACCAATAACATGGCGGAGTACGAGAGGCTGCTCGCGGGACTTAGGGCGGCGGCTGGAATAGGGATCCGCCGCCTACTGGTATTAGGCGACTCTCAGCTAGTCGTGAACCAGGTCTCTAAGGAGTACCGGTGCTCCGACCCGCAAATGGAGGCCTACGTCCACGAGGTGCGGCGTATGGAGCGCCATTTCGACAAGTTAGAACTTTGGCACGTGCCCAGGCGAGACAACGCGCTCGCCGATGAGCTATCAAGGCTCGCTTCGTCACGAGCCCTAACCTCACTAGGTACCTTCGAAGATAGGCTTGCCCACCCGACGGTGCGTCCTGACCCCCTAGGAGAGCCGGACACTGCCATGTCACCCCCGGGGCCCGACGGAGTCCAGGCCTCGGGGTCCAGGGGGTCGAGCCCGACCCCATGACAAATCACCTGGATGAATGAGATCCAGGCGTTTCCCAAAGACGAGACTCTACCCGAGGATCACGAGGGGAGTGAGCGCATCGCTCGGATCTCCAAATGGTACGTGTTTGTAGAGGGGGCCCTCTACCGACGCGGCTCCAATGGAGTCCTCCTCAAGTGCATCTCTCGGGAGAACGGCATCGAGCTTCTCGCTGATGTCCATGAAGGTAAGTCAGGCGCCCACTCTGCCTCGTGCACCTTGGTCGGCAAAGCCTTCCGACAGGGTTTCTACGACGCAGTTGACCTGGTCCAATGATGCAGGGCGTGCCAGTTCCATGCCAAGCAAACGCATCAGCCGGCCCAGGCCCTGCAGACCGTCGCGCTTTCATGGCCATTCGTAGTCTGGGGGCTGGACATCCTGGGTCCTTTCAGGAAGGCCCTAGGCGGGTAAGAGTACCTATACGTCGCCATCGACAAATTCACTAAGTGGCCCGAGGCTTACCAGGTCGTCAAGATCGACAAGCACTCGGTCCTCAAGTTCATCAAGGGCATCACCGCTCAGTTCGGGGTGCCCAACCGTATCATCACGGACAATGGCACCCAGTTTACCAGTGAATTGTCGGTGACTATTGCGATGACATGGGCATCAAGCTCTGCTTCGCCTCACCTGCCCACCCCAAGAGCAGCGGTCAAGAGGAGCGCGCCAACGCGGAAATCCTCAAGGGCCTTAAGACCAAGACATACAATGTCCTCAAGAAACATGGCGACTCATGGATCGAGGAGCTACCAGCGGTGCTCTAGGCAAACCGGACTACCCCAAGCCGAGCAACAGGAGAAACGCCTTTCTTCCTGGTCTACGGCGGGAAGGCGGTCCTCCCATCTGAGCTCACCCTGGGGTCCCCTCGGGCCGCCATGTACAATGAGGCTGACCAAGAGCAGCTCCGACGGGAAGACCTCGACTACCTTGAAGAGTAAAGGCAGTGCGCGGCCCTCCATGTCGCGCGTTACCAGCATAGTTTGCGGCGCTACCATCAGCGCCACATCCGAGCCCGGTCACTCAGCATCAACGACCTCGTCCTACACCGCGTTCAGACATGCGCCAGATTGAGCAAGGTCTCACCCATGTGGGAGGGACTGTATAGAGTGATCGGCGTCCCCCGGCCGGGCTCAGTTTGACCGGCTACGGAAGACGGCACGGAGCTACCCAATCCGTGGAACATCGAACATCTTCGCCGCTTCTACCCGTAAAGGGGTCGAAAGTTGTACCTCAGACTCGGACCAACCCCGCATGCCCCTCGGGCATACAGGGTTGGCCGGGGGCTCCCACTATGAATATGTTCTTTTTCGTATTTTAAAATAACAAGCTTTCCCTTTATATCTCTCAGGCCGTGCCTGCTTTGTCTTTCCCTTTCTGAGTATTTTGGCTTGAGCCGGGATGCTCGTGCCCTTTTTTGCCCTCAGCAGCTCGGGTCGCCAAGATGCCAATGGGGCCCAGACCGAGCCGTGCCTCGGGACACAGCGAACTCCGGGGGGAATCGGTATTGATCCACAAACGGGTCACCACTAACCCCCGGTCGCCGTGCTCGCGGCCTGGCCAGTCTCGCCATGTGGAACTCCCCAGTGCACTAGCCCCAACCCTTATTGCTTGGGACCGTAACTCGGGCCTGGACCCCCGCTCAAGCTAAACTCGGTGGGGTTACAAAGCAAATCAGCCACATTGCGTGCAAAATAAAAATTAACATATAAATAAAAATTTATCCATCGCAGGCACAGATAGATGTCCAATGACGTGAAGTAAATAAAAGAAATATGAATATATACAAGCATGGCACGAAGGCCTTAAGAGCAAAGCAGAAAAAGAGGAGGGGCTTGCGGCTGCCAGGGCTTGCCTCGTCTGGTCACTCCTCGCCACCGTTGTCACCGTCGTCCTCGTCGTCGGAGGCCGCCGCGAAGACGAACCGAGGGGCTGTCCCCTCGAAGCTGCGCACGATTTCCTCGGTAGCCTCCCGGGCTTAGGCACGCGCGGCGGCCTCGGTCCCCAGGGGAACTCGTCGAAGATGGCCCATGGCGAGAAGTCAGGGTCGCGCGTCTGGTACCTCGCCAGCACGAGCTCCACCGCCCCCTCCACGAGGTCCCTCGAGGAGGTCTTCACCATCTCCTCGAGCTCCTCGGGGAGCTTCTCCAAGTCCTCGGCCATCTCAGAGATCCGGTGGGCGAGCCCGGCCTGGCTGCCGCTGAACTTGAGGTGCCGGCCCCGCTAGACACCCGCCCGGCGTCTCGCGTGCTCCATCCGGGCGACGGCGTCCCGCAGCATACCGGGCCCCACCTCGCCCGCTATCCGGAGAGCTTCGAGCTCCCCGGCGCGTGAGTCCAGGGCTCTCTACTGCTCGGTGATGGAGGCCGGCCCACCACCCCACGCCAGCGCGTCCAGCTTCTTTGCCCGCGCCTCGAGTTCGGAGGCGCGCTGCTCCAGCGCGGCCCTCTCGACGCAGGCGTTCTCCAGGTGGCAGAGCTCGGGCGCCGTGACGGCCTCCTTGCGTTTGGCGAGCTGGTCCTCGTGGCGGCGTGCCGCCAGGGTAGCCTCCCGCGCATCTTGGGCTCGGACGCGCCCGTCCAGCGCCTCCAGCTCCCGGGCGCACTGGTCGAGGACCTTGACCCGCCGGCGTATGGTGACCTCTGCACTCTGCAGGTGTGAGGTCCGCTCCTCGAGCTCGCCGGTGTGCGCCTCCAGCACCCTGGTGCCGGCCACCAAGGCTTCCTCGCGCTGCCTCGGCCTCCGCCGCCCTCCGCTCCCGGGCTGCGGCAGCGTCGAGCACCCCTCGCGGCGCATCGAGCCTACGCTCCAGGTCCTCTGTGAGGGCCTCGTGCTGGAGGCAGAGGTCGTCCACACTCTCGTCCAGGGTGACGGTCGCCGTGACCCTCTCCTCCTCCACCTCACGCGTTACCTCAGCCAAGGCGTCGGCGCGGGCGTCGAGCGCTGCTAGACACACCGCGTGCGCTTTCCGGTCGGCCTCCACCATCGCCTCTACCGAGTGGCACCCCTCAGCAACCCGCTCCCACTCCACCTCGAGCTCGGCCCGCTCCCCCAGCAGGGCCTGCATCTGGGCGTTCAGCCCCTCCAGCACGGTGGAGTTCACCGTGGCTAATGCCTACAGGAGGGGCTCCACGCTCAGCGGAGTGGAGGCGGAGAAGGGGGACTGGTGCCCCTGCGACGGTGGAGTCCGGCTCAGCCCCGAGGTGGGGGTGCGGGCGTCGGCGGGGCGGCCACTCCCCGAACCCCCGCAACGGAGCCCTGCTGCGCGACCCCCTCCGAGGGGAGTCCGCTCCTCTCCTCCACCACGGCTGCCACCTGCGCTGTCGTGGCCGCGGCTGGTCCGGTCCCCCGAGGCACCAACCACCTGCATGACGGCCAAGATGCTGGCGCGGTCCGGGTCACTGCAGAGGGGGAGGATCCCGAGTGGGATGAGCGATGATTCCACGATGCCGAGATTCAGCTCGCGCTGGATCACCACCCTGAGATCCTCTGGATCCCAGTCCCACTCGCGGCCCTGGTGAGTCCTCAGGATGTTGTCGGAGCCGGTGTACTCCCAGGTGCCCCGGGCGCATCGCCGGAGCAGTGCAATCCGGCGGCGAAGGTAGTCGCCAAACACCATGGCACCTGTGAGCCCCTAGGAGCGTAGGCCGGCAAGACGATCCGGGACGGCGTTGTATGAGTCCCCTAGCTCGGTCGTCGCCCGCCAGGTCGACACCTGCACCGGTGGCCTGCTTGGGAGTCGGAGACGTGGTTCGTCGGGAGGGCGGTGTAGAACCAATCGTTCTTCCAGTCATCCCACTTCTTGCGCAGAATGCATGGGATGTAGCACTACACCGCCTGCGCACGCGGCTGGAAGTAACAGCCCCTAACCTCCGTCAGCGGCGACACCGGCTGCATGGTGAAGAACCACCGAAACAGCTGGAGGGATGGGCGCACCCCCACAAACTTCTCGCACGGATGTGCGAAGATGACCAACATCATCACAGCGTTGGGGGTAAGCTGCGCCATCTGGATTCTGTAGAATTCCAAAACATCCATGAAGAAGTGGGAGAATGGCGGGATCAGCCCTGCCATGGTGAAAAAGAGGAAGAAGATGGACTGGTCGGGGTAGCGCGGCGCCGGGTGCCCTTCGCCCAGCATGACCACCTCCCGCTCGGTCGATGCCGGCATAAACTTGCGCGGCAATCCGGCCAGCCTCTCGCTGGTGATGCGGGAGGACGGCAGCACACTGCCGTCCACCGGCGTGGAACTTCGTGTCATATCACCGGAGAGATTGGAGCGCGAAGACGAGAGTGAGCGGCGAAAAGGAGGCGAGAAGACTGAGAAAAATAGGGCACAGTTGGCTATCTTGGGCGAAAGTGGCGAGAGGAAGGAAATGAATCCCCTCCTACATGCCCTTTATATCCTAGCCGCCGCTACGCCCAGCTCCTCGTTTCCCATTCCCACTAACTCTCCCCCTTGATTATCGCGCCCACTTCCCAATTAACCTCACTCGGCCGCTTCCGGCGCGCGCACCAATCTCGCGGCCGTTGCGGCAGAGGAGGAGTGGATCATGCCCGTGTTAATTGCGCACGGTTACCAAAAAATATGCCGCCATCATATCTCCTGGCAAAACAGACCGACGTGTCCCGATCCGCGCGCCGCCCCAGATAACGTGGCCGTTACGAAGTAACGGCCTAGTATTACCGTGAGGCGGTTTGTTTCATATCGCAGGGAACCTAGGCCCGCCTGTCACCGGACCAAGAGGATGCATCAAACTTGGTCGCCCCTTGGGTGGGCCTGCACAGGCGTAACGCCGGGGGCTACTGTCGGTGACACGGGCCCGGGGGTATCGAGACTAAAGGTTTGGGGCGGGCCCCTCCACCCACGTGCCACCGCCCCGAGAAGGGGGTCGGGCTCGAGGGTGCGGTTGCAGCTGCCCTCTCCAGTCTCCGCACCCTCTCCACTGCCCGAGGGGGTCGGGCTGCCTCAACCCCCCCCCCCCCCCCCCCCCGCGCTTGCACCACGTGTGCCGGGTTAGGTGAGCGCCCCCAACACCCACCTAACCGCACTAATGGTGGCTCAGACGAGCGTGCCACGCCGCATTTAATGCGGCGTGGAGTGTGCGTGACCGGTCTGACGCCGGTCATGCCGACTGATGGGACGGCTGTGCGGTACCTGTGCGGTGCCTGCACGTCAGGCGGTGTGCAGCATGTCCTGTTCCGTCCCATCAAAATGATGAGAGCTTTTTTTGCCTCTCATCCCATCCGGAGTTGGTACACACACCAGCAGGTGGAGAGGCGCCGGCTTATCGTGAACCGGGACCACGGAGGTGGTCCACGGGATCGGGCAGCCCAAATCAGCCAAGGCTGATCGGACGGCCAAGGGCAACCGGGTGCGGGCACGGGCGGCCAACACCGGCCCGACCGGCGACGGCGGTGCACGCTGCCCGACATGGCGGGGGCCACGATCGGTGACAGCGAGCGGCGGTGAGCAGTGGCACAGAGAGGGGAGGGGAGGACTCATCGAGGGGACGCGGCAGTTGCATGGCGTAGGAGGTAGCCGGCGGCCAGGATTGGCGATGTAGTGCACTGGGACGCCAGCGAAGATGGCGGTTCGACGGTGACCAATGGGCAGGGAGTGGTGGTCGGGCAGCTCTTGGACCTGAGGAATAAGGTGGAGTGGTCATGGGGGAAAAACGGGTGGTCGGGACGACTAAGAAACGCGGTCGGAGGTCGGCGGCGAGAGGAGCGCTAACCTCGCGTAGAGAGGATAAAGCTCCGGCAGGTTCCAGCGGATAGGGATGAGCAGCCGAGGTGCGTGGTGCGGCAAAGCCATTGGTGGCGGTGGTGCAGCTTGAGGACGGCGGGAACGGCGACAAGGCGGTGGACATGGCGGCTGCTTCGAGCTCATGACGAAGACGCCATTCAGGCAGTGGTTTGAGGAGGCGGGGTGGCGGTCGAGCTTCGTCGTGTGGTTGCGAAGTAGAAGGAGGCGGCGACGCGGCTAGGCGCACCCTCACGCGGTGGCGGGTGGCTGCCGGAGCGTGGCGGCAAGCGGCGGAGTGAGGGAGTGTGGTGAGTGGTGGGTTTCGGGCATGGGGAAGCTTGAGAGATTGGGGAAAACGAGATAGGCGAACCAGGGAAGGTTTTTATGGGCGCGGGAAGGCAGGATAAAGGCCGAGGTGGCTGGAAAAAGGGCAAAGTGAGACGTCGATGTGGGCTCAATCTGGCTCGGCTCGGCTCCGGATTTTGCGACGAAAGTAAGGGAGAAAGTCGAGGATGTGGGGAAGACTCGGCCTCCGCTGTTTGAACGCGAGAGTGGGAGTGGGAGGTGGTGGATTTGGCGGCGGAGTGGGTGGGGTCCATGGCGGTTGGAGTGGACTGGAGGTAGGGAAGACCCCGACAGGTGGGCCCTACCTGTCGGCGGCTCGGGAAAGGAGGGAGCAAAGGCAGACTTCGGGAGAGGGAGGATCGAGCGGTTCAGGCGAGCTGGGCCGTGCAGAGGGAGAGAGAGGAGAGGGCGGCTGGCTCGGGAAGGAGGAGGGGAAAGAAGGCTTTGGGCTGAAAGCGGCCCAAAGTGAAGGAGGGGGTTTTAAATTGGTTTTTCAATTTATTTAATTAGTTAAATGAACTTTTTATTTTTAAAATTAGATATTGAGCTTCGAAAATCCACGAGAAATTTCAGAGAGTACTTGACGGCATGCAAAATACCACAAAAATATTTTCGGTGATGATTTTTAAAGGAAATTTTATTTCCCACGTTAATTTCACTTGATTAAATTCCTTTTAGTTTTAACATAAATCTAGAAATGCATTATTTAATGATTTTTAATCCTGAACGAAAATCGGGGCGTGACACTTTTCCCGCCTATGGCTGCCCTAGAGAGAGAGATTGAAGAGAGAGAGAGGGAGGAGAGGTGGAGAAAGATGAGAAAGAGACAGAAGAGAGAAGAGGTTGGATGAAGAAGATATGAACTCTTGACATATGGGTCCAATTATTTTTTTTCTTACTATAAGTGCTACGTAGATATCACATGTAATGAAGACCTAGTCAATACACTACATCAGCTAAAGCCAGCTTTAATAGTGTCTTGGGACTACTTTATACTGATTTTGGGAAATAAGTGGTGTGTTGTACCTGATTTTGCGGTTTAAGGATGCCATTGAAACTCAACCCTTAAGGAAGGGTTCTAAAGTGGACTTTTTTCTTGTTATATATGAAACTCCTATTTGGCCCATTCATATGAAGCATTGGGCCAGAAACTAGAATCTGATGGCTCTCAAGTCTCAACGGTATCGTGTCTATCCTAAGACTTGAGAAAGAAAGGCCCAATTATTCAGCAAGGCCCGGAGGGTTGAATCAGTTGCGCTCCGTACTTACAGCACGTATTTGGGGAATGGCTTCTGGACTTGTGGGGTGTATTTTCCAGCGGCCGAAACCCGAAGTGCCTAATAAACGTGCACAATTTTCATGACCTGGAATGCTGGATATAGTAGACTATTCACGATCAAAAATTAAAATACTGTATTAGAATTTGGACATGCAAGATATTTTGTAAGTGAAATATTTCTGAATATCATTATATTATACTTCATCCACCCTACAATATAAAATTTTTTTGGTTGGATAGAATATATCATATTACTATTGATCTGAACATGTTCTGTGTTCAAGTTTATTGTACTACGATGTATTTTATCCAAACAAAATTTATTCTATTTAGGATGAATGCAGTATATGATAGCTGCATACGGGATTCACACCATCCGGAGTATCTTGTCCTACCGTTTGTCTCACAACACGTTCATCGTTTCTATCTGAACTAATTCTTGTGTTCAGTTTGACTTTTCTAATTACTCACCGATGGCAATAGTCGGGATATCCACAAACATTGAACTCCTCTTGCATGCGCTAGTTATCTCGTTATAAAAGTTAGTCGATATAGTGAAACGATAACTAACCTTCTTGATCACTTCAGCCATTGATCAGATAAGACACGTCAGATGACGACACAGGAAAACACGATATTTGTTAACGGAGTTCAGCCGAAGCCTACATATCCGGGGCTCTGATTATGGGCGCTCCTCCCCAATCAATATAACACATAGCCGTTACGAGTCCATGGCCACGCCGTCATCATCTCCCTGCGTGTCTATGCTACGTTACAGTCGTCATGGTTACATTGTGGTGCCCCCTCTCTATTTAAGAGATCCTATGATAGAGTCCGACTCTTACTCTAGTCCTAACACCTATTACAACTCCACGTCCAACTCCTAGTAGGACTAGTATATTCGACACCTATTCTAACAAACTTCACCTTGACGAATATACGTCACCTAGAAGTAGTAGAATCACCATGCCGATCCACCTGTCCTAAGACTTGGGTTGTCTTCTTTTCACAGCTTCACCGCAAGCCGCCCGACGAGTCTGCACCAGACTCACTGCCTTCAAGAGACTCCGCTATCCCTGCAACTTCTTCCTTTGGACTCCACCTGCAATAGTGCTCCACTTTCTCACTTATCATCCCAGTCGTCTTGCTAAGCGAAATTTGGACTCATCCTTAGCTGTCACATCATAGACTCCTCGAAGACTATGTTCACCTTCATCTTTTGTCTTTAATTTGATATTATCTAATCCATTGGCAGATAACCCATGTCATCACCAAATAGATAAATCAAACACACCAGACTGACAGAGAACCCTTTCTTCCTTGTAGTCTTATGAACCAAGCTAACAAATCCAACATCCACGCTTTCCGCATCCGTAGACTGAATCCATGATATTATGAGAAATTCACCATTGCCTTGAGTCATCGAAGAAATTACACCATAACGCTTGCTCTTCCTCTTCAGTTCTGACCTAACTCCATATATCTCAACCCCTTGTTGAGTCCCAGATATATCCTGTTTCCGCCAGATAATTTTATATGCGACCTAACTAGCCTGTTGCCACCAGTCTATTCGCCCTTTTCACTTGTAAACTATCCATCTGTAGAGCCTTCTTGCCCTTCTTTTGAATGTGTTTACTAGTTTCTGTAGCAAACCACCCGTCAGCTACAACCCGGTTTAACTATCCAAGCTCCGTAGTCTTAACCAGTCCGTTGGTCTAACCACCCTGTCGGCCCAGTCCAACCGTCACACACGCACACCTCGCGCACCTCCTCCTGAACTGTATACTCATTGCATCACCTTGATCACCCCATAGCTGCACCATGCCTCTCGTCTTATGCCCGTTAGCCACCGCACAAACACTGCATCTTGCTAGCTATTCATGTGACCTCTTGCATGCAGCTAAGTAAGCTCAGTAGCCATCCGAAGTCAGTTTGCCACAGAACCTAGCCGAGCCTCCTAGAGATTTATTCGATTTCGAGCTTGCACTACCGTGTCCTGATCCGAGTCACCGACTCCATCTCCGACACCCCTGCAATCTCTGTTTGCAATCATTCTCTTTGCTCGCTAGTTCTGCTCATGGCTTCCTGCTCAGTCACCATGCGCTTGTAGACGTGTATAGCACATACTCTATATGCGTTGTCCATGCCATCGCACGTACCGCAGTCGTAGCCCTCGTGTTCACCGTCCACGACCATGTCGTCCTCGGCCCTGCACGTCCGCCGCGCCGTGCCACGCTCGTCGGTTTCACCCTTCCGCCGCTAGCCTCCCTGCCACCGCGGATTCACGACCACCGCGTGCGTCGGGCGCGCCATCCATAGCGCTACCCATCCGATCTCTCCGGTCACCTTCGGTCACACCCAACCCCGTCTTCCGGTCACGTTCCGCCATCGCCGGTCTGATCGCGAGCGAGGTCGCCGCCTCCGCAACGTCCTTGTTGTCACCATCGATCTCATCGCCACGGCTGACGATCTCCTGTCGATGAACAATACCCACCTCGTGTTTCCTCCGCATGTTTTCTTGATCCAATGCTGAAACCTTCTGATCTGATACCACTTGTTATAAAAGTTAGTCGATATAGCGGAACGACGACTAACCTTCTCGATCGCTTCAGCCATTGATCACGTAAGACACGTCAGATGACGATACAGTAAAACACGATATTTGTTAACGGAGTTCAGCCGAAGCCTACATATCCGGGGCTCTAATTATAGGCGCTCCTCCCCAATCAATATAACACATAGCCGCTACGAGTCCATGGCCACGCCGCCATCATCTCCCTGCATGTCTATGCTACATTGCAGTCGTCATGGTTACATTGTGGTGCCCCCCTCTCTATTCAAGAGAGATCTTAGGATAGAGTCCGACTCTTACTCTAATCCTAACACCTATTACAACTCTAAGTCAAACTCCTAGTAGGACTAATATATTCGACACCTATTCTAACATATCTCTTGTGGAGACTATCTAGCTAGCTTGAGGTCTCCCATACCCAAATTAAGTCTCAAGGGCTCCTTTCATCAGCTCTCGGCAAGAAGCTTCCAAAGCTGAAGTCTTCCATCATCCCACCAACAACATTCTTATATCATTCAGAAAGTAGTAGCACGGTTCGTTTGTTGGGTCTGGTAAGGTTAGACCCTGACGAACCATCTTGTGTTCATGTGACTCCTGGTTGATCAGCTGCTCCCTCGGTCAACATCTTAACCGCGTAGGCCCCTGCTGTCCCCACATGCATGTACGTGCTTAAACAGTTTGCTTTGCGTGTTCATGCACGCGAATGCATGCTGATTGTCTCCAAACTGGACTAGATGAGTAGTACTAGTAGTAAAATTTCACGGAGCCAGTACACTGAATTCGTAGCTGCGCGTTGAATTTTACTCGTAATATCAGTGTGCTGCATACTCCTTTGGGAAACCGGTGAAAACGCCGTTGAAATGTTGGGCATAATTGCCGATCTGAAGGATCTGGATAGTGGAGGAATCTCACTCTCAGTAGCTAGCATGTGACACTGCATGCGGGCGCAAATGGCATTTACATTTGTTATCTCTGTGGCGCGGTAAGTAAGCACGCGCACGGTGTCGAAAGTGCAAAATGGCTTGGCACTAGGTCGCTCACAAGAAGCCGGACATTTCCGTTTGGGATGTTACTTGCCCTCGGATACCATCCATCCACTAGCCAGCCAGAAATGTTTTCTTATGAACAAAGGCCATGACCTGGAGGAGATAAAAGGCGCTCTCAGTCTCTGACAAAAAGGCAAGAAAATGTCTTCGACTTGTGCCTGCCGGTAGGACGTCACATTCCACGCATCCATCTAAGCTAGTGCGTCCCCGCAAAGTGGCTTTCGTCCAAAAAGAAAAGGAAAAAAAAGCTTTAGCAGAGTACGAGTAAAATACTTCTCCGAATTAAGCACACCCATGACCACGCGGTGCTGCACCATCAACGTTCCGGTAATCCTATTGGCGCACAGGTTTATAACGAGCCGCATGACGATATCAATCACCCACCTAAAAAAAGTGGCCTGATCGATCGAGCTCGCATTTCTTTATGCACAATGATTAGTTGAGGTCCACCCGTAGGGCGATGTAATGCAACCTCGCGGTATATAGCAACGGCGCCACCAGGGTCCGGCTGATCTGGTCCCCGTTTCGCTTGCACTACCGGCCCCGGCGCCCCTTTGCCCCCTTCGCGATCGTAAGCGAAGCCGGTATCAAGAGGCCGTGTACTCGTGACACCGTGTGTGTGCGCGCGCGCGCGCCAAGATGTTGGACGGGTGCGGCCTCTTCGCGTTTGCCCGCTGCTGCTGCGTGCGAGGCGGCGAGATGGAGAGCGACGCACGCGTCTCGGACGAGCCGGGCGGCGGCGGCGGTGGCGCGGGGTCGGTGGAGAAGGGCGGTGTGGCGAGGCGGTTCGGGTGGGCGGAGATCGAGTCGGTCACGGGCGGGTTCTCGTCCCGGGTGATCGGGCAGGGCGGGTTCAGCACCGTGTACCTCGCGTCGCTCACCTCCTCCCGCCTCGGCGCCGTCAAGGTGCAGCGCAGCAGCGAGCGCCTCCACCGCGCCTTCTGCCAGGAGCGCGACGTGCTCCTCTCCCTCCGCCACCCCCACGTCGTCCGCCTCCTCGGCTACTGCGACGAACGAGGTAAACTAACTCTATCTGCGAAATCCACTGCTTTACTCGTTTTGAGTTAACGCGGCGGCGGCGGCTGACGGACATGAACTTGTTCTTCTGTGTGTGCAGATGAGGGAGTCTTGGTGTTCGAGTACGCTCAGAACGGCGACCTCCACGAGAGGCTCCACCACCGGAGCGGCGAGAAGAACCGGACGGTGCTACCGTGGGCGCGGCGCATGGCCGTCGCGTTCCAGGTGGCGATGGCGCTGGAGTACCTCCACGAGAGCAGGGACCCCGCCGTCATCCACGGCGACATCAAGTCCTCGAACGTGCTGCTCGACGCCAACCACGACGCCAAGCTCTGCGACTTCGGCTTCGCGCACGTCGGGTTCTCGGCCGCGGTCCGCCCGCCGTCCGCCACCAGGGCGTCGGGCCGCCCTGTCATGGGCTCCCCGGGCTACGCGGACCCGCACTTCCTCCGCTCCGGCGTGGCCACCAAGAAGAGCGACGTGTACAGCTTCGGCGTGCTGCTGCTCGAGCTCGTCACCGGACGGGAGGCCATCTGCGCCGAGACAGGGCGCCGCCTCACCGCCGCCGTGGGACCCTCGATCGGCGAGGGCAAGCTGGCCGACATGGTGGACCGCAGGTTGGGAGGTGACTATGACATCGAGGAGGCCGCCACCGTGGCGGCGCTGGCACTCCGGTGCGTCAGCGACGGCACCGGGCTACGCCCGTCCATGGCGGAGGTGGTGCGCGAGCTGCAGGAGAAAACGACGGCGTTGATCTCAGCCGTTGGATCCAAACCAAGCGATAAGATGGTTTCATAAGTTAGACGTCAAAGGCTGTAAATAGCATGTTAGGGAGGCTCCAAAAGTACTTTTTTTTTACCTTATCTCATCAGTGGATTAGTTGAAACTTTGGGATCAAGTAGAAAAATTTTGTGATGTCATGGATGCGGTTGTAGGCATGTAGCTAGTGGCCCATTAACAAGGGATCTTGTACATGTTGTTGAAAGATATACGTGATTTACCTAATCTAAACATGTGATCTTGTGAGTACTTTGAGACGGATTATTGATAAGAAAGTCAAACTGGCATTCAGCAACGAGGAATTAAACAGATCTTCCTAGCCGCTAAGTCTATGCCATTGCACGCATGTGAACAAGTTGGTTAGTTCAAGAGAACCAGCCGCCACACTGCAGAACAGCAGAAGTGTGCTTGGCTAGAGAAAGGATTGGAAATTGCAAAATCTCAGAGGAAAGCAAATTCCACTATCCACGCTGCCACGGAATAGAAGCTTTAAGCCAACGAGTACATATACTTCCTCAATTTAATATTATATTTAGTTTTGATTTTTTTTAACCAAACGTCTTTATATTAGATTGAGTTTATAGATAAAATTAGCAATATTTATAAAATTAAATTAGATTTATTAAATATAGTATTGAATATATTTTGATAATATATTTATTTTGTATCAAAAATATTAGTATACTTTTCTATAAACTTGATCAAACCTACAAAATTAAAAAAAAATCAGAACGACTTATAATATAAAAAGAATGAAGTAGGTGAAAAAGTTCTACATTAATGGGAAACTGCTATAGTCTCTTATTAAGGAGTATCCCCTCGTTTTTTTCAACACCATCTAAATAGTTACGAAAAACATTGTCAATATTCATACAACAAAATTACATCATACAACATATATATACCACTCGACAAAATCCTAAGTTTACAATTAACTCACATATCAAAAAATAGAAAAGACAAATTTAACATATGAACAATACTGGTACTATTTACATATTGATCTATCCTTTTCTTTTCTTAGTGTGTAGAGTGAGTTTGAACTCAATTTTTCGTGGAGGGATTAAGTGATAGATATCACTGTACTCTACATTATTTCTTTTTCGTGAGTTTTTACAATCATTTACATTAACTTTAATTAAAAAGATTAGATCCATTCCCCTACTTCAACATGTACACAATCCTGTAATTTCCCCTTTAGAAAACAAAATATTGCACGTAGAAACATTGTACGCTCGGGAAATTAAACCAAATTGAAAAATGGACATTCATCTATGCCGCTTCATTTCACACGGCTGAAGAGGCGCATGCAGAGCCATTTCTTTTTACCAGTTCATAAATCATAAGCCTTCCCGTAGTGTTCTTAATTACACTGTTTTTCCTAATCAGTTTTCTATGCATCCCCCAGATCGCCTACGCCTTCACGTTTCACAACATGAGAAAAATGGAATACAGATCTCTGCAAGGCCAACATGGCAACATGTGGAGCGCGCGCGCGAGTGCGCGGCTTCAAAACGAGGCATGAATCTGACCAGGTCATATGGAAATTAAACTTGGAAAGAAAACGCACGAAGAAGATGGCGTCGATATATTATTGGTCGCTGCTGTTGACACCCCAACTGAACAGCTAGGCTAGATCAGAGACGACGACGACCCTGGAATTAAAACGACTTTTATCCTTCAGACAAGCTTTCGAGAAAGACCACGGCGAGGGCGAGCAAATCATAAATATGTCCTATGTAACTGTTAACAAATCGTCCCCGGTCCATTTGGTCACCTACTTTAGTGACGTTATAATAAGCTGCAAGTTGTATGCATGATTACCGTTGCATATACAGTACAGCTGAATGTAGGGGGGCCGTGCAACTAATGCATCAATACGTCCGAATGTACTCACTCATCCCCCTAATTTTGCTTAAGAAAAATCATTACTGACCACGCTGAGATAACTTAGTACTCCATCAGTTTTAGAAAAAAAAAACCAAACTCTAACTACGAATTTAGATGAGTTAATTTTTAAAGTTGTTTTTTCCCTAAAACAGAAAGAGTGTAGGTCGGTTAGGTTGAATTGGGTTGGATTGGGAGGGAGAGGGGTTGGATTGGTGAGGGAGCGTATAATAATTATTCTAGAGTCACGTTGAATTGAACACAAGTGACATAGAACCAACTAAAAACCAACTCAAACATGGATGATGTTCCAAAATTTTGACGAAAATATTTCAATTTTTATAGTAGTAGAGATATATGGTTAGAAAAAGTATTGTATTTGAGATTGTTTTGATGAAATACCTTGCAAAGACTGGCCATGTTGATATATGTTACACCGTGATTTTTTTTTGAACAAACGAAATGGCGAGCCACCATTTTCATTGAATAGAGAAGTAGTAAACTTTACAAGTATGAAAGAGAAAAACAGATGCTCAGAACCTTCGGTCTGAGCAAGCTATACAACAAGCCAATTGCCGAGATTTCTTGCGCCGAGCAAGCTCCACGTTTTGACATCCTCTTTGATTTTAGCCAAAAGGCTTCCCGGCGGCAGTTCCTTCTGCTGGAAGGTTCTACGGTTTCTTCCGCTCCAAACTTCCTAGGTGACTAGGAAGTGTTAATGTACGAAGTGCTTTCCTTGGGGCGTCCTTTATCTTAGCAGTGGCCTCCCACCACTCCAGCATCGTTCAGGCTTGCTGCCACTGGACGAGGTTCAACTGGTCACATGTAATCCACCGTGCTAGCGCTGCCCAGATTCTCCGAGTGTATCTGCACGCTGTGAGAAGGTGGATAGGTGTCTCTTGGGTCTGACGACATAAGGGGCAGATGGAGCCATTTGTCAATCCCCTGGCTGCTAGTCTATCAGAGGTCCAGACTCTGTTTTGGATGATCAACCAGGCAAAAGTTTTGCACTTGCACGGTGCCCATGGCTTCCAAATTAGGTTGTTGAAGTTGGTGGCTATGGAGCCGAGGAGCTGCACCTTGTTGGCCGACATCGCCGTATATTCACCGTGGTTAGTGAGCTTCCATGTTATTCTCTCATCTTCGTGCTCAAGTGTATGTTCTGTATTGCGTTTCAAACATCGATGAGCTGGTTGATCAGCTCAGTTGTCCATCCCGTGTTCGCCGGTAGGTTCAGGTCAAGCAGCCATTGGTCTGAATGGGATGCCTGCTGTAGAGTGTTGTTCTTTTTCTTGGAGGCCGTGTATATCAGTGGAGCTACATCCTTCAGTCTACTCCCCTACAGCCATGCCGATTCCCACTGTTTTAGTTGTCGTTGCTACAAAGAGTAGCTTATTGGTGTCGTCACATGGCGTTCCTGATCCAACCCACGTCTTTTCCGGTGACCTCCATTAATGCCACAACCATCACAGGTGTAAGGCTTTTGCGAACTTCACCAAGTTTAGAAGGCCCAGTCCTCCTGAGGCAGTGGGGAGGCATGTCCGTGTCCAGTTGATTTTGCATTCCACTACCCCCACCCCCGTCAGAGCTTCTCCTCCTGCCCAGAGGAACTTCCTCCTCTGTTTGTCGAGGGCCTCTAAAGACCCTTTGAATGCTTTCAGGCCCATCAGAAGGAATACGGGTTGCAAGGTAAGTACCGATTTTACCAGTGTTGATCGTCCCGCAAGACCAATATGTCTTTCTCTCCAAGCCCCTATGCGGCTCATCGATTTGTCGTGGAGAGGTTGAAGATCTGCTCTTCACAGCCTACCAGTGATCAGGGGCAGTCCCAGATATTTCATCGAGAAGCTCACTCTAGTTGCCAGCGTGCCATGTAGAATGTCGTCCAGGTCTAGGTTGTTGCATCTTATCGGTGCCACGTGGGATTTTTATAGGTTTGTGAGTAACCCCGATACTTGTCCAAAGCGGCATAGTAGATCGGCAAAGGCGCTCACATCCTCTTTGTTTGGGTTTACGAAGACAACCGCGTCGTCAGCATACATGGACGTGCGGAAGCATACCACCCTACCCCGTAATTTGCTTAGAGCTCATATTTCAGTAGCCTTGTCTAACAGGTGCTGAAGGGGATCGATTGCCAGGATGAAGAGTAGAGGGGATAGAGGGTCCCCTTATCGCAGCCCCTTGTCGTGCCTGGTTGTTTCACCCGGTATTCCATTCAGGATGATCTTTGAGGTAGAAGTTGATAAGAGCCCCATTATTCATTCGCGTCACTTTTGTGGGAAACCTCTCTTTTGAAGGAGCGCAAGTAGGTAGTCCTATCTGACCGAATCGAAAACCTTGGAAATATCCAGCTTGAAGAGTAGGATCGGTCGTCTGGTCCTGTGGTGTCTCCTCGCCATGTTCCTAACATACATGTCACATTGTGATTAAATCTGAACTTTTTTGTACTCCCAACTAACTAAATTAGGTGGTTGAGATATTTGTTAGAACTTTTTAAGTATGTATAGCACGGCTTATGTCAAAATTTGGATACAGTTTATCCTCGTGTCCTGTGTAAATTGCAGCCTGCATCCAAAATATTAGTACAGTAGTCCCCCCACATGCAGTCTGCAGTTGAGAGTCCTGGAACATTACAGCGGGGCAGTTGGGTACAATGGGACACGGGATATGTACCTGCAGACTGCAGTTGCTGCATCTACTGGCCAGTGCGTTCCGCGAGGCTGGCTGGACAAAACCTGATCATAAAATACTCAAAGACAGCATGGTTTCGAACCAGCAAAGCTGGTGATTTTTAGCATTTTGCTCGCCCCCGCCCCCAATCACATGCTGTCCAGAATCCAGATCGCTTAATTTTGGTGCGGGGGGCAAAAGTCTCCCTTCTATCTGTTCGTCAGCAACGGATCAGCCCGAAAACTGACGCTCGCAACGTGATTCAGGAGTAGGCATAAGGCATTATTCTTGATCGCTTGGCATAATGGCATTAGCGTTTAGGCTAGCTGTTATCCTGCTCGCTTACACCAGGCTGGGTGCAGTCTGAACTCTGAAATCCTCGTCTGTTTGCGGTTGTGCTCTGCTCCTGCCACATGGGGGAATTGATAGATCTCTGTCTGTGCTCATCTTGGTTTGATTAGTTATTAACGGATAACGTGTTACATCATTGATCATTCTTTATGCGAATAGAAAATTATGGAAATTTTGTGCAATTATTGTTGAAAATGGCAACGCCCAAAACCTACTTTACATGACAAGAGTCCAATGCCGGTTGTACTGTTAGCCTCACAGGACCGGCACATCTCATCCTTCAGTGAGGGGCTATTTGGTTGCTACCCTAAGAAGAATTTGGCTGACCTGAGAGTAACCTGAGCCTAACATAGGTTATGTTTGGTTGCTACCCTGACACCATATTTGTCTCGCTTGACCTGACGATTCTCTGCATGCAATTAGCCTGAGAGCTCTAGGCGGGAATGACGCCTGAGTTAGCGGTATAATGATGAAATGCATAACTACGATTTTGTTCCTCAGGCAACGGCGACCAACCAAACATGTAAAGACTCAGGCTGCCTGAGCAGGCAACATTTGTTCACAGTAACAACGATTCGAAGATAGAGAAAAGTTTATTTTTATATCACTCGACTCTTCTTTAAAAAACAATAGTGATACTACTAAAAAATATAATTTCATAGTGCTCGGTACTCTATTCAAGTATAAACTCCGAGGGTCTAAAATTAGGCTATTTGTGACAGGAGCAAAATGAATTTGTTTGATTTTATTTAAAATACTTTGACATAGAAATTTTTCTTAAAAACCACACCGTTTAAGGCTTGCTTGGAAGGGCTATATTTGGCCCAAAACCAGAGTAATTTTCTTAAAATTTAATGGTTTGAAAAGTGAGTCCATGAAAATCTTGTAGCCAAACTTCTTAAAAGAATGCATCCATGGCTTGTTCGTGGCGTACATGAGACCATCTCGCTTCGTCACTTAGCGAGTCAGCGGGTGACATGCCCCACTTACAGTCGACGTGGCAAAGCTGATCACGTCTCACCGAGACTTCAACCACGCCATGTGACAATGGATGATATGTTTATCCTAAGGCCAATACTCCATAGGGGCTGATCCGCGAGTTGCCAAAGCGAATTATGATTCGTGGGTTCTTATTCTTCGTTCTTAAAACCGAGGTTCATATCTCAGTTTTCGAAGTAAAAACCACTTCTATTGGTTTGTCCAAAACTGACAAAAACAGTAAAAAGAATCAACTTTCGATCAACACCATATGGAAACTAGCTGAAACCGAATGGCTTTCACAAACGAATGGTTTCACGAAAATCGAGCGGGTTTTTTTTCGAAAACCGATCGACTTTGTAAACTTTGCTTGCATTTGATCACCGTGACACAACATCGTTACACATCCATCGTACCGTTAACCCAACGATTTTCCTACAAATGATTTTAGAGTACGTGAGAAGGTACCAAAATATCATATTTTCTATACAATTTTAAAAGAAGCCAGTGATGGTGGAAGTAAGTCTGTCACCACCACCAGTCTGACAATCTGATAAGTGGGGACCACAGATCAGTCATCTCTCCTCTCCCAACCCTCTTCCCGTTGGTCCCATCTTCGTTGATCAATGTGGCACTCGCCATGCGGTGGTAGTACTATGTTGGAATCACTATTTGCTTCATCTATAACACACTGACCGAATACTCTATTTAGTTAATTCTAATCCTGTTAATTAGAGTTTGAGAGTGATTGTTTAGTCTTAATCAAATCATCTAATATTATTAGACCTTGTTGCAACACACGAGTATTTCACTAGTTATGTATAAAATTTGATACCTCTTGGTTCCTTCGATACAAGATAAAAAGAATTGCACTAAAATTTTTGGTATCTCTTAAGAACCACAAAATTCCTCTTTTCTCGTAGAATTCAAATTTTTTAAACAATCTTTCTCTTGTAGTTACTGAATTAAACTTTTTACATATCTTCCTTTATGTATAACATGTCGGAGCACCCTATGTCCACTAGACATATATTTTTTTTTAAAAAAAACAAACCCTCCCTTTCTTTCCAAAGAGTACAATAAATAGTATATAGAACGTGACAATACAATATGCAGCTGAAGTATAGTGATACCTTATCAACATCACTCAAGATAGAACCATATATAAGCCACATGTTTAGCTGTAGTATATTACTATGTAGTAGCTTCTTTCTCTGCTTAGTTCTTCACCGCTGGAATCTTTTCTTCTGCTGGCTTCTTCATCTCCTAAAGCCGAGCAGGTTGAAGAACAGAAGGAAGTAGTTATAGCTGAAGACGTGCCTCAGCGTCCCGATCTTGCTGTCATCCCATGGTGGGTATCTGAACATGAACTCGATCAGAAAGCTTCTCTTGAACACCGCCTTCTTGTGGCTGAACAGCTCGAATGAGTACTTGCCGTGGTACTGTCCGAATCCGCTATGGCCGATTCCACCGAAAGGGATGCTTTCAAGAGCGTACTACAACATGACAGTGGTAAAGAACATGAGAATTTTACTGGGGTACAGTTTTAGCTCTGAAATGGGTGTGCGGCCGTGCATACCTGCACAACTGCGTCGTTGAATGTGACACTCCCGGATGACGTTTCCTCCACGATCCGGCGTTTCAGCCTCTCGTTGTTGGTGAAGGCGTACATCGCAATCGGTTTCGGCTTAGACTTTAAGTACGCGATGCAGTCCTCGGTCTTCTTTACCTGCAAACGTATGATCAAATTGGTTCAGTTGTAGATGCAGATGTATCTGAATTGATCCACCCAGAAATGATGCAATCGTTGTCAGTGTGTACCGTGATGATTGGGAGAATCGGGCCAAATACCTCCTCGGTCATTACATCAGAATCAGCAGGAGGGTTTAGCAGTATGGTTGGCTCAATTTTCCTGCAAGCAATTGTGCATTAAAGCATGCGGGACCAAATTATATGCAGACGCATAGCCACAGGAAGCAGAGCAGAAACTGAAACGGAACAGTTTTCAGAACTTACAGTGTCTTGGGGTCCATGTAACCACCGTGCACTACAGAAGCTGCCACCCTATTATCCTCCAGATAGCCGCTCAACCTCTCAAAATGTTTTGCGTTAAGGATCCGGGCCATGCCCCCAGGTTTGGCCATGAACCTCTTAAGTGTTGATTTCAGTAGCTCAATCTACAGATAACAAAAATAAAAAACATGCACAAGAAGAGAAATTGTAAGTCACGGTGTTTGTATGGTAAGAAGTTTTACAGCGTAGGATTCAGAATGGACCAGACCAGAATCGGTGCAAATCTCTCCTCGACGATTACGTGATCGATGGCGATGCAAG
The DNA here is from genome assembly GCA_000573905.2 of Oryza punctata. Classification (NCBI taxonomy): domain Eukaryota; kingdom Viridiplantae; phylum Streptophyta; class Magnoliopsida; order Poales; family Poaceae; genus Oryza; species Oryza punctata. Next base: position 30,949,501 of record CM002489.2, on the reverse strand, counting down.
CCTGACCAGCACAAGTCGACCATTTCGCTCCGATTATGCGGTTCACCGCAATCTGTGTAATTGGTGTATGGGACACTGTCAACCTGTCCTACAGTGTGACAGTATACTGCAGCGAAACTGAATATTGATGAGGAATTGAGGATTTTTACCTGCCTATCCCTCTTACTGTCCAGCCAATCAACGATGCATGGGCATTTTGAGCCCAGTTCAAGTGCAACCGGGGTCAAGTGTTTGACTGCTTTAGCCATGATAATGCGCCCTATTCTGGCACTCCCTGATATCAAAACCAAGAAACCACCATTAGACAGGCATTGAGTACAACTAGATTTATGGAGTATAACTTTTCCATCTGAAAAATGGTGAGATGAAAAATTAAAGGTGATTTTGCAGGCAATGGAGTTTGTACTACCAGTGAAAAGAACCTTGTCCCATCTGTGCTCCATGAGTTCCTCTCCTACATTGGGTCCTCCCAGGACGACCTTCACTGCCCTGCTGTCTAGATACCTCGGTATGTTGGCGGCGAGGAACGCGGCGGTGGACGGCGCGAGCTCGGAGGGCTTCAGAACAACGGCGTTGCCGGCCGCTATGGCGCCGGAGAGTGGCTCCAACGCTAAACCTGCAGACAGAGCGTACGGCCACACGGAGAATGGCCAGATTTAGTGCAGTGGGCATGATTCCATTTGAGAATTAATTCAGTTTGGTGACACTGGTGACGGATTATCCTTAAATTAAATACAGTACAATTAATCGTTACATCTTTTTATTTGCGGGGGTTATCATATTTATGTTCAACACCTCAAGCGGCAGGAGCAATCACATTAATTTTTTTAAAACTACCCAACTAACTGCAATAACGTGTATTGTTCTATTGAAACTATATTTGGATCCATATATTTTATTTTAAAAATAATAGCTTTAAAGAGTCTAAACCATATTGCATTATTTCCACCTTTTTTTCCTCTTGTAAATTTAAGTAGGCAAGGTACTACTTTCTCTGGATGTTGGGAATATGAATACCCCTCTGTCCCACTCAATAAGGCATAGTTAAACCTGACACAGTTTTCAAAACTAATGTTAACTTTAAATCTCTCATATACTACAATATTTGCAACAACGGAATTATAATCAAATGAAAATAAATTCAAATGTTAATATGATGATATTAATTTTATCAAATAAAATTTAGCATATAATAAAATATTTAGTGGTCAAATGTTTAAAGAGTTGAATTTTGAAATTCGTGCGCGTCTTATTGATTGGGACGGAAGGGATGAAATAGACAATAAACCTTTAATATATCTCCACAAGGCCTCTATTGGATGGGCTTGTGGATGAGCTAGGACTGAGGCCCACCCAAACTAATGAGTAAAAATCCTGAGGAAAATTAGTGCAAATCATACGTATAATGGAAACCTAAAAACACTATCATTGGATATAAAAATGGATGACTAAAATTTATTCACATCACCAAGAGTAATTTTTTTTATTCTTGGTGATGTGGACAAATTTCATATGTCCATTTTTTAATTCATTGGTAATTTCCAGGTTTCTAATATGAATATAGTTTGCGTTACATATTTTTCCAAGAGCATAACACCCCAATTGAGGTCTATTCTGCATAGCTTTTATTCATAATCCTAAATTTGAAATTGAGGTCCATTCTGCAAAGTTGACTACATTCATTTACAATAGAAGTTCTCTTTCTTGAAAAGTTTCATTAGAATTCAGGATGGTATTGTTTGATTTGCAAAGGAAGGAAAAACAAACTAGTTGAGACATATCTACTACTCAAATTGTTTATTATATGAAGCTTCAAAAGTGTTTCTGAAGCTACATCACCAACCAACTCAACCAAATAAACTTGAACTAATGATAGAGAGCCAACGGTTCACTTTAACATTCGAGGTTCTACCTTATACATGAAATAGAAATGGCTTCAAGTTTTTCATTTAATTACATCAGCTATCATATGAATTCCATGGATGACCCTAATACTATATTTACCATATTGAATTGCATGAACTAGCCAACTCGTTTAAAAGTTAAGTTGATGAGAAAGAGCGAGCAATTCAATTCAACTAGCTTCATTAGCCAAGCATTATAAGAACTTTCTAGTATAATTTTGTTTTTCTACTATATTTGCATTTAGGGTAACCATGGAGTGCATTCCCTTTCCCAACTGTCAGATCTGGGGCAGCAACCTCTAAAATTTGGCCTACAATAACCGTCACAGCGCCATCTACACAATTCTTCAGCTACAGTGCTGTCATGAACAGTGTTACAGCTATCTGGACCACATCATCTTGTGATCCAAGGGTGATTAGTGGCAACTGATAACAACCCCGTGTAATACCAAATTCTCTCAATTGCCCGTAGAGTCGGTTGGATATCAAATCAATCTACAAAGTATTGTGACCTATGATTAACCTGTATCGAAATAACGTGATTTGTCGTTACAACCGCGCACGTCCCTATTGATACAGAGATGTCTTCACTGTTTCGTAATGGGTTCCGGAAGGTTTAGTGGAGTGTAATAATAACCTAATCCACGAGGTAATTAATACCGTGAGATGATGCATAACCAACATGATAACAACGTGCCAGTCCCTGATTTGAGAAGACGATAACATCACTTCGATAGCCCCTACTGCTAAGTAGAAAACAATCTGAACCGTTAAACTCATTTGATCGAAAGGTTCAGATTACTTTCACTACCATCCTAGTTATTAGTAGTTAAAATGTGAAGGGGTATTATTATCTAAAAAATAAGGGTATAATTGTTCTTTAGCAGTGACTAATTTTTTCCCTTCTTTTTTAGCTTTTTATTGAATATGAGCAATACCAACAAAATTAATAACCACATATGGATCTAGCCAGAAAAAATATAAATGATAAAGTTACTCGTAATCATTATATTAGTAAATTATTAATATAATCTTAATATTATTAGTAGTATAATACTATCAATAGAGAGTACCGTAGCATCGCTCCCCTAATTTTAATTTTCGGGCGGGCAAGTCCGCAAGTGGGCAACGGAGTTTATTTGTGATTTAACAGACACCTTTTGTCCATTATTGCAAAATATGCTCTAGAGAACTCACTACCGAGAGACTAGTTCTGCTTCTGCCAGAACAGAACAGAGTATAGGAGAAGGGGTTTGTTTCACTTCACCTAGTGGCAGATTCCAGCAGGAGAAAATGAGCACAACACCGAGCGGCTCCGGCACCACCATCGCGGTCGCGGGAAATGCAACCAAAGGCGATTCCACCTACAGCAAACAAAAGCACAACGTATGAGCCATGGTAACAAAAGCTAGGACTACACGAGCTTACTGCTTACCCTCTCCGGAGCCGCCCATTTCTTGAGGTTTTGCAGCGTGTACTTGACCGACTTGACAAGAATTCCGAGCTGAAGACGACACGAAAAACATACCAGCTTAACCAAATGCAGAGAGACCAAGGCACGGGACGGATTAAACGTGGTCGTCGTGACTCGTCACCTCGTCTCGGAACGACTCGCCGCGGTGCTTGCCAAGGTCGTCGTGGAGGACGGCGAAGATCTCATCCTCCTTGTCGGTGAGGAGCCTGATGAGCGCCTTGAGCTGCGACCGCCTCCACTCCACGTCCTTGGTCCTCCCGCTCTCGTACACCTCCCTCAGCCCGCTCGCCATGCCGCCCAGGACGACGGGGGGCTTCGGCTTCTCTCCCATGGCTATCATAGCCGGGGCCATGCGCTCGCTTGCTTTTCTAGCTAGCTAGCTCGTGCACGTCGTGAACTCGTCGTGGTGTAGTGGTGCGTTGTTGTTGCACGGAGAGAGAATTATTACAGGCGATTTGTTCTGTGGTGGTGCTGGTGGCTCAGCGTGGCGCACCGAATGGTGGGGTTAAATAGTGCACGAGCTGCCGGGCGAGCGCTGGGCGTGGCAGACTGGCAGTTGCGTCGCGATGCGCCGTCACTCGTCACGTACCGGTGGGGTGGGCCGGCCGGGCGGGCAGAGGGAGGAGGATAACAGTGGCGCTCGTTGATCGATCGATAGCTGTTGCGGGCGACACGGGTACAGTTGAGAGGGGACCTGTTTGCCTTTGTTCGTACGTATTCCTATCTTGGATTGTCATCTTTTGGGAGTCAAAATTAAAATGTGAAGTGAAAGAATACCTTCACAAGCTTTATCGATAGTATTCTAGCATCAGTGTTAATGACAGTGGAAGTGGTAATGTCAACTGTTAATTTATGGCTTCTACTACCAATAGAAAAAAAATTTCAGCCTGTCAGTAGTAATGTGGTAGTATGAATATATAGATATGCGATCTATTGGATTAGAATGATAAATGGTTATTAGAATGATAAATGGTTTAGATCATTTCTATTATCAGTAGAGAGCATTGTAAAATACCTTAAAACAATCTAGCGTCGCATGCATAGAGCTCAGTTTAAATTTAGTCATATAGTGAACTTCTATACACTCCGTTTGTAATTTTATAAGTTAATCCGATACCATGTACCACGGCATCGTAGGCATAGAGCTCAGTTTAAATTGAGTCATGTAGTGGACTTTTATATACTCCTCTTGTAATTTTCATAAGTTACCAGGTTTAGCCATCATGTATCGATGGTATGATATATGGATAGTGATTGATAAGGGAACACAATTTTAATTTAAATATTACCTTTATAGCACGGTATGTCTACTATTAGATACTAATATCTATTAACTTATTAACTTATTAAAGTAATAGAAAAATGAGCCTCCACGTTCACTCTCACAGCCTACAAAATTTCATACTAATTGGAAAAAAAAGAAAAAAAATAGTCCATACAAAAATACAATTTAGAAATAACGGTAATTCAGAATTAAAAATAAGGAATATTGGAAAAAAGGAGACTAGAGTCCATAAATGTATACAATTTAGAACTAATTAAAATTTAGAATTAAAAAATAAGAAAAACAAAAATATACATTATAGTCCATATAGAAATACAATTTAAAACTTACTAAAATTCGAAATTAAAAAAATAAAATATTGGAAGAAGAGGCTAACTGAAATTTGGAATTTAAAACATATGGAATATTAAAATATTATTTGAGTCCACATCTCTAATATTATAAAAATTGAAGATGTTTCCACTCATACTTTTGTATGTCATTCGTATTTGAGTCGGTTTTAAGTTCGTTCACTTTTAAAAATACATAAGGCGTCGTATAAGAAATCTTTTCAAAAAACTCGCATGTTAACTTCGGATGATAGTCGAACTCCTAATTGCTTCAGAATTCTTGCTAGATCATAAGAAAACAACGTACAGGATATGGCCATCAGTCCAATAAGAGTTCCAAATTAGATATCAATAATATCAAAATAAAAATCCCATATACTTTTTAGACAAAAAAATCTAACAATGATATGATTAAAATAGCCTTCACCCGTTGTAACGCACGCATATTTTTTATAGTAGAAATATAATTTAGATATATAAATCCAAAATTAAAAATTAAGGAATATTGTAAGATGAGTCTAGAGTCTATATAGGAATTTACAATTAAATGAAATTTAGAATCAAAAAAGAAAATTAAAATTAAAGTTTACAATCCATATAGAAATACAATTTAGAAATAACAAAAACTCAAAATAAAAATAAGAAATATTGGAAAAAGAAACTAGAGTCCATATATGAATACTATTTAGAAAAAACTGAAATTTGGAATGCAGAAATAAGGAATATTGAAAGATGAGTTTAGAGTACATAGAAATATACAATTAGAAATAACTAAATATGAAATCAAAAATAGAAATATTGGAAGAAAGTTTAGATTCCATATAGGAATTTAGAACTAATTGAAAGTTGGAATTTAAAAATAAGGAATATTGAAAGATGGATTTAGAGCCCATATAAGAATAAAATTTATAAATAACTGAAATTAAAAATTAAAAAAAGAATATTGAAGGAGGATTCTAAAGTCCATACAGAAATACAATTTCAACATAACTAAAATTCAACATTAAAAAATAATTACTAACTATCACGGATATATAATATAATATGAATATCACGCATTGGTTAGTTTGGTCAAGTTAGTACATGATTTAAAATTACTTTACCATTTTGATATATTTTAATAAAAAAATATGAAAATATATATGCTATCATGTGAGAAAAATATAATGATGCTAGCCGCGTAACCTACTTGGGTCACCATGCTAGTTATTATAAGCAAAAGTAATTTCAACCATTCATTTATATGAATAAGGGAAGTGCATGGGCGATCCTTGAATTTGTGTGGGTGTCATTATGGGTGTGTCAACTAGATTCCTATACTCTCAAAATTTATTTTTAGGTTCCTGGCAGTCATACAGGTTCAAACGGGCTACAACCTGCTCCGTGTGCTGAAGTGGCATGCCATGATAGTGCCAACATGTTAGTGGGACCCACATGTCAGTCATAAAGAAAACATATAATTCTAAATAGTGATCGAAAAATTTAGTAAAAAACTAAAAAGATAGATTAATATGCAATATATTACTCCACAAATATGCTCACATTCGACTTCTACAAGTTATAACAAAATAATAAATACAATTTTGAATAGTTTTAATTTAATTTGTTCTTTTTTTATAACTTGTTGAAGCCGAATTTAATCTTGAATGTTTGTGTGATATATCTCATATTAATATATATTGATATTGTTTTTTAGTTTTTTAATAACTATTTAGATGCTATAAAAAAGAGAGGCTTCAGCTACGTAATGTACATGATAACCGAAACAATTATCTAAACTATAGTTGTGCTAAGATCTTCTACCTCTATTCCATAATAATTGTACTTCTAAGTTTTTAATTTATTCTAAAATAATTATCACAATAGAGTACTAATAATCATATTAATCACTTCTCATTAGGGATGGCAATGGGTCAGGTCGGGCATGGGTAGAGCAAAACCATACCCAGCCCGACGCCCGACCCTGCCCGCCCGTACCCTACCTGATAGGGTTAGCGGGCAAAACTCCATGCCTATACCCATGCACGAGTATGCGCGGTGGATATCAAGCGGGCACGCCTTCCGCCTGTCGTCGCTGACTCGCCTACCTCGGCCGCCGTCGCTGCTCGCTGCCCTCGGCCGCCGTTGTCGGTTCGCCGTCCTCGATCGCCGTCGTCGGCTCATCGCCAGCTCACCGCCCTCGTCGTTGTCGCCCTAAGTCATTGTCACCGCCATCGTGGCCCTGAGCCGCCGCCGCTCCCTGCCATCGCCTGCGCGCGCCGCCACTGCGCCGTCTCCTGCTTGGGTCGCCGCCATCGTTGCGGGCCTACGCCATCACCGCCACCGCCGCTGTGGGGATTGGGAATTTGGGATGGAGAGGGGAGTGGGGAATATTTTGGTTAGGGTTTCTAGTATATATATGTCCTTGGTTAGTGGGCCAAATAGGCTGAGAGTAGGAGATATGAGGAATAAGAGATGGACCAAAATTAGTTCATACATATGTACCGGGTTGGGTATGGATTACCCGCGGGCAAAAAACAATACCCAGCTGTTGTTGCCTGCTACGTTTGCGGGTCTCGGGCGGGCGTGCCCACGAGCAAAATATTACACCCATGCCCATCGGATCGGGTATCCGCGGATACCCGGATCCACAGGCAAGATTGTTATCCCTACTTCTCATCTGAATTTCTTCTATTTTACCCTCAACTACTTTTCACTTTCACCTATAAATCATTTAATAAAGGATATTATAGTTTTTCTATAACAATTAATTTGGGACGGGTAGTATTGATTATGCAGTTCGATCAACACCTCAACTGTTTGATGTGCAGTGGTCAAATTAATTGGCAGTTCATTACTCGATGCAGATGGCGCCGTAGGTATCTGATTGATGGCTCTCTTTAACGCTGGTTTAGAAGCGCCCGTAATGAACGTCACAACCACCGTCAACCAGACGATTAATTTGTCCCCGTTCTTAGCGACTGCCTGAGGTGAACGCCGACGTACACATGCAAAACGTTGCGACCGAATATATATAGTGTGGGATCTGTACAGGCAAAACGTTGCGACCGAATATATATAGTGTGGGATCTGTACAGGCATGTTGGGTCAATCAGGCTTCAGCTAACAGTTAAATCTTTAATACAGCCTCCAATTGAACCACGTGGCATCCTAATATTTTAGTTTGAACCCCTCCTATAATCTACCATGTATCCTACAGGGAGAAGGTGGAGAACCCCTGTGTAGTTTCCTGTGCAAATATTTATCTAAATTCTAAAGGATTCCAAATTATCTGTCCCATACAATCTCTTCAAATCGAAATACAAATCTAATAATCTCAAGCTGGTGGTCATGCTGCCTTTTTATTGTACCACGTGGCTTCTATATCTTCTTAAATAAATCCTGGATTTTATCTAGAAAAAAAATACAGAAAATCAAGAGAAATAAAAATGGCAAAAGCGTTTGTCTGATGCAAACACTTGTGTGATCATTCTAGAAGCATGTAGAACAATAACAGTTCTAAAAAATAGTTGTACCTTAACCACACAACATCCAAAACATTTCAATTAGGTGGGATTAAAAGGATAACTCCATATATGTTCATCCACTTAAAACATGCATATAGAGATATTTACTGAAAGACCCTAATTTTTTTATTTGGAAGAGTAATCTAACCGTTAGAAATTACAAAGGATTTATTACCAATTTATAACATATATTGTCAAGAATTATACATTTACATATTATTTTCTTAAATAGGAATATCACAAATATTCCTTTTCATATATCTTTTAGAATTAATCTTATAATAAAAAATAAACTAGTTATTACGGGCCTGTTTGGCACAGCTCCAGCTCCAGCTCTACCTCTCCTGGAGCTGGAGCTCAGCCAAACAGTTTCAGCTCCACCTAAACTGTGAGTAAGGCTGGGTGGAACTCTCTCACAAAATGAACTAGAGAGGTGGAGCTGGGTTTAGGCAGCTCCACAACTCCACTCCGGACCCAACTCCTAGAGTTAAATTTAAGAGTTGGAGCTGTACCAAACAGGTCCTACGTATATAAATTTCACATACATTATTGGTCCATCCAAGTGAACAACTAACTTATCTTGCACCACTTACTCTGACTTGAATTTGTAGAATATATCTAACTAAATGAGTTCCGGTGGGTAATACTAGTATGTGTTCCGGGGTGAATTTCATTCCAACAATTTATTTTGTATCAGCCTCTTTGCTCCTGTTTGTATGTATAGAGGAATCAAAGTTTTCAAATCTCTTAATAAAAATTAAATAAAGGTCCATTTATGTATCTCAAATATGGCCAACAATACCACCACAAGTTATATTAATCGGCGGTGCGCCTATTTTCTAGTAATTCATTAATTTCTGCCATATCAGCAGATGCAGAGATTGCACGCGCACCACTGAGGCACTGACGTTCCTATTATATTTTTGCAGATGGTATATTAACATCCGTCTATATCACCTCAACTCGCAACCAGACAAGTTATATCGTCATTGCGATGTTTTGGCTCTCCAAAAACCTGGAATAATGCTTAGTTTTTCTTCTTTATCTTGCGACTGTTTAAATTTAATTAGAATTAGGATCCTTTGCTCTTATGTTTAGCTGAGAATATTAATGGATATATAATTTGTGCGGTTTGGGCGCCAACTGGAATGACCAACCAACATCTTAATTTCATAACTGTACCGACGTAGGTAGTCATCTACACCGGGGTGTTGCAGGAAGGCCTTTCCTACGTAACTATTCCATACAAGATGTTGCTGCTAAAGTTTAGTTGGACTAATTTTATATAAAAACGTAGCGATATCTACAACACTAAATTAGTTTCATTGCATCCACTATTGAATATATTTTTATAGAATATTTGCTTTATGTTAAAAAATTTACCGTATTTTTTATAGATTTGGTCAAATTTATAGAAGTTCATCAATTAGTATAAAACCAAAGCAAATTATTATATAGAACAAAGGGAGTAGGTTTAAAGGTAATGATGATAATTCCATCAAAATATTTAAGCCTTCTCGTATCTTTCCATGATATGAGCTGTTTTATAGCTTTTTCGCACTTTTTCGTGAATTCTTTCTTATTACCATTGCCAAATAGATGCCTTTCCATACCAAATACTATCTCCACCCCCAAAGTATATAGTAAAAATCCTTATATTTCGGGATAGAGATAGTAAAAGACTCTTCTTATTACTCGATGTAGAACTGAATATTTAAGCAAATTTTATTAATTCTTGTGCATAAGTTGAAAATAAGTAAACAACTTATATGTATGCTGGAAATTTTGACTTACAGGCATTAACCATTTTTTCGAAAAAAAAGGTTGTTGAGGCAAGACAAATAGTTTGTTCGTATTTTTAAATTTCAATACTAGTCACCAACACGTATGTACCACATGTTTATATTATCTCTGCTATACAAAAGTTTTATTGTGTGTTAAATATGTCAGCTGCTTTTGAATTGTTGTAAGTTAAATTGAAAAAGTATGCATCTTTTACCACTAACTAACTATTATTTTCAAATTTAACTTAATAAAATAGAGTCCAAAATGGATATAAATTTATGCTTATTAATTAGTTTCGAACTTATAATGATTAAATATAAAAACTAAAAAGCTCATGATATTTGCAATTGCATATTTTATCTAATACGATTTATAATATGATTTACGGTTACTACAATACAGCCTGTCTTATCAACGGCTAAATTTTTTTTAGGGAGTTTAAAAGTGTCAGTTAGTATAGATGTAGAACAATTAATTATCCCACTACTGAAGAATGGAGCTTTAATCCCGGTTGATAACCTTTTTTAAGTTCCGGTTGTGCAACCAGAACAACCAATTCGGAACTAAAGATACCCCATCTTTAGTCCCTGTTGAAATAACCGGGACTAAATTGACAACCATTTTAATCCCGGTTATGCAACGGGAGAACCAATGGGACTAAAGATACCCATCTTTAGTCCCGGTTGAAATAACCGGGACTAAAGATGCACACCAAGTTAAAAACCGGTTGAAATAACCCGAACTAAAGATACACACAAAGTGACTAAAGATGCACGCCAAGTTAAAAACCGATTGAAATAACCCGGAATAAAGATGCACACAAAGTCACACAAAGTGACTAAAGATGCACACCAAGTTAAAAACCGGTTGAAATAACCCGGAATAAAGATGAACACAAAGTCAAAAAAAATGTGTGGGATGTGGGATTCGAACTCAAGATCTCTCACCCTAACTCTCATGCACGTTACCATGGCACCTACTACACACATCTAACTTATATAGAGATATTTTCTTTTAAAATTAACCCTAGAGGCATATTTAGTTCGGGTTGGTAACATCAACCGGGATAAAAGATATCTCTAGATCAATTTTTAGTCCGGGTTGGTGTTACTAACCGGAACTAAGGATCGTTGGAGCCTGACACGTCCTGACAGCTATTTAACCGGGACTAAAAATGATCTTTAGTCCCGGTTGGTATCATCAACCGGGACTAAAGATCAAAAAGTTCCGTTGGGTTTTTTAATCGAAACAAAAAATGATCTTTAGTCCTGGTTCCTATTCGAGAAACCAAGACTAATGTGATTTTTACCATTTGAGTAAAGATCACTTCTCCGGTAGTGTTCTTACCCAAAATAGAGGGAGCTGTATATACTTTATCCGTTAAGTCAACATATTTTCCAGTCCTTTATTTTAGCAATAGGTGTCAGATGATATGCTGTTGGTAACAAAATTCAGGACCTTGTGTTCAACAAGTACTAGACACGACATCTCAACCAGCTTAATCAGTACTCTACGCTGTTCAGATTCGTATAGATGTGATCTATATATATGGGTTTTAATTATATCAATTTCTACATAAAATATAACATTATGAGTTTATTCCATATGGATAATTCATTTGCATATGGATGTATTGTTATTTTTTTTTTCATATGGACTACTCCATAATAGTAATATGTGGTTGAATACATTATTAGATTACCTAAAGACTATTTTCATATTCTACTGACTGAGGGAGTAATAAAGGAGTACTAGCATAACTCTGAATTGCACTATCATGGTGGCAGAAGCGGCCGCTGAGATACCGGTTGAGATCAAATGCAGTTTCACCGGAGGCTACTCCCTCCGTCCTAGAATATAATAATCTAGAATTAGATGTGACATTACCTAGTACAATGTATCTAGATATACCCTATATTCAGATACATTGTACTAAGTGATATCTCATCTAATCCTAGATTTTTATATTCTGGGATGGAGGGAGTACTAGGTAAGGACTGCACATGATCTTGGTCATCTATTTTTTCTATGAAGGGTTCAGGTTGGAAGCTACAGTACATAAGCTACAGTAAAAATAGAATTTTTTGGTTGAACAATATCTTGGATCAGCAGACCGTTGGATTTTCATCGGACGGTAGCAGTCACAGTAGTGGCTGCAGGTGAACCGAATCCCTGACATACTTGTTGCGTGCATGGAACACACATGCATAAATTTTTTCTATAGGACGCACGTGCTTGTCGATGGTATGGGAACAATCAATTTTATTTTTCTGAAAATGCTAAATGGTTGTTGATAAAAAAAATTAGGGTTAAAATCATGTAAATTTCTGACCTTAGAATTCACGTTGTGATTCATGCTCTAACCATCCAACTCTTTCTCCTCTAACTTCGGGCCTTGGGCACCGATGATAACCCGACGAGTTAAGATTTAGGGTCACAAGTTTAAGGTGAGGGTAGGTCCGTAAGAGGGTGAAGGGAGGGGGAAGAGGGAGAAGATCCCAACCTTACAAAGATAGACATGGGAAGTGATGGGCGGTGGACACGGGAAGGCGGCAAGGCGGTGATAGTGTAGGGATGGAAGAAGGTGGTGGACCGATGTTGGCGGCGGGGGTAAAGCGGAGCTTACGGTTAGGAGGCAATGGCTGGTGGTGACAGATCCGGTGGTAGGGAACTACTAGAGACGAAGAAGACGGTGAGGTTGAGGCACTCGCTACTAGCGGCTTGGGGAAGAAAGATGGGGGGTAGGGGCGAGGGAGGAGGCCGATCGGTAGTGTGGGGTGATGACGAAGGCATAACGTGTACACACGCAAGCTTGTGACTCGCAAATTGAGGAGGCGCTGGAATGATTAGAGAGGAGAGGAGGGGTTAGGGTTAGCGGTACAATACACGACTCTTGAAGCAATCTAACGGTTCAAAATTTGTAAGATTTAAGAGTTGTTTTTATGTAAAATGGCATATAATTGTTCCATTGGCGTGCAATATTTTGCGTACCTGTTTGCATTATAGTTCATACACAAACTGATGGGCCTCAACAACGGATTAGTGCAGATCCCACTACCAACAAGGCCTTAGCAACTGAAAGGGTTGTGCCAACAAATAGAATCAAGACGCATTCACCTAGACCAACAAGTACAACCTAACTAGTGATGTACGAACACAACTCCTCTTACGTAAAGTCAGAGGGACGTAAGTCCCTAACAGATGGGCACACCTTCACAGGCCCACACATCAGTGGAGTATGTTTCTCCAACGTATGTTAGAGAATCCTCATCCCTATCTTACCAAATACTTCGGCTAATTTGCCATCTCTAAGATCCTTCTTTTCTATAATTAAGATACAAATTTAACCTCGTTTCCGTTAGCACATTTTTCAAATTGTTAAATGGTGTGTTTCGTGTGAAAGTTTTTTATGTAGAAGTTTGTCGATATTGTAGATCACGACTACAGTATTTTCATGGTATGGGGATCATTGGTACCAGGGTATACGCGAGATTGAGGTAAAAGAGACCAGAGACATGGATTTTTATACAGGCTCGGACCCCCTCAATTGACAGGTAATAGCCCTACTCTTATTGGCCGAAGTCGGTATTGCTCTTATTCATCAGAATCACTCAAGTACAATATTTGGATAACATATCTAGTCATTATTGACACGGAGACATGGACCACCACCTATAGTCGACGACAAGGTAGTCTTCATCCTCAAATCAGAACTAGGCAAGATCAGAGATAGCACTATATCCCTCTTGTCGGCCTCCGCGGGCACCAAATTGGGTATGTCTGGTCTTATCTCTGATGTCAATGTCTGGTGGAATGTATTGGTGTCTATTCTAACTGTTGTGTGCCTTTCTCTCTCCTCCTGGGAGTCTCGTATTTATACCCATAGATGTCCTCTTATCCAAGTAGAACTAGGGAGACAAGTATGGATATGATCTGAGTAGTCCTCACAGTTTCCATGTAGAACTCTGCTTCTCATTCCTTATCCGGAATACCGTCTGTATATGAGGCATGATTCCATATAAGACTTGGTATTATGGTGGGCCCCACCGAGTTTAACCCAAGACTATTGGGTATGCCTTATCCATAACACTGACAGTAGCCCCCGACTTCAATGCAAATGAAAGAGTCAATGTTCTCGACCGAAGACCTTGAAACAACAGTTGTTGAACTAGCCTAACCGTTCTCGGACAACCAAGAAGGTATGGAGTCTACGACTAAGTTCCCAGTCCAGTAATCCTTGTCGAACTCATCCAACCGCTTCATCCAGTAATCCTTGTCGAACTCATCCAACCGCTCTCAAACAGCTGAGCTGGCGCAGAGTACGTGAAAAGGTCCTTCTCTTCACCTGAACCAAGAAGTCGACTTGAACTTGAACTCACTAATACGACATCCATCTAATCAAAATAAAAATTTGACTACTTTGTGCCCTGGGACCAGTATATGTCTGTTAATTGAGTACAAGAATTATTGGTTTGAACTTTAATTAGTCAAAACTAACTACTATAAAGCCTCCAACTAGTCTCTGTCACTCAAAAAAGGCTAATTGCCCTAATATCTGATTTTCCGGAAATCAATTACTCAAAGAAAATTGTTAGAATGAAAAATCTCCACAGCGAACGCTTGGGGGTAAAAGTATGAGTTGAAAAAAGGGAATAAATTAAATCTATATATGGCAATAAAAGAGTACTCTCACTAAAGCTGCCCTCAGCAATTAGATTTTGTGTTGATGCAAAAAAACACACACTGGCATGAGAGATTTGCTTAACTCTAGTACAGGTCCAAAAGCTTGCCTTCGGGTTCTAGGACATGTCAGTTGGTTTGATCCTGCAATGAACCAGAAAATAAGATAAACAGTTAAATCCATACACGATAGCTGATCGGCTGGAGGGCCGATGACATATCATCTTTAACCTAGCCAATGCAATCTGAACTGGATGGACTATAAGTTGTAATGATAAAATAAACCCAAACTCACTTTGTCGGCTCCAGAGATTAACATTATATAATCCATAAATCGATATTACTTTAAATAATAGTGATTAGGATAGATCGGACCTAACCGAAACAATATAAATATACTTCTATCCAAAGTAACATGAAGTAAAGACTATATAAGTTAATGTCATAACCGATAGTTAAATTTATGCGTGTATCGGCTATAGCTCCGATACAACCTTATATTGGAATATCACTCTAATCTAAATATATTAATCAGATATCAATCTAGTGTTAGATTAATCTAAACAGATTAATGACAAGCTTAATATATTTAGAAAGTTGAGATTCCGATATAAGAGGCAGATATAACTTTTTTTAGCAAGATAAAGGTAAAGCAAAACAACTATATCAGATAAAATCGACTGAAACCCCCCACACTATCCCTATTAACGATCATAAAGCAGACTAGAGATTATGGTTCTAAACACGACTTAGTAGGTCAAACCCAATGAATACAATACTAAGTATGAAAAGAAACATAACATCTAGACAGTCAAGCCGATGATTGCTTTTCAGGATGGTAGATATGTTATATAATCTAAGCCAACAAGATAATCTAGCTATTATCGACAAAAACCTAGACAGAGATCGACCGATCAAGTAGAAAACATTGTCAATCTAGATTATGTAATATATATGATAACTCGACGATTTACGTAAACAAGATTAGAGTGTCATAATGATGTAAGCACTAATGCCAATAACGTAAACCGCCATAACAAGCTTTACCTCTTGTCGAAGATCGAAATCGAAACAGCCCGACTCGAAAGCAAGAACTCATCGAAAAGTAAAGTAACGAAAAGGTGGCGATGCACCGAGAGTATATTGAACTGGTGTTAATTATTTACAAGGTCTCGGGCATATATTTATACCCAAATACATAACTTGTCCATAACAAACACGACTCATACGTCCTATTACAACTCTAACTGATGAACAAGTCCCTTACGCGGACTCTTACCGAAAATATCTATAAGAAAAATACTTAATCATCCTAATTTAATAGATACAATTGTCTATCTCGGACTCCATCCTTGCCTGGCAATATCATTGAAGTCCTTTATTTGAATCCGACACCGAACATGAGACCAACCTTGCTAATATCGACTATATCAGCTCACCATGTTGAACTCGGTATCAGTCGATACAGACTTCCAGCCGATGTAGACTTTGTTTCCGGAAATATCGCATCCCCTAAAAATCTGCTTCAATCTTCATCTCCAAGTCCGATCCATATCTTACCAAATTTGGTCTTAACAGTATGGTACCCTTCCTAGCCCCTAGCTGTCTTTATGGAAAAGTCGATTTCCACAAAGGTAGCTTAAATCTTATAACGAACCAAGCTCAAGCTGCGATTACCTAGCCCCCAGCTGTGAGGTTGGGAAAACTAATTCTGCGATTACCTAGCCCCCAGCTGTGAGGTTGGGAAAACCAATTCCGGACTACACGGCCTTGTTAATATGCTACCATGGAGCTCTCTGACATGACCAATTTTGACATGGTCGTTTGACTCTGCGGTGCCTGACAAAACCTTATCAGATCTAGGCGTCCCCAACCGAGGATCGTGAGGACCTCAGAGGTTTGTCAGACCAGCATAAGAGGACAATAGGTTCGGCTTCTAGACAAGGGGATATAAGAAAAGGGGATCAACGGATAAATATTGCACATATTATATGTATAACCACTTACAAAGAATTGATGGACATGGGGTGATGAGGTGACTACCACACTGGTCAAAAACCAGGTGTTTAGTTGTACTCGATCACTTCGCGGAAGTAGTGAGAGAATCGGTACAACCACTGGTCGAAGACCATGTATGTAGACATACTCGACCACTCAAAGATGTAGTGGGAGGACCGCTACAACCGCTGGTCGACGGCCAGGTGTAGACATACCTCAACCACTAGAAGACGTGGTTGGAGGATCGCTACAACCGCTGGTCGATGAACAGGTGTAGACATACCTCGACCACTCGAAGACGTGGTGGGAAAACCGCTACAACCACTGGTCGACAACCAGGTGTAGTCATACCTCGACCACTCGAAGACATGATGGGAGGACCGCTATAACCACTGGTCGATGACCAGGTGTAGACTTACCTCGACCACTCGAAGACGTGGTGGGAGGACCGCTACAACCGCTGATCGACGACCAAGTGTAGACATACCTCGACCACTTCAAAGAGTACTCACAAAGATGGTGAGATAGCTACCACCCCTGTACTCAGACCAGGTGGGTAGTCGTATCTCAACCACTCGGAGAGATTGTGAGATAGCTACCGCCCCTATATTCAGACCAGGTGGGTAGTCGTATCACGACCACTTCGAAAAGATGGTGAGATAGCTCATTGTACACACGGGATCCAGTTTGGTAGCTCGATTTACTTGTATCGGTTGGAATCTGCCTTAGGGTTTTTGCCAGTATCGACTAAATTGCTTTGCCATATTAGATTAGCTAAGGTATCCACCACCCTTAAAATTAGTCAAAGACTTGAATTTTTAGACTTTATGCTTCTTTGTACTTTGCGATGCATCATCCCTAGCCATGCTTAGAATCACAAAGAATAACTTGTCTTTGATTATAATAAGGGTTTCATCGGGGTTTTAGCCGATGAGTTATATGGACGTTGCATCGGCTCACAAGGATTAGATACAAGTTGGATTTAGTCGATGACAACAAAGGTTTCATTGATTATCTAATCATTTGGATTTTATGATATCGGACCTCCAGTCGATGTATGCTTAACCTTTGGATCAAACAATTATTCTATCATATTACCATTAGCCGATTGGTTTCTATTGGATTATATTATTGTTTCATTAAATTATCATCAACCGATTGTATTTCTATCATTATCTACATTTGGATATATAGTCGATTGTTCAAAACCCTATCGACATCGGCTAGTATCGGTATCGGCTAGTATCAGCATCACCTAGTATTGCTCTATCGGCTGATCAACCGATCAGCTCTTTGGTGATTAAAATATTTATCTATCTTGTTAGTTGCAAGATCAAACTGACTGGCACGCCCGCACCTCATCAATATTTTGGACCTGCACTGGAGCTAAGAAGGACTCCTAGGTCGTGGTGTGTTGATGCAAAAAACACACACTGGCCTGAGAGATTTGCTTTACTCTAGTGCAGGTCCAAAATTAGCTCTTTAGGTTCAAGGGCGTGCTAGTTGATTTGATCCTGCAATCAACAAGAAGAAATATGCAAAGAATGTTAGTAAATGATAGTCCATCGGCCAGCTAGCCGATTTCATATCGTATGTAACCTAGCCGATGCAATAAAGCATGAATCAGCTGTAAGGTATAGTCATTGATGATACTAACCCTAAAACTAGTATATCGGCTGTAGAGATCAATGTTACATAATCAACACATCAATGTTACTTTAGAAATAAGCAATTGGGATAGATCGGAATGAACCGAGACAGTATAAATTGCCCAAGGCTAAAATAACATGAAATAACGATTATATAGACTCATGTCATAGCCGATATCTAGATTTAAGTATGTTTCGGCTATAGCTCCGATACAACCTTATACTAGGATATTCTCTAATAGTAAATATATTTAACTATAACTAATTAGATTGGTATCAAGCTTAATATATTTATATTAGATTAGATCCAGATGTAAGGGGCAGATATAAAACATTAAACAAAGCATAAAACAATGTAAAACATCTATATCAGGTAAGATCGACTGAAACCCCGATACTATCCTTATTAACAACCATAAAATAGGCTAGATATCATGATTCTAAATACGACTTAATAGGTTGGACTTAACCAATGCAGCATTAAGTATAAAGAGAAGCATGATATGTAGAAAATCAAGCCGATGGTTGCCTTTTCGGGATGGTGGATACATTATATAATCTAAACCAACAAAGTAATCTAGCTAATATCGACGAAACCATAAAAAGAATCCCGCCAATGCAAGTAGACTGCATTGTCGATCTAAATTATATAACGTATATGATAACTCGGAAGTTTACAAGATAGAACTAGAGTGTCATAAAGATGTAAGCACTAGCCCTGATAATGTAAGCCGCCATAACAAGATATACCTTTTGGTCGAAGATCAAATTGATGCAGCACGACTCGAAAGCACAAACTTGTTGAAAAGTAGAAAATAAAGGTGGCGATGTGCCGAGATTGATTGGACGTGTGTTGTTGTTATTTACAGGACCTCGGGATTATATTTATACCCGAAAATACAAACAATATCCATCACGGACACGACTCATATTAACCTAATACAAATCCAACTAACGAACAAGTCCCTTAGGCGGACTCTTACCGTAATTATCTATAAGGAAAATACATATATTCCTAATTAATAGATACAATTGCTAATTCTTGGACTCTATCCTTGCCCGGCAATACCATCGTAAGCTCATTGTTGAACCCGATATTGATTTCACATGCGATATCGGCTTCATCGGCTATCTCAATCGGACTCGGTTTCTAGCCGATACGGACCCCAGCCGATACGCATTCTGTCTTCCGAAATTTCCGCATTCTATCAAATCCGCTTCGGATTGGATCGTGTTTCCGTTTCATGTAGACCAGATTACTTGCCAAATTTCATCGTCAACACATGCCCCCCAATTCCGAAGTATTATATAATGCAACGGAATTATCCCTTCGGAACCGCAATTTTCTCTGTTTACCGTTGCACCTACTTCTTTAAATACCCACTGTTTTTTCTGACATCTCACGGCGTTAACTCCGTTTTCACCGCTTACCTCACCAAACTTCTCCGTGAACTCCGGGACTGCTCTCGCTTCCTCCAGCGATCTCACCGACGACCATCGTCTCCAGCGGCGACAACAATCCCCTACTCCAGTGGCAACCTCCGCAAACATCCCTCAGGTACTCAACCATCTCTATTATCCCTCTGTTCATATCGGCCACCACTTTTCTTATTCAATCTGCAAAATCAAGCTTTTCTCGCTCCTGATGTGTTCTCATTCCTCTTTTTCCTTTCTTTTGTAGCATTTGAGAGATTTGATCGCAATCCCCATCGAGAGAGAACCAAGCCACTATTTCCTTGGACAGATGGGCGATGAAGACCCTACTGTGTTCATCAACTCCGGGACCAATCACATTCCATTTAGAGAATCCAAGCCCAGCTCCACGCACTGGCCCAACATCTTCAGATCTTGGCCATCGGCCGTAGATGGATGGAAAGCCTGGTACAAAAGGATGTCGGCCAGCAAGCAGACTCATTGGGACGAGATAGGTATTTCTCGATGCCTCTCACTTTCTTTAGCCGATACAAAGAAAGATGAACCCATACTATCGGCCGCTCCTTACTTTTGGTCCGATACTCTAAATGCTTTCCTGTTTAGCCATGGTCCGATGACCCCCACACTATTAGATATTCAGATGCTGACAGGCTTAGATATTTCCTCATCGGCCAACCCCATTAGCTTCAAAGTGAAATGTGACCACAGATTCCAGACTAAGAATATTGGAGGATGGTCTGGTTTTATAACTGAGAACATGGGCACAGGATCTGTCTCCCCTAGAGAGCACACTGCCTTCCTAATGATGTGGCTAAACAAGTTTTTGTTTTGTGGCTCAACTTGTGGACCAACAGCAAACTGGCAACATCTATCTAGCAGAAGCCCTAGTGTCCAAAAAGTCCATCCCACTAGGCAAATATCTCCTAGGAGCAGTATACCAAACCTTGAGTCATACATCGGCCAAACTCCTTATGAATACATCAATCAACTATGGAGACCCTTGGTGGTTTGTACAAATATGGCTCAACATATATACCATCAAAGTTGTTGAAAGGATTCCTCTTGATGAGCTATCTTTTCCATCACTAGCCGATGATGATTCAACACGCCGATGCTTATCTTTTGGAGAAGCAACATCGTCTTACCCTGGCATGGGGACATCGGCTGAGCAATTCTGCGAGTGGTTCAGAATATTCTATAATGGATTCCCTCACGAGTCTCAAGTTTGGTTTCCTTATGAAGACTATAGCAACTATGAACTGCCAACCAACCTCAGAGTTGACGATTTAAATAATGAGGATTTCCCGGGCATCAGAGACATCTTTATATCAGCCATCACTCCTTGCATACTACCAACAGGTGTATCTCAAGGCCGATATGTTCAGTCTTCCTATGAATGATACCATCCTATGATCTCTGCCCGACAACTTGGCATGGGACAGTTGCCTGTTGGTCTATATCTTACAGAAAAAATCCAAACAAGAGGCATTATTCCATCGGCTCTGGTAATGGACAGATTGCTAAGTCTTGAAAGCCCTCCTCTAGGCTCTATCGGCCAGATATCCTTGATCAGACAACGCAGCCAGCTATTTGATAAATGGTGGGGTGAATGGAAAACCCATCTATTTCTGTCCATGCCAGCCGATTTCTACCTAACAATCATGGATCCATCTATAAGTCCTCAGGTAAATTCATACATCTCTTATACATTTTTCTTCCTTACCAACTGTTATTCCACTTATATTTCTCACATACATGTATCTTTCAGGTTCCCAACTCTCCTCCTCCAACAAAAAGCAACAGTGGCAAAGACATCAACTATGCTCCTTCCAAGACATCATCAGGCAAGGATCTGGCTTCTTCTGCAATTGGCTTCAATGCTCCAGCTATTAGAGATCTACTCCAAGGTCAAATCAGGTAGCTGATTGTCACAGCTGGCAAGAGGAAAAGAACCAAGAAACCTGCCATCAAGCCAACTGTTTCAAAGAAAAAGATGCCTGCTAAGAAACAAAAACCCTCAGCCGATGATGTCCCAATTGATCCAGCTGTGGAAGAATATCTTGACGAGGCAATCATCGAAGAGGAGATTGATGCAGCTGCTGCTCAAATTAGTGAATCCGGCCGTATTTTCAGTCCAAATTCTCAAGCCGATTCACCCTCAACAAGCCCAACAAAAACTCCAACTCCTAAACACCGGCCACAAAAACCCAAGGTATAC
Source organism: Oryza punctata (assembly GCA_000573905.2). NCBI lineage: Eukaryota > Viridiplantae > Streptophyta > Magnoliopsida > Poales > Poaceae > Oryza > Oryza punctata. The sequence continues at coordinate 30,927,239 of CM002489.2, read as the reverse complement.
AATCTCTCAATTCTTTTGTCATCAACTTTATCATTATCTATAACACTTGCTAAAACAATTTTCAGCTCACTCAAGCAATAGCACCTCCTCAGCAAGCTTCAAGTGAACATACAACATCGGCTGCAGGGAGTCATCATATAGAAGAAACAACGACCATAATTCCATCTTCCCCAGTTCCTATAAGATCATTATCAACTATAATCCATATCGGCTACTTTCATAATTTTTACTTATAATCAATTATCTTCTGCAGGCTCTAGCCGATATGTTCTCCTTTGACATAAGGCAATTTCTGGATGAGGAAGAAGAAGAAACAGCAAGCAAGGCTAAATCCCCAATAGCTGATGAATTAAAAACCAAATTAGCCGATATTGCTGATCGGCTGATTGCTTCGTTGGACAGTTTGGTCGTGGACTGCGGCTCAATCAGATCGAGATTTCAAGAAATCCAAGATCAACTCCCAGAGGATCTAATTGATTCAATCTCCCCAGCTGTCTATTTGGAACAACATCAATTCAAACTTGAGAGACCAAAGCAAAGACTATCTGATCGGCTAGAATACAAGGCAATTGAAGCAACTATTCAAACCAGCCGACAGACAGTTAATGAAGAAAAGTCAAAATTATATGAACTAACGGCTGGTCCAACATCAACTCAACAAGAATTGGACAAACTTAAGCAAGAGGAATCTGATCTCCTAGTCCAACTTCATCAATGCCGAATCAAGATTGCTGATGCAGAAAAGAAGATAGCCGATCTGCCTCAAGCTATCGAGGAGCAGAAGTCTAAGTTGAAATCCTCAATCAAACATCTAGCCTCCCTCAACAAATCGCTCAAGCCTGTGCCAGGAACTGATGCTGCAGATGCCAAGATAATTAATGAAGTTGAACAAATTCTCCTGCGTGCGATCTTGGCAATCCAAAACTTCTTGGGTTGATGTAATGGTTAAACAACTATCTCAAACAATATTTCATTGTAATATATGTATCGGCCATCGAGCCGATTTACACTTAGCCAAAATCCTTAAGATATAATCTGTTATCGGTCTTTGAGCCGATATATGATATTGTCTGTTATAGACTTGACTCATAACTTTGTTCAAAAACTTTCAAAGATTTCACAAATTTCCAACTTGTCCTCCATGCCCCCCAAGTTTGTAGCTTACATGTCTAAGAGCAATAAAAATATCGGCCATCTAAAGGCGATGTAAATACATCGGCTGTCACCAGTTATCGGCAGAACAAAGCCGATCATGACCCGATCCAAACACTTGGATAATATTTCTTCATATACTTCCCATTAAGTGCTCGTCCAAAAATTTCTCCATCAAGTCCTTGTAACAAATCCTTCAAAATCATATTAGTCTTGATCAAATCCTCTGAATTCTTCCTAAGTTTCCTGAAGGTTGAATATGGCATAAAATTGACAGCTGCCCCTCCATCGACTAACATCTTGGACATCAGCTTGCCGTTGACAAATCCCTTGATATACAGTGGCTTGAGGTGCCGATGATCAGTTCCTTCGGGCTTCTCAAAAACAGCTTGCTGTGGAGATAGCATCAACTTAGCCGATGGCAAATTTTCTTATTGCTCGACGACTTGCTCAACTGCATATTCGGCTGGAACCACAAAAACCATGTTTATAGCAGATGACATGTCACACCCGGAATATAGAACACTATATTTCGTTTGTGAGTGCATAAATCCTTGTCCCAGGAGGCAAGGTACACATTACAAAGTTGGTAAATAACAGAGTATATATAAGCGGAAGCGTGAAACGAGTACTTTATTACATGGGCGGCCAAAGGCCCAGCACTGAAAAATAAACAAATAAAGGCAAGAAACTACGACGGGCCACCACAGGCGCTTGACGGCAGGCACGAGCTAGACAACAAAACCTTCTTCTTCAAAGAACTCCTCAGCTGGAAGGGGAAAAAGGAGCAAGGCTGAGTACAACCACCGTACTCAGCAAGCTAGGCCGGAAAAATGCAAATAATGCAGGGGAGTACAAGGAAATAATTTATGAGGCTATTTTGCATAGAACCAGCATTTCAAAGCATTTAAACTTTTAAAAGCATTTAAATAAAACACGAACCTATCTCTAGTCAAATTATAAATAAGTCGTGCACCAACGCGGTCTTGCCTTGTCCCAGGCCCACAGATCCTAACTCCAATTATTCCAGTTTTAGTAGAATTAAACTCTAACTTGGGTACATTGCTCAGCTTGCCCATAACCGAGGGCGCGGCTATTCGAATAGATTATACTCTGATAAGAGGGGTACATCTTTACCCACAAGACACGTCTTCCTCACGCGTTACCACGTGCCACATACCACCACGGTATATAGACAGAAGCCATGACATAACCCATCGCTTAGTACCGCCCTAAACAAAGAAGACCGACATAGACTTCCCCCGCCAGGCGCCCTGGGTCGAGCAGACAGTCTATGCCCCCGGGCGTACTGCCAGAGACGTCGACCCCACCAAGGGTTTCATCCATCCCTATCCGTGCCTTCCTCGTTCATGACCGTTCTAGGCGATGTGTTAAGCCTTACCCATTAGACATGTGGTTGTACGGAGTATGCTTTGCAACAGAGGCCCGAAGACCGGTCCTTATGACGGCCGAGGTGCGACTAGCGAAACCAAGCACCCCGAGCCCAGCCGGAAATCATGTTTGGGGAATTTCGAAGGGGAAACATTGTGTCATGGCTAAACAGCCACTTAAGCCAAAATTACCATTATTTACAAGTTATGCCCAAGTCTAATTATTGGAAAATATCTAATTGTTTCTATTTAGGCAGGGCTAAGCATATTCCTAAATTTACTAGTAAGCACCACATATATAAAGACCTCACTAGTTTTATTTTTCCTAGGGTTAAACAAGGATAATAATTATACAAATAATAAGGCTATAACAAGGGGAATCGGTAGGGCCAAATAAAACAGTGATAAGCGCAGGAAATTAATAAAGCGAAATGCAATAATTTAAATAAACATAATTTTGTAAATTGGGATAGCAATATGATCAAAATGGCATGACTTGCCTTGCTCGCTACCAAAATCTTCAATGTCAACCTCGAGGTAGAGCGGCTCTTCCGGGACTGCAGCGTCTACACGACAATCGTAAAGAAAAAGGGCCAAACAAAAATAAGAACCATATAAGATGCATAAAGAAAGCATAAAATGGGTTAATTACTGTTTAAGGGCAAACTTAGCAATTTGAACATATCAATTTCGAGTTCAAATAGTCAAGATATGGCTATTTGAATTTTAGGTGCTGTTTAACTAGCGCTTTGCGAATTTGTGAATTAATTTTTCTTAAAGAAAAATCACGTGCACAGAGAAAAGAGATAGAAACAGAGGGGAGGGAGAGAGATGGCAGTGGCAATGCTCACCGGTACAGCAACGAGACAACGACGACAAGTTTGACGACGCGGAACAGTGGAGGTCGGCTATCGGTGGACGTCGGGAACGGAGCTCCGGGGCTTGCCGAGGGAGGAGAAGGCGTGGCCGAGGGGAAGGAGGAGATGGCGCAGCCGACCGTGGCCTTGCCGAGGCTCGGCGACGTCCAGGCCGACGCCAACGGGCGGTTGGAGCGCACGACGGCGGTGGCACGAGAAGAAAGAATGGCGCAGTGGCCAGGGAGAGAGGAGGGGGAGGACGGTGGTGTGTGGGGAGAGAGCAGGAGGGTCGGGGCTGCCTTTTATAGGTCGGAGGGGAGGGAGAGGGTCGCCGGGGATGGAGATCGACGCCGGCCATGGTGGAGCTCGCCTATTGATGAACACCATCAAAATCCACCGCGAATAATGCGGGATTGAGTGGGATTTGTTGGGGGAATTGATGAGGAAGAGGAGACGAACCCATTTTTACAGTTTAATTTGGAGGAAAACCATCGAGGAGGGAGATCGGGATGGGCGGCGGCGCTTGCGTTTTCACGGGAGAGAGAGAGGCGGCCGTGGCTGGAGGTTGAAGACGCTCCGACAGGCGGGCCCCATGGTGGAGCGCGCTGGGAGCGCACGTGCACGGCGCACAGAGCTGCGGCTCGGCTTGGCTGGGGCGGCTCGTCTTGGGCCGGGAAGGAGGGCAAGGCCCAAGGAAGAAAGAAAGAGAGGGAGGGCAGGCCAGGTCGGGCCGGAGGGAGAGAGAGGAAGAGATGGGCCGAAAATGGCCCAAGGAAAGGGAGAGAGTTGTTTTAGGTTTTTGCTTTTTATAAAATTCTTTTAATTGTTTTTGTTGCTATAAAATTATGTAGGGTGCTCTGAAAATTAAAGTAAAAATTGGTTAAGCAATTTGAAGCATGGGGAATTTATTAAAAATACCCACAAGCCAAATTGACATCAATCTTGGTGAGTTTTAATTGTTGAAGGCTATTTTATTGGTTTTACAATTTCTAGAAATAATTTAGACAATATAATTTTAGAGTGATTTCAGGGCGTGACATGACATCACCTCTTTGCCATTTTGTTGTTGATTTTTGTTGCGATCGGCTTTGACCTCGTCGGCTGGTACTACTTTGCTCTTCACACGCCAGACTTTCTTTGTCTTCTGCCTCAACCGATGCTCAATTTCTCCTTCAACCTCCTGGAACTGCTCTCTGTACCTCATCCTTTGAACTCTTCTGTTTTGATTCTTTCTTAGTAAAAATTCCATAGGGGCACCATTGTGGTTGCATTTGTCTGGACTCTCTTGGTGAATCATATCCATCATTGCTCTGCTGGATCGGCCCAAGCCTCTCGTGGACCGGCAACGTTGTTTGAATCGGCCGATGCGCGCTTGCACTCTGTCGACTTGGTCTTTGGACAAATTGTGCATCGGAATCACTGCACCCAGGACAATCTTCAATGGCTGGCAATCTCATACCCTCATTCCAGCAGAATCTAAAAAATTCACAGCTCCAATGGGGATCAAAGTATCTTTCATCATCATGAGAACATGACTCCTCTTCCCTCTGGCGTCTTTTTTGATATTTGTTAATCATACCAGCCGATCTGATGTTTTTGGTGTAACTTTTACTTTCATCGGCTGTATTCCGGTTAAATCCAGAGTGCACCATGTTGACTGGAAAAGGATGTCCATCTATCTTCATCGGCCTCTTGGATTCATCTATCTTCATCTTGCCTTGTTCAATAGCTGACTGGATCTGTTGCCTAAAAATCTTGCAATCATTAGTATTATGAGATGTTGTATTGTGTCACTTGCAATATTTCCTTCTCTTTAACTCCTCAGCCGATGGGATGACATGTCCTACTTGCAGCTGAATCTGTTTTTCTTGAAGAAGAACAAAAATCTTGTCGGCTTCGGTAATGTCAAAATCAATTTTTTCTTCTTTTCCTGAATTCTTGACGCATTGACAAACCACTGTCTTCTTGTTTCTGGCCCACTCGGCTGCATTGATTTCTAGGTCATCATCTTCAGAATCAGAACCATAACTATAGACATTATTGATGTTGTTTGTCTTCTTGATGAATTTTCTAGCCTCTTGGAACCTTGTCTCATGAGCCGATACCTTCTGAGCTAGATGAGCCAAACACTCAAAATCTTGAGCCGAAAATCTCTCCCTTATCGGCGCCAACAAACCTTGGAAGGCCAATCGGCTAACTGAGAATCTGTCAAAGCTAGACTATAGCACCTATTCCTCACATCTCTGAACCGTTGAATGTAGTCTGGGACTGATTCATCTGATTTCTGCTTGATTGCTGTGAGGTCTGATAACTTCATCTCTTGAACACCACTGAAAAAATATTTATGAAACTGCTTCTCCAGATCGGCCCAGCTTCTGATGGAGTTGTACGGCAGAGATGAAAACCAAGTAAATGTCGATCCAGATAGAGAAAGTGGGAACAATCTAACTCTGAGAGCCTCTGTAGCCGATGCTTCACCACATTGAGCTAAAAATCGGCTAACATGCTCGTAGGTAGATACATTGTCTTGTCCCGAGAATTTGGAGAAGTCTGGCACCTTGTATCGGTTTGGCAATGGTACCCGATCAAAATAATCTGGATATGGATGTCGTTACATGTTGCCATTATCCTTCGGCTTGAGTCCAAACTGTTCCCTCATGACATCAGCGATCATATCAGCCCAAGGTTGATGTGGTGTTGCTACACCAAATTGTTGTTGAATCGGATCCATCTGGCCGTATTGGATCGGCTGAGGTCATGGCGAATGAGGTTGATAGACATGATTGGAACTAGCCGATATACCTTGAGGTGGTATGTAAGGGAGTTGTTCCGTGTTGTATTGCTGGTTTATCGGTGGAGTAGCTCCAATCGGCTGTTGTGGAACCGAAGGAATTTGGTACGATGTGTCGACAACTGGCGGTTTTGGATTAAGAATACTCATCAATTGCTCTGGTGTTAACTGAGTTGATGCTTGCCCCCTAGTGATCGGCTGTGATCTTGTCAGGATCGTTGGAATATTTGTGTTAGAATAAGGAGCCGATGGAGCCTAGGTTTGAAGCAATTGTTGACTCCGTTGATTCCCGCCAATGTCAGTCTTCACGGTTCTGTATCCTGGGAACGCGCCATCTGGTAAATATATAGGTCCTTTGGCCTTTTCCTCGGCTATCGTCCCGTCAACTACCGACTGGATCATATTTGTCAAAGTGTTCACAAGTACTCCGGACTAGTTGACTAAGGCATGGTGTACAGCCGAACCAATGCGATCCTATAATGTGTGGAGTTCTTCATAATTTGATTCGACCTTAAGCTGCTTGTCTTTTTCTTGAGTTGTACCGGATGTACTTGGGTCTTGTTTCACGATCGTCGGCAACTCAACTTTAGTTCTTTGAACAACTGTACCTTGTCGGGTTACCGTGAATGAGTGCAGATATTGATTTTGAAGCTGATCCAGCATCTGTCTCATCTCTTCTCTCTGCTCATCGTTCAATTGTTCGACCGTGATCGGCAGGATGTTCTCTTCTGAAACGTCGGTGATGTTTGGAGACAGGATGACACTTTGTCCCACCGGGTGTGCCAAAAGCGTGTTGATGCAAAAAACACACACTGGCCTGAGAGATTTGCTTTACTCTAGTGCAGGTCCAAAATTAATTCTTTAGGTTCAAGGGCGTGCCAGTTGATTTGATCCTGCAATCAACAAGAAGAAATATACAAAGAATATTAGTAAACGATAGTCCATTTGCTAGATAGCCGATTTCATATCGTATATAACCTAGCCGATGCAATAAAGCATGAATCGACTGTAAGGTATAGTCAATGATAGAACTAACCCTAAAGCTAGTATATCGGATGTAGAGATCAATGTTACATAATCAATACATCAATATTACATTACAAATAAGCAATTGGGATAGATCGGACTGAACCGAGACAGTATAAATTGCCCAAGTCTAATGTAACATGAAATAACGATTATATAGACTCATGTCATAGCCGACATCTAGATTTAATCATGTATCGGCTATAGCTCCGATACAACCTTATACTAGGATATTCTCTAGCAACAAATATATTCAACTATAACCAATTAGATTGGTATCAAGCTCAATATATTTATATTAGACTAGATCCTGATGTAAGGGGCAGATATAGAACATTAAACAAAGCATAAAACAATGTAAAACATCTATATCAGGTAAGATCGGCTGAAACCCCGATACTATCCTTATTAACAACCATAAAACAGGCTAGATATCATGATTCTAAATATGAATTAATAGGTTGGACTTAACCAATGCAGCATTAAGTATAAAAAGAAGCATGACATCTAGAAAATAAAGCCGATGGTTGCCTTTTTGGGATGGTTGATACATTATATAATCTAAACCAACAAAGTAATCAAGCCGATATCGATGAAACCCTAAAAAGAATCCAGTCGATGTAAGTAGACTGCATTATCGATCTAAACTATATAAGGTATATGATAACTCGGAGATTCACAACGTAGAACTAGAGTGTCATAAAGATGTAAGCACTAGCCCTGATGATGCAAATCGCCATGACAAGATATACCTTTTCATCGAAGATCAAACTGATGCAGCACGACTCGAAAGCACAAACTTGTCGAAAAGTAGAAAATAAAGGTGGTGATGCGTCGAGATTGATTGAACGTGTGTTGTTATTATTTACAGGACCTCGGGATTATATTTATACCCGAAAATACAAACATTGTCCATCACGGACACGACTCATATTAACCTAATACAAATCCAACTAATGAACAAGTCCCTTAGGCGGACTCTTACCGTGATTATCTATAAGGAAAATACATATATTCCTAATTAATAGATACAATTGCCAATTCTTTGACTCTATCCTTGCCCGGCAATACCATCGTAAGCTCATTGTTGAACCCGATATTGATTTCACATGCGATATCAGCCTCAACGGCTATCTCAATCGGACTCGGTTTCTAGCCGATACGGACCCCAGCGATACGCATTCTATCTTCCGAAATTTCCGCATTCTATCAAATCTGCTTCGGATTGGATCTTTTTTCCGTTTCATGTAGACCAGATTACTTGCCAAATTTCATCGTCAACATGGTGTTTGTCGACTTAGTTCGCGCCAACACAGATCCGTTAGCATCGTTTGAGCGCAGAGTTTTCATCAACACCACCCGAAGGCGACTGATAGGTGGTGAGAGGTCGCTACCGCGCTGGTCGACAACCAGCCGTAGTTATCTCTCGACCACCCGAAGGTGACTGATAGGTGGCGAGAGGTCACAACAGCGCTGGTCGACAACCAACCGTAGTCGTCTTTCGACCACCCGAAGGCGACAGATAGGTGGCGAGAGGTCGCTACAGCGTTGGTCGACAGCCATCCATAGTCGTCTCTCGACCACCCGAAGGCAACTGATAGGTGGCGAGAGGTCTCTACAGCGCATGTCGACAACCAGCCGTAGTCGTCTCTCGACCACCTGAAGGCAATTGATAGGTGGCGAGAGGTCGCTACCGCGCATGTCGACAACCAGCCGTAGTCATCTCTCGATCACACGAAGGCGATTGATAGGTGGCGAGAGGTCGCTACAGCGCTGGTCGACAATCAGCCGTAGTCGTCTCTCGACCACCTGAAGGCCGCTAGAGTTGGTTATTACATGTGCATCTAATGTGGCCAGCATGAATCACATACCAACTTGTAGCATATTCGGATGTCCGTTCGCAATCATGTCAGGTGATCAAGCTGACAACGTTTGCGGGGGGATTATCCGCAACAAACCTTTCTCAAATAGTCTGGTCGTGGCTGACGCTATATGTGAGATAGGTCATTGGTCTTCATTGGTAGGTTTGGTCCGACAACATCGCATTTGTCCGAGAATGTTCTCGATAATGGTGTTGTACCTGACCACTGCCTACTCTTGTGCTCGATTGTTCATGAAAAATATTTGCTAGAAGGCAAGACATTTGGCAGAGAGCATAGAGTATGTACTCAAAAAGCTGTACGAATCTTCTAGTATTATCAGGATATAACGAGCAGATTCAGATTAAATATCGGGTATTATTGTTGATGTAAAACATGGTGGCCTGAGATATTTGCTTTACTCTAGTGCAGGTCCAAAGCTTGCTTTCGGGTTCAAGGGCGTGCCAGTTGATTTGATCATGCAATCAATAAGATGAAACATGCAAACAATATTACTAAATGATAGCCGATCGGCTAGAAAGCCAATGTCGTATCGTAATGTAACCTAGCCGATCCATTGCAAGGTGAATCGGCTGTGAGACGTATTTACAACAATAAATAAACCCTAAACTAGATCCATCGGCCGTAAACATCAACATTATATAATCTATAAATCAATATTACTTTGGAAATCAACAATTGGGATAGATCGGACTTAACCGTGACAGTATAAATTGCCTAGATCAAAGATAACATGAAATAATGATTATATGTGTTTATGTCATAACCGATGTTCAAATTTAAGAATGTATCGGCAATAGCTCCGATACTACCTTATACTAGGATGTCATCTTAAAATAAATATATTAAACTAACATCAATTAGATTGATAATAAGTTCAATATATTTATATTAGTTGAGATCCTAATATAAGGGGCAGATATAGTATATTAAACAAGATATAAATCTATATAAAACAACTATATCAGGTAAGATCAGCTAAAACCCTGACACTATCCTTATTAATGACCATGAAACAAGCTAGAGATTATGATTCTAAACACGACTTAGTAGATCAAACTTAACTGATGCAGCACTAAGTATGAGAAGAAGCATAATATCTAAACAATCAAGCCGATGATCATCTTTTCGAGATGGTGGATATATTAAATAATCTAAGCCAACAGGATGATCTAGCCATTATCAACAAAACCCTAAATAAATACGAGTCGATAAAAGTAAAACACATTGTCAATCTAGATTATATAATGTATATGATAACTCGATGATTCACATAATAGGATTAGAGTGTCATAACGATGTAAGCACTAATCCCAATAATGCAAACTGCCATAATAAGTTTTACCTCTTCGTCGAAGATCAAAATTGATGCAGCCCGACTCGAAAGCAAGAACTCGTCGAAATAAAGAAACGAAAAGGTTGGCGACGCGCCGAGATTGTATTTAATTGATGTTAATTATTTACAAGACCTGGGGCTTATATTTATACCCGAACACACAAACTTGTCCATAAGGGACATGACTCATATTTCCCTAATACAACTCTAACCGATAAACAAGTTCCTTAGGCGGACTCTTACCGAAAATATCTATAAGGAAAATACATGATGTCCTAATTAATAGATACAATTGCCTATCTTGGACTCTATCTTCATCTGGCAACATTATTGAAGTTCTTCTTTCGAATCCGACATTGATCATATAATACATTTCACCAATATCGGTTGTATCGGCTATCCGTAACAAACTCAATATCGGCTGATACAGACTTCCAGCCGATGCGTACTCCATTTCCGAGAATCCCGCATATCTCTAAATCTGCTTCTGATTGGATCTCGATTCCGATTAATATGCTTACCAAATTCCATCGTCAACAATTATGTAAATCGTAAACAAGCATGATTTATATAGAAAAAACAAAACGAGACCCTAGTATTAAACCATAGTCGGACTAACATAGGAAATACTCGCACAATTGATATCGTATAAAAAGCATGCTCCAAATAAACATAATAAATTAGAAATTTGACAATATCGTATGATCTGAAAAATAGGTACGGTAAATTGCATATAAAATATTGCGTACCTTTGTAGATACATGCCGGATGTATCTACGAAATTAGTAGATTAATTTAAAAAACCAATCCACCAATTACCTTAACGCGTACTGGTTTGTCATCATATATATTTGAAATCTTCTGGTACGCCACGTATCTTGAAGCTTGGATGATCTTGTTAGATCAAATTGTTGGCGACGATGGTTCCAATATATTCGGGGAACGTACTCCAGTCAGGTCAGATCTCCCAGGGTGAAAGTCGTTGAAGTATTCCTCGTCGAAAAATCCACAGCGGCGATGACTTGACGAAGCTTGAGATGACGAGGGTTAGAGAACGCACTTCAGTCGGGTCGTATCCCCTACATCTGAAGTCATCGAGTTGTTTGTCGTTAGAGAATCCGTCTTCTTGAAACCCATCTCATCAAAACCTTGAAGCACCAAAACCCCCTACCTGGCGTGCCACTGTCGATGTTGTAGATCACGACTACGGTATTTGCATGGTATGAGGATCGTTAATACCAGAGTATACGCGAGATTGAGGTAAAAGAGACAGGAGACAGGGATTTTTATACAGATCCGGACCCCATCAACTGACAGATAATAGCACTAATCCTATTGGCCAAAGCCGGTGTTGCTCTTATTTATCAGAATCACTCAAATACAATATTTGGGATAACTTATCTAGTCGTTATCGACACGGCGGCATGGACCAACACCCATAATTGATGATGGGGTAGTCTTCATCCTCGAATACGAACTCAGCGAGATCTGAAATATCGTTATATCCCTCTTGTCGGTCTCCACGGGCACCAGATTAGATATGTCTAGGTTTATCTCTGATGTAGATGTCTGGCGACATGTATTGGTGTCTATTCAGACTGTTGTGTGCCTCTCTCCTCTCATAGGGAGTTGTATTTATACCTCCTACATTGGACTCCGTCGAGTATAACCCAAGACTATTGGGTATACCTTATCCATAACACTAACAAAATTATTTTAAAATATCAAGTAAATACAAGTTTATAATAATTAAAATTTAATTAATCATGTGTTATTAGTTTTCTCGTTATCCATACACTAACTTAATCTTTAACTCCATCAAAATCCAACTGGACCTAAGAAGAAGACCAATTCCCTAGTCCCCACAATTCATAGTTGCAGGGGCCCAGACTCCAGAGCCGAACTACCTGGCTCCATGCGCACACTTCTCTTCTAGCCTGCGTGACACTGAGACGGTGCGTGTGCTCTTTCCATAGCAACGATTGCAAATTGTACAGGTGGGGCTCTCGTACGCGACTCAATTAGGGGTGGATACTTGGTCTGACCAAAATTTCGGTATTGGTTTTCGATCTTTCGGTCAGTTTTTGAAAAGTGAAGGAAGAATTTCAACGAAAAATATCATGACCGATAAATTCGATCTCGATTTCGGTCATGATCGAAATTCAATAATATTTTCATATATGTAAATAAATAATAGAAATTTTCAACACAAAAATCACAAAAAAAACAGTTACTCTTATGAGGTTGCATGCCTAGAAAAAATAGGGGTGTAAAAATTAGAGTTTAATCATATTGAAATTAGTGGATTGTAGATTGCATTTGGATTTTTTTTTGTTAGTTCAGTCTTTTCGATCTATTCGGTTAACCGAGGAGACTAACTGAATTGACCGAACAAAGTTCGGTCTTTCACTACCTAGAATTGAATTGTTGACCAAATTTCTCTTCCTCGATCTTTTCGGTCAGTCCTTTTCTGCCCACCCCAGTGATTTTGTGGTGAGCTCCCCCAATACTTACGTCCTCTCTAAACGTGTTATACGAATATATACTTTGTATATAAATAATATATATATTATATGTACATAAATTTTTTTGCGAATAAAAGATTTTATATACATGTACTGAACTTTATAGATAAACAAAATTTATATGTATACATACAAAAAATGAAATATTTTGTGGACCAAAAACCAACCGCGCCTCTGATGCTAATTAGCGATTTCGGCGCACAGGACCTCAACTCCACGAGTGTTTCAAGCTTCGAACAAAGCAACGGCACGGCATTCTATAATTCTATCCACCGGCTACGGCCGCCTCCCGCTAATCATACGGATGAATCATGAGACTAACACCCAGAAACGCGAACAAAAGCTGTCATCTCCATTGGCAGCCACCGAGTATGTGTTGTTACCAAAGCCTAAACAAGGCCGGAAAAGAAAAGAACGGAGGCCCCGGTGCGGTGCGGTGCGGTGCGGTGCGATTTGTTTGTCCCTTTTGTCCCGCGGATTTCCCGGGTAACACGGACACGCCACAGTCTGACCAGTGACCACATCTCACACTCCGCTGCTCCCACTCACCCAAAGGCAAGCACCTCGGCTTTAGCGCCCATCTCAAAGCCGTCGTCTTGCCTCGTTCTCCCCACCTCACCTACCTCCCATGATCTCCTCCGTCGGGGAAACAATGGCTTCTTCCTCCGCTGCTCCGATCCTGCTGGCCGCGATGTTGCTCGTGCTCCAACGAGTAGCGGCCGCGGACGCAGTCACCACATTCCCCGGGGACGTCGCGGCGCTCGCGTCGCTGAAATCGGCCGTGGACGCCGCCACCGTGCCGGCCTACTCCTGCCTCGCGTCGTGGGACTTCGCCCGCGACCCATGCGCCGCATTCCCCTGCGGCGTCCGCTGCTACGCGCCGCCCAACTCCTCCTACCACCGCGTCACCGGCGTGTCGCTCGACCCGGCGGGGTACACCGGCATGCTCCCCGCAACGGTCTTCGCCTCGCTCCCTTTCCTCGCGTTCCTCTCCCTCGCCAGCAACCGCTTCCACGGCGCGCTCCCGGCGGGGACCCCGCTGCCGCTGAGCCTCCGCGTCCTCGACCTCTCCGGGAACGCCTTCTCCGGCGAGATACCGGCGTCCCTCTTCACCCCTGCGTCGTCTCTAGAGGAGCTCTACCTCTCCCGTAACGCGCTCTCCGGCGCCATCCCGCCGCAGGTCGCGTCGTTGAGCTCCCTGAAACGGATGGAGCTCCAGCACAACGGCCTCACCGGGAGCCTACCGCGGATGGACGCGATGCGCTCGCTCGCCTACCTCGACCTGAGCGGCAACGCGCTGTCCGGTTCGCTCCTCGACGCGCCCGGGCGGCTGCCAAGCTCGCTCGTCTCCGTCGTGGCGCGCAGCAACGGCTTCGCCGGGCCGGTGCAGGCCGCGGCACTGGCCGCCCTGCCCGCGATGCGGGTGCTCGACCTCACGGGCAATGCAGTGACCGGCGCGATTCCCGGCGCCGCGTTCGCGCACCCATCGCTGCAGCAGCTGCGGCTGGGGTCCAACAAGCTCGGCACCGTCGAGGAGGCGCCAGATGGCGGCGCGTCGAGCCAGCTCATCGAGCTGGACCTCGGCGGTAACAGACTAACCGGCCGGCTGCCTGGATGCGTCGCGGCGATGCCGCGGCTCGCGGTGGTCGGGCTTGACCGGAACCGGTTCGCCGGCGGCATACCGAACCAGTACGCGGCTCGGGCCGCGGCGGACGGGCCCACAGACAAGTGGGTCCCATTTGTCAGGCTGATGCTGCAGGGGAACTTTCTCTGTGGGGCCCTGCCGAGCCAGCTGAGGCAGTTGAAGGAGGACGGCGCGGTGGTGAGTTTGGCGGACAATTGCTTGCCGAAGTGTCCACACAAATTCTCCTTCTGCCAAGGGGCCCCGCAGAAAAGCAATGCCACGTGTCCCAAGTGCTTTCCATGAAATATTGTTTTTTTTTTCTTAATGTCTGTAGAAGTGTAGATAACGACTTAATTCTTGTGTGTGTTTAAGTTTTAGACTTTCGATATTTGAAAAGGAAATAATAATAAATGTAATAATGTGGAAATTTGCTAACTCTCTTAAACAGTGAGTTTGCAAAGTTCCGCTCCTTTTCTCTTGCACTATGTTGTATCTACTTGTTATTCTAAGATCTTTGATATGAATTACTGACCGGAATATATTATAGAGATAAATTTAATATTTTTTTAAAAAATAAGAAATAATTTAAAATAAGTGGACTTAGTATATGGTAATTCGTTAAAATCGTCTTATTGCTTGTGCCACGAGGTCACATTGCAAGTCTCAAGGACCTTATCAAACTATTCAGAATGAAATACACTTTTGAACTGATTTTATTACCTATATTTCACGTTGGACCAAGTAATAGCAATGTTTTCACTTTAAGCTAGTTTTCTTTTAATCAAACTTTGTAACTTGGACCAAATGTTAGTTCGTTCAACTCCTTTCCCCTCGCCGGACCTCACGCGGCATCGGCATAGCTATTGTCGTGCCCGCGCCGCTCGTCTAGAAGGGATTCCCGTTGTTACCACCAGAATCTCCGAGACTCTCCCCACCCCTTCTCATTAATCCACTATTGGGGATACCCACTTTAGTTCCGCCAGAATCCCAACCCGGACTAAAGATATTTTTAGTCACGGTTGATATTATCAACCGGGACTAAAGATCAATTTTTAGTTCTGGTTAGTGACATTAACCGGAAAAAAAATCTTAAAGTGCCGTTGGGTTTTTGAACCGGTGCTAAAGATATTCTTTAGCACCGGTTACTATTCGAATTGGGACAAATGTGTTTTTTATCAACCGATCAAATATCAGTTCTCCAGTAGTGATCTTGAGCTACTACAATTGCCCATACTCCTGATCCACCAAATCTATTGGAATTTGGCCCATGTTTGACCCGTTTTGTAAATTCTAAAGCATGCACAACAATAGTCCCGTATTGCTAAGTCAAGGAGAGGTTGCCTTGCTTAAATATGGGAGTCTCCTTTCTTAGCAAAAATAGATGCATGTGAGAGATAAGGAGACTATTGATACACGCACGCGCAGCCCTTGAATTATCGTGTGACTTGTGACTTGCGACGAGCGCGACGCGTACGTGTACAACAAACGGTTACATGTGCATTTTTTTAACATTTGTGCTGTGTTGATGGCGTTTCAGTTACTCCTTTTGATTGCATCAGTTTTTGCTGCGTTATGATGGCAGTTTCTACGGCAATCAAATGAGCAGTTTCAGCCTGTTTAATGAGAGGGGAATTTGAAGCGCTTGATGGAGCCTATAACATCAAGAGACGTCTTGGTGGCTGCATGGTTCGAAACACAGTCACTTCACCTCCCACGCGTACGTTGTTCTGACCTCTAGCTGCTGCGCTTCGTCGTCCTTCAATCTCGGCGTGCACCGGGCTTGGAGGAAGCGGGGTCTCCTAAACCACTGCCGCGAGACTCCTACACGGGGCGTCAATCAGGTTTTTGGACAGCGTACACACGCGACCGCTTGGTGAATCTGCAACTACTTCGTCGATAAGTTCGTCATCTTCCTGCGCAAGAACTGTGAGTGGTTTCAATATGTGGCTTGTTAATTTGTGTTTTGTGTTTGCATCGTTCTTGATCAATATGCTTTTTCTCAAATTTAAATCTGGACAGGACATAATTAGGCTCATTTTTCTAACAATCCAAAAACCTGAATGGGCCTATTTTTGTTATCTAGCAATGGCGGGTGCATCTGATGCCATGAAACCTGAGATGTTTGGAGGTGAAAACTTCCGTAGATGGCAGACAAGGGCCAAGTTTTGGCTCATGTCGTTGGGAGTGTGGTGGGTGATATACCCAATGTATCCCTTCACAGAGGAACAGCAAGCTCAGTTTGATAATGCGAATAACACCGCATTAGGCTGTCTCCTCACCATCTTGGCAGATCAACTCTATGATGTGTATATGAATTACACGTCGGCCACTGCCCTGTGGGAGGCTTTGGAGCAGAAATATGCTGAAGCTGAAGCCGGTCGCTGGTTGTATGTGTGCGAAAAGTTCATTGATTTCAGCATGGATAGTGCTAAATCAATTGTAACCCAAGCACACGACCTCCAGCTTCTGGTTGGCGAAATTGCACATTTGGGATGTGCTCTACCTCCAAAGTTTGTTGCGTCAACGATTGTTGCAGAACTTCCTGCAGAGTGGCGTGATTTTGCTACATCTCTAAAGCACAAAAGAGAGGAGATTTCTATGGAGGATCTCATTGCAGCTCTCGATGTGGAAGAGAAGGCAAGGGCAAAAGATGTGCGGGTCAAGAACATGGAGAACAGTGCCAATTTTGTGCAAAAGAACAAACAATTTAACAAGAAGAAGGGCCCCAAGCAGAACAAAACTACTAGCTTTAAAAAGAAGAAAACAGAGAAGAAGGATTTGAAGAACCTCACCTGTTTCGTGTGCGGTAATCCTGGTCACTTTGCCAAGGATTGTCCAGACCGCAAGGACAGGACCACTGAACTTAGCAAGAAGTTCACTCATGTGACCATAGGCGAGGCCTCAACTTCTGGAGGGTACGGTAATCCTTTTGTTGTCTATTCTGCATTTCAGTCTATCGACTGGTGGGTTGATACTGGTGCAAATGTTCACTGTGTTCTGATATTTCTTTGTTTTCTTCGTATCAGGCAGCATGGGCTTCCAGCGTCCTGATGGGGAACGGATCATGTGTTTCTGTTCTTGGTGTTGGTACGGTAGATCTGAAGCTTACTTCAGGAAAAAGCCTCCAATTGAAGAATGTCCAGCACGCACCGACAATAAACAAGAACCTGTTGAGCGGGTCTCTCCTGTGTAGGAGTGGTTATAAGCTAGTTTTTGAGTCGAATAAATTAGTTGTGTCCATATTTGGGGTTTTTATAGGAAAAGGCTATGACAGCGGAGGCTTGTTCCACCTAAGTACCCTGGACTCTTGTTATAATTTGAATGTTGCTACTATTTTGAATAAAAATCTTGCTGATGTATGGCATTCGAGGTTCTGTCATGTTGGCTTTGATACAATTGATAGAATGTCCAGATCTGAGTTAATTCCTAAATGCGATATAGTCAAAAATTCTAAGTGCCAAACTTGTGTGCAAGCAAAACAACCTCGAAAGCCTTTCAAGGCATTAGAGTTTGAAAAGATTTTGACACCTCTAGATTTAATTCACACTGATCTATGTGAGATGAATGGTGTTTTGACTAAAGGAGGAAAAAGATGTTGTCTTATTTTTATTGATGATGCAACACGTTACTGCTATGTCTATTTGCTGAAAACAAAGGATGAAGCGCTTAACTATTTTAAGATATATAAGGCAGAGGTTGAGAATCAATTAGAAAGAAAGATTAAGAGACTTAGGGATGAAAGAGGAGGAGAGTATACCTCTATAGACTTTTCTAATTTTTGTTCTGAGCATGGGATCATTCATGAATTCACACCACCCTATTCACCACAATCAAATGGTGTAGCTGAGAGGAAAAATCGGACGCTTATAGATTTGGTGAATGCCTTATTACAAAGTGCTGGTATGCCTAACATGTGGTGGGGGGAAGCAAGCTCGATTGTAAATTTCGTGCTCAATAGAGTGATCACGAAAAGAAGCGGCATAACTCCATACGAGGCATGGAGGGGAAGAAAACGAGGATGTTTGGTGAAAGTCAATATTTCGGTGCCGAAGAAGACAAAGCTTGGGCCAAAAACAGTCGATTGCATTTTTATAGGATATGCTCAGAATAGTCCTGCCTATAGATTCTTGGTAGTTAAATCCGAAACTCCAGAGATGATAGTTGATACTATAATGAAGTCTAAGGATGCGTCTTTCTTTGAGGATATCTTTCCTATGAGACAGACTAGCAGCAGTTTAGAAGATGTGGATGTAGTCATTCCAGACTTTCCTCATTCTGAACAAGTTGAGAACATATCTCTGCGAGAGGATGATGTTGATGATAATAATTTGCAAGAGGCCAATGAGGAGGATAACAGTTTAGTCATCACTCCGCGCAGGAGTAAGAGACAAAGGGTTGAGAAATCCTTTGGAGATGACTTTATTGTATACCTTGTAGATGATGTGCCTAAAACTCTAGCTGATGCTTATGCATCTTCGGATGCAGAGTATTGGAAAGAGGCAGTCCGTAGTGAGATGGACTCCATCATGGCAAATGAGACTTGGGAAGTCATTGAACGTCCTGCTAGGTGCAAACCCATTGGATGTAAATGGATTTTTAAGAAAAAGATGAGACCAGATGGCACGATCGACAAATATAAAGCGAGGCTTGTGGCCAAAGGCTTTACCCAGAAAGAAGGTGAAGATTATTTTGACACATATTCACCCGTGGCCAGGTTAACCACTATCAGGCTGCTCATTGCATTAGCTGCTTCCTATGGTCTACACATTCATCAAATGGATGTAAAGACAACTTTTCTTAATGGAGAGTTGGAGGAAGAAATCTATATGGAGCAACCTGATGGTTTTGTGGTTAAGGGACAAGAGGGTAGAGTGTGCAGATTGTTGAAATCATTGTATGGTCTGAAACAAGCACCCAAACAATGGCACGAAAAATTTGATCAGACCTTAACATCTGCTGGTTTTGTTGTAAACGAAGCAGATAAGTGTGTTTATTATCGCCAAGGTGGGGGTCAAACAGTGATCTTGTGCTTGTATGTTGATGATATACTTATATTTGGGACTAACACTGCAATGATTGATGAGGTCAAATCATTTCTATCCTCATGCTTTGACATGAAGAATCTGGGAGAAGCAGATGTTATCCTGAATATTAAGTTGACAAGAAATGAGAATGGGATTATTTTAAATCAATCTCATTATGTGGAAAAATTATTGTGTCGCTTTGGTTTTGAGAATGCCAAAGTAGCCCCTACGCCCTATGATGCGAGTGTAAAATTAAGGAAAAATAAGGGCGAAGGGTTGGACCAATTGAGATTTTCACAAATAATTGGGTCTTTCTTGTACCTTGCTGGAGCAACACGTCCCGACATCTCTTTTGCTGTGAGCAAATTAAGTCGATTTACTTCCAATCCAGGAAGGATCATCGGGAGGCACTAGAGAGAGTGCTACGTTACCTAGTAGGTACAATCGCATATGGAATTCACTATACTGGTTATCCATCTGTACTAGAAGGATATAGTGATTCCAATTGGATCTCTGATGCGGATGAGATTAAAGCCACGAGTGGCTATGTATTTACACTAGGAGGTGCCGCAATTTCATGGAGATCATGTAAGCAGACCATTTTGACGCGGTCAACCATGGAAGCTGAGCTTGTAGCACTTGACATGACTATAGTTGAAGCTGAGTGGCTAAGAGAACTACTCATGGACTTGCCACTGGTAGAGAAACCAGTTCCTGCAATCCTTACGTACTGTGACAATCAAACAGTCTTGGCCAAGATAATGAGTGCTAAGGATAACATGAAGTCCTCGAGACATGTGAAGCGGAGGCTTAAATCTGTAGAAAGCTGAAAAACTCCGGAGTAATTGCTGTGAATTATATTCGCAGTGAGAAAAATCTAGCAGATCCCTTTACAAAAGGGCTTGCATGGACAGCAATATCTGTTGCAAGTATGGACATGGGACTGAGGCCCATTTAGTTGCAAAGTAATGGTAACTCATTTCCTCTGAAAGGAGATCCCTTATTTGGAAAATGAGAAAAACAAAGTTATTGTTGTAACAGGGAATAATTCATCTAAATTACCTATGTCCATAATGTGTACTCTCTTCTGTATGGAAGGCTGGCTATAATGCCTTAATGTGTTCTAGTGTCTACCGAGAGAAAAGGTATCGTCCTACAGGATACCTATAATGAACACACCTATGTGAGCTAAACTGTTGGGTCGCAGTTCATGAGAGTGGGGTGCTCTCTGGAAAGCTCATAAGAAGATCGGGGAGCAAGACCTTTAAAGCTCCGTTTAGACTTGGCGTTTTGGTAGCCTAGTACCAGATAGGTCTTCATGAGAAATCTGATGGCAAAAAGCTATGAATTCAAGGCTTAGTCCATTCACAAGTTGCTGGAAGATGGACCTTGTTGATCTAGCTGTAAGTTCAACCCGTACGGGAATTATGCCGAAAATCTGGTATATAAAAGTGGTTTAGAACAACAACTGCTTTAGAATTGGTGGGGGAATGTTGGAATTTGGCCCATTTTGTAAATTCTAAAGCATGCACAACAATAGTCCCGTATTGCTAAGTCAAGGAGAGGTTGCCTTGCTTAAATATGGGAGTCTCCTTTCTTAGCAAAAATAGATGCATGTGAGAGATAAGGAGACTATTGATACACGCACGTGCAGCCCGTGAATTATCGCGTGACTTGTGACTTGCGACGAGCGCGACGCGTACGTGTACAACAAATTGTTACATGTGCATTTTTTTAACATTTGTGCTGTGTTGATGGCGTTTCAGTTACTCCTTTTGATTGCATCAGTTTTTGCTACGTTATGATGGCAGTTTCTACTGCAATCAAATGGGCGGTTTCAGCCTGTTTAATGAGAGGGGAATTTGAAGCGCTTGATGGAGCCTATAACATCAGGAGACGTCTTGGTGGCTGCATGGTTCGAAACACAGTCACTTTACCTCCCACGCGTACGTTGTTCTGACCTCTAGCTGCTGCGCTTCGTCGACCTTCAATCTCGGCATGCACCGGGCTTGGAGGAAGCGGGATCTCCGAAACCACTACCGCGAGACTCCTGCACAGGGCGGCAATCAGGTTTTTGGGTAGCGTACACACGCGACCGCTTGGTGAATCTGCAACTACTTCGTCGACAAGTTCGTCATCTTCCTGCGCAAGAACTGTGAGTGGTTTCAATATGTGGCTTGTTAATTTGTGTTTTGTGTTTGCATCGTTCTTGATCAATATACTTTTTCTCAAATTTAAATCTGGACAGTACATAATTAGGCTCATTTTTCTAACAAAATCTAGGAGTGCGAGATCACCCGGAAGACTGGAAAACGCTTGTTGTCCCTCGTCTTTTGCTTCAATTCCCCCTAGAGAGGTCAACCTTAAGCTTGAGCTTGACCGTTAACGGGGGTAGAGAGGAGAACAACTGATTGGGAGATAGCAGCCTACGATGGAGGCCGTGATGGCCGTGATTCGCGTCCGCTTGAGCTCCGTCCTTGTTGTCCCCAAGTACCCAAATCAAGCTCGAGCTCCATTGGTGTTAGCCTCTAGTTCGATCAATACATGCACCAGCACCTACTCAAGCTCAAGGTCCTCTTCTGGTCAACACCATGCTTGCATACCTGCTCGAGCTCGAGCTCTGTCGGTGCTGGCACCAAAGCATTGGCTGCAGTGGTGATGGCAGCAGCTAGATTGCCTGAGAAAAAGATTTGAAGAGATAGCTGATTCAAATTGCAACAGAGAGAGATCTATATAGTCCGAGTACTAAGAAGGAACAAAAGTGTGTTAAAGTACTGACAAACTTAGCATCTATTATAGATAAAGTCGCGGAGAAGAAAATTGCAAGAAAACATATGCTTCAGAGGGTGGTCCAACATGAAACATTATCAGAAAAACTTAAGCACGGGATATCGTCACAGGACGAGATAATTAATAAAAAAACAAACGGTTACATGTACCTAATATCTTTATAGCCCCTGATGATGTGCTAGTGAGCCAGTGCTCTAGCGCTTGCCAGATAAACACCACCTTTTTCATGCGTTCACACCACTTTTTTTCACACACAATATCTATCACTAGCCATGCATGTGTTACATGCCTAGGCCGATAGGTCCACTTGACTAATTTTTGACAGGTAGACAATCCCCTTGGAACTTGTGTCATGCCTAATAGGTATCTTTGTTAGGCTATTTGTTAGAGCAAGTTTAATATATAGTAGAGCTCATTACTTACTATAAGTCAATCTTAGAGCTAAATGTATAACAGGTTAGCTACAAGGTTAGTTTTATTTTTTTCATCCTCTCTCTTTCTCTCATTGTGAATTTAATGCATATTTCTTGGAGATTGTGTTGAGCTAGCTCTTGCATGAGAGCCAACACTCCTTATTTTTCTTTATCTCTCTCTTCCACATAAGCACATAGTTTGCTTATAACTCACTATTATCCTTGCTCTTATGTATTCTTAGTGCCGGTCGTGGTATGGTTGGTACTAAGTATTATGATCTTTTAATACTTAGGTATTATATATAATATACAGAGGTACCGAGTCTAATATACACACTAACTTTACCTGTGTATTAGATCTACTACTTATGACTTTATACTCATATACTAAGTTTAATATGTATATGTATCAAACAAAATACCAAGGTATCATACATGTTATTGTAAGTACCAGGTCTGATACTTATATATATATATGATACCTAGGTATCAGCCATGGTACTCACTAGGTACCAGACAGACATGGTATCCACACGGTATTGTGTATGATACCTAGGTACCAAACATGGTACCCATATGGTATTGTGTATAGTACCTACATGTACCAGATATGACACCTATGTATGATACGTCTGAGGTACCAAACTTAGTATTTGTTGGTATCATGTCTTATACACACACTCAGGTATCAGGTATGTAACGTGAAAATATATGGAACATAATAGTTGATACTTATCAGGTTTCAACTATAATATATACGAGTACCAAATCTGATACCTAGGGTATCAGATTTGGCACGACGATATATACATAAGAGTTAATAGATTTACACTAGCGTACAGTAAGATTTAAATATAATTATATAGATGGCATTGACTCGTGGCACCTACACATCTTTCAATTGGATGGCCAAAAGGTACTAACACTTGTCAAGCAGAATTACTTTAGCTAGCGCAATGCTTCTTCAACTTCCAACATCTTCAGAGTGAATAAATATGTTCAATGCGGTATGAATGAGCTGATTTGCTAGGCTCCAATACCACTCATAATTTAATGTCGCTAGCTAGTATTAGACCTCTTAGAAGCTACAGTAGTAAATTTTTGTCCAGAGTGAAGTAGTACTAGAGTATACTACTGTACTACTAGGTTGGAATACAACATGTGACAACATGTGACTAGACCAATAGCTAGGCGTGTTAGGCTAGACAACTCTGTATGCATAATAGGCGTCTGACACATGTGGACAAGCAAGGAAAGATATGCTACGTGGAGTATTTACTTACGGCGTCGCATGAGGAACTCATCCGTACCATTAACTATTCCATCAGGCTAACAGAATCCCGTATTCTAACTACCCTCTTATATAAGTCAAGGTGTAATTCCCTCAACGTAATCCTTGGGCCAATTGGCGATCTGCGCGGATGAGCCTACTATATTGCGAGTATCATGGGCCTAACTCCTTAGAACAGTAGGCCATCCACGCGGAGGCCCAACTCCGAATGCCCGCGCTCCGTGCTTTCGTCTACATCGAATCAACGACTATTGGTCCAATCACTGGGCAACCTATTTATTATTGAAGCCGTTGCAAGGTCATCTCCGAATGAGATGCTTTTCATAAACATGGGGCAAAGCTATGTCGATCTCCCGAGACGTCACTGCCATACTTTCCCAGAGACGAAGACGCTCCTCAGACCACTCAAACACATTTGACACACGTGCATATTTTTCATTCGCGTGCCTTGTGTACACGTAAGTAGCTTGGAATTCACGCATTCTGATATACCTGCTTGCTCGTCGCACGTCGGATTATCCCAACTGAATCCCTGTTCAACCTATGCTGATTGCTAGGCACGGTACAACATGCATAAATGACTGAATTAATGCTAACCCTGTCCCAGCTCAGCTCCATTGATGAACTACGGTAGTATATCTGCCCTCAATATCACTCTGCTATAAATTAAGAGCCCACACCAGATAATCTATCGCATTTGTAGGCATCTAGCTAACGCCGGAGGCTAACCGGCCGGGCTAGCTAGCTAGCTGCTTGGCCTGCGGCGAAGATCTAGACATGGAGGAGAAGCCGCAGCACGGCAGCTTGGGCGGCTTGGTGGCCAGCGTGAGGGAGGCGTACGAGAGCGGTAGGACGAAGGAGCTGGAGTGGAGGAAGGCGCAGCTCGGGGGCCTCATCAGGATGATCACGGAGGAGGAGGACGCCATCTTCGACGCGCTCCACGACGACCTCGGCAAGCACCGCGTCGAGTCCTTCCGAGATGAGGTGGCCTCGCTCGCCGTGGCAACGCTTGTTATATTATACTAGGTTAAACCCCAGGAGTTTCCTACGATAATAATAAGTAAAACTAATACGTAATACGTAAGGTAAGATAGTTTAAACAATATAAAATTTACATAAATATAAGGTGATACGATTTAAATTTAAATAGTATATAGAATGATGATTCAAATATAAAAATAAAATGATGTGGCTATTATGAAAGAATAAAAGAAGAATAATTTAAATCATGCATCCAAGGGCTAAAAAAGATTAATATGATAAGATTTAATAAGAGAAAAAAATAAGAAGAGGGATAATCTGAACATAAATTAATTATCTAAGGATTAAAAATAATTGATGTGATATGACTTAATTAGAGAAAAAAGAAATAACATTACGGGTGAGATAGGATATTATAAAAAAATAATGTAGAGATATATTGAAATATTATGTGAATTATGTGGGATGATTTAACATGTTTACATTTTAAATCTCTAAAATTTAATAAGTTATAAAATTATAGATAATATAACATATTTGCATTATGCTTAAATGTAATAATTATTAGTGTATGATGATGAGATATCTTTTGCATGTTAAGTTTTAGGAATTAGTGATTGTTAGTGGATGATAGTGAGATATTTTTACATATTAAGTTTTAGGAATTAGTGGTTGTTAGTGGATGATGATGTGATATTTTTTTATATTAAGTTTTAGGAATTAGTGGTGTTATAAGTTTATAGTAAGAGAGGATGAACCGATGATATGATCTGCCTATTCGGTTTAAGCTCTGGTTTATGTTTTTTTTTTCTCGTCCACAGATTGGGGTTCTTGTCAAGTCCTTCGAGAACACGCGGCAAAACCTCAATAAATGGGCTGCACCCGAGAAGGCAAGCTCTTCGGCTCTTCCTGCAGAGATATTTTTGTGCTACTTGAGAAAGGCTTTTCGTGAAGAGATTTTTTTTCTATTAAAAATTTTGGTACATCAAGACAGCATATCAAATTTTATAAAAATGTGATACCTTTTTAAAAAAAGATGGGAAAATTATCCATGTGATATCTAGCAACTCCACCTAGTAGTTCAACACAGTAGTGCCTTAGAATGTACAGTCAATTTAAAGCTTTAAAAAAAAATAAGTAAATACATTATTATTATCAGCCATTACTAGATTTATAGTTTCAAATAACTTTATTTTAATGTTCTTTATGAATATATATTTTGAAAAATAATTAATAGTCAAACAAGCACATTCCTTATGACAAAAAAACGGAGAAGGGATATGTTAGTCTCCAGGTGAAATATATGCTTCTACAAAAATTAAGACCGGCCGCCACTTTCATTTGTTACACTGACTCGATACTTGGGGCTTTTGTGGGTGCAGGCTCATGTGCCGCTTATTTCATTTCCATGCAACGCTCTGGTCGTGCCGGAACCAATCGGAGTTGTGCTCATTTTCTCATGCTGGAATCTCCCACTAGGTGAACTCGCCATTTGACCCATTCATCATTGTCAGACTCCCTGTTTTTCATCAAGGAAGTTTATTAGTTGTCGAGCAAATCATTTTTGCCTGATCCTACCCTGAAGTATAGGAAACAGTTTAAATAATCCCTAAAGTGATTTTCATAAAGGAAGTATACATGACTTTATTCAACATGGTTCAAATATCCTAATTTTTTACAGCCTTGAAGTTCACAATGGAAAGTACTTAACATCAGCAAGAGTTAAAAGGTTACTCAAGGACCGTGATCTTCTTTTCGATGGATTCCCAAAATAAAATGGTCCACAAGCTTATTGAATGCCTAAAAGGACGACATGTATGTTTGGATTAAAACTGCACAGTAATGCCCGTACTCGTGAGTTAGCCTTTAAAGCTGTCCGGTGGCAACATACTTCCTCCATTTCAAAATTAATAAATTTAGAGATAATCCAAAAAAATCATTGATAACCAGCTAAATCTAAAAAAAGTTATCAACAAGTATGAGTTTCATGAAATACCATCGTATAAGTAACTTTGTCCCAGAAATATCATCACCGTTAAAGTTCCGTTAAGTACTATAGGATGAAAAACAATATAGTTAACAACGCGGGATGTATGGAAACCTAACGGTAACGATATTTCTGAGATAAAACCTTTTGTATGATGGTATTTCGTGGAACTAACACTTGTCGATTTCTTGGATTTGGGTGTTTATCCATATTATTTCTTGTATTATCTCATAAATTTAAGATAAGATATGGTAATTCTAGTATTAATATTGTCGCATCCCGTAACAAATTTTGATCAGATTCTTTTAGGGTAGAGATAGTATTTTCGTCTAATATAAAGTACCACTTGCAAGTTAATGAAAAAAGTTCCATCGGTCTCACACTGGTTGGTTGGTGAATTGATCACGTCCGTCACAGTAAAGATCATAAACATATTGTCTTGACCGCTTTTGAGAGCTACGACATCCAAAAAAATCATTCCTACTTACTCACTCCGTCCCAAAAAATAAAAGCAAACTCCATATATGCATGTTCAGATAAACAACTAGGGTTTGCTTTTTTTTAACAGAGGGAGGACATATGTAAGAGTTAGAGTAAAGCAAATTGTCCATCTTTCTCTGTGATCTTAAGCTTTTAGGTTAATTTAGCTGGTGCATACAACTCAACAAGTAACAAATGCACCAGTGTCTAGCAATTGTGAATTTCATATTATCTCATCACCCTATTCATGACCATAATTCACATAAGTTATTATGGAAAATAGAAACTATGTTACCACTTTTTATGAAAAGTAGAAGCTTATAATATCACTTGTTGGAAGAAATAGATGTAAAAGAGACATGTTGTTTTACGCAAAGTTGCAAAACCTAAACGATACTGATCCCACCTAGTATCCTAATTTTACTAGTATCTCGATATTACTATTCATTTGACACGATCTTACGAAATCTTAGATAGTATCCCGATACTAGGATCCCTACGATACTACCAAATATTATTTAAAATAAGGTGGATTGAAAATAATTTGAATAAATATGCTCAAGTTTACATAAAAACAATTAAAATAATCAAAATCAATATTATATACTTTAGTTTATACAACATTTTATATAATTTATATAAAAATATATATACTTTCTAAAATTTGATGGTATCCATCCCGATACTATGATACTACGAATTAGAAAACGATTCTGACTAGTATCTCGATATTGATTACCTTGGTTTTACGTGAAAAACCCCTCCAATATGGAGAAGGAAAAAAAACCACGGGAGATAAAATCAACTACGACGGTTCAGGGTTTGTAAAGGGTGGCTCACAACTATAGACACGGATTGGACTAGTCTCGAGGACTAATATTTGAGTCATTATCGAACATAACCAAACACTCTTGCTATTTGTTTCAGCTGTCACAGTCAATCATGTACTTTGCATGTTCTCAGTGCTCAGTGCTCACCATTGCATGGCATGCCGTCTACAGGCTTAGCTCTGGAGCCACTCTCCGGGGCCTTAGCGGCCGGCAACGCCGTTGTTCTGAAGCCCTCCGAGCTCGCGCCGTCCACTGCCGCGTTCCTCGCCGCCAACCTACCGAAGTACCTGGACGCCATGGCCGTGAAGGTCGTGCAGGGTGGGCCGGAGGTAGGAGAGGAACTCATGGAGCACAGATGGGACAAGGTCCTTTTCACCGGTAACTGCAACACACTGTGCTAAGCTCAACTCGGCTCTGAAATTCAGTTCACCGTTATTGACTGTATTTATTGTGATGGCCATTTTGTCCCCAGGGAATGCTCGTGTAGGGCGCATCATCATGACGAAGGCAGCGAAACACCTGACGCCGGTCGCGCTTGAGCTCGGCTCGAAATGCCCGTGCATCGTTGACTGCATTGACAGTAAGAGGGAGTGTCAGGTGTGGCGTTCTGTACTTCACCAGTTTTCTGTTCTGACTTCTAGATACTCCGTTTCAGATTATAAGTTATTTTAATTTTGATCAAAATCAAACTACTTTAAATTTAACTAAGTTTGTAGATAAATATAATAATATTTACAACGCCAGATTAGTCTCAATAAATCTATAATTAAATATATTTTCATAATATATTTATGTAAGATTTAAAATGTTATTGTTTTTTCTACAAACTTGGTTAAATTTAAAATAGTTTGACTTTGATCAAAATGACTTATAATCTGAAAGGGAGGGATTATATACAATGCCTAGTTGGAACTTATCTAATAATGCCTTGATCACACAGGTTGCCGTAAATCGGACAATTGGGGCGAAATGGTCTACTTGTGCAGGTCAAGCTTGCATCGCCATCGATTACATACTTGTCGAGGAACACTTTGCACCGTTCCTGGTCTGGTTCACTCTGAAATCTTGGGTGATTCTAGTGCCATTTCGCCAAATGAGTCTTGTAGCGCGTATCTGACGGATACTGTTTCTTGTGCATGTGTGCTCTCTGAAGATCGAACTGCTCAAATCTACACTCAAGAGGTTCTTTACCGAACCAGAGTACATGGCTCGCGTCCTGAACGAGAGGCATTTCCATAGGTTAAGAAGCCTTCTGGAGGACCATCAGGTGAAATCCTCCATTGTACACGGCGGCAACGCTGACCCCAAGACCCTGTAAATTAACTCCAAGTCTCCAACCTTTACATTCCTACACAATAGTTTATATAGAATTCCGGTGTATCATGTTGTGTTTCTAACTGTGCAGGTGGATCGAGCCCACCATCGTGCTGAATCCGCCGCTCGACTCCGACATCATGACGGAGGAGATATTCGGGCCTCTGCTCCCAAGCATAACGGTACGAGTCGACAAAGATCGCAGCTATTCTTGACTGAACCAAAGCACATCCCACGCATCTGGGCGGAAAAAATGCCACTTCTGTTTGCAGGTAAAGAAGACGGAGGACTGCATCGCGTTCCTGAAACCGAAGCCCAAACCGCTCGCCATCTACGCCTTCACCAACGACGAGAAGCTGAAACAGCGGATCCTCGCAGAAACGTCCTCCGGGAGCGTCACGTTCAACGACGCGATCGTCCAGGTAAAGAACACAAGAGACGTTTTCTGATACACTGCAGTAAAAAGGGAAAAAAAGAAAAAAAATGCAGTGGCGTTTTCTGATGCTTATCTGTTGCTGTCAATCGATCTGTGCGTGCAGTACGGGCTGGACAGCGTCCCATTCGGCGGGATCGGGCAGAGCGGGTTCGGGCAATACCACGGCAAGTACTCGTTCGAGCTGTTCAGCCACAGGAAGGCGGTGCTCAGGAGGAGCCTCCTGGTCGAGTTCATGTTCAGATACCCGCCGTGGGACGAGTACAAGATGGGGATGCTGCGGCGCGTCTTCAGGTACGACTACGTCTCGCTCGTGCTTGCGCTGCTCGCCTTTTGGCTGCTCGGCATAAGGCGATGACGGATCGATCAGTCGTTCGCGGTGTACGTTGGTTCATAAAATGTGTAATCGTGCCATGCGGCCAATGCATATGCCGGGGCACTATTTTATGGGATATTTATTTATTTATTTCCAAGAAAAGTGCTTAAAATTACTTTACTAAACTCTAAAGAATAACTTGTTAGTGCATTGCAATATTGTATCAAACAGTTTGATCATCGAATACATTCCGATTCATGTGCTTTGTCATGATTTTTCCACTCCCGCACGTTTTATTGGCACCGCCAGAAGACGAGGCAAACAGGTGTCAAATCTTGAATTCAAGTTTCAGCAATAGTTTTAATGAGTTTGCCTGGCAGTTTTTATAGTCTTCAACTTTTCATGACGTTTTGGGACATGTTTACAGGAGTTCTGTTTCAGATTCAAAATTCATCACTGAAAGTCAACTAAATTCAAGTACTTACACAAATCGTAGCCGCACTACCTATTATTGATAGTCGTTGTAAAATACAAGGGGAATTAATAACTTATAAACACAAAGTCACAAACAGTGCAGAGCCGGCACAGCAGTTAATATATCCGCTTGACAGATGAATCGCAAACATAGAAATTGTTGTCACAACACTTCCATGCAAAAAAAACTGCTGGAGCTGCAACATTCTGTTAAGAATCCTGTGTAAAGAGAAGACGGACCCCTTCTCATAAGGAACACCCACATGTTAGCCATACGAGTATTTGATAGTCTTCACTACAGATCATCGCTGTGATTGGCTATTTCCAAGAAGTTTCTGAAGCTGTCCATTAGAATGAGCATTTGCTGTATCTGTAATATTCAGCAAGCAGATTGTTGATATGTATGGAAGGTTACATGCTTACATAGAAACAACAGTGAGCATAAAACACTAACCATCTGAGCCACCAACGTGCTGGCCATTCACGAACACCTGTGGCACAGTATGACGGCCAACTAGGTCTAGAAGAACACTTTGAATTTCTCTACCATCCTCTGCATAGCATGTATAGAGTACTATTAACTTCAAGCTGTAAAATGAGTGACAATTGCAATTTGATTCAAGCTCCATGAGACCAAAATGATTACCTCGGAGATCTAGTTCAACAATATAAGGATTCTCCTTGAGATCTCTAAATATACGCTTAGCACGCATAGAGTACCTAGAAGAACAGGAGTAAAGAGGCATTCGACAAGAAGGTGTCAGGAGTGGTACAGTTACAGGAGAATTCATTAGTCGTGCCATATAAAGTGTTTAGAATATTTCAAGGAGAACAAAAGATCTAGTAACTCAAGACCACTCAGTCTTCGACTCTTTTCTTAGAATTCAGAATTCATCGTTAATTTGGTATACAAATACAATCATGCAAATTTCAACAATGAACCTGCATCCTTGTATTCACTTTCTATGGTCTTACAGTTAAATGTCTTTTAGTTTTGTTATATCAAAAGAACATGAAAATATCCCAACAATGAGCTTCAAAATTTTCTCCCCCACCAGATGGTTTGTTTCAATAATAGGAAGGAACCATGTTACAAATTAATATGCTAGGGTAACACACGTACACTGCATATAAACACATGTACACCACATTTTTCTACTAATTTGTGGATTATAGCTCAACTGTAATACACCTTAGGAGTGAGATAAATATGCAAGTATTAAAATAGCGCGTGTGTCTGGACACATGCGTAGACAGAGCTTGTTTACTACTCCATCAAAAACAACTCGTTGCTACCCAAGAAACAAGCCAATTAATGCCAGTTGATTTGAGAGTACTAACTAGTTTAACCACATGGTACTAGTACACAATAGTTTATGAGTCCACAATTGCCGTTCCTAGCACTCCAGTAGGATAATCTCAACCTATAGCTTACCTTACACCATATGTTACAGAAGCACAATGTGCAGTCCGCACACAGCAATTCGATTAGGATACCCCCTTCGTATTAAGACTTTTGTATTGAATCGGTAAGTCATTGTCAAAGTACTGGTCAAACCTTTTTGTTTTGTTTTCAAGACTCAACAAAAATCTGTAAAGATCTTTCGAAAAAATGTAAGGAAAACATACCTGAAATACATTCCACAAAATTCACCGAGTACATGACTTTGTACTGCCCAGAGGGGGTGCAGTGGGGACTATACTATATCATAGAGTTAGATCTAGCAAACCAAGGCATAGCTGGATCGATTCAACAGTTTTTAACGACTGCTACAGAAGATAAAAACTACTCCTACATGGGACAGTTTGGCTAATATTTTCAGTTCTAAGCAAACAAAAGGGTCAAATTCCGTCAAATAAAACTATCCGACCACAGTTCGCAAGCTCAATTTAACTTAAATTAAGCTATTTCTCAAAATCGGGGGTCCAATTGCAGGGCAAATGTTCCTAATTCGCACTACACCATCTAATGCACAATAAATCCACCCTAATTCACGGTATATGAACCCGTTCTTAGTAGTAAAGCTGCACCGCGACAGCACAAAGGATTCCCGGGATCTCCACGCTGCGGCATCTACTCCTGCCAATCCTCATCATCAAGCACACGCACATCCCCCCCCCCCCCCCCCCCCCACACACACACACAAACAATAAAACCCCAAAATCTAACCAGAAAAAAAACAGGTGAAAGGAGCTGTATAAAGGGGTGTCCTGGAGGGCTTACGGGCAGTAGGTTTTAGAGAAGATGGTGATGCGGTTGGAATAGATGGCGTTCTGCACGAAGGCCGAAGGGGAGCGCGTCGCCGCCGCGGGGTCGGCCACGGCGAGGAGGACGAGGAGGAAGACGGCGACGGAGACCGCCGATCTCGCCTTCGCCGCAGCCATCTCCCCCTCGATTTCGATCGATTTCGACGTGTGGACTGGGGAGATCTTTCCGTGGTGGTTTCGCTCGCTCGCTTCTGTGTCTGCTGCTTTCGGGTGCTAAATTGCGGGCAATGGCCCACTTCTTTCGACAATAACATCATCCGCTTGGGCCCATTGGGTTTCCGGACCACTATTTAGACTGAGTTCCTTCCTGAATTTTTTTATTTTTAATTTTTTTTAATATTTACAGAAATGTTATAGCACTGAAATTATTTGCAGAAATAGATCCTGCCGTCCTCCACTTGGACGGCAAGGTAACGTGGCACACGGCGCCGTATGCGCATTTTGCGTTTACGTCCCTCGCCGCCCTCTGCAAGGGCGGCAAGGTGGCTATTTTGCATTTAGCCCCTTGCCAACAGGCCTTAGTGCAGTGATCTCTAATTGAGGACCCATGCCACCCTCTGCAAGGGCGGCAAGGTGACTATTTTGCACTAGGTCCCTTGCTGGCAGGCCTTACCCATTTTTTTACAATGAGGTAAGCTTTGTTGATAACACTTAAAAAGTTCTTTGTTGATAAAGCTTGATGATAATATTTTGAAAATTCTATTGAAGTCGGTTGTTTTGCAATTTCATATTTTAAGTAAGAGTTGATGTTGTAACTTATTTGTGGTATTAGTGTACAAAATTGATATTGTCCTATCGTAGTCTCGGTCGTAGAAACATTATATGCACTAAAACAAGAAGAATTATGTCACGTAAATAAGTACTAGTACAATTTGAACAGAATACATCTGGTTCCATTGCGGTTACATAGATGAGATTAGGTTCGAACTAGAAGGAAGTTAGTGCAAGAGTTGAACATGACGACGATATAGTAATGGGACAACGAAACATGACAATATATATTTGAGTAAGGTAAGTTGCCCGATAATAGCTAACCCCTACGTAAGGATCCCTCTCCCCTCTCAAATTGTGATTTAGTAAATCTGTATTGCTCTAGCAATTCAAGCTGCACCACATGGGAAGTTGGATCACTTAGAACATTTTTGGTGTCTATCCATTGCTTGTATTGACATCTTCTTGGCGGTTCCTGGGAGAAACGAAAGATGTGAAGCGAACAAAGTTAGTGAATCTTGTGATAAAAATAAGGATTCATGATAATCAAAATATTTTTACCATGAAATCGTCGTCTAGAATATTTGGCAAACAAAGAACCTCTGACCCAAAGTATTAGGCTTTATGGAACGGAGAACCTGACAACGATCACCGCATCTGCATTTTGGACGGGCTTCCCATGGAGGGAGTGCGCCTGTTAGCGCTCGCCAATCGCACTGTTGTTCACGACGTTGTCGTTCGTAAGCTGCCTTTCTCTGCAAGTATTGCTCAGTACTTTCTGATGAGAAATACCAGCGTCGTTCTTGTAAACAAGTGGTCAGGTCGAGAACGGGATTTTCTGTATCGACCCACTCGGTGTATCCACAAGTCGTAGCGCGGGTCTGACGAATAGAGTAGAATGAAGAATAAATAATCGCTCATGAAAACTGAATAAGCATATGCAGAGAATGAAATACCTCACGGTCATAGTTAGGGCACCTAAAAAAGCGCCTTCCTCGAATGTCTGGATTCAGCGAACCCATTAGTTGGCATCGGTCACCGCAAAGGCAGAGAGGCCGCTAGCACCAAGGTGGGAATAGGTATGCACAAGGATCGCTATGCCAATTGGGATCCTCAACGCCCCGGCGTCTAGCCATTGCCGAAAGCTGGTGGGATGAAGGGTTGTGCTAGCGCTTGTTGAGTACATAGATGAAGAAATTTTGTGCTGCATCGCTTGTTATGTAGGCACCAAAATCGCAATGATAACCTTGACATGTCTACATCATGGGGCACGGTGGGTCGGCCTGATTGCCGCCGAAAGTAAGAGTGGACGTATGCGGATGTATACCCTACCGCCCTATATAGGGCGGAATAAGGCCTTCCACCCTTTTAGAGGGCGGCATGGTGCCGAAAGTAAGATTGGACGTATGCCGATGTGACATGGAAGATTTGACGTTTGTGGAAGTGTGAAGGCGTGAGCAGCCATTCCGCAGTCGTATTGCACGCGAATAAAGGAGGCTGCATCGGTGCAGCCGAAAGTACTCGTGCATGTGCCGAAAGGGATCGTACTTTTGTAAAAAGTAATGACGAAGTTTAGGAATGCGAACCCCGAATATGAACAACGTATTCAGTCTACAAGCATATAGTACTAGCATGTCAAGATAATAAAAAAACAGAAGTATGCTCTACTGCCCTGCCCCGTGCCGCGACCCTGCTTGGTCCTCCGGGCCTGTGCTCGCACGTGGTCCTTGAAGTACGTGAAACGATCTGGTGGAACAACACGGGTTAGCACGAGGGTCTCGGAGCGAAGTGTAGGGCGACTGCTCCTGCGTATGCACCGGTGGTGCGCCTCCCAGCTGTGAGGGACCGAGGACGTCCTCTGTCGGCTCCTGGAAGTCGTAGTCCCTGAGGTCGAAGTGCGTGATGGAAGCCCACCGTGCTCTAACGATGTCCCGGCAGGACCTTGCCACGATGTGCCAGTCGCCTGTGACGAAGTCCCGGCGTCCTGCGAGAATGGCGTAGACAATGAGGCCGACGCACCTGCCTGGGATGATGACCCTGCAGCCTGCCAGAAG
This sequence comes from Oryza punctata, assembly GCA_000573905.2. Taxonomy (NCBI): domain Eukaryota; kingdom Viridiplantae; phylum Streptophyta; class Magnoliopsida; order Poales; family Poaceae; genus Oryza; species Oryza punctata. The sequence continues at coordinate 30,891,291 of CM002489.2, read as the reverse complement.
TGGGCGGCCTGCGTCGTCCCGAACTGAGTGAAGCCTACACATAAATTGCATATCAATTGATTATCGATACAGTGTTGTTTTTTAATACCTGTGGGGGGCATGTACAAATAAACCTTGAGTATACGTACCTTCGAAGGGAGGGGGTGTCGGCCTAGGAACGTGCGCAGCTGGACGAGGAGTAGTCGATCGGGGTTGAACCTATGGTGCTGCATCTACCTGAGCAACGTCAGCAGCACGGCAGGTGAGCGCACGGAGAATCGACCGCATCGAGTCCCATATCCGCGTGTACGTCGACAGGTGCTCGTCTACACCCACCTCAATCCCCGCGCCTAACCGTTGGATCACCGTTGATGCATCAACGACAACCATGATGCACTCAACGACCTGCACGGTAAATTTGTACGTAAATATTCGAAACATTTGACCAACAGAAAGGCTTAGGAGGCAATGGTGCGATCTAGGGTACTCACAACACGAGCGAAGTCCTGGTCGTGGTGCCTGGTGTAGAGGTTTCTGGTGCTCGCGGCGTGGGCCTGTTGCTCCATGGGAGTGAAGGTGACCCTAGTACGGGTGCGTGGCTGGTACCAGCGTAGGTACGCCTGGTACCCCTCCTCCATGTGTGGCTCTCTCGCGTGGTCCACGACCTCCTCAGTTGCGAGCAACCAGTCATCGACAAAAGGCCCCAACTTGGCGGGCCAGTCGCCAGCTGACTGCTGACCCTTGCGCGAGTACTTGCAAATTAATGTATCGTATTAGTGCGAATGACAGATAAAGCAAATTATTGTGTAGAGGTAGATGTTAATGCAACATATTAAAGCGTAGTAAAATCACTTACCGGTGAATGGTAGCTGTGATGCTTGTCGGAAACGGTACTGGAAAGGACTGACGGAAGCCGAACTGCTACATCACGCGGTAAGGTGTGTGAGGCTTGACGCAGATGTCGAAGACCATCGGAACCGTAGTCATCCAGTACGCCTGGTCCCTCGTGCAGAGTGTGGACAGGCCTAACGGCGCACGACCGTGTGTAACCGTTGCACTGTAGGGCTCCCACACTACGTCGGTCGGCAGAAGGCGGTCGAACTCCATAACAAACTCCGCGTACGACCGCCTAACCTGGACGTGAGCCCATCAGCGCTGTAATACAATAAGGTCGATGTGACGTACGATGAACATAACAATAGTAGTCTAATATCAACGAGTACTTGCGACGTACCTGACGTCGGCACCATAGAGTACCCATCGTTGGGTAGTCGACCGCCGGTCTGTTCTCGTACAACGATGCCTCGTACGGGTGGTGGTCCACAAGGGGGCGGCCAATCGCAATCCTCTCAGCCACCCAAAGAGAAATGAAGAGAGGGCACCCACCGAAGATCGTGCCATGGTTCATCTTGGTGCAAGCCTCGCAGAGGCCACGGTACTGAGCCGCCAGCAACCCGGGACCCCAGCTCCACTGAGGCACCTCGCTGACCACGGCGTCGGCGATGCTCCTGGCGTAGTGCACGAGACCCTTGCCGACCGTGTGCCCGTGACCGCCACAGAACATCACCCACCCAAAAAGCCACAGTAAGTACGCCTCCAAACAACGGCTGAAGGAGTACTCGTTGGCCTTAGCCTGTAACTGGTCGACCTGCAAGCGTTGGATGAAATGTTAGGCACCTTACGACTTACATACATAGTACGCTAGTCATTTCAGGTAGAAAAAACTCACAGTGAACTGAAGCAGCCACCTCTTCGTAGCCCGGTGTTGCTGTGCTGTTGCAACGGCTCGAGCGGGAGAGCTGGTGCGCGCTGTACAGGTGCGAAATGAGCCGTCAGATCATCCTTCCAGTTCACACCCGTGTCAACTGGCCCGACAGCGGCTCCCGTGAGCGGTAGCCCCAACAAGTACGTGATGTCCTATAGGGTGGTGGCTACCTCACCGCACGGTAGGTGAAAAGTGTGCGTCTCTGACCTCCACTGGTCGACCAAAGCTGCTAGGAGGGACCTGTCCTCATCCCAGTGTCTGGTCGGGTCATCGTCGCTGGTGACGGCCTCCACCAGCCGAGACAACGGTAGGAGGCCGACCTCACGCAACCTGCAAAAGCAAATTTATATGTCATTTAAAAAATTAGCACAGTGAAAAAATCTAAAAAAATCACACAATGCAAAAATTAACATAGCAAATCCATACCTCCCGACGAAGAAATCGTAAACCTGAAGTCGCTCGCGTGATGACCGTGGTCGGAACGTCCCAAGCTGAGCCCCCTCCACCATAGTAAGGTAAGACCGGTGGCAGTTATCTATCGCCGGATCCAACAACTCAGGTGTGTGCTAATGCGCCATCTCTGCAAAAAAAAATGTGTTACATGTTAGGGCAAGTAAGAAGGTAATAATATAATCGTAAAAATAAGTTATCTAAAATGGAAGAATACTTATAGAAACATCACAAAGTACATGTTATTTATAAGATAACTTACATATGAAAGGGTCACATAACGAGAATTAAAAAACAGACAACAAAATTACAAGCCACGAAACATAAAGACATTACATGCCGAAGTCTAACAAGTGATTCGCAACACAACACAATGCCATAACATCAATAAGTTCGAACGAAATTACTTGCAAAGCCTTTTGCCAACATAGAACACACGAACTACACCACGTAGCCAGACGTTCCACGAGGACATATAGGACGGGGTCGACTTGAAGTAGTGCCTTCACCCGTAGGGCGAGCTCCATCTGCTGTTGATCCTGATATTCCTGCCTCCGCCGCACTTGGTTTTTCCTTGTCTTTAGGACAGTACTTGTAGGTGTGGCCACGTTCATCGCATTTGCTGCACCGCTTCACCCTGCCTGCCTCCGACTCGTCCATATCATTGCGGATGCGACAAGTCTTTCTCCTTCCAGCCTTGTCTCGGATTTCGATGGATTAGCAATATTGATTATCGGATCGTTAATCTGTGTGAACTCCCGAACTATACCAAAGCCATAAATCTCGCCACTCCATGTGTGATATATTGCTTGCTTAGAGAAGTATTGTGACACATATACTCCATCTTGGATGCCACACTCCGATGCCACAGCAATGACATGGGTGCATGGCCTGTGAAGCAGCTTCGTCTTTCTACATGAGCAATAACATGTGCCGTCGGCTTTGAGAACACACTCATGCTTTACTCTCTTGCGGTAGATACCCCTTCCTGCCTTATCTTGGTAGAGTATCTCAAACCTGTATTGTTGGGTACCTTGCACTAGAGTTTGATGTTTCATGACCTTTGTACGCCACTATGCTAGCTTTTTCTCCATAAAAGTTCCAAATAAAATGTTGTTGCTCGGTATGGAGGGAAGAACTGCTTGGAACCGCTTCCTAAAATACCTACATGTCCCATGTAAAATGAACTCCAGTATACCAACTAGTGGGAGTCCACGGACACCGCGCATCACCAAATTGTAAACTTCCGCCAAATTTGTTGTCATTATACCATATATAGCACCACCTGTGTCATAAGTCTTGGCCCATTTCTCTTTTGGCTCATTCTCAATCTATTGAGAAAATTTCCGAATCTGCTCTCCAGTTCTTCTAACCAATGTTGGACTATCTGTTGGGAGAGCTCCGAGTGCTTGAGGAGGGTCAGGAACGGCAGTCGCTGGTCTCGCTGCACGCTGATCACTGCATTTGCCTGTCAACTCGTATAACCTCTTACAAAGCTCATTGATTTTTTTTCTCCTGGTTCTGATTGTATAGCCTCTTGAACATGTTCATCAGCTCCTTGTTCTTGAATTGCTTGAAGAAATTAGCTCCCATATGGCGCATGCACCACCTACTCTGTACATCTTCCCACTCACCAGGGTATCCTCTATCCATACTCCCAAATTTTAACTCTTGTATCGCTCGAAGCATACCGGCATGCCTGTCATGTATTAGGCACACATTGGGCCTCATACCAACAACTTCTTTTTTAACCAGATGGAGGAACCAGTACCAGCTGTCGGTGTTCTCACTCTCAACAAAAGCAAATGCCAAGGGCAATACCTGATTGTTCTCATCGACCCCAATTGCTGTTAGTATCTGACCCCGTTACTTCCCGGTCATCTTGCGTGCATGTAGAGCTAAGAACGCTCTTTGCAGCACAGTCTTGCTAGGATGTTCAATTGAGGGGAATGTCTTTGTCGGAGGATAAACTCCGTAGCGGGGGACTGTGCAGACCCCCTTTTTGAGTTCGGCCCAGGGCGCGGAAGAGAGGCCTTTCCAGGTTCGGTCCCGGTGGCGCCGGTGAGAATCAAAGATCGTGAGAGAGAGGGCAGTGACACACAAGCAAGTATACAGGTTTGGGCCGCCGATGAGGCGTAATACCCTACTCCTGTGGGGTGGACTATCTGTGTGAGTTCTTTGCTCTCAAGAGTTGAACTCAGCTAGGAACAAGCCAAGGGGAGGAACTCAGAGAGGCCGAACCCAAAAAATCCCCCTTTCCTCTAGGCCTGGGCCTCCTTTTATATCTCAAGGGGACACCGCATGGGCCAGATAGGCTATACCCTAGAGAAAAGGTGTAAGCTACTTTACAATTAAGAGTCACACTGTGGCTTGTGACCGAAATCTTCCATTCCTGTAGCACCGGCATGACTCCTGTCAGGCCGCCCATCATGCGGAATGACGCTGCACGTCATTCTCCATTAAACGGCTGAAAGCTTACTTGTCCAACCGTAGGCTGTGCGATGCGCCAGGTGATTGGACCTGACGCACCAACTCCGGTAAGGTATGAGAGCCGGATCGGCTCTCATAATCTTGACGTGACTCATCGGGAAGCGTAACGTACCTACCGGGCGTGCGCCGGCATGCGCGGTACTGTACGCTATCCCATCAGTCATTTGGACCGGTCTCACGCTGGTCGGCCGACCGTGACCGGTGTCAGATATATGCGTGCACGTCATTCCGTATTAAATACGGCGCGCGCGTGGCGTAGGCACACTACGCTCGCGCCGCAATTAATGACGGTAGGTGAGCGCTGAGAGTGCTCGCCTACTTCATTATACGTGGCAACAGCCCGAGGGGGTCGGGGGAGCCCGACCCCCATCGAGCTATCCCCCGAGGGGGTAGCGTGTCATGAGAGGGCGGTTGCCACGTCGCCCTCGGGCCCGCTCCCCCCTAGGGGATGGCCACGTGGGCAGACGAGGCCGCCTCAGACCCAAAGTCGGCATACCCCTGGGCCCAAGACACCGACAGTCTTGATTGCACAAGAGCTCCCAGGTTTTCTTTGTTGGATAACGGATAGCAGACGTGGCAAATTATCATACGAGGCTTCATAAGTTCCAAATCTCATCTCTATTATTTTCTGTTTGGCCCTCCACGCCTTGGCATAGCTAATAGTATACTTGAATTTCTCTTCGATATGTCGGATTATTGACTTTGGATTATATGTCAGATTGTCCACGACGTGCGCATACATCTCAGATGCAACAAATGCACATGTAATATTCCTGTGGTATTTCTGAACACCAAGTAGATAACATGTATGCTTGGTAACGACTGACACTGTCTAGTAATCCTTCCATTTTCCCTTATAAGCGTGCACTCTCCAAGGACACCCATCTTTTTCCTTAACACACCTAACTTCATATTGTGACCGGTTAGATTTGGCAACCCAAAACTCTCTATGAAGTGACACTGCAAAATGCTTCACCGCCTCCTTCATGTCTTCTCCATTACCATAGCTCGCTCCCTGAATAACCACTTTCTCTTTGTACTCCCATCTCACATTTTCCCCTTCAGAGACGACCAGACCGGAAAAATCATCACTAGCCCATTCAGCTATATTAATATTGTTCTCATCATCATCTAAAGAATCATCTTCCTCTACACGCTCGTTGTCAGAATCCTCTCTTTCCATTTCGTCCACAATGGCACCGACAGTCTCCCCCTCATCAGCCACTCCACCAGGTTGCATGCCTACTAGAGCTACTATGCCATCTTCCTCTGGTGCGTTGACCTGATCCACTCCAGTCTCATTCAATTCAGCACTTGGCCCCTCGCCATCATCCGTGTTCATTTGCACATTTGGATTCTTCGGATGAACATACGGAAACATAGCTAGAGGCCACCCGTGTTGCAATGCATTCTCCACATACCATCTCCACATCCGAGAGTTTTGAACTGACATTAGTTCCTAATAAAAACCCTCAGTTACCCGACTTACTACAACATAGATTGTAATATCACTTGTCTGTGGATCAACTCCCAAGCCCCTCATCAACCATCTTTTTATAGAAGGTACACTCATGTTAGCTGGTCTATCAATTCCCCTTGCTGTTATAATAAATTCTGACAGATCTACCCCAGTCGGTCCGTAACGGACGTTTCCTTAACCATGGTATAGTTGAAATATAAGTTTACTGGACATATTTGTAAAGTAAATCACTAGGTCATTATTTTACGTAACAAACGACTACAGCGTAATATCTTGTTTGCAACGTACCATAAATTTTATGTATGCTATTGTAATGCTACTCAACAACATTTAAAACTACAAACCTAATAACTATAAATAATACAGATCTACTAAGTTACCTATATCTAACAATACAAAGTTCTACAGTACCCCAACTAAAACCCTAGTTCATATAGTGCATTTATTCAAACAAATTTCTACAAAAATACAACTAAAACCCTAGTTAACATCATACATTTAATCAAGTATATGATCTAGGAATATTACCTGAAATCAGAGTTTCAAACCGGCAGGGCTTCGCCTCTTCTCTCTTCTCCTCCCCTTCTCCCTTCTTTTTTTACTATGTAGGTGAGAGGAGGAATGAAGAGAGCGAATGAAGAGGAAGTGCATGGCGGTAGGCCTTTTATAGGTGTTGGGGCCTACCGCCCTGGCAGAGGGCGGCAAGAGGCCGCCTGCAAAATGGCAGGCCCCTAGGCGAGGAGCTGTAAATTTTGCACGGATACCCTTGCCGTCCTCTGCCAGGGCGGCAAGGGGGCCGCATGCAAAATTTACGGTACCCCTAAACGGCCGTCCAGCGCATGTGTGCCACGTCACCTTGCCGCCCAAGTGGAGGGCGGCAGGGTCTATTCCTGCAAATATTTTCGACGCTATAATATTTCTGTAAATATTAAAAAAATTATAAATAAAAAAATCCGTTCATTCCTCATCTTTTCCAAGTCACCTCATTCTTTTTCCGTACGCACGTTTATTAACTGCTGAATGGTGTGTTTTTTATAAAAGCTTTCGATACGAGAGTTTCTTTAAAAAATCATATTAATCTATTTTTCAAAAAAATAGCAAATACTTAATTAGCTATACGCTAGTGAGTCGCTCTGTTTTGCGTGTGAGTGAATTAGTTCCCAACCTCAGGAACGAACACAGCCTTAGCGTTGGGAGCATTCTTTTCTTTTTGGCTGCTATATAACGGAATATCATTCGGACGGGATAATACCGGCGAGATATCAAGTTCTGATACCAGTGAGTATGAGCTTCTAATACTAATGAGTATCGGATGATTCCTGTGAGCTACTAATTGATACGTGCGCTGTATCATACGATACTTGTGACATCAGTATCTGACAAAACAGTGGGTATTGAATGATTACTGTGAAGTAGCACGCGATACTTATGACATCACATTCTAATACTGGTGGGTATCAGATGATTCCTGTGAAGTATCAGGTAATACTTATGATATCGGATTCTGATACCTATAGGTATCGAATGATTTTCTGTGAGGTGACATATGATACTTGTGAGAGATTAGATGATACTCCCCATGAACAACAATGTGGTTGATGAGGAGCAGGTCCTCTTCCACCATCCACGGTCCACACCAGCGGTCGTTGTCAGTGGTTGTGTCCTTCATGTTGAGCAGGTCTTCCGCTGTACACGCGGTGTTCCCAGGACGAGGAACGTGGCACTTTCCCGGTGACTCAGGGTCAAACAACAAACAACTTCATTGTGAATTACAAATTGGATTTTCGCTAATAGTGAGTCTAATTGCAAATTGGTTGTTCTATTTGCATGAATGTGCACAATCATACACATTAGAATGCATATGTACCACACTCACACATTTGTAAATGTATTATCTAACCTATGTTCAATTAGATATGGATGGACAAGTAGCAAAAAAACGGATATTTACAACGTTAAACTCTTAAAATACATCATATAGTCCTTATTGGATGGGAGTCGCCATGGTTTTGCCTACTTGACATCTATAACTACAAGCCATTCATTTTAGCCCGCATCAACTCTTTTAGAACATTTGCCCAAAAAAAAACTCTTTTTGAACACTGATTCTAGGAACTTGAAGTTGTGAAATATTTTGATTTACAAGTCAAAATTGCGATGTTCGTTCAAGAACTTAGGTTTGTGGAATGGTTTTTTTTATATGGCATGGGTGGTACTCCGCCACCAACTAAACCAAGCCCTCCTCCCGCGCAAAAAATATTTGAAAAAATATTGTTCATCCTTTTTATTTTAAAAATATACCGGACGAAATCTATCTATTATATTATTAAGACAACTCGAAAAAAATACACCATGTTTGCAGTGGAGGCTCGAAATTCCCACATTAATCGAAGAAAAAGAAAAGAAGAATCCAAGTAGAAATACAATTAAAAAATAACTGAAATTCGGATTTAAAAATAAGCAATATTGAAAGAGAAGTCCATATAAGAACTCAAAACATGATTAATTAAAATTCGAAATAATAAATAAATAAATTTCTGAAATTAGGAAAGAAAAAGAAGAGTTCAAGCATGAATACAATTTTCAAATAACTAAAACTCAAAATAAAAATAATATTGAAACAACAATTAATCCATCTATAACACAACACGAGATTAATTAAAATTCAAAATAAAAAATATAATAAATTCAGAAATTAGAAAAATAAAATAACAGTTCAACTAGAAATACAATTATAAATAAAATTTTTAATTAAACATAAAGACTATTAAAATAATAGACCGTCTAGAACATATGACGAGATTAATTAAAATTCGAAATAAAAAATAAAATAAATTTCGAAAATAGAAAAATAATTATAAGAGTTCAAGTAGGAATACAATTTACAAATAAAAAATATTAAAATGAAAAATATGGATTTTTCAAAAAAAAAGTTCATCTATAAGACAACAATATCAAATAATAATAAAGACAATAAAATAATAGTCTTGTAAAGGAGTAAAGCGGTGTTTGTTGATGGGACATAAAAAACTATAAACATATAAACAAAATCCCAAATAGAATCTTAATGACGATTAAGAGGAGGGACAATGGACAAACCAGCACGGTCGTGGCAGTTGGTAGGATTATAGAAAGTAAAAAAATAAACCCTAATGATAATCATATTCGAATTTTAGAATCTCAATGACAGTAAAAATGGGAGGCACCGGGCGGGTCGCGTGTAGAGGAGTATAGTGGCGAAGCCACTGACGGTTTAGTGGGACTTCCAAAAAGTAAAAAAATAAACCCAAACGATAATTATATTCTATTTTTAAAATCCTAATGATAATAAAGAAAGGAAGCAGCGGAGAGCCCTTAGAGGAGTACAGTGGTGGTGTTTGATGGAACTTTAAAAAATACAAAAACAAAACCTAACAAGATAATAAACTAAAAGGTATAATTTTTACATGTTTCATGGAATATGAATAGAAATAGTGATAGATCGGTAAACAAATAAAGGCTTGACAAATAAGTAAGGGGTATAGACCGAAGCGATTTTTGAAAAATTAGAAATACGCGTGTTGTCGAAACGACAACCGCATACGTCGAAGGACGTGGACACTCAACGATTGTTGGGAAAGTAAAGTGTATTAAATTTAGGATTTTTCCCCCTTCGCCCCGTAGTCTTCGCCATGGGGCTTCGCCTTGACGGGTCTTGGGTGCCTTGAGTCCGAATCCTCGCTGCTTGATTGGTTTTGGCAGGTCCGGTCGAAGGGTCTCATGGCATACTGCCAACAAACCCCTCACGGGCAAGGGTGAGATAGGAGCTTCGGCCGAGACCGTGCAAACCATGTAGTATGGTATGAGGCGCCCCCTTTCGACCGATGCTCCTGCCGAAACCTGTATCTGGCTCCTGCAAAGAATGTGTGTGTTATTTGTGTTTTTTCGAAAAGGGATTTTTACATATGGCTTTCGCCTCCCGCGAGCAGCGAGGTTATTTTTATTGTCTGACTGGGCCCAAATGAACAGTGATGGACCTTCGCCTTCCGTAAATAGCGAAGTTGCCCGTACTGTTCCATTGGGCCGTAGTGAACAGTGATGGGCCTCTTCCCGAGGGCCCGCCATTACACGGCCTGGTCCATGGGATTTTACCGTTTCGCCTACCCCGCGACACGTGGTCGTTTCTGATTGGTCGGGAAGGCGAAACGTCGCCTGGTAGGCTATATATTCTTACTTCATCCTTTTCACCGCCGTTGCCCTCGTCATTTTCACCGCAGTCGTTCTCTCCTCAACTTTTTACTCACGGCTCTCTAACTCGAACGAACCCATTCACCTAGCTAGACCCTTTCACCAATCCACACTTGCTTCGCCATGGCTCCACGCAAGCCGAACCCTGTTCCCACAACAGGTCCCGACCCTGGGATGGTTGGCGGGGACCCTGGGATCAACGAAGACACCACCGCGTTTCTTGGGACTTCGCTCATAGACGAAGATGAGTTGGCGGGGATGGTTGCTTCGGGCCTGGTGGCGGAAGGGCAGGCGTTCGCCCCTGGGGACGCCGAAGTGCCGAATCCCGGCGAACACAAGACGGTCGTGTTCGCTGTTTTCTTCGAGGCTGGCCTTCGGTTTCCGTGCAACATATTGTTGCCGGAAATTCTTCACCTTTTTCAGGTGGAGCTGCCCTAGCTGAGCCCTTCGGCTCTAGTCCGCATCGCAATCTTCGATTGGGCGTGCCGGACTGCTGGGTTCGAACCCAGCGCCGAGCTTTTCGGCGCCATCTTCTCGGCCACCGTAAACTCGAAGACGGTGGTCACCCCTGCTGGAACCAGGAAGACAGCGTTCGAGAGTGTGAACTTCAATGTTCGCCCCGAGCGCTCCGACTTGTGGTCGGTCAATGCCGCAATGTCGAAGTGGGATCGCCATTGGATGGCGAAGTGGTTTTACCACTCCATCCCCTTCGAGGCTGGGTCCGAAGCGGCGAAAGCCCTTCGCTGGCGGCGTCGTGCGATTTCACCGGTCCGGAAGCCGAGGGTTGCCATCAGTGGTGCTCTGGAAGCACGGTTCGCCCTGCTCCGCAAGGTGTGCTCCCGGCTAAGTTGCCGTGACTTGGTTGAGGAGTTTTTCATGCTTCGTGTATGCCCCCTCTCCCAGTCGTGGCAGGTCGAAGTTGACCAAGGCGAAGAGGTCAACGACCTACCGAAACTCATCCTGCCTGCTAGGGCGAATGGTGAGTTTTTGTTTCCCTTATCTTTATGTTTCGCTCTTCGCCCCTTTTTCCTTGTTCGACTCCGTACATAATGATATGCCGTTTTTCAGTGTTGACCCTTGCCCAGGCCGACACCAAAGCCCGCAGGCTGATCGGCGACGTGTCGGTCACGGAGTACAGCCAGCTGCTAACCCGACAAGCAGCTGGCCGGGCGAACCGGGTTCATGTCGGCGATCTCCCCCCAGGGTGAAGCCTTTCAAGGCCGACGACGAAGCAGGCCCCTCTCGGAAACGTTTGCGGGGGCAAGTGAAGTATGCCCCCCGTAAGCGAAAGGCCCCCGCCTCCGCCGACTCCGATGCTGACGACGAGGACGAAGTCGAAGAGCAGGAGGATGCGAGGGAGACGGAGATCGCGGTCGAAGCGGTCGCAGACAGGGCTGGCGATTGCCGTTCTGAGACCCGGGGCTATACTCCAACTCCCAGCCCAGATCGCGTCGAGACCGGGGCGGAGTCGATCTCCTCGCCCCTTCACCGCAAGGACGTGGAGGGCGCGAAGGCCTTGGTCGCGATCGCTGCGACTAAGGCGGCGAAGGGGGAGCCCGTTAAGAAGGCCCCCCGGAAAAAGGGGGTCGTCGCCATCGCTAACGTGTTTAGCGATGATGAGTCGTCCGACGGGACGCCCACTTCACCCGCGGGGCGAATCCAGGGTCCGACGACCTCCCTTGGGGCAACGGGCGGGGCTCGAGCTTCGGCTTCAGCCGAACGAGTGGTGGAGGCGGCCACCCGGGTTTTTAATAGCCCGGTTCGCCGGCCAATCGTTTCGCCACTTACCCTTGACAAGGGCAAGAAGATGGCCAAGACGTCCGGCTCCGACTACTCCCAGGCGCCGCCCCGCTTCGCCCCCGGTGACTTCGAGACCCGGGCGGAGCTCATTCCCTTTGTTGAGGGGGTGAGCAATATTGTCGCTCCGACTAGCGGCCCTAGTCTCTTCGCCGAACTTAATAAGTTCGACGAGGGCTGCTCCGCCGTTAAGAGCCTGGTCGTTCGGGTAAGTTAGCTTCTTTTTTATTTTGTTTTCTTTTTGTATCGTTGTTTTCGACATCCTTATCATTTGCCCCCCTCTTTTTCTCCTATTTCGCCAGATCCTTGCGGCCCACTGTTCGACGGAGCGAACAATGCGGGCTCGCCTAGATGGCCTGAAGAACTGTCTTCGGGCCAAGGACGACGAGCTAGGCCGCAAGAGCCTGAAGATGGAGGGCCTCGCTCGGTCCCTCCGGGAGGAGAAGGCGGAAAACAAGCGCCTCTAGGCCGAACTGGATAAGGGCAGCGAGGCGAAGGCGGAAATCGATCGCCTCAAGGCCGAGCCGGAAAAGGAGCGGGGGCATTCCGCCGCCCTCACCGATTATTACAACCTGACGGAGCTGAAGATGGGGGCTCTTCGTCAGGAGGCGCATAGGATGGAGGCGAAGGCCCAACGCCTTGCACGGGAGGCGGTGAGGACAACTGAATCTGCAAAGACTGTCTGCCGCACTCTTCGCCTTGCGCTTACCGACATGGGTGCGAAAGCGCGGGGTGTTCCGGGCGAAAACGCCTCCGCACTCGAGTTCTGCGAGTGGACCCAGCAGGCTGGCTGCGCCGTTTTGGACTGTGCGGCGGCGTATGGCGATTGTTGTGCGTGCGTGTCGGCAGCTTTTGCCCTGGGCTTGCTGCAGCAGTCTGAGTGCGAGCATATCGCCCAGTTCCCCGACTTCGCGAAGGGGGATTGGGAGGTGAGTGCCCAGGATATTTCGCCAGCGCTCCGCGCCTGGCGCAAGCAGTTCTGGAAAAAAGACGGCCGGTCTGCTGCTAAGGCCCGCCTGCTTGAGCAACTGGCGAAGACAGAAGCGGCGGATCAAGGCGAAGAGCCGGCGGAAGAGGGCGGAGGTGGAGCCCAAGACCACCCAGAGGTGTGAGGCCCTCCGCCCGTTTTTTGTAAATTTTTGTTTTTTACTTTTGATGTTTGCCGTATAGGGCGAACAGTGTAAATATGGCCAATGGCCCAACTTATTGTAGAATGTCGTAATATCTGGGATATATGACTATTTTTTCGCCATCCGTGTTTTGATGTTTTCCTTTCTCGCGCTTGCGTTGTTTCACATAATCATTTCACCCCCCAGCTTCGCTTTCTGTGTTCGTCCACATAACTTCCCTGCTTTTTGCAGGGTCTATGCCGAAAGTTGTGCGTTCGGCCCTCCTTTGGGGATTGGCGAAGTAAGAACGAGAAGTTTGTTGTGGTAAAGAATTTTGCCGAAGGCTCGTTACCCGCTTTGGCCTTTTTACCGTGAAATGATGATTAACGGCCACAACTACAAAGTTGTGAACGTTGCTAACTACGATCGTGTCCACGTGGCGTGCCTGGAGGGTATGGCTCGCTTCTGGAGAAATCATCGACGGACTGATCGGCAGGAGGCGATCGCCCGACGCCGCTATAGTCTTTCTCTTGTTTCGCCCTCTTCCCCCCTTAGGGTAGTTTACAACATTAGTAGTGATGACGAACCCTGTTCGCCCGATCATTCCTTTGAAAGTGGTAGTTGTTTTGGAGGCGAAGATGTAATTTACTTGTAAGCGAAGATGTACCTCCTTTCACCTGTACCATGTTGTACGATATATATTTCGTCGATTTTTTCCTCAAAGTTAATAAAGGTGTGCTTTTGTTCCTTTTCGCCATTTTCTGCATTATCACCTTTCGTGCTTTTCTTGGGCCGGAATATATCGGCCCCTTTACGTATATTGGCAAAATAGGTCTGCTGACTTTTCAGCTTTCAACTTCCGTTATCGATCTTTGGTACCCCGCGTTAACAGCGGCGCAAGTTTTTGGTGTGGATCGACTATAACGGTGTTCGGTTTAGTCGCTTTTCGAAACAAGCTGTCGCGGTTTCAACGTTCGGCGAGCGATGCTTCGGCCGATTCGTTTCGCCCCCTGGCATTTTCGCTGATCAGGTGTTTGCCTTGGGGTTTTTCCACGAATTATCATGCACACAAGTAGAAAAGGTGAAAGACACAACAATTTTATACTGGTTCGGGCCTCTGGTGTGGATAATAGCCCAACGTCCAGTTTTTTTCTCATTTTCTCCCTTTTCTTTTTTCTTGTATTTTTGTGCCGGAAGGCTTACATAATGGCAGATGCCGAAAGAGCTATGTAACAGTATGTACATTTTTACATTTTGGCGAATATGGTGCCACCCTTTCTAAACATAGAAACGTTTAAGAGAAGCGGCGTTCCAGGAATGATCGAACTCTTCGCCTTCTAGTGTTGCCAGGCGAAAAGAGCCCGTCCTTGACCTGTGCTTGATGAGATATGGCCCTTCCCACTTTGACTCAAGCTTCCCGACCGCTACTGGATTCGCCTTTTTCCTTAAGACGAGATGACCAAGTAATAGCTCTGTTGGGCGAACCTTTTTATTGTAGGTTGCCGAAGTGCCTGTGGCATACTTGTGCATGTGCTCTAGTGCTTCGACTCGTACCCCTTCAAGGAGTTCGAGCGACACTGCGCACCCTTCTTCGCCCCCCGAGAACATCACCCTTGGTGAGTTAGCCCCTAGTTCTGTTGGGGTCATTGCCTCGTCTCCGTAGAGGAGCATGAATGGGCTAAACTTGGTTGGCCTTGTGGGAGTTGTTTGGAGGGCCCAAAGAACAGACAGCATTTCATCTGGCCATCTACCCTTCGCTATCCCCTCAAGCCTTTTCTTAAGCGCCTCCAAGATTTTGCCATTTGTGCGTTCGGCCACCCCGTTCGACTGCGGGTGCGCGACCGACGCGAACCTGATCTCCAGGTGTAGTCCGTCGCACATCTCTCTGAATCTGTCAGAGTCGAACTGTTTGCCATTATCCGTGATGAACTCCTTCGGCACTCCGAAACGGCAAACGATGTTTTTCTAGACAAACCTCTGTACTGCCGCCGAAGTGATCGCGCCGAGTGGTTCGGCCTCGATCCACCGCGAGAAGTATTCGATAGCCACGATTGCAAACTTGTACCCATTTCGCGCTACAGGGAATGGGCCAATGATATCTAGCCCCCACCTGGCGAAGGGCCAGACTGGTGCGATAGGCTGCAGCTCATATTGTGGTGCGGTCTGACTTCGGCCATGTCGCTGGCAACTTTCGCATTTCCTGGCTTGCTCAACGCAAACTTTCAGCACAGTGGGCCAATATACTCCCTGGCGAAACACCTTGGAGGCGATTGTTCTCGCAGCTTGGTGTGCACCACAGAGCCCCTGGTGTATTTCCACCATTTCCTCGCCCTCGGCGAAGGAGATGCATCGAAGCAAAGGTTGGAGTACCCCAGAGCGATATAGCTGCCCTGAGACCAGCTTGTATTGTCTGGCTCTAATTTGCAAGCGCTTCGCTTCTGCTTCATCCTCTGGAAGCCAGCCCTCCTTGAGGTACTTTACGAACGGAGTTCGCCAGTCCTCTGGGTCTTCGCCCGAATCTATCTGGTCAATGACCATGATATCCGTAGTTTCCGCGGGCACGCTTGGTGCATACAGGATCTCGAAAAAGATGCCTGGTGAATGCGGTCCCCCGCAGGCGGCAGATTTCACCAGGGTGTCCGCTTCCTCATTCTGGCCTCTAGGTAAGTGTTCGACAGTTATCCCGGCGAAGCACTTTTCCATAGATCGAACAGCCTCCAAATATCTTTTCATCCCTTCATCTTTTGCTTCAAAAGACTTATCAACATGACACGCCACCAGCTTGCAGTCTGTTCGGATGAGCAAGTGCCGAACCCCTAATGCCTTCGCCTTTCTTAACCCCAGTAGCACCGCTTCGTACTCTGCCGTGTTGTTGGTTGTGTCGAACTGCAGCGTTGCGGCATACCGAATCGGCACGCCCCCTGGCGAAGTGAGCACGGCCGCGGCGCCCGCCCCCTTGTGCGACCACGAGCCATCGGAGTGCATTATCCAAGGTTGTTCGATGGGCTGAGGTTCGGGGGCAGACGCCGGTGTCCATTCAGCCACGAAATCGGCTAAGACTTGGGATTTGATGGCGGTGCGTGCAACGAAATGCAGGTCGAAGGGGGATAACTCTGCTGCCCACTTTCTGAGTCTACCAAAGGTTTCCTTGCCCCGGAGTACTTCGCCCAGAGGATACTGTGATGGCACAGTGATTTTGTGGGTCTGAAAGTAGTGCTTGAGTTTGCGCGAAGCCAATACTAGGGCATAAGCAAGCTTTTCCACCTCAATGTACCTTGTCTTCGCCCCCTGTAAAGCTTCGAAGATGAAGTATACTGGTTTCTATCCTGACTCTGTCTCTTGGACAAGGACTGCACTGACTGCCACTGGCGAAGCCGCTAGATACAGTAGCATTTCGCTTCCTTGGGTTGGGCTGACCAGGGCAGGTGGGCTTTGCAGATACTGCTTTAGCTCGTCGAATGCGGCCTGGCATTCGGGGGTCCAGCAAAACTTTCCTGCGCCCTGGAGGGTCTTGAAAAATGGCAGGCCCTTTTTGGCTGCTTTTGAGAGAAAACGACTGAGTGCCGCAATTCGGCCCGCGAGCTTTTGTACTTCGTGTACGCTTGACGGTGGCCTCATTTGCTGAATGGCATCAATTTTCTCGGGGTTCGCCTCGATACCCCTTTCAGAGACAAGAAAACCCAACAACTTGCCCGCGCGAACTCCAAAAACACACTTCTCGGGGTTTAGTTTCATACCCGCCGCGCGCAAGTTGTCGAAGGTCTCTTGTAAATCAGACGCATGGTCGAAAGCCTTGCGGCTCTTTACGACGATGTCGTCGACATAGGCCTCCACATTTCGCCCCAGCTGCTTGCGAAGCACCTTGTACACCAGCCTGGTGAACGTTGCTCCGGCGTTCCTCAGGCCGAAAGGCATCCTGAGATGGCAAAAAGTGCCGAATGGCGTGATGAAGGCTGTCTTGGCGATGTCGTTTGGATTCATGTGGATCTGGTGATAGCCGGAGTAGGCATCCAAGAAGCTCATGAGTTCGCAGCCAGCCGTCGAATCAACAAGCTGGTCGATCCGCGGCAAGGGGAAGTCATCCTTCGAGCACACCTTGTTGAGGTCCGTGAAGTCGACGCACATGCGCCACTTGCCGTTCGACTTTTTCACCAAGACCAGGTTCGCCAGCCACTCCGGGTGGTCGATCTCCTTGATCATCCCGACCCTGAGTAGCTTCTGCACTTCGGCCTTCGCTGTCTCTTGGCGATCAGCGGACATCTTGCGCAACTTCTGCTTTCTTGGCTTGGCGTCTGGCTTGACCGTCAGGTGATGCATGATGAGCTCTGTCGAAACACCCCCCACTTCGCTGGGGCTCCAGGCGAAGATGTCGATGTTTTTCTTGAGTACTTCTAGGACTTTCCTAGCTTCCTCTTCGCCCAGATCGCCCCCCAGCTGGACGAACTTTGCCGGGTCAGCCTCGCTTGCTTGCACCTTGATCACCTTGCCATGAGGGGCTAGTTTCGGCACGCGCTTGACATGCGGTTCGGCCTCCACATTGTGCACCACCCTACTAATCACGGCCAAGTCGCTTTTTGACATAGCTGGAGGCTGAAGCCCCTTGACGACGATTACCACTGCCGGACCGGGCATCTTGAGCTTGAGATAGTTGTGGTGGGAGATGGCTTCGAACTTGTTCAAGGTTGCACGGCCGAAGATGGCGTTGTAGCTGTATGGAATGTCGACCACGTCGAACAGTCTCTGCTCTTCGCGCCTGTTTTCCCCTGTGCCGAAAGCAACCATCAACCGTGCCAGGCCGAGAACTTGAACCGCCTCACCGCCGAAGCCGCGAAGCGAGGTTGGCGCTTGGGTGAGGGCCAAAGTCGGCAGCCCCATTCTGGTGTATGCCTCGGCGAAGATGATATCGGCCGAGCTACCTCCATCGACCAGAATTCGCGAACTTCAAAGCCGGCTACCTCGGCCGAGATTACCAGGGGGTCTTGATGCGGGAACAGCACTCCTTCGGCATCTTCCGGCCCAAAAGAAATTTGCTGGTTCAAGTACTTCGGAACCCCTTCGCCTGGGGCAGTGATGTTATGCACCATTCGCAGCTGCAACTTCTTCTGCCGCTTTGACGGTTGGACCGACAGATCGGCCCTTGTAATCACCTGGATGATTCTGCGCTGCATGTCTTGGTGCTGTTCGGCTGGGGGTGATTGCTCTCGGGACGCTTCGCGAGGCACCTCGACAGCGGCGCCTTGATGCGGCCTCGGTTCTTGAACGTTGTTTCGCTGACGAATGTTCCGGCACTGCTCGGTGGTATGCGAAGATCGCTCGTGATAGGCGCAATAGAGGTCCTTCCTGACCTTCTTGCGAACAGGCTGCTGGTGGCTGCTACCCTGCTGGGCGTCGAACTCCTTGCGGAGCGCTTGTACTTCTTCGACAGCCATCACAGCCTTGCCTGTACGGTCGGTCCTGAATTTCCTCCAAATCATGGGGGCCTGGCCTTGTCTCGGCGACTTCCCCTGGTTCGCTGGCTGGGGTTGGCGAACAGCGGGGGGAGCCGGTTCGGCGACCTGCGCTTGCATCTGCGCCTGGGCAGCGGTGATGGAGGCCTTGTCATACTCAGCTTGAATTGCCTGCCTTCGCTTGGAGTCCTCTTCGCCCCTTGTGTACCCGTCGATGATGCGAAGCAGGTGCTCGAGAGTCTGCGGCTCCTTGTTGGCGATCTTCCTTGTGAGTTCGCCTTCGAGCAGCCCGGCCGAAGCAGCGTTGATGTCGGATGCTTCTGTGATGTCTTGAACTTGGCATCGGGCTTGCGAGAAGCGACGCATGTACTCCCGTATTGATTCGCCCGGCCTCTGGCGAATGCCGAGCAAATGTTGCTGCGTCTTCGGCTCCTCATAGGTGCCTCGAAAATTCAGGATAAAGACATCGCGCAATTGCTCCCATGAGTAAATGCTATTAGATGGCAAATTGAAATACCAAGAGCGGGCGATACCGTCCAGAGCGAGATGGATTACCTTTGCCTTGGTATTCTCGTCGCCATGAGCGGCTTCGATCGCGGACTCGTAGACAGAGAGAAACTCTTTTGGGTCCGTTTCACCCGAGTACCGTGGAACAGGTGGGAACTTGAACTGAGGTGGGATTGGGCGGGTTTTGATCCCCCCGCTCAGGGGCAGCCCCTTTTCGCCCCCTGCCTTGCTCATGACGCCCTGCTGTGAGGGCCCGCTCGGCTGCGGATACGGCGTGGCGAAGGGCGAAGTCATAGCCTGCGCGTGTGGCTGGGCTACAGCGTTCGGTGGCCCGGTTCCGAACGGTGGCACTTGGGTGGCGTTGTAGAAGTCGAACTGCAGCCCTTGACCCCAAGGCGAAGCCCCTGGCCCGGGTCGGTTCGACGGCAGCCACCCGGGTGCGCCCTGGCCAGTGCCCCCCTCTGGTTGCGCCGAAGGGGTTGTACTTGAAATGTTGTGGGGTTGATTGAGTTGCTGAAGGAATGCTTGAAGCTGTGCCTGCAGGGCCGAAGCCCCCTCCACCATCACTTGTGACATTTGGCCGGGTGGTGAGGGGGGCACCTGGACCGCGGCCGGTCGAACCTGCGGCCGCACGCCTTGAAGCGGGTGCGCTGTTGCAGCCGAAGGTTGCCCGGGGAAGTACATCGGTCCTTGTGCGGCTTGTGACGGAGGGGCTTGTACCGGCACTTGCTGGTAGGCCTGAGGCGGGATGTAGCCTGCCGAATACTGGAGGACTGGGGCCGAAGCAACTTTCGCCTGCCGTGCTGCTTCGTACGCTTGTTGTTGCTCTTGCATCTGGCGAAGCATATCTTGGAGTCGCGTCATGTTCTGCCGCATGGCTTCCATGCTGGCTTCGGCTTGCGCCTCAAGGTTGGGGTCGGCTTGCACAGCCGCGAGTGTGGTCGAAGTTGGTTGGTGTGCCGAAGGGATCTCCAGCGCCGGCTCTACCGAAGTGGCCGGGGCCGAAGGCGGCGGCTGTGATGCAGGCGCCGAAGCCAACGACACCTCCCCGGCTTCAGCGGCGGGTGCCGAAGGTTCTTCCCCCCCTTCGGCGGCCATCGCCTCTTCTGCTACACCTTCCTTAGGGTTAGCAACCCTCTCTTTTGAGACCTTTTTCAGTGGCATTTCGCTCTCAGTGGTTTCGTTCGGAGGTCCCCACCGTCGGCGCCAGCTGTTGTCGAAACGACAACTGCATACGTCGAAGGACGTGGATACTCAACAGTTGTTGGGAAAGCAAAGTGTATTAATTTCAGGATTTTTCTGGGATCCCCTTTACATGGCTCTAGGGGGTTATTTATAGTCCTATCACAGGTCCCCCTATTAGGGTTTAGGGCTATTACAGGGGAATTTACATGGTCACGCTTACAAAAGGGACACTTACCTGGGTATTTAATGTAATTAAGGCATGTGGGCCCTTAATGGGCCGCCTGGTGACTATGGGCCCGCTAGCCAGTGGGCTAGGGGCGATTGGGCTGGCCCACCGGGTCTTTTTGGATTGGGCCCAGCTTGGCGAAGCTATCCTCCTTCGGCGTACGCCTTCGCCATGCGGCTTTCGCCCAGACCGGCGGTGACCCGGCGCGACTCTTCGCCTTTTACCCACTTCGCCCCGTAGTCTTCGCTATGGGGCTTCGCCTTGACGGGTCTTGAGAGCCTTGAGTCCGAATCCTCGCTGCTTGATTGGTTTCGGTAGGTCCGATCGAAGGGTCTCATGGCATACTGCCAACAACGCGGATGATAAAGTTTAGTCTTTCAAATCCTAAAATAACGAGATAGATATTTAATAAATTTTAAGTAAATTTATATGTAAAAAAATAAATAATTTTGTACAGTACAATGAGATAGATATTTAACAAATTTTAAGAAAAATCGTATGTAAAAAATAAATATTTTGTATGGGTACTAGCCGTGCAATTGCACGGATCACCTAGCTAGATTGTATTGTAGGAATAAACCGCCGGTATCGTGGGTTAGTAGTGCGATATCGAAGTTCACATATGGGTGCGAAACAGACTCGTAGTCGGTATCGCTTGTCCATAGTGCGAAACCGAGGGGATACCATGAGCCCTCGGTCTCGCGCGACGGCGAAGCGAGAATGGTATAGGGCGAGCGACACCGCTTGGCAGACAGCGGTCTCGTGATTTGGAGCAGCGACGGCAATGAGCACCGCTATAGTTACTAAAATTTTCTTACAAAATTCTTACTAACAAATTTCTCAACCCTTTGATTTAACTAGATAAAAGTTATAAGAAATCTAGACTTACTCACAGCTTGCCACATCAGAGTTTGTAAGTATTTTGTAAAAGAAAATTAGCACGTATAGACTTTTCCTATTGTTAATTATAGCCCTAATCGTTTTTGGCTTTAAAATCCAGGTGACGGGATGACGAGTTCTACATGCAGTGCGCGAAATCGACGGCTTCCGAATTCGCGAGCCGCCGAGGAAAAATCATATATTTTCAGATCTTATCAACAATTCAACACAAACCCCTTTTCGCGGAACTGAGACCGCTGTCGAGGATGGGACGCGCGATTTCGCAGCGACCAACTGCGAGACCGCGGTGAGCGCCTGAGCGGGGCCCGCGATATTTTTCTTCACAGTCTCGCTGTAACAATACACGAGCTAATCACGTTTTCGCTCCTCCAAACTACGAACTCGTTCGCTCGCGACGATGTCGCGTTCCTGCGTAGCGAGGACGGTATATTTTTGTTTTGAATTCCAAACCAGTATTTAATGCGAATTCGAGAAAAGAAATCTTTTCAAAATATTTTCCCTCCCGTGCCGGTCCCTCTCTCTACAAATGCTGGTAGTTACCAGTAGATTTCATAAGACGCCCTAGGTGTATTGTTTGCCAAAACCAATAGTTGTTGAGCGATATTTGAATGATATTTTCCTCATATGGTTTCCTTTTGAAATTAGTTGGTTTTCCACGCCTCTCTGGCACACATTCCATGTCTGTATTTTAAATACAGACAACAATACGTTCTAACTATAAAGTATAAACTTTCATATTACGTAGGTATAATATCAGATAGAACGCGCCCCTCAACTTTCACTACTGGATTAACCTAGGTTTCATGATTGTGTCTGGTTTTTATTAACATGACAAGATAATTGTGGTTAACCAGGCTGAGTCACCGTGAAACCTACGTATTAGTGGGTCAGAGTTCTTCCTCCTCTCTCCCACTCTTCTTCCCCCATTTTCTCCATGGCAGCAACGCCAAGGAGAAGCGCGACGCGCGGCATGGATAAGGGCATCAGCCTGCAGGAGAGGAGTTGGGCGGTGGCAATGTCGGCGTCACCGAGTTCATAGCGGCCGAAGCAGGAGCGAGCAGCTTGATACCGCTCGACGTCACGTGGCTGGGCGGGAGGAACTACCCGGCAAGTGATCATGGCAGTGGCAGTGGGCTCGCTGCGGGAGTGTGAGGCATAGGTAACGAGGAGATAGGCCTCGTCCACCACGCCCGCGGGCGCTACCCGCTATAGAAGCTCGGGCCGGAGAGAGGGGCGCCGCAGGATCCAGCGAGCTTTTCTTCTCACCCATCGCATCAGCCACAACAAAGGTAAGGCATTGCCACCAACGTCGTCAAGGCAGACGCTTGAGCTCAGTGATGCCACCTCCTACATCGGCGACCAGCTCCTTCTTCTACAACATTGGCATTAGTAGCGGCGGCGTTGGCGCTGGCACTACGGTGGCCCGCAGAAGTAGAACCGGTTGGCAGAGAACGCCACAAAGCTGGACCAACCTGGAAGCATGCGGATGGTGGTGGCAAACACCACACGCTAGGAGCTTCTTGTCGAGCATGGCTGGAACCTGGATGCCCGGCCACACCATCTCTTTGCCGACGGTCTTCCCGCAGTCACGCCCGACGGCCCGATGGACTTCGTGGAGAAGGGATCGGTGCCACCGTCGTCCGAGATAGGGATCCCGAGAGCACGGGGCAGCGGCTCGCTTCTCCTCCGCGAGCTCTGGTGCCACGCTGGTCCTCCTCGCCCACAGCTGCTCCCTCTCGATGCATCCACCGACGGAGAGAGAAGATGTGAGAGAGAGGAGGGTGGAGGAGGAAGAAGGGAATGCCAGTTAGACTCCTCTCCCTGACATGAGGGGCTTACGTGGCTTGACTGCAGTCAACTCGTTACATCAGTTGAAACCGAGCATGTGTTCTTCTCCCTCTCTTCCCAACTCCTCTCCCTCGTTTTCCACACGCACGCTTTTCAAACTACTAAACGGTGTGTATTTTACAAAAAGTTTCTATACAAAAATTACTTAAAAAATCAAATTAATCCATTTTTTAAAAAAAATTAGCAAAAACTTAATTAATCGCGCGCTAATGGATCGCTCCGTTTTCCGCAATCACTGTGCGTGGCTGGGAACCGATCCTGCGAACGCAGCCTAAGTTGGTACCTAATGTAGTATGCTATTAAAAGTTAAGAGACATGTTATATCTTGTATTGCGGTTTGAGGATATAATTCAAACTCGACGTCATGATGAAAGACCTAAAGTGAACTTATTATATTATGCAAGCTCATGGGGGTGGCAAGATGGGCCTTGATGCCTTGTAAACTTGGCCCAACCACCAAGCATCTAGCTGTCACGATCTAATACACCCGAGGTGGTTCACCGGTATTTCTAAACTCTTGCTTTAGCATTGACAATTGCCGGTGTAAACGGTATCAATGAAAACCAGCGAGGTGATAGCTCTCTGCTTTGCAACATATTTATTGCACATGTACTAAGCTCTACTCCGGTTGACCCCTTCGCCCCCCAGTTCCAATCGATTAGACCCACCGGAACTCAACCACATCCGAAAGTCCAGATGATCCCAGATAACCAGGTTCTTACATTGGAAAAGAGGAAAATTCTCGTTATTGCGTAGAAGAAAAACATACAGTACTAGTCGTGACGAGCAAAAAGAAAGGGATACAAAAGGCTCAGATTTTCCTCTGCGCCTCAAAAAAGCACAAACACTCCCGCCCGGAAGCGCAAAATGCAGTCACTAAGCCCGAAACAACATCTACTACGTACAACCATGGCCTCAATTGCTTTGGTTTCACCAGTAGGAGTAGGAGGAGGAAGCGAACGTTCTGGATCTCTTGCTGCCGGCGGCAAGCTGATCCGCGTACATCTGCGGCACCCACCGCTCCCGGCTAGCCGCTGCCGCGTCGCCGGCGACGAGGCTGTCGCAGCACAGCTGCTGCTGCGCCATCCAAGCAGGGTAGCCGGCGGATTCTTGCAGCCCACCGATCCGTGTTACTCCCTGTCCAAACGTGCAGAACCATATCAGTCACGAACAGCGGTAGCTCCAAATGGCGATGCATTTTATGACAAAAGTTGTATGTCCAAGTCTCCAAGAATTGAGAAGTGAAAGGAGTTGTAAAATCTGCTTGTGTCCAAAATGATCCATCTAAGTGGCCCCCCAATAAGATATTATCGATACACCGTGGACCATGGTGCAAGCTGCGAGCATAACTACAAACTACCCCCATAATGGAATTGCTGGACTGGATGTAGTAATGTCGATGCAGACATGAACGGGATATGCGGCTAGTGTGCTCGATCGATCGATGCAGGATCGTGCCAAAGATGGTTGGCTGTTGCACCACTCAAGATTATATTGACTAGCTTGTACTGTGTGACATTTCTACGGTCGATCAGTGGCACCAACCTGACACGGCCCGTTCGCAGAGGTGGCGGCGGCGGCGGCCTCGGCAGTGGCGTCGTCGACGAGGAAGTCCTCGACGTGCCACCCGGGCAGCGTCTTGGTGAGGTACTCGGAGATGCTGCTGCTGCCGCTGCTCCCGCCGTGGCTCGTGGCTGGCGCCGGGGCCGGCACGGCGTCGTCGGCGCTGCAGCAGAAGCTGCTGCTGTTCTCCTCCTCCGACGGCGGCGCCGGGGACGCGGCAGGCTCCGAGGAGAGCCGCACGCCGGTGAGGAGATACCGGCTGTGGCGCATGGTGAGCTCGCTCGTCGTGTGCACCGGCACGTCGCACTCGCGGCACAGGATCGCCCGGTCCTCCTTGCAGAACAGGAAACCCCTCTTCTCCTGCATCACGAGAGTACGAGACAACCAAAATTGAGCTACTACCACACCCTAATAACCCCCTCTGTATCCAGATCGAAGGCGATCGTTCGCTTCGATGTCTCACCTGGCAGATGTCGCAGAGCGGCGCCGTCGTCTTCGGCGAGCGGCCGGACGCCGAGGGGTTGAGCAGCGAGAGCCGGCGGTGCTTCCCGGCGAGCTTGTTCGCCCGGTGCACCCGGCGGTCGCACGCGTCGCACAGCGCGGCCTCGTCGGCGCAGCAGAACACCGACGCCGCCTCGGCCGCGCACACGTCGCACTGCACCTTCATCCTTCCCTGCCGCTCCGGCGCGCGCGCGCGTCCCTTCTCCTCCCAACGATCGCGATCGCTCTCCGTTTCCTCTGGTCAGTGGCCTCACAGCGAGCACGGGGATTGGTTCAGCCGTAACACGCCCGTATACAAAAGATATGTGGGGGCTAGCTGCGCGCGTGCTTTATATACAGTGCCGCCGACGAGACAGATAGGCGAGGCGGCTTGTGCGTTAAGCATGGGCGGTTAAGTCAGCCGATCACGTTGCTAAAATGCTAGCTACGCGCGGCGGGGAGGCGGGGATCCGCATCCAAATCCAAATTAATTAAGCTAGCGAAATCGTGACGAATCAAGTGCCGCGGAGAGGCAATCCCACAGCCGAGGGCGCGGTCAGCCGGTCGGTGACCGTGCCGACCTCGTGTTAGGCGCAGCGTCTCGCTCGGGGGTGAGGTGTGTTGAGGCAAAGGGTGCGTGTCATGTGTGTGACTTTGTGGGAGAGACCTCGCAATTTGCATGGCACCGCACGGCGCGTCATCCCGGGGCGGAGGTGCGGTGTCCTTCTCTTCGACGCCTTTCTACGCTTTTTTGCGTTGCGTTGCGTGTGCCCGAGTTCGGGTGGCTTTCGCGACGGTTTTGACAGTACGGACGTGGATAGTACTGTGGGTTGAAAAGGGGAGCCGAGCTGACCTTTTCTTCATTATCGGTTGTTCTGACGGGGGGATGCGGTCATCTGTTTTTGGTGATGGCTCTGGTATTGACCATCATCAAAAGATCACCGTTTCTCTGCAATTATCTGTGATTAGATAACCTATCATCCTCTGTCTGAGTGCGACCAAGTAGCTGTTAGCCGTGCACGAGGTAGCTATAGTAGTATCTTCATAGAACAACGCGTCATTAATTAAGCTGAGATTCTGGTATTACTAGTCAAAAGCATACACTAGTTAAGTGTTTGCTCCGCGCGCGTATTATTTGTCTAATCCTTTGGGCGAGAATTGTAACGCGAGAGCCACGAATTGTAGCTTTTCAGATTTATGCTTATCTTTTTCCAATATTCCTCTGAGAGGAAACTCTCTCGTGGGATTGAAAGGAGGTGATGGGCATGAAATGGGCAGGTGATGGGGTCAGAGGCCAAGGGCATTGTAGCATGGGCGCCATCAGCAACACGTAATAAAAGGCCAAACTCCAACTTGATGCCTCCTCCAATCCTCTTATCTCTCTTTCTTCCCTTCCACTTGCTATTCTTCCTTCAGTGCATTATCATCAACAACCATTCTATATGTTATTACCATGTTAGTTGGTACTGCCTCACTTCAGTTCACTCCTCCACCGCCAGATCTCAGATGCATGGCAGCCAATGAGCCAAAACCATCAAAACTGCTTACGGAGTCTGTGGGTGGTTTACCACTGAAAACATGGTTTTATTAGTCATATATTTTGTGCCATGCTGTAGTACGACACGATACCGCTTTTTTATCGGCTAGTATATCGTAGCATGTGTAGAGAGGTGCATTAGCAGACAAGCCCTATAGGCCACGTACGTTGGCTAACATGCAACAGCTGTGTGCGCGATGGGGTGCTCTGCTGGCATGAAAAATGTGGCCCTGCATGAATGGAATGATACAGAAAAAATCTATCGCTTATATTCGTTCGGTCTGTACTGCCCTTGACACACAGAATTTAACCCATGACGTTGTACAGACGGCTAGATACTTACCCGACAGATACATGTTTTAACCGTGTTAATCAAAATCAAGAAGTATACGAATTTTCTAAGGTTATTATAAGAAGCTTGTCATATATAATAGATATATTTTATTGTTATTTGTTAATCATGGGTAACTAGATTAGTAGCTAAATATGGGGATCTTCCTGCTCTCTCTCTCCTTTTCAACTCATTTGCAGATTCAACGTGCTCTCTGTTTTTTTTCCCTTTTTTCCCGGGAACAAATTCAACGTGTTCCTTCGTGAACATGTTGGCGACGAATCCAAAACAGTGGAGTTCGTGGCGCAGAAGCAAAAACGAGTACGTAGAGGGCAACAATAATAGAGATTGGTCCACTCGATCGAGAGTGAGATTACAGATTAGGATGCAGCTCGAGTTAACTAACGCAGGCAGCTGGCGAGTGTGGCCTGCTAAAATAATGCGGGCGCTTTCCCATCATGGAAGCCAGCGGAGGCCGCGCTGCAGCCGCTTGGGCTTGGGTAGGGGTGATCCACCGAATCGCGGCCGGGGATTCGCATGCGCCACGGGGGACGCGATGGAGAAAAGGTGGACCAAAAAAGGCCGGTTTTGGCCGCATCCGCCTCCGCTTTTTGCCCCCTAAAATATCCACCCAATCCTGCCACGACGCGCCCTTGCTCCGCGGGGGAAACGGCACGGCGCTCGCTCGCGTTCCCTCGTGCGGGACGGGAGCCGGGAGCCGGGAAGCACGCGCGCGTTTCGGCCTCGGCGTGGCCGCTCGCGGCGCGCCCACATGGCGTATTATGTGTAGCCAGCCGCGGGCCGCGGCGGCTACGAGATTGGGCACCGTTTCCGCGTTCCTTTTCTGCGGCTCGAACGTCCCGGACTCCCGGTTCACAGGCTCACAGCTGCAGGTCAACTCGCTCACCCTTGTAGGACGCTGAGGGGGTGTGGGACTTTTCAAGGTCGATCGAGCTCTGGTCGATTAATTATCTGGTTTCCAGGAGGACGTACGGCTGGAGACAGAGGTTGCAACATGCTGGTCAATGCGCCACGTCGTAGGGAAGCTAGGTGAGATTGGTATGAATCCCTACAGAATCGCTGTACAATTCCATCTTGGATGGATATTCTGCTCCTGGATATGATAGTTGTTGACCGCGGGATATGTAGTCTAGGTTGCTTTAAGTTGGATCATAAGATAATTAGTTACACATGAGGAGCGGGCTAAGTTGGAATTCCGTGTTCTCGAGATAGAAAAGACACTCCTTAACCTTGTAATGGTTCATTGGACCCCACACTCATATTTAATTATTGGATCAAAACATATCTTAGTACCTTACCGGAAGTAATATAGCTTAGTGTCTACGATCAACAACTTAATTTGTACTCCATCCGTCTTAAATACAAGAGGTAGTTTTAATCTATCCAGATTCGTAACACTAGGATATGTTACATCTTTTTAAAATCACCTTATATATATTGAGATAGGGAGAGTACTATTTCCTTCCCTAAATGCGTAAAAAAATAAAAGGGAGTAATTAATATGACAACGGAAAGACGAATAAATTACTTCTACCCACTATGAGAGAAAGCTCGTGCATGGTGTGAAGCCGGGTGGTGCTAATTTATAGTTAGAAATCAATTCACTGTTACATCCCAAGAAGACCTTGTCTGTAAACCTAAACTTAATTTGGATTTTCACTTCATATTCTATCAGGTGCTTTCTTTGTCTTTGCCATTAATTTGTCATACAACTGATGGCGCTAGCATCCAACAACACCGCTTCTTTCAAGGCTTGTTTTGACCTAGAATTAATGGGATAGTTAAACATATGATCTTAGAGTTAAGTTACAAGTTGGAGTTTTGAGATAACTCAAGTGGACTTATTATTTTTTAAAAAAAATGGTGGATCCATAATTTATTCATGATTTTTTTTCAAGTATACAAAAGAAACCAGGAGAGGTTAAAATAATCTCATATAGTCATTACCAAGGAGTCTATTGCCGGGGCCACAGTTACTCTATTGTCCTTTTAGTTGGTGATAAATCGTTGTAGCACTAATGGCGATGATTTTGGAGATTGGTAAGTGCTATTATTCCTCTGTAACAAAATTTTATAAGCTCATTTAAGCTTATACTTGGTATGAATTGGACAGACATCATCCAGTCATAGACTATTATTAGTGAAATCCTTTATAAATATTGATTAAGAGTGTTTTCAAATCTCTCTTTTTTTCGAAATGACCCACGTAAGAGAGTGTGGAATTTTATATTGATATAGCAGGAAAAAAGTTACAAGATTATAGCACTAAAGGACTATAAGCAAGGAAAAAAAAGAAAACAATCCAACTAAAAGTTTCCTATTCAAATCTCTTTACAAGATATAGCTGGATCATAATATAAAAATTGTGCTTTCAAACTTCTTACCCTCTATGCATGAAAGGGTTGGAAATACCCTTCTGAAAAAATAAATAAATAATAGACCGTGACGGGGCGGTCAAACTTCGCGTAATTGGCCAAGTGGCATGTGCTGGATTAACTATAACAAATACACAAATAGAATTTATTTTGCTATTTGCTTTGATCTATTTGCAGTAATTTAGACTAATTTGAGTTGATATTACAACTGCTGGTACCAACATGTACTATTCTGCACTTGGTGGATAAGCACTTTTGAGCTTTTGGCACAAATAATATCCTGTTCTCAGCTTGACATCCCCACATCAAGACATTGAATTCTGTGGAAAAAGCTCACATATATATTTTCATTTTATCGTTCTATTTTATTTGTGTGGCCATAGCTTGACTATGTATGCAACTGGTTTGTGTAAGCCGGAAACATGGCTTTCAAGGCTAACAGGGTGCCAACATCTTCAATGCATCTAACTTTTGCACAGGTAAAGGGAATTGATGCCACTCCACTGCTTTCCATTTTCTTGGGATAAAAAGGAAATGGGCAGAAAACGACTCCAAGAAACTGGGGTGCGGTGGCTGCTCGTCTATATACCTGTCTACTTGAAAAGGTCGAATTAATATGCGTGACCGCGGCAGTAGTGCTATGGCATGGTTAATCCACAATAATAACATATGAAACTATCTAAGGTTTGCCATTTATCCAATTCATAAGTCATAACCATGGAAGAAGAATTGAGCTAAGCAGTCTCAAACCTACTAAATCTGTGACCAATATAATGATCATGTTAATTAAACGATCGAAGTTGGATGATGATGAGGTAGTATTTTCAGCTATATGACAAGGTAGCATTTCACGAATGCATTTATCCACATATAACATGAACTGGAGAGCGGGCATGCAGTCCCTTTTGATCGTGATGCCAAACATGTCTGATGAGTTGTGAAGAAAGGTACCGGAAGAACGAACTCAGCCACAAAGCTTCGCAAATAAGAACACACATATTGAAGAGGAAAGGCACTGCCCAAGTGAGTCAAAGGGCAAGATGTGCATACGGCTTTAAAGGGCGTTGTTTTCATGTGCTGCACTTTTCAGCCAAGCATGGGCATGCATTGCACTTTGCTGCTGATAAGGCAAGAGCAACTTGGCACACGCAACCAACCATTTCTGGCTCCACAAACGCTCTGGATTCTGGAACTTTATTCATGAGAGATATGCTAGAGTTGATGAAGAAGCCCCCTGATTTGTTTATACCTCAAATTGCCGAGATTGCATCGAATCGCCACGAGCTGAAAGCATAAAGATATTGTTTGCAGCTTGCGAAGGACAACGATCGTTTAGTCCTCTTTGCTTTGCGTGCTCTACTGAGGAATCAGCCTAAACAAGTACAGTTATAGGAGGTAATTGCACGAGCTAGGACTGCTCCTTCCCGTCACAAATTCAGAATTAGCATCCTGAAACCATGTTTCTTTTTTTTTTTTCGAGGAAGCTGCAGTTTAAACACGTAGTAAACAATACTATATTCGCAAGCAAGAATTATTGGTGAGAGCAGAATCTTTTGCGTTGAGATCGCGGCATGTGCTCAATGAACACGGAATCGATCATAAAAGTTAATATTTGTCCTGTTGCTCCTGATCATCGCGATTTTCTTAAGATATCTTGCGATCTCCATCGCGTCCGGTAGGATTATTATTCTGGAGTCTACACCAATGTGCGGCTAAAAAAATGGCGGCAACCTAACGATACTCAAGTTGTGGATTCATCAAAAGTGCACCTCCGATAAAAGCTCAGGTCACGCATCATTTGTTAAAAAAGAAAACGTCGCACGAGTTGCGCGCGCGACATGGCCTGCGTACTCCCGAATTCTCAACGGCAAATTGGACAATTGGTGACAGGGCCGGCTGCTCCGTCCAGGTTTGGTATCACAGAGTCTCCAGAGATTTACTTATGTTCTTCGTTTTGAGATGCAGCCTGCAGAGATGCTACCAATGCAGAAACTCTGACCACAGAGAAGAAACAGTAGGAAGCCGACGCCACTGGGCCAACTTTTTGGGCCAATCTGTCCCTTCAGGAGTCCACTATAAAGGAAGGAATAAGTTCACATTGACTCCCTTAAAATATACGTCTAATCTAATTCGTAACACTCAATCGCAATACTGTATATTTTGAATCTCCAGTTATTAAAACCGGTACAAAATAACTCCCTCGATGGTTTTGAAGGTGGTTTTCACTAACGTGGTTTGTTGACCTAGTCCAAACGCTGAGTCAGCAAGTAGGGCCCACCTGTCATCCTCTCAGTCTTATTCCCTTCCCCCTCCCCCCTTCTCTCTCTCCCCCTCTTGTCTCACTGAGTCTCTCCCCATCCCCTTTTCCTTCTCCACAGCGGTAGTGGTTGGCGGCGAGCTCCCACCGGGATGCATCGGAACTGGCTCGGCCTCACGAAGGCTCGCGTCAGTGGGCCCCGACAAGAGCGATGACCTCGTCGGTCGCAGCGGCCCCGCGCTGCTGCTTGTCCTCCTCGCCCTCGCAATCACCGGGGTGGTCTCCGACCCTTCGTGCGCGCGCGCGTGTGTGTGGCGCGGCAGCGGTGGTGGCGGAGCTAAGCGCCCGTGGCGATGGTGCTAAAGGACTAGTCATGTGGGGACAATGGCGAGGTGGATCCGGAGGGTGACATCAAGGCACCACTCCTCTCCGCCAGTTCCTCGTTCTTCCAGGACCCAACACACGAGGACGGCGATGATGAGGAGGCGCGGGGGCGGTGGTGGAGGTTCCTCCTCGCAGGTGCCCCTCGTCGGTGTCGGTGTCGGCGTGTGCCTCATCGAGAGCCTCAACTACGAGTATGGTGTCCCTCACTTTCCCTTCCCAAGAGGCTCACGATTCGCTACGGTGTGCCCCATAGTGACGATGGCGGCACAAGGGTGCTACAATAGCGAGAGCAACGATCGTTGCTGCTACTGCTAGGGAGAAGGAAATGAGGAATGCATCAACCTGAGTTGCAATTCTTGCCAGATATGTTGACTTCTCCTCGTCCGCATCCTAGGAACACCACTTCCTCGCTGCTCATGACCTAGGTGGTGGTGGTGGTGGTGGCCTCCTCAGCCATCGTCGCCGCTCAGCTTTCTCAGTGGGAGACGGCTCTGCCTCGGTCCACGTCGATGCCCAACTCCTGGCCCATCGAAGCCACCGACTGCTCTCCCCGGTCGAGCTTGTTGGTGTCGGCATCGTCGCGGCTACAAACAGAGAGTGGAGATGTGGAGAGAGAGGGGAGAAAGGAGGAGCAATGAGGAAGACAGAAGGGGAAGAGAAAGGGTATGGCTGATCGGCGATCAGCCGCTCGGAGCCGCACCCGAGCGGTCAGTTTCCGCGGTTATAGTCCTCTGTCTTCTGTAGTATATGTCTTCTGTAGTATATGTATGTACGTATGTATATACTTTATATACATAATGTAAAGTTTATACGTATGTATATATATACATACGTGTATATATATATAATATTTTTCTATATGTATATATTTTTAATGTATAGAATATATACATGTATACAAACCTAGTATACGTGTATACACAGTTTATATACGTGTTTGTATACGTGCATACAAAGTTTGTATATGTGTATACAAAGTTTACATACGTGTATA
The DNA here is from genome assembly GCA_000573905.2 of Oryza punctata. Lineage (NCBI taxonomy): Eukaryota > Viridiplantae > Streptophyta > Magnoliopsida > Poales > Poaceae > Oryza > Oryza punctata. Next base: position 30,857,939 of record CM002489.2, on the reverse strand, counting down.
TAAAGTTTGCATACGTGTATACAAAATTTGTATTTAACGTATATAAAGTTTGTATACGCGTATACAAAGTTTGTATACATTTGAAAAAATACATATAAGTTTGTATACATATATATGTACATTTAAAAAACACACATACGAAGTTTGTATACATGTACACTATACAAAGTTTGTATACGCGTATACAAACGCGTATATTGAAAACGAGAAGAAAAAACCAGAAAACCAAAAAAAGAATAAAAAAAGGGAAAAAACACTGCCACGCGTCGCGCTGACAGCTCTCCGCGTGCGCCACTAGTCGCTCATTAGTGATTTCAGAAGAGAAAGGGGAGAGAGAGAAAAGGGTGAGGAAGGAAGGAGGAAGAAGGGAAGGATAGAATGACATGTGGGCCCAAAAGTGCCCACATGTGGGCCCAAAAATAATATTTTTGTGTGAATGATAAATGGGTTCCAGGTATATTTTTTTAATTTTAATGTTACATAAGCACTACATTAACGTCACATGGGACGAAAACCAGGTCAACACCACCACATAGGCGCCACCCGCTCTCCAAAAGTGCCGAATGAGTCAAATTGCACCGGTTTTAATAATTGGAAGGTCGAGATATCCGATATTATGGTTTAGAGATACAAATCAGATTGGACCACTAGGTAAGGGAGTCAACGTGAACTTACTCCGTAAAGGAATGTTCATGTGCTGGTGGTCCATAGCCACAACCCCATGGGCCATGGCCCATATGATACGTCGGATATGAAAGCCTTCTTCTGATGGGCCGAAATATGGCCCAAACATGTGGAAGCCAGGTTCTCACTTCCGACTCCTCTAGTCCACCGTAATTTTGACAGTTTGATATTTTACTAAACTTATTCTATAAGGTCCAAAAATAGACATTTACTTCAATGCCAATGGCCGTAGCGCTGAGGCCTAACGTGTTATCGCTAGATCCATTGGCGCTGAAACCGTGAAATACACTGTAAAAAAGTTAGGCCCAAATGTACGCAATAGCTTTTGTAGTATAGTGGTAAATGACGTATGTATTGTCCTGAAGATTAGGGTTCGAATCTCGCCACTTGAGGGAAGGTGGAACGGAAAAATGCGTGGGAATTCCGAAGTGGTGAAAATAAAAAACGACAGTGACAAGGATGGGGTTTTGAACCCAGCACCTCCGGTTGCAACAAGAAAACAACTTACCACTAGACTACTCATTATATGTAACAAAATGGCTCATCACATTATCAATTTCAAACCCATGACGTTAAGGTAGAGATCTACCTTTTATTATAGTTTTTATCATGGTTTATTTACAGAATAATTTTTGTGAAAGGGTTAAAATGTAAAAATTTCAGTCTAGTCTAAGCCCAACGATGTAGGCCATATTTCGTAAAACAGGACATTAGTTTGGATTGTGAAGAAGGGCTCACTGTTATATAACATGGCCTAATCGATCCTACATGATGGGCCGCTTCGTAGGTCATGAAGATATTGTAGCTATCTGCACCTGCCATCTGACCTGTGCAACGAGAAAGAAGGGTGCACGTAAATGAGTACAAAAATTTTCAACAGGCAACGACTGCAGTATAGTACAAGTAGGAGGAGTCAAGTAGCAGACTAGCAGTTTGACCTTTGTCCACGTTTGCGAGACGCCCAGGACCGGAGGTCCGGAGGTGGCGGGCGGCTTGCCTCCGGGGAGAGCGACCTCACCGCTGGTGCAGGTGAGCTACCCTGCATAGCAGAGAGCCGATCAACCTCACCTAGCTATGACAGATTGATGGCAGTTGACCCTCTCATTCACTCGCTGGCATCGGCATCAGCCAGCCAACAACCACTGATAGAGATGTGAAACTGATTATTAGCCGTGCAGTGGGTGCAATTAATCCACTGTTTACCCCCCCCCCCCCCCCCCCCCCCCTCCGCTTGGTGGCCTGCGTTCCCGTGCCTTCTAATGAACATCAGGTGTTCTCTACATGCATCTACCTAGTTGAGTAGTTGATGTGATTATATGAAGTACTACTACTGCTTCAGTCTTGCAGATGATATGTCTGCCTCAAGGCTAGGTCCTGCTCTGAAGTGTGCAGTCTGAAGATCATAAATTGTGCGGTTGTGTGTAGCAAGAGCTGCGCTTACCATTCACTGCTCCCATACCTTTCACAGTTCACAGACATCAGCTATGGCTCACAGTTCATGCAAGGGCCAAACTTGATTTGATAGAAATCATATATACTAATAAAGTATAGGTGATAACGCTACCACACCAAAATTCAGTTCTTATCTCCTTGACCTCTTCGTTGAATCCATGGAAAACCATAGTTCTAAACTAAGCACACCAAATTTCACATGCTCTTTCCAGCATTGCCATATGGAACAAGATTAGACTGGTCAGGTGTACTTATTGGCCAATAATGATATCCAAACAATACATGGGCCAGATTGATTGGCCGGCCCCAGGTGACTGTGAAGGCAATCAAACTGATGCATAATAGCCAGTATATGGCTAAGTGTCAACACTCTACAGAACGAATTAGAGCCACATATTAAACGTTTCAGAATCTCGCCTTTTTTTTCCTTGGTGGTAGTATGATTAAGCAATTTAAGCCTTTCCAAGTGCTCCTATTGAAATTATTGATCTGAATGACGCCACGTATGAATGTCGTGGAGATTTTATACTCGCCTGAAAGCTCAACGCCTCACATGTAGACACGGGCATAGGCCGTAACGGAATCTGATTTGCCGTCCCCGTCATGTCAAATTCGTCATATGCAAAACCTGTTTATTACTAGTAGCTTATTCTCTCCTCTTTTTTCCATTGAAGGGGCACAAGGAAGATTGCAATTCCCAGGCATCTGCTAGTTCGTTTCCTAGAGAAGTAACAGAACATATAGCGGTAACAAAAACTGAAGCAAAACAGCGAGTCAACACATGAAGAGACCAAAAGCAGGGTCTCTCTCTGCATGTACCCAGAAGCAAAATTCGTAGCCAAACGAAGCAGAGGAGATGCGCGCAGTGCGTTGGCGACAAAAGAAAGAGCAGCGAGAACAGCCAGGTAAAAGAGATGCAGTCTGTCGGCACCTCATGGACTAATTTACCGTGGTCCAGACCCGTCTTTTAGCTTTCCGACATGATGCACTGAGACTATGTTTTTCAGTCTACGCAGTTTAAGGGATAGGGTAACAGAGCACGCGGCTCAAAAAAGAAAGAAAGAAAAACTCTCACTTGCGATAACAAATCCGCTTTTCCAACTCAAATGATGATTACGACCAAGGCAGGTGCAAGTGCGATCCTTTGGGATGACATCCATCATTGTAGCTAGTAGCACCACCGGCGTTCTACTCTGCCGCAACTTTATGGATTGAAAGAAGGAACGAGTGGCTGACGGATGGGGTCAGGATACTTCTGTACTACTCTCCTATCTTAATATATACTCCCATCCGTTTCAAAATACAATAACCTAACACTAGAATTCTTAGTTTTAGGATATCCTAGATTGGTATAGATCGGAACGAAGATAGTACTACCTACCTAGCACTATGAATATAGATCAGTCTGTAATGATTGGTAAGATAGGTGTCGAGCGGATAGTGGCAACGGTATTGGTGGTGTTGTGTTAGCAGACGATATCCCGATACATGAACAAGAGGCAACGTGATGCCGTGGAGGAGGTGGCGGATGTGCTAACAAGCGAAGAGTTGGAGCGATAGCAAGAGAGACGGGTAGCGCAGCGCCCTTTAGGCCATGTACAATGGGTAGCCCTAGAGCATACCCTTGCTCATGCCATTTGCCGCCCGTCCGCGAGCCGTGCCCGTGGAGGGAGGCACTACCCCCACGAGGTGAACGCGCGCCTCTGGCTCCTCAACACCCTTTTTCCTGAGCCATTCGCTCGAGGCTATGTGTTGGGGTGACTCGGTGCCCCGTCCCCCACCTCCTCCCATTTTTCCCCTTCTTCCTCCTCACCTGGAACGATGACGGGCGGCGGGAGAAAGAGAGGCGGCGACGACCTGGGATGGCACCAGCGAGGACTCCTCCCTCCGCCAGAGCGGAGCAAGATGAGCTCGCGCGCAGCTTAGCCGCCGCCGCGTCGCCGTCGAAGCGTAGAGAGAGGGAGGGCATGGGTAGAGGTTGGCGATGACACGAGGCGGTGATATGGTGGAGCGGCCGCCGACGAGGACCCCAGCGAAGACGGATCCGCGACGTCGACGATGTGGGGACGGTGCAACCGACCAGATCTGGCCTCCCGACCAGTCGCTCGCTATCGACCATCGCACCCTGTGTGCCGCTGGCCACCCCGCCCCACTCGCCGTCGGCCACCGTGCCCCGCGCGGAAAGAGAGAGGCGACAACGGCCGTGTCTTTCCGCAGCCATTGGTGGAGGGAGCGGTGGGAGCTCGAGTTGCGGCCAGATCTGGTGCGGGAGAGTGGATGGCGAGTGGCGGCGGGGGAGAGAGAGAGGAGAGAGAGGCGAGCGGCGGCGGCCGGAGAGAGAGAGAGAGGAGAAAGTGGTGACGGTGGCTTGGGAGGGTGAGGAGGGAGGTGGTTGCGGTGCCTGCTGCTGCGGAGGGCGAGGAGGGAGACGACGGCAGCGGCTGCTATGGAGAGGAGAAGAAGCGAAGAAAAAGATGAGAAGGGGAGAAGCTGAGATTGTTCGGTGGGCTAGGGGTAGAAAAGGAAATAGATATATGTGGCTACGTGGGTTTGGGCACCCGGTTGTGGGCTGGATACCTCCACCGGTTGTGTGACATTTTAAAGAGCCCAGCTACGGGTATCCTCCATTGGGAGATTGTAGCACCCTCAAAAGCTTTTATTTTATGTATTTAAAAATTTCCCTCATTTAAAAATTTGGAGTTTAAATTTGGTTTTTATTTGTTTTGTGCCAATAGATCTTAAATCCCCTCCTTGGCATTCCTTCAATTTTTATCAAAATTTTTGCTCAAATCCAAATTCCAAATCTCCACAAATTTCCCCCAAAATTCAATTTAAAAAATCCCTGGAAAAATAAGAAATCCTACTGTTCAAATCGGGCCCTTCTTTTTTCTTTTTCTCTCCCCCGGCCCAATCCCTATCTCCCCCTCTCTCCTTTTCTCTTCCTCCCGAGCAGGCCGGCTCCCCGGCCCAACTCCCTCTCTCCCTTTTTCTCTCCCTCTCCTCTTCTTCTCCCCGCAGTGGGTCGGCCCATCTTCTCCTCCTTTTCTCCCGGCCCACGGCCTTTTTCCGCGCCGGCCCGGCCCGTTCCTATTCTTCTTCCTCCTCCGGCAGCCGCCGCCGCCGCGCCGCCGTCCCATTGCCGTCCTCGCGCCCCGCCACGCGCTCGCCACCTATAAAAGGCCGAGCTCCTCTCCACTCTCACCGTCTCTCGCCGCCGGCGCTCTCTCCTCTCTCCCTCTCTCTCACACTCTCTCGGCCCCTCTCTCCCCCCTCCCGGCGCCGCCTACGCCAGAGTTCGCCGCCGCCAGCCACACCTCGCCGGCCCCCGCCGCTGCATCCCCCTTGGCCGTCGGCCATGCCCCGCCGCCGCGATGCCACCGCCGGTGCCGAGCCGAGCTCGGCAGCGCTAGGGGAGGAAGAAGCCCCTCCCTCGGCTGACAGGCGGGCCCTACCCCTCTTCCCCTTCCTTTGACCGACATGTGGGCCCTACCCCGCGCGTCAACCCTGACGGAATATTCGACGTTTAATTTAATTCCCAAAAATTTCAGGAAACTTTTTTAATCTTTGAAAATTCATAGAAATTCAACCGTAACTCCGTTTTACCTCGTTCAACTTTCTAAATTTTTCTAAAAATGAGACCTACACAGTGGTACACTTGTTTCTTTGATTTGAGCTTGTTTTGTTGCCTTTTTTATTTTTTTCCTCCGTTTTGTGCATAGAGCACGTGTACGAGGAAGCTCCAGAAGCCGTTTTCGAAGAAGAAGACCCGCATCTTGTGCAAGGCAAGCCTCTTTGATCATATTGCCCCTATAATTGCAAGTTATTTTTTTTTGAAAAATGCATTGTTAGTGTACACGATAATCTTGTTTAGGCCTCGGATTGTTTATGCAACCGACGGACCGACCTAGTAGTTGCACTCACTTTACATAGGATTTTGTTAATTCCTTTATCTTTGTTAGCTCCACATATGTTAGCGTCGGTATCGCTATCCATTGGGTAAGATTGCCGAGGTAGTTTGCTTAGCCGTGCATACGTTTGTACTGTCGTGTGGGAAACTTGGGTATTTCCAAACTTTATGCTTAAAAATCCGGTACGTGGTACCGATGTGTTGCGAAATAAAATGAGTTGTGAAAATGGTGATAATGCGAGGCCATGTCTTTATGGTTTGGTCGCGTATTATCGTTAAGGACCGATTCCTTTGGGAAATCCATCCAAACATGTTACAGTGCGACCTCATAGGTATTCATGGGATGCCTCTGGCTAAGTAAAGGGTTATCACATGGGAGTTTGGTATGCCAATAGTTGTGAAATGCCGAGGATGAGGAGACGAAGTTTTTGATCTTTATAGCCCTTTTGGGTGTTTTAATGCCTCCAATGTGGCACACGATACCAAGTAGGAGTAGGAGACATCCTCGGTATTCCTGAGTGGATGATGGCTGCGATTGCCTGATACTCGGCTAAGAGACTTGGCCCAACTAGGTGGTATGCGATTTTCATGGGTTAGCTTTGGAAAGGCCTTGTCACGAACTTCCGTTGCCGATGGGTAAACGGTGTTAGTTTTGTGTCGTATGTGTAAAGCGTACAACCTCTGCAGAGTTTAATGAACTGTTCGAACAGCCGTGCCCACAGTCAAGGGCACGGTAAAGGGCGAGTGTAAGGTGTTTCTCATAGCGTAGATTTGTTTGACAAATGTTTGATGAAAATGGTTGGTGGGAAGGGATTCGTTTCCAGAGTTCGCCTGAGTGGCAGACGGCTAACCTTTGTGGTTAGGAATGGGTCTGTGTGACCTGGGGTGTTGCTTGACACCAAGGTGTTGTTAGGGCCGAGAAGGCGTTTGTTGTGCTGACAAAGCTAGGTTAAATATGAGAAATAGTGTTGTGGTGATTTTATGGTTGGAACTGATTTGCTGTGAAAGCAAAAAAGAAACTAATAGAGGAAACCGGTTGATAATTAATTATTACTCTTGTGACAAGTTGTTGCAAAGCAACTTGTGGAATGGGACGAGACGTGGGCCTTCTCCCGATAACTAAAATTTTGACTCACTAGAGTTTTTGTGAAATGAATCGTTTTCGCCAAAAAGGCTACTTTCGCAAATAAAACCCTAGCCCTCCGTGTCTTAACCAAACATGTCATTCTTTCCCCGGCTTGCTGAGTACGTGAAGTACTCACCCTTTCTTTATATAAATATCTATAGAGTTTGGAGATGAAGACGTCGACCCTACCGCCGAGGAGTGTCTCCAGGAGCAAGCCGAGTACGAGGACTTCTAGAAGATTCGTGCCTAGCCCCAAGCCTCGCCTGTGGATTAAGATGGTTGCCTAGGCGCTCACCTAGAGCTTAGTTGCCCATTCGCTTAGCTTCTCGCCGCTTTTGACTTCCGCTCTGTGGACTTTTGTATTGATGTGTTGCTCATCTATGGGCCTGTCCATGATGGCAACTTATGTAAGGACTAAACTCCAGTGATGTAATAAATTAGTCTACTTTGATTCTATGTTTATTCTGTGTGTACCAGCTAGTGTATCCTGCGACTGGTACTATCTCACAGGTAATGCATAGCACCTCGGCATGAGTTAGCTGTCGTCTATGGTTAACGAGTACTGGAGCGTTACAGAGATGAGTGTCCCATGGAGTGTTTTCAATTAGTGAGGACACCCTTGTAGTGGCTTACATTGTTGTTAACAACGAATTTCGCATCAGACTCGGAGAAGAAGGAACAAATCGAAGCGGATCTTGTGCGGAATCAAGTCGGAATTTGAGATAGACAGCGCATTGGCTGGTGTTGCATCGGCTGGAAAGGGAGTCAGATTCGGATGAGCCGATATTGGAAGGTGTTGACAACGAAATTTGGTAAACCTCAAAGTCGTCATCGGCTTAGAGTCGGTACCAGCTTCAGAATTCTTGAATCGACCGATGCGCATTATCAATCGCCAGCAGTTGTATTCTTCATGGATTCGGTTAAGGAAATTAATTAATTAAAGGAAGTTTATCCAGAGGAGTCTGAGTTCAAGTAGGAGGCGGCATGATAGTTTATCTATTAATTAGGCATAGTTGTTAGTTTCCTTTTATTTTTAGGAAAGTGTGTTTAGTGTCTGATAAGGAATTTATGTTTTTCCTTTTATCTTAAGGAAAGTTTGTGTCGTATCCGATATGGACTAGTATTTACCCATGGGTATAAATATGTACACCCGGGGTCATTGTAAATTATCTCTCGATCGACACAATTACTCTCGACGCATCGTCACCCTCTTTATGAGGTTTTTACTTATCAAACCGATGGAATTTGGCACCTGACGCGGGGCTGCATCGGCTTTCGATCTCCAGCGAAGGGGTAAGCCCTACGTTCCGTCCGCCCCTAGTGAATCTATCGGCTACATTGGTGTTGTTCAAGGCTGCATCGCTTCGACCTCTTGGGTCGCTCTGGTTCGGTTGATATATTTACATGATATCTCAATTCTATTTTAATTGCATTGTGCTTAGAGTCGCATCAGTTTAGTTGGGACTGTCTCGGTTAGGTCTGATCTTCTGCCTTAGCCGATATATCTCTATAATCACAATGTTGTTTTAAATAGATTTGTTATATCCATCAAATTAGACAGATCTATCGGTTCATCAAGTATTAGATTATCATATACAATCTCGTGCTGCACCGGTTAGGTTCGACCTACTACATTGTTGTTGATAATATAAATCTTGTAAAGCCGATAGGTTCATGCTAATGTTTTATCGGAGTGCTAGCTGATGAATTATCATATACGTTTTATAATCTAGATTGACAATGTTTTCTGGTTGCATCGGCCGATCTCCATCTAGGGTTTTGTTGATATCGGCTAGATTACTTTGTTGGTTTAGATTATATAATGTATCCACCACCCTGAAAATCAGTCAAAGGCTTGATTGTCTAGATATTATGTTTCTTTTCATACTTAGTGCTGCATCAGTTAAGTTTAATCTACTAAGTCGTGCTTAGAACCATAATCTCTAGCCTGCTTCTTGATTGCCAATAAGGGTTTCATCGGGGTTTCAGTCGATGAGTTATCTGGATATTGCGTTGGCTTATAAGGATTACATATAAGTTGGATTTAGCCGATTGTAACAAAGGTTTCACTGTTTATCTAATCATTTGGATTTATCGACATCGGACCTCCAGCCGATGTATGCTTTAACTTTCGGATCAATGCTTATTCTATCATATTACTTTTAGCCGATTGTCTTTATGTCATTACTTACTCAAATATCAAGATCTATACTGGATATCGGCTGGTATCGGCATCAGCTGGAATCACTCGATCGGCTTATCACCCGATTGGCTGTTTTATCTGCTGTTTACATATCTTGTCAGTTGCAGGATAAAACTGACTGGCACCCCCGCATCTCATCATTATTTTGGACCTGCACTGGAGCTAAGCAGATCTCCTAGATCGTCGTGTTTTTATGTCAACAGAAAGGAGCAGATACATCTTGACTTGAGCTCTGTTTGGGTCTAAATTGGAATAACCGAATATTGCCATGTAGGGATAAAGCTCATTAAAGGCAATTGTATATATTAATTAGGGTATTAATGTCGGTTTGAATTAGAGCTATGGTAAGAGTCCTCCATGTGGACTTGTTCGTTTTTATCTTTAGGAAAGTTTGAGTCGTGTCCGTGATGGACAAGTTTTGTACTCTGGGTATAAATATAAACCTAGGATCATTGTAGTAAGACAGATCCAATCAATATAACTTTTAGCGCATCGTCACCCTTTTTACTTTACTTTTCGAGAAGTTCTTGCTTCAAGTTAGGGTATCGACTGCGATCTCTCGACAAGAGGTAACTTGTCTCGATAGTTTGCATTATCGGTGCTATTATGTCGCTTTAGATGTATTAATCGTGTTCTTGTAATCATCATTTGTCATATATATTAGTTAATTTTGCTTAAGTGTTTCGATTTAATCATTTCAGTTCAGATTCGTTTTAGGGTTTATGTTGGTATTAGTTAAATTGTTCTACTGAACTAGATTAGCTAAGGTATCTACCATCCTGAAAATTGATTAATTAATTGATTGTTTAGACTTTATGTTTCTTTACATACTTTAAGTTGCATCAATCCTAGTCCTGTTTAGAACCCTAAAAACTGACCAGGAATTAATCATAACTAAGGATAGTATCGGAGTTTCAGCTGATCTTATCTAATATGCAATAATATATATCTTATGCATATTCGCCATTTATACAGATAGATTACTCTATATAAATATATCAAGTTTCAGTTAATCTCAATCAGATAATTGTATTTGAGATCGATCATCGTTTGGTATATTTATTGAGATTAATTTATCTACATAAGGTTGTACTGGAGTCGGAGCTGGTACATTATCTATCTATTGTACTCTAAATATTGGATTATCAGCTACTTTCATAATACTATCTAAAACAAGATTAACGGAAAATAAATAAGATAATATTACAGCCTATAAGACATATTTAGGGTTTTGCTCTATTTAGACCATCATAAAGATAAAGCCGATTTGGTTTAACTGCATCGGCTAGGTCCTGACGATATGATATCGGCTTAGTCAGCCGATCGATTATCGGCCATTTAACTATGTTTGTTATTTCCTTGCTGGTTGCAGTATCAAACCAGCTAATACGCTCTTGACATTCGAGGCAAGCCTTGAACCTATACTGGAGTTAAGTATATCTCCCATACCTTCATATTACGCATCAACGATTGTACATGCCCTAACCAGACGTGATCGTGAGGAGTGATGTTTTAGGGTTACGTTAGTCACTGATGCTTTTATAGACTCACGTTCTTTCTTTGCCAATGGACTAATGAGCTGGACAGAAGAAGAGTATATACAAATACATACAAAATGTTCGACAAAACATCGTTCATGTCTTCATTTCCATTATTGGCTGAAAGAGTCAATAAAAAATATGGAAATGGCAGCCAATACGGTTGGGATTTTCCGTCATATTTCCAAACCTGCTCCCTTTGTTTCAAAGTATAAAAAAACTAGTATTTAAATTTTGTTAAAAACAATATAATAAATTTTAGCACTACTTACGATACTACTTATCCGTTAATCACTTTCTATGCAATTTTTTATCCATCTTACTTAACCTATATTTTTTTCTTAATCGTAATATATGCTAAATAATCTAAAAATTCCTATAGTATCATGAAACAGGGGAGTATATTAGCCCAGGAAGCCACTAGTACAGGAGTAGTACTTGTTGTTTTATGTTTGCATAGTTCAAGTTGCACTAGAAATTCCGTCATAAGATCTGGCCGATCGAGTTGTCTTTCTAGTAGAAAACTGTGCGATACGTGGACTAGTAGAAAATTGAAGGTCAGGCCTGCATCGTGAGTTCCTGACCTAAGTTCAGAACGACAGACATCACGCAACGAACGTGATAGGATCACGCAACGAACCTGATAGGACGTCTTCATTTGTACTAGTACTCCTCTATTTAATTATGATACAGTAAACATATACTAATTATGCATATACTAATTATGAATTAATTAGGTTTAAAAATTTTATCTCGTGAATTAGCTCTAATTTATACGATTAGTTTTATTATTAGTCTATGTTCATACTCTTAATTAACGCTCAAACATCCGATATGATAGTGACTAAAATTTAGTCTCTGGATCTAAACTCTACCTAAGAACGCGGATTCTAACGCGTGTTTTAAACATAAATTTTGATACAGGAGTTAGTCAACGTCGTTTTAATTAGTTTATGAACATTGCCAACTTTGTTTCCCTTTGGTCCACCTAGACCTGCATGACTCCCCATTTTAAACTTAATAGTATTTATTACTCCATATAATAAGTTCATTTTTAGCCCTTTTCATTTATCCTAAAATAAATTTATATTTAGATTAAACAATGTATCGGAGTCGGTGGAAATAGATAATGATTGTATTTGAAATAGATAAAGTGAAAAATAATTGTATTAGGATTTGATGAAGAAAGGATATTTTAGTTTTTTAATTTTATATTGGTATATGTAGGATTGGTGAAAAATGAACTTATTTTCAAACAGAGCTAGTAGGATTGAAGTACTAGCATATTTGCACCATGTAAAATAAGATGACTCATTAACACATCATTTATTAAACATTAACTATTAAAAATTTAAAAATAATTTATTTGATTTAAAAAATTCTATATAGAAATTTTGTTCAAAACATATCATGTAGTAATTCAAAACATATGCTAATGAAAAATAAGAAAGTGATAGTTTAGAGTTGAAGTTTTAGAACTCAGTTAGTTGTGTATGCTTGTTTGATAGTGCTATGTATTTATTTTTTGTTGGGATGACCAAGGATGTCATTCAAATATTATTAAGATAAATGGAAAAAACATTACAAGAAAGTTTTTCATAAACAACAAGTTGTCGAGAAAGGATGTGCACCAAAGCGCACGCCCCGACACCACATGCCAACCGCACAAACATAAGATACAAATAGGAGAGCCGAACACCAAACCGACTGCCGCTATGCGAGGCCGGTTGTCACCGGGCTTACAACAACACCACATAACAGATACTCCAAAAAGACAACGCCTTTACGAAAGCAGCGACATAAAAAGACACCGCCGTTGTTCGTCCAAAGAGACCGGACATGGTTTTCACCTAGAGATCCTCGTCGAGGGAGGAGGGTACCTCGATAACGCCCCCAAGAGGGTTATTGCGCCCGAAGGAGTAGCTGCTGTCGACCCAGTGAAACACTGGGCTAGCCTTTCGCCTGGGACCCTCTACCCCCGCCGCCGTGGTCCGTCGTCCGCCAACTCTGATACCACTAACCCAACATCGGTAGCACGTGGCCTCCGCCACATCAATCCGGCGCCCCTCCATCGCCCGACTTCCAGTCCTGCCACTGGCAAGACCGCCACTTCACCCCGTCGCCAGTGTCCTCTACTCGCCGCCACACCCCCGCACGCTGGGATTGGTCTCCTCCGTCCCACTGCCCACCGATCTCCTCTCTGAATCCGGCCTAGGAGCCTGGAAGTGGACGATGTCGCCTCGGCAACCCAAGCCTTCCCCTGATGACATACCATTACCCCCACCTACCTATAGAGCATCCCACAGAGAAGGGGAGATGCTCCACAAGTAGAGAGGGCACCCAGCCAACATCAAGGGAGACAGCCCTGTCCTGCCGCTAGCGCTCTCTAGCCCACCACCACTCCCCACGCGCTATCTTAGGTCTCCTCCGCTCCGCCACCCACTAGCCTCCTCGTCGAGCCAAGGAGAGCCGAGAGTTGGGCCACGCTGCTTCGGTGGCCCACCACCGGCCAGCCTCCGTATATCGCCACCGCCCGCGCCTCCTCGCGCCGTATCGGCCTCCGCCGTCGTCGGCGGGCCTCCTCGTGCCATGCCGGCCTCCGCCGCCACCGGTCGCGCCTCATCACGTTGTGCTGGCCTCCGGCTGCGCCTCCTCGCGTCACATGGTCTCCGCTGCCACACCAGCCCTCCATCGGACCGGCCAGTCACCTCCGTCGCCCGGATTAGACCCACCAGACGTGCCAAGCCCTCATGGTCATGCTAGATCCAGCGACGGCCACCGTGGCAACATTCTCCTTGTCGTCGTCCCCCGCAACGAACTCAATGGAGCCAACCGTGGATCCAGCGGCGCCCACCACAACCATGACGTCCCCGCTGCCACCACAGCAACCGTCGCCGCCGACCCCCACAGCGCACGGCCTTTCCTTGCCTCCTCCTATAAGCCATTGTCCAGATTTGGTGGTGCCAACCGCACATCCGGCGGCGCCCACCACGGCCATGGCCTCCCTGCTGCCACTACCTCCGCCCCGCCGCCTGCTGCCGCCACAACCAACATCGTCGCCCCTTCCTCCCCTGCCTCCACCGCTTGGCCTAGATCCAACAACTCCCGAAGCGGATCCAGCCTGTACCCCGTCCCTGGCTTCCTCCTTTGTCACACCCTGGAGTTTCCCCTTCTAGCTCTAAATTCATAAAATAAATTGCCTAAAAGAAATTGTTCATTTTGACAAGGAGAAAACCCTAAATTAACAATGTGTGTAATAATCGGAATCGTCAGGGAGAATTCTTTTTCGAATTCTCTTTGCTTCAAATCGTTAACAGGACTTTCATCGGAATATGCAGAGCAGACGAAGTAATAATGTTAAATTAAAATGTCAGGTTTTGAATTAATAATTCCTTCCTTCCCCTCCTTTGGTCGTGAACCGTTCCTGGTTCACTCTCCCTGTTCGTGGTTCGTCGTATCCGCCGACCCTTTTTTTTGCCACGGTTTCGTTTTGTATGACGAGCCAAGCCCTACTCCTATTCCGATTCAGTCTCTTTTTCCTTTCCCGAAAAGGCACCGCATTTATTTCCCCCACCTTTTCGTTTTAGGTTTCCTTTTCTCCCATATTCCTTTTTTTCCCCTCCCCTCTGCCGAGCACCTCTTCCCCCCCACTGCCGTGCACCCCCCTTCCTTGGGCCAGCCCGACTAAACCCCCCTCCTCTGCCTCTATAAAAGCCACACTGCCCCTCCCCTGCGCCGCCTAACCCTAGCCACCCCTCCCCTGCTCCGCCACAGCCGCCCCTATGCCGGTGCCACGCTGCCTCGCCACAGCCGCGTGCCACTGCCATACCGCCACTGCCGTGCACCGCTGCCCTAGACGCAGTCGCGTGCCGCAGCTGCCCTAACCGCGCCGCCACCACAGCCGCTGCGTCGCTGTCGTACCACACGCAGCCGCTGCCGCTGCCGCATCGCTGTCGTGCCGCGTCGCTGCCGCGCCGCCGCCACAGCCGCCGTCGCGCCACTTGCTGCGTCACCGCTGTTTTGCCACGTGCCGACGTTGTCGCGCTGCTGCCGTGTTGCGTCACTGCTGCGTCGCCTCGTCGCCGCTAGCCGTCGTTGCCTTGCCGGCCCTACCTGTCGTGCCGTGCCGCTGCCGCTGCCCTAGCGCCGCACACTGTCGCTGCCCCGCCTACCGGCTGCCGCGATGCTATTTTGCTGCAGCCGTGCCGCTGCCGCCGCTTTGTCGCACACGGTAGCCGTGCTGCCGACCCATTACCGTGTCACTGCCGCTTCGCCGTGTCGTTTGCCGCGCCGTTTGCTGCCTAAAACCGTAGCTACCTAGCAGCCGCCTAGCCGTGTCGGTTTACCGACCTCGCTACCACCGCACCTAGCCATAGCCGCAGCCGTGCCCTCGCTGTGGTACGTATGCATTCACTAGCCGCTCTCTGCTTACGCTCGCGCGTAGTGTGGCGTAGTGTCATGTCGGTTTGGTCGTACCGAGTCGTTCTAAAACACTAGAGCCTTTCTCAGTCGCCGGTTTTGTTCGCCGGTTCGGGTGACCGTTTGCGTGGTCCCGTGCCACGGTAGGTTGACTCGTCGAGTCGCTGACCCGTGAGGCTCGTTAACGGGAGTTTGTTTTCCGTTAATCTTGTCCGTTCGCGGGCATTAAAACATATCAATTAATTAAGGTTTTTCGGTTAATAGTAATTACATAGTTCATATTCTAAAATTCATAACTAATTCATATGAACTCCAAATTGGGCCATTCAACTTGCAAAATTCATATAAAATTGAGCTCTACATGTTTGTTTACTTTTAATGTGCTGTTTACTTGGTTTTTATTAGGGTTTTTCCTAGTTTTGCGTGCTAACGTGTAGATTCCGCCGTTTCGGACGATCGCGGTCGCGAGGAAAAGGGTTCAGAAGATCAATCGAAGAAGCAAGGAAAGTCACACATTCCCCTTGAGCATTTTGAGCCCAAGTTATAAAATGTTTTACCGTTTACAAATCAATTGCATGTTTTGCTAATTACATGGGAATAGGGTTTACCTATCTGCTCGCTTGTGCTATATTTACTTGATGTCCTTTCTTTGTCAAACTGGGTGATAATTTGACTAGCTTGTGTCTCATGTTGACCTAGCTAGAATTATATTATGCTTAGCCATGCTTAATACCACTAGTTCACATAATAGGATAATTACATTATCTACTGCTAGTACACTATGGAGCTGCTAGCTCATGACATGTCGGCCCATTTCATTGGTCGTAATTAACCAACTAAAATACGACATAATGGTGGGCTGTGGGTGTATGGTTTTGCTAGTCGCACCCATGGCAATTAAGTACCGGTTCTCGGGAAACCCTGGAAGACTAAAAGTGCTTCCACAAGCAGGCATGGGTAACTGTTGGATTTGTAGTGTAGCTTTTCCCTAGCTGACGCATCCAAGCAAGGGTGGGCGTGATGGGGTTGGGTCGGCGGGGGTTTACCCATTGATCGGCTTCCGGATTCACCAAGGCATGAGAGGGGGCTGCCTACCTTAGCTTAAAGGTGGGGGCGAAACCTGAGGTGTGGTGTGCTTGGTTAGGGGGAGTTATGCGAAGGGTCTTGTCACAATTTCCCCCTTTGCAGTACTATGGTGGTATTTCGGGGCATGGCAACATGTGTGGAATCGTGTCTTGTGGGTACAGTTGCACACCTCTGATCAGAGTAAAACTATTCGAATAGCCGTGCCTGCGGTTATGGGCGATCAACCAGATTCACCGTGATTAGTCCCACTTTATTAATTAATATGACTTAATGAACTGGTTTAGTTCAGGTGGAATGGTTGGGCCTGTTCAACGTGGTGTAGCGTTGTTCAGTGGAGATGTTTAAACTTGCCTTAATTAATCAACTGTTTTACTGTTTTCAACTATAAATGTTTACAACCGCCTTTATGCAAATAGCCACAAATCATCCTTGTCTCCCCTTGCACGAATGCATCGTTGGTGTGGCTTGTTAAGTACGGTGGTTGTACTCAGTCTTGCTATCATTCCCCTTTTCAGAAGTGTAGTGCTTCTGAGCTGAAGATGAAGTTAGAAAACCAAGGCTTATACCCCCGTTGAGTTTTGCCTGTGGAGTGGAGCTGAAGCCCCGTTAGGATCGTCGCCTTTTTCCGCTGCTACTTTCTTTTCGGTGTGAGAATTAAGTGTCTCTTCTGTAAGTATTTACGTTTTATTTATGTTTGGATCTGTTTATTAATTTGTCGTTTGTGTACCCTAGCTTGATTTTTGGACAGGGATTTATACACAAAATGGTCTGGAAATTTGGAATAAATTTCCGGGCTTAACATCCTTCCCGGCCTCCACCTCCTCCCATGCGCCCGCCTCAACACCGACACTTCTCCGGCCAGCTCCACCTTTTGGTTCGCCCGCGTGGGATCTGAGGGTGGCCGCCACCACGAGCCCAACCGTCTCTTGCTTTGCCGGCCACTCGCTCAGGCGGCGGCGAGGTGGAGAGAGGCGGTGGCGACGGCTAGGTTTTCACCGCCCGAGTCGCCAACACGGGAGGCGACGCGGGGAAAGCCAATATATCACTACTATGAAGAGGAGATCAAACATGCACTAACACGTACTCTATCAGACTATCACCGGAACAGAATTAGTAAGCGTCGATACACTAATCTAGTATTCCACACGTATTTCAGTTTGTTTTTGCTGCAAATCCTGCAAAATATATCGGGTGAGCACTCAGCAAACAAAAACAAATTGCAATACAGGTTTCCTTGTAAATTCCGTGAGTGTACTGACTAGTTGTAGCCGAGAACTCGAGGTGGGTCAAGCAGCGAAGTGACCTTGCTCTCTATACAACGACGTACGCTGTCGTTAATCTCCCGATTGCCTTTCATCTTCGAACAACTGCAACAAGTAGTCGTTGTAGCTTTCACGCAAGAAACCGAGACGGCGAGACGCTCCAGGCTCGTGTCCCATACTTCCATGCATGACCGGTGGCAGCAGGTTCCTATCATCTCGATGGATAGCCAGAGAATCTTAGGCACCTTTTCTCGTGGAAACTACTCACTCCATCCGTATGCTGTTCAACTCTACCATTCATAGTTTTTTTTACCATTATATGCAGTACAGTACTCTAGTACTCTACTAGTATGTAGACAGTAGTATATTTCCTAACCCATGGCTTGTACTCCTAGCTTTCAGTTAGGACGTCTTTTAGGGTCAAAAGGTCATGAAACCTAACGACTATTATCAAAACAGCAGACGTAGTAGCTCTGTAATCAAAAGATAACGTTAGGCATGCATGCTCTGTTTTGCACACAACAGAAAGCGTCCCTCATCGTCCCATCATAGGCCGCCATGCTAATGGCTCTAAACAAGTTGGTGGAGTACGTAGTCGGCCGCCCCAGAATTTCCGGTTATCTTTGATAGATGCTGGCATGCACCAGCCCAGCTTGTGTGATTGATGGCTTCCAACCGAATAGTAACGGAAAAGGAGCCACACTTGCACGGGGAACTTTAAAGCTAACGAAGTGAAAGCGAGGACTAACACGCCGCGCCAAACACCCAGAAAAGACGCCATAGACGCCATGGCATTACACTGTAGTAGTATGGAGTATTCACTACTATCTTCCAGTGGCACGGCTCAGTGATAAATTACTCGGAGCAGTAGCAATTAACAGCTAACAACCTGGGCGTACGGTACGGCTACCTCGCTATCGCTACAGGGGTTTGTTTCAACGTTCAAGTCGCCACCCAACACCAAACGCAACGCACGCGCCATATCCATCGCGCGGTGGGGGTCTGCGGCTCACATGAAGCACCGCCCCGGCGCGGCGCATGTGCCGCCTCGCCACGCCAAGGTAAAGCTATATGCTGCTGCACTCGTCACCCGCAATCGCGTGGTCCGGTCGACTACTCCATTGCCTTTGGTTTAGTTCGCACCACAGACACTCGTGGCTTCTCCGCATCTCGGCCCATGCCGCCATATGCGGCGACTCCATCGTCGTTCACGGGATGATCGCCATGAGTGTGCGCTACGTGTCGTGCATGCATTTGCCCCTGACCCTTGCAAACCCGACCGGCCGAAATTCATGAAGTAGATGTAGCTCAATTTGTTAAGTTTCTTACAATCGAACCTGTCAAAAATTTCGAATCGCATACTTATCACAGGCACGCCACGTTTATAGCTAATATCTTTTCAGTATTACCGTCGACAACGAGATACCGCAGGGAGCGGCGACTTCGTTAATCTAAAGATATATTCGTTGAGTTATCTATCGGAGGTGCTTATAGTATTAGGAAATTTGTATGTGTTTACAGAAGTAAGCATGCGTGCGTGTATATAGACGTTTGGGTTTGTACTATATGTTTTTTTAAAAATAAACTAAGAAATTCAAAATACACAATTATAAAAGTTGAATTGTTTCGATCATATGAGCATTACTACTCCTCCATCCTAAAATATAAGCCATAATCACTTTTTTTTAGCGTTTCATAAGACTCCCTTCCCTCTTAATTAGCAACTCCCTCTCCTCTTTAATTCGTTTTTTCAATCATCCACCTTAAAATCTCTAATTCCATTAGATATATGCATTATATTAATTGGAGTGATTAAAAAAAATATGATAATAAACTTTTTTATCTTTACGTTAGTGGTAGCTGCGTAGTATTTTTCGAATAGAGGGAATATTGTATATGTTAGCATGATATACATACAAACCTAACAACCAAAGTGAAGAAAATTTGAGTTTAACTTCATTTTTTTCCTTAGAAAGAACTAGAAGTGCATCTTTTCTTCCTTAGGAATTTGATCTATTCTTTCTTTTGTTCCTAACAAGATCATAGAAAAATTTTTCCAGAGAAAACCAAACCTCGAAAATTCCTTCGAAATTTGTTTGATCCTTACAAAAATATGGGAATTTTGCAAAATCATTGTGAAGAAAGTAGTTTGTTTTTAAAATCAAACTAAATATTACTCTTTGTCTCAAAATAAATCAATGTTCTATCTGGATTTGTTGTATTAAATTATGTATTCTATTTTAATTTATTTTTTTATCAAACTATAAAAAGTTTTGATTGAATATGATATATCTTATTATTATTACTATGTAACTGGATAAACTATCCGTTCATATCGGCATAAAACTATGATGAGTATATTTTAGTAAGTTAATTCGTTTTGGATGGAAAGCGGCCGTAGACGGGCCTTCAAAATTTCCACCGGTCCGTCACGCGTGCACGCCGACGTAAGCGCCTGCCACATGACGACGGGGAACCGGGAAGCAGCAGCATCTCTGCGCTGCCACTGCTGCTGCTGCAACCAAAGCACGTTGTACGTGGATTGGGTGGAGTATTTAAATGGCGGTGCTAGAAAGCCGAGGCACCTGATCGGCCAGGCAAGTGAAATCTGCTCGTCGAAGTAACTCGCGCGGCAGTACTACGACACACGGGCAGCGTTGCCTGCGAAGGAATCTATCGAAGATTTCTCGCCGCAGTATGTTACTGACCGGAGGGAGTAACTCGGATGTCGTGTGTGGACGGGAAAGACCGGAAGTGTGCGGTTATCACCTACTGTTTGTAGGGAAGCTCTGATCAGTCGATCTGTTCAATCCACACCCACAGTACACAACACCACGACGGCTTTTGTAAACTACTACCCTCTTCGTTCCATAAGTAAGAGATTATGATAATTTTTATATAAATTAAAGAATAAGCAAAAGAACGGGAAACTATTTTAAACTCTCGAGGACATCCTCTCGTTGTTTGCATATCACCTAAATTGTTATGGAAAAAATTGGAAAAATTCAATAAGATAGATTAATATGTGATAAATCACTCTACAAACATGCAAGGTTAAATTTAACTTCTACAAGTTGTAAAAAACAAATTTAACTGCGAATATACATTAACTAGTCATAGTTTAATTTGTTTTTTCGTTGCAACTTGTAGAAGTTAAATTTTAATTTGCATGTTTGTGGAGTGATTTATCATACATTAATCTATCTTGTTAAATTTTTTCAAATCTTTTCATAATCATTTTGGTAACATACAAATAACAAGAGGATATCCCCTCGAGAGTTTAGAATCCACTCCCAAAAGAACGTATCATATAGGTTGGAGCAAAAGAACGTATCATATAGGGTGGATAACGAGCTAGCATCTTGTTGAGACTTCGCTCAGTTTGAGCTCGATATCCTAACGAGCTAACTCGGCTCGTCTCATTTAGACTAACGAGCGGATAGGTTCAATTTACTTTTTACTGTTTTATCATATATATATAAACTTAATAATAAACACTAACTAGT
This sequence comes from Oryza punctata, assembly GCA_000573905.2. Classification (NCBI taxonomy): domain Eukaryota; kingdom Viridiplantae; phylum Streptophyta; class Magnoliopsida; order Poales; family Poaceae; genus Oryza; species Oryza punctata. Next base: position 30,836,756 of record CM002489.2, on the reverse strand, counting down.
AGATAATTTTCATTAAACATAAATAGTTTGATGGAATTAATTAGTAATCAATATTGTAGTTAAGAAGCACTAGGTACGCGGAGATATGATGATCTCTTGTACTAACGAATTAAACAAGTAGCTTGTGAGATGGCTCGTTAAGCTCATGAGCTAAATGTCTGGTTTGGCTCGACTCATTAAAACTGAGTTTGAGTCGTTATGAGCCAAGCTCGCTAAGCCGATCCGAGTGAAGAGCTTTGAGCTTTTGTCCACCCCTAGTGTCGTACTATAAATGGTGATAGATTGTGGGATAAAATAGTAGAAAGAGTTGATTGGTGGAAAATATACTAATAAACGAGTTGATTGATGGGATATAAAATATTACTCCCTCTGTCCCATAATATAAGAAATTTTAGAGTTGCACACGATTATTAAGAAAATAGGGAGAGTTTGTGTTTGTTTGACAAGTGGGAGTAAGTAGGAAAATTGAATGGTGAAAGGTTGTGATTGGTTGGGAAGAAAACGTTGGTTAAGAAGTTGATATATTTTGGGATAAATTCTGAGTGCTAAATGTTATTATATTATGGATGGAGGGAGTATCTCAGAATCACAAAACCCTTATATTATAGGATATGGGACAGATTAAGGGTCAAAATCTCTTATATTACGAGACGGAGAGAGTATAAGTGTTAAACACAAATGAATTACCTTTAGTACAAAATTTTGAACATTACCATTTAATTTAATTTGTTTGGAGTTATCAAAAGTAAAAAGAGTTAGAGACAGTCTAGTTTGGTGGTTAGCTTTGCTATAGCTCAATTGGTAAAAGAATAGCATGCCTCATAAAATGTTTAAGTACGGCAAACTTTGGTTAATAAAAAAAGTGTATGATAACTGAGCCAACAAGGTAAAATTGTGGCTTGTAGTTAACAAGGTAAAGTACAGTTAACTACATGCACGAGAGCTCCTCTAAAACAAAGAAATATATACATTTTAGAATAAACTGTTCAAATTGGCATGGCAAACTTTGACCATGAACCAAACATCACTCTTAATAAATGTGTCGTATCAGTGTTTATAGAATATTTGTAAGAGAATTTTTTATAGGTGTACCTTCCCGTTTCTGAATACTTGTCATAGGATGTTGTTCGTCTAAAAAATTTTACCTAGTTCATAGAAAAAGAACACTTAGAAATAACCATGTTACGCAAGTAAGTTATATTATAAATACAGCCATATGACTTAAATTCCCGGTAATACTAGTATAATGTATATGGGGAGTCCAATCTTCTATGTTGTGTAATCTTACTATATCGCACTCCTCTGTTGAGTAGCTTGCCACAATGCTCTCTTTAGCCTATTGCTAACATGGTGGACTCAATATTCTCTCTCTTGAGTGGGTGAATATATCTTAGGTACAGTACTTAAGATTATTATATTATCGATCTCTCCATCTAAGATGCACATAGCCGTAAGGTAAGAAAACATTCTAAAATCCTCGTAAAGATGAAATAACCAAAGCGCACCAAGGGACCCTCCCAGGGAGAGAGACAAGAATAAAACCCCCTATGAGATTAAATAAGCAAAACATGCACTAATTGGAAACATATCAAGCACGATCTACCAAGAAAAGGCACATTAAGCATGAAGGCTATTTAGTAGACCGGCATCCAAAGTGAATAAAATAGTGTTTGACGATCGACTGCAAGAGTGTGGCTCTAGTAAGCACAATACCTTGGTCCTCCTGATGTTGCATCGTAGACTATAAACAAAACCGGCTGACACACATGAATAAGAACAACCTTACTTAATTCTCATTGTCCACTGCTCTCTCTAATTTCAAATGTACTCTCTTTTAGTTGTTCATAAGAACAAAGTGTCAAAAAAACCTCGTTTTCCCGTCGATTATTATCCGATATCTTGTTTCTATATGAGAGTGATAGCATTCAGTTAGCAAACACCAAAGACGAAGTAAAAAAAAAAAAAAGAGATAGTTGCATGAGTGCATCAAAGCCTGTAGCAACTTATATATAAAAAAAAGTTAAACTCTAAAATTATTTATATTTATAATCTGACAACATCTATGTAACAGTCTTTATTTACGGGAAAACGATTTTCTTTCTCAAGTTCTTGACAATATAATTTAATGCAGCTTTTTTTCTCAATTTCTTGGCTATATAATTTAATTAAACCGGCTGATTTGAATGGGGCAAACAGAAAATCATTCATATAATGGAGAGTTTTTGATTTGTTCTGAATAACATGGGGATTTTCTAAAGTGTATATAATTGAAACTGGAGTAGTTACCAATTTCCATTTGCGGCATGTCGTATTCATACGAACTCTTCCTTTTCAACATTCAAACGGATAGCCTTTTTCTTTTTTTTACTTTTTTCCAGAGCATGATAATTAAGAGTATCTAATTTATATGGCTATAGACCAAGAGATAAATGATAGGGTTAATTCGATCGATGCCACAGCAAATGTGGCAAATAAAAAAATACCACTACTATTCGCATTATCGGTTAGGTGCCACCGAAAATTTCTAAAATTGAAACCATGCCACTCCCGTCACTCTTTCTATTCTCCCCATTACTCTTTTTGTCCTCTTCGTCCTCTCACGCCGCCATCCTCACCTCGCGCGCCTCCTTTGTTGACGACGACTACGGCCAGGCGGAGCACGGCGCCGACGCAATTGCTTGCTGGGCTGTGGGGGCAATGACCTCAGGCTCACCGCCCATCGACCTCGGGGTCGATTTCCCCTTGTAGCCATCGGCCAGCCTCCAGATCCGCGCCGGAGAGGAGCTCGATGATGGTGGTGGTGGCGGCGGCGGCGGGTTGTGGGTGTTCGCAGGGCGAGGTGGCGGCGACCTCGGCGGAGGTGCACGGCCTCTTCCTCTGGTTCCCCGTCCGCGGCCGGCGGTGCTCATCGGTGATGGCGGTGGCGTTGAGGGTGGGCTGCGCCGCAACGGCAAGGCCAGCGTCCTCATGCTCCTCCTCGGCGGCGGCGGCATGCACTCCCCCGACGCCGGCTGCACGCGCTCCCTCGACGCCAGGCACATGTGGTGCCACAAGGCCACCACCGCCACCGACGACGATGATTGGAGGACACGGGCATGCCTGCAAGGATGTAACCGGCGGTGACGTCCGTTATGGAAGCCGCCATCACACTCGTTGCCAAGGTGGAGCAATGGAGGAGACGCGCGTGCCAACGCGCTCGTCAATCGCAACTGTGTCACCGGCAGCGGCGTGGTGAGCACGCCCACCGGCGCCATCAGCGAAGGAGGACGGGATGAAGAGGGAAGTCGCAGAGAAGAGAAAAGAGGGGAAGATGAAGGAAGAAGTTAGAACTGACATGTGGGTCCCATGTTAACGGAGACTTTTGACAGATTTCGTGACGGGGTGGCACGGTTACAATTTTCTCAAATTACAGTGGCACGCAGCCGATATGATGAATAGTAGTGGTATTTTTTTGAATTAGCATATTTAGAGTGCCATGGATCAAATTAACCCTAAATGATAAACTGTCTATGGTGTATAATCAATTATACACACGAACTTAATAGTGGAATGCGAGTAGTCTATCAGGATCTGTTTTTTTGTTATTAAGATTCAAATTTTTACCTCGGTTTTTATTAGACTAAGATTCAGATTTTTACCACGGTTTCCATTAGCACGCTTTTCAAACTACTAAACAGTATATCCTATACGAAAACTTTCTATATAAAAAGTTACTTTAAAATAACAAATGTATCCATTTACTAAGTTTGTAATAATTAAAACTTAATTAATCATGTATTAATAGCTTTTGTTATTGTTTTAGGTGCATTAATCATGTATTAAAACTTATCTTCATCTTTCTCATTTCGAACACTTGTGTAGACTACTAATGAAGTGGCTGAGATGGCTTTTGGCCACCACCTAGAGTGATGTGTGATGACCTCTACATAGAACCAATGTTCTCGATGTGCCGGGAGTAAGGGATAGATAGGTTTGGCACCAGCAAAGCTGATGTGATGATGCAGTCAAGGCACACCACGATGCTTTCACCACATACTCCACTCTTTCTGATCCCTCGGTTAAAACAACGCAGCCAATTTCCTGTTTCACACCGAAGGCAACCCTAGACATCGCACCTGTGCCTCCCAGCCATTCTTGCCAGACAGCTTTGAATAGCTTTTCTTGTGAAGAGCTCGAGTGCTTTCAAGTACTAGAGCCACTACAGCTATGGCAGTAGTACACTATAGTAACAATCTAATGCTAAAACATGCAATGTTGATCACTAAACCTAACACAATCTCTAATGAGACATCTAATTTCCTACTGAATTCTTCTAGCAATACGACTGGACTAAAATAGAGAAGGAAAGCGGGGGGAAAGTTCAGGTACGGTAGAGCAGACTAATGAATGATACGGACGGGAAAAAAATGTACAGCCACCGCGGAGGCGGAGGTGCTAGGCTAGAACGACGCGACGGCCGGCGCGGCGGCCGCCACGATGACGGGGGTCTCCTTCTTGCGGCGCATCTCGAGCACCTTGCGGTGGGAGTTGGAGTGCAGGTTGCTGACGAAGGTCGGGCTGCACGCCGGACGGTACTCCGGGAGGAGGCGGCCCGACTTGTAGCGGACGCCGCAGGCATTGCAGAGCGTCTTGGCGCCCTCGGGGCCGGCGCGCCACTGGGGCGTCTTCTGGACGCCGCAGTGGCTGCAGCGGCGGTCGCCCGGGGCGGGAAGGGCGGCGCCGCCGCCGGCGGCGAGGTGCGGCGGCTGCTGGTGCTTCGGCTTGCGCCCGCGCTTCTTGGGCTTCTGTTTCCCGTTCTTGCCGTGCTTGGACTTCTTGGAGCGCGGCTGCTCGTCGAGCAGGTCGGAGGCGACTAACGTGGGGAAGTCTACGTACTGGAGGAACGGCGAGAATGAGGCGGACGACGAGCAAGACGAGGTTGTCGCGGTGGACGACGACGACGTCGAGTCGGACAGGGGCGCGCCGGAGAGCGACCACACGGAGGCACGCGACCGCTTGCTCCGCCTCGACTTCACCGGCACCAGCGCCTCCGTCGACAGCGCGCAAATGGTCGGGGTGCGGACAGGGACCAACGGTGACACCGCGCCTTCGTGCGGCCGCCGGTGCTGCGGCTTGCTGCACACTGCCAACGCCGCCGCCGCGGGGAGCTGCGGCAACGGGAGCTCGGAGAGCGAGTCGTCCATGATACGCGACACCCACTCCAGCTCCTCCACGTCATGCGCCTGTACACAAAACAAACACCTCATCAGCAAAGTCGACGGGCTTGGCGCGAAGCGAGGAGCCAAACGTCGTCATGCTCTTACCGGCAGGTCCATCACCGGCGGCAGCAGAGGCATGGGCTCATACGACACCACCGACGAGCCATGGGAGTCACTAGACCTATCCTTCTCCACGGCGGCCACCGGCGCCGCCGCCTCGCCTTGGTCGCCGCCGTCCCTGTCCACCTCACATAGCTCCTCAAGGTCCAGCAAGTCCTCCACCGAGAACCCGTCCCCCATCATCCCTGCTCCCCTCTCCACCGCCCCCCACGCCGCCACCGGCCCGGCGCCGGCGGCCGCCGCCGCGGCCATCTCCTCGGCCGCCTCGTACGGCCTAAGACTACTCCTCAGCGCGGACATCCTCCCATCCTTCTCCACCTGAAACCGCAAAGGAAAGCAGAGCAAAAACACACGATACTCTCGTCAGTTTCAAGAAACCACCCTAAAACCGTCGCGAACAGCTCACCCACGCAGAGAGAACCTCACCAGCGAGCCATGGTGGTGGTGGTGCGCGAACGACGACATGGCGGCGGCGTGGGAGGAGCGGCGGGAGGAAAGCGAAGGCGAGGAGGAGGAGGCGTGGAGGAAGTGGGAAGCAGGGGAAAAGGAAGAGGGGGTGGAAGAGATGAGCGCCTGGTGGGTCATTGAATGGCTGCCAAAGTCCGTGTGCGCAACAAATGCACTGTTCGTTAATTTCTCCGTCGCCCCTCCATCTCCTCCGTTTTCACGCGCAACTCCACAAACTTTTTTTTACTATAGCACTTCACTACAAATACAGCACTAAAATTGACTTCGCTTAATTATTTTATCACCGGGAGAGCCACTAATTTGAAACCTGTATGCGATGGCTCGCATGCACCCTTTGCCGTTCATTTGGGGGCTTCTTTTTGAAAAGAAACAGTGCGAAAATGGGCGAATCTGGAACAGATTCACTCACTGTGTGGAGGGAAGCATTATTCGACGGCCACTTTTTTTCCATTTTTTGAATAATCGGGAGGAGACAGAGATAAGGGCCTTCACAATGCGGTGTGATGGCATTCAGCCTCACCGTCCCAAGTCGGTGCGGAGAGGAATTTTAACGCCACGTTGTTAACCGGATCCACCAAAACCAAGCACGCCGTCCAAAGAAGGTTTCCCGTTCTTCGGCGACACCGAAGTCGCGTGGAGCGAGGACCTCATCGATTGACTTATTCTCTAATAAGTCAAAACGGTTTATTAGGGAATAAAAAATAATTTATGGGTAAAACTTTTATATATTTATTTGTAATGATTTAAAATCCAACGCTAAAAAAAATTATGTTGAAAATATCTTAAAATCAACTTCAAAATCAAATTTAAAAATTCAAATTTTAACTTTTGCTTTGGCTTATTAGACCAACCGATAGGGCTCCGAGTGGCTTCGGCCTTGTTCCTCCGCGCGCGCCCTCACCCTCACTTCTAGATTCGCCCTTGCCCCTCGCGCTCCTTCCGCATTGTGGATCATGTGTCTTTTGAGTTACCTCATGCTATTTGGCAGCTTGGCAGCCCAGACACAGTAAATTGAGGGACACATTGCTAGTGTTCTAAGGTTATGTTTGTTTGGGTGAGTTGGGAATTCATTTCCTCCGTACGGAAAACGGAGCGACTCATTAGCACATAATTAATTAAGTATTTACTAATATTTTTTTAAAATGGATTAATATGATTTTTTAAGTAACATTTAAAAAAACACCATTTAACAGTTTGAAATACGTACGCACGGAATACGAGAGAGAGGAGTTTGGAACTCCTTCGCTCGAACACAGCCTTAAGAGTAAGTTTAATAATATAACTAACTATTGACTATTAGTTCATACTTAAGCTGATATGTATAATAGATTAACTATAAGGTTGGCTCTATATTTTCTCTTTTCTCTCCCTCTGTTACTATGTATTTAATGTAAATGTTTTGTAGTAAGAATATAGCTAGCTCTTACCTGAGAAATAACACTATTTACTTTTCTTTATCTCTGTTTTACATAACTTATAATCCACTATTATCCATGTAAGCGAGGGCGGGTAGTGGGGGTGGGGAGTGTGATTAGTGGCGGGCACACGGGGCGTGGGGAGATGACACGTGGTGGGCCCAGGCATCCCGCAGATCCTTCCCTCCAATCCCAAATGGAGGCAACGCTGCTTCTCCCGAAATCCGGATTCGGAAAGTCCGAACTCCGCTTTGCTTTAGGCCGGCAATTACTAGCACTGACCCAAGTTCAAGTTCAAGAAATGGCGTGTTCGCTGTTGCCGTTGTGGCGCCAGCAGCTCGCGTAGCGTAGCGTGTAGCGAAAGGGTTGTAGACGTTGTAGCCCGGGGCTTGGGAAGCAACCAATTTTTGGCATGTCAAAGATTGCTACTCCAGATTTGGCCGGCAATGAGCATTAGTTCTGTCAGGCTGCCGGTGGAAATTAAGATATCAGTAAGTAGTAGTGGATACAGCGTACAGGCATCTTGAATGGAAGAATCAACGAATTTTGTTGGTATCGATCACTTTTCACTTGTGAAATCCAAGAAATGTCGACAATGAGCTAAGAATTTATCACTACAAAGTTCATACGTTTATTGGGCAAAAGCATGAGAGTGGCTGATTGTGGATGGCAGCAAGATTGAAGGAGGATTCATAGTGCTGCTGGTGTACTTTTGTTTTGTTTTTCCTTGTTTAAATCTTCGAAGTTGTAATCTTCAAATTTTTTTCATCTATATCAATATGAATCTTTGTATTTTTTTGCGCGGGTTGCTTTGAGAATGATGATTCATAGTTCAGTGATATTTTAAGATACAAATTCACTGACATCATTCTAGCAAAATAGATTGGAGAAAATTTGACAAGTTGGCATAACTTAGGCAATTTAAGAGACAGTGACATTATGGTCCAACGGCTCAGTTCGACTTCGCTGTTAGGCTTGGCATACTAGATAACTAGCCATTAGCGAGCGTATGAGTAGTCAAGTATTAATTATTATAAATTTAAAAATGGATTTATTTCTTTATTTTTTTAAAAAAACTTCTATAAAAAATTTGTATGAAACATATCCTTTTAGTAGTTAAAAAGTGTGCTAACAAAAAAAAGTTGCCACAGCTAAAATCATTTCCGAAGGGGGCGAAAACATCCTAGGGTGGGTCTATTTATTTTGGGACTAACTTAGGGTATTTCATTGTTGTTTTTTTCCTATTTTCAGCCTTAGCTCCGGGTTGTTAAGAGTAGAAGTATTAAATTTTTTAGCACAAAGTTTTTATTTGTTGCTCTCTCTCTTTTGTTTCAAGGAATCATAATTTTACTATATAGCAAAGAGGACAGAATTCCTATTATATCGCCACAACGATTGATCATACAACGTATAACCATCCCACCTGAAAGTTGTTTGAGCTAAGGAAAATAAATTCCAGAAGGAACCATACAACCGTAATGAATAAGATCAATAGGAAGTCATGGCGTATCTAATCATGTCTTTGAATTATACGCCGTAATCATAAGAAAGCATTCCAAAAGCAAACCCATATTGTAAGAAAGGTGAGTCGAGAATTTATCCATATTAACCATTCATCTAGTAGTTTCTCCTATGTATGAGATTATTTATGGTGCACGTCTACGGGACCCAGGCCTCATGACAAGAGGTTATGCCGTTATCAAGAATTAATTCTGTTATTTGGTATGCTTAATTTCAATCCCAGAAATCAGATTAGCAATCATTTAGCGAATACACGAGAGGTGTGTATCTTTTAAGCCAAAGAGGATCTAGTATTGGGATAAGGACTCGAGCCTCCAATACTAATAATAAGAACATTGGAATCCCATAAAATCCTTACTATTTGTTTTACATACACACAAAGGAGATTATAGATTTATCTTTATTCAGATATCCTATTATTTCTTCTTTGATCCATCACTGTTTTTAAAGAGAAGAGTTTAAACAAAATCATCGTGGTGATCGGGTGACGTCGTGACGTTCCATAGCATTTACAAAAGCAATTAGGTTGTTATCTCGCGATATGTCAAATGAAAGAGACGATATCAGATTAGCTACCTCATACTAGAAAGTAGCTGCCGGTGGAAATGAGCTGGAACTTATCACTGAAATCATTACTCCTATTTAGTTGGTGGGTTTTTTTTTCTGTGATGTGGCTACGAAAGAGCAGGTGAAGTGGGCAGCAAAGATGGCCTTGACAAATTTTCCCTCGCGAGTCTCACCTGTTCTCTCCTCCCAACCGCGATTAATAAACAAAACCTCAGCCCGCGCCAAAAGAGAGACCGTCAGACAGCGCGCTGCCAGTTATCCTCGGAATGGCAAAACCGAGCCGAGAAATACCCGAAAGAAAAAAATCCAGATTTTTTACTCTACGTCGAGCTCAATATAGTCCCACACGTTGACGCTCAACTGGTGGAAACTGGAATCGCCAATTTTGACCGTGGGCCTCATGGCGAAGTTACCAAAACGCCACCCCCCGCCCTGACAAAAGTCTAGCGCCGCCCCCACGTTCGCTACGAGGAAAGGGGCGAAACCGCGGTTGCCGCCTTGGCGCCTTGCCGGTCTCCCCGAGGGGCAGTTTCGGTAGGAGGCCGGCCGCCGCCTCGCGTGCTCGGAGACGACCTCGTCCTCGCCCGGTAAACGGCCAGCGTCCGCCTCTCGCTCGAGCAAGGCAAGATAGATACACGACTGCTACTGTCTCGGTTCCTGTCCGGGTGGGTCTCGCGCGTGCTGGAGCCCACACGTCGGTGGCGGTGCGCAGTACGCGGAGCCTCGTTTGGATACGGTAGCGAATACGTCGCCCCCGTGCCGCGTCTGCGTCCAACGTGGCGAGCTGTATATATATGCCCGTTTCACTCTGCATCAGCGCGTCGGTTTGGAATTTGCGAGCGCGGTCGCGTTCGAAATTTGAACCCTCGGGCCGTCGTGCGAGGAGTCACACGGAACAGGGCGGCCTGCTTGAGTCAAACTCGTCCAAAAATTTAAGCGGTAACCGATTTGAGCGTAGCAACGTTTTGGCGATTCCCGGATTTAAAACTCGATGGGCTTTTTTTTTTCTCGTTTCGTCGTCATCCAAGCAGTCTCCCCGCTCCACATGTCATGCCCGGCAAGACACGCAAGTGGAGTTACACTGACACATTGTACACACCGACTCGGCCGCGTGGATGATGACAAGTCGCCGACGGAGACGCCGAGGACGGGGGACGGGGTCTTCGCCGCTTCTACTCGCAACCATCAGCCATGCTACCGTGGATACCATACCATGCGGTCACCGTCGAGAGCGGCTTGCGGGAAACAACAATATTTAGACCACTAATTTAACACGTAGTACTGTATAGGAGTGTGCAGGCAGATATGTGAGAAGTCAATGATCTCTCTAACAGAAAGGTCAACGGATAGTATATATACCTCGTCTGGTCGGAGTATATATTGTTTGCAGAAGGTCCATTTGCGGGAACAAATTAGTAATGAGTTGGATGCTTATCCATGGAGTACTATAACGTGCATAAAGTTCTCAAAAGAATTATAACATGCACAATGTCGGTCAACTGTATTTGGCCTGTACTTCTGAGTTCTGAAAGCTGACTTTTTTTGGTAATGGAATTTCTCCTGACCTTTACTTTAAAAAGTTAAGTTATATAGAGATTACAAGTTGAACTACTGCTTATTACAAAATCACACATCGATTAAAAAACTACAAATTATTTAATGACCATCGGCTTATGCTAGTACTCCCTCCGTTTCATATTATAAGCCGTTTGACATTTTACCCTGTCAAACTTTATTAGGTTTGATCAAGTTTATAGAAAAAATTAGCAACGACTAGATATTAAATTAGTTTCATTATATCTAACATTGAATATATTTTAATAATATATTTGTTTTGTGTTGAATTTTTTTATATTTTTCTATAAATTTGATCAAATTTAAATAAATTTTACTAGGAAAAAAGTCAACCGACTTATAATATGAACGGAGGGAGTACTTGTTTCCCATAAACCATAAAACAAAATATCCAAAACCAGCACATTTTTTTATTAACCGAAGACGCATGCCACGCTCGCACACCCACGAGTGTGTCCCATAACACACGTTCAAAGAAATGAGCGGCATATCCATAACCTCGCTAATTTCCTATTGATATCACACTCAAGTATGTAATATTCGTGGGCACGATGATTTAAATCCTAGTAGGTGGAGTCTCGCAACCACGACTACACTACCGCAATAGTGCTTCCCAAATTTAGTTATCACATTTTAAAATTGTTTACGTCGGATGGGAGATCGTACTCTATTTCTTCTAAACTATCTTATGGGGCATGTTGGATACATGATAAATTTGAACGGTAAAATTTAATTTTGAGTTGTTTTAATTTATTCATTGTTTTTAGTATTTAGCCTTGATATTGGTACAACTAAAAATAAGAGTATAAAAGACTTAACCTAAAATTATTGTTTTTACTTAAGTCACATGTTTTGAACTAAAAGTTGTAGCCAAAGATATATTTGCCAAACAAACATTTAACCATTGGATAAAAAATCATACGCTTGGAATCATCCCCTATTCCTTGCATGACCAAATCTTCCCTCTATCCCTGAGGGTCACGGTAAGTTGATGGTGTATATCAAATCTATACCATTATCTATCGGAGTCATCGTCAAAGTTATGTTGCACGGGAATGCGGAGATGACATATTCTGTCAAAGATAGCATGTAATCCTCTATTTTTGGCATTGTCTCCTCTATATTTGGTGTGTAGGGGTTGTATAATAAGTCCCTTAATCACCTTCCATCCTTTGTAAGCCTAGTTATTTCATTGAAATTAGCACACACTGATTGTGTGTGAGCTGAGCCAATCTCCCTCTCTTTCACTACGTTCACAAGGTATTAGAGCGGGATTGATCTCGCCTCCTTCCTTCTCTCCTTCGTCTTCTTTTATACCGATGGAGAATTCTTCTACTTTAACTTCCCGTGGGAGGCGCCACTCATCCTCCTCCTTCTTCCAAGACGTCGTGCCAATCTCGTCATGGTGTTCGCAGTCACCCATGTTGCATCGCCGCCAGCAAACAAGAGGATCTCCTTGCCACCATAGCCAACACACAAGCGCCCTAAGATCCCATCATGGCATTAACACATGCACAAGCACCGGGCATATCCTTGGCCATGGTGATGATCCCAGCTACTCGTGCTGAATGTGTTCATTGGCACGGCAAATGCACCCTCTCCCTTGATGGTCGACACCCTTCGCATCCCAATATAAAGATGCATGTGCCCATCATTCTCGACATGAAGAGTTCGAATTGCACCAAGTGTAGGATATTCTTCGTTACCTTCCTAGGAAAGTTTGGTATGCTAGGTCATGTTCTCAACCCTCATCCTCCTCTGTCGATGTCACCAACACATGGTGTACTTTACCGTTCTCACCGTACTCTACTACTCCATCTCCCATGACGTCCTTGACATCATCATGGAACCAACACAGATGACCCGCGATCCGTGGTTCGCCACCAAGAACATCTTCTATAACAATTTGAAACCAGCCATACCCCAATTGATTGAAGAAACCATCATTTGGGACATCTTATCTTTGCGGTTTGTCGTGGAAGATGTTCTTGATAGTGACCCTGTGTTGGCTCCATGATGATGTCAAGGACGTCGTGGGAGATGAAGCAGTAGAGAAGGCGGCAAGGATGGCTAAGTCCTCTTGCACCCATGTGCTGGTTGCATCTATCGGAGGAGGAAGATCGAGCACATGATGTAGCAGGCAAAACTTGTCGAGGAAAGCAACAGAGAATTCCCTTCACTTGGTGTAGTTTGGACTCTTCATGTCGAGGACTGCGGACAATTGCCTCTTGATGTTGGGGATGTTGAGGGTGTTGGCCATCTGGGTAAAGGACGTAGGTGCCGCATCGGCTAACACGTTCGGCATGGGTGGTTGGACCATCAGTCCATCATCATGGTTGAGGAGATGCATGGTGCTTGCGCCTGGGTTGATGCCGTGATGGCATCTTGGGTTGCATGCGCATTGGCTATGGCACTGAGGAAATCCTCTTGTTTATTGGTGTGCCGGTGGCGACAGCAACATGAGCGGTTGCAGGTGCTATGATGAGACTTGTGCGGTGTCTTGAGGAGGAGGAGTGGCGTCGTCGCCGGTGGTAAGGTGAGTGGAAGATTTCTTCATGGGTGCCGCGGAAGACGAAGGAGAGAAGGAAACATGTGGAATTGATTTCGCTCTAACATAGAGAGAGAGATTGGCTCAACTCATACAATTAATGCGGGGCGATTTCATATAAACCCGACTTAGGAAAAATGGGAAACATTGCAATGAATGAAAGGTGATTGCGAGACTTAATATACAATCCCTGGACATTAAATATAGAGGAGACAATGTCAAAAATCGAAGATTACACGCATAATAAATCCCATCCATAGTCTTGCTACAAGCCTATGTTGTTTTAGATTTTACTTTTTAACTACCTAATGAATGGCAAACTCGTTTTGTTTCTTAGTTAATTCTTGGGAAAACACCCAACCTAAAATATTTTCACGCTAACGGCCCCATTTATAAAAGGGATGATCACATATATCGATTCAGAGTTCACAAGTTTAACTGGGAACTTCGATCAAGACGAGGGATTGAGATCCTCTTACTTCACTGTGAAGTCATAGAAGCACAGTGCTGTGACTTTAGAGTATTCTCAGCCGTCTGATTTGCAACAAACGGATGAGATTGATCGGTACAATGCACTACAGTAACACGTGAACAGTATCTCCACACAATAGATTTTACTGTTTTACCACTGTTGCTACAATAAATATTTGCAAATCGCTGTTCCGCACTGTAGCACAAGACACAATTTACTGTGCTCCTCTGCTTTTAGCACATAAAGTCAGAGGAGCCGGATCCGGAGTAGTAGCTAGCCACTGTGGAAGAGGAATGTTGGCACGGGCCTTTCTCTGATATTTCTATCTTGAGCGAGAGAGCTCGGTGCCGTTCAAGCATTAGCGTGCAGTTCGGCGAGAGCCAACAATTTAACGAGAAAGAGAAAACACACAGAAAAGAGAAAGCCACCCACCTTTTCTTTATCGAGAAAACCGAAAATCAAAAGCCAGCCGGCTTTTATCCTCTTTGGAGCTCGTTTTCCGGGCTTCTTTTCCATCGCTTGCAAGGCACATCCTAGCTAGCGATCCATGTGACGCTGTACTCGATTGCATCGATCATCACTCGTGAAAATTGCGATTCTGAGAGAGTAAGTTGACGGGAGGTCGTTCGTTCGATGCCCATCAAAATCTCGCTGTTGTTTGCCGTTCACATCAAGCAAGACACTAGTAGCAAATGGTTTTGTGTAGGACTAGGAGTTTCGGTAGCTTTGATGACATGCACGGATGTTGCCACCCTACTGCACGTACTGTTTCTTCTCGCTACGGTCATGTTGGTTAGGAATCAACACCATCAATATGATATGGGAGTGCGAGTGAGTACGTGACTACGTGTGGTAGTGTATACTACTATTGAGATGTTTTATGTTATTCTTTGCATAAATCGACTAGTGGGAGAAACTGGGTGGAGAGATTGGGATGGACAAACTAATACACTGACTAATAATTGCCCGATATTTTTATGGCGGAAGATAATTTGCTCAATCTTTTCGGGACTAGCAATATTTAGTAGTGAAAAAATGGTTAGTATTATTTTACCTATAATTATACTGTAATCACACCGTAAATTCAATACGTGCTGCGTACTCCATAGGCAAATCAAAATAGTATGATGAAAAAGACAAAAGAGATAAAAACATATGAATACACCATGGGCAAGCAACATCATGTGCCCAGCCTGCACGAACTTAAACAAATTCGACTGAAAACACTCAAGAAATGTGGTGGCAGTTTTGGAAAAAGTCCCTCATTTGGATTATAAAATCTTCACTAACCGTAAAACTAGATATATATTATTCTTTAATTTACAAAATCGGATCACTCAGGAACCTTATATAGTTTTGATCCGGTTTTATCCGACGTGGCAGGTAAATCAGCATGGTCCACGAGGATAGGTGACCACGTCATCACCCTTTCTCTTTCCCCTCTTCTCTCCCTTCCTCCTCTCTCTCACTCTTCTCCTCGTCTGGGCAGGCCGGCCGACGGGTGGGGAGGAGAGCGGTAGGGTTAGGTGGGAGAGGAGGTCCGGCGGCGACGACACGGGAGAAGGGGAGGGCGGCAGCGGTTGGAGCACGGGGGGAGAGCGAAGGGGGAGCATGGGCAGGGGCGAGCCCAGGTTTTTCAACTTGGGTATTCGAAATTAAAAGAGATAGAAAAAATTTCATAAAGTCATAGACGGATAAAATTGACCATAAATTGAATGCGTGAAGCATATTAAAGTACAATTCTAAACTATTAATTAACAAAACATTTCAAATTTATAGAGCATACAAAATGATAAAATGATAAAAAAATCTCACAATTTAGAGAAGAATTTTTCGTTTCTTGATATTTTGAAAATGATTGATGATGTCTTTATCCTATAATACAACAATATACTATATTTAACCATGAATCATTAATGGATCAAATTCCAAATAAAAAATGTTTGACCATGAACAATATCCTAGAGGCTAGATTCCACTATGAATTAAATCCTAATATCTTATATTCCTATTTCCTAATCCAAAATATTCCTACGTCCTAAATCCTAACCATATGACATCTAAGTGACTAGACATGAAGGGAAAACTTAGTTATTTATCTGTGGTAAACTGGTAATGTAGAAGTAGTAAGTTCCTATGGTACTCCATTACTCCAAGACAACTTACCTTCAGCGCGCTGGCGTCCAGTGGCGGTGGCGGGCTGGCGCTGCACCGTGGCGTGGCATTCTGGCGTCGGCGTGTCGCTGGACCAGGGAGGCGACGAGGCGGGACGCCGGGACGGTCGGACGGGCGACGGCGGGCGGCGGCACGGCGCGAGATCGCGAGTTGGCGAGTGCACGGCGGGCTGCGCCGCCGCGCGCAAGGGGGCAGGGCAATGGCCGACGGGCGACGGGGCGGGCCGGAGGATGACGGGCGGTCGGGCGCCGGGCGGGCGATCGCCGACCGGCGACTGGCACTGGCGGCCTGGCGCGGCGCCACGGGCTTCCTCTCCCTGGCTGCCTTGCGGCTGGCGCCTGGCTGCTGGAGAGGGTTGGGAGGAAAGGGAGATGAGGATAGGGTTCCAATCCATTTTGAGCCTTCTTTTCCTATTGGGCCAGTGGGCTGAAATGGTGAGGAGAGAAATGGTGGGGGGGGGGGGGTGAGTTCAGTCTGGGCTTCTTTTGAGTGGGTAGGCCTTTTTTTCTTTTTCCTTATATATATGTACATATGAAATATATACTTTATATATGTATTTTTTCTGCAAAAATCTTGGGTATTCATTTGAATACCTATGAATAACTGTGGGCCCGCCCCTGAGCATGGTGAGGGCCGGTTGCCCGTCTCCTCGTCGTCCGCCGCGAAGGGGTCGACGAGGCCTGCCGCCGCGGCGCCGCTGCCGCTGGTTCCGGGTGGCGCGGGCAGCGCGAGCATCGGCGCCCCCGACGGCCGCATCGCCACGCTGCTCGCGCTGCCGGAGAACGCTTGCGCGTTCGCGGCCGTCGACGCCGCCGTCGCGTGGCTACATCCCGTCGAGCACCAGCATGCTGAGGCCACCGCCGAGCTCGACGCGCTGGTGAGCGAGCACGCTTGCGGACTGGACCAACGCCATCTCCCAGTCTGTCGAAGAGGGGTCGAACGCGTCGTGCGTCGGCGCCGACCCGGCTGGGTTGCTGTCAAACAGGGCGAGCGCCAGCTGCTGCCCGTGCTCTTCGCCGGACATGGCGTCCCCCTTCAAGTGCAGGAAGTCGCCATCGCCGTCGGTGATGAGCGGGGACGCCTCCGGCTCAGCAGGCACCGTCTCCCCGGCTTTCTTCTCCTCCTGCCACAGGGGACGCCTCTCGGCTGGGTGGTTCCGGCAACAGCTGCGAAAGCGTCTGCCCCGATGCCGCTGCGGCGCGCCTGTCGGGACGTCGGATTGGCGGCACACGTACGCGTCCTTGCACCACTCGTAGAGAGCCTCGAGATCGTAGAGCTGCTTGGTGAGGCCGCAGAAGACGGCGTGCACGCGCTCGCAGTCGTCGGTCTCCATTTCCGGGAACTGCTCGATGGTCCCCACCCGCCGGCCGGCCTGCATAGAGAAGAGTGAGAGAGAGGAGGAAGGGAGGGAAGAGGGGAAATAGATAGGGTGATGACGTGGGCACCCTGATACGTAGGCTCCACGTGGGTCCCAAATTGTTTCAGTTGCCACGTCAGATAAATCAGGGTCAAAACCGGATCCAGAGTGAACCTGTTTTGTAAGTTGAGGAATGATATATATTGGTTCGGTTTTATAAGTTGAGGGATGATATATATTAGTTTTACGGTTAGTAGATGGTTTTATAATCCAATAAGATGAGAACCTTCTATGTACTTTTTCCGGCAGTTTACTAGCGAAATTATCCTTTTCATGGAAGAAGATAATAGATCGGACAACCTGTTAGGCCCGGTTGGGCTCAAACAGGAGGCCCGTGAGTTGGGATGGAGAGGTTCAGGTCTTCAGTGGTGGATGGAGGCCTTCAGGGGACGATCACCATTTTACCAATCAAATGGGCCTCATATGTCTGGCCTATTCTTGTTAGCTCGGGCCAGGATCGGCGAGCTTTGGGCCTTCCAAAAACCAAGCTCTGAGGCGTACTTCTCATGAGGGGCACAGCATAATGGCACCAGGTTACCAGCGCTACCGACAGGACCGTGAAACCCGGCTGCCCTCACCGCGCCACACTAGACCCGCGTGGCATCTGCGGCAAGCCGGCAACCTCCCCCGTGCTCCAAGAACAGAAAAACGCACGGCGTTCTGCCCCAACCTGACGCGCGCTTTGCAGGAGGCGGCCTGGTTGCCCGCGACGCCTCGATATGGGCACGGACACGGACGGACGGATCGGTGTTGCAGGATGCGGATGTTTCCCACGCGCTTAGCTTCTCGGACTCTCGTCTCTCTGACGCCCTGATGAAACACGGTCAGATAATTAATCAGTTGCAACATACTCTATTTTTAAGGGAAAACATACTCATATCTCCTCCGGTGCCAGAAACAGGATTCATTTTGGATATGTTATATCCAGCGAGTGGCCCCTGTATGCTCCTTTTCGTTCGCTAAAAAACGAGGGTTCGTTATGGTCAGCCGAATTGGGCAGCTGGCAGGCTTCAAAAATATGCTAGCATTGTGCTTGCCAACACGACTTTGTGGAACTCGGTAGACTTTATATGTATATATCCTGCAAAGAAACTTCCAAACAAAATGTAGGAGACTAATCCTGTCAGACCAAGAAAAGTACAACCGCGAGAGAAAATCAGGAGTATTTGACAAAGTGCTAATTTAACTACCAGGGCACTCAAGATATGCAGCCATGTTTAAAATATTCAGATCAGCACCTGATTATAGCCGTTGGTGAGTGGTTGTCGTTCAAAAGGCCAACTTGGGGGCAGGATGTTTAGGATTCTAGATCGCAAGGTCGCACTCGCACACGTGAATTGGTAGTAGCTACAGTACTATAGTGCAAGTTCCTGTGTGAAATTCGGTTTCTGTACGGCCACGCATTTGAATTTCGTTTTCACGACGGTAATTTAGGAAATGCACTGGTCATTGCGGTGTGTTAAATACCTGAATGTGACAAAACACCCCGTGGCCGTCATGACTTTGCTACTCAGAATTAACTCCCTGCATTGATGATCTTCAGCAAAGTACTTCAATTATGTGCAATACTCGTCAGTATCCAATGTGATGTCCAAGGTACTGTGTATAGTCCCCACATTTAATAATATCGGTTATCTCCTTGGAAGTACTCATTCATATATACTTACTGTACGAAATTTTAACTCTATGCTAATTTGACAAGAAAAAATTGGTAATGCCAATGAAACTGGATGTTCATTTGGTTTGTTGCCCAAAAATTGCCGAGGCCGAATTATTTGCCAAGAAAAAAAGGGGCTAAAAAATTTCCCAAAGTTTTGGCAACAAATGGAACAAACTACACTTTACCAAATTTTCTGCAACACCGAATCTTGTTACTAGCTCTGTAATCGAATAATTTGCATTAATACTATATTTCATCTCAAATTTTGACCACTTCTTCTAAGAAAAAACAATTATAAACACTTTAAAATATGTTATGTTATTGAAGTGTGTAATGTCACAAATATAAAAATACAATTTCCAGTCATCATAACCTAACATTTAAAATTAATTTATAGCCAAAGTGAGATGTCAATAGTAATATTTATTTATTTTTCCATATCGTTTTCTTAGAGTTTTTTTAAAATATTTTTTAAGCTAGTTTTTTTTAAAAAAATTCATTGTACGTGCATGGTAGGTTACATACAAATATTGTGAAATAGAAATGGTATCTATACTAGTTGATACTCAATAATAACAATTATTTTAGACCATTTTAAATCCTATGCAAGTATAATACATCATCTAGAATATATTATATTATATAGCTCAATAGATAAGTACGTCAAATCATCCTCCTTGTATTATTTTCACAATATTTCAACTATCATCATTTCTATAATATTTAACATACTTTATATATGAATTTCACATTAAAGCACGAGTTATCACCTAGTTAGTTTTCAATAGTATTTAGTCAATTCAATGTTTTTCATCTCCTACTCCCAAATGTTAGACTGATTCTTTATTCCCTCCTTATCTCTAGTACTAGAAAATCGAAAATCACATACTACGCCGACACCGGAAGAACAACATAGTAAAAAAATGTCATTATCTAAACAGAATTAAAAGTAGCATCGTAAAATAGACAGCTCATGTTGCTATGCCGTATGGCACACTGTATGCTCCAAAGAAACGTACGTGGGCTCCACTCATTAACAACCCTATTCTCCATGGGGCTCGCATGCAAAAAACACCCACCAAAGAACAATCGACAGAGAGAGAGAGAGAGAGAGTCACAAAGCCAATGAAAACAACCAGGGGAAGGAGAAGACAAACGGACTCAGCGCAACGGTCTCCTTGGGTTGGAGAAGACCTAAAAAAAAAATCACAAAAGAAAAAAAAAGGGAAAACCAAAGTACTACTCCTCCACTGTACACCACCGTCCCTTGCACTCCTCTCGCCTCTCTCCCCCCAAATTCAACAAGATCGTCGTGGGGAGAGAGACGCCGCTCACGAAGCCTCCCCACCTCCACTTCCACCTCCAACCTCCCCAAAACCTCCACCTCCACCGCCAAATTCTCTCCGCTCCTCCAGAAAAATCGCGCAGGAGTTCAAACACTAGGAAGGCCATGGCTGCCGCCGCGGGGCTCCGCCGCTCAACCGTCACGCCGCGGAGAACCGCCGCCGCCGCGTGCCTGCCTTCCGGAGCCGGACACCGCCTTCGCCCAGCCTCGGTAACCGCCTTGCTCCCTCCCGTGCGCGCTGCTATTTTGCTTGAGCATTACTGGTTGGCCAGTTGCCGCTGTGCCGAGTTGTTTGGTGATGTTGATCTCTGGAGGGGTATTGTGTCGGCTGTTAGGTCTGGGTGACTGGTTCATGCAGATCTATAGTACTATTAATTAGTTTGGGGATTTCGCGAGAAGGATGATTGGTAACCTGAGCAGGAGCTGGGGGTTGTGATGGATTTGATTTGATTTGATTAATAGGTGGTTCTCAAGTTGTTTTTGATTATCGGACGTGCTAACAACTGTACTAATTACGTGCGTAATTACTTAGTAAGGGTCCACAGAAATGCTTTGCTTCTCCTCCACCCGCTGCATCAATCTCGTCAACATCCTTGCCCCGCACTCAAATTCACAGCAACAGGACGAATTCGTGCATCTCGTCCCCGTTGGTGGCTTGGCTTGTTGTTCCTTTTGGTTTTTATATGCCTTGCTTCTTGGTTGGGTCTGTCTTATAATGGTCCTCCACTGCTTGCAGATGGTGTAGGAGAAAAGAGGGATAGGACAGGGGGAGTGAGCGGGAGAGAGATGGGGGCGATTGGAGGCGACGAGCTGGTGCAGTGGGACAAGATGGGTGCAGCTGAGGCAGTCAATGGCGGATGTGGAGGCGCCGGGAAGATGGATAGGATACAGGTGTTGGTGAGGCTGAGGCCGCTGAGCGAGAAGGAGGTTGCTAGGGGGGAGCCAGCGGAGTGGGAGTGCATCAATGACAGCACTGTCATGTTCCGGAGCACCTTCCCTGACCGACCCACGGCGCCAACCGCATACACGTTTGGTAAGTGCGCCGTTTGCTGCTACAATTGTTGCAGATTGTCATTGCTTTAATATTCTTGTGTTGGAGAATAGTAGATAGCATTTGTAATCATCGTTCCTGGAACCATCAAACATGATATTGGCTTTTAGTCTTTGACAATTGTGTACATTCGTTGTATTACAATTCATATAATTTGTCATTGACAGTTTAAAGCATTTTGATGTACACAATTTCTATGTAAGGATTTCAGATAACAATTGCTATGTAAGGTTATTTTGATAGTATAGTAGATTAGTAATGCTGTTCTCTAAATGCTGGACCCTGCATGATCCTTATTAACATAAGTATCCTTTCATTGCAGATAGGGTATTTCACTCTGACTGCAGTACCAAAGAAGTCTATGAGGAAGGGGTTAAGGAAGTTGCCCTTTCTGTAGTTAGTGGCATTAACTGTGAGTGCAAACCACACACAAACACATATCACAATTTCAAAAATGTTAAGAGATTTGAGCTAAATCAGAGTGCATTCCCTTTTACAGCAAGTATTTTTGCATATGGACAAACCAGCAGTGGAAAGACATACACTATGACTGGAGTAACAGAATATACAGTAGCAGATATATATGATTATATTAACAAGGTAACCAAACTTCCGTCCATCTTCTTATCCCATGTCACAGTTTGGTTGTAATTTTAGTTTTCAAATGATGTTTTTGTTTTTCAGCATGAAGAGAGGGCCTTTGTGTTGAAATTCTCCGCGATTGAAATATATAATGAAGTTGTACGGGATCTTCTTAGTGCAGAAAATACCCCTCTTAGACTCTGGGATGATGCAGAGGTGAAAAAACTGGCTCCTTATTATCCTTGATAATTATCTTTCTGCTATGTATTTGCTTACTACTGACTTTATTATGCTATTTATTCAACAGAAGGGCACCTATGTAGAGAATCTTACAGAGGTTGTATTAAGGGATTGGAACCATCTCAGGGGACTTATTTCTGTGTGCGAAGGTGCAATATTGATTACTTATAGCAGCATACATTATTTATAATTGCGAAACAGTTTATCTCACATGTGCTTATGTACTTTCAATAGCTCAAAGGAGGACAGGGGAGACCTTCTTGAATGAAAAAAGTTCCAGATCCCATCAGATACTTAGATTGGTTCGTTCTTTACTCATATCTATGAATTACTTTGGTGTAAACTGTTATCTTTGAGTTTCTGTTTCATTTTGGCTTATGTGTTTGTCAATCAATTCAGACAGTTGAAAGCTCTGCTCGTGAGTTCTTAGGAAAGGACAAGTCAACTACACTCGTGGCTAGTGCGGTAAGAATAACACCCGACAAGTCTATTATGGAGTTCTTTTTATTGGAAAAATTAGGTGCATGCATTATTCATTCTCCATTTCATCCCATGCAGAACTTTGTTGATCTGGCTGGAAGTGAGCGTGCATCTCAGGCGTTGTCAGCTGGCACAAGACTGAAAGAAGGTTGTCACATTAATAGGAGTTTGCTTGCCCTTGGCACTGTCATTAGAAAACTGAGGTCCGATTCTAAACTCGAAACTGTGCAATTTTATTTAGTTCAATCCACATTATAGGAAAACCCCGTTATCTTATTTAAAGAATATTTTGTTGCTTAGTGACATGAGTATGATTTTTCTAAGGAAGGGTTGTAGTCATGTTGCTCCATCTAAGTTTTTATTTCATACTCGCCGCTTTAGAGAATGTTAGGAAAAATATACATGTGGAGCATGTAATATGTCCACAGAATCTGTGCAAAAATATTATTGTTAGATATGTACTATATAAAATGGCAATAAAGTTACATTTGTTTGATAACAGATAATATATTTTTGTATCATTTGCTACTTGTGTAGTTATGTCATGTTTTGCACAATGTTTTGTGTGCTAACATATTTTTGCATGCTTTATGCATATGTATTTCCTTTTGAGAATTTTTAAAGTGTACAACAAAGTGGGGTGTTTACAGCGATGTTTGGTTGGAATTTCTCCCGAGTGATATCAGTTATTTCTTTTCATTAATGCAGCATGGGAAGTAATGCACACATACCGTATAGAGACTCGAAGCTTACACGCATATTGCAGCCATCTTTGGGAGGTAATGCAAGAACTGCAATTATTTGTACACTCAGCCCTGCCACTAGCCACATTGAGCAATCAAGAAATACTCTGCTATTTGGGAGTTGTGCGAAGGAAGTAGTCACAAATGCTCAGGTTAATGTGGTCATGTCTGATAAAGCACTGGTTAAGCACTTGCAAAAGGAACTTGCTAGATTGGAGAGCGAGTTGCGACATCCAGTTCAGAGTTCCAGTCTCGAAACATTATTGAAGGAAAAGGACAACCAAATCAAAAAGGTAAAGTTACTTCTCGCTTTTCTTACCTCCCTGTTCTTGCTCTTCCATGGTCCATACAGGAATTTGCAGAAATATATTGTTTTTGTGTGCGTCTGATCTATCTTGCTTGCTGCCACTTTCCCTTGTCCATTACGAGTATTTTCACACTATTCTACTTGACAGAAAAAATAGTTCTGTTGCATTCATCCATAAAATTTCATGTCATGTCAATTGCAGATGGAGAAAGAAATAAAAGAACTGAAGTCACAACGTGATTTGGCTCAATCCAGGTTGCAGGATTTGCTGCAATCTGTCAGCGATCATGACCCAAAGCGTCAAGTATATTCTCTTCCATGGCTTCTGAACTTTAGTTTGTTTCATCTCATTGTTCCTACAGGGTCATGTTTGTTTTGTTTATATTTTTAGGTCCAAGGAAAGCATTCAGTCAGAAGCCCTCCATCTGTTGGAATGCCCCCAAGCGCCAGCAGAGATGATAGTTCTCAGGTCTCTCATGATGATTCAGATCTGTACAAGGAAGTGCGATGTATTGAAAGCAATCGGACAGGAGGAAATAACCAGTTGGACTTATCAGCTGGTGAAAGTAGTAGCCCACAAGATTCAAATATGAATTCTGGTTTGCATGGAAATGATTCAAATGCATCAGTGAATTCTAGGAGTTCAAGGCCCCTTGCCGAAGCTCCTATTACCTTGGAGGAACATTTAGAGAATATTAGAAGGCCTTTTGTCAGTCTAGCCAAAGATGTAGGATCATCAACACGTAACTCATCAAACTCAAGAGTAATTGGTAGAAGCAGGAGCTGTAGATCACTTACAGGTTCTACTATGTTTGATGATATGGAGATGGATGATTGCACTCCACTGAACAGAAGTTTGGTGGACTTCCCAGGAAGACCTGTAGAATCTCACAGAAGAGGATCTGCACTGCACTATGATGCAGAGAGTGACACACTTTCAAGGGCAGGATCCATGAGTTCTGAGATCAGCACTTTTAAGGGTGCAACCAAGACAAATGGGTCTATTGCATGTGATACAGAATTTACTGGTATTGGTGAATTTGTTGCTGAACTCAAAGAGATGGCCCAGGTTCATTATCAGAAGCAGTTAGGTGACCAGGTATGAAAGTGTCTAATTAGCTTTGAGGGCATTTAGCTCTGCAGCTCATTTAATTAACTTATTCAAGGAAAAAATGTGGTCTTACATACTGAAAGAAAATGGAATACAATATGTTGTGATGCTAGCTAGGAAAATACATGATTATAGTATTGCTGGCTCCTGAGACTCTTTAATATCCTGTCTCCTGAGTCTCTTTCATAGAATTTCAACAATTTCTCCCACTCCTCAAAAGCCACATACCATTAGCACTATTAACTATAATAATCTAAATAAAATAGTGTTATCTGCTGAATATTTCTGTTTCTATGCTTCCGCAAGCCTAATCATTGGCATTTTAATCCATATTCTAGAATGCAAATGGGAAGAGCATCGGATTGGACCCGATCGAGGATGCTTCACAGTCACCTTCCCGATGGCCTTTGGAATTCGAGAAGAAGCAGCAAGAGATCATCGAGCTTTGGCAAGCTTGCAGCATTTCCTTGGTCCACAGGACTTACTTTTTCTTGCTGTTCAAGGGAGAAGCAGCTGACTCGATCTACATGGAAGTGGAGCTTCGAAGGCTATCATTCCTGAGAGATACATACTCAAGGGGGGGCACCCCTTGCAATGTGATAGTAGGCAGCCTGAGTACTTCCCCTGTTGCAAGGTGCGTAAATTACTCATTTCCATTCCTTCACTTCTTTTGTGCCATAACCTTGATAAAATTAGCGCCAAACCATTACGAGCAACTCATAAGCCCCTGTTCTGCTGTAATGCAGCGCAAAGAAGCTGCAGCGGGAGAGGGAGATGCTTGCCAGGCAGATGCAGAAGCGGCTGTCCACGGAGGAGAGGGAGCACACGTACACCAAATGGGGTGTCTCGCTGGACTCCAAGAGGAGGAAACTGCAGGTCGCTCGCCGCCTCTGGACCGAGACGAAAGACCTGGAGCATGTCAGGGAGAGCGCGTCCCTGGTCGCCAAGCTGATCGGGCTCCAGGAGCCAGGCCAAGTTCTGAAGGAGATGTTCGGGCTCAGCTTCGCGCCGCAGCAGCAGCCGACCCGGCGGCGATCCTCCAACGGCTGGAGATACGGGATCCCTTCGTTCGCCTGATTCGGATCGACCACGCACGAGACAGGGCTGACACGACGATGCGACTGACCAAAGGATCTTTTGTTTTTTTTCTCCCCTTATCTTTTCCCTTTCAATCTTGGTGTATCTGCATCTTCTGATTGTCCATAGGATTTTAGAAAGCACAAAATTGATGGGGGCGTCCGTTTGCGCCCTTTGTGTTGCCGGCCTCGTGCATGTTTCTGCCCAGCCGCCGCCGGTCGACATTATATCGCCGCAGAGCCAAACGGTGTTGTGTTGTATATCATGTGCTAGTTTCACGTATTTTGCTTGTAGATCCGCACGATATAACGGTCCTTACTACAAGCGAGGTTTTTAACCTTTACGGCATCCACAATTTGAGGTTTTGAGGCGATAAAACGTCAAAGCCGGGAGTCCGACCGCCACGGTATGGTGGTTACCGCGAGGTAACCACGAAAACGTATAGAATTGTGTTCAAAATTTTAAATTGAGTAAATTTTAAAATTTAAATTGTGGTTGTCTTGATGCAACTAGCACAAACAATCAGAAGCTATGATGTTAACCTACTCTTTTTTCACAAAATTTGTATAAGTAGTACTTACAAGAATTTTCCCCTTCTCTTTGAAAATTAAAATTTAGATAAAATTTATCAAACCCTACAGCTGATTACCCCTACCTTACCTTCATGGAAAGCACTTTTTTTTTTACACGACGGAAAGCACGGTTACCTCACGGTCCAATCTGATCAAACTGGAGTCTGTCTATACCGTCCATACCAATTTTTCCTGGCTTGATCGCTTTGTTTATGAACGCTGGCAACACTGCCAAGTAGGGTCAATGGGCCCTGCGCCTGGGAGTCATGATACTAGGTCATGCCTTTGCGACGCCCAAAGTTAAAGCTGCGTGCCATGCACACACCAAACACGGCGCAGGGACCCCTCCCTTCCCTGCTCACGACTCGCGACGAGCGCTGCACGATATCCACCTTCGGTGGTTTCATATGATCAGGATATCCACTGCTTCCATTGCCATCGCAACAGGAACAGAGATGATGAATCGTCGACATGCGGCGCTCGCTGCTCTGTCTCATGCAAACGACCTTGTTGTGCTGTAGCAGAGAGTGGCTAGGAGTTGTGTTGGGTTTGTTGCGAGTTGCGAGCAGCATTTAACAAATCGTTTTGGACAGGTTTACCGTTACCCTACGGTTTGACAGTTACCGTGGTTATTGTGCGATTATTACGAGATATACCATGGTTTCGTAAACTGAAAAAGTTATCACATGTGATAACTACACGGTTTTGTAAAATTTTTTATTTTTAATTTTATTTATTAAAATATTTGAAAAATAATTTTCTATTTGAAAAATTTACAAAACTAATCACCCATCGCTCTCTGGGAGGGTGATATTTAAAAATCGCCCTCCCAGAAAACGATTTATCCTATGTAGCAGCCGACTTTTGGTCCTCGCCTAACGACCAGCCACCAAGGGAGGGCATTTTGCAGGCGACCCCCTTGTCGCCCTCTAGGAGGGCGTTTTTTAATGTATGGGGGCCGCCTGCAAAAGGGCTAGGGCGCCCTGGTTTTTTTTGCAGGCGACCCCCTTGCCACCCTCTGCGTGGGTGTTTTTTGTTGTGCGGGGGGCCGCCTGCAAATGGTCGGCAAAGATGCACTGAAATTTTGCAAGCGGCCCCCTTGCCGCTCTCTGGGAGAGCGATTTGATGCCCTCCAGGTATAAAAACCCTTCACCCTCTCCGAATTTTCATTATATTCACTGAAAATCAAAAAAAAGAGGAGGGAGAGGTGGGGGGAACAGAAGCGGAGCGGCGAAGCCCTGCCGGTTTGCTAATTCCATCGTAGGTAAATACATTATACTGTATTGTGTTTGCAATTTTTTTAGCGTTTTAGTTTTATTACCATATGTTTTAGTAGATCTGGAGCACATAACATATTTGTATAATTTAAGAACAAGGGCATACTATATATTGTAGAAATTAAGACATAGGGCATAGTGCAAATTGTACAATATATTTTAGTTAGATAGTAGATCTAGAGCACGCAACCTATTTGTTGAATTTGAGATCAAGGATAGACAACATATTTGTAGAAACTTTAACTTAGGGCATATTAAATATTAATGAATATGAGCTTAGTTAACCTAGTGTTTTTTTCATGAGGCACAATGTCAAGTAAGGTCATATTTCAGTTAGTTTACTGTCAAGGCAACCTTAGATTTGGATCAGATGGGTGTTGATCTATTAGATTTTAGAATGACATTAAGGGCATCGATAGGCTGCCGAGAGAATATTTTAGTCAATTTATAGTTGGTTGATGCGAGAATTTAGAATATACCCAGAAGTGAACACAATGTCAGTATCTGTTGTAGCGAGTCGTGTAACAGAAGGTTATTTTGGGAACTAATGCCGATGGATAGCACTGATGCTTGGAGACGATATGTGGAGATGGCTTTCGAACGGTCATGGCCTCTTGTTAATTTTGTGTCGGTGTATGAAAATGATAGAAATGTTGCAATGGAAACCGAAGATGTTGAGGGTCCAAGCCATGTGGGGGATTGTGTTGGACTATCAATGGAAAATGAGGAAAACCAAACAAGGGTGGTGCATGCCATGGGCGTGGCGGATGAGGGGGAGAGAGTCCGTACAATCGTTGATGAAATAGAGGGGGAAGATTCGGATAACGAGCAAGCAGAGGGCGACGCGTCATCTGACGAGTTAGATGACGTAGTGCCCACTGATTGGACAAATGAGGACTTCTCAGGACTTGTTATCTCGGAAGGGCATCATGTACCATGGGAATACAAGGCGAAT
This sequence comes from Oryza punctata, assembly GCA_000573905.2. NCBI lineage: Eukaryota > Viridiplantae > Streptophyta > Magnoliopsida > Poales > Poaceae > Oryza > Oryza punctata. Next base: position 30,807,880 of record CM002489.2, on the reverse strand, counting down.
GAGGTAATTCAGGGTCCTAGGTATGCTCGTAAGGAGGATATGAAGGAGGCGGTCAAGCATTGGGCGGTCCCATTGCAGAGAGAGTTTAGGGTGGTCAAGTCAACCAATTATGTGTACGAAGTGAGGTGCGTGAAGGAAGATTGTCCATGGCATGTTCATGCATATAAGGGTAAATGGAATGATTATTCCCACACATCTACAGAGAATGGAAGCTGAATTTCTTGAGCATCTCAACTAGCGTAGCGATCATTTCGCCGGTTGGTTTCCACCATGGTGTGACCGTTCGTTGTGCGTTTGTGGGGATCGATGCATACTTAAGACATCCCTGATGGTAGAAACTCAGGGCAGGAGATTCTTCCAATGTCCAAACATTGATTAGGTATGATTCATGGGTTCCAAGTTCAGTTAATTGTACTCAATACATAAAACGCTTACTGGTTTCTAAACTATCATAACATCTTATGTAGATATATCGTACGGTGTTCAACTTCATTGAGTGGGTAAATACGGAGAACCCACAAGACAACGGAACACATCGATATTCACATAGTGAAACAAGATCGGACTATCTTAGGCGGAAGGATGAACATGAAAGATAAATTGATGCAGAAGCTTTAGGATGGCAGGTAAATCCTCTGAGACTCCCTACATGGCGGGAACGTCCAGAGTGTCATTGTAGTGACCGCTGTCAGGTGATAAGGTCCGTAAGACAACGAACTCGAGGACAAAGATGTTTCGTGTGTCTTAACATTGTCGACGACGATTTCGTTGTATCATTTTTTAGGTATCACTAATCAGTACTTTCATGCACTTATCTCTCCTAATAAAAATGTACAAACAGGAGGATATACGAAAATGTCAATTCATACAGTGGATCGATACGGTGAGAGTTACTTCCATCAGTGAAATAATAACGCAACCTCAGACGACCACACAATTCATTCAAGCATGGGTGGAGTACGAACATTGGGTACAAATTGCAAGCTTAGATTGGAGGCACAATCCATTAGGTTTACCTAAATGGTCGAAGCGTCCAAACTGTGGTTGTAGAGATCGCTGCCAGGTGGCTACCTCCTTTGCAGAACAAATATTTGGCATGAAATGTTTTATCTGCCTCAATATAGATAATAACTTCGTTGTACGTCTTACATTCTTTCCAATTTCACTAGCCATCTGCATAATATTATTACCCTAACTGACTAACTACGTTTATTTTTCACGCTAATCTAAGGAGGTGCGGATTCACTTTATGGATCGACAATGTCAATCCAACATATCATGGCCAAAAGATAATTGAGTCTGAAACACAAGTACAATATCAACGATTGAAGGAGTACAAAAATGCAATACACGTTGAATGACGTGGAAGGGGTCGGTAGATAAGCTCAGGCTCGATTCGTCGGCACCGATAAATTTGTATCGTGTATCCATGACACTTCTTAAGTATCTTATCATAATAATGTCTAATTATGATGGTGTGTTGTTGTATGCGTCAAGAATTATAAATTAATAGGATTGTGTCGTTTTGATTTGCAAAGTTTCTTTGACGCCCCGATGTGATGTACTCCTTATAATTTATAAGTACATACTTATATTTTCGTAAATTCTACTTTCAATTGTGTACATGATTACATTATTCAACTTACGCGAGAATTGTACGCAACTTACCTAATTTATATTTTAGATGTAAAAAACCCTTCCTCAGCCCCAATCCGAGTGAAAAATAAATCATTGCAATTTTAAATTTTTTTGCTATTTCGTTCATTGTCAAAATGATGATTTACTTAATTTTTTGAATGAACGGTTCAATATTTTGATTTACCTAATTTTTTTCGTGGGTAGTTCAATATTTTAATTTCAACGCTAAAAAATCACCCTTTGGAAGGGTGGCAGGGGCCACTGCAAAATTGCCACCACGGCTGCCCTTTAAGCAAGCGGCCTCACGCACAGTGCAAAATCACTCTTTGTGAGAGCAGCAAGGGAGCTGCCTGCAAAAAAGTCAAGCCGCCCTCCTAGCCCTTATGTGGGCGGCCCCCTATATCTAAAAACCACCCTCTGGACGAGCGGCAAGGTGTACATCTGCAAATTTTTGTCGCTCTCGGTGGTTGGCCATTAGGCGAGGGTCAATGGTCATCTGCTACGTATGATATATCATCCTCAGGGTGATTTTTAAATATCGCCCCTCCCAGAGAGCGTTGGGCGACTATTTTTAAAATATTTCAAATAGAAAATTATTTTTTAATATTTTAATAAATAAAATTAAAAATTAAAAATTCTTTGTAAACCCTGGTTGCGAGCGGTGTACTCCTACAAGGTCTGGGAGATTGGGCCAATGGGGGCAATGGGCCTGGCCGTTTCTTTTTGATGGGTTCGATGAGGCGAAGACGACGAGGGACCTAAAAGTTGGAGGAATAGTACAACATGGCCTTACGGCTCAGTGGCTGGTCCCGTAGGACCTTCTTGGTACGGGACGAATGACATTGACCAGAGTTAACTAATGCCGTTTGTTGGTTTAGGAAAGTGGTATTCCTAGGATTTTGCATCTTGATTGATCACTAATGCCATGATGCTATACCTATGGTTTCGTTTTTTCTAGCATCAACGCATCATGCACCGGGACAATCATGCTTTAGTTGTACCGCAGTAGAGTATAATGTATACTCATGCTTGAGCATGTAGGGGTAGAAAAATTGTAATGTTTGGTTCTGTTTTGGAGTCTAAGATCTGAGAAATAACTGATTGGTAGTCAGTTTCTGAGAACCTGGAAAAACTGAGTTTTCCAGATTCTGACTTTTAGTTCATTTTTTTAATTATACACCAACAGCTTCTCAGAATCTGGATAAAAAACTGAATTGTTTTGGGGATCTTTCTGATTCTGGAAGAAGCTACAGCAGCTAGAAACTCTCCAAACAGACCCTTAGACCCGTCTAGGCCAGCTACTTACAAAATGAACAAAAACAATTATGATTCCTATTAAACGAACTGATTGCTATAAATCCTTCAAGAATTCATTCATGCGCTCCGGCGACCTTAAAATGGCAGCAAAAATTCTCCTCCAGACGGAATAAAAATGCTAATGTGGAATATCAGAAAAAAAAAGCTGTAAAATTCGTGCCTGTCAAAGCGTGGGTCTCGGTGGAGCTACCAGTTCTGGAGGAAAGAAAAGCGTAGAAAAGGCCACGCATAGCGATGACGAGACGACGACCATTCCGAAACGCAGACAAGGACACCCTCCTACCGTCCCACTCCCACGCCGCGACATATCCATACCACTCCCCGAGAAAGCCATGACGCACCGGACCAACCACACCGCCTCGCCCTCCGTGAACGCCACGGCGGCGGCGGCCATGATCACCGCCTCCCCGTCCCCGCCGAGGCAGCCGCTCCCCACCCCCGCCAATGCCGACGCCGGCGCCGGCGCCGGGGCGTGGGGTCCATACGCCAGCTCGCGCGCATTCTTCTCCAACGTGGCCACCATCCTCATCATCCTCGCCTGCGTCTCCCTCCTCGCCTTCTGCCTCCACGCCGCCGCGCGGTGCCTCGTCCGCTGCCTCGCCCGCCGCCGCGACGCCGGGGCTCTGGCGCGGGCGCGGGCGCAGACGCTGCAGCCCAAGCCGGCGTCCGACGATGGCGCCAACACCGGTAGCTCAGGGGCGGCCGGCGCGGCGTCGGGAGCCGCGATGGTCGGCGGGTGGGCCGAGGCGGAGTGCGCCATCTGCCTGTCGGAGCTGGCGGACGGCGGCGAGCGCGTCCGCGTGCTCCCGGCGTGCGGGCACGGCTTCCACGGCGCCTGCGTGGACGGGTGGCTCGCGGCGCGCGCGTCCTGCCCAACCTGCCGCGCGCCGTCGAGCGCCGCCGAGCCCTAGCCAGACAACCGACCAGGTCGCAAGCTGCTCCCTCCTCCTCTCTCTTCCCTGCATGCCTTCCGCTTGCCGCCGCCTCCTGGCTCCGGCCTCTGCCGGTGACGCAGACACGAAGTGACAACAAGTACATTATGCTGGAGCTTGTAACAACAAGTACACGAAGTGACATCGCAGCTAGCTCTGTGATGTTCATCGAGTACAGATTACAGAGTACCACCTAGTAACACTACCTGTTCTTCCATGGTTCGTGACAATGCTGATCGAGTGATCGACACTAGCGATCTGCTCGTCGCCTCGTCCATATGGATTAATGAAGGCATAATGCTCTTCCATTCGCATAGTTTTCTTGGTTTCATCTCAGGCTCTCTGTTGCATTATTCTCGCAATCTTGGATGCATGCACCGCTGAAACAGCTCCCGGTAGTCGCTGGGCCGTGCAAAAGCCGGTGATTTCGCCGGCGTCAGTGACAAACTGACGAAACGCCTGCAGGAGTGCAGGCTGCAACTGCAAGCAGTGGAAGCATAGCATGGAATCAGGTCGCTGGAGACGACAAGCGTAGGGTGTTGTATAGGCGCCGTAGGCTGGTGATGCGGGAATATTAAGTGGGGGCAGCGTGTGTGTGTAGTGGTGCCTGGTTCGTGGGCTCTGTCGCGGCAGGAAGCATCGGCCATCGTCGCGGCCTGCGACGTGGCGTGGGGTACGGTCTCGGCTCGGGAGACGCGCCGTTGTGTCCGGTAGCCCAAGTCGCCGAGGCCCGAGGGCCAGCAACAGCAAGGCGTGACGATCTCCTCACCGAACACGCGGACAGGACAGGACAGGAGAGGACACACTGCTGACTGCTCCATTGTTGCCGGTGTCCTAGGAGCTGCAAAGCCTGAAAAGGCTATGCCGTCCCACTGTAGGAGTACGACCTTTTGTTGCTTCTCTTTTCTTCGTTCTCTGCGTGCTCCCCCTCTCTACTTTCACGTCCAAAAGCTATTGTCTCATTGTCTCAAAGTATAGTTGGTCATATGGGCCGCCTGGCCCGGCACGACCCAAGCACAACCGGGCCTGGGTCGAGGTCAGTCGGGCTGGCACGGCCCGACAAACAAGCCGTGCCGTGCCGTGCCAGCCCACGGGCTACAACCACGGCCTAGGTAGCCTTGGGCCGTGCCGGGCTGGCCCGACGGCCCGGCTAGCCCATCGTGCCCGTGCCAGCCCAGGCACGCCCTGGCAAAAAACCTCTTCAAAGCTTCAATTCAAAACAACAAATTCAACATAACACATCAAATTCATGAAATTCACATGTAATTCATCAAATAAGTCACACACAATTCATCAAGTCACCAATTCTTCAAAACACATATTCATCAAGTCACAGATTTACAATCACATGTTTACAATCACAGATTTACAAACAAATCTTCAAGTAACCAATTCATCAAGTCACAGTCTCACACAGTTCAAATCAACAAGTCAGAGTTTATATAAGCTGTGATTGTGCAATGGCTGCCTCATTAAAAACCTTTCTAGGTAAAAACTCACACCTTGTGAGAAAACCCTAGAAAGGAAAAGAGTACAGCCCACAGCTAAAATGATAACATCAATTACAATCATCCAGTTCAAGGGTTTACATCAATTTCATCATCAAGATACATATTCTCATAAGCATTTTGAAGCTCCACATTCTCAGTAGTATGCTGATCTTTTGCATCTGCCAACTCCCAGTCCTTTATCACTACCAGAATTTCCACCAGCCTAGGGTTTAGACGCCGCCGACGGTCCTCGATGATCCTGCTAGTTAAGCTAAAAGTAGACTCGGACGATATAGTAGAAACAGGAACAGTCATAACATCTTTAGCTAAGATTGAAAGAACAGGATAAGTTAGTTTGTGCTGTTGCCACCAGCTAAGGATATTGAAATCATCATCATATTGGTTGACAGTGTCACTGTCAAGATATGCAGCCAGTTCAGAAGCATTGAGATTAGCAGTTGAAGAAGCTGCCTGAAGCAAAGCAGTAGCAGATGTCATCCTAGATAATGAACCAGCACCAAGCCCAACACCTGGACTGGCACCAGCACCAAGCCCAGGTCCTGGACTGGCACCAGCATTACCAGCACCAAGCCCAGGTCCTAGACTGGCACCAGCAGCAACAGAACCAAGCCCAGGTCCTGGACTGGTACCAGCAGCAACAGAACCAAAAATCTTCCCCCATGAAGTCCTTTTCTTACCAGTAGAAGGGTCTGGAATAGTGGAACTATGCAATCTAACAGAACCAAACTTTCTTTCATACTTAGCAAAAGTATCAGACAATGAAGCCCTAACAGTAGTTAAATAATCAGAGTAATCATCACCAATGAGTTGAGCCATAATTTGAAGCACTTTACTAAACCCCCTAATCTTGGCCCTAGGATCCAAGATAAATGCAAATGAATAAAGAATTGGAATTTTAAACCAGTAGTTCATAAACTTATTTTTCATGGGACCAACAACATTTGCAAGGTTTTGAACATTGCCATATGTGTTTAGATGTCCAGCAATCTCTAAAATGTGATGCATGATTAATGGAGATGTTGGATAATAAACACCAGACAAAACAACAGTTGAATCGTAAAACTGTTCAAGGAAACACAAAACAGATTCAGCACATGCCCAATGTAAGTCTGTGAGTAATGGATGGCCATTAACAAATGGATGTTGTGTACTAACAAATACTGTGAATGGTTCCCTATGTGGTATGAGATGCTTAAGCATTAGATAAGTTGAATTCCATCTAACATCCATGTCCAAACCAAACATACGAGGACGATAACCCGCAGCAATGCAAACATTTTTATATGTAGCAATGCGCTGATTAGATGCATTCAAGAATGAAATAGCAGCTCTAATGTCATTTAGAATGGGCTTGAACTTGTCAAGTCCAGCCTTGACAATCAAATTGATGATGTGACATGCACAGCGTTGATGCAAAAATAAATCACCAACATAACCAGACAGAGCAGGAGTAAGGGTTTCCATTGCTTTAGAATTAGCAGAAGCATTGTCTAATGTAATAGAGAAAACCTTATCAGTAATACCATATTCTTCAGCAACAGCAATCACACGCTCAGCAATATTAGCACCAGTATGTGACTCATCAATGAGCCTAAGACCCAAGACCCTTTTTTCTAATTGCCAATCAGAATTAACAAAGTGAGCTACAACACTCAAATAATCTTCTTTAGCATGACCAGACCATATATCAGATGTCAAAGCAATAGAGCTAGCAGACTTGAGACGCTCAATGACAACAGAACGACGATCCTTAAACAACTTATGAAAATCTCTAGTAGTAGTTTGTCTAGAGACAGGATCAAATCTAGGGTTATGAGCAGCCTTAATATAGTTCACAAAAGCAGGAGATTGACCAAAACTGATTGGAAGATCCTCTCTAGCAATCAATCTACACAATTCAACCCTAGCAATTTCAGGACTATATTCCCATGGAATAACAGAACCATCTACACTAAATCTAAGCATGGACTGAGGCAAAGAATTACACCCAAGTTTTCTAGGTTTGCATGACTTAATATGCCTAAGCAAATGTCCAGTGCCAGCAGAAGAACGAGCACTCAAAGTTTTATGACAGTAATTGCATTTAGCAGAGACTCGAACCCTATTACCATTGGTCGTTTCATAAAGTTCCTCAAAGTCATCCCATACCTTGGAGGTTTTGGTCTTCTTGTTGGTACAAGTGGCACTAGAGCCAGTCGGCGTCCCATTGCCACTGCCGTCGACTGGCGGGTCATCGTCGTCGACATTCACATGGATCGGGCTGTCGGAGGTATTGCCGATGCCGAACACCTCCACACGGTCCTCCTCCACATCATCTTCTTCATCACCGCGCATCCCCAAAGTCCTCAACTCGTAGTTGACGGAGGTAGGATCGTCATCCATCGCAGGCACTCCGGTCCCTCAACGGCGGCTGCCGCTAAGCAACGGGCTTGCGACCTGCAAGCAGCCAAGAACACTCAAGGTTAGGGCTCGGAAATGGAGAAACATAAATGAAAAAGGATGGGTTCCATGCTTGTACCTGCGCAGCCGGAGCACCGGAGTTGCCGTTGAAGACGATAGGCTCACGGATCTACGAGAAGACCAAGGGATCTGAAGAAGAAGAACAAAAGGGAAAGAGACGAAGAGGAAGGCTGGATCTGGAAGAGTGGAAGGACGACGGAGCGGCGGACAGTGGAGGAGGAGCGGAGCGGCCGACGGTGGAGGAGGAGATCTGGTGGCGGTGGATCTGCGGAGGCAGATCGGCGGAGGCGGCTGAGGCGCTGAGCGGTGGCGGCTAGGGTTAGGGTTAGACGGAGAGGCGGAGAGCGAGAGCCGAGAGGGGACTGGTGAGGGCGCTGGCTTATATATGCGGGCGCACGCGGCGCGGCCTGGCTGTGTGGTGCGGGCCGTGTTCGTGCCGACCGTTGGGCCGTGCCGTGCCGGGCCGGCCCATCGTGCCGACCTCGATCCGTGCCGTGCCGGGCCAGCCCACCGTGCCCAGCTATAGGCCCAGGCATGGCCCAATAGTCGTGCCGGGCCGGCACGGGCCCGACTGCTACCGGGCCGTGCCGTGCTTGGGCCGGGCCAAATTCCTGTGCCGTGGGCCGGGCCATCGGGCCTCGGGCTATATGGCCAACTATATCTCAAAGGCAGCGATTTCACTTCGATTTCTCAAAAATAACTCAATCGGCAAGGCTCAGCCAAGAGGAGGAATTAGCTTTAAGCTGGTCCATGGGCCTAATTGGGCTTGAAGCACACTTGGCATTAAACACGATAGTCATAGGCCAGCCAGTGTAGGTTGGAAGGAGCGTGGGCCTATACAAGCCCATTCCCAATCAACGAGAGGCCTTTTCACAAGTCATCATTGGTTAGGGTGCCTTTGTTTCCCAGTCAAGATTGGATGGGATATGGCGGTCCATATTTTCCTAGATATGGTGATTTAGTTTTTTCGTTTGGTGGAGTGATTTTGACGATTCAGTGTTTTTTGTTTGGTTGTAAGGATGAAGGTGGATTTGATGATCCATTTTTTGGGGGGAGTAGGATGGATGAGTGGTTGCAATCACCCTTTTATAAGAGGTGGTGAGTATACCCCCTTCAAATTCACCAAACGCAAATAAATTTCAATCTAATACAAACAAAAAAATCTAAATAGAAATAAAAAATCAGAAAGAAATAAAAGGGGAAGGAGAAAAATGGAAAAAAGAAAAAAATGTCCTTTTTGCCGGCCGCCCCTCGCCTCCTCTCCCGCCGACCGCCGATCTGCCTCCTTGCTCGTCGACCGCCGACCCGCCTCCTTTTTCAGCGGTCACCGTCGCTGTCGCGCCTCCTCTCTCGCCGGCCGCTGCCCCGCTTCCTATCTCGCCGGCCGCGGCCCCGCCTCCTCTCTCGTCAGCCGCCGCCCCTGTCTCCTCCAAATTCGATCGTCGTCATCCCAGTCATCGGCGTGCCTCGTCTCCTCCAGATCCGGTTGTCGTCGTGCTGGTCATCGTCGTCAGCGTCGGGGGACGTCCTCTTCCCGCTGTCTCTTCCTGTTGCCGCCGCCTCCTGCCTTCGGGCTCGCCGCCACCCCTTCTTTCAGCTGTCGCCTCCGTGCTCGCATCCCGCTCTAGACGCCGAGCTCGCATCCCACTACCGCTGCCTCGGTCGTATCATCGCTGTTGTCACATGGTTAGAGGGATGATGCGACCCACCTTGTCGCTCGCCCGGGTGCTCGGGCGGTTGCGTCCGGGCAAATAGGCCGAATCCCTCTATCTGGCATCTGGGGGGGAATATTCCCCTCCAAGCCACCCTATCCTACTCCCGCCCACCAACCAAACACCCAAAAAAATGGGCTGCCATGTCCTATCCACCCAAAACCCTCCATCCAAACCCCCCAAGCTGGCCTTTTTGAGTAATTAACTCTTCAACTTTTCCCTTGATCAAATTCCGTAATGTACCCAGCAAAACTCCAGATTGATTAAACAATGTATGATGAACTGCTCCATCAACTTTATATTGAAGTGTTTCAATACTCGGCTCTTGAAGTGGAGATTTCTGAATTGGCCCTTGCGGTGTCATGACGAAACATTGAAGGCAATGTTTTTGAAAATCAGTTTTTACTTGTTCCATCTTTTATCTTTGTTCCTCTATTAAATCTTCCATTGTGATCATGATCTTGGCATCGACTTCTTCTTTAGACATTTAGGTATAAAAATCATCGTCCCACCAGGTGTGCCAAAAATGTGATGACGTAAAAACACGACGGCTCGGGAGATCTGCTTAACTCCAGTGCAGGTCCAAAATAATAATGAGATGCAGGCGTGCCAGTCAGTTTGATCCTGCAACTGACAAGATATGTAAACAGTAGATAAAACAGCCAATCGGCTGACAAGCTGATAGAGTGATTCCAGCCGATACCGATAAATGATATGATAGAATAAGCATTGATCCGAAGGTTAAAGCATACATCGACTGGAGGTCCGATGTCGATAAATCCAAAACATTAGATAAATAATGAAATCTTTCTTGTGATCAGCTAAATCCAACTTGTATGTAATCCTTATAAGCCGATGCAACGTCCAAATAACTCATCGGTTGAAACCCCGATGAAACCCTTATTGGCAATCAAGAAGCAGGCTAGAGATTATGGTTCTAAGCATGACTTAATAGATCAAACTTAACTGATGCAGCACTAAGTATGAGAAGAAACATAATATCTAGACAATCAAGCTTTTGACTGATTTTCAGGGTGGTGAATACATTATATAATCTAAGCCAACAAAGTAATCTAGCCGATATCGACAAAACCATGCAAGTAGAAAATATTGTCGATCTGGATTATATAATACATATGATAACTCATCGGCTAGCACTTCGATAAAACATTAGCATGAACCTATTGGCTTAACAAGATTTATACTATCAACAACAATCTAGTAGGTCGAACCTAACCGATGCAGCACGAGATTATATATGATAATCTAATACTTAATGAGCTGATAAATCTGTCTAATGTGATGGATATAACAAATCTATTTAAAACAACATTGTGATTGTAGAGATATATCGGCTAAGACAAAAGATCAGACCTAACCGAGACAGTCCCAACGAAACCGATGCGTCTCTAAACATAGTGCAATTAAAATAGAATTGAGATATCAGGTAGGCAAATATAACAACTGAACCAGAGTGATCCAAGAGATCAAAGCGATACAGCCTTGAACAACACCAATGTAGCTGATATATTCACCAGAGCCCGACGGAACGTAGGGCTTACCCCTTCGCCGGAGATCGAAAGCCGATGCAACCCCGCGTCAGGTGCCAAATTCCGTCAGTTAATAAGTAAAAGCCTCAGAAAGAGGGTGGCGATGCGCCGAGAGTAGTTGTATTGATCGAGAGATAATTTACATGTACCACGGGAGTACATATTTATACCCATGGGTAGATACTAGTCCATATCGGACACGACTCAAACTTTCCTAAAGATAAAAGGAAAAACATAAAGTCCTTATTGGACACTAAACACACATTCCTAAAGATAGAAGGAAACTAACAGACTCTTTCTAATTAATAGATAAACTACCATGCCGTATCCTCCTTGAACTTGGTCTCTTTTGGATAAGCTTACTTTAATAGATTAATTTTCTTAACCGAATTTAGTAAGAATCTGACTGTTGGTGATTGATAGCTTCCATCAGCCGATTCCAAGACTGAAGCTGATACTCACTCTAGGTCGATGATGACTTCGAGGTTTACCAAATTTCGTCGTCAATAATAGTTCGAATCGAATACAAGATTAATTAAAATTCGGAATAAAAATAAAATAAATTCTAAAATTAGAAAAAAGAAAAAGAGAGTTTAAGTATGAATATAATCTAGAAAATTAACTGAAATTCGGAATTAAAAATAAGCAATATCGGAAGAAGAGTCTATATAGAATTAAATACGAGATTAATTAAAATTCAGAATAAAAAATAAAATAAAATTTGAAATTAAACTAGGAAAAAGGAGAGTTCAGGTAGGAAAACAATTAAAAATAACTCAAATTCGGAATAAAAAATTAGCAATACTGGAAGAAAAACCGAATACGAGATTAATTAAAATTTAGAATAAAACAAAATAAATCATGAAATTAGAAAAATAAAAAAAGAGTCCATATAGGAATATAATGTAAATAACTAAAATTCGAAAAAAATAAGCAATATTAAAAGAAGTGACCACATAGAACTCAATATGAGATTAATTAAATTTTAGAATAAAAAATTAAATTTCGAAAATATAAAAATAATTATTAGAGTTTAAATAGGAATACAATTTATAAATAACATAAAAATAAAAAATATGTAATTTTCAGAAAAAATACAATCTATGTGGAAACCCAACGATGGCAAATGACAATAAAGAGACGAGAAACAACGGGGCCGTAAAGGAGTAGGTTGATAGCGGTTGATGGGAAATCTAAGAACTATAAATAAAGCCCGAATTAGAATTCTAATGACGATTAAGAAGGGACAACGAACAAAACGTCAATCAGCACAATCACTGTGGTTGGCGGGACTTCTAGAAAGTAAAACAATAAACTCCAAATATAATCACATTAAAATTTTAAAATCTTAATGATAATAAAGAGAGAAGACAATGGGCGTAAAAACTATAAATCCCAATGATGATTAAGGGGAGAGATAACAGGCAACCTGTTAAGCAACATAATCACGGTGATTGGTAGGACTTCTAGAAAGTAAAAATTAAACCACAATGATAATCATATTCGATTTTTGAAATCTCAATGATAATTAAAAGGGAAGGCATCAGGCGAGTCATAGAGGTGTATAATGGCGAAGCCACGGTAGGACATCTAGAAAGTTAAAAATGAATACCGACGATAATTATCTTCAATTTGAAAATTCCAATGATGATAAAGAGAGGAAGCGGAGAACGGGCCATAGGGGAGTAGAGTGGCGATGTTTAATGGGACTTCTAAAAATTATAAAAATAAAACCAATGAAGTAATTAACTCTAAAATTTATAAGGTCCAATTTTAAAAGTTCCAAGGAGAATGAATAGAAGCCGTAATAGATCGAGCAAGCAAATAAATAGGTGACAAAAGAGTAAGAGATAGCTATTTAATAAATTTTAAGTAAACTCTTATGTAAAAGAATAAAATTTTGTATGGATACTAGTTGCGCAATTGCACGGACCACCCAGCTAGTTTTAGTAGTGTCGGCTCAATTTACCAATTCTTTAGTAGCTATGGATTTCTTTTGGTATCTAAAAAAAATTACCATAAAAAACTAATTGTCAACCCATGCTTTGCATGAAGTATTATAAGTAATACTATAGTACATAGTAAAATTATAATATGACGTTAAACATGTTTGTTATCTTTGAAATTATGGCTGCTTATTCTTATACTCATTTATTAAGGCCATGTTCTTTTTTGTTTAATGGAATGATAGGAGAATGCATACACTTTATGAGTTTTTAAATGGTGCTGATAAAAAGAATGTATGTATCAAAATTTCTAGAAACTGTTTTAAATCTATTTTTTATTTTATACTATTTAATTCATTCATTTGTACTCTTAAAATTATTTAAAAAAGTAGCTATTCGATCATTCATCACAGAATAAGCTTATCTTAAAAGACTTAAGCAGTGGTTGTGAATGAGCTACCACTACTATCTTCGGATATCTTCGGATATGCATTACCATGGGAAATTTTCCAAAAAGTTGAACCTATTGCTAAGTTTACTTCAAAATCTTCATAGGACCGTACACTCCATAGAAATTTTAAAGGATATGGTATTTTCTTATAGGATTGGAATCCTTAAAATTTCTATGTTTTTCCTAAAAAACAAAGGGACCCCTAACTATGTTTGGTCATGTTTGATTTAGATTATTGTTGATCACAGATTATCTATTTGATTAAGAGATAAATTAAATATTTTAATAAATAGCTTGAAACAAGTGGTTAATGCGGTAGAAGAAATGTTTTCTTTAGAAAACGTAATTTTTAAGTATGGAGCAAATAATCAGTTTCATTAATTCGATGAATAAAGAGAGAAGAGCACGGCCACCATGGAAGATAAGCGCAGCAGTGGAAAAGCTTGCTGAGAAAAGAAAAGCAAAAGACTGATTGACTGAAGATGTTCTTTCATTACAATATTACTCATTCTTTGCTTTCCTGATAAACTCAAGAGCCTCAGAACAAAGTTTCAGCCGCGCTCTGCATTTTGCGATGGTCACGCAACTAAATAACCATTCAACACGTCGTCAGAGGATGAGAAAGGGGCTTGATCGAGAGCCTGAAACGTTTGTCACACTGCCGTCCAACTCTACCCAAAGTTCTTTCACCCGTGTAGTCGTGTTCGCGAACCACTACTATCCCTAACAAAGGAATTTTGATTAGGCACCTGTCAACTGTCAATATTGGCTACCCGCTCACTCAGGTTAAAAAACACGTCGTTTAGGATATTGATACGACCTTTAAGATGCAACTTTGATCTCCAAGCCTATGTGTTGTCCTTTCTTGCTTTTGGCCAACTCAAGTGTGTTCAGAAATAAAGCTATTATTTGAACTCTTTGTTACATTTGGTTTCCAATTTCTCCGGTGCAAAACCCTCTTTAAACTGCTCCGTAAATATCTTGTTTTGGCAGTACTGGTCTACTGGACTCTAGGTGCTTTCCATCAAAATCTATTTGTTTTCTACTTGAAAAAAGAACCCGTCAGGTACATGAACTCAACACCATCACTTTTATATTTGGCACACAGCTAGCTATGCTACAAATATACTCTCAAAAAGTCAAAACAGAAAAACAACCAACAAAGTTGATTATTGTACACATACTCATTTGACGCCAAACAATAAACTATAACAACAATCCCAATCATATACCATATTCTCACATCCGTGTCAAATTTTATGAATTAGAAGCATTTATATATCCGGTGTGTAAAACTTCAAAGCACGCAAGTAGGCGGCAGCACTTCGTTTTAAGAGACCAACAATAGTGTCTTGCGATTCTTCACACGCAAAAGCAACTGTAGGATATGTAGATAACCCGGGAATCAATGGAAAATATTCATCCATCCCTTCGAAGCTTCCTCTTCTCCATTCCATCAAACAAACCCCTAACGCGCATACCACGAACGTGCTCCGTTGCACGACACAGTGATGCCAACGCCGCATCTTTGCCTCTTCCAGTAAACGAAATTTGAGGCGTATTTAAGTTATACTAAACCAAATACTCATTTCGAATTTGACAAGATGTATGCATGCATGATCAAGAATCTGACTAAAGAGCACACTGGTGATGTGGTGTGGAGTCAATGAGTCATGAACCACTCACCCAATGTTCAAATCCTTATGTTAACAGATATTACAAATAAATACTCCCTTCGTTTCATATAAGTTGTTTGACTTTTTTCTAATTAAACTTTATTAAGCTTGATCAAATTTATAAAAACTAGCAACATATAAAATGTCAAATTAGTTTCATTAAATCTAACATTAAACATATTTTTATAATATGTTTGCTTTGTGTTAAAATACTTCTATATTTTTTATAAATTTGGATAAACTTGATTAAAAAAATCAAACGACTTGTAATATGAAACGGAAGTAGTACTTAATATTATTTTTAGCAGTGTATGTAATCTTGATGACATAAAAAAAAATCTAGTATTTTTCACGAGGAAAAGGAAAATCTCACGGCTTTTAATAGCAAGTTCGCAATGCAAAATAGCAAATAATTTGATGATGATTCTAATTTCTACCGTGGCGGGTGACGACACTAACAGCGACATGTTAGCCGGATTCAAAAGCAGGCAGAAAATCCCCAATTCCTCGCTGCTGGCCTATACACGAATCCTCCGCGCCTCATCCGAACTCGCGAGCAAAACCAAACCAAATTCCCGACGCGTGCGTGCGTGCGTGCGCGCAGATCCGTCTTCTCCAATCCGATCGCTCCGGGCGCGCGGGATTCATGCGGTCTTACTGCCGCGCGCTCCCGCCATGCAGCAGGCGAGTAGTAGCAGCATCAGCAGCATCCTGGAGGAGGGTTTGACTGGCGCGGGGGGTGGTTGGTGTCGGGTGCGGCAATGGCGACCCTGTCGGACTCCGCGGGCGGCGGCGGTGGCCGGGCGGGAGCCGAGCTGATGGTGCCGCAGTTCCACCTCAAGGCGCTGCACGCCATCCTCGCCGTGCGCTCGCCGCGCCCGCTCGCGTCCGCGGCCGCGCCGGCGGCGTCGTTCCGGAGGCGGGACAGGTGGTTCCACCTGCCGCTCCACGCGCCGCCGCCGCCGGCAGCGGCCGAGCATCTGCCGGAGCCGTCGGCCGGGGAGCCGCTCATGGTGGATGTCTACCTGACCCCGTCGGGCGGCGGCGGCGGCGGGGTTGCTGAGGCGGTTGTGGAGAGGTGGACGGTGTCGTGCGAGCCGTGGCCGGCGGGGGCTAGGGGCACCGCCGCCGCCGCCGGGGAGGGGCTCGCCGTGAACCGGGCGTACAAGCGGTGCATCACGCTGCTGAGGTCGGTGTACACCGCGCTCCGCCTCCTCCCCGCCTACCGCGTCTTCCGCCTGCTGTGCGCATCCGGTCAGGCGTACAACTACGAGATGGGCTTCCGCGTCGGCTCCTTCGCCGCGCCCTTCACCCGCGCCGAGGAGGCGGCCATGAGCACCCGCCGCTTCGCCCCTGTCGAGACCCAGCTCGGTCGCCTCGTCGTCTCCGTCCAGTACCTCCCCTCCCTCGCGGCCTTCAACCTCGAGATCTGCTCCCTCGCGCCCGCCATGCTCATCACCGATTACGTCGGTAGCCCGGCAGCCGATCCTATGCGCGCCTTCCCGGCGTCGCTCACGGAGGCCGCCAGCTCGGCGCCGGCCTTCCCGCCGCGGCGCCCGAACAGCTGGGCGCCGTCACCAGCTCCCTGGCCGCATTCGCCCGTGCAGCAGGCAAAATTCTCGCCTCCTCCAGCATTGTACGCGTCTCCCACGCCGTCTCCTCCCACGTTTGCGGGTGGATACCTGCAATCGCGGCTGAGCGGGGAGACTGCGCCGATGATCATACCGGGTAGTGGGAGAGGCCCAGTTCACAATCGGAACATGTCGGATCCCGTCAGGGGGTTCATGCTACCTCCACCTTCACCGAAGAACATCAGAGGCGAGTCTGGGGTGCATGAGACACCGATAGAGACAGGCCGGACAGGGATCCGGATGGCTGATCTCTACACTAATTTGCCTTCTGTTCCTAAGGTGATTCCTGACTTTAGTACGTTTATCACATAATGTCTGTGTGCATAGTTGAAACTTGAAAGCACAAACTATAAAAAAACCACACCTTCATGGATTTGTTTTGAAACTGGTAGCTTGGATGTAACGCACTTTGTTCATTCATGATGATTCTGTGTTTAAGAGCAACATCTTTGAGCCTTAGAGCTCAGCTATTTTGTTGGCGGTTAAACCTGTGGCTTATTCCTTTTTTGCGATTATAACTGATATTTTTATGCATTATATTTCACTCTCAGTGTAGCATTTGGTAGAATATAATTTGCATGATCTGAGGGCTATAGGCCTTTATCATTATGTTGGTTGTTGGTTTGTTGCACGCCCTTTTTACTCCTTTGGTCTGATCAGATGATTATCATCCCATATAGAGGATAGAGGATAGGGCTCAATTGTTTTCATGAGGACTTCTTCGATGTTACATCATATCCATTGTTAGGATCGTATATAGCAAAATTGCGGAATATGATGTGCATGTCTTGTACAGATGAATAGAACTGTTTATGCGACTATTAGAACTATTTCTCAGTAGGATGGCTGACAATTTTCATCAGAGAAGTTGATCCTATATATCCACAAATTAGTATACATGATTATGCATATTTGGCAAATGTGAAACACAGTCTATTAATTTGGGAGTATTATGGTGTTGTACAAGTATCAATATTTATACTATAGTATATGAATCACTGCCAAAAGATGACAGGTCTTAAACTTGTGATGTGCATTTGGTTTTCCATAAATTATGCAATGCAAAAATGAGCTAGTAAACTCATGGCTAAGTGGAAACTGATTTTTTTTTAGCTCTGGCAATCCTATATGAACTGTGTTAAACTAACACTACAGCTAGGAGTAGCTTTTAGTCTCATTAGAAAACGAGATTTGGAGGGAGAGACGTCCCTCCAAACATTTTTTAAGAAGAAATTGTGAGCGTGTTGGGAATTGAATACGGGATCTCAGGTTGAAACCACACACACCTTACATTGCACTATCAAGTACATCTTGCTTTTATTCTCATTAGACTAACAGGTTTGTTTCCCTCAACATGATACTTGTAAAAAACATGCCTATCATAGCTATTCAAGGACTAATATGTTTAGCGTTAAATGAGCTGATTGTGTGATTAATTCCGTACCCATGTTATACCGTATTTGATGATGGGATCCTTCTATTTGGGGCATGTTCAGATTGTAGCCAAAATAAACCTTAACAAATTTTGGCCATGCCAATTTTTTTTGGCAATTTGTCAATATTGCCAAGTTTTGGCAAGATTTCTTATGTATTTACCAAAGTTTGGTAAAAAACTAAATGGATGCACATCTTTGGCAACTTTATCCAAAAATGGTATGGTTTGAAATGGTATCAATCTGAACAACCCCTTGATTGAAGAACAGCAGTTCCTGCTTTGATACTAGCTATAGTTCTGGGTTTTATGTAATTCCATTCCAAATTCCCTTTTGCCCATTGCATTCCTTTTGTAACACCATAATGCATTACACAAAAGTAAGATTTTGTGCCCCCAATAACCAAGTGCAGCCTATGCTCACTTAGCATGTATCTTTTTGGCTGATATGCAGATTAAGGATAGTAGGGATGAATCTGGCAGATTCTCAGGTGTTTTCTCCTCTAGTGGTTCCCCACGGCTTGGATTTTCGAGAAGTTCAAGCAGATTGTCAATGCAGGATGATACTGATGATTTAGATTTTCCTTTTGCGGTGGATGATGTTGATACACCTGATTCCCGACCAGGGTATGTTTGAATTCCTCCATCCTCGTTTTTTTTTTTTGACCAAATCACCGGTGGGAAGAGTTTCCCCACCTGTATTCATTTCATTGAAAGGGGTTAGAGTAGTACATGGAAGTTTACAATTCAGTTGAGTGTTGAGAGGGGAAGAAAACATTTTTTTCCAAACCGAGATCACTATTCTATCATTTCTTGGTAGTCGCTCAGCCCATAAGTCTGCCTCCTCAACGCACCTCCTTAGCACATTACCGATGGAAGGGCTCCATCCTCGTTATATTTCACCATATACCAGCCTCCACTGTTCTGCACATCCCAATCCAATTTCCCGACCTCTGTATCCAATTCCAATATGTAGTCAAGCATTGTTTACTATCCTGCATATGTCATATAAAATGTTTTTTATAAGTAACCTTTTTCACCATATTAATTAGATATAGTCAATTAGCAAAAGATTATGTTTATTTATTCAAACTTCCACTGTATTTATTTTACAGGAGCAGTGGTGGAAAGGATGTGGGGGATCAAGCGAGCTCATCATCCCATAAATCACAGGATGCTGCTGTGGGTTATCTTGTCCACATGCTGAAGTCTGCGCGGCCCTTGCGAGATTCTAGCAATTCACCTCTTACATCAAGGGTTGAATCTGTTGAAGGAGGTAACGCCAGTTCTTTCATGTCCCGTAGGACATCTGATGCACTCGAGGAGCTTGAATCTTTTAAGGAAATAAAGGAGAACCTGCTTGCCCGTAGTAGATCTAGGATGCAGGAGTCATTGGATAAATCCATGCGCCATTCTTAACATAGAAGGTGAAGTATCCCCAACCATGAAGGAGGTTGTGTGGTAAGAGATGTTCTTACCGAGGGCATCTCCATGTGTATAACTGTCAACCGGAGCTTGTTATGAACTGAGGATATACATGTCATTCATTCTTAAACTCAAGCAGGATCATGATCCACCTTTGTCCATAGTGTTTTGTATGCAAGCAAAACCAACCGGATACATGCATCCTGCTGGAAGTAAATGATGATCATTGTGTGCGTACGTGTGGGATTATGTAATCATTCTAAACCTGTTGATTTATTCTATTTTAGCTCTTACCTTACTGTTCTTAATATACCAAACTGTTCTTGTTTATTGTTACAATGAATTTTTTAAGTCTTGAGCTCTTATGTTCTTTTCTGCACTTGTAAATACAGTCCTATTTTCTTTCTTCAGCACTTTGTTCTTCTGATGCGTGAAGTGCACTTGAATGGATATGTGACATATGAGCTTTGTCGAAATTTTTTTTGTAAGGTTCCATTTTCTGCTTTCAGCTTGTTCTATGTTCGTATCCCGTGCCATCCTATTGTTCTGGAATTTATTGTCATCCCGGCAAGCTTTTTATTCTTCCTGTTTCCCCCTTGTGAAGCCGACCTTTCTTAAGGGAGACGTCTCTGTGAATAAACGGAATGCATCTTTGAGTGAGACACAACTCGCTCCATTCTGCTGGATGCTACTTGAAAATTATTACAGAACTCTTGTTATATCCAATCAGTTGGTGGTTACGGAAAAGTAAGATGTACTCACAATATATCGCTTCAGTTTCAGTTTTTGAAAGAATTATTTTGTGCATGTAGCATTTTCCTTCAGCTAAAGCATCGTTCCTGAAAAGATTGCGCGATAAGAAACATCTCACATTTTCACTTTCAGTGAGAGCACTGCACTGGAACCGAGCAAATCCCTTAAATCAGCAAGACCAAATCACTCAAAGGGGCAAACATTGCAACAACTCCCACGGTTAGAGTTAATATCGATACAGACTTGGGACAAAAGCCAGCAAGCAAATCGGAGCACCGAAGTCACTGATGCAAGCCACGGATGGCAACCTGATGGACGCACTCCGGAACGAGTCATTTCCATGTTTATCAGTCGATTAGCAGTCTAAATCGAGCGAACACCAGGTGAGATAAGTTGGAATTGCGTGCCAGTATTGTACGCCTTCATTTGCATGGATCACTAATGACATCGCTCCGGGTTAGCCTCCATAGTTGGTAGTATACTACACTTTATACTGAGATTGCGGCTGAAACCTTAATGTATAAGCTGACGAGAAAACATCATATAAACGATGTACCATATAACAATAAGATATTTGTGCTGGTTTAGTCAATATCAAGATATACGTAGATCCATTTTCGGATGCGTAAGTGTGAGTGCGTGTATGTAAGTACATGTGTTTATACCGTGCCTCTTTAAAAAAGAGGTATAGTAGTACAACGTTTTCCTTCGGGCCACACGGACACGGGAGCCAAATATTGCAGTATTAGTATCTGTAAAGTTACCGGCCGGAAGAAAGCGCTCGGCACGTCGACTGCACGGCTGCACCGGTGAAAAAACACAGGATCGGTGGCTGCCCACTGCACCGGCGAGCGCAGGACGATCCAACACCTGTTTCCGCGAGAAGCCGCGGTCGAACACCGGAGTAAGCTAGCTTTATTCTCGCCCTCATGGAAGGCACAAAAGCCACGCCCACAACTAAACTAAAATGCTCGCATTACATATGTCGCGCCAATGCGCCATGCCTCTGGACCATGCAAGACGTCGCTAACTGGAATAGAAACTCTCTCTGCAAAATGTGCGCATTCTTAATCCTCGCCCGATCGATCCAAGGCGTGTGGTTTACACTTTACACCACAAATCTCGACCAACACCAAACGTTTCAACGCTAACGATCACATCCATGTACCATAGTACGCTCATTTATAATAGGTTCATTTTGTTTACTGCACTCTGAAATGTGCCAACTTTTCCATGGTACAACAAAAAGGATCACGATTTCGCTATAAATACCTCTCCATGACTCCATGCAAGCTCCAATTAATCCCAGTTCGATCTCCATTTGTAATAAGCTAGCTAACTCAGCCTGTCGTTGATCTTGTAATCTTTGCACTTTGCAACCATGGCTATCGACCTTGGTTGTCACGTCGGCTGTGCATCGCCGGAGACCATTGTCCGTTCCGATGGTAAGGAGACGGCTGATCCCACGGCAGCCCCTGTCGTCGTCGACGACGTCGAGGCGGCGGCTGGTGGGAGCCCGGGAGACGACGGCGGCGTAAACTACGTGGCCCGCGCCCAGTGGCTCCGCGCCGCGGTGCTCGGCGCCAACGACGGCCTCGTCTCCGTGGCGTCCCTCATGATCGGCGTCGGCGCCGCCAACCGCACCAGGAGGGCGATGCTCGTGTCGGGCCTCGCCGGCCTCGTGGCCGGCGCGTGCAGCATGGCCATCGGCGAGTTCGTGTCCGTGTACGCGCAGTACGACATCCAGGCGGCCCAGATCGACCGCGCCCGCGGCGACAAGGACGCCGACGGCGGCGAGGAGGAGGAGCTGCCGAGCCCCACGATGGCGGCGGTCGCGTCTGCGCTGTCGTTCGCCGCGGGCGCCGCGCTGCCGCTGCTGGCCGGCGGGTTCGTGAGGCCGTGGGCGGCCAGGGTCGCGGCCGTGTGCGCCGCGAGCAGCCTCGGCCTCGCCGGCTTCGGCGTGGCGAGCGCGTACCTGGGCGGCGCGAGCGTCGCGCGCTCCGGCGTTCGAATGCTCGTCGGAGGGTGGGTCGCCATGGCCGTCACGTACGGGGTGCTTAAGCTGTTCGGGATGCACGGTGTTTAACATTGCAAGTCTTCATATTTTCACCACGTAAATAATTAAACCAAGGGATTATTACCAAGATACTCCCTCTGTCTTCAGTTACTTGTCACCGGATAATATTCATTTTCGAACTGACGGCTCATCTTATCCCAAGAAAATATATAAATACTTAAGAATATTGGATATGGATAAAGTGTTGCATCCTAAATAGATGATGCGCTAGCTAGTATGGGTTCGAAATCCCACCATTTTTATTAATTTGATATTAGGTACTTACTTAATATTCACGTTTTTCCATCCTAAATATAATCGTGAAACTTTCACACATTATGATCTGAACATTCAAAATTTATCGATGGTCAAGCTAAAATTACAATAGTAGCAGTTATTTGAAATCGGATGGAGTAATTGATTAAACACATGGTGCTACTAACTATACTCTTTAGACTTCAGTGAGGAGTACGTTGCTAATCCAGGTGAGGCTGCCGGACTGGGCCATAGAGCAGATAAACACACGCCCGACTGATCAGTATTATCTTGAAATTGACAAAGAGTGCACTATCAGTAGTGTCGGTTGATGTAGGTCAAACCTTAGGTATTCTTATTCGACACAATTGCTTGACATATGAGATCGAAATGAGCTGATATATTAGTGGTCAGAACCTTAAAAGCCTAGCGCCAGACCTTAAAAGTCTGACGGAAGGAGTGGGAGACTTGATATGGACAAACAATGGGGGATATACTGCAAAATCCGCCTCTCAGTTCCAGTTCAACGGAACGAAAATCTCACCATCAGAGAAGCTATATTGGGAGGCATGGCCGCCGAACAAATATAAGATTTTCAGTTGATCCGCGCTATAAAATAGGATATGAACAAAGGGTGGCATAACAACTATTTCTACCAGTTATATTTCTGAAACCTTGAAACTATTAATCACTTATTGTTCGAATGCCCAACACCGAAGCAAGTTTGGTTCGGTGTGCTTATGTGGCTACGGCAAGGGCACATCATCCTGAGATGGAATTCGAGTAGAGACTCGTTGGATTGGTGGGCATAAGGAACAAACAGATCGAAAGCAACAAAACACAAAGCCCTCAAATAAGTCTTCCTACTTATCGTTTGAGAAATTTGGAACGAAAAGAATGCAAAAAAATTTCAGAGGACAAGAAGCATCAATCCACCAAATTGGTAACCGCATTCAGGAGGAGATGGCCTGTTGGGGTATGACCGGCGCACAACATTTTGTGACATTGTTGTCGTGAGGAGCAAGAAGGACGGACATGATCGTTTGAGAAATTCGGAACGAAAAGAATGCAAAAAATTTCAGAGGACAAGAAACATCAATCCACTAAAAATAATTTAGGCAAAAAAGGTTAGATGAAAGAGGATAAGAAATATCAGTTTTGTGACAAAGAAGAAACAATTCAACACCTGTTCTTTGATTGTCCTATGGCTAGATTGATGTGGAACATTGTGAATTGTGCTGTCAATATGAAACCTGTGCTAAATTGCCATGACTTATTTGGAAGTTGGCTTAATAATACTGACAAATTCACAAGGAATTTGTTTGTGGTAGGAATGGCTGCAGTAATTTGGGCCATTTGGAAAATAAGAAACAAAGCCTGCTTTGAAAAGAAATTCCCAAATGACCCCACTGATCTTTTTTTTTTTTGGCTTGTCATTGGGTTGAAACCTGGGCGAGTTTGTAGAAGCTGGAGACAAATCAAAGAAGTCTGCAGTTGGGAGCCAAGCTAATAAAGCAGGTAGCAAATGATGTTCTTAGCTCGAGGTTTGGATGGAGGGCCGGCATCAGAAGAATTGGAAATGGATAGGAATAGTCTGGTTTTGAAGCTTTCTGTAATGCTTGATGATAGACAGTCGTTTTGCTCTGCACTGAGGCGCTTCCAGGCAAAAGTCCTAGGCTGTCTTTCCTTTTGTTGTCTTTTTTCCTGCTTGTCAACTCAGACTTCTGTAATGTGATCATTTCTAGTAAAAGAAATGGGGGCCCTAAGGCTCTAATTCAAAAAAAAAAAAAAAAAAGGTAACCGCATTCAGGAGGAGATGGCCTGTTGGGGTATGACTGGCACACAACATATTGTGATATTGTTGTCATGAGGAGCAAGAATGAAAGAAGGATTGACGTGCAAGCATGCGTGTATAGTTCTTTCTTCTTTTTCATTAACTTTTGGCCGTGTATTTAAACCCCGTTTGTTAAATATAATGCCTATCATCTGATTGATTGTTTGAAAAATAATTGAGCTGATATTTACACATTTAATCAATTTGATCCCAACTCTTGAAGGACAGATATGTATCACCATATCCTTCGTCGCTTCGTTGTCAGAGTTCATCGTTATAGTTCAGAATTCAGATTTTGGACATCTGAACAATGAGAGGAACATAAGCCCTCATCTCCGGTTCTCCATGTACAGCTGGTTATGCATTGCAAAGCGAGACCATCTTTTCGTAACTTTAGTCCATGTCTCTATCGGCTTAGAGCAACGAACGTAGAGGAGCATATAGTAATTTGAGTCTGTTGCTAATAACTTACTGTAGCAACAATATATTGAACGCCGATGCTGTACACGCACCTATCTCATCCATTTAATGCATTCTAAAGTCACAAAAACTGTTTTCCTCTGACTTTACTATGCAACATGAAATGTTAGAGGATCCAAATCCCTTTAAATTACATGTTTATATTCGGATTCGCCGCTCGGCAGCTTGTTCGGCCGCGTTGCCGTGCCAAGTGCCAACGTCATATGGAATACGGAAGTGCTACTCGGCTGAGATATTGGATGGTGGCACGGAAAACACGATGAGCAATTACGTATTGAGTATTATAAATATTTGACTTTTTCTAAAACAATTTGATGCAGAATTTAGTTTAAGACACGTATCGTTTAGACTTTTGAAAAATGTGTTCAAAATAAATGAGGGAATAGCTCATTCTGACATCCTAGCAGCAGAAAAGAGCTGACCTTTAGCACTTCGGAGTATCTAGCACCGCAAGCAAGCGAGTGAACACGCATGTTGACATCTCACAGCAATGGCTCATCAGTAATCTAGGGAAACACACATGTGCCCAAATTCATTCTTAGAGTTTAATTCTTTTTGGGATAGAGGAGTATTTGTTTGAATTCTAAGAAAAGCATACGTACTACGGGCGCTAGCTCATGTAGACTGGAGGGTTGCTGTATTTTCAGTTAGGCATATGTTGCTTGACATCATGACATGAGTTCGAAATGAGCTGACATTCACCGAGGGAAACGTGTTTGCGTCTTGCTTTTCAGTTTGACTCAATTTGCAGCTGTCCTCTCTATGCTAGAACAGTTCGTCGATTGCAGATACATGAGAAAAAACTGGGACATGCTCGTATCGTGATTTCTTGCGACCAAATCAAACCTGCTAACTGTATCCTGCTTGCTAGCTAGCAAAAATTAAGGAAGAGCCAAAGCGACTCTCACTTCTGTTCGGTAATCCCAAAAGAAACCTTAAAAACCAAGTTTGTGCCTCTTCAGATTATTGCCAAAACCAATTTTCAAAATTGCTATCAAATTTTGATAGAATAGGATAAATATATTGTTGGCAAAATTTTCTATGCATTACAAATTTTTGATAACAACAAATATATCAATTTCACCCTAAAAATAATATGGTTGAAAATGACACCAATGTGCTTCGAACTTCCGTGTTCAAAACTTTTTTTTTTGAAAAAAGTAACCCATTAGCACATAATTAGCACATAATTAAATAAATATTTACTATAAAAACTTAAAAAATAAATTAATAAGTTTTTTTAAAACATTTTTTCTATATATTTTTTTGAAAAGGCACACTGTTCAATGTTTGAAAAGTATGCACACCAGTAAACAAATGATAGAAGTTGAGAAAGGGAAGAAAAAAATACTACAAGGATAGAAGTTGAGAAAGGAAGAAAAGAATATAAGGAATAAAATGCGCACGGAAAATGATAAAAATTGAGAAAGGGAGAAAAGAACATAAGGAATGCACCTATCCAGACCCAAGACCAAAACGCTTAAAAAATGAG
Source organism: Oryza punctata (assembly GCA_000573905.2). NCBI lineage: Eukaryota > Viridiplantae > Streptophyta > Magnoliopsida > Poales > Poaceae > Oryza > Oryza punctata. Next base: position 30,781,329 of record CM002489.2, on the reverse strand, counting down.
CCCTCGAGTATACTCACTTTACCCAGCAAATAATAGCAGTCGACTATTTCTGCACCTCTTATGGCTCTATTCTCATTCGATAGGGAAAATGTTTAGGACTAACAAATAGAGACGTACGTTTGCCCGTACAGCTGTAGCACGGGTGCCAAAACCACTAATAATAATCCAGCGACAAGCTGCACTCACATAATCCAATTGAGAATGAACATTAGCCCCAAACTGTGTAAATCTTAATTCCACAAAGACTGAGCATGGAAAAAGTATGGAGCGATGAACATAGACACGAACAGCGCTTCTAGCTTTGGTCGACTATCTCATTTGGACTATTCCAGCGCTTACAAGCTTCTGAATCTTCTGCATCACTCCAGGGTTCTTAAGATGCTCCTGAGAAGCCCTAGGGTTCTCCTGCAAATCGACCAGTATCTGCAAAACATTTTCGATATCATAAGATTATGGGCAGACAGGTATTTGTGATACTATATGAACTGACATCTAAATTTCAGCTAAGAACAAATGTTATGTCTTACCTGTCGCATGATAGGATCTGTAAGAATGTTTTGGATCTCTGGATCCTGCATAGCCTTGTTCTACAGAAAAAAAAGGACCAATTAATAGAGTTATTATACAGTATTGAACTTTTAAGGCAACAAAGGGCATGAAAAGTGCAACAGGTTTACCTGTCGTTCCTGAATCTCTTCCTGACTCAAATCACCCCTGTTGGCCTTATTGATCTGTTCGATACACCTGCAAACGTGTGCAATAGTTCAGAGTTGGTTTAGGCAAACAAAAAGGTGGGGCACATTGGATTCTTTTGGGGAAACAAGGAGGTGAGATACACATTGGATTCATGCGATGCCCAAAATCATTAGGAGCAAACGGGATCCAATCATAAAAATAACTATCACTAGTGATTTATGTTATGACGCTTCGGTACCTCTTGACACCATCCAGCAGTTCCGGGTTATTCGGATCATGCTTTAAACCAGCCTGGTAAGTTTCCATTGCCTTGTCGTATTCTTTCATGAAAAATTGAATTGCACCTTTCCTTGTATACCCTTTGGAGAAGGTGGGGTCTAGTTCAATGCACTTCTCTGCATCTTTAAGACCTTCAGGCATGGCTCCCAACTTGGTGTAGCATGCAGCCCTATTGCTGTACACCTGTAGTAGTAGATAATTGAAACCCCAAGCAGTTATGTACCATAAGGGATGCATGCAAACAGGTGATAAACAAAAATTACAGCAATTTAGGAAAATGATGTAGAGCAATCCAAAACAGTAATACACATAAGACGTTTTTGTTATGTATACATACAGATAAACCAGATGGTGCTTAACATATAGTTGTAACTCACAAATACACACATGGCGAACAATGACCCAAGTCAAACTTCAATACACAGGAAAAATGAAGAAAACGAGTACATTCTTTATATTTCCAAAGTTCGAACAAGCATGTTCAAGCAATAGGGCTAGAAGAAATTACCTTCGGATCCTTGGGATTTCTCCTGAGAGCCTCAGTGTAATGCTTTACCGCGTCTGGATATTTTTGCTCCTTGAAAAGCTGATTACCTAACAAACCAAAAGATTAGTTAGCCAGTCAAACTACAAATGGCACCTTGCAACTCTAAAAAATAAAGGTGCAAGGGAAAATCTCTGCAAGAGACAGCAGACAGGTCAGGAGATAAATAAAGGAGGGGTAAGAACTAGAGATGACAGATGATACCCTAATGAATCCCATACCTTTCTCTCTCTCTTCATCTGCTAACTTTGGATCGTAGTACTCTTGTTGCTCCAACTCTTTCTTTGCCCTCTCAGCCTCATTTAGCTTTTTTAGAGTGTCTGGATTCCGATGCTCAGTTAGAGCCTTCTGGAAAGTCTCAATGGCAATGTCATAGTCCTTAGAGGTCTTAGCAAGTTTGGCTAGGGCTGTTCCTTTTCTTGTCAGTGCCCTTGAGATCATCTTGAAATCAGCACGAAGCTCCCTTCCCCTTTCCACAGCCTTATCACAGTCCTTAATGCATTCATCGTACTGGAGATTGCAAGTGATATAAGATCAAATTAGAAGAGAACAACCAAGTTGTTTACAACAACCCACATGTTACATAACTGGCATAGAGGCACAAGGTGCATATATTCATGAAAGAAAAAACAGAACCAACCATTGAAGGTGACTGTCAGACAACACAATTTTCGTTTATGACCTATGCAGCAATTCGTACAATACTTCCAATCTGCGTGAACTCTTATTGGTGAAATCCATTAAGCTCTTTTTGAGCAAAGACGAACTTCAGGTTTCAGATGAACTACAATTCAAGTGCACCTTTAACACAAGAAGACTGAATAAAGCAAAGGTGAGGAGGTTCTCAGGAGAGGGACAAAACAATAATGATGGTCCCCTAGGATCTAATGTTCAAATTGTTAGGTATAGTAATGTAGTCAATTCTCATAATAACACAAATTGTTCCTAACTTCTTCACAAAAAAAAAGGTATATAAACTTGCAAATACTACATATAACATAGATATCAGTAGAACTAGGATCAACATCAATAAATTTTGGAAGTCACTAAATCTAAATAAATAGACCAAAATGAATGCATTTACAGCTTAAGGCAACAGGTTGAATGCTTTATCTAAAGTTTGCATAGGGATCGTATCAATCAGGTATGTATGTAGTATTTGAGAGAGAAGTCACAATCTTGAGCTTTGCATTAATTCTGAATCCCATGCAAACATCTTCTCTCCAAACAAAAGGACTTGTGCGATTGTATGACCACATATGGAGTTACTCCCCAGAGATCTAACTAGATGTTGTGGAAAGGTCCTCAAGTAGTAACTTGCAAGTCAGTCAGAACTGCAAATAAATCAGCTAACAAAAGAATAAGCAGTGCAAATAAAAAGATCAATCTTCTTTCGACACTAAACAGGACATTTGATGAACTTGCATCACTTGGTTAGCATAAATATTTAATTTAGTTGACATCTGTTGTATACTTCATCAACTGTCCTCATGTGGTATCATGATTGCTAGTAACTTCTATATAGAAACGCCGACCATCCTATGTTATGGTCCAGTAATCAAGGATCAACACCTAATCTATTGCAATTCCAAACAAATGAACTGTCCAATCCCCATAGGCCCATACTACAGAAATAAAGCAATTTATCTTTTGCAATGATAGTACTCAAAGGCCCTGTTTTGGGGAGATTAAGATTCTGAGTCTCTGTTCGATTATGAGAGAAAATGCACCTGCCAGAGGCTCCCCAAAGAGGCCCAAAGAGATCATTGATCAGCAAGCAATGCATTGAATGTTACAGTATCATAAACCTCACCTTTCCCATCTCAATGTAGACCGCTGCACGGTTGGTAAGATAGGAAATGTCTTCATCGTCAAGTTCCATGGCTTTTGTGTAATGCTGGATCGCGGTCTCGAAGTCCTTTTTCTTGTAAGCTGCGTTCCCCGCTTCCTTCTCCTTCTGAGCAGCCGATTTCCTCTCCTTCCGCTCCTTCTCCTCATCGGTCACCTCCATCGGCTCCGGCTCAGTCTCTGGCTCCACCTCCCTCGCCTTCGTCTCGGGCTGCTCCTGCTGCTGCTGCGACGGCGGCGACGAGCTGGCTTGCGACGATTCAGAGGCCTCTGGTCTCTGGATCTTGATGTTAAGCATGAGGCCGAGCACCTGCATCATCCGGGGATCGGAGAGGTACATGTTGAGGCTGCTGGGGTTTCTCTGCACATCCCGCAGCATCTGCATGAAGTCGGGCTGCTCGAGGTATGCGCGCGTGGTCGGGTCGGAGGCGATCTTGGTCCAGAGCTCGGGCCCCTGGAACATCTGGCCTATGCCGTCAGCGCCGCTGGGCGGCGGGCGGCGCGGCGGGGCGGCGGCGGCCTTCTTGGCGTCGGCGAGGCCGGCCTTAAGGCCCTCGTTGCTGGGGTCGAGGACGAGGCCCTTCTCGTAGGCCGCGACTGCGCTCGTGGCGTCGCGGAGGCCGAGGTGGGCGGCTCCGAGGCGGGAGTATCCCTTAGCCCAGTCGGGCTTCAGCTCGACGGTCTTCTCGGCGTCGGCGAGCGCCTCGGAGTAGCGGTGGACCGAGGCGAGCGCGGCGGAGCGGTTGGAGTAGAGGACGTGGTTCCCCGGGGCGAGCGCGATGGCGTCGGTGAAGTGCCGGGCCGCCTCCTCGAAGCGGCCGGCCGAGAAGGCCGCATTACCCTTCGCCTTCGCCTCGTCGGCCATGGCACGCGGCGGCGGCGATGCTCCGATCAGATCGGCGGCGCGGGCTCCGGAAGCTTCTGGAAGGGCTTGGCGGCGGGGCCGAGGAGGAGAGGAGGGGGGAAAAGTCTGGGGTTAGATGGGGGATTAAGGTCTCGCAGAAGGTGAAGTTTTATATAATCAGCGACCGCTATGATTGTCCCGGCGTGGCGTGGGCCGTCGGATCTCTCTCAAGGGTTCTCGAAGCTTCCGCTTAGTGCTATTAACTTAACGCTTTCGCCTCATGGAAGCGAACCCTTCTGCGTAGTATAACTTTCCGCTTTCTCCGCATACAGTCTCCAATATGGGCTGGCTGTGTTTCTCATCAGTTGTACAGCCCATGTTTAACTTCGCGGCTTGACTTCTTTAGTTGGGCTGGGCCACGTTCTCCAGGTTTGTGGAGGAGTGAGGTACCGCACGTGGAGGCGGCGGCGGTTGCCGTCGCCGCACAAGACGACGAGGCCGCGGCGCCACCTGTCCACCTCACGCCCCACGCGTCCGCGCCGCAGGAGGCTCCCCTCCCTGCATGGCGGCATGGCATGGCGCGGCGCCTACTACTTACTACTACTACTGCTTCCCCTCCACCACCTCGGTGTCTCGTAGAGTCGTAGGCGTGGTGTTGTCGCGCGCGGAGAAGAGTGGGGGATATGGCGGCGCGGTGGTGCTTCGCGTTGCTCTTGGCGCTGTCGGCCGCGGCGGGGGCCGGAGCCAAGCGGACGTGGGAGCCGCTGATTCGGATGCCGGGCGAGGTGGTGGTGGAGGAGGAGGCCAGCGAGGGCACCGAGGAGGAGGAGGACGGCGTCGGGACGAGGTGGGCGGTGCTCGTCGCGGGCTCCTCCGGCTACGGGAACTACAGGCACCAGGTGAGTGGGGAGAAGAGAGGTCCAGCGTCGCTGCGTTCGCGCGCGTCATCCGTGCGTCTGGAGCTCGATTTGGGGGCTTGGGTGGTGATGCAGCGTGGAACTGCTGTGAGGCTGTGTACCTATGGGCAGCCGTTTCTGAAAGTCGTTCAGATCATTCGTAACGAGATCTTTAGTATTCGTGAATTTACAGATTTATATGTTCAATTTCTCGTGCCATGAGTACATCAGTGCTCCAAAAATTTCAGTTTTTAGCTTTTGAAAAAAAATAAAAGTTTGCCTTCAGTACTGAAATTAACTGAGTAGTAAGTTAACGATTTGGACTTGATGAGAAGTGGAGAACTACTTAAAGCAGCCCCAGGATCTATGTACGTTTGATCATGTGAGTGTGTGCAGTGTGCTAGTGGTTGAATCTCGGCATAGTTTGCACAAATCGCTATCCAAGCTGTACTTGTCTTCTTGTCAGGAAGCTCAACGGACTGATGCCTTTTACTCATTTCAAGGAAGAAAGTGGCGCGGGCAGCAACATAATTCTGGATGAGCAAAGGAATTTGAAGTTTTCAAACTTTTTCTGGGTTCTAAATTCTAGTAATATATCCATGTTTAAGACCGATTGAGAAAAAATGTCACCAACATATGAAGAGTTTAAAGTGGAGGGATCGATTTAATACGAAAGAATTATCAGCTGAAATATTTAGTGGCTAATAGTGAGAGCTTCAGTTATTATTTTTTACTGAAATATATGTAGCAGAAAGAGAGAGGCTCATAGCAAGTTGTATTTATATTGTTTCGGTTCAAATTTAGAAGGAACTGAGACCAACAAATGGTTATTTTTCCTAGGACTGTTTGCTTGAAGTATGATGTCTTTTTGGGGTGCGTTTGCACTTTGCAGGCTGATGTATGCCATGCATACCAGATATTACAGAAGGGAGGGCTAAAGGAGGAGAACATTGTCGTGTTTATGTATGACGACATTGCCAATAATGTACTTAACCCGAGACCAGGGGTTATTGTCAATCATCCGCAGGGTGAAGATGTTTATGCAGGCGTTCCAAAGGTATTACACAGTGCCTTACTGCCTCCATGTTATTCGTTCCTCGGCCTGGAGAGAGGACTGTTAGGGTCTTATGTCCAATTAGTTACCCTTTTGCACTTCTTTATTAGCTTCAGGTGGCTTCTGATTTGCGTGTACGTGGAACAAGTGCATAACATATATATTGACCTTTAAGTTTGGTGAAGATAACACACTCTATAATTCCAGGATTACACTGGAGACGAAGTCACTGCAAAAAACTTTTACGCGGTTCTCTTGGGCAATAAAACTGCAGTTACTGGGGGTAGTAGGAAGGTCATAGATAGCAAACCAAATGACCACATATTTATCTTCTACTCTGATCATGGCGGTCCTGGAGTTCTTGGTATGTGATAGTTGCATATGCTACTTTGCTGTGTGAGTTAAATTTTGTCCATCATGCATGTTGACATGTGCAATTTTCAGGTATGCCCAATCTGCCATATCTTTATGCTGCTGACTTCATGAAGGTGTTACAAGAAAAACATGACTCCAATACTTACGCTAAAATGGTAAGATTTTTCTTGGTTACTTATTTGGGGAAGAGCCTCCTTGGATGAAATAAGCAATATATTTGTGCAGGTTATATATGTAGAAGCGTGTGAAAGTGGCAGTATTTTCGAAGGTTTGATGCCAGAGGATCTTAATATTTATGTCACAACAGCGTCTAATGCAGACGAGAGTAGTTGGGGTACGTACTGCCCAGGAATGGAACCATCGCCTCCTTCTGAGTACATCACCTGCTTAGGTGACCTATACAGTGTTTCTTGGATGGAAGACAGGTAGCTTCACATATCTTTAGAAATGTAAAGAATTACATATTGCACACCATGCCGGTTTTTTCATACATTCTCGTAGAACTTTCGGTGGAAAATGTTTTAAGAAAACAATCAAATCTGAAGATAATGCTATAATGGTAAAAAATATTTAATTTATTGCATCATGTAGATGTTATATGGTCATTTATAGAAGGATCATTTTTCTTTTGTGTTTTTGCTTTCTACTCCCCAAAACGTTTAGTCTGTTGAGAGCCTGAGCTGTACGCACTCATTCCTGGTGCATGGGACACAAGGTCCAAATTCTTTTCCAAAGCATGTTCATCATTGTACATCAATTTTAAATGATAATGGGAGTATTAAGTGTGTATTTTGATGCATGGGACCAGCTTAAATGTATGGGACAGGATATTAAGTGTGTATTTCTATGCATTGAACTTAATACATATTAAGTGTGTATTTCTATGCATTGAACATATACATATCTTGTGTTAAGTGTGTTTCTGTGCATTGAAATTTCCATACATATCAGCTTTAATGTAGCTCGGACCACAGGTCCTGAGCCTGTACATTTTTTTCCTTCTTTTCAGCATGTACAGTTTACTCCTCTATTCAATGAAATTGGCTGCTCGCTGATTCGTTCAAAAAAAAAAAGCTTTAATGTTCAGTATTTCTATGCAGTTTGCAAGGTATTTACTCGATAATATGTAAAATTTATCTCGATTTAATTGGCAGTGAGACGCACAATCTGAAGGAGGAATCAATTAAGAAGCAGTACGAAGTGGTAAGTCTTTATTTGCTCTGTACCTTCTACAATTTGCATTGTTAAAATCCCAGGTAGTCACAGCATTGCTGACAGGTTAAGAAGCGTACCTCTGACATGAACAGCTACGGTGCTGGCTCTCATGTTATGGAGTACGGGGACAGGACATTCAAGGATGACAAGCTTTACCTATACCAAGGTTTTGATCCTGCAAATGCCGAAGTTAAGAACAAGCTATCATGGGAAGGCCCAAAGGCTGCAGTTAACCAAAGAGATGCAGATCTTCTTTTCCTCTGGAGAAGGGTATTTCCTAGTCTATTCTTTTGCAGACATTTAGTTAGTTGTTTGTTATGTTCCTTCCAAAAATACTTACCAGTACTAGCTATTATCTAATCCCCTTTCTCTACAACCACATGGTTGGACTTGCACTTGTTTTAATGTCACAAACTATTCCAGTCTACAGAGATTTTTCTAAACTGAAGTTCATTATGACATGTGTTGAAATTACTTGGTAGTGTACATCAGCTAAATATCTTTGTTTCTAGTAAACTGGCATGTCTGCTGCTAGCAAGTTTCTTTTCATTGGAGTATTATCTTAGATTTTTTTGATAAAAGTATCTCCTGTTGCCATTTGGAAAATAATTGCACTAGACTATTAGCGAACCAAATTGAAATGCGGAATCTGTGAATGGGAGAGCATTTGTTTCAGTCATGTGTTTCCATCCTATGGTTCCTAATTTTTTTCTTTGCTTGGTGTCAGTATGAGCTGTTACATGACAAGTCTGAAGAGAAGCTGAAAGCTCTGAGGGAGATCAGTGACACTGTTATGCATAGGAAGCATCTTGACAGCAGTGTTGATCTTGTCGGAAAACTTCTCTTTGGATTTGGAAATGGGCCTTCTATGCTTCAAGCTGTTAGGCCTTCTGGTCAGCCACTCGTTGATGATTGGGATTGTTTGAAGAGAATGGTAAAGTTGGAACCTTCTTTATACTCGGCTTACCGAGAACAACTGGCATTTGCTATTTACTCCACTGCTCTCCAACACTTCATATAGAGTAGTTTCCATTGTTTCTGTTCGTCTGACTTTAATATGATGAGTTTCTTCAGGTACGGATCTTTGAGTCCCATTGCGGACCGCTCACTCAGTACGGTATGAAGCACATGAGGGCTTTTGCTAATATTTGCAACAACGGTATCTCTGGCGCTTCAATGAAGGAAGCAAGCATCGCTACTTGCAACAGTTACAACTCGGGTAGATGGAGCTCACTGGTGCAGGGGTACAGTGCTTGATCTGCCGCAACACGTGATCTAGCCTCAAAACTTATGCCTTGTACTCGTACTTCCTCAGAAAAAGACCTTCAGGACTGCAAATAACCGCACAAGGATGTAACGCTGTATGCTACTGTACCTCTATGTGTGCAATATAGATGCCCTGTATATACGAATACGAGTATATGAATGAATCGAGTGCTTTTATACATGCCCGGACCGGACGCTAAACGATCGGGAATGGACCGTGCATTCGACTGCCTCTGAATTCTGAGATCGAGACGCCAAAGCAGAATTTGTGTTTCGAACTGAATTAAGTTCGCCTGACCACAACCTTTGCTGCGGTAACGGCATCGCAACTCGAAAATCTCGAATCGTGCGTTGCCCACACCATCTGGAGTGGACTGTTGGTCCTCTGTAGAGATAGCAATTGTGCCGTATCCCTCGTTTTCTCGCAGTGAATCTTTTCTCGCGGTGAATTCATCGGTGATGGTTAGAATTGATTCACCATAGAAAATTAAATAGGAGAATTCATCGGTGATGGTTAGAATTGATTCACCATAGAAAATTAAATATGAGAAGATATATCCCTATCGATTTTTGTCGGGGGTAGGGATTGTTCTTCATTCCCTGTCCTCGCTCCCTGCTGAGACCCAAAGACCCGCATAAGGATCCAAGTTTAATATTTTCTAGTTAAATTATGTGATTAATATTTTCTAGTTAAATTATGTGATTATATACTTATAATCATTAATAAATAATAATCTTATATTTTCATCATGTGAATTAGTAAATATATGTTGATATATTAATATAAAGTACGAATATATGTTACATTGTATATATAATTTGACATATATATTGTTTGAAGCGGGGATGAAGATCCACTGTGATTTATTCCTCGTGCGAGAGTAGAGATGGGAACTTGTATTTTGCAGGAACAGGGATGGGGGAACATTTTTCTCGCAGTAATAGGGACGGGGATGTATTTCCCGACGGTGAATTCTCCATTCCTGGGGAAGCTGCGTGGTAATCTGCTGTGGCCATTATAGATGACCCAGAACAGGATTGCGACTCTCTTGTCGGGCCATTTGTATAGTTGGGCTGTAACGGGATTGCGACATCCCATTCTAGTTGGGCCAGACAGGATGTATGGTCTGGGGAGCAGGGGGCCATGTTGGTCTGCTTCCGCTACGCGAGACTGCTGGGGCGCAACGTGGCCGTACGTTCGTTACGTGTATTGTTTCACTCTCCAGCGCAGCAAGCAAAGATGTGAATTGTGTGTGGGTACGTTGTAGCTGAACTCGGCATTGAGGAGAGAACTGCCGTTGCAGTTCAATACTCCAATCTTCAATGAAACCCAAACAAATGCTACATTACACGCAGATCAACCTCTTTTTTTTTCATTGCAGACTGCAGAACGACTGAAACAAGACAGTGCATCTGAAGCAAGTAGAGCATCAGCGAATCTCTGCTATAACTAACAAAATGAATGCGATGCTGTGAATGGAATTCGCCTGTTGATGCGCCAGAATTACTCTGTTCACGTCTTCAACCCAAGCTGGCTACGCGCCTACGCCGACAGCTGCTAACCTGCATATAGTGCATTGGAAAATTGGTTAGCTAGATTAAAGTCTCTCTCTGTGGACATACTTCAGAGAACTTACACGCTTTCCTGAGGAAAGAAATAAACACCACGAGGAGTGCCAGCCCAGCCAAGATACCGATTATTATCGCCACAGTCCTTCCAACATCGTCTCCAGAGTTATCTGTCACCAAACCAAAGGAAGATGACTAACTAATTAACGACCATATATACGAAAAAGCGATCCGCACATTCTTTTCAATTCTTTTCAAAAAAAAAGCGATCCGCACGCACGCACGGGGAGCAAACGCGCGCTAGCTTTTCTTCTTAGCGGCCAAAAAGCGCTAAGCTAGACGACTAAATGAGCTATAGAACGCCTCATCAAGTCTTTAGTGTTAATTAACATCGATCCAAAAGAGTCGAAAAGTTTATGCCAGTGAATATATTCTTCGTGTCCTCTTTTATCAGCTTTGGAAGTTTACCAGTTTGGAATCTATTCTCACTTCCATAGAGACCTCACCTCACTCGCTAGTGATCACTATCTAGCCAATTACTATCATTTTGTCCATTAGGTAGGGCCCTTACACACAGGTTCTCTTTTAAGATTTGGATCGCCCCTGCTTTTTGAAATACTAAATATTCGAATTCGTGCACCTCAAACTTCTCCAAGTACTAAAACAAATGTTCGATATAAATTAAGAAAGGTTAACCATCTATTCCAACTTCTGGGAAGAAATGAATAGTTAGAACTTGCGTGCCATCTGTTCACATTTTAGACCATGGTTGGTTACAATGTTGCATACCTGAATTAGAGCGGAAGTAGTAACCATTTGCCCAGTATCTCACGTAGCACTGAGCCAGGTAGACGTCGGCGGCGAGCGCCGTGCCGCACGCGCCCTTGAGCTGCTCCACCGCCTCGGCCAGGCAGGCGGTGCAATCGCTCGCCGGGACGTCGCCGAGGCACTGCGCCACCCCCTGCACCATGCCGGAGGTGCTCAGCTTGTAGCCCGCCGCGGCCTGCAGCTCCCCGAGCACGCCGTCGCGACTGATCAGGAACGCGCCGTCGCGGCTCGTGCTGGAGCTGCACTTGCGGTACGCCGTGGTGGTGTCGGCGCGGCCGATGAAGTTCGCGGCGTCGTATCGCACGTAGCAGCCGTCCACCTGCAGCGACGCGGCGTACGCGTTGGCGCACACGGTGCCCAGCCGCGCCACCGTCTGCCGCACGCACGCCACGCAGTCCCCGGGGCTCAGGTCGCCGCGGCACTGGTACAGCCCGTAGGCGGCCGTGCCGGCCGCCGGGTCCGGCCCGGCGCCCCCGCCGGCGGTGAAGCTGTTGTACGCGGCGCCGGAGGACGCGGTGGACGCGATGGAGGAGAGGAGCGAGTTGAGGTTGCTCTGGAAGGCGGTGTTGGGTTCGTACTTGGACGGCGAGCACCCCGCGTAGATGAACGTGCCCGTCGCCGCGTCGACCGCCGGCGGCGCGGCGCCGAGGCTGAGGACGAGCACGACGGCCGTGACGACGACGCAGCCGCTGAGCAGATGCATGGGCGGCCTAGCTGAACGATCAGAGAGCGTGCAGTGACCACTGGTCACCACTGTAGCTCATGCAGATACGAGAATTATTTTGGCGTGGTTTGATCGCGCCCTCTCGTGTCTAGAAGCTACTTATCTCGGACGACGCGGACGGTTGGTGCGGCGTTGCTTGCACCAGAGATTCCTGTACACCGTGGCGACCAAAAGCCACGCGCTTGCTATACGTGTTGGGCCGGAACGTAATGCGGGCTCCACGAGGCCTATGTATGCTGGCCCAGGACGGGATTGGGACTACGTGTGGCCTGTTAATGCGTGGGGTTTTACGGACATGCATGGTCCGAAGATGTATCGAAGTTTACCGTTTGCTCGATCAAGTGAGTACGTGACAGGAACACCGAACATGTAATGTGTGACACTGTTACTCCTATCCTTTTCACACAGTTGATTCATGTGCATCAGCAGCCAAAAATCCAACCTTTTTCTACCGACTGGAAGGCTGGAGCAATTTGGTGTGCACTACCAGTACTAGATCAAGATCGATCAAGTGCTAAAATTTGTCTGGCTTCCTGCGGAATTTGTCACTAAAAAGTATCTTGTTTGATACCTTGTTCTCAGAAGACGATCTAGGATGGAGCGTGAGCCTGGGAAGCTCACCCTCCCCGCCGCGGCAGCCACAGACCCTCGTCCTCGTCCACTCCGGTCAGGACGGCCACCCCAGGGAACAAGTCAACACCAACGCCCTTCTCCTCGCCGGCGGTCTCCCTGGGCAACGCCTCGGAGCAGCTGGACTAGGGACTCTCAGATGGAGAGGAAGAAGACGAGATGGCCCCTTCCTCGGTCCAGGCCTTCCGTGAGACCGGGGCAAAGGCTGCCTCCTACGCGGCGCGGGTGAAGCAGGGCGCCATTACTGCTGCGACGGACGCAACGCGGGAGGGGCACCTCGGCGACGAGCCTGCTCACCTTAATGGCCATCCTTCTTGGGCAGCCATTACTGCAGGCGTCACCGTCTCTGGAGCCCCGCCGCAGCCTAGGCCGAGCATTCATGCTCGCCTCGGCACAAGGGAGAAGGATGAAGACCTTTCACATAATTGGAAAGTTGCGAAACCAAAATTCTGGTGGAGGAAGAAACCCAACCTCTCTTCTCCCCAGTCAAGGGCGCCGGCTGCTCCAACCACCAGATTAACTGCGCCTTCAAGTCGTGAAGCTTCATCCTCCATCCGGGAGGTCTTTAAATCGGAGCTCCATGGGCGCTGCTTCCGGTGCCTCGCCAAGGATCACAAAGCAGCGTCTTGTCGAGATCCAGCAAAATGTTACGCCTGTAGAAGAAGTGGGCACCTTGCCTTCGGCTACCCCTCCTAAGGAGGCCAAGCATCCTACCCCGCCTCACCTTCCCTTCCACCACCGTAGCTCCGCCCCCATCAAGCCATCCTCGCCATAACACCAAGCCACCTTCTCCACCAACTGCTTCCGTTTTCCCACCACTTCGTCCCAGCCGCCCGGTCAAGATGAACAATTTTCCGGGTGCTCCGGCTCACCGCCTGGCCACCGGCTTCGTAGTAGTGAGGTCGACGGAGTTCATGGACCACAAACAGTGCAGGCTGTGCGGCCATGGTGTCGTGCTCTCGGTTGTACATGCCAGACAACCAGTGCCGACGACCAGAGAGCTGCCGCGTGCCTTGGCGCAGTAGCTCGGGACTAGCCTCGTCAACCTGCGAATGACGCGCCATCAGCCGGAGGACTTCTTCGCCTTCGTCAGCCACCGGGCAGCGGCTGTTGAGCGCGGCTATGTCACGGTGGCGGGAGGACAGTTCTCCATCGCCCCCTGGAGCCCGGATCGCCACGTCCACCACCATTCCTGGTGGTTCAGGGTTCGCATATGCATCGAGCGCCTTCCTCTTCATGCCTGGAACAAGGAGGCGGCGGAGCAGGTCCTGGGTGACGTCTACCTGTTCGACAGGATCGAGCAAGAGACGGTCGCCAGGCAGAACACGACCATCTTCGCTTGCTGGGCTTGGATTGGAACCCGGCCAACCTGCCGAAGACCAAGCTGGTGACCCTCTTCCCCCCGGGTGCTGGACTTGCTTCTCCGGGCATCATCGCCCCATAGTCGGATGAGATTGCTCCACCGCCGGGGAGAGGATGGTCACGGTGCTGCTGCACTTGGATCAGATCGAGGATTGGACACCGCCTCCGGACCACTCGCCGCCTTCAGGCGGGAGCGGCCTCCCCCTCTCGGGCTCCTCTGACTCCGGGGACCCTTTCCCGGTCGTCTGCACCTTCGCGTGGACGCTGGGACTGGTGGATGGGGAGGAGCCGCCCCGCCGCAGGGGGAGACTGGAGGAGGGCTGCCGAGTCAGGCAACGATTCGGGTGACGGAACACCGATGACGATGATGATGACAACGACCGATGCGGCGATAGGGAAGATGACGCGGCGCCACGCCGCCGAACCTGGAAGGATACCTTCCTGGGCCGCGGGCGCTCCAGGTCCACCGAGCAGCGGCCTGTGGATGGGGAGCGCCGCCGTAGTCGTACGTCGCATCCTGGACACCGCCAGCGGGGCACTTCGCCGGGGCGAGGGAGGTCGCCTGCCGCCGACGGTCGTCGTCGACGGGGTCACTCCACAAGCCGACGCAGGGACTGCTCTCGGCGGAGCTCCCGACGCACACGCTCCCGCTCCTACCTGGGGCGCGCGCCAGCGGGGGACTCAAGGAGCCTGCTGCGCCAGACCTCCCCGTCACCCCCGTGAGTTGCTTTGACCCTTCATCTGAGCTCCTTGTGCAGGCCAGTGTAGATCCCCCACCGTCTCTCGGCTCGAGGAGGGAAGCAGACGACCCGATGCTTCTGGAGCTCCTGGCCGTGGTCAGGATGAGCAGCCGACTGCCCCTGTGCTACTCGCCTGACAGGGACGGTGGAACGGAGCCGAAGTCACCGTCTTGGGCTCCATCCAAGACAGCTACGGCCGTGGGCCTCCTTCCAATGGGGGCCCAAGCAGGCCAAGACGGCCCACCTGCGGGGCATGAGGGAGAAGAGCCACAGCTGGATGGCGGGCCGGCTTCCGACTCTGGGCCAGCCCACCCGGAGCTTGCGCAGCCCATGACAGCGCAGCCAGCGGATGCGCGCGAGCCTGCCCCGACTGTCGGGGTGTTGGAGGCCCTAACTGACCAAGTGATCCGCCTCGACCTCCAGCAGGTCGCTCGTGATGGTGGAGTTGGCGAAGCGGGGGGCGACTTGGCGCCACTGTTCCGTCCCCTCGCCGAGCTGATCCTGAAGACCCTCCCGGCGACCCGCCCAGGAGTCATCAAGAAGAAGAAAAAGACCCCTTGCCGCAGCGCCGCAGTGGACGCCAGGCGGCTCGTGCCTCCTCCGTGCCGGTCTCGTGCCGAGCGTAGGTCCGGCTCATTCAGCTGATGGCACACCTTGAGCCAGGCGAGCCGATCGACGATGCTGCAATCGCGGCCTGCATCAAGTCCTTCGACAAGCCGCTGAACCCGCACGTCCTGGCCACTCTCAGGGGGCTCCTCCGCCTCGACGACACGGGCGTGAACGCACTCGTGGCGGAGGACGAGCTCGGGGAGCACGTCTGAGTTGCCTCTGCTCCATATTCCGAAGAGTTACAACCTTGTTGGTCTCCAATGTTGGACATGTCAAACTCCTCGAAGTTTAGCTCAAGTGTTGAGCATGTTGTGTGGAAGCGATTAGTGCTTGCTAGCCTTAAGTTGGCTTTCTTTCCCCTAATCAGCTATTAGGCCCTTAAGGCCTTTGCGAAAGCTTTAGTCTTAGCCTATATGGGCGGCCTTAAGCCAACCATCCCGAAGCGCTGCAGTTGGTTAGCCTTGTTTAGGGTGCAGGAAAGTAATCTTGGTTCTTGTATGCAACTTTCACCACCCCAACTTATGAACTGCATGCCCCCTGTTAGTCTCAAAGATGTGTGCACCACCTTCGACCTCTGTTTTAACTTGTCTTCGCTGCTTCGTGCCTATTTTTTGTTTCAACTCCTCCTAGATGCTTCCTGCCTGCCATGAATAGACTACGAATCATGAATTGGAATTTAAGAGGCTTGAACAGCTTGGCAAGTAGAGAAGCGGTGTGTGAGAATGCCAACACAGTGATGGCGACCCTGCTCTGCTTACAAGAGACAAAAATGGCAATGATCTCAGATTTACAAGGTAGGGAGATTGGGGGACATCGTCTGAACAGTTTTAGCTTCATACCCGCTTTGGGCTCAAGCGAAGGAATAGCCTTATTCTGGGATGATACCGAGCTGACTGTTACAAACACTTTGAAGAAATCTTACTCTCTGTCAGCTGATGTAACGGTAAATGGCACAGGGGTCTCCTTCCTCACCACAGTCTATGGACCCACAAGAGACGCTGACAAACTAGACTTCCTACAAGAGATGTCCTCCCTTCTACCACCAACCCAAACACCGTGGATCATCTTAGGTGATTTTAATCTCATTTATGAGGCTAGAGACAAGAACAATCTCAACCTTAATAGGGCTTTGATGGGACAATTCAGATCGACACTAAATAGGAATGGGCTTAAAGAGATTCGGCTGCACAACAGGAAATATACCTGGGGCAATGAAAGGGAGCATGCAACACTTGTCAAGTTGGACAGAGTTTTCTGTAACTGCCAGGGTGACCTCCTGTTCTCAAACTTCCTTCTGCAAGCAATGTCGACATCCTTCTTTGACCACTGCCCTTTGTTGTTGTCAAATGCGGAACGACCACGGCGAAAGGCCTTTTTTAAATTCGAGAATTATTGGACAAAATTGCCGAGTTTCACTGCTCAAGTGGCTACAGCATGGGAGCAGGACACGGGGAGCACGAATCCGGTGCGGCGGCTGAGAAAAAAACTAAGTAACACCGCACTTGCTTTGAGGAAATGGAGCCGATCCATCGTTGGGGATCTTAGACTCAATTTCCATATGGTGCAGGAGCTCATTTTACGCCTCGACCTAGCACAAGAACGAAGGAACCTCTCCATCGATGAAAGATCCTTCAGAAGAGAACTCAAAATCAGGATTTTAGGCCTTGCAGCAGTCATGAAAGCCAGGAAAAGACAGAGTTCCAGAATAACCTGGCTGAAAGCAGGAGATGCAAACACAAAATTTTTTCACCTCAAGGTAAATGGCCGGCGACGCAAGAACTTCATCCACTCCCTGCACACCGGAAACTCTATCCTCTCAAGCTAGGAAGACAAAGAAAAATACCTTTTCGAGCACTTTATGTCTATCATGGGGACAAGGAAGCAGAGAAATTGTACCAGACTGGGACAAAATGGAGATGAACCAAGTTGAGGTAGATGATCTTGATGCCCCTTTTACTGAAGAAGAGATTTGGCATGCCATCAAAATATCTCCAACAGAGAAAGCACCGGGACCTGACGGCTTCACTAGCACCTTCTATAGGTCCTGCTGGGATTCCATAAAATCTGATGTGATGGACTGTTTCCATTGGTTTCACAATCTGGGAAGGGGGAAAATGAACTGCATCAACAAGGCCAATATAGTGCTAATCCCAAAGAAAGATGTGGCTACCTCAGTGGGACACTACAGACCTATTAGTCTCATTCATTCCCTGGCCAAACTCATCTCCAAGGTTTTGGCCCTGAGATTGGCGAAGCAACTGGATAACCTTGTCTCAAATACCCAAAGCGCCTTCATCAAAGGAAGATGTATCCAGGATAATTTCCTATACGTCAGGAACATGGTCAGGAAGCTGCACGCCTCCAAAAAGCCAACCCTTTTCCTAAAGCTAGACATCACAAAGGCTTTTGATTCGGTGTCTTGGGAATACTTACTTGAGCTCCTTCAGGAAATGGGTTTCAGTCACAAATGGAGAGACTGGATCTCTCTCCTGCTCGCAACCTCTTCATCCAGGATTTCTCTTAACGGTACCCTAGGGGAAAGTATCCAACACCACCGAGGGTTACGACAAGGTGATCCTTTATCCCCCTACCTCTTAATTCTGGCCATCGATCCCCTGCAGAAGATCCTAGACTTGGTAACAGACGAGGGATTACTGACAAGCGTCGCCCCACGTACGCTAAAGTTCAGACTCTCTCTCTATGCTGATGACGCAGCAGTCTTCCTAAACCCCTCACGACAAGAAATGCAAAACCTCCTTGGAATTCTGGACAAGTTCGGGGCTGCGACGGGACTGCAAGTTAACACAACAAAGAGCTCGATCACACCAATCCACTGCAATGACCTTGATCTTCAGGAAATCACTGGGGTTTTTGATGGGCAGCTGGGTGAGTTCCCCCAAACCTACCTTGGTCTGCCTCTCACAACGGGGAAGCTAAAGCGTGTCCACCTGCAGCCAATAATGGATAAGATTAGAGCAAGAATGGGAGGTTGGAAGAACAAGTTGGTTTACCAAAGTGGACGCAAGGTGCTCATGCAGTCAGTTCTCAGCGCCATACCAACCTACTTGCTGACTGTTCTTAAGCTGCCAAAAGGATTCCTAAATGACATTGACAAAGCGAGACGGAAATTCCTCTGGGCTGGGGATCAAGAACTCCTGGGCGGGAAGTGCAAGGTAAATTGGCTGCAAGTCTGCTCGCCAACGATACATGGTGGTTTGGGCATCCCTTGTTTGGAGAAGTTCTCCTGTTCCTTGAGGCTGCGCTGGCTATGGTTCGAATGGACTAGCCCGGAAAAACCTTGGATAGGGACGCCACCACCTTGTGACGACACCGATCGGGCACTGTTCTCCGCTGCCACCAAAGTAACTGTGGGGGATGGACGAAAGGCCAAATTTGGGAGTCAAATTGGATAGGAGATCAGCCACTGAAATACCTAACTCCAAATCTTTTCAAACACTCAAAAAGAAAGAACAGATCAGTTTTTGAAGCAGTTACAAACAATGCTTGGATCGAGGATATCCACGGAGGAATCACATTACAACTGCTCCAAGAGTACATATGCGTTTGGGAAGTGCTTGACAATGCAGGAGATGTGATCCAAGAGGTACTGAGGATACAATGCAATGGCGGTGGTCGGCCAGAGGCTCGTATACGGCAAGCTCTGCATACGCCATGCAGTTCATGGGGAAAACAAGATCGGATTCGGCCGTGCTTACATGGAAGGCTTGGGCGCCGGCCAAGCACAAGTTCTTCGCATGGCTGCTTGCACAAAACAGGATATGGACGGCAGATCATTTGCAATGCAGGGGTTGACCAAATAACTACTTTTGCCAACTTTGCTTCAGAAATCTTGAAACTGTGCAGCACCTCTTCAAGGAATGCCCCTTCACGCAGCAGGTATGGCAGGAGATAGGCCGTATAATCAGGCCACAACGCTTCCTAAACGTGGCCACCGATGATACCCTTCTAAATTGGTGGCGCAAGCAGACGGACGGGGCAGAAAAGTTGCAAAAAAAAGGGGCTGAAATCTGCATTCCTAACCACGCTTTGGGAGATTTGGATGGAATGAAGCAATCGCATTTTCAGAGGCATTGAGTCTACGCCGACGGCGCTTGCAAGCAAGATCATAGATGAGCTTCATCTGTGGGAATTGGCGGGCGCCAAGGGAGTGCAGCGTATCGTATCGAGAGATTAGGCTTAAATTTTTTCTGTGTGTGTAGGCAGGAGGCGTTCCCGCTTGAGTGCCATCCCTGCCCTTGTACAGTTTTTGTTTTCACCTCTTCTATAATATAAAACCAGCTTGCTGGGTTCTTTCAAACAAAACCTTGTTCTCAGAACCTGAACAACAATTTCCTGGTGGACAATGACTCTGTCCCCTTGAAGCAAGACGACTATGCATCATTCTCTTCTGTCATGATGTACCCTTAAAAGAAGAGAGAACTAAGGGATCCTTTAGCTCGTAATAGCAGAACTAAGGGAGTGAGTACTGCACAAGAGCAGTTTTATGTCATTTTCTCTCTCAGAATTCCCCTCTTCCATAGTTTTTCCTGTTCGATGTTTTCAGTGGGACCTCCTAGTCAGATGCGTCTAAGGCTTTGTTCTTTCTCCCCTTTTCTCAACTCACCTCTCTCGTTTTCCGCGCGCACGCTTTTCAAACTGCTAAACGGTGTGTTTTTTGCAAAAAGTTTCTATACAAAAGTTATTTTAAAAAATCAAATTAATCCATTTTTGAAAAAAAATTAGCTAAAACTTAATTAATCACGTGCTAATGGATCGCTCCGTTTTCCACGTTCACTGTGTGGGTTGGGAGCAACGTGCTGCCAACGCAGCCAAGTCCGGGGTAGGACTAGGATTGGAACTCTCGCAAACGTTCACTGAATATTAATGTCACATCCTCGCTGCGATGGCTTCCTACTGTCACGTTGTGTAACAAGTTACAACTTGATTCTAATAGAATGACGTGTAATTTTTTTATGTTCGTGATAAAAAATAACGTCACGTGGTTATTATTTGTCTTCCCCTATTGTTGTTGCAATCAAAGAGTAGAAAAGGTAGAGGTGATATCCCATGGGCCATGGTGCTTGGTTTTCTTGTTGATCCTTATTCATCAAGCAAAAAAGTTGAAATACAGGCTTCTTTAAAAAAAATAAAGAAATACAGACCCGGTCGATAGATAACATCATGTAATACCGTTGTTAAGGCTGTGTTCTTCTTCCTACTTTCCCAACTCAACTCTCTCGTGTTCTACGCGCACATTTTTCAAACTACTAAACGGTGTGTTTTTTTTAAAAAAAAATTATTCAAAAGTTGCTTAAAAATCATATAAATATATTTTTTAAAAAATAATAATAAATACTTAATTAATCACAGAAAAATACGTCGTTTCGTTTTGCATGCGCGGGAGGTGAGTTCCCAACCTCACCTCCCAAACACAGCCAGTCTACTTCATGAGCCAACTTGATGTATCCATTGAGTGTATAAATATATAATTCTCCCACTTATTCGAAAGTTGCTTAAAAAATCATATTTTAAAAAAATAATAATAAATACTTAATTAATCACATAAAAATACGTTGTTTCGTTTTACGTGCGCGGGAGGTAAGTTCTCAACCTCACCTCCTAAACACAACCTAAGTCTACTTCATGAGCCAACTTGATGTATCCATTGAGTGTATAAATATATAATTCTCCCATTTCATTAGTGTGTTGGCTGCTCACTGGTGTGAAACTTAACTAATTTCTTCTGGTCAACAAGAAAAGGAAACAAAAAGGTCATAGTCCTAGTATACTACTCCGTACTACCTCCCAAAATTTCCGATATACTATGATAGGTCCTGACTGTACTCAGATTCTTCAAGGAACTTCCTCTGTGCCTCAACATAACAGGTATAGCTTGCAAGTTTGCAAGGTTACCCAGGGATGGTTATCATCTTCTACTGCGATTCTACCTGTCATCGCCATAACAATTACTCTACTCGTCGTCTTCAATTGGCCAGAAGCTCCTCTACTCTGTTTTTGCGCCAGTTTTCTGATCAGTTTTACTAGTTCAATTGCGCCCATTCTTTTGTTGTAACTTTCACCATGGTTTCAGCAATTAATTCGGAGAGGCCAATCATTCAGATGTTTATCAGTGAGATCTTTGTGTGCCGGGTGCCCACACGTCCCCACCCGTCTCGATTGCGTAACGCCGTCGTGCAAGCTCCCACACGGGAATAGCGCGAGCACAAGAAGTCAGATTGGGGCTGGAATTCAGAAATGGACAGCAACATATATCGTGCATGATTGCCCTCTCATAGTCGACTAATCTCCATCATTTGTATCATTGCATGAGTCATGAGCGTCTAGCTCTGGAGCACTAGCTCAAACAAGTAGACGAGCAACTTCCTACGTTCATGGTCTAAAGTTCCAAGCTCAATGAGAAGATGAGCCCTGATGTTATAGGTTGGGTAATCATGTCCAAAATTCCGAACAACTCCAGAAGATGATGATTAGATGGCCAATTAATGTCAAACTACAAATTAGCACTAAAAACTTTCTGAACTCTCTCTCTCTCTCTCTCTCTCTCTGACAGGTACCATGGAGAAGTACAGATACCAAACACCTTGTAATGTCTGAAACGAATAAACGAATTACTCTACGCGATGTGCTCAAATTGGGGTGCAGGTGCAGGTGCAGTGACCACGAACCCGGAGCCGCTGCAACCGCAGACAAGTTGCACTCTGTTTAAGGCTTCAGCTACAGTACCTGCTTGGAACAAGGTATTGTTGAAGAAGTTTTGGAGGCTTGCATTGCTTTGGAATTTTTCCCTATAGGCTATAAACCTGTTTGGGACAAAGGAAATATGTTGTTGAATTCCTTTGTATGTAAAGGTAGCAAATCCTCCACTTCCATAGGAAAGAAAAGCATCCAGTGTGAGCCAAAGGAAATTCTCCTCCCTCTCTTTTCTTTTCATTCATGGCTTTTTGTGTCTCACTCGTATATTTTTTCATGTGATCCAAAACAACACAAAAGTTTCACCATTCATGTATTTGAATTCCTAAATTTTTCATACACAAATCCAGGGCCCCTTCGGAAACACAAGATTCTCAAAACACAATAACACGAAAATTACAGGGTTGCAGTGCCATAACACCTCAAATCCTATAAATTGAAAGAAATGTAGGAAAACTGTAGAAATTACCGTTTAGATGGAGCGTGAGAGTACATAGAAATTTGAAAAGAGAGACGGACAAAATGGATTTTTTCCCACAGGTTGGAGCTCATGCTAGAATTCTTCCAAATTTATATGTTTTGAGTCAATCCAAAGAAATTTCACAGGATTTTAGGATAGCTATTCCTTTGACTCAGATGATCACATAGAAACTTTTTCATAGGATTGAATTCCTCAAAAGAGCCTTATATTTTATTCCTGTGTACTGCCGTTCTTTGTTTCAAACAGGGCCTATGCAAGCATCTCTTCGGAAACAGTACAGCACGAGCCACTTGCGTGGAAGTTGCTTGCTGCATCGCCAAACTGACCGGTTTGTACGGACTACGCAAGTACGCCACCACTGCACACGCTTCAGCGATAATGGAGGCCAGGAAGCCGGCAGGAAGTATACTCCACAGCTTAATCAATTCCTGCACGTACTGTAACAACACTACTCCTGTGGGTACTAGTACTTCCTCTGTTCAATACTACAGTCTTGTATTGTTTATGTCCAAAGTAGTCTTGCATTAACCGTAAGTCTTATTTAAAATATTTTATGATTATTATTTTTATTATTATTAGATGGTAAAACATAAACAATCTCTATTCAATAGAAATCGGTAGCTTATCGATATTTTCAAAAAAAAAACCTTACGTGTGACTATTTTTTTAATTTTTTTCATAATTTTTTTTTAAATAGGATGAATGGTCAAACGTTGAATAAGAAAATCCACAACTACACTTAAAATGAAATAGAAATAGTATTTAACAAGAACGTACGTACAATTCGTCGCTCGTGGGGAGGAATGCAAATTAAAGAGGATCATGAACATGATCGATCTCACACGGCGTTCACGTTTGATCATTCATTCTCCAACATGGGCTAGCTTGCAAGTTGCGAACATGTTGATCGAGCCAAAAGAATTATACTATTACTCTAGTAGTAGCATCCTCCATCTGTAAATCTAACTAGGCCTCCTCACATCTCATGCAGAGATGGATGCGCATCCACAGAGAAAGGGGAGCAAGAAGAAGGAAAAAAAAAGGGAATACACATACACGTTTGAGTCCTACTCGATCGAGCACACACGACACATGTGTATGTATGTACACCGCCCACGGCCTGGCCTGGCCACGTGCTACCACCAGGTGGGCACCTTCCTCCCGCCGCCCCCCGCGGCGGCCACGGCGGCCGCGCGCTCGAACCGCGCGGCGGCGCAGGGGATGGTGATGCCGCCCGGGTGCGCGAACCCGAACTCCTCCTCGGCCTCGCGGAGCAGCTCGCCGAACAGCGGGTGGTTGAAGTACACCACCGGCACCACGTACCTCATCGACTCCCCCGGTTCGCCGCCGCCCACGTACACCGCCACCTGCCCCTTGGGCGTCGTCGCCTCCCCGGGGGCGTCCTCCAGGAGCCGCTCCGAGCCCCGCCGCCGCAGGAGCCTCATCCGCCGCGCCAGCGACCGCCCCCACTTGAGCACCGCCTTCTCCCCACGCTGATGCACCACGATCTGCTGCGGCGGCGGCTGCTTCGTCTTGACGCTCCCGGCGGCCAGCAGAGGGGAGCTGCCTGCAGCTCCCGGGCACGGCTGCAGGCGGAGGTAGCCGCGCCCGCGCCGGCGCCGCCGGTGGCAGAGCGCCCATCGCCACAGCCCAAGCAGCTTCCGGCCTAGCCGGAAGCCTCTGTGCCGCCTCGCCTGCATGCAGCTAACTCTCTGCGGGGTACCTGACTTTGGTTGTGGTGTTCTCTAAACGAACGGAAGAAGCGACGTTGTAATGGCAAGGCGAGCGTGACAACGGGGTTGTTTTATAGGAGACGAGCAGATCACGGCGTGGCGCGCGTGCCCGCGCGTACGGGTCGTTTCCCCGTGTGAGACCGAGAAAACGGAGGGGTTTTATGCGCGCGAGAGGCTCGCTCTCAGTTTCTAGCCTGGTTTTGGTGTCTGCTTGTCCATTTGGCCTTCTACTAGCTAAGATATGCATGATTGGTTCGTGTGACGGCTGCGGACCTGCGGTGATCATGTGGCCACTGGCGACCTTCCGAGCGTGGTTGGTTACTCGGTTACGGTTTCTCTGACGCTGCCGTACAGTGCTACAACGTGTTCTGTTCACGAGCTCTTCCGTGTGATACACAGTTCCTCGTCCGTTCCCTCCGTTTGATTATCTGGTACGAATGGTTTTGCATCCAATGCTACGTAGGAGTACATTACTACCACCATGTCGGTAGAAGATCGTATTTCGCAGTCATATCTGTTCAAAAGAGCTGTTGATGTAGGCAAGTGCGTCGACAAAGCGATACGCTTTCCTTAAAGAAGTACTAGTAACCGTAAAATTTCTGATGGATCCATGTCATCAAAGCATTTGGGAGCAAACGGTATGAAAGTTCCCCCGTGGATAACCTTTTTTACCATGCAACCTTGAGATAAAATTTGGAAAGCTCCCCCTTAGATAATTTTCTTAAACATGCACACTACTGGCAAATTGCAAACTGAAACTTTTAGGTAACACCTCGATATAATAATCCTCCACAAGTCCAAAGTAACATTTCGCCGGTCAAATCGAAACGAATAAAGCGCGAGATGCGGATCTGGCCCCACTGCTCGCTCTCAAACTCGTGCAAAATGCAAACAGAGGCCTAGTAGTTGATTTGGCTATCGCCTCTCAACCAAGACGTCCTTAATTCGCTGGAAGACTTTCTTTACCAAAGCTCCCACGACCGTGCAGCTAGTCCTCAACTTAATCTAGTGACTTGTGGAGTTCGATTTGGTTAAGCAGCCTCACTCACCCGGTCCATCCAATCGTGCACACGCCGTAGGCCGTACGTCCAAATCCTGGGACGGGGTGCAGAAATCAGAATGTACGCACTCGAACGTGCAAACGCAGTAACGCCAAGAAAGGACACCTCCTTGCACAGTTGCACTGCACACGGCGTGAGCCTCATTACGATCCCACGTCAATATCTACCCAAACTGCCGATCGCGACGCCTTGGTTGGAAGTGGGAGGTCGGCAGGAAGAACCGATCGAAGAAGGGAGCGTACACCGGCGACATCTGCAGATTCTTCGCGATTCGTAGCTCGCTCCATCCATCGACGGCCCCGCGCGAGCGCGCGCGTGCGTGCGTGCGGAGGCGAACGTGTAACATGCCGATACGACAAAGGCGGCCTCCGTCGCGCGGAAAGCTACGGCGTACGGGACGCTGCCGATCGATTTCACATCGGCGGGGCATCTCCGGTTAGTCTGCTAGGGGACATGGAGGTGGCAACGACGGAGAGCGGCCGCGTCAGCCAGCCAGCGCTGTGCGTACGGCAACTTCCGCGAGGATTTTTTTTCTGCTGGTTTTCTACTGCGCGCTTTGGCGTTTTGGCCGGATGGATGCATGAACGGTAGTACTCCGAGTGGTACACTTGTGTACTGCTAGATGGCATTGGGTGCATGCTCGGTTTCCAAGCGTGATGTTAGCTTGTTTTTGACTCGTGAGAGGAGGTTTCCGGTTTCTATCGCTTTGTATGTACTGTCATGGTACGTTTTTAGTAGTAGTAGTAGAAGAAGCTTTGGAAGCAGCAAGTAGTACACGCGCGGAGTCATGCACGCGCGCCTGTGCTGGATAGTTTGGCCTGAAATTGTGCAAATTCTGTTACCGACAGTTCAAGTGTGCTTTTCCTTTGTTTCTACTAGTTCGGTTTTGCACTTGGAAGATTCTGGTTACTGAGATATAGGGCATTCTTCCACTTTATGTAAAGTTCGATGTAGTCCTTTATAAACGAGTGAACCCAATTAATCTACCTTTAAATAGTACTACAGAGACCACTTAATCGGCTTTCTATAAAGTTTGATTGAAATAGAGCCACACTTTTGGTGGATCCACGTCTTTACACATACGCTCGCACACAGCGAAAGCATCCATATGTAACCTAGCAAAATCGTGTGCTATATAGTGAGCTAGTGGGGCTGGACTGCTGGTACGGTACGGATGGTCCAAACTCTGCACGGTACATCACACGGCCTGCGTGGACTAGACTGGCCACATGTTATTAGTAGGAAACGTGTTGGCGAAATTAAATAACTCTCTCTTCAGAGTTCAGACCAAAAAAAATCAAGGATGGCCATTACTACCAGTGTTCCTCGCAGCACTAGTAGTTTCTGTGTGTCAAGTCTCTAGTATAGTATGTTATTAGGTGAGATGCAGAGTTAGGGAGAAATGTTGCCGTTCAAAATTACGGGACGTGCCGTACGGCACTAACTGAAAGTAGTAGTAGGACAATATATAAACACGATTTGGATGGAGAAGCCAGCCAGCTGGATCCAGCTAGGTAAAGAGGTTGTGAAAGCAAATATTTCCATATATAAAAAATTTTAATTGGGTGAAACACATATCATCTTAGTAATATGAATATGAATAAAATATGTGCAGATTTACTAGTATGCATGCATTCCATACCATCAAAACCTTTTATATTTTAAGATGAGGGGTACGTAGCATCCATAATTAATTACCAATCACGTTTTTAAAAGAAATAGTAAGAGTCTAGTCTCTTTACATTTGCTTGGCCAAGGGGCTGCAAGCTGCTCGGCTGCCTGGCTACAACAGCGTTGCAGGCTTGCAGATAACAGGAACAGTTACGCAAGCACGAAGGAAGCAAACTGTGGCCCCGGCTGTCAAACAACACAAAAATAACTTCAAAGTAGCTTATTCTTAAATTTATTTCTCGGGGGGTTTAACTTGAATTCGCATGGAAATTAAACTGATCTATTTATCCTTTCTTTTTATTGAAGACCAGAACTATTTATCTTGTATTAGTTATTTATAATTGTATTTTTAATTAACAGGTGGACTCTATGTTTAAATGTAGACACCACATATTAATGATAGTTATTCTTCTCTTTTTCATCCATCAATATCCCTTCGATAAAAGGTATTTAATGTTTCGGATCAGTTAAACTTTTAAAACTTTAATTATCAGTAGTATCTTAAATGCTAGTTTAGAAACTAAAAAAATGGTATCGTAGACTTTTCCTAAATATTATCATAATATCATTTAGATTTTGTAAAATTATTTCATTATAAAATTGATGGCTAAAATTTTAAAAGTTTAACAAAATTATCCTAAATATCAAATATTTTTTAGAGGGAGTAATAAGTTATTTTTTGTCTTTTTTTTTCTAATCAAGCAAAAGCATGTACTCCTATGTATGTAGCTGGGGAAAGGCTGGATTTTTTTTCTTTTTTTTCTAATCAAACAAAAGCATATTGTTTTCGTACGTTAGAACGGTAGGAGCACGCACAGCTTGATCAGCGTCTTCTATACTTTACACGCCATTGGCTGATAGCCTGATAGGGCTTCCCTGAATCGTATCGTTCGATCCATCGATCACTTGCCATCTCAAAAGGTCAGCTCCCTAGCTACTAAACAAACTCCATATGCATCTGCTGATATGCACATGACGGCAACAGTAGCACTAACCGACGATGAGCATCTAGCTGGTGCTGCCTAGTTGCTAGTTGCATCGCCATGCACTGACCTAATAGCCAACCACTGCATTAGCACTAGAGTAATAATATACTTACATCAACTGCACATATATACCTCTCTCTCTCAAAAAAAAAAGAGTCAGCAGCGATCAGGAAGGTGATCACGTCCATTTTTTTCTCGGTTAATTAAACAAGTGGTTAGCTGGGGTCAGTGCAATGGTAGCGCGACAACGCCGAGTTTACCTGATTCTTTAGAGCCGTACACTGACCGTACCAGCCGATCGGTGGGGAAAGAACAGATCAGTGATCAGCTTCGATGGCTTCATTGCGACTTTACCTTTTCCCCTTTTCCATTTTGATAAGAGACGTGGTTGCCGAAAAAAAATAGAGCAAGTTGGTTAAACAAGCCTACTTGGGAGAAGACAACCGGCAAATGGCTCTCGTCATGGCTAGGCTTGATCCGTTGATCGTGCCAATCCTAGTCATCAGCTTTGGACCAGACCAACGCAAGATTAATTAGATTTTCAGGAGATTAGTCTAGTGGGAGTCTGGGAGAAGAGCCAGTTCACCAATCCGATGGCGTCGTCGTACGTTAAGGACTTAAATAGTGTTTTGGGTGATTGTTAACGTTTCTAATTAACTTTTATCATGCGTGCAAGCGTAGTACTCCTTTGTCGATTTGTTTTGGACGAATTATAGCTAGCGTTGGGTTTTTTCTGGTTTATCAACTAATATAGAACTTAAATATGGCCCTAGGAAGCTCCAAAGGACCCATTGCAAGTACGAGTACTTTTGTCATGCTTATTACACGCGGCAAATCGAAAGATTTTATATCTGTGTAGTCATATATAACAAAATCGTAGGTGCTAATTACTAGCTTTTGTAGCATAATTAGGCCTTAATTAATTTATGCTATCTAAAATCGACCTGAATTAGCAGGACATATATTGGGAGTAGAGTCAAAGCTAGCCTCCCTCAGTCGAGCACTAGAGTTGGGAGGAACGTCTGAAACTGGAGCAACAGGGAGCAGTCAACATCGTTCTATGATCTGTCCAATTATCATGCTGTCTTCAACTCAGTTCCGGACCTGTGAAAATGACTGTTGCTGCCAAGATAAGCTAGTTTTTCATGCTGCGTGCCTACTCTTTGAAGAGGAACATTAAACAAGAGTCTAAAAGCATCAATATTTTTGCCAAATTTGCTGTAGGATATTACAACTTCGTGGTTTTAACTATATAACAATATATAAATGAATCTTTGGGGAATACACCGGTCCTCTTATTTTATCAAGAACTAGCATGGTGACTCGCGCAAATTGTGCGGCTAACATTCTTATGTTTTCTCTCATATAATACCATATATATTTAAATTTTGTACTAACTTTACCAAACTACCAATGTGTAATATTCATATTATATTGTATATACGTGATAGTTATTAATTATTTTTAATACCGAATTTTAAGTTATTTCTCAATTATATTTATATATGGACTCTAGATTGTTCTTCCAATATTTCTTATTTTTCAACTCCGAATTTCCGTTATTTATAAATTGTATTTCTATATGGACTCTAACTTTTCTTCTAATATTTTTTATTTTTTTAATTCTGAATTTTTATTATTTCTTATTGTATTTCTATATGGACTTTAAACTCATCTTTCAATATTATTTATTTTTAATTTCGAATTTCATTTACTTTTAAATTATATTCCTATATGGACTCTAGACTATTTTTCCAATATTTCTTTTTTAATTTCTAATTTTAGTTATTTGTAAATTGTATTTCTATATGTACTCTAAACTCTACTTTTAATTTTATTATTTTTATTCCAAATTTTAATTAATTCTAAATTCCTATATGGATTCTATACTTTTCTTCTAATATTCCTTATTTTAATTCCTAATTTCTATTATTTCTAAATTGTATTTATATATAGACTCTAAACTTATCTTTCAATCTTTTTTAATTTCGAATTTTATTTATTTTTAAATTGTATTTCTATATAAATTATATAGTCTTTTTTCAATATTCCTTATTTTTTTAATTTCGAATTTTTCGTTATTTCTAAATTGTATTTCTATATGGACTCTAACATCTACTTTTAATTTTCTTATTTTTTTAATTCCGAATTTCCATTAGTTCTATTGTATACCGATATGGACTCTAGTCTTCTCTTCCCACATTCCTTATTTTTAATTTCAAATTTCAGCTATTTTTAAATTGTATTCCTATATGGACTCTATTTTTTATTTTTCTTCAATTAATATGAGAATTTCTAGGCCATGAGAGCGAACGTGGAGACTTCTTTTTCTATTCCTTTAATAAGTTAATAGATTCAAGATTGTCCCGCGCCAATGCTTAGCTTAAATTCCTCAGATCCTGTGAACTGCATGCATGTTTGATTTGAGAATTAGTATGCCATAAGCTTCATCGTGGTCGATCTGATATCCACTGATTGATTCCCCTGATTCAAGTTTGAATAAAAAAGAAAAAAAATCTGATTGGTTGTTGGTCACAAGTTCAGAGATCAGAGAATAGTAGCATTAAAAAAAAAAACTCCTGCTGATACATGCAGTCGATATTCCAGAGCGGTTGGAACAGACATGGAAATTCTGATCCGGATCACTGAAGATCCTCGCAGATTCGGCTGTCCCAACTAGGCAACTACCATCAGATTGGGGAATACAGTTGAGAATCCTTCACTGTTCACTCCCTTCACCTCTTGATCTCAAGTGCTACTCTCCCAAGATGCTGTTACCTCTGAAGAGATCTGACGAGAATGATCATGATTCGTTCATGTTCAACGAACTGCAAAACAGAGCATACTCACCTGCATTAATTTCCAA
The DNA here is from genome assembly GCA_000573905.2 of Oryza punctata. Classification (NCBI taxonomy): domain Eukaryota; kingdom Viridiplantae; phylum Streptophyta; class Magnoliopsida; order Poales; family Poaceae; genus Oryza; species Oryza punctata. The sequence continues at coordinate 30,750,341 of CM002489.2, read as the reverse complement.
TAACTCCGTGCCGCCTAGTGGACTAAACTCAAATCTCTCCTCGATATCTGGTGCTAAATACCGAGTACGATATGCTGTTCAGCTTTTGCGTGCTGACCATTGTTGAGTGCCGGCTGCTGACTAGTTCCTGTCAGCGATCTTCCTGACTCAATGGAGCTCGGAAGGGCAGTACTCCTCTTCTCTTCAAACGGTGTACACGCATATGCTGCCTCATGGATTCCTTGGCCTTTGGCACTCTATTTGGTAAACGTGTTAATAGTAAAGGGTGCTATATCAGCAGAATGGTGATGCACTCAGTGCAAGAATTACATCATGTTCGTGTTTGTTTATTTGTTCTCTAATGCATTTCCCTCTCCATGCATTGACATCATGTCCAGATTCTCTTGTAAGCATATACTCGTCTCGTCCGCCTCATGATCAGTGCCATCTCGTTTCTGATTAGTGAATCAGTGATGTTTATGGTAATACTTGGTCCTATAACAATTCCCTGATGGTTTCTGTGGACAGTACCCTTAGTGGACCAGTGATGCTTCCACTCCTCCGGTCACTGTTTCTGGATAATGGATTTTCATTAATCCGATCTTTATATCCATAGCCAAAACAAACATGACTTCCTAAACTCCAATACTCATACAGAAGAATACACACGGACGCAAAAAAAATAGAAGAGCGGAAGGGGAGAATTGGAACTAGTCTGTGCTATTCATCGCCGCACCATCTCCGCATCTACAGATCATAACACCACTGTTATGTCAGCTGTCCACCATCGCCGTCCAAAATCCCTTTACGATGTTGCTGCATTCCGAACACTCCTAGTGTGTCGTGAAGCCACTCTACCGTACCACCACTGTCTTTCGCATTCGCAGATCGGTGAACTCACCGTCGCTCCTAGAGTATCATGAAGCCGTCCAATATGACATGTGTAACGCCCTAAAAATTCGACCCACAAAAACCGAAGCCCTAAATCACAGACCGTCAAAAACTTTTAAAATAAAATCATGTTGGATTTATTCGCGCTTCTAATTAGGTTTTATGCGGGGATTAAACAAATATTACGCCTAGCAAATAATATATATATATTAGGAAGGATTTATAATAAATATGCAAGTGTACGTAGGTATGTGTGAGAATAATGGGTACAAGGAGAAATAATAAAGCATGTATATAAAAAAATAAAATAATATAAAAATAATAATAATAAAATAAATAAATCATTGCAAACATTGAAAACATTGGTCACTTTGATTTGTCTAAATTTACAAATTTTAAAACGAATTTTGGTGAAGGAAAAACCCTAAATATCAAGAAATCACCCTGGCGGCACTGTTCATTGGCCGCCAGGTGTTCGGCCGGTTCCGCAGCCGCCGCGCTCGCGCCCACGCGCCCGCTCCCGCGCTGCACGCCCGCGTCGTCCGCGGCGCAGCGCGTGCCCACGCCTTGCCGCGCCGCCCGCTCGCGCCTCGCGCCATCCCGCGCCCGCGCGCCCGCGCCGCCCGCCGCCGCCCTGCCGCGCCGAGCCCGCCGCCCGAGCCACCCGCCGCCCTGCCGCGCCCACGCCGCGCGCCGCCCTCGCGCCCCGCGCCCGCACACGCCGTACCGCCCGCACGTCGCCGCCCGTGCCCACACCGCCCGCACGTCGCCGCCCACGCCGCCGTACCGCCCGGTACCGCGCCGCGCGCCGCCCCCGTGCCCACACCGCCGCACGTCGCCGCCCATGCCGCCGTACCGCCTGGTACCGCGCCCATGCCGCCGCCTGTTGCCGCCCGCTCGCGCCCGGCCGCCTTGCCGCCTATATAAGCCCTCCTCCCCCTCCTCCCTCGCCGCACCTCCCCGTTCCCCCTTCTCATTCCCCACTGCACCCCGTCGCCTGCGCCATCGCCGCGCCCCGGGCTGCCGCGCGCCACGCCTGCCGGCACCGCCCCCTTCCCCGGCCACCGCTGTCGCCGGTGAGTTTTTTCCCCCACTGCCGTGCCGCCGAGCTCGAGAGAGAGAGAGAGAGAATCGGTAGGGAGGAAGGAGGCAGAGGAAGAAGAAGGGAGAGAGAGGCAGAGCAGAAAAGAGAGAGAAAAGAAAAGAAAATAAAGAAAAAGAGAAAAGAAAAAAAAAGAAAATAGTAGAGGGAGAAAAATAATAAAATAGGGAGAGATAAATTAAGAGATTAGGAATTTAGTTTTTGTTAGCTCGAATTTAGGTGCTAGAATAATATAAAATGTTAGTTAGAAAATCAATAAATCCGTCGCCGTATGTTATTTTAGAAACTCGTAAGATTAAATCGGGGTATTTGAATTGAAAATATTCACTTAATTAGGTTATTCGTTTAACGATGATTTTGCAGGATGTTTAGCCCATTTATTTAGATTTACATTCATTAGGATTTGCCAACTCACGCATATATTGATCGGAGAATTTATTCGCCGGTTATTTTTAAGACTTCCAAAAAATTAATCTTGGCCATCTAATATTCATTAAAATATCCATTTAATCACTGTTTATTTAATCTCGCCCGTTGGATACTCGTTGAATAGGTTACCCGCTTAATTAGCCGTCGCGATGAATTAATCAACTATTTATCACCAAGGGTTAAGTACTATTATCGGGATCTAATTTATTCGAGTCGCGTAAAATTGAAACGGAATAATATTCTAATTGGATAACATTAATTAATATTTTAGGACAATAGAGTTAGAAATCAAAATAGGATTATTTCCTAAATTAAAATGGAATCAATACCGACATTCAAACGCTCGCGCTCGATCTTCTCTTTAGTTGGATTTCGTTGGATTTTAATTGAATTCTAAAAGAATTCCAATTTCTTTCGCACGTAATTTTAGACACCGAGGGAGCTGCGAGTCCGACCGAAGACCAAGAACAACCGGACTTCGAGCAAGGCAAGTCATCACTATCCTTGAGCATGTTGAACCCAAATTGCGAAATTATTTTATTTACAAATAAGGTTGCATGCAATGATGAATAACCTACTTGTTATCATGCCATACCTTGCTTATTGTTTATCCTTACATTCCTTTGTAACCACACTTATACATGAGTCACTAGTCAATTATGACAAATGCTTAGTGATGCTAATCTAGAATCATGCATACTCATATTTATCAAAAGCTTTATGCTTGGGCAATTACCTTGGGGAAGGTAATTGAGATGCGGCATGTGGAGACATGAGCGCCACATTGCCATGATATGATGATATGATTTAAGAAAAGAGGAATAAAACCAAACAAATGTTTTCGACTGGGGCGGATGGTGGATTTGGGTGGAATCCGGAAAAGGCTAGTTTCGTCCCCGGTCAGTTAAGGACCGAGCCATGAAATTAAGCATGAAACGACCCCAGTACAACCGTACTTATCGAATGGGTATAGACCTAGCTGACTAAATAACCGAGCAGTGGCAGTATCCTTGCATAGATGGTTCACCCCAGTGTGTGAGGCAAGTTCGCTACGTCGGGGCAACCGTTGAGGTAGGGACGCGAAGCGTGCCCTACGTCGGTGTCGCCGTCGGTAGGACTGCCACGTGTGTGAGAGTGAGAACCTAAGACTTAAGATATAAATTTGTGCGTGTGTGAGACTCCTTATCCCGGGAGCGCCAGAACTCCTCTCACTGCTAGAAACAGATACGCCTAGAGTGCATGAGGATGATAGTTCATGGAGCGGGTACTGCCAATGTAAGGTTATCGAAAGGATTTGCCGTGACGCGTCTCATGTGTTGGGACGAGGCTCATGTGTTGGGCAGTCGCGGAGTACGGGTAAAGTGTACATCCACTGCAGTGTGAGTAAACCAAATCTATTCGAATAGCCGTGCTCGCGGATATTGAGCACCGGGACATGTATTACACTTGGCTAGACTCTAAACTCTTAACCTGTGTGGGATGGGTTATTGCATGATGAATTTTATGCTATTGGAGCCACTCCCTGAGAGCAGGGAAGGTGAGCGTCCACAGAAAACCATGACGACCAACGGCGGGAAGCCATCCTTGGGATCACAATGGATGGCTGACAGAACCGCCGTTGTTTAAATTAAACTCTGGTATTAAAACTTGACCAGTTATGCTAAGTCTTAGGTTTGTGAAAATAATTGCAAAACCAGCTTTATACAAATGAGCCTTTGCCTTGCCTTGAATAAAAATCCTTCATATGCATCGTTGCTGTGGTGACTTGCTGAGTACGGTTGGTACTCACCCCTGCAATTATAAACTTCATCAGAAGCCGAAGATAACACCGCGGAAGATCCATACGCCTACTATGAAGAGGATGTGGAAGATGAGGGTGCCCACTAGGTCTAGATACGGTCGTTGCCTGTGGCAATGATGAAGCCGCTGCCTTCGCTCCGCTACTTATCTCTATTCTGTTTTGGACTGTATTCCGGACCGTTTGGTCCTTTGCTCTAAGACTATGCCTTCAAGCCTATGATGTAATAATTCGTACACAACGCATATGTATGCGCTTTTGGTAATTCAACTTTGTATCGTGTGTGTCAAACTACTTGATCCAGGGAAATGACACGAAATACACGTGTGATCCCTATTGCAAAACGGGGATCCTTACAACATGCACCTGCCTTTGTTGCCAAGAGCTCGATGAAAATGCTCCACTGTCGTTCACACCTATCCACAGCTAGATCTTAGCGTCAACGCTCGCTTGACAGCTAACACCTCTAGAACACCACCACCGAGAGCCTCCGTTACCACCATCCTCAACTGTGTCAGGTAAGCCGATGACCATCGCGTCGTCAGCCAGCCCAATCCCCAAGAACCATCCCTCCAGTCACTGTGAAGTAGTCGTCCAATTTACTACTCAGTCAAAGGACGTAGAATGATACTCATCAGCATATGCTCCTGTAGATTAGGAAGATAATAAGCATCTGACGAGAATACTGAGACAACTAAAATCCTTCAATTCTCCAGGTATGCAGATCTGAACTTCTGTTCTCTCTTCCACATATCATCAGACTAGCTAGCTCTTGCCCGATCATAAAAATGTGAGGAAAATCCTAGCTCCATTGACCAAGCGACGGCGACGTCCCGTGGTGGTGTTCAACCGTGCAGCGCCATTTCACTTCAGTTTCCCTTCTCTTCCAGTGCCCTGCCATATGCCATGAGGCTAACTCGATCGATCGCCGTCGCTCTCAGCGTCAGCGTCGCGGGGCAATTGTTTTGGAGGGTGACAGGTAAACCAACGTCGTCCATCACTGCCAGCTTCGTCCCAATTGTTGTTTGTAATCTGCAGATCAGGTTCCATCTGCTCCCGTAGTTTAATCTCACTGAGATTGTTGTGCATGGCTCGGTCACCATTTTCTGTTGGTTTCTGTACATGTTGAAGCAGCGAATTAATTACGTTGCAACGCACCTGTACATGGTTGTGGATAGGTGCATGGTTTATTGGCTTTGTTGCATCCTCGTTAACGAGAGTACTACGTTTGAGCTACCACGTACAAGAAAAAAAAAGAATTGTTCCGGTCAAGAAAAAGTACACGGTACCAAATCGTTTTCAATTGTTAGATCTAATAATACTTATCCTATCTAGTTAGATCCAAAAATCGAAAATGATTTGATATCATAAAGTATTTTTAGTTGGATCGGAATAAATCTTTTAAAAAAAACTGTTCCTCGCAAATAAGAGATCAGGAAGAGAGTAGAAAAGGAACGGTGAGGTTGAGGTTGTTGCCCTGTTGGCCCTTTTCGTTTGGTTCATGAGCTTGGGGTTAGTGTCATGGTGGCCCAAAGGCCTCAAACAGTTTGGGTTGCTGGTTCCTGCAAAGCCCATAGGTTGTTACTTCTCTAATCCATTTTTTCTTTAGTGCGGGAACTCATCAGATCTCAAACTACTCCAATTTTATTTTGTGCGGGGAACTTAGCTCTCAATCGCGGAATAGAAGTATGGCTACATTTTTTTTAATTTAAGTACGTGTCATTCAGAATTTGAATTTAAGATCTTTTAACTCTGGTATTATATTGAGTTGTATGTATCAACCAATTCAGACCAAAAATTTGAGCGGATGAAAAGAACACAACAATTCATTTATACTCCAACACGAACTTATCTGATCTATTTCAATTATCATGATTTTGATTTTAGCGTACAGTAATGTTGAATTGATGCATGATGATCAAGTAAAGTGATTTTAATCATTATTTTACATGCTTGTATAAATTAGTGTACAAGGTAGGTGATTAGGTAAAAGAGACTAATCATTTCAAATGATGAACTAAGAATGTAGATTTCACCGTTAGTGATATATCTGAATGTGAATTATATCAAATGATTTTGACAGCTACACCAAAGTTCGACGTCTTAACAACTACTGGCCATTTTTTCGCGCAATTGCAGGAGTAAGATGCTAAGACATGCCCTGATAGAAATTAATAAAAGAGAGCTGCATTTGTATGACCTATATATATCAGTGAAGTACAGCTACTACAAACATGATGGCGCCTCAAACAACATCAACATAGGTACCTATGTTGATGATGTTCATAGCAAATTGTGATAGCTGTCCGTATATCACTAGATCTTAACAGCGCTACCTTTAGAACGAAGACGACAACATCTCCACATCCTATCTGTATATTTATATGTGTACTTGTCTTCACTGCCAATATCTTTGTTGAAGTTGACGACCTATCCTACTACTACTATATACTCAAATGATACACATACGTAGGGGCAAACATCACTTGCTGTTGGATCACATTTTCTCCTGCCAAGTGCCAACCTCCCTCAGATACAACATTCTGATCAATTGGATTAATTACTACTCCCGTGCTTAATTATTTGAACACCCAAATCGGGAAGGCCAGGCATGCATGTAGTACAGGACCACAATAGTAGAAGTGTGCCGAACAGCTTAACTACTAAACAATGATATCCAAGTAGGCACACGTTCCATTAGTATACCGATGAAGCAAGCCTTGTATTATTATACGTATACCACTTCCATATATGGCCGTCTCTCGTACCAAACATCACCACTTTTCCTCTGAAAAAAATGCACATAAATTCTCACACTTTTTTTTTCACTTTTGCCTTTTTCCAACCTCGCTGCTCTTCCAAGTGACCAATGGTAGCCACACAGAAACACCTGTGGCTGGTAAATTAATACACCTAGCTGGCTCTGCACTTCTTCAGCTTGTTCAATGATACTGCTACATCAAGCTAGGTACTCCACCGTAGCAGTAGGAGACTAGGAGTAACTAGCTGTAGTAGTGTACTGTACAGGACCACAGTATTTACAGATCTGCAACAAGCTGTACAAATACATGAGTGACCATGCTGCAGGAAAAACGTACACCAGAAATCAGAACTCACATGAGCATGAGCAGACTGCGGCTCTACCATAGCACCTGTATTCTGCTCTACCAGCAGAGCACCTGTATACCAACACGCTCCTGTCCCCTCAACCTTTCTGCATATATGAAGATCTCAAAAAAAAAAAAAAAACACTCTGCATACTATCTCTATGACTGACGTATGGGCCCGGAGGCAATGGTGCTCACAGGGTTACTGCGAGGTGGGCCCGGAGAACGATCTGTAAAAATATCTATGCAGAGCCTTTTGCGCTTTTACAGTTGTATTTGTATACGCTGGTAGAGTACATGCATGTGTACGCATACAGTAGAATACGGGTTGGTGGCGTAGAGGAAACCTGGAGATTTGCCTGCCATGATGGCGTACACAGAGCTAAGCTGCTGCTGCAGGTGGGTGTGTGCGGGGTGGGGCCCGACGAGGATTGGCGAGACCGCAACGCGCCCTCCCCATTGGCCGCACCGGGCCCCACGGCGCGTGACCAACCGGGGAGCGCCACGTCGGATGTAAGAACGGTAGCTCCAATAATTCGAGGCGGCCCGGCCGTGGGTAATTAACCCACTGGTAATTACCTCGTTTTAGTGCAAGACTTATAATATAGCCAGCTACTAACTGTATGGATATTTACAGTCTATCTCTCAGCTCACTCATATAGTGGTTAGCTCTTAACTATAAATATATGATCCATCTGTCTCTCTCACAGATTTTCTTAGTTTCTGTGCCTAAACTGGCTACAAATTTATAGCCCGCTTCTCCTCTCTCTCCTCTTCTCTCTCATCCAACTCAGCATTCAACCTTCTTAGAGCCTATTATTATACTTGCTCTTAGGGGGCTTTACCATGATAACGGTCCATCATTGGGCTTAACCACTGCCGCATTGTAGGAGAGAGGTGTTTTTACCGCGATGGCAGCCCCCGCGGCCGGCACGTCGAGAGATCAAACGACACGCGTATGTATGTATGTATGTATATGTAGATGTATAAGTAATTAATTAAGGATTAGCAGTGGATTAGTCTTCAACTACATACCCTTCCTATCCCAAAATATAAATATGTTATTCAGATTCTATGACATACCAAACTCGTAGTATTATATTGTGTCTCATTCACCTAAAAACAATTATATTTTAGGACGAGCGTGTGTTCTAGCTGTAAATGACTTACTATGAATGGTGGTCTGATGCGTTGCGTGCGGCGGTGCAATATTATTCGAAGTCTGCTTTTCTTAACCGGGGAAAGTTACAGTTCATACTCGATGGGAGGAAGAAAGGGAGAAGGGAAAAAAAAAGTTACAGCTCGATCGATCGCTAGCTCGTCCATGGCCTCCTTCCCATAATTCTGCATGCAAGTGGATAAAATGTTGCGTCTGTGGGACCCACGTTACCAGGACGGGAAGATGGAAAAGAGAAGAAGCCCCATGATCGGTCCATCGATCGATCATTCCATTTGTTCATGACCATGTCGCCCGCCGCACTAGGCATTCAGGCAAATATATGTTTGTGGTTCAGGTCTGCATGATCGGTAGCTAGGGAAAGCCTCTGCTAAGCATGGTATGCAGACTTGTACCACTAAAATTTGGTAATCTGATTTCTTTTCAATAAAGTTTTGCTAATCGACCGCAAACACGAAATATATTCCTAATCTCGTGTTAACACTGCCTAACGCTGGCATTGCTATGCTAGCTACTCTCTCCGTTCTCCTAATATAATATAAGTACATCTATAAATTATAGTTACTTATCCAGATTTCTAATCCTAAAATATATTATATCCAATACTAAATACACTTATATTGGGATGACGAGAGTAAGTACACCTTTTTCATAGACCGCTGGCCGGCGTTCATACTTGAGGTCTCTTGCTGGCCGTTTCCAAAGTCATTGATGATCATGGCCATAGCCACCGCATGGCGCATGCATGCGCGAGGATATATGACCGCAACTGCTGTTACACTTAGGATAGTCCCAACCCTCTACCTAGGATAGTTTCTATGGCATTAACTATATTGCCATATAGTTCTTTTAGTTTATGTGGCACTATATTAATTAAGAGAGAGAAGAGAGGAAGAAACTAGGTTTCATGCAAGATCCAGCTTCAACACGAGAATCTATGCATTAGACACTATCAAATTTTGCATTGGGAGAGAATAGTGTTTTCATAATAGATGAAGAACAAATATGGTAGAGAATAAATATATAAGGAGTACTGCAGTACATGCCAAGCGCTTAAACCTAGGTGCAAAGTTCCAAATCACAAGTCAAATAGGCCAAGCAAACAAACAGTACGCACACTCCCTCGTTTAGGCAGCACGCATATGCACGCGTGACATCCATCTCCCCTCCATGGTTGACGACCTACGTAGACTGATACTACTAGACGGCCGTACACTGACACGGTTATCGTCGTCGTCGCAAACTTGCAACCGTCTGAATGTGTGCGTCACATATAGAAACGCACGAGTCGGAACAGTGGCGCGCGGGCAGCGGCGGCGCCGGCCGGCGCGTGTGTGCTCGCGAGATGGCCGGCACAGCAGCTAGCTAGCGCGCACATGCGCACGCGTGGCGTGCATCGAGCCCGACCCTTTCGCTTCACTCCTATCTCTCCCCCAAAAAAGATGGCACACATACTGTATTCAAGATGCAACAGGCCAGCACCTAGCTAGCGTCCACCCGAATGCATCCGATATATACGGATCGATCGACCGGTCGCCATCGGACCGAGGGTTTGGGGATTTTGTTATGACTGACCAAGACGTACCGGACCCTCCGATCGATCGTATCCCTACCACAAACCGATGAACTGGTGATGAAAAAAGCGATTCCCAACGGCGGCTACTCCGGGCGTACGTCGCCATCGGACGGTCGACCGGCGCAGCACGCCAACGTGTCGAGGTGACGAAACATGCGACACGAATTAATAATCAACTAGAGTAGTTAGTCATGATGGGTTTGGGTGGAGCTGGGTGGCGGGCGTGCACTTTGTAGGATACCAGTAAGCACTATTCCTTGATTTGCACCAATGACCAACAAGCGATGTATTGCTAATTAATTTTAAAAAAAATAGATGGAGAGATGTCAATCCATACATTTTATTAAGAAGAAATTGTAAATATGATAGGAACTAATACGAGATTTTAGGTTTAAAACCATATACCCCTTATCACGGCATCTCATATATGGGTAATATACGGGTACATATGTGCCTATCTAACTAATATAGTCAAAATAAGAGGGTTAATACTACACTAGAAAAACTTTCAAAGTTAGAGTTAAATACACAGGGGCTCGCTGTTAGCATTATCAAATGCTGGTGACATGGTACGTAGGCTGGCAAGCCTAGTTAAATAGCCTTACACATATATAGAAATTTTTAGGGTCATTCAGAGGCAGAGGGATGAGTGATGGAGCCAACGACACCATTAAGCCTAGGCAACTAATAGCATTTTTTTATGATCACCTAGTTTTTAAGGACACCAACGATATTCCGTAGTGGAGCCACTGATAGTATAAGATTTGATATCTCTTGATATCTAAATGTTGAGAGGGTATCAAATTTTAAATTAAAAAATATAAGTACCTCTTAACCTTAGAATTGTAAAACCACTCTTACACACATATATATAAAGAAATTTTACAGTACTATGTAAGTACCAAAATTTTACGTTAAAAATTTCAATATCTCGAGATAACTCGTACTTGGAGGTATCAAGTTTACACTTGAAAATATAGTACCTCACGATACCTCTTAAGGATATATATAGTAAAATTAACCACATATATTTTTTTAAGAGAAGGCAAAAGCTTTGCTTTTTTTTATATTGATAGAGCAGGAGTAAGAAAGGTACACCAAGCTAATTACTGGGTCACAGCAAAAACGATCCATGACCCGTAAAATTTACAGCCGACATACTCTCCCCTCGGGAGGATCTCTGTGAGCTTGGCAGCCCCCGCCTTGACCCAAGCCTCTGCGTCTTCTTTAATCTTGTTGACCATGGTTATAGGTGTGGTGGCTATGTGCTAGAAGATCCTCGCATTGCGCTCGTTCCAGAGCTCCCAAGTTACTAGAATGATGAGTGACTTGAGGGGTTTCTTTGGGGTGTGCGTGCCTTGGATTATTTGGTACCACCGCTCTTCTACCGTGGCATAACTAACCCACCTCCTCATTGCTAGATTGATGCCCATCCAACGCCGGATCTCCGTCTAGATCCACCTTAAGAGTCTACACCTGGTTAGAAGGTGAAAGGTTGTTTCCTGTGAGACACGACATAGTGGGCAGATACGCTGGTTTACCTATCCCCTTTTCTGCAGCTTGTCGACCATCCAAACTCTGTTATGTAGGATTATCCAAGAGAAGAACTTGCATTTGGGTGACGCCCAACACTTCCAAATTGTTTGGTTAAAGATTGTCGTCGCCGCACCTAGGAATTGTAAATTGTAGGCGGGCTGTGTATGTTCCATTAGGAGTCAACTTCCAGACGATAGTGTCCCGCTAAGTGCGTAGGGCCTCACTCCCTGGATCATGGTCCACCGCCGTACGAAATTGGTAAAGGTGGTTTGCCGCCGTGATGCGAAGTAAATCGATGTCCCTAATCCACGTGTTGGCCGCGAGGGCGTCGTGCACGGATCTATTTTTGCTTCTTGATGCCGCATGGATTGACGGTGCAAACTACATATATAAAAGCAGTAGATGGTCGCATGGTTGAATCCCGGTGTAATGCCAATCATAAACTACATCTACTATAGTAAGGCTGTGTTCGGCAGTGCAGGATGGAAACTAATCCATCCTACACACAAAATGGAGTGGTCTATTATACCGTGATTAATTAAGTATTAGCTAATTTTTTAAAAATGGATCAATATGATTTTTAAAGTATATAGAATTTCTTTATAAATGATGTACCGTTTAGCAGTTTGAAAAGCGTACGCGTGATAAACAAAATAATTGAGTTGGGAACATGAAGTGCCGAACTCAGCCTAAGTAATCACATACCTGTCGTTTGAGTGCATTGCATTCGTGTGCATTCATCTTAGATTGCTGCACATACAAGCATTGGGATTTCTGCTGAGGCTAGAGCTAGCAGTACACAATTCTGCACGTGAGATATAGTAGTATCGCCGATTGGCCTAACGCCCAATCAACTCAAGTGATCGATCGATTATGAAATGTGCATGTGCAAAAAACCGATCTTTACAACAACGACCATCGATCTAAACGTCCTTCCTTTTCATATTTGCGTGCGAACAAAGCGCCTGCATTGTCATCACGTTGAGGACCACAGAAATTAGCATGCATGACCTTTTCTGTTAGACTGAGACGACTGAACTGGCCACAAAGATTTTCATCAAGTAGAGTTTACCAGATTGAACTGGCCACATAAGTGGTTCTAGCCATTCGTCTGTTAGCTAATAATCTTCAGGACCATTGCCCACGATGCATGTCATCGATCGATACTGACCTTTTCTCCCGTTCATTTTGCACGAAATATTTCGCTGAAGAAACAAAGAAAAAAGACACTACAAGCATGCATGATGCAAATTAATGGTCATGACCAAATAAAATTACCGAGATACCAGTTGATTATGATGCAGTATTATATTGTAGAGCCTCACTCCAGTGCTTTTTACTAGTAGTAGAAAATAATCTGAACTGTTGATCTCATTTAATCGAAGGATTTAGATTGATTTCTATTATCACCCTAGTTAGCGGTAGTATAAATGTGGAGAGACATTATTGTCCCAAAAATAGGGGTATAATTATCATTTAGTAGTGACTAAACTTTTTTCCTTCTTTTTTGATTTTTGGATGGAATATGAGTAATGTCAACATAATGGACAACCACATATCGATCTAGCTGGGAGAAAACATAAATGATAAAATTATTCGTAATCATTGTATTAGTAAATTATTAATTTACTCTTAATATTACTGGTAGTATAATACTACAAGTAGAAAGTACCGTAGCATCGCTCTATATTATACTAGCACTGGTCGCAATATAAGGTTGGAATCTTGGATAGATCGATGTAGGTGGGGTAAAACGGTCACGAAAATTCCCGATCGATCAAGTGTTGTTTCCGTATATATAAGGGGTATCGTTTTCCGCTTGCACTGTTTTTAGCTATATATAAATTTTATTTTTTTCTAATTTCTATCTGCATAGTATTGATATCATCACTGAGTAATTTAAATAATAAACATGATCAATTACCGGTCAATCCAATATTGTTTCTGAAGAGATGCTATACCGATTTGGACCGTTTTCACCCCCTTCATGGAGCAGCATGCATGCGTCCCGGCATTCTTCTCTTCCAGAAAAGGGATGGGGGCCTCGTGCGCAAGTGGAGCCCAGGGTGTCAGCCGGCCGCACTCGTAGCAAGCGCCGGAGCGGTCCTTTGCCGAGGAAGAGGAGAAGCTTGCTAGCTAGGGATCGAAAAGATCGATCAGAGATAATAAAAGCAAATGTTGCTAATGATGAGGTCGAGCCCACGCCGGACCACCGGCCGCCACGGCCTCGACGACTGTTCTTGTAGCCGGCACCAGCATCATCGGCGAAATCTAGCTTTGCTCTTTGCCTCTTGTATGTTCTTACTCCTTTTAATTAGGTTTCACATGTGTACTGTATATGAATATCCTAGCTATGTACTACTAGCAAAAGTAGCAACGCGATCGAGTGCTATACGATCGAATTGCTGCTTCTGTTTCCAAGTACGGAGTACTAATGAAGCTAATTAAATTAGTGAATTCTTTGAGCACTAATAATGGATCGACTACGGACGAGGATAATGTGTTTGGCTTCTTCAATACAAGGTTTCCAACTTTAATTAATTTCCATCTGGAGAAGAGTCGCCATCGAAATATACTACCTAGGCCTGTTTGGGAATGTGCTCCGATTTCCGAATTGGTAGATCAGGATAGCGATAGTCCATCGTCAGGGTTAAAATTTCTTCAGAACATACTATATAACTAGGATATGAAAAAAAATGCATGTTTCGTCTGCAAGAAGTAGTTTAGCCGTTTAGCAAGCGAGCTCTGAATTGGAAGCTAGCCAACACAGTAAGCTAGGGAGATCACCACCTATACATGCGCGTGTGATGAGTGATCACGCTGCGAATTGCATGCGCGCGCATGATCTGAAACAGATTGGAATTCCGAATTCCATTCCAAGAGTGTATGCACGCTGCTAGCCTGCTACTGTTTGGAGCGAGGCATCATGTGGCATTTTGCAGAGAGCCAAACACGAGAGATCGATCTATCACCACAGAGAGACAGGCTGACCAGTAGTGTTCCTGACTCCACCAACCTATTACTAGCTATAGCTATAGTAGTCGTCTAGAAGAAGAGCACATATATATATATGGGCGCCGCTACATTTCACTCCACTCCACCTCTCCCTCTCCCCTTCTCCATCCATCCAGTCTATCTAGGGATTCTAGGAGAGCCTGAGAGATCACAGAGACGACGACGAGGTCGCTGTTGGTAGCGGGTGGAGGTGGTGGTGGCGGTTACAGTGGAGAAAGGCTAGGCGAGGCGAGACCGTGAGAGCGAGCGCGCGGTGGCGGGCGCGAGGTGGATCGAGCGGCCGGCCAATCGGGAAAGTAAGGGCAGAGGTAGATCCAGGATATCCCTGGATTTCAGCCTGACTTTGCCCGCAATCCACCCGCCCTTTCCGCGCACACCCTCCGTCCCTCTCATCCCCCTCGCTGAAAGCGATCAGCCGGCCGGAGATAAAAGAGACGGGGCGCGCGCGTGTCGAGCTAGCCAGCTTGCCAGCTGCTCTTGCGCGGAACAGCGGATAAACTCATCGAGGAGCTAGCTAGCTAACCAAAGCTTGCTCTCTGCGTTCCTTGTTGCCTACAAGTAGGTGATCATACGAGCCGGGATGCGTGTGCTGGCTCCTGTCTTATCCGTCTTGTCGATCTTTTATTCTTTTCTACTTGTGCCCTGCTGCCGGCGTCGTCCGTACGCGCACGGCGGCCGGCGGCGCCGTTCGCTGTATGTAAATTCTGCTGGCGTTTTTGGCACAGGTTACGAGCGTGAAGGGTGGTGCCGTGGTGGTGGCCGCCATAGCTATAGCTAGCTCGTGGGATCAAGGGCAGCGCGCGCACAATCGACCTGCGAAGTGTTACCGGGAGAACAGACGCGAATTGAAGAAGGGAGGAGACGGCGAGCTTGACAACTGCAGCTGATAGGCCATTGTTGGTTGATCTCATTGTGAATTTGTGATCATTGGAACAAACGAGATTTGGTGCTCAGGAGTGGTGCGGATTGCGCTTCGGTTCTTCCCTGCGGAGTAATAATGTCAGTTCTCTCTCCCTCTCTTTTCATGCATAATTTTTTTCTACAAATTTAAATATGTTCTTGAGATAGTCTCTAGCTACTAAATATTTTCACTAGCAAAACTTTCCTATATACACAGAGCACATCGACAACTTCTTTACTAATTGTTTTGGGTCTGGTATTTTGTTTCTTTTCCTCCTAAAAAACTATGGCAGTTTCAGTTTGTGTGGGTGTTTGTCTTGGGGAGCCGCACATGATTTCAGTTTCAGTTGGCTGGGATCGCACTTGATCATTTCAAAGCTATCATCCAAACAAGCCGCACATGATTTCCATGCTGATTTTTGTATAAACATTGAATAGATCAAAATAAATATTCATAGTTTATACAAAAATATATCATATAATCTTTCCCAAATATGAATTTCCCTAAGAAATATCAATCAATAGAAAGAAGTTAGCCACTACTCCTATACCTTTTTTTTTGGCTTATGATCGTTTGTTTCATGAAGGTTGTTTAATTTCAAAAGTTGATTCATGCATGATGGTTATTTTATGCCATGCCCTAATTTTATCAAAATATGTTAACCGTACATGGAGGAAGCAAAGGAAAGTTTTGTCACACCTCAATCAAGGTGCATGCCCTCTCTGATGATCAGTTCATTTCATGAATTCGATATAAATAGCCATGGAAAATTTTGAAAATAAATGGATAAGATGGATTATTGTGTGATATCTTACTGCACAAACAGTCAAGATGTAAGTTAATTACTTCCATTTCCGAGGAAGCTAGGGTTAATTAGGACATTAGTTCCCTTTAATTTGTTTGACGACAACTAAAAATCTATACATCAGTACCTCTCATAAGATAGAAAATAAATGCATTGATGGAGTGTTTCCAATTTGAAATTAGACTATATATACTCATTCTCTGGTCGATAATATTTGACGTCTCGCACCGGCCGGCGGTTAATTAATACACATAGTTGATTTTTGTAATGGCTACTTATACATATGTATATATACATACAGATAGCTTCCTTGACACAAAAGGAAACCTAAAACATTGAATTAACCAGGTAATCGTGTATATGATGAAAGTATGACACTTTTTATCTAGTGTCATGATTGCTAGCTTTTCCTGAAAATATCATCGATCCAATTCAAAATTAAACAAAAGCTACCGATCCAGTTGTAGAAGAAATATTACAGATGATCATGCCATCTAACTACCAAACTTGGTTACGAAGTTAACAATGTTACACAGCAGAAAAAGAAAGGAGATATAAAAGGAAAATTTCGTGCTGTGTTTAATTGCATAATATGGATCGGAGTATATATTAATTTGTGTTTCTCATTGGTTGGCAGTACGTTTGACGTACGAGGAACACTTTTAGTTAGCTA
This sequence comes from Oryza punctata, assembly GCA_000573905.2. Lineage (NCBI taxonomy): Eukaryota > Viridiplantae > Streptophyta > Magnoliopsida > Poales > Poaceae > Oryza > Oryza punctata. Next base: position 30,733,352 of record CM002489.2, on the reverse strand, counting down.
TTTCTGGATAGATCATACTATATGCGCCCTAATAATGCTAGTTGTTGTGTGTAATGTTATACTAATATGCATGTTTCTGTTTGACTCAGTTTTTATTACGTGCTATATATACTGCTTAATTAATGTGTCATCAACATTTCAAAACCCAAATACTAAAAACGTTGCATATGCATCGGCAGTCTTTCTACTAGTCCATCGGTGAAAAAAGATGGACACTTTCTCCCATGTGCCACCTGGTTTCCGCTTTCACCCTACCGACGAGGAGCTCGTCGATTACTACCTGAGGAAGAAGGTGGCGTTGAAGAAGATCGACCTCGACGTTATAAAAGACGTCGACTTGTACAAAATCGAGCCCTGGGATCTCCAAGGTAAATTAGTTAGCATGCACGTAACAGAATAATCAGCGGATCAAAAATAGGTTTGCAAATGAATTGGGCAACATGTATATGAATATTGCAGAGAAATGCAAGATCGGCATGGAGGAGCAGAACGACTGGTACTTCTTCAGCCACAAGGACAAGAAGTACCCGACGGGCACCCGCACCAACCGGGCCACGGGCGCCGGCTTCTGGAAGGCGACGGGGAGGGACAAGCCCATCTACGCCCGCAGCTGCCTCGTCGGGATGAGGAAGACGCTCGTCTTCTACAAGGGTCGTGCCCCTAACGGTCAGAAGTCCGACTGGATCATGCACGAGTACCGCCTCGAAACCAACGAGAACGGCACCCCGCCTGTACGTGTGCATATATTTAACGTTTAGAACAAGATTTGGTCAAAATCCACCTCATGCAACTAAGTGTGACTGAATGGTTGACTGATCATGGTGTTCGTGCAGGAAGAAGGATGGGTGGTCTGCCGGGTGTTCAGGAAGCGGGTGGCGACGGTGCGGAGGATGGCCGACGGCTCGCCGTGCTGGTTCGACGACCACGGTGCGTTCATGCCGGACCTCAGCTCGCCGAGGCAGCTACTGCCGCACCACCACCACCCGGGCTCGTCGCCGGCGCTGTACCACGGCCACCATCAGCAGCAGCAGCAGCAGTACGGTCACTGCAAGCCGGAGCTGGAGTACCACCACCTCCTACCGCAGGAGGCCTTCCTGCAGCATCTTCCTCAGCTGGAGAGCCCCAAGCCGCCGCCTCCTGCGGCGGCCTACATTGCCGGCCACCTCGGTTCGTCGTCGTCCACCGCCCTTACTCACGACGACGAAGCCTCCGGCTCCGCCGCACAGCAGCCGCCGACGTCGTTGGAGGCTGTTTACATGGCCAGCGCCGGTGTCGGCGTCGACGCGTCGATCACGGACTGGAGGCTACTGGACAAGTTCGTCGCGTCTCAGCTGCTCAGCAAGGAGTCCATGTCCAGCTACTCCCATCCGGCTCAGGTGTTTCAGGCTGCAGACGGCGGCAAGCATGAAGAGGCTTTGGACTACGCTTCGACGTCGGCCGGCTCCGGCGGCGGCGAGGCTGACCTGTGGAAATAGCTTCACTTTCCACATACATATAAATCCACTGGACAACATATATATACACAATTTATGCCATCCAAATCTGATCTAGCCAAGTGTACAAATATACATAGCTGGCTATATATATATGCTATATATATATCAAGAGAAACACACGCATACATAAAAAATAAGTATGTAACCAAAGTGGTTCATATTGTTTCACATCAGATCTGTGGGTCTGGTGTTAATAAGTTAATTAGCTGTAAGGTGAAGCCAAGGGGCTTCAGTAACTAACTTGACACAATTTGTAAAAAAACAGTCAAGCTGTAGATGGACGTCTATTTGTGCAGTCCATCATTCGATTTCGATACGGCAGCTATGGTCGCTGCCGATGCGTCAGAAATGTTTGTGAACTTAATAGATGTATCCCAATTCATTGAAAAGAATGATAAGTTTATTTACTGACAGAAGTACTCCATTGGTTATTAGCTAGTGCAAGCAGTAACCAGTAGATATGCACGGAATGAATTCGGCAACACTTTGATATACATATATATACGGCATCAGTTGTTCAGTATACATATCTTATCTACAGTCCTAGTTTACCTGATCACTCTGCAATGCTACAACACTCGCAAAACGAGAACAATTTATCTGAATCCTGAACCGATCTGCTTTGTCTTTTATTCAGTCTCCAATGTATATACAGCATTCAGTGCTCAACTTTTGCAGTATGCTGGATAATTCCCCTTCTATTTTGCGTCACACATACCAGTTGCTTCATCGCAGAAACCATCACGGTCCAAAAGTTTGGGTGGTGGAGCACTCAAAAGAGGGGAGGAAGGGCTACCATATGCATTTCGGCGACTGTTGCCGCATCCAAGGCTTTTGCGTGTGCTAACCCCTGTTAAAGGGTTTGTTCCATTTGCATATTTGCACAAAGCCTACATACCAGTTTGCCTAAGATTAGTTATCAGGATAATCTTTTGTTTTCTATATAAAAGAGAATCAGAGAACTCATGCAAACATTGAAGATAGACCACAACATGGCATCATATGGTGATTCTTTGATGTATCATCCAAAATTAGTTTTGACCAGTGCTGAAACAGTATGGAACCGGTTCTCAACTTCAAATTCATATGTCACAGATGCGGGACTAGGATTATGCAATGTGTGTTCAAGCTAAAGATTGTGCTGTTAACAGTTGAAGAAATAAAACCAAAGAACTTGAGCACATGGAACTTCCTTCACAAAGACACGAGACATAACAGCCAGGAGATAATAGTCAAGTCCATGTCAAGATTCTCTTGTCTGAATATTCAATTTTCTCTTCCATGACACTTCTGCGTCCGTACACAGTTTGTTGGCCAGTGTTTAAAAATTAGTGCTACCAAAATCAGATAGCAAGCATCCATAATGCACATTAAACAATATAAACATGTCAAAGAAAAAAAATAAAAGGAACATTTTTTAGAATCTGACATGCTCAACTGCTTGTCAAACATACCCGTGGAAATGCAAAAATAAACCTCAGTTTGAGTGTCATTCAAGTTTCATGTACCTGTTTCTGTGTCAGGTCAATAACAGCATCACTGAAGTCCGCACCTTCAATGATTGCTCCGCCAAGATCGCTACGCGTAAGGACTGACCGTACAAGCACAGCATTTGTCAGGTTAGCTTCATTGAGAACCTGTCAATAACATACAAACTTTCAATACTTGCTTAAAGGTTACTTTGCCTTGAAATTATTATTCCTGGAGAACTAAAAGATGTTGTAAATTAAGAACAGGAGACTCCAGTAGTTGCCTTAAAAAATGGCCTATTGAACCTGGCTTCATATTTGAAAGTAACAATGCATGAATAAGCACTTAGCACCGAAACTAATACATGAATCATTTACTACTCTGATCAAGAATTCTGATGCATTATCTCTTTTAACACACTGATGTCAAATTCTGCATTTGCACAACTAAGTGCATCACCCAAATGCCCTTGAACATCACAAGTCCATAACTATATACATGTATTTGCAGAAGATACTTTGCACAAGAAAAACATGACCAAGCATAAAGAAATCATTAAGGTTTACCATGCGATCCATCAAGGTATCACTCAAATCTGCGCCTGCAAAAGACCAAACAACAGTACAGTGAAATTATCTCATTAATAACTGCATGGAAAGGTTGAAGTATTCTGTAACCATATTCAGATGCAGTCAAAGTTACAAGGATTTTGAAAAATCAGATGCAAGACTCTACTTCTGCAATTGTTTCACAAACAATAAGAAAGACCTAAGTACCATGTTGGTTCCAATTGGAACAGAACAAAGAAAATGGAGTTTATTGTTAGCCTCCTGATCAGAGTTTAAACTGGGAAGGACTTAGTGGAGTTTAAACAAGGGCTCTCTATGATATCTCTAGTGCAGTGTCTCCCTGTTAAGGCATATCACTGGAGTACAGGACTACTAACCACGAGGGCACAGAACAGGGGTAATTATTTGCATCAAGTATGAGTGTATAATAACTTCTTGGAGGGAGTTTGACACACCCACACACTGAAAAAATGTTGTTTCACTTACCGGTGAAATTTGCTCTATAAGCAACAGCCTTTTCAAGATAGGCACCGTTGAATGTGGAACCGCTGAAATTTGACTCCCTCATATCAGCAGAAGTGAAGTTTGCCCGCCTACATTGATAGATGATGTATTAAAAAGGCAAAAAAAAAATACTTTGATCTCTTTCTTGAGCCATAGAGAAAATTCATACCAAAAATTGAGGGTACCCAACTTATTAATTAAGCATATCAATATCTCTTTTATATGAGCGACTTGTAATATATGCTAAAGGTGGACAACCATGCCAAGCTGAAGCAGTGATGGTAAATATTCAAAATTGACCGCTCATCTACAGATTGTTTTTTATGTGGCTGATGACTAAGTTGGTTTGCGAGATTACTATTTTAATCTTCCACCCTCCACATAAATGCCAATATGATACTCTAGTAAAACTGCTTAACTAAGCAAACTTTAAACTGCAAGAGCTTTCATGTCTTATCTTTTTTTAGAGAAGGGTATTTTTTACCCGGCCTCTACATCCAACCGGATATATGCAGCCTTTTAAATTGGGAACTTAGCCCCTCAAACAACCCAATGAACTCGGGACCTTGGGGTGTTACTCCGATCACTGCAACCACTAGACTACGTGCCCTTTCACTTTCATATCTTATCTATAGCCTGCACCTAGAACCAATGCTTGACAAAAAAAATGCATAACCCACTGGACTCCAGAGACTGTGTGACTATCCATCCAGAATACTAAAATGATGGCATAACCGCATAAGCATGAGCTAGAGAAAAGTTTACATCAACACTTGGAGAGAACCAAAGTTACTTTATAACCCAAACAGGCATAGACCAAATGAAATTTCTGTTTATTACTGAAATTGGAAACATAGGATTCATTTGGTTTAACTATTACATAAAACCTATGGTAAGCAGCAAACATTTAGCACCGCAGCATGAAAGAATACTAATTTGGGATTTGTGAAAATAGGCATCCAACCTGAAGTTCTCATTAACATGAACGGCCTTCCTGCAATGATACAAGCACGGAGCGAAGAATATCAGCGACACAATGAAGCGAAACGAGGCAAAACGAAAGGGTCCGAAAGGGGAAAGAAGCTCGCGTAACGTACTTGAGGTCGGCCGACCCAAACTGCGCGGCGGAGCCAATGCCGAACTCCCCTCGCTGCTCCGCCTCGAACTTGTTAAGATCCGCATAGGCCGGCATCGCGGACACAATCGCCGCCGCGAGCGCCGCCGACACCGCGGCACGCCACCTCGGCCCCGCCGCCGCCACCGCTGCCGGAGAGGTGCTCGACGAATTGCCGTCCCGAGAAGCCCCTCGGTTCGCCTGGCAGGAGACGCGCGGGAGGCGGCGAAGAGGGGGCGAGCGACATCTCGACGGCGACGGGAACGCGCAAGGCCTCGCTGCGGCTGCGGCCGCGGCGAGAGGGGAGGTGGTGGGGAGAGCCATGGCGGGGGTTGCGCGCGCGCTCTCGCGGCGTGGGAGGAAGCAGATGAAGAGAGTGGGTGAGGTGAGACGTGTTGTGGCTCGCGCGCGAACACGTAGCCGGCCGCTCAGCCGTCGCGCCACCGCCGCCACGGACGCGGGGGATGCGGGGAAAAGATCCAGCGAGCGCGCCTTGTGGGCCGAGAGGCTTGTAATGGGCTTCCATTATCCTCCTTATGGGCCTTTTCCATATTGGGTCCCGTGGTTAACAAATACCATGCAGGTATCTGGCCTGATGTAGCATAACAAGCTGGCTAAACTTGGCCCGTGAATACCAGGGTCGTAGACTGTAGACGTTGACAAAAACTGGTGATGAGTACATGCTAGACTGGCCTTGGCTAGTTCGCTGTCATTTCTTTCTTCACGCCGGCCAGTCACTTCGTTAGTATAGCTACAATAGCTAGTAGCTGTAATTGAGTGAGCTAGTAGACGCACACAGGCATGCATGTATTATGCTCCTACGCTCGTATGTACTACATAGTACAGAGGGTATACTTGCTGCAACATATAGCAGGCTATACCTATACGTATGTAGTATACAGGGCGGGCATCATGTACATATGTACGCAGTACTGCCTTGTCGTAAGGTTACTTTGATTTGCCGAGATGCCGGCAGTGACGACGGTCTGGGTTGGAATCTGTAACCTGACCCGATCTGCTCAACCAGCATCCCTATCATTTCTGGGCTCTGGTGATCAGATGATCCTTCAGAATAGCTAGCTCTGCCCTGTCGGCCGGACCACAGCGAAGCTACTAGCTTAGCTTGAGCAAAATTTTCTTTTCTGAAACTGTTACTACTACTTACTCCTATTGCTTGTGTGTATTACAGCATTATTTTTCCTCTTCTCTTGCGCTTGTTTAATTGGCGCCCCCTGCCTGATGCCTATAGTATATACCTACTGTTGTATATGAGTGTATTATACATGCAGATGCAACTAGCCCTAAGCTAGTAGCTAGCCACAAGCAGGGAGCCATGGCGCAGCTAAGTTGACTTGGGGATTCAAGACTGTCTAGCTAGCTCCTACTGCATGATGGGCGTCTTCGTTGCTAGAGATCCTACACTGCTGCTGCACGCGTGTCATGCATAAGTTTTCATATTTACTCCATTATTAGCTAGTACCCCAGCATTGCCGGCCTCTGCATTCTGAGCATGCAGAATTGCAGATACAGGGTAAGCTGCTTGCAGGTTGCAGCCTAGTACGGCGCTTTCCTCAGCCCCGGACCATTCTATCCGTGTTTTATTTGATTATGCAAGCGTAGGCTGCAGAGCAGTATATATAGTAGTAGTATAATACGATTAGTATATGCTTCTGTATCATCATTTAGCAATTATTTCAACCGATAGCATCTACCAGACTCGCAACCATGCAGTGCTCATTTAACGCGTGCATGGAAGCATGCATCTACCGGTCGATCAGTGCATGCCTAGTACGTGTGCATACGGCGCATGATCAGCTAGCTGCAGACGATGCAGGCTGCAGCTACTGCAACACAACACATATACTACTCGTACTACGTATATGATCGTTGCGTTGATCCCCGGCTCTGCCATGGCTAGCTTTGCCTCCTTTATTTTTTTTTTATTTTGCTCTCGTCTCCTTCTCTCGAAGAGCTAAATACTCCAATTCAATTGAGGAAGAGGCGTGTCACGCTGGTATACGACGAACGCCGACTGACCAAAAGACTCAGCTATCTGAGGCAGCCGACCGAGCAGGGTACGTACGTATGGAATCTCTAGCTAGCTCCGGCCATGGCATCAGCTCACTCTCGATTGCAGTTTAATTACTACTCTCTCCGTCTCATATTATAAATCGTTTAATTTTTTTTAATTTAACAAAGTTTATATAAAAATGTATTAGTATTTTTAACTAAAAACAAACATAATATCAAAATATATTCAATCTTAGACTAAATGAAATTAATTTGATTTTATATGTTGGTAATTTTTTATAACTTTAATCAAACTCAACAAGATTTAGCTAGGAAAGAAGAAAATGGCTTATATTTAATATAAAACGGAGAGAGTACTTCCCTAATGATCGAGGACTGGAGAGAGAGAAACATCAAACATGTATGTGTGTTAGCTAGCTGGCTAGCCTGCAAAATCTGTTGTGCCTAATTCTGTGGTGTTGCAAGAGATTACTAGTAACTAGCTAGCTTCTGACGGTTGCAAAGGATCAATGATCCTTGTACTAACGGTCCAGCCGATCACGCGCGGCTTAGCTAGCTTCTTGTGCTCGTGGTAAATCACCAAAATGGCGCGCAGACTAATTTAATAGGAGTGGGAAACGGTTGAGCTTCGGACACTATCTAATTTGCTGTAGCTACATATCTAGCGATGGTCGATCCCACCCTTCTGAAAAGGTTTCTTTGTATTCCCTGGGCAAGAAACGACAGGTTTAGGCACAAACAGCGAAGGGAATAAAGCTTGACAGTGAGGGCATATCTCTTGGTGTGCGTGAGTGCATAATGAAGAAACAAAGTGTGCATATGAAGGGAGAGAGGGGGGGGGGGGGTATGGCCGTATGGATGCATGGAGAACCAGCTGATTGCATAATTAAGGAATGGGTTGAAATGCTGGCTAGGCCTTCCATGCAGATATAGTTGGCCATATAGCCCGAGTCTCGTTGGCCCGGTCCAGACATAGCACGGCCCGACCGTTCGGTTATACCTGGGCCTCTGTCTCGGTACGGTGGGCTGGCCCAGCACGACACGGACCATGGTCAGCCCGATGGGCTAGCCCAGCACGGCACGACCCACCGGTAGGCACGATCGCGGCCCGTTCGAACGGTCGGCCGCAACACCGCACAGGCCGGCCTGCTCGACCCAAGGCCGTGCACCCACAACATATATAAGGCAGTGGTCGCCCATCTCTCCTAGTATCAAACCCACTCAGTCCACAACCGTAACCCTAGCCTCTGCCACTGGCCATAGCCACCGATCTGCCTCTACCGGACCGGCCACCGCTGCACTCCACGCCTCGACCGCTCCGATCCTCCTCATCTCTAATCGATCCTTCGCCGGATGAGGGCCACCGACGACCTCCCGTTTGGGGCTTGAGGGCGAGTGAATACGTCAGATCCACCCCCAAATCTCCCTCTTGAGTCTTGTCTTCTCGTAGATCCGTGAGATCTTCGTCTTCAACGGCAACTCTGGTGCTCCTGCTGCGTAGGTACAAACCCAAACCCTAACTCTGAATTCTTTTTTCTCCATACGGGCCCTAATGATGAGTGTGTTTGTTGGTCGCAAGCCCTTTGCTAAGCGACAGCCGCTGTTGAGGAACCGGAGTGCCCGCGATGGATGACGATCCTACCTCCGTCAACTACGAGTCGAGGACAATGGGGATGCGCGGTGATGACACCGATGACTTGGTGGAGGATCGTGTGGAGTTGTTCAGTAACACTTCCTCCAGTTCGATCGATATCCATTGCAACGATGACCCGTTGTCGCAGCTGGAGCCGATCATCGGTGGTGCTCTTGAAGCTGGAGGCAGTGGGACACCGTCATCCAGCTTTAGCTCCAGCAACAAGAGGAGCAAATCTTCTCAGGTATGGTCTGACTTTGAGAACTTTTTGAAGAGCGCAATGGATCACAGGTTCGAGTCTCTGGTAAATGCAATTACTGCCATAAAACTTTGAGTGCACATTCTTCTGGTGGTACTAGACATTTGATTACGCATAATAGGTAATGCAAACCTAGAAGGCTTGGGTCTAATGCCTTGTCTCAGTCTATGCTTAGATTTAATGCTGATGGATCTGTTACTCCATGGGAATATAGTCCTAATGTGGCTAGAGTACAATTGTGTAGGTTAATTGCTAGAGAGGAGCTTCCAATTTGTTTTGGTCAATCTCCTGCTTTTGTGGACTATATTAAGCTAGCTCATAACCCTAGGTTTATTCCTGTCTCTAGGCAAACTACCACCAGAGATCTTTTTAAGTACTTTAAGGATCATCATTCTAATCTTGTTGAGTGTTTAAAGTCTGTAAGCTCTGTTGCTAAGGAATATTATTTGAGTGTTGTAGCTCATTATGTTCATTCAGATTGGCAATTAGAGAAGAGGGTTTTGGCTCTTATGTTCATTGATGTGTCACACAGTGGTAGTAATATTGCTGAACGTGTGCTTGCTGTTGCTAAAGAGTATGGTATCACTATTAAGGTTTTCTCTATTACATTAGACAATCCCTCTGCTAACACTAAAGCAATAGAGACCCTTACTCCTGCTCTGTCTGGTTATGTTGGTGGTCTATTTTTGCATCAACGTTGTGCATGTCATATCATCAATTTAATTGTTATGGCTGGAGTTGAGAGGTTCAAGTTCATGCTTCATGCTTTTGGAGCTGCTATTTCTTTCACGAATGCATCTAATCAGCGCATTGTTGCATACAAGAACTACTGCATTGCTAAGGGTTTTCGACCTCGTATGTTTGGCTTGGACATGGATGTTAGATGGAATGCAACTTATCTAATGCTTAAGCATCTCATGCCACATAGGGAACCTTTTTCATTGCTTATCACTACTAACTTTCCTTTGATTGATGGCCAACCAATACTCACAGACAGACACTAGACATGTGCTGAAACAGTTTTGTTATTCCTTGAACAGTTTTATGATTCAACTGTTGTTCTGTCTGGTATTTATTATCCAACATCTTCACTAATTATGCATCACATTCTTGTTGGACATCTAAACACTTATGAGAATGATTTTAACCTTGCAAATGTTGTTGGCCCTATGAAAGATAAGTTCATGGCTTACTGGTATGAAATTCCAATTCTTTATTTATTTGCTTTTATCTTGGATCCTAGGGCTAAGATCAGGAGGTTTAGTAAAGTACTTCAGATTATGTCTACACTCATTGGTAATGATTACTCTGCTTATTTAACTACTGTAAGGGCTGCATTGTCTTATTCTTTTTGCTAAGTATGAAAATAAGTTTAGTGATATGAGATTGGAAAGGGCCATAATTCTAGGCCCTTCCACTGGTAAGAAAAAGACTGCTTGGGGAAAGATATTTGGTACTGGTGTTGGTATCAGTCCAGGTGTTGGACTTGGTGCTAGTGCCAATCCAGGTGCCAGTTCATGTGTTGGGTTTCGTGTTGGTTTAGGGTTTGGTGCTGGTGCCAGTTCATGTGCTGGGTATGGTGTTGGAGCCAGTCCAGGTGCTGGGCTTGGTGCTGGTGCCATTCCATTATCTAGGATGATATTTGCTAGTGCTTTGCTTCAAGCAGCTTCAACTACTAATCTCAATGCTTCTGAATTGTTTGCATATCTTGATAGTGACACCGTCAACCAATATGACAACGACTTCAATATCCTTAACTAGTGGCAACACACAAACTTACTTATCCTGTTCTTTTTATCTTAGCTACAGGTGTTTTGACTGTTCCTGTATCTACTATATCGTTCGAGTCTGCTTTTAAGCTAACTGGCAGGATCATCGAGGAGCACCGGTGGCGTCTAGGTCCTGCGATGGTGGAACTGTTGGTGGTGATCAAGGACTGGGAGCTAGCTTATGCGAAGGCTCAACATACCACTGATAATGTGGAGCTTCAAAATTGTATCTTGATGATGATGATGTAAACACTGCAACTGGATGAATGTAAATGTTAAGACTGAACAATTTAAAGTTGTGAGATGTACTCTTTTCCTTTCTAGGTTTTCTCACGAGGTGTGAGTTTTTACCTAGAAAGGTTTTTAACGAGGCAGCCATTGCACTAAAAAGCTTATTTAAATTTATATTCCTTTTGGTACTTTGAGTTCTTTGTCACTTCTTTCAAGTTCAATGTGACTTCTTCTGACTGTGAACTATGAACTGTGAATGCTAAACATGTGAGTTGGTTGTATTTGTAATTGAACTGTGAACTGTGATTGTGAACTAAAGTGTGAAGTGTGAAGTGTTGAAATTTGTATTTGTACTTGAATGTGACTAAGTGGTGAAATCTGAAATTTGAATGTTGTATTTGTAGTGAAGTATGGAGTGTGATCTGTTATATTATGTGAACTGAAGTGTAAGGTATGATATGTTATATTATGTGAAGTTTTCTTTTGAAAAAAATGAGTTGTTGAAGGGGTACAAGTCGTGCCTGGGCCAACATGGGCACGGTGGGTTGGTCGTGCTTTCGGGCTGGCACAGCACGACCTGCGCCATATTGGGTTGTGCCTGGGCTGCAGGTTCAGCCTGTGGGCTGGCCCGGGCACGGTCGTGCCTGAGCTGTGCTGGGCGACCCATTTGGCCATCTATACATGCAGCCATGCAGGTACTTCATTAATCTATTATCTCCTTCGTGCATTGAATGGTTTGCTTGCGATTGACATTCGACCATGCTTTTGGAGCATGAAGTTAACAAGGCTACAACGGGGTGAGTTATTGTACACACATGAGATTGTCCCACATCGGTAGGCGGTGAAGAGGTCGTCTTATCTGTTGCCAGCCAAGCATCCTCTTCATAGGGCTCCTCCCCTTATATGGCCCAACCGCTTCAGGTTTGGTCACGGGGAGCTCCAGGAAAAGGGGAGGCGCTGGCTTATGTAGCAGGGGATGGCATCGACATTAGCTGATCCGAGTAGCCCTGCGAGCTAGCTTGAGCTGCGGGGTGGTGTTGGGCTTGGGCGCTGAAGGGATGGCGTGGTGGTCCCGCAATGATCATTGTGCAGGATGGTTGTGTGGGGTTTTGATCGGGAATCGTTGGCGAAAGCCTTTCCAGGCCTTGGGCCGGCTTGATGATGGCGACGACATTAGGTGTTGTTCCCCTCCTTGGAGGCGTTGTTATGGCAGTAACCCCTCTTTCCCAACACCAACCGCGTGCAACGATGGTCATTGGTGGACTCCTGCAATAGCTCCGAAGCTCTACAAGCCTAGGGTGTTTGACGAGGCCCTCGCCGCTTTGGTTTCTTTTCTTGCATTGCGACGAGTGACCGTCATTCCTCTTTGGTTATTGCTGGGTGGAGTCGGAGTTGCTTCGCTGTTGGGGTGCAATGAAGCCTGGCAACGATGACACACTACAATCTCTATCTTGGGTTGTTGGTGCTAGCTGTGTGTAGGAAGTGACTCCTTGGTACCTTGGGTTGTTGTCCTTAGCGGGTACTCGAACTTGTCTGTTAGTTTTGGCATTGGGGCATCCTCGCTGTGAAGTCAAAACTGTTGTGTCGCTTGTGACAAGCTCGGTAACGATAACACGCGTGGGTTGTTGTGTTGCTTCTATGGCAAGCTTGGTGTCGATGTCTCACGATGGGCTCCGTCGTGGTAGCTTAGGTTAGGTTAGTTGGTGGGTTGTTGTAGTCGTGGTTTTCGCTCAGTTTTCCCTAATTAACTGAGCAATGTAAGGTTTGGTCCAGTTTTCTCCTTAAAATGAGGCGCCTTCTTCTTTATATAAAATGTCAGCAACGGTTGACCGTTCAAAGGAAAAAAGTAATTGCTAATAAAAGAGCACAAATTAAAAGATGGGTGGCTCATGGTTAGTGGGGCGAGCAATATGCATACACTAACAAACACATTAATTAGTCAGAGGAGAGACATGAAGTAGAAACGAGAAGACAAGCTCGGATATGATAATGACTACCTTATGTATTTACCAACCAAAGGTGCATATGTTTTATATTATATTTACATGTTATATATTTAAACTATTGATACTACACCATGAGTTTTGTGTGTTTTCGTTTGCAGAGGTACCTGCTTGGGTGAAGGAAAAGAGACGAAGCACAAGGAATGCATCGATGATCAAAAGTTGATTGGGGACCAAACAAGACCTTCTCCAAGTCTATTCCTACCTCACCACATCACTTTTGGTCCATAGAAGGTAAGATATAAAGTTTGGAACATTTTGGATTCGAATTCGTGACTCCTGACAGCATCAACATCAAATGGACCTAGCCAGTGATCTAGAAGGAATTTTGGGGTCCATGAGTACTTGATGGAAATTTTATGGAGTCTACTTTCAGATGGTTTTGGTCCGAAGTAAAAAATTCCAACTGAGCTATCAGGAATCTACAAAACAAGCCACGTACCTCATCCAGTCCGAGTCTGATTTGAGCCTTGGGTCTTATAATTGTGTCGTGGGCTAAACCCAAGGGGATGTGCACCCTAGGGCAACCCTGGGACGTCCCTAATCATATTTATTCAGTAGTCGTCATAGTTAAGATTCGGATTTTGCTTAGATTATTTCTGCCATTGCAATTTCACCGCTAGTTCGATTTGTGGAACCCCAAATTCAAGTGCTTAATCATTCATATGCAATTGAGTTGCTATCTACCTTGTTCTTGTTTGTGTTCTTCGATTTGCATGCAGAGATTAGCCTTCTCAGCGAGGTCAATCGGGCAGCGCAAGGTTGATAATTAGAGGAGTCGTGGTGCTGTGATTGCAGGGTCGTGGATGATGTGAGATCATATGATATACTAAGGCTAAGACCTACATCAACTGTCTAAAAAAGTCTAATTCTAGCTACAGAACCTACACCGTCTATAAAAAGAATGAGGTTTAATTCTAGTTGTGAATCTGAATAAGTGTAAAAAAAGACTAATTGTAGCTATGAATCAGAACAAGTATAGGTTTGTACGTAGGTCAATGCCATCTATCATGAGAGTTTGTACTTTTAATTTTCTTTTAGAAGAACTAATCCATACATCCATTTACCTTTGAAGTACACATGTTGATTATCAACCATCTGTCAACTCCAAATGCTGGTTCTTATTGAACAACAAGGCACCTATCTAACTTTTTTTCTATTATGTCCTTGTTGTTGAATGTTGGCACACCTGTGAATAAATGAGATGCATTTTCACTTTTTCACAGTTTGTAATTCATATGGCAATAAGGTATTTTGTACACTTCTAATTCTTGTACGCACAACCCTAAGTATGCAAAATTAAAATATTTCCATAGTTTTCCACAGAAATTATGAAATATGAAATTAATTGAGAGATGGTTGTGTTTGATTAAGATGATAAAATAGATGAAGAAATTAAATGAGAAATAATTGTGATTGGTTGAGATAAGATAGTAAGGGGAGAAGTTACATATTTTGGGATAAATTAGTATTACAACATCTAGCTACAATTTGTGTCCTTGAGATAAGATAGTAAGTGAAGTATAAAATAACATCTAGATAAATTATATATTTTGAGATAAGATAGTAGGTGAGTATAAAATTACATCTAGATAAAGTACATATTTTATATAAAATTAGTTATGTAAACATAGAACAAGTAATTACTCCATAAAGTTTGCGTGAAGTTTACTACTAGTAGTACGTAGTACTCGCTCCGTTCCATAATATAAAAGATTTTGACTATATAATTGTATAGTTAAAATTGCTTATACTATGGGACGGATGTAGTATTACTTTATTACTCCTACTCAAGTATAAAAGCGCAGCTTTTGAAATGAAATACTCGTGTTATCATTACATGACCTTGAAAAACGTGTGAGATTGCATGGTGCACAAACTTGCATGGGGTGGATACATTTTGCATATTGATATTTCCTACAAGATAAAGCTCTATACATCTGGAATACAGTTTCCATACTCTATTTCAGAATACGGTTACAATTGTCTTGAGTGATACATACTCCCAAAGATCAAGCAAGCTAGGTTCTAGCTAGGCTCTAATACTACTCTAGAAACCCATGAACGACACTAGTACTGTTAAGGTAGGGCGGTAAAACACACTGTACATCCGTACGTACTCAGATACCAAGCCGGTCGGCAGTCGGCAGGAAAAGTAGTATGAGCGGAATTTGAGGAAATTAAAAGTGTAGGAACCCTTTTGTGGGGGTTGGGGGGGGGGGGGGGGGGGGGGGCGGGGAAGAAGAGAGAGAGAGAGAGAGGAGCAAGAGAGCAAGCAACGAGGCAGTGTGTTGTGTGCATACTGCATAGAGGATCTCTGTCCTGTACTGCTCCTGGCTCTTTTGTTGGCGAGCGAGGTGAGGTGAGCTGATGGGATAGTGTGAGGTCAAATCAGCAAAAGTACTGAAAAAGCCTTCCCTTCTTTATAATTGCATGCCCTGCCTGCCTTGCCCTGCTCCCCGCAACAACTCTCCTCTGTACATTCACTCTTGCTTGCACTATTCAATGCGCCTCATCTCATGTGAGCGCTAGTACTAGCTCGTTTCACTTTCACCACAGCAAAGTTATCTATGTCATCTGTGAACCTGCAAGGCTACAGGAATTGAAGGAGATGTCTGTCGATATAGTAAGTATACTAGCAAACAGCTCGACGGCGAATCGGAGAGCTTGCAGAAAAAAAAAACAATGTAAAGGCACGGCATACTGGACGTGGGAGAACTTATCCTATATATACAAAATCTTTAGGGACATATATCGTACAAATCAACTAATAAATAACAAATATATGGTATTCTAATTATTTGGTTACATAAAGAAAATGTCTATTTGTTGATTTACCATCGTATATGGTCCTGAAAGCTACGTGGTCATGCATGCTGCACACACATCGACCGTGATCGATCGATCACCCCTTTCCTTTGGCTAATTGGCTTTCGATCGATCCGTTCTTCTCCATGCATGGGCCATCGCTAAGCGACTCCCAGAGGCCAGAGTCCGCGTGGGTTTCTTTCGTCTGTGCGCGATGATCGCTCGCTCGCCGTCTCTTCTCTTTCTCTGTCTCTCGCGAGCTCTCCCCCACCTCTGGCACCGCGCGGCCCTGTGCTTGCATGCATGCTGCTCCTGCTCCTGCTACAGAGCGCTGCCGGGCCGCGCCGCGTCGGCCGCCTCTCTCGGGAATAACGACGGCTACGTAGTTATATATACATCGGCCGCAGCGGCAGCTAACTGCTAGCTAGCGTATGCAGTGAACCCACCCTTCCTACCGTGGGCCTTTCACCACGGGTAACCCATGTTCGCGCGATCGGTCGCGGCTCTGGTCAGGTTGTAAACAGGACTTACGGCGTGCAGCTTACTGTTCATGATACCAGTTTATCTTAGGCTAATTTATCTTTGCTATAGTGTTTTCCGGAGGATATATAAATCTGAGATCGACCATTGGTAAACCGTAAACACTATCCAATATCCAATATTCATTGTACTATGAAATATCATATTCAGTCATATGTTACTATATATTATACGACGGAGGGAGTACAGTATATTGTAATATAGAGCTTTGCTATGGTTCGTAATTTAAGGATCACATACATGTGTTCTTTTTTGTTGAAATGCTAAGTAGTTGAATTTTTTTTTTTATAGTTGTTTGAGGTAATGAATGAATTAACTATTATGAAGTTGATAAATAGATTAAACAGTATAATAGGAAATCCATATATCGAATATTTTTACAAACATCACATCGTTTTGGAAATTGGGAACATGTATATCCATCTAGTTACCAGTTAAACAAAAAAATCCCGGTGATGTGAGTCTGTCCCCCCCCCCCCCTTCTCCCTGTCCCAATCCTATGAACACTTCATTTATACATAGGGTCTAAAATTTATCACACAAAAACTTTATTTATAGAGAGTTACAACCAATAAGACTAAGGCACACACATTTAATTGGAGTCTAAGGAAATATAATCGAGAGTAATATACTACATCCGTATCCAAATATAATCATTTATATGACTCAAATTTTGTATGCAATATAAGTATTTCTAGAAATCAAACAGTTCTAACCAATTAGGTGCTTAAAAGAATAATGAAAGAAATTCATAATTTAACTAATAATATAACACTACTAGAAAAATCATTTTTTGTAGTCGGACAAATCAGCTTTTCACAGACGGCTAGTCTAGCCGCCTATAGGCAAAGGTATACGAAAATGGTGTATTTTCGTAGGCGGGTGGACTGGCCGCATGGGAAAACCGATTTTTGCAGGCGGACTCCTAAAAAGGTCCACCTGTGAAAATATTTGCTTAGCGCAAAAAAACCCCCACGGGAAATTCAAAATTACCCACGTACGAGCATATTCAAAAGCCCACAATCCATTCAACAATTTTATCAAATTCTCAAATGCATTCAATAAATTCATCACATATCAACACAAAGAAAAAAAATCATCGTTGGTCGAAGCCGCCACCGCTCACGAGCAAACCCGCGGTGGATCCAGGCGGCGGAATCGCGCTCCCGAGGATGACCCGAGGCCACCCGGTGGCGGAGGTCAGCGGTGGATCCAGGTGTGGTCGTCGTCGTCGTCACGGCAGACGACGGACCTAGGCGCCGCGCCATCTTCGTTGCGGCCAGTGGCGTATCCAGGCAGCGACGGCGTTGTCGCGGCCGGCAGCGGACCCAGGCGGCGGCGCCGTCATCGTTGAGGCCAACGGTGGATCCAGGCGCCGTCACCGTGGCCATCATCGTCACGACAAGAGGAAGGGTGGAGGAGATGGTGCTGGGAGAGAAGAGGAGATGGTGGGGGATGGAGGAATCTGGGGGGACTTAACCAAATTTAATAGGGCCTCCATATTTTTTTAAGACAGATCACTTAAGGTCCCACCTACGAAAATCATATTTTTCCAAGTAGAGCCTTAAGAGGTCTACCTGTGAAAATAGTTTTATTTTCGTAGGCATACCTCTTAAGGCTTTGCCCGTAAAAATTATTACGCAAATGGGGCTAAATCTACGGGATTTTAGCTATTTTTGCAAACGGTTATAAGAGGGTTTTTTTTTTTTCCGCCTGGGAAAATAAAAGTTAGAGTTGGTAAAAATCGTGTTTCTAATAGTGTGAATGAAAGGAAATCTTTTCCTTTATTTTTAATCTTTGTTAAATAACCTAGATATGCTTCGGAGGGAGTACATTATAGAGTGTTTTTTTAAGAAAAAGAGTACGTGTACACATACTAATATATTTTTTTTACAGAAGAACTTTTGCAAACGATGATATCAGCCGTTTGATTTAACTAGATGTTAAAAAAAATCTAGATGTCCTCAAGCGTAACACATAATGTAATGTTAAATTTAGTAAGATAGTACGTACAGATTTTTCAAAGAAAAAACCGTGAATCACCAACTTTCACTGCAGTAATAAACTAGTACTGGTAGTACTAATTAATATACTGGAGTGCGCATATTGTTTTGCCCTTTTACCATATCTCTGAATAATATACTCAGCTAGCTTCCTCAAACGTTCTCCTTTGACGGGCTGTCAAATTTTGGTGGCCTATATTATATGGAGAACAGTTATATTGCACTGTTCTGTCGTGACACTACTACAGTGCCAAACACGTCGATGTCTGTTGTGTCCTCATACAAGCAACCCGTTCATCATGGCCCACAACCAGGTCCATGAGACATGAGCAAGCTTTCATAAATGATAGTGGCGCCATGTATCATCCTCGTTATTAATTTCAAATAAAAAAATAGGATTAGCAAGAAAGAGGGACAAAGAAGCAAATTAAGTTGACATGTAGGTTGTGTTCACTTATGTACATCAATGCTAAACAGGCTATGTACAAGCCTACAAGGCAAAACGGAGGATCTTAGTTAGGACCTATTTGGTAGAGCTCCAACTCCTAAATTTAACTTTAGGAGTTGGGTCTGGAGTGGAGTTGTGGAGCTGTCTAAACCCAGCTCCACCTCTCTAGTTCATTTTGTAAGAGAGCTCCACCCAGCTCCACTCCCAGTTTAGGTGGAGCTGAAACTGTTTGGCTGAGCTCCAGCTCCAGGAGAGGTGGAGCTGGAGCTGGAGCTGTGCCAAACAGGCCCTTAACATCTCTAATATGGTTGCTCCCGCTTTTGACCCAAGGTATGCCCTCTTCTTTTATCTTGGCTACAATACGGATTGGGGTTATGGTGACATCGCGAATGACGTTATCTTTTTTTACAGGATAATGAGGGATTTTATAACTTTTTTGGATACCCGGCGTTGAGAATAGCCGCTACCACCATTCCTCCCCAGTCCCCACCAAGTCACATTCCCCCTTACGCTATACGCAAGTTGTTTTCTTTTTCTTCATTTTCTTGTTGTTTATTATTAATTGGTATGTGGATGTCATCATACTCTTCACCTACATGAATTTCAGGTAGGCGCCACACCATCTAAAACCATCTCGATTTAGAGATCACATTGATAAAACTAGAAGAAACCACGTGCGGTGCTACGGGAGTTTAGTATGATAATAATAAAAAAAGCTTGCAACATAGCTAGACGATGTAAACTTATAGAATTTTTATTTTGATCGATAATTGGAAAAGGCTATAAATCATTGAGTCGATATGGTTTATGATAATTTAAATAATATATAGACTGATAATCCAAAAGTAAAATAAGGTGATGTGGTTTCATGAGAGAAAAAAATGAGAAAAATAATTTGAATTGTAGATTAATTATCCAAAGCTAGAAACTATTGAGTTGATGTGGTTTAATATGAGAAGATATAAAACATTAACTAAGTGGGATGAACCATACATGCATAACGATATTGTAGAAAAACGATGGAGAGATATATGTTGAAATATTATGTAAATTATGTGGGATGATGATTTAACATATTAGTATTTTAAAGCTTTAAAATATAATGAAATATATATGATATATATCATGTTAGTTTGCATAAGGTTTAAGATGCAATAATTGCTAGTAGATGATGATGTAGTATTTTTATATGTTGAGCTGGGTTATAACTTTATAGATATATATGTGTTTTAAGATATAGTATAGATGTGAACGATTTTAAGAGTCGAGGTATCACTAGTAGAGAATGGGGCTTTGGAATTTAGTTTTAGTCCCGGTTAAAATTAAAATAGTACCCGGAACTAATGGACTTTTTAGTCCCGGTTAGAAGCTCCAACCGGGACTAAAAGTTCCAGTATAAAATCGCCTCCTTCAACCTCCAGCCCGAGCTCCATTGTTGACCTTGGTATTTTTGCTCTAGTTTATGTAATAATATTGGATCGATTTATGTAAGAATTGTAACGTTGTAAAATGTAATGGACCTATATATGTAAGACTCGTTTTAATCGTCAAATTATATTCTCCATGCAATCTACAAATTGTAGTTTTTTTAATGATAGTTTGGAACATATATTATAATTTTTATGCAATTTACAAATCTCATGCTTTAATTTTGTAATTTTAAGTAATTGTGTAATAGTGTGCGCGGGAAGCAAAAATTTTTGGCTAAAACTTTGGTTGCGCGCGCCAAAACAACTTTTAATCCCGGTTTTTAGTAGCAACCGTGACTAAAAGTACCTCTTTAGTCCCGGTTCCCACTTAGATAAAGGGACTAAAGGTCTTTGGTCCCGGGTGGTGCCAAGACCTAGGACTAAAGGTGCCCCACCCCCTCTCTTCTTCTTCCCCCAATACAGCTCTCGCTCCCCCAAATCCCTAGCTCTCACAGCCACACCGATCCATCGCAGCCGCGCGCCCCGCCGCCGGCCTCCACCGACGCCGCCGGCCTCTCCCTCCAACGACGCCGGCCCGCTCCGCCATTCCCTCCACCGCCGGCCTCCACGGACGCTGCCAGGCCCGACGCCGCCGCCCGACGCCCCACCGCCCGACGCCGCCCAACGGTGCCGCCGTCCTCTCCCTCCACCACCCGACGTTGCCCGACGCCGCCGGCCTCCGTGCCCTCCACCGCCGGCCTCCGTGGCCTCCGCCCGGCCTCCCGGCGACCTCCACCGCCGTCGGCAGACCAACGCCGCCGGCCGCTCACTGCCGGCCTCTCCCTCCAAAAAAAAATGTGAAGTTTTTTTTAATTTGATGATGTAGATTTAATTTACAATTTTTATGTGATGTAGATTTAATTTTGATTGAAATGTGATGGTCTAAATTCAATAATACGGTAGATTTAATTTTGATTGAAATGTAGATTTAATTTTGTACTCATATTTGGATTTAAATGTAATATGTATGTACATATACGTATACGAAGAAGAAACATATAGTACGTTAGATATTAGCGTAAAGAAAAAAAATTGAAACATAATAAAATAACAGAAAAGCAAAAAAAAATACTTTTAGTCCCGGTTTGTAACTCAAACCGGGAATAAAAGCCTCTCTAAAACCGGGACTAAAGGGCGTACCCGGGCGGCCCCGAGGGACCTTTAGTCCCGGTTCTAGCTACAAACCGGATTAAAGGTACCCCTTTAGTCCCGCTTTTCCCACCCGGGACTAAAGGGGTACCCTTTTGATCTCGAATGGGGGTCCTGGTTGGGAAATCGGGATTAAAGGGGTTTCCCAACCGGGACTAGATCCCGTTTCTCTACTAGTGTATATATATATATCGGAAAGTAATTAGACGGTTTCGTGTGGAAAAGGACCAAACTAAGGTTATAGTTGGGTGAACCGATCGAATACCTCTCAAGTACAAGTATGTATAGATATATAGATTTGGTAGGGAATACCTGAAAATATTCCATCACATGCAACGATCGGAACCAGTATTCAGGCGTCCTTGTAAGCTTTAGTTATCCCTGATGGAGATCAATTATGACGATACCGATGTAACTCTTCTTGGTCGCGTACGTCTACGTCATACATGGCGCATGCAGGCATAATCATATATATCAGCATATGCCACAAAAATTCGCACACCAAGCCACCAATTAGCAACAAACCCTCGCCCGCGCCACGCGAGTATATATGCGAACCCCTGTTGGTCGCACTCGCACCACCCTGGTCAGGACTTCAGGTAGTACTCTCCGGCCCGGCTGGGTCCAGCGCAAGCCAAACGAAAAGGAGACCAGGAACCGTGGCGCGGGCTAGCTAGCATGCACGCGGCGCAAACTGTGCTATGCGTGTACTCCGTTTGTCACAAGATGGACCAGACGGACCTGGATAGCCTCCGCCTGCCTGCCACGGCGCGCGATAGATGCATCCACTGTATTTACTGATGCAGTCGTCTTTTACTTGCCCCGCCCCGGCCGCATGCATACGCATGTGCCGCTCTGGGCCTCTCTATACAGTGCACCCCCTCTCCTGTATTAGTCCTGTACTCCTGTGTCCCTCCTCCCTTTCTCGCTCGCGGCCCGCCTGGTTCATGCATGCCCGCCCGCCGAGGGCCCGGTTGTCAGCACGCCGGCCGTAATTCCTCGTCGTCGACATAGTTAGCAAGCCGAGAGCTCTTCATTGCGCCCACGTACCACCCAGCGTACGTACAGGTAGCTCCGTGTAATACACTCGCGCGGGAGCGGGCGCGGGCGCGCTATGCAGCGGGCGATCGAACGGCAAACCAGGCGTGTACTCCGTCCGTGGAGGGAGAGGGAGACCGGGCGCATCGGGCCACAGTTGGCCGGGGCCCGTGGGCGATCCCCACCACTCATTCCCCTTTTCAGTCACGAATAGTGTCCGCGAGATGCCACCCACGCTACCTACTGTTGCGCGGCGACATGCAGCCCGAGAGCAATACTACTATACTTGTTGCTTTGCCTGCATGCCCGCCCATCTCACTCATACTCATACACTAGCTACCCAGTGCTCTCTCACACAGTCTCTCTCTCTAGCTAGCTGGAGTAGCTATCTGGTGGATCTCTTTCCCATCTCGCGCGCCCCCATCTCCATTTTGTCCAGGGCCAATATATCCTCCGGCCACGCCCATGCTGCCTCCTAGCCACCTCTGCCTTTCCCTCTTTGCTCGCGGCAAAATCCACATGCAGTTGTAGTAGTAGTAGAAGTAGTTAGCTGTGGTTGTTTGTTGTTTTGGCTTTCAAATCAGGAACAACGACAGATCCGAGGCTTTCTCGAATCGGGCAGGTCCATCAAATCGGAAGCCAGCCAGCCATCTAATCACCTCATCACATCAAAGGGGACCAAAAGGATATCTCTGGTGGCTACCCCCTCTCCTCCGGCCACTCGTGTAAAATTTCCCCTCCCCCTGCGCTGCCAGATTAAGGCCGTTGCGTAGCTCGATCGAAGAAAGAAGCAGGCCAGCCATACAAACACAGTACTGCCTCTCTTGTCGATCGATCGACAACCACAGGGGGGTCTGCAGGTGTGGGGATTCGGCTGGCCATCGTCTTCTTCGTAGTCGTCCTCTTCCTCATCATGTCGTCCTCGTCGTCCGCTGTCTTCTCACTGGACCACCTCGCGGCGCCGTCCCCCACCGAGCAGCTCTGCTACGTGCACTGCAACTGCTGCGACACCATCCTCGCCGTACGTGCTGTGGCGCCGAGCCACCTACCTACCGACAGCGCGCTAGCTTTAGAGCTTTTCTTAGCATTAATTCTTCGTTTGTTAGTTCGTTTCTTGTTTGATCTTTTGTTTTTCTTGATGCATGGCTAACCGATGAAGCGTTTCCATGCCCAACTTTGATCTCCACGCGCAGGTCGGCGTGCCGTGCAGCAGCCTGTTCAAGACGGTGACGGTGCGGTGCGGCCACTGCGCCAACCTGCTTTCCGTCAACCTCCGCGGCCTCCTGTTCCCGCCGGCGCCGGCGCCGGCGCCGGTCAACCAGCTCCACTTCGGCCCTTCCTTGCTCTCCCCCACCTCCCCCCATGGCCTCTTGGTATGTACCACCTAACTTGCTCAATATATATCTCTCAAATTCTCCCATGCTAGCTAGCTCGATCTCACATTTATCAGTGAAAGCTGCTCGATCAGCTGAGAATCACACTGACATTTAGCTCTCATGGGTGTGGCTGTGTCATTTCCGGTGTAGGACGAGGTGGCGTTCCAGACGCCGAGCCTACTGATGGAGCAGGCGAGTGCCTGCCTGAGCAGCATCACGGGCCGCAGCAGCAGCAGCTGCGCCAGCAACGCACCGGCAATGCAAATGCCTCCGGCGAAGCCTGTGCAGCAAGAGCCCGAGCTGCCAAAGAACGCTCCCGCGTCCGCAAACAGGCGTAAGTATACTACTATAAGCTTCTTGTTCTTTCTTTGAACAGCTGGAATTTTGTAACCAAAGCTACTTATGCACCACACTGTTTTCCCAGCTGCTTGTTGCTTATTCACCGTTGTTTGGGAGGGTTAAGAACGGCAAGCTTGCTAAGAGGGGTTAATTAGCGGATTAGCTCCTAGCTAGGCTTATATGCACATTAGCGTACTAGTGTGTTGAATTTCAAATTCCAATCCAGTGTTTCTTTCGAGTGTGTGAAGATATGTCTATATTCACTCGAAGAACCCCTCCTCAGCACTAGAAATGATAATACAGATCAACAAGGCATGCGATCATGTCTTCTTGTGGCAGGGCCATGTAAGCCCATGCTTCGATCGATCGATCCGGTCAGTATTTGCAGACAGCATGTATACTGATAACTTAGGTGAGCTTACCCATTTGTCCATGTTTCCTCGGATGCTGTCTGATCCAAAACTTTTGCAGCTCCGGAGAAGCGTCAGAGAGTTCCATCTGCGTACAACCGGTTCATCAAGTAAGATTTCTCTACAAACCTTCTGCCTAATTAAAACTGATGGATCCTCCTTTGAGTTTAGATTAATCAGTATTTGTGGTATTTTCACATAAAAATAAATAAACCAGCTGATGATGATTTGCTACACAGGGACGAGATCCAGCGGATCAAGGCCGGCAACCCGGACATCAGCCACCGGGAGGCGTTCAGTGCAGCCGCAAAGAATGTAAACTTTCTTCTTCTCATCCACGCATTAATGAACTCCTACTCATCCTGTAGTATCTAGCTTGATGCTAGCTGTTCGCGTGTCTTGATTTGACCGGACACCTTACATTGTCAGCACGGACACAGCGGCAGCTTGTGCCCGGCCGCTTGCGAGATGCCGATCGAGAGCTAGCGGCTGTGGTTTCTGGGAGCTTTTAGCCCCACAGCTGCTATAGCTAGGGTTCGTTCGGATTTGTTTCGATCTCCTTTACTGATCCAAACCTGCCTTTGCTTTGGCTTTACTTTCCTTGTGCTTGCAATCAGTGGGCCCATTTCCCGCACATCCATTTTGGCCTCATGCCGGATCAGGGGTTAAAGAAGACCTTCAAGCCTCAGGTAACCAGAATCCCGAGAGAATTAACGTATACTACTCCGGGACACACAAGCATAACCTAGTTATCTGTGTAACCTGAACACTCTTAGCCTTATCAGGATTCAGACCCACCCGGCAAACACTGCACTGCTTTTATTTACTTTAATACTTTGCGAGCAATTGATCTGTAGCCGCTTCCTGTGTCGTGATTTGCAGGATGGTTCTGAAGACATTCTTCTCAAGGATAGCCTGTATGCTGCAGCAGCAGCCGCCGCCGCTGCAGCCGCAAACATGGGTGTCACTCCGTTCTAGCTGCTTGCATTGGCAAGCGGCAGGCACGGAGTTCTTGGTGGAATCGCGTGGTGGCCTTAGCTCGCTCTCATGTGTGTGGCGCCATTCAAGCTATAGCCAGGGTTTAATTAGCATCAGATATGATCATCATCTCTTAATATCATGTGTGTTGCTCAACTAGAGTACTTCTGAGTGTGTAGAAGAGATGGGGAATCCTGTTGAGTGCCTAGGTTTCTGCTTATAACCATATTCCTCGTAGGAACTTTTTTTCCCCTGTTTCACTCTTTTCTTTTCCTTCTTTATTTTTTTCTCTTTCTTTCTTTCAGGACTATCTTCGTACTCCCTATTCACCTGTAGAGTGTAGAGAAGTTGCTGTTCCTTTGCCTGGTTGTGTCTCAAAAGACGTGTCTTAATTACGTACTCATGAACCTCATCTAGTATTATAAATTCTAGCGACCCATGCATGCATGCGTTGCTATTATTTCATGTGTTTTTTTTTCCAATAGTAAAATGTTTTGGGTATTAATTACCATACATACGTTATGAGATTAAGTGCTTAGTGGAAAATTTCCAAACCAGTATTTTTCTAGTGTTTGGTGACAAACTAAGTTTTTGGCAAATAAATTTGTAAAATTTCAAAAAGAAAATAGTACAACTTCTTTGATTCCTTCAACTAAAAACTTTTACACTCTAGCAGGTAGTAAAAAATCCCTTGCCAGATATATAATCAACTACCACAGCATTGATTTAGTTACTATCTCGGTTCCTTTATATACACACATATATATACATATATACATATATATATATATATATATACACATATACATATATATATATATAGGAAAATTATAACCTACTACCGGGACCGGGAGTAGCTACACCCAACCTAGTTGATGTTCGGCTTTCGTGTTGATATTCTACTATATAACTAGTTGATTTTCTGCTACATTTCGAGTTTAATAATTTTCTGCACATTTTCGTATCATGTCATATATATATATATGTACATACATATATATACATACATATATACATATATATATACATACATATATATATACATACACACACATATATATATACCTTTTTTCTACCTTATATTCTGCTCCTTGTCAAGATGATTTACCGATCCACTTAAAGTGAATACATATTCTGCTCATTTTCATGTTCATATTTTTTTTCATTCCAACGGATTATTTTCTGCTCCAACCAACATGAGTCGATGCCAAGGATAATCATTTGATATTATGAATGTGAGTAGTTACTCCCGGTAGTAGCATATGTGTGTGTGTATAAGCATTGTTCATATATAACCATTTATCTATTTTTTTTATATAAAAATAAATCTAAATACTTCTAGATGCATCTTATCAAAGTGTATTACAAACATAAATATTAAACTTTTATTTATCATACTCTAACCATTTAAAAGTTGTTAGCGGTCAATGTTGCGATAGTACGAACAGTGACAACTATAAAGGAATGTCTGGAGTAGTTTCATCCTTAAATTGCTGGCTAAAACACGACAAAATCATGTGTTTTGGACCTTGGTACACAAAGATATTGGTTTAAAACAAAATTGAACTTGCATGCCTTAGCTTGAATTGTTAAAATATAACAACTTATAATGTTGGTTATATGAAATTTTTTATCAATCTCAATATAAAGATTTGCTAAATTTCCGTCGATCAAAAATTGGGAGAAAAAATTCCGATTTTTTTCGTCCATCATTATAATTACATTATAATTATATAGTTATGTTTGAAAGAGATCAGAAGATATTTCTTTCGAAATTTTATCGGTAGTCCCTCAATATATTCATTATTGACCAAATAAATTAACTAAACTATGCATGTACTGGTTTGACTTGCATTGGCACCTTAATTTTTAGTATTATTGTTTTCTTCTCATATTTTATTATGATTGCTATGGGTGCGCTCTCCCAAAATGTGCATCTTAAATTGTTTTGTTCGACAGTAACGAAAAATCAATATCTTGATGGAGCTTCAAATTCACAAGCCAATTGACAACACAATACACTACTAGTGTGTCATCATATTCAACCATCAACTTTGCTCACATGTGCGCCGGTTGCGCCGCTTTGACCACTGTACCATGGAGGGGTCAGATAGTGACCATGACTTAGCTAGTACTAGAATAGAGGTCAATGGAGTATTGTTCTGGTTAGATCTGAGCGATCCATGATGGTTGGATTTTTGACAATGTCTACATCAGAAAGTAGCCTCTGTGAGCATTTTGACACATCGTTAATGGTGATGGTGGTGATGCCATCTTCCTAACCCTCCAAATACCTTGTGTCCATGTTATGCGTGACAACCCACTCTCGCAAACCAGAACCTAGAGGACGACTACCGTACGATTATGGTCGTGATCATCTTATTTTGAGTTTTCTGACCATTGTTTATCGCTGCTTCAAGAACAGACTGCTTGAGCTGCGAAGTAAATAATCATCCTCCACCTCCACCTATGCTCCGCTGCCACTTCAACATAAAAAGCACACGTACAAATGGTTAGAACGGATAATCGTTTACGCATACCCTTTTATTTATTAGTACGGTCATCAGTTCTTTGGAACCAATGCATTATTTTACAGACTTTCACGAGATTTAATTCAATTTCTTCAAAAAGAAAACTAATTCCACCCGTTTCCTGAAAGTCGTACTACTACGTGTGTATAAGTTGAAAATCGTACTTAAGTACTAGTTATTGTATTTCAGGCCAAGTTAAAAAAAATATTTTCTCCGTTCCAAAATATAATAACCTAGCACATGATGTAATATTTTCTAGTACTACGAATCTGGATAGGATGATATCCAGATTCGTATTATAGATAATATTATATTCTGTACTACATAGCTGTACTTTAGGATAGGTAGTAATCGAGTAATCAACACTGCAGCAGGCTGCAAAGATCGCATACCAACGATCCCCGTCCTCCGATCCAGCACCGGCCGGCTAGATACTCCCTTTTATTTTTCTCTCTCACATGGACCGGCCGGTCGACGGACCCGGGCGTATATACAAAGCCTATTTCTCCGTGCCTTTTTGTCTCCCCACCCAAGATGAGCGTACCGCCCAGTCGCACACATCCCTGCCGTAGCACATATAGGCCCAGAAAGCAAGAGCGAGAGCCGAGAGGAAAACCGAGAGAGAAACAGAAAGACGCCGAGACGAGACGCCGAGAGGCGCTGGCCGGCGGCCGGCCGCGCACGCGCGCGCGCGCGCGCGCATGTATATGCTGTCTCCGATCCGACGTGACGTGTGGAGCGCGAGCCGCCCGTACGTGATGTACGCCCGCGCGTGCCGCGGTCAACCGGGATGTGGAGTGGATCAGCACTGTTGCTGCTCTTTTATTGCTGCGGAGTGTCGGAGCGCTAGACCGAGCCGGCCGCCCTGAATCACGCTTGGCCGGGCATGCCCCCATGAGGTGACTAGTGATACGGTGATGCCGCGAGCTTTGCCTTATCTCCTCTGATCACAACTGCCTCGACTGAGTGCGTGCGTGGGCCATCCGTGTGCCTGCCTCTGGCAGTCTGGCCGTCGTCGTCATATGACAAGCAATGTGTATAATACAGTACCGGGCACGGCCTGTTTGCTGCTTGCACTTGCACTCCCTGCGCGGGGCAATGCATACTGTAGATGAAACCGTGAAATTCAGCAATTGATGAAAATCTGAAATACTTCCATCGAGAGCGTCGGCTCTGCGCCGGATGGCCAATATCAATCAGACAATCAGTCCGTCCCCCGTATGTGATCAAGACCGATAGCGGTGGCCTCTAGTCGTATATATACAGTATATACGGCCTGTAAACACTAAACGGGCCTGCAGAGAAAAGGCCCGTAGAAATATTCCATTAGGCCCAAATACGGGGTCTCGCTGGAGGAACGGAGCGCGCTCCCACAGGCCAGGGCGGCATGGCCGTATCACACCAGCCGATGATGAGCCGAGTCCGCACGACGGATCCGCCGCTCACGCATTCTCCCAGACCTCTCCGGCAGGCGGAGTCGTCACGCAACACCGTACCACGCAGCCTCGGTACACTGCACCTCGAGTCCTCGACCGACCTCACGGCTACTCACTCTCCAATCCGTGCACGTCTCACTCAACTAACCGATCGAGCAACGGCGGCAGAGAAGACTGAAGACCAGCGATCGATCGAGCAGGTAGCCCCTGTCCACCACGTACCCAGCGTAGATCAAGAAAAAAGAAAAAAACTCTGCGAGTAGTAGCACACTGTGACTAGATCGATTTGTTTTGACTTATCCTAATACTAGTACACCTACGTGTTTTCTTTCCCATATTTTCGTCGCGGTGGACAAGACCACGACTTGGGGTGCTGGACGGACTGCTGGCGCGTCGCACTGTTGGACCGTGCGTGTCAGCCAACGCCACCTATAATTTACCTTTTCTAATTCCCGAACTAACTGGTACAGTCGCAACGGGACTCTGTATAGGACGACGACTCGTATATGTATATACTCTACTAACTCCTTACGGTGGCATGGCGCTGTCGTCACGAAGGATAGTTGACTTGATTTCCTGATATTCAGAGATATCGTGATACAAATAAAACAAGAAAATCATTAGTAATAACTAAGTTTTATTTATTAAAAAAATATTTAATATTTTAGAGAAATTAAATTTACATCTGAATCGGAATGATATGGGGCCATAGAGGGCTTCAAAGGTGCTCCAGGGGCCAGGCCATCGTAAGATTTGGTTTTTTAGACAACGATCCTTCATGTGTAATACAAGAATTAGGAGTACTCCTATAATTTGTATGCAGTGTATGGACAGTGGCAATAGCTAATTCGTACTCGTGAATCGTCATGTCACAAAATTTCTACCTTGAAAAATCTATATTGCTACTGTATATTGACGTACGTTGCCCATCTGTAGTAGTAGGAGTGTAGGGAACAGTTTTATTTAGTAGAGGGACTGTCTGACTTACTGGTAGTAGTAGTTGGAAGGAACCACCAAACTTGGAGAACTTGGAGAAGGCTGACGCTGATTTGCGTGCACACTTACTGTTTGGATGGGCAACATATGTTCTTGATTCTGACACTGCACCATATCTCTTCTGAAAAGGACAGTAGAGAACCTAAATTCTAGCTCTGCCAAGCGTGCCGTTTAAATTTCAAAGAGCAGGCTGCACGCCCAAGTTAACTCGACAAGATGAGATACAATCATACATTGCACTCTAGAGTCTAGAATTGTCCGGAAGAGTTATATGCTCTCCAAATTAGCGCAAAAGAGGTACACAAATCCACTTAAAAGCATGTCCATGTTACATTGCGAGGAAAAAAACATCTTCATGTTCATACTCAAAGTTTCAATATATTGACCGATGACATATCAAAAACAAGTAATTGTGGCAGTAGCTTAGTCAATTTCACCGGACAAAATTGCAGTTGTTCACATCAGATTTGCAACAGGAGTACATCCGTCTCTCAGTACGTCCAGGGCGATCGTGTTCGTCCCACTGGCCGTATAGTCCTGTCACGTTAACCACACCTTTGACACGTCCTGATCGCGGAGCTAAGCTAAGCAAGCCATCGAGCAGAAAAATACGCGACGGGCAATCGAATCGAATTGAATCGCCCAGAAAGCATCGATAAGTATACGTCGTTACCCACCACCGCTTCCGAAGACGCAAAGAAGCCCAGCTCTCTCCCTTTCCCTTTCCTTCTCGCCGCCTCCAGAAAACGAAGACGACGTAGAAAAGAGAAACAAAGCCTCTTTTTTATCTTGGTTTTTGCAGGAGTATTTATTCTTTTTTTTCTGCCCAGAGAGCGACGCGCATTTCGCCGTGTGCCTCTAGTGGCAGCAAGCTGCGCAGCACACTGCACACTTGGAGGATTCCCAGCGTTGTTGCGTCGTCCGTCGCATCGTTCCCTTCAGGATTAGCATAGCAAAGCAGCCAGCAGCGCCTCTCTCTCTCTCTCTTCTCTTCCAGAATTCCAACTAGTTCCCCGTTTTGCTCCGCTTCCTCCTCTGCTCCAGGAATAATATTTTGTTGGACAATAGTCGGATGCAAGAGGAGAAAAAAAATTCGATCTTTGGAGGCCTTGCCTCTGGGGCGCCCGTCGGAGCGGATCGCTTCCCGTTTGATCCTCGGGAGTTTTCGCCGGCGATGAGCTCCGACTCCAGGGAGCTGCTTGGGATCGATCCCCCGGAGCTCATCTTCCCCTGTGCGCTTTCTTGTCCCGGAAATTTCTTTTTGGGTTTTCTTGAAGGGATTTTTGCAGTTCGTTCGTTGGTTCCGATGGATTTCCGGGTCTATTTTAATGCGGCCTCATTCGAGAAATTTATGTGTGAAGAAATTTCAGGGTTGTTCTCAGGGGGAATTTTTCCTTCTTTATTTCGAGCTAATATTGATTTTTCACTTGTCCGATAGTCCAATTTGCCTTTGTTTTAAGCATTTTCTTTTGTGCAATTTTTGGTAATTCTTTAATTTGTGATGATAATATTGTGTCTTGTTCTGAATATTCCTCCTTTCCTATCCTTTGTGAATCATGCAGTCGAATTAAAGAAGCAAATCTCGTGTTCGCTGCACCTAACAAACAAGACAGATGAATACGTCGCGTTTAAGGTACTAATCAAATCTTTTTGGCCTCTAATTCTGAGGAAAAATGCATTGCAGTAGTAATAATTAAATTAATTCAACATCGTTTCTCCAGGTTAAGACGACGAGTCCAAAGAAGTACTGCGTCCGTCCAAACAACGGCATTGTGGCTCCCCTGTCCACATCCGATGTTCTTGGTAATCTGATGAATTGCATCAGTATTATCTTATTCTGAATGATTGCCTTTTATGCTAAGAATTTAGTTATTGATTGATTATCAAATCTAGTAACAATGCAAGCTCAGCGGGAGGCGCCACCGGACATGCAATGCAAGGACAAATTCCTTGTGCAGAGTGCCATAGTGAAACAAGACATCACACCGAAGGATATCACCGGGGACATGGTAACCAACCGACTTTCTAGTGTGTCCTGCATTTGTAGCTTATGTTGGCAGTTTTCTTGTGTCCTAATGAGGGATTCTGTGTAGTTTACCAAAGAATCAGGTAATGTGGTGGATGAGGTGAAGTTAAAGGTTGTTTATACTCCACCCCAACCGACATCTTTCAATGGCGGTTCCGAGGAAGGTCTAGGAAGCTTGAGTTATCAAGAAGTAAGGCTTTCATCAATTTCATGTCTAACAGCTATCCACCGTCGTTTTTTGTTAGTGCATTGATCCTTCATTGCCTTATTATCTGAAACAAACTGTGAACTTCTCTTTGCAGGCAACAAAAGGATCTAGAGAATCAGAAACAGTAACCTCTGAGGTATGCATCTTCAGATGGGGAACATCTATGCTTTCTTGTGATAGGTGTCATAATTTAGAGATACCATGTCTGATTTTATCCAAGAGCAATGCTTCAGAAGTTGTTTAATTATATTTTACAGTGTTGCTGTGCCCTTCTTACTTCCTAGTACTCTGCATGACACTTGTTTTAGAACTCTGCTCCAACAGAATTCTGCATGTTCTGTTTTATGCTATGCACTTTGTTTTTTTCCCCGAGGAAAACTATGGACTTTGCTTGATATATGTGTTGCAATGTTCTCCTTTTAAATTTGACAATGCCATGTTATCACTGAATCCTAACTTCACATACTGCTATAAATTTATTTTTGCTTGTCAATCTTCTTGCTCCACTCTACATGTATGATCTTTTGATTAATGTTCTCCTTGCATAAATCATGGCTCTTCATCTCAACATATTTAGATGCAAATGGTAACTTAATCTGAGGGATGCTTCATCCTCTAGCATATATTGACTTTGTTAGCATTTTGCTTTTGTTACTAACTGAGGAACTGAGAGGCCTTTTATAGAGGATTTCGACTTCCTATGTTGCCTGACAATGATGCCAAAGCACAATATGCTGATCTCTTTCACAACTATTTGCAGCCATTGGCCTTGATTTCAAAGTTGAAGGAGGAGAAGAATTCCGCCATTCAACAGAGCATGAAGCTTCAAGAAGAACTGGTTAGCTTGATTATGCAAACACTTAATGACCCAATATATTTTTTGACTTTGGCAGTAAGAACTAGATTAACTTATCCCCCCCCCCCCCCACCCCCATAAACTAGTTAGGCTTAAGCAACAGCTTTGTTGATAAATTTGCATCTCCAATAAAATAATCACCACACGGTTTAAACATTGCCTTTTTTTACTGAGCCCAGCAGTGACCAGTCCACCCAAAAAAACACTAATACGATTTTTAGCTTTGATTTAGATAGATAGAATAACTAGTTTACATGCGCTTTATGTTTTTTTTTTACCTTTTTGTCAAGTTTATTTGCAACCCACTAATTTCTACAAGTACAGACGTATTTCATTATCTACAAATATCATCTAGTTTGTCTATTATGGCTTTGTGCATCAATGGAATCTGAACCTAAACTGCAACGCTCACGTAGTTTCATTTATCTTCTATTGGAAATGAACAGGATCTTCTAAGGAGGCAAATGGGGAGTCAGCACGTTGGTTTCTCACTAGTTTTTGTGCTGGTTATTGCTATTCTGGGAATCCTGCTTGGTTTTCTCATTAAGAGATGAGCGTCTGTGATCATATATATTGTTCCACTTTTCTGTGAAAGAGCTGATAGTCGTGTACCTTGTTTGTTGTGTTAGCCATTTGTACCAACTCATGGTCGTCTTATCTTAGGACCTGATTCTTCTTGTAATTTCTGACTATCGAATTCCAATCAGTAGCTACTGCATCCAGTCAAATAACGTCTGTCCATTTTGCCTGTTCTAGGAAAAGTTCTCTTTTTTTTTTGGACAATTGTCTTCATCTTTTGGCACCTGTAAATATGACACTTCCCTTAACATTATGGCTTGCGATATGTATATGCTGGATCCTTGTGAATCTTATTGAGCAGGATTTTCGTTACTGGCACTTTTCAATATATATGAACAATGTTGCCTCAAAATTATGGTCCCAGCTTTTATCATCTGTATGGGCTTGTTCAATTGGTTACCTTTATACCAAGAAGGTTTCTGCGAATTGGAATGCGGACAATCTGTATAGCAAACAAAACAATGGGTTAAAGTATAAAGTGGCCTTGCTAAGTTTCCAATTCCGTTCCAAAATACAGGCATCTCTAGCTTGTAAATTGATGGGACAAGTATTGCTCTCAATAATGCTTACAAGTGCTTATATTTTCATAATACGAATGTTATAAGCGATTATATTTTACAACTGAAGGAGAGACTTTGTATACTATACCTAAATTTTCCAGTTAAAATAGACTATTTATCGGATTATTGTGTCGAATTATCGATTTGATTATAGATGATAAATTAAATATTTTAATAAATAAATTTAACATATAGAAGAATATTTTTTTTTGAAAAAACATAACTTAAAACAAATAACTTAAAGCAGGAACTTAATATTAATTAATAGAGAAAAAATGAAGCTGAAGACGCACACCAAATGGGATTTGAGCGCAGATTGATACGCACGCATGTTGGCGCTGGCCGGCGATGCTACTAGTAGCTTAAAAATACGTATTTTTAGAGGCTCGAAGTAGCTATAAAGAACATGATCCTAATTGAAGCGGTTGAATATACTGCTCTACTCCATCGGTCCCTAAAAACCGTCTCTTTAGCTTGAAGATTTGCCCACTAGAGACATCCTTAATACTACTTGATCTTTTTCTTCTTAGTTTAGCCGTCAAACCAATAATAATCCCTTTATCTCCTTATTTTCTTATGCTTCTTGTTTTCTCTCCATATTAATGATGGGCACAACAGTCTTTTAATATCTTGTTTAATATGTCTTTAACTAGTCAAAAATAAAGTCTTTTTAAGGACGAAGTGAATCATGTTTGAAGTTGCTAAGGCAGATAAAATTGTCTAATTTTGGCTTTGCGCCATTTCCCTTGAGAAACTGGCGGCAAGGATACGCTGAACTTAATCATAAGTTTCCGCAAATAATTAATTATTCTGGAACAGCCAGTATGTTGTAAGAATTGCGTAGCAATTTTGTTTCTCCTAAAATTGGTATAAAATGACCATTTTTTCCCGTCAGTATAAAATGACTTTCAGCAGTATTTACTTTCAGGAATACTGTTCCAGAATAATTAATTATTTGCGGAAACTTATGATTAAGTTCAGCGTATCCTTGCTTTCAGGAATACTTTCAGAAATACTGCTCCAGTAGGATTCAATATCCTTTCATTCTCTCCAACTCAAATAAAGTATAAAAAATAACGGTTAGAAGTAACAATTTCCTTAACAAGCATGGAGGGTAGGGAGGGTTAGGAGAGAATTAGAACCATTTGTAAGTTCTCTAGATATTACACATTTGATTCAATCAAATAAGAAAAACTCTTGATTATTACCACTACATAATATGTGTATAGACCATTGACCCTAAATAATTGACCAAAACTTTATATGCATGTCGTTAGGAAAGGAAAAACAGCGAGCTCTCAATGCTTGCTATCCTCAGGTTTTCGAAGCCTGTTGCTGCCATGTTTCCACCTGCTTCATTGACTTCTCTTTCCTCTCTTGTAATTCTTTGAATTCCTCAGGGCTGAATGGAGGTGGCAGATCACATGGACCTGCATCGTTGGCAGATTTAACCATAGAGTCCTCCATAAACTTCCTTTCACGGCCTATAGCTTGGCATGCCAATAACTCTGGACAGATCTCAACAGCTTCAGGTGGTTTGGTTGGCTTGAATCGTAGGAGCTTAGCATACTCAGTTAACAGGTGAAACATGTAATCGTATATATAGTCCATACTAAGCTCTTGTTGAATGAAGTTGCTTGCTTGCTTTCCTATTTTTTGTGCCTTCAACAGTTTTTACAAGGGAGATATGAGAGTATGTTTTTCACATAAATATTACTATCACAGGACGATATGGTAAAATACTATATGCTAGAGAAAAATGTGACCTCCAAACATGATCATTAGTTCATTACTAATGAAAAGACAAGTAAAAATGTTCTAAAATACTGGACAAGTCGGCATGGATTAAGATCTAAGGTTGATAACTTCCCATCAAGAAATAATTTCGAGTTTTGAATATTAGTTCATCAATGCTTTGGTTATTGCACAAAACTTTCAGATGTAATACACGAGAAAAACAATATAACTATTTACAGCTCCATCAATGTGCTTGTATTAAATATATAAAGGAAGGGCATCACTTTCAATAGATCATTAGAAGTATTAAATTTTTATCTTGCAAAAGATACCCACACTATAAGGGTGAGCTGTGAGCATATCACACTAAGCGCTGATGACCAATGTGTTTCAGCTCATAGAAATAACCAATCATGCTCAAAACTGCTATCTAGTGCCACATAACTTTGTTGCTTGCTATTTAAAAGTTGTATAAAAGATGATACCTTTTTCTTGTTTGAATTGCCCCAGTCAACGGCGTGCTTTATGGAGCTGCACTTATTGTCATCTCGAACTGGCCAATAATGCTGAGTGGGCATCAGCACCCTTGAAAAGAAATCATAGTATTTTGGTGTAATAACCAGTGTCATTGAATTACATGCTAGAATGTACTTCTCACTGACTGACCATGCTGATCCTTCAATGTAGATCTTGTACCTGTCACCAAACACAATGGTTAGTACTGTCAATAAAGCAAAATGACTCTTATATTCCTTTTAACAAAAGAAAACACACCTGTGCTTGCATTGACTAGCCAAATCTGACTGTTTGTATCCTGCCTTACTCTCTTTGATCCAATCCTGTATATGAAAACAGGCGTAAACTAGCTAATCAATCACAAACATCATCATAACTGTTTTCTTGACAAATAACTCACGTACTAAACAATAAGGATTTTTTAAAAAAGGAATATGAAGGACTAAACTTGCGAGAACAAGGGACTATTATACTTAATTTAAGTGCGACAAGGCACAGTGAATCATAGGCAGAAATACTTGCCTGTTTGTAAATTCGTGCATTCCACTCATGCTTACTGGAGACATTACACTTAACCAGCTCTTTTCTTTTAGTTGCAACATCTGGATTCCCTTTCCAGTAAGCATAAGGTTCTCTATCCACCCATTTCACCCTCTTATTGCCAATATCCAAATCCTTCTGCAGTGCATCCCACGGCTTTATGTTGATCTCTGGCCTATCATCACAGACAGTCTATTTAAGCTTTGGTGCTTTGTCCGAATGAAAGCATAAAAGAACATACTTAATTTTGGTGCAGTCTTAGCAATGATCTTAAATCTAAGCACTGCAATTGTCAAGCACATATATTTACTGTGTCATAAACACAGCAGCAGACACAAACGTGTGCATCCTCCCAGAATGCACACTGGTGATATGCTTATTGGACCAGACTATTTCGTGAATTTGGTCGCTTTGTTCCATCAAGGTTTCATGAAGAACACAAATCATTGTTCTGTTTCTAGTAACAGTAGCGCAGCAGTAATAGCATAGGAAATAACCTGTGATTGACTGTGGGATATTGGGATTCATTCTAATGTTAACCAGTAGAATATAATGTTAATCTGCAAGCACTCCATCAAGAAAAATACAATGATGTAAAGACCAGGAGAAGTAGACTAACCAACCCCAGAAGGACCAGTCCGGGAAGACGACATCGAGCGTCTCGTCATCGCCACAGTACCGGAAGAGCGGCGGCATGGCGGTGGCGTTCTCCCCCTGGTACAAATCGGCGCGGACGACGGGCCAGTCGACGCAGTCAAACATGAGGTCGAGGTCGGGGACGCGGCCAGGGTACCGGCGGAGCAGCTGGAGGATGCCCCAGATGGTGAAGAGGTCGCGCGTCTGGAACGCCGGCGCGATGCGCTCGACGTAGGCGCGGCCGCGGAGCACGACGAGGCGGAAGTTGGCCGTGGCCCTGGCGCGGGCGAGCATCCTGCGGGTGATCCCGCCCGCGGCTCGCCATGGGTGGAGGTCCTCGTGGATGAAGCGGAAGTACGCGGGGCAAGAGGAGTTGGTGGTGGTCGGGGGAAGTGGCTGGGGATCGGGGACGCGGGCGCAGGTTGGGCGGGAGGAGAGCGCGAGGTAGAGTGTCTGGGAGATGTTCCTCGGGACGGCGGGGTCGCGGCGGAGAGGCGGAGCCGAGCAGGCGATGGAGTAGGCCCGGCGCGGCGGCGGCGGCGCGGCGGGGGTGGCCGGGATGGATGTGGTCTGCGTGGAGGTCAGGATTGCCTGCAGGGTAAGGAAGAAGAAGAATTGAGATAATGGCAAATAATCGCAAACAGAGTAAATTTCACAAACGGGGGTACTCCAGTAGTAGTATTTCCTAAGGGAGTAGCTATTATAAAATTATCACGGAACTTAAATATGTACTAGTAAGATTTAAGGTATGACATAGTAAATTACATGCTTAGCATCAAACTAACAAAACTGCGCTACAACTTTAAATCATAGTATTGCAAAATTATAGATTTTATTAAAATCCCGTTGGCAGTAACGCTAAAGATCTAACCGCTAAATTTGTAGTTTTATGGTGAATTTACGCTGAAATATGTAGTTTTGTGATATCGTAATTTACATATGCAGTTTCCTAATCATTTGGTGAATTATTGTTCTGTGTGACACCATTGCTGGAAACTAATAGTTTTGTGATACATTTTCATCAAAGTTTTTATAGTTTCGCAAAATTACTCTCCTTTTAGATAAGAATTTGTTTCGATCTTTCCTTGAAACGAGCTACCATCAATTACTACAAATATAACAAATGTTCCTTTTAGGCCATACTTGTATAACAAGTCTAAATATTGAAAACATATATTTAAAAGTTTGTTGAGGAAAAAAGGAATAATACGGTTATTGTTTGATGGTATATGGTAAATCACAGGGCCATCCTTAACAATTTGAGGGCCCTGTGCGAAATATGAAATAAGGTTTTATATTTAGAAAATACTAATTGCATAATGGATCGTGACTATATATTATTTATAATACATTAGAACTAATCTCTATTAGCACTAATTTTTTCGTGATCCATACAACCTTCCAACCATGTCACTAATACTCATTTCTTTAGCTATGTCCTACTATCAAACAAACAAGAATTATTTGCATCCAATGGCAACTAGAACTATATCAAATAAGTTCAGCCACCTTGTCGAAACTAGATTTCGGTAATATGAAAAGAGGGTGACAATCAAGACGGAAAAGTAGATGGGTTATGAGACAAAGGATTTAGACAGGTTCAGGCATTCACGAAGAAGTAATACCCTACTCCTGTTTCGGTGGCTTTGCCTTCGGGTTGTGTATTGATCTTACGAAAAACTTATGTCCCCAAGGGGTCCCCTATCCTCCTTATATACCCGGAAGATGAGAATTTATAAGATAAGATCTAGTCCGACACGGTCTAGATCCTCCCTAATTAACTTACAATCTTTTCATACCAGGGATCCGGACTATGCCTTAACAAACAAGGCAAAAACACCCGAATCCTAGTACTACTCATATTCTGTTTACATAACATACCCCTATAATCAGTCGGATATTCTATATCTGTGGGTATATGGGTACCATAATATCCACAGTAGCCCCTGAGACCTTTGCAGTCGACGAGATAACCTTCTCCCAAATATAAAATCATCAACTCCGAATACTTCAATTATCTCTGCCATAATCTCCTGGGCGCAAAATCCAGATCGCAAGACTGTAAAGGGCTATAAATCTTTAAAAAAATTTTAAAAAATATACCCAGGTGCATCGACTAGATGCACCTAATTAGGTGTAACCCCCAACTATGTGCTTAGTTAGAAAAACTAAACATATAGTCAGAATCAATAAAAATTTACCAGCCGAGTGGTTTATCAGCCACCTAAGTAGCAAAATGATAAACAATCCTAAAATTGTTTATATCAAAAAGTTTGACAACTAAATCGGCTATTCAAAACCATTTATTTTATAAACATAAGTCTTCCAAACAGCTAGTCATATTATGTACACATTATAAAAATAAATGTGTTTCAGCCCCTAAGGACACATGACTTCACCTTATTTGGAGAAAATAAGGCATATATGGCAGAAATCTCCTACAAGATTCTCCAATCGCCTGGAATTAACCAAAAAATGGTTAATAATCCGAAGTAATAATACTTGATTAATTTGAGATGCTCACTGACGTGGCAAAATTCGCACTGTATGCTCTTCGAAGAGTTTAAGCCGCAACAGTATGAAATATTTTTGATATACTCCTTTCCGCTCATCACAGAAAAGATTAAGCCCCTAGGGACATATATCAGACTTTTTAAACCTCATAGGCTATAGTTAAGCCACAATTCCCGGCCCTATTTGCGCACGAAAATCCTGACTTAACCGTTAAAACACTTGCCGCTTCATCTTCTTCGCCAAAAATCCCCAAACCGCGCACAGTGATAGCAATCTAGGGTTCCAAATCCGCAAGCGCATAAGCTCCAAACCTCGATCCCGCGCATCAAGCTTCTCTGCGGTTCACCCCCATCCCAGTCTTGCCTCCATCTCACCCGCAAAAGACAAACCATTCCACTTAGATCCAACCCGCATCCATGGCTGAGGAGAGAGAAATCCCCTTCGAGCAATGGGCGAAATCTGATGTGAAGGAGTCGAATCTGCTGGAGATGGTGAAGGACGGGGTTCTGCCGGCTAGAGAAATCATCGGGTGGCGCCCTGCGTACGGCGAGGATTTTCCAACCCC
Organism: Oryza punctata; assembly: GCA_000573905.2. NCBI lineage: Eukaryota > Viridiplantae > Streptophyta > Magnoliopsida > Poales > Poaceae > Oryza > Oryza punctata. Next base: position 30,692,015 of record CM002489.2, on the reverse strand, counting down.
CGACACCGGCGAGATTGTGGTATTTTCCTCCTTCTACTCTGGCTTTGCTCTTCCGGCTTCTTCTTTCTTCCGCGGTCTTCTTTCTTTTTACAAAATCCAGTTATATCATTTGAATCCCAAATCTGTTCTCCACATAGCCAATTTCATCCATCTTTGCTAAGCTTTTCTCGGCATTCAACCTCATTTTGCTCTGTTCCGACGCATTTTCTATCTCAAACCCCAACCTAACAAGAACAACCCATGCGTAGTCGGTGGGTCTGGATTCTAGTTGCGGGGAACTCTGACCCAAAAATATTTTTCTCTTCCTTTTAAAACTTCCAACAAAGGATGGCATTCCAACTGGTTCTATATCTCAAATCCTTCTCCAAGTCTTCCCGAGTTCGTCGGTCTTCCTCCTATTCCTCATGAAAACTGGAAAAACTTCCCGGATGGCGATGAACTGGCCCAAGCTAATGAAATGCTACTCCGTTTAATGGAAATCAAGCAACGTGGTCTTCAAGGGGAGCAAGTCACTTGGCACTTCATCAAGTGCCGACTGGCCCTAATCAAAGAAAGGAGCAAGCCGGCGTACGAATACGAGGGGCAGTCGGATCCCAACCGAGAAGACCCAGATTCCATTGACTACAAAATCATGTGCAACCGGATGTACAAAGTATTCTCCTCAGGGATCGCTGTCGACTACAGTCATAAGCTCCCGGTGACTCCATATGGCCTGGTGCGGCCGCCTCCAGAGGTAAGAATCCGTCAGCCTTTTTATCCAACTGTTATCAATCTGACTTTTATTTTAGCTCATACTCATAATCCACTGATCAGGACAACAAGCGCTTTTTTGCAAGTCCACCCGCTCCAGCTCATGAGGAATCTGCTCCAAAAAAGCTTCACCTGACTGGTGGGCCAAAAATTAACCCAGCCGGGAAAAATAAACGAGCTGTTGAAGAGAGCAACCCTAAGCAGAAACTGAAGAGGAGAAAGCTAGTCTGCGGCGATTCTGAAGATGAACAGACTGAGCCACAGACGAGCGCCAAGCCGGCTTCGGCAAAATCTCCAGCCAGTCGGCCAGCGCCCAAAATTCGGAGATCCACAAGGTATTACTCTTACTGTCATTCCTGTTATTTTTGATTTCTCGGAGAAATATATCGATGTCAAACGCCATCTTGTGTGATTCAGGAAACCCCAAGATATTGATCTGGGTAGCTCAAATGATACTCCACCTGCCGCAACTCCAAGCGAACCACGTCCTGAGCCCCGGACTTATAGTCATTCGGGGAAAACCATTGACACTGCCGAAGCCCAGCCCCCGACTGGCAGCCAGTCGGAGCAAGATACAAGTAACCCTGAAGTCGGTCCTTCAGCTGGGGATCGGACAGGGGAAACGGATATCCCGACTGGTGCTCCCGAAACGTCTGCTGATCCAGTCGGAGAGGCTCCCAAAGAATCTAACCAGGGACCAGTTCTCGAGAATAACACAGAAAGGGACGAAGGGAGAACATCCGAGATTCCTCCACCGACTTCCGCAGAGCCAAGCATGACAAATGATCCAGTCGGCGGATCGGAAAAAACTCCAAGGAAGGACTTCAAGATAGTATCTGGTACGTCACTTTGCTGTATTTCAATTCGATTTTTATGTTGTGCTCCAGTCATCTTAAAGTTTGCAAACTAGGTCCTTTGATCGATGATGTCGAAGAGGAGATCCCGAGAATAAAAGCAGTCGAGGACTCCTTTCCTCCGACTAAGCTCCAATGGAGGGATCGAGACGACGTTTTGCAAGGCATCATCATTAACCGTCAAAATGAGGACGAGGAGCTTGAGATGCTCAAAAAGAACCTGACCGAGTCAACTCTCCTGATGAATGTAATTATTTTTCTTCTTGTATCCAATAGTATGGTCTAGCCATGCTGCTAACTTGATGTACTATCCAGAGGATCCATCTGAGGAACGAGGCTAAAACGAGTGCACTGGAAAAACTCGTGCCTCACCTCGAAAATCTTGAGCAAGTCCAAGCTGAGCTGGCGAAAACCCGAGAGGACGCTAAAGTCAAGGAGAGAAAATTAAATGACCAAATCAATCAGCTCATGGATGCCAGCTTTAATTATCGGGGCACAATCGGAGGTAAAAATCACTCTGCCATAAACTTGCTGGTTATCCAATCTGTGTGACTGATTTATCTGTTTACTGTTCCGCAGCTCAAGCTACCAAGATAGAATCCTTAGCTACCCGAGTGAAAAAGCTTGAGAAGGCCAATGCTCAACTAGCGGCTGGCAAGATCCAGGCTGAAGATGCCCTCGAAGGTCCTATCCCATCCCTGTTGTGTGAATTGTGCCGTACCGCCAAATTCTGTCTCTGATTTGTACAAATGCAGAACACAAGGTGAAAACCAAGGCCCAATTTGAAGTCTTCGCCGAGAGGGTAAAAAAGGTGGAGAGCGTCCGGGACGACATTGCCAATGCCGTTGCTCAAGTCTTAAATGCGATATTCCAGAACGGACTCGGGACCAGTCAGGAGGATGCGGTCCAGATATTTGAAGGGCTCCGTACTGCTCCGGCGAGGTACTTTAATAATATCAAAGATGCTGCTACGATGGGTGCCAGCCAGGCCTTGGCGATAGTAAAGTCTTTGTATCCCCGAGTAGAAGTTGACGCAGTCGGGGATGGCTTTGCTGATGGGACGTCTGATGAGCAAGCTATGGAGTTGATCAACCAAGCTCAAGATTCTGCTGAGAAGCTTGGCCACGGATGTCTTGGAAAATTTTCAATCGTAGATTAGTTGATTGCATGTATGAAGATATGTAAAGTATTCTTAGTAATGTACAATGACTCATTTATGCGATGCAGTAAACCAAAGATCCAGTTTCAAATTTCTTAAAATTTTTGTCTGACTGCTTCAAGCCTAGAACTTGTTACAACCATCGAAAAATTTTTAGTCCTTATCTGCTGGACCTAGATTTAAACAGGGTCAATGACAAGTCATGAACAAAACTAATTTAATATTGTATTATTATCGGTAGCCCCCGATTGGCCACTCGGCTGAGACAAGCGAGTGGGCAGTCTAAGGGAAAAAAAATACAAAACAGCTCTTAAGCATAGAACCGTCGGAGATGCTCTATATTCCATGAGTTGTCGACAATAGTTCCGTCTTCACGCTTTAGTCGGTAGGCTCCCGGGCGAGTGACTTCTGCTATTATGAACGGCCCTTCCCACAAGGGAGACAATTTGTGCCTGTCTTTAGTTGTTTGAATCTTCCGGAGAACCATGTCGCCGACTATGAAGGCGCGTGACTTGACGTTGTGGTTGTGATAGCGTCGTAGACCTTGAAGATATCTGCCCGACTGGATAAGTGCTGCTTCCCTTCCTTCTTCCAGTCGGGTTAGATCATTGATTCTATCAGACTCGTGGCTTCTTCGTTAAAATTGCGAACTTGCAGGGACTCGAACTCCATCTCACTCGGCAACATAGCTTCTGCGCCGTATACCAAGAAGAAAGGTGACTGGCCCGTAGCCCGACTCGGGGTTGTACGTAGTGACCACAGTATCAAGGGTAATTATTCCGTCTATCAGCCAGCATACGGACGCAGCCTGTCGAAAACTCGAGTCTTGATTCCTTGAAGTACCATGCCGTTTGCACGCTCGACTTGGCCATTACTCATTGGGTGAGCGACTGAGGCATAGCAGATTTTAATACCGAAGTCCTCACAAAAGTCTTTGAAGACGCCACCAGTAAACTGAGTTCCGTTGTCGGTGATGATTCGATTTGGCACGTACGATGTTGATGAAGAAATCGCGTGCTTTATCCGCGGTGATGGTTGCCACTGGTTTTGCCTCGATCCACTTGGAGAATTTATCCACTGCGACGAACAGGTGGGTGTATCTGCCTTGCGCCCTTTTGAAAGGGTCCACCATATCCAGTCCCCAGACCGCGAAGGGCCAAGAAAGGGGAATAGTTTGTAACTCCTGGGCTGGCAAGTGGGTCTGTTTAGCGAAGAACTGACAACCTTCATGTGCGAACGATTTTAACTGCATCGCTGACTGCTGTAGGCCAGAAAAAGCCTTGTCGATATGCCTTCCCGACTAACGTTCTTGCTGCCGCATGATTTCCACATACTCCCGAGTGAATGTCATTTAGAAGTTGTACGCCTTCCTCGATAGAGATACATCTTTGCAATATTCTAGATGGACTTTTCTTGTATAACTCCTCCTCCACAAGGACGTAAGTCTTGGAGCGACGGTGAACTCGTTCGGCTTCATTTTTGTCAGGAGGCAACTCTTGATTTTTCAAATACTTGATGAAAGGTGTCCTCCAGTCGGCGTCAAGCATCAGTACTTATTCTGCAGCTTCCTCTTTAGCAATTGAATTGTTTGAAACTGTAGGTTGGTGAAGATGCTCGACAAAAACATCCGATGGGGCAGCTTCTATTTTTGATCCGAAATTGGCCAGTCGGTCGGCCGTCTCATTATTGTGCCGGAGAACGTGGGTTAATTCCAACCCATCGAATTTATCTTCTAACTTGCGCACTTCCTGTCGATAGGCCGCCATGTTGTCGTCGAGGCATGTCCAGTCTTTCATCACTTGGTTGACCACAAGTTGGGAATCTCCTCGGACTATCAGCCTGCGAATCCCTAGGGATATGGCGATCCGTAATCCATGTAGGAGCGCTTCGTATTCTACCACGTTGTGGGATGCTGGGAAATGAATCCATAGAACATAGCTGAGGCGTTCTCCAGTCGGGGAAATCAAAACAACTCCTGCTCCGCAGCCTGAGATCCTCTTTGACCCGTCGAAGTGCATTGTCCAGTATTTGATTTTTTCTACCGGGACGTCTTCTTGGCACTCGGTCCACTCGGCAACGAAGTCGGCTAGAACTTGCGATTTGATAGAGACCCAAGGCTTGAAAGTGATATCCAAAGGCATCAGCTCTAGGGCCCATTTGGCAATGCGGCCAGTTACTTTTTTGTTGCGAAGGATTTCACCGAGCGGGAACGAAGTAACCACCGTGACCGGGTGAGCTTGAAAATAGTGAGCCAACTTCCTGACGGTGATTAAGACTCCATATAACAGCTTCTGTACTTGAGGGTATCGGGTTTTGGAGTCGGCAAGGACTTCGCTGACGAAGTAGACTGGTCGCTGAACTTTTTGAATGCGGTTATCCTCTTCACGCTCAACGACTAAAACTGTACTCACCACCTTTGAAGTCGCCGATACATAAAGGAGCAATGGTTCTTGCGGTAGTGGTGAAGCTAGCGCCGGCTGAGTTGTCAAGAAGGTTCTGAAATCATTAAACGCCTTTTGTGCTTCCAGTGTCCATTGAAAATCGTCGGTCTTCTTGAGTAGCTTAAAAAAAGGCATTCCACGCTCTCCAAGTCTTGAAACAAATCTGCTAAGAGCAGCCATGCATCCGGTGAGCTTCTGGACGTCTTTCTGAAAACTCGGAGGTTTCATGTTTAATATGGCGTTGATCTTTTCTGGGTTGGCCTCGATTCCTCTACGAGACACTATGAAGCCGTGTAGTTTCCCTGACGGTACTCCGAAGATACATTTCTCAGGGTTCAACTTCTTCCTGAAGGCGCGTATGTTGGCAAATGTCTCCTCCAGATCTTGTATCAGGTTGTCTTTCTGCTTGGTTTTGATGACGACGTCGTCAACGTAGGCCTCCACATTCCGTCCGAGTTGAGTTGCAAGGCATTGCTGGATCATACGCTGATATGTAGCCCCTGCATTCTTCAGCCCAAAAGGCATGGTGATGTAGCAGTATGCTCCGAACGGGGTGATGAATGAAGTCTTCAAGCAGTCGGACTCTTTAAGGCTGATCTGATGGTAACCTGAGTAACAATCAAGAAAACTGAGTAGTTCACATCCGGCTGTTGAATCTACCACTTGATCTATCCTGGGTAAGCCGAAAGGATCTTTGGGGCAAGCTTTGTTCAAATCCGTGTAGTCGACGCACATGCGCCATTGGCCAGTCTTCTTGCGAACCAGTACCGGGTTGGCGAGCCAGTCGGGATGGTATACCTCCTAGATGAATCCTGCTGCGAGCAGCTTGGTTAATTCCTCCTTGATAGCTTCTCTTCTGTCCTGCGCAAATCGACGGAGTCGTTGCTTGATAGGTTTAGCGTCTTCTCTAACATTTAAGGAGTGCTCAATCACTTCTCTAGGAATACCAGGCATATCAGATGGCTTCCAGGCAAAGATATCTTTATTAGCTTGAAGAAAGGTGATGAGCGCGCTTTCCTATTTGCTATCTAACTCGGCGCCTATTACAGCGGTTTTGGTAGGATCAGAGGGATCTAGAGAAATCTTTTTTGTCTTGGCGTCGCCTTCTCCAGTTTTGGCCACCTTGCTGGCTGGGATCTTGCCTTCTTGTGATGTTGATGCAGCCAGTCGGACTTCCTGCTAGCCGATTGATCTCTCACGAGATTGGGCCAACTCGCAGCTGTCCTTGTCACACGTGAGGGCTTGCTTGACGTTGCTCCGTAAGGATATGACGCCACGTGGCCCTGGCATCTTCATCATCATATAGGTGTAGTGGGGAATCGCCATGAACTTGGCTAACGCCGGGCGACCGAGGATAGCGTGGTAGGCCGCTTCGAAGTCGGCTACCTCGAAGCTGATATTCTCCGTCCTGAAATTCTCCTTGGTCCCGAAGGTCACTGGGAGAGTGATTTGGCCGAGTGGAGTTGAAGATAGCCCCGGGATGACTCCGTGAAAAGGGGCATTACTTGGCTTCATCTCGGATCGTGGAATCTGCATCTCATCCAGGGTCTTGGCGAAAAGAATATTGAGTGCGCTGTCGCCGTCAATGAGGGTGCGCTTCAACTTGACGTTCCGGACGACTGGGTCTAGTACCAGAGGGTACCGCCCCGGGTGGACCACTCGGTCGGGATGATCCGAGCGGTCAAACTTGATGGGGACCTCCGACCATCGCAAATATTGGGGGACTGCAGGTTGCACCGCGTTGACTTCTCTGTCGGTGATCTTTTGTTTTCTCTTGGGCTCGTATGCAAGCGGACCGCCAAAAATGTGATTGAGCTCGCTTCTGGGATCTTGATATGCTCCTTGGCTTGGTTCCTCATCGTCTTTCTTCTTTTGACTTGAAGTTCCTTCTCCTTCAGGCGGCTTCTTGGTTTGGGCGGCGTATTTCTCAGCGAACTGTTTGTAGATGAAGCAATCCTTGGCCGCGTGTCCCTTGCCGGGGTGGTGCATGCATGGACCGTTCATGATTCTGTCGTAGGCGCTGGCTCTGGTGATTTTGATTTGAAGCTGTGGCAACTAGATCTTTAGGCTTACGCTTGCGTTCCCTGTGCTTCGTGTTGCTCTCACCAGTTCCTGCCGTGGTGTCGTGGTCCTTCTTCTTCTAGGTGCCCATCGACTGCCTTGATGCCTTGACTGCGTCGTCCGACTTGGCATACTCATTTGCCTTCTCGAACATCTGCTTGACTGTCCTTGGAGGTTTGCGGCTGAATTTCCCGATGAGTAGATCGTTGCGTAGCCCCCGTGTAAATGCGGTGATGATATTGTCGTCTGTGATGTCGGAGATCTTGTTGCGCTTCTCGGAGAAACGCCGTATGTACTCGTTGAGGGTTTCGTCCGGCTTCTGGACGATGTTGTATAGCTCGAAGTGGGTCCAGGGGCGCTCGAAAGTGCCTTAGAAATTGGCGACGAAGTGATCGATGAGTTCGTTCCAGGAGTCGATTGTGCCTCGTGGCAACCCGATGAGCCAGTTTCTGGCTGAGTCGGTCAATGCTACCGGCAAATAGTTTGGCATGACCTTGCTATCTCCTCCTGCTGCGCGAATTGCGAGTGTGTAGACGGTTAACCATGACTCTGGGTCGGTTTTCCCATCGTACTTCTCAATACCAGTCAGTTTGAAACCAGTCGACCAATTCACTCAACGCAGATCTCTGGTGAATGCTGGAACTCCATCGCAATCATCGTCGTCTTGAATTGTGATGCCCCTCTCTCTTCGTCTCTGATTGAGGGTGTCTCTCAGGTCGATTGAAGCCCTGGGTGGACTTTGATAGTCGGATGGATTTCGGTGATCTCTGGTGTGGTGTGACGGCCGGGCGGAATTGCCCGCGGGAGAGTGGACCGACTGGTCTCGGCGTGCTCCGGTGTGGTGGTCGGCGCGCGAGTTGGTTCTGCTTCTACTGTCTCTTACTCTCGATGGTGGTGCGCGACTGCCGCCTGGTGCCTTTGAAGTTGACTCGCTGGGTCACCGGCTGGACTCGGCACGTGGTACTGTTGCCGCGACCAGGGTCTTAACTTGATTTATCATTGGAGTGATGTGAGCCGGAGCTGCGCTGAGTAACGCATCAAGGAGGGTGACTGCCCCGACTGTGTTCTATTGAGGTGTGAGGAAAACATTGGTGTTGTCGACCACGGTCTGCCCGATCGCGTTTCTTGCTTTTCGTCCTGCCGCAGCCAGATCTCCGTTTCTACGTTCTTCATCTTCTTTGCATCTCGCATCCTCAGCTTCTCTGCGTTGTCACTCTTGCTCTGCTTGGGCTTGCCGTTCTTGTTCAAGTCTGGCTTTATCTTGTTGCAGTCTGGCACATTCTTGCTCCAGTAGAATCCTCTCTTGCTCGACCCCAACTCGGGCTGCTTCTTCTGCTTGTAGTCTCGCGGCTACTTCGGCGTCGGTCTCATTGTTGGCCATGAAGATACCGTTGAAAACCGGCGTGTAGTTGTCAATGGAGTCGGTGTCGTCAGCAGCTTCGGCATCGAGTGGGTTGCCGTGAACGCTTTCCTCCGAGGAGCTGGCGTAGGCGGCGAGCTCGGTGGAGGAGCAAGATCCGAGTCTGGGTAGAACGACGTTGATATCTCTGAAGCCGGATCCGCTCTTTAGATCCGTTGGTAACTCCATGGTGATCGTCGGGTAGATTTGATAATCCTGAAGTGGGCTTGTCGTAGGAGGTGAAGTCAATGTAGACGTCTTTTCCGAGTGGTTTGACGCCATGCTACGGGAAAAAATCTTGGCGCTGGTCTCAGCCATGTTCGGTAACCCGAGCGGCCGAGAGATGCGATCTCCTCCCGACTGGCTTGAGGCCGAGTCAAGAAGAGTAATCTTGCCGAAGTTATCGGTGATGAAGTCGAGACTGCCGAAGAGGGAAGACGAAGTCGTCGATGCCTGATGATGATCCCATCTTACTTGATCGGCGATGACTTGATGCACCCCTACCTGGCGCGCCAACTGTCGAAACTAGATTTCGGCAATATGAAAAGAGGGTGGCAATCAAGACGGAAAAGTAGATGGGTTATGAGACAAAGGATTTAGACGGGTTCAGGCCTTCACGAAGAAGTAATACCCTACTCCTGTTTCGGTGGCTTTGCCTCCGGGTTGTGTATTGATCTTACGAAAAACTTATGTCCCCAAGGGGTCCCCTATCCTCCTTATATACCCGGAAGATGAGAATTTAGAAGATAAGATCTAGTCCGACACGGTCTACATCCTCCCTAATTAACGTACAATCTTTCCATACCAGGGATCCGGACTATGCCTTAACAAACAAGGCAAAAACACCCGAATCCTAGTACTACTTATATTCTGTTTACATAACATACCCCTATAATCAGTCGGATATTTTATATCTGTGGGTATATGGGTATCATAATATCCACACACCTATATATGTATGTAGTGGCGTTCCACCTAAGTAGAACAAAAAATATCGCAACAATTCAGTTTTTCTTACTAAATAAAAAATAGAAATATCGCAACAATTCGGTTTTTCTTACTAAATAAAAAATAGAATCTTTATTGCTTAGAACGCACTACAATTATTTGATTTGGTTATAATTACCATTGAAAACTTATTAGATTTAAGAAGAAAAGAACTCGTTCTAACCGATTTAGTGGAGCATAGAGAGTGAAATATGAAAAAACGGAGTCTAATATCATAAATATATCGGAACATATTAAATTAAATTAAAACACATATTTTTGGGGCCGCTAGTTTTTAGGGCCCTGTGCGGCCACGCTTCGCACGTGGCCAGGGACAACCCTGGTAAATCATATTATGTTGTACTATATATACTACTAAACAATGCTGACATCTAAAAACATGAAAAAATGCTGAAAATTTTCTCTCTCTTGTAAAAAGATATGCAGAATGGATCAATCCTGTAAAACTGTTTATGGAAGCGCAGACATTTCATTATAGTAGGAATTTTCTGCTTTGCAAACATGATGAAAATGCACGTTGATTTGTCACTGTAGGAGAGAGTAAAATAGTAGTATATTCGCTAAGTTTCCCAATTTTCGATCGAACAAAAGGGATGGAGCTTACCTACCGTCTTTGTGCGCCACGAACAAAAGGGATGGAGCTTACCTACCGTCTTTGTGCGCCACTCGTCCAGATTGGTGATCGACAGATGACTCTGCATGCCAATAACATAACCAGTGTCAGATACACATTGAATCGCCATGAATGCTCGACTGAAATTTTGAAAAACGAAAGAAAAACAAACAAACTCCGAACTCACGGTTGTGGTGATCCAACGGGCGGACACGAGGACGCCGACCACGACGACGAAGAAGAAGAGGAAGATGGCGGTGGTCACCGGCGACGACGACGGGCTCCCGCCCTTGCACCACCGCCGGCCGTCCGGAAAGACAGCGGCTGCCGAAGTCATCGCCGCGCCGCCCGTCCGCCCGCCCGCTCGCCCGCACCTCCCTCTCCTTCTCTGCGTTCTCGATTGATCGTTGACGCGATCAGAGCCCCGAACGTTGTTTTCGCCGCCGCTTCCTCCGATCCGAGCGGCGAGATCAGCCGCTGGTTGGCTGATTGAATTGGCTTTTTTGCCCCTGAGACGAAACAACACGATGAGCAATGGATGCGGGATGGAGTGCGGCACCGGCACGGCAGTCGATCGCTGGAGCGTTAAAAACGCTGGCGCCAATCGCTCAGTAGGGGCGCGTCCACGTGTGTGAACGAGTTTGTGTTGGTTTTTGTTTCACGTGACTACGTGGACGTGGACATGCCGGTAACCATACTGGATTTAACTCCTGTGTCCCCTTCAACGGCACAGGAGTTTTCAGCTGGAGCCTGGAAACCAAACATGAAACGAGCGGGTTGTACGAGAAGACCGAACCTTTCACGCTGCAGATCCTCTGCTGCCGCCGTCCGTCCACCGGCGACTCCAGGCCGGCCGGCAACACCACTCGAGCGATCGGAGCTCGACCTCACCGGGTGATCTCCCCAGGCCGGCGATGCCCTGCTTCACGAGAATCCGATCGCTCGAGTGGACACAAGAGTGACGAGATGCCCTCCTCAGGCGCGCATGCAAAAATCCACCCGGCCGCGACGTGATGGTCACCAAGAGTGACGAGATCGCGCGCTGCGACTGAAAGAAACTAGTAGCGGGGAGTTTGTTGTTGGAGCTCGGAAGTGGGAGATGCACCTGATCTGGAGGCCACCCGGAGTCTTCGGGCGCATGGAGAGGCAGGGGAGCCCATGTACCACGATACGAGGAGTTTTGACTCTGCCTTAGTAGTACTAGTAGTATAGTATTGTAAAATTTGACGAGGAATATTCGGATCGATCCAACGAGCACGTGAGCCCCGGCCTATGCTAAACAGAGGCTTTGATGACTTGGTGTCCATGCTCAAACCAAATTAATACTAACAAGATGAATGGACAATTCAAATCATTTTTTTAAATAATGCACAAATCAAATTATGAGCAACTCCCTCCGTCCAAAAATATGGTTATTTTTAAACGAATAGAAAACATTATAAATCTATGAAATCCTAGTATTCAAGATTCGTAGTTGTATATTCTGTTTATTTAAAGGTTGTTATATTTTAAGATAAAAGGTTATTATATTGATCATTGTGCAGCCGAGATGGTCGAAGACGTCATCCCGGGTGTAGAAGGGCCGCGACGCGTCGCCTTGAAATGGGCCGTGTTGGCGATCTCGCCCGCGACTAGCTTCCCGGACGAAACACGAGTGTTCACCTCGACCACTCCGGCCCAATAGTCCTAAGCCCAGTTTCTGAAACGGAATCCGAAACCACCACACTTTACAAACGGCCCATTTAGAGCACACCTTTTCTCTTTTGGTAGAACACACAAGGTATGCAGCGAAAACCCACCGCAACTCCGCATTCCGCAAGCCAAGATCAAACGTTGCAGTATCAAACATTTTGAAAACCAAAAAAAATCGTCTTCCTCCTGCTCCCCTCGCTTCCTTCTCCGCCGCGCCATTCGCCATGAGGACCCGCTTCCTCGCCACCGACTACTTCGCGCCATCCTCCTCCTCCTCCGCCGCCGCCGGCAAAGCGCTAGCCCTAGAGTTCTTCAGCTTCCCCTCTCTCCCCGTCCCCGCCCTTCCTCCCGATCCCCACTTCCTCCCGTTCGCCTCCGCCGACGAACTCCCAGCCGCCACCGTCGCCGACGATGGTCTCGACCCTCTCCCCATCGCCTCCGCGCTCTCCGATTTCCTCGCCGCGGTTATCCCGCAGGCCCTGCCTGTGCCGACTGTGCCCGCTGACGACGAGGTGAGCGAGCCGTCTGCGAATTCGGGTTTCGCGTTCTCGAGTTGTGCGGGGTTTTGTTGGGGGTGGTTCGGGTTTGCCGTTGCTCTGTGCTGTTTTTGGTTGATGTGCAGATATCTGTGAGTTGCAACGGCTCATCTGCTTCACGCAGGTATTGGACGACTTCCTGTACGACAGGGGCGGATACGGCGAGGATTTTAGCTCATGGGAGTCTAGTGCATTCAGAATCCCTAAGGCAAGTGATGTTTTTATGTTTGGATTCTGTAGGCTTACTTTCCTACGGAGAATTTGCGAACACTTGTTTGTTTCTCTATAGGGATATGGCGTGATCAACCGCGAGAAGGATGAAAAGGGAGAGGGCTCTAGATCAGACGGTCTGGAGATCTCCACAGTTATGAAGGTGACATAATAGTTTGTTTGCTAGCCTTGTACATGCTTTTACTGTTCTTAGGGAATTTATATTCGATTTATGCTTTATGTGGTGCTAGAGGTGGGAGCCATGGAAGGAGCTTAGATTTGAGGTTGTAGAGGTGGATCTCCTAACGGTAAGCAGCGTTCAGTGATATTGGTTAATATTATTATGTTGTTTCCATTTCCAATTCAAACTCGATTGTTCTGGTGTCTAAGGCTTTGCAAGAAGACATTGCATCCTTTGGTGAAGAGGAGTCTGGTGGTGGTGTCACGTTGTTGCTTCGTGCTCCAGATATGAAAATCCATTTGGTAACTACATCATCTCATCACATTATCAAATAATTCGCTCTTCTATACTCCCAGAAGTTCAATAATGCGCATGGAGCTGCAGTTTAGCTATGGGAGACAAGGAACATGTTGTACTTAGAGTTAAATGGTTATGATACTCCCATTCTTATACAATGTTGTATTTCGATTGTAATGCGTGCATCACCCATAATATATACTAGTACACAAGAACATGATAAGCGGTTATCTCCTACCTTTTGTGTTAATTGTGGTTTCACTAGTAATATTTGCATCCTCGTTGTCATATTTCTGTATTATGTAACTATCATATCGTACCATCAAAGTTGCAAAAAACATAAATCAGTTGAAGTTGCTTATGCCTGCTGGTGAACATATTGATTTGATTCCCTTGTGTTTTGTTAACTCAAACATATTCTTTGATACATCATGCTCACGTTCTCGTCTCTGTTTCTCACAGGATTTCATTGATATTGACACCGACATAAAAATAAGATATCAATCTGATCTTGCAGAGTCAGTGTATCAAGTAGAAAAGGTCCCTGTAAAAGATAATGATGGCAATGGCCATTCTTCTCTAAGAGATTGCTGCTGCTTGGAGATTGCAGCACTAGATCATGGTGTAGCAATACCTCGATTGGAAGTAAGTAGGAATTCTTGGGAGCTCGATGATTGTCTGACAGAGACTGACAGATGCAGTGTTTTTGATAATGTTGTTAGACACTTGGATGAAGCACAGATTCGGCATTCAGTGTTTAAATCAACCGAGTTCTTCAGATCAACCGACATGGACATTCTGACCTTTGTTTGTGAAGATGCACCATGCCATGACATTCAAGTAGATAAACCAGCAGAAGTCAAAGCTGCAGTAGAAATGGATGTTGTGAGGATCAATGATAATATTATGCTTGAGAAAAATTCAGCACTATACCCTCTCAAGCCTGATGGCACCTGTTCAGACTTGCCTTGCTCCATTCTTTTAGAGGAGGTACAGATCATTGATTTTCCTTCAGATGATGTATCCAAAATGCTTGTTCAGTCGGAGACAACTAAGATGAATATATCTGATGAAATATTCAAAGATGATTTTGATCCAGCAAGACGTTTGTATGAATCAATGGTTAGCTCCGAGTTAGCACTGGTTGATGATACATTTAGATCACTGCCTACACCTATTTTACATGATGATATAGCAGTTAGGTCTATGGTCCCTCCCATTAAAGAAATACTATGCTCCCTAAAACCACACCCTCTATCAGCATCTGATGGAATTTATTTGGATTGGCATCTCTTATTGGAAGGACCATGCAACCGGGAGATTTGTTGTTCTTATGCAAGCATGGTTGAGGAGGCAAAAACTTGCCATTTAAGTTCTGAGCTGCAAAGGAGTTGTCAGAGTACATCAGTATTTGGTAGTGATTTTCTGGAGGATTTTCAGAGAAGTCCAAAGCTTCAAGATGAGGATAAACATAGAGATATTTATGTTCCTGCCCCTCTGTCTCATGATCCACAAAAATTGGAAGCAACTCAAAAATGCATCCAAGAAGGTGGTACTAGAAGCCATAGTTCCATGAAAAAACTGAGTCCAGAAAAGTCATCTTCCTTCCCAGAGTCAAGCTCACATTCTTGTGACCTAACTTTTTACTTGAATGTCAGAAGTGCCACTAAGAGCGGAACCAATAATGAGAATACTTCTACTTTAGACATCCCGCATTCAAAAGAGCAAACATTCTCTCTTTCAACCAGGGCTAAAGTTGATAAACTCATAGAAATTCATCCTGTCAGCCCCTCAAATCTTATTCGAGGCCTTATAGAACAAATCCATGCAAGCTATACATCTGCTCTGCAAGAAAGCGCATATTGGAGGCATTCTTTCTCAGATGGGCAAGGTTTAGGAATTTCAAAGCAGAAGCTTCTTGAACTGATAACGGGAGAAGGTTCAGAAGGTTCGTACAATCACAGCGAACACAAAGATAAGATGGAACTCATTGTACTGTATGCATTAAAGCAGGTTGCATATTACTTATGTTTCTTTGGTCTACATGCCGCCCATTTGTACATTAGCAACCTGACTGGAAGCTTGGAAAACACTCCTGAGAGGTTAAAACATATTCTACGGTCCATTTCTGAAGCACAGAGGAAATCTGAGAAGCAACTGTTTGAATCTCATCCATCATTGTCATGCATTGAGACTATCCTGAGATCTAATAAACAAATCGACCAAAAGATCCTTATAGTTGCTGATAGAGCTTTCTGGCTGCCACTGGGTCAAAAGCTAGCATCCATGAAGATGCCATTTGTTGAGTTTGGACAAAACCCTGCAACAACTTCCGTGGATCTGGTGAAGAAGACAAACTCTACAGCTTGGGTGCTGGAAGAATTACTGAAATCAGATTGCATTCTGCTAGATAACAAGTAAGTCCATAGGATAAATAAACCAAGCCAACTTTCTTTCCAATTCCTTGCTTTTCATTTTCTTATTACAAATCATAGGCTGGTTCTTGGGGGTTAGCTAGTTATTTCCTGTCCTTTTTCTACTGTACAAGAATTAGTGCAGGATTTGTTGAATTCATTCTGGTGAGTGAAATGGATGCGTTACATAACATTCCCTCCATGTTTACCACAACTTTCATTTCTTAGTGCATGGAGTCATGGGCATATTACAAGACGATCATGTTTTTGGAAGTAGCTTGCCCTTTAAGAAAGATCAAGTGCCTGCTGAGTCATCTTGCACTGGTTGTTCATATTGTTGATCAACTGTGGTTAGAGTTTAGACATATTTTTGGGATCTTTTTTATGGTAACTTAAATCTACCAGAAGTTCATTGGCTCTTTTTGTCAAATAATTTGTTTTCTATGCACAGTTTAGTTTTTGCTTGTCTGGTATTGAATATTATGCCATACCCATTCTTGTCATCATTTTGAAGGAACATTCCAGCTTCATTCCCTTTCGACGAGTTTGGCATCATACTGGAATATGGAGGCCCGAATAAATCATCTACCTTGTTATCTCTCGCTCCTAAATTAGACGGTTTGCCACCTCTGCATTTCCTCTATGTCAAAGTTGATAGCGAGGACTTTCCAGTTGCTCTAGTCGAGGACAACCATAAAGACCAGGATTTGAAATCTAAATTGGTGATTATCAGTCACTCCATACTCCCATTTATTCTGTTGTCGTATGCCAATCATGTTGTTTATTATTAAGCCAGCCTTTGTATGTGTGTTGGGGAGGGGGGCACTACATATGAAATTTTTTTATATCTTGTACACACAGCTCACTGCAATATGAAACACTTAGTATCAGCCCTGTAATCATAGCTTTTATTAGTCTCAGCTCTGTAATCATAACTTTTATCCATTGTAGTTGAGTACTTCCATTGAGCATGAGTTACCTATATGATCTTGTTAGTGGTAAAACCATACAAATGAGTTTTTTCCCCATATATTTGTTTTGAGGGCCTACACTGTAGGCTCCACCAATGTGTAATGGAGTAAAGGGGCAGCAGGTGGTTGTAGCAAATGAACAACATGGAACATCCTAAGAATGCTTCACTATTTGCAGGATAAAGTTTTACTTGCACTTCAGAAGGATTTGCAGGAGAGGATGAATAAAATGCGTATCGTTGATTCGTTAAACTTCATACCAGCAACAAATCAACTGCAAGGTCTTCAAGAAAAACGGAGCAAACATTTTGCTGCTGATGCTACAAAAGAACTGCTTCCAGATGATCAACCACACAGAGTGCAAAATCTGAACAAGAAGAATACTTTCGATTCACATAACGTTGTGCTTGCTGATGAACAGTTACATACACAGCAAACACTGAGTAATAAACCTGTTGTCAATTCACAAAATTGTGTATCCACAGTTGAGAAGAGTAGCTCTACTTCTTGTGTATCTGCCAATGTGCTGAAAGACCCTCAAGAGAATCAGTCTGCTACTGACTTACCTTCCTGTGCGAAAAATGACTGCATCATGCCAGGAAGACTGTCCGTCCCAGATGTAGTGATAGTTGTAAATACTGGAAATCATGGAAAGACGATGCTTGTTTCCCGAAGATCATCTTATCAGCAGATACTAGCTCTGGAGAAAGGAGGAATGCAGGTTGTGGAGCGAGATATTGATCTGCCTGTGGACCTAATACTCAGTGCTGCTGTCTGCCTAGTATGGTATGAGACCGAGCTCTTCGAGGCCAATGAACTAACAACATCAGCAGAGACATCTGGTATAAAAAAAAATGTAGAGAATATTGCGACCAACATTCTGATGTCAATTAGTTTCTCTTTTACTGGCTGCATCATGGTAATTAATTTTGTATCCCTCTAGAAGTATTTACTTTTTCGTATACAGTTAGCATCACAGCCCATTGTCATGTTATCGATGCAAATGCACCTGTCTGTTCTGGTTTGGTGTGAATGTGATAATTCTTTATCTATCATAAGAGAACAGTTTCCTTGTACTTTTGCAGGTCTTTGAGGGAGAAGCTGACTTTCTTTCTGCTGTAATGGACTCATCTGATTCACTGTATACTGCAGCTGCTAGTTTGGACATGAACTTGCAGCTGTTCTTCTCACACACAGCCAGGTCAACAGATGAAATAATTCTCAGTTGCATTACGAATGTGACTAGCTGTTATAAAGCTCCTCCAGATATACCTGAATCAGAAAGCCTGGCTGAATCATTTCTCACATGTTTCCCTTCCATCAATCCCATGTCTGCATATATATTACTTTCTTCTGGAGGCAGCCTTGTGGAGTTCCTCAGGTGGCCACATGAGCGCCGTATTCAAGCAGTTGGAAAGTATCTTTTGTCTCCAAAGATCATTTCCCTATTTAATGTTTTGTGCAAATTTGGTGAGTTAGGTGAATCAAGGTCTGTAATGACCGAATGCTCTTCAGTCGATTCAGATATCAGTAGTGCATTCCTGCAGTCTCCGAGGAAAAGGAAAAAGCGTACATTGCAGGCTTGTGCAGTACCAACTAATAAGCTCCTCTTTTCTGATTCTCTAAACCAAATGCCTGGTGACTATGCAGAACATTCGGAGGTATTCTCACCTTCTAAGTTGAGGAAGTTCTCTGACATGGATAATACAATTCCTGAGCTCCCAGATGTCTTTGCATTCGACCAAAGTTTGAATATGGTAAGTGAGGGATTCTCTTATCAACAAAAGAAGCATGATGTGGATGCAATACCTGGCAATCAAGTCATTAATGATGATTTCAGCAATGGATTGACACCAAATATTCAAGCATATAACAGAAGGACTGGCAATATGGTGGACACATTCGACTTACCCTGGCAACCTGAATTTGATGGTAAGCATCCAAGCAAAAGCACTTTTCCCACAAGCAGACCATCTTTCAGCAAAACTCACTGCAATCCAGTATTTTCAACTGCATTTGAGATCAACGATGATCCTGGTGAGTGGAACATTTCAGGAGGTACAAAACAAACATGGAAGGGGCTTGCACATGGAGGTACTGTAGACGACTCTTACAGATATGATATGGACAGCAGATATCATGAACCAAGATATGAAATTATGCAACATCCAGCAAGTTCGCTTGCTTTTCAGAAACTAGATTTTGGTAGCCATGCAACTTCACAGGGGTCATGCTGGGAAATTGATTATCTAAGGCAAATGAGTGCAAAGAGAAAAGCACGTCAGGAGAGATCAAGATGTAGTAATTCACCAGGTATGTCGATCCCAAGAATGCGAGGTAGCAACTCAAATATCCTAAGTCCTCCACCTATAGAATCCTTCAGATACCGAGATAGAGACACTCCTTCGAGGGACCAGAGCCCTTCAATTGGGACTCTGCATTATGGGAAAGGCAAGGAAGGAGCTAAAACACAGAATCGCAGAGCAAGGAAAGATTTCAATGTACAACCAACTACAAGTCACAAAAAGAGGATAGAACCGTCCATTGATCCAACATGGACTCCTATTGACAAGAGAGCAAGACAGGTACGTGCTGAAACATTTTCTGATATTGTGAATTTTCTAGTGTTTGAGATGCAATGAAGATAAAATCTGGATAATTTTGTGCAGAAACTTTCATTTGTAACATATGGAAAGGAAAAACAGAGCAAGCTGGTCTGGCGAAACCAGAACAGCCCTGGTGTTGGATGTGGCTTCCGGAAAAGATTTCGAGAGGAAGGTACGTAGGTTATCATGTCAGGTCAGATAAGCTCCATGTGCCCTGTATCCTCAAATAGAGTTCGAGAGGAAAGTACGTAGATTTTCATGTCAGGTCAGA
This sequence comes from Oryza punctata, assembly GCA_000573905.2. Lineage (NCBI taxonomy): Eukaryota > Viridiplantae > Streptophyta > Magnoliopsida > Poales > Poaceae > Oryza > Oryza punctata. Next base: position 30,672,552 of record CM002489.2, on the reverse strand, counting down.
TAAGCTCCCTGTGCCCTGTATCCTCAAATTTAAGTTGCTAGTGTTTTAATTTGTAAAGATATTCCATGAAGATATGTCTAAACTATTGACTTGCGTAAAGAAGTGTTTTACACATAAAAGCTCGCTCATGCATTCAAAAGGACTGGAGGTATAGGTTAAATGGCATTGGCATATTGATTTACACATGTTGAAACATCTGGAACGAGCGGAATAGGCTAACTTTTCGAGACCAGTGCCTTTAGTCACAAGACATTGCCTGGAGGATATTGAGCAAATGGAGAGATCTTTTCTAGCGTAGTTTGCATGAGTTTTTCGTTTTTGTGTTGCTTCCTTCTTCCCTGCTGCTTGTAAACTTCTATATTTTATCCTCTTTATTACTCTTTGGTGCAATAGGCATAGCTTGTGTCCTTTGGTTCAAACAAAAAAAAAGGCTTACGTAAAAACGTTCTTTCTGGGGTGCAGTGCACTCCGTTTACCTGTCAAATGTCAATCCACATTTTACACGGATGTGCATACTTATTCCATGTACTGTAGTCTGCATGTCGATGATTTTGTGCGGGTCTAGACTTCTCTTTACTGGACAGGAGGCATGTGGTGCGTCATTTGTATTACGGGGCAAGGCCATTTTACGCCAGAAAAGGAGGGCTTCCCAGTGTACCTTGAGATTTGAAAAGAATGGCTTCAAAGCCTAGAGGCCCAATAGGGAACTTCAGTTGTTATGGAAGAACGGGCAACTTTGAATTCCTCAAATATACGAGTAACGATTTCATACATGGGAGGCTCAGAATTGGTGTCCGATCCGATACATTCACTAAGATGGACTCCGACGCCTTATCTAAGACGGACTCGATCAATCACCAGCGCCTTTATTAATCACCAGCGCGCCCCTGCGATCAATTCCCGAGTTCGATCGTGCCGCGCTGTCGTTCTTCCTGCGTAAAACCATCTCGCTCGCCATCGTCGAGGCAATGAAGCCCGGAGGCCAAAACCCCCGCGGCAACGCGGCACCGTTCGGTCGGTACAGTAACAACTGTGGCGCGGGCTTCCGCCGAGGGAGTACCGGACCCAACGCCCCTCGAAACCACCACCACCCGGCAGCGGCCGCGCCGCCGCACGTCGTCATGACGCCGCAGCAGAGGGACGAGGTGCTGGTGCGAGCCGGCCGCCTCGCCGCGGAGTACCTCGTGAACATCGGCGAGCTGCCCCCGGACGCGCTGCTGCGCGGACGCCAGCCGCCCCCTCCGCCGTACGCGCCGTTTCAGGGCTACCAACAACGCCAGTGGCCGCCGTGGCACGAAGACCCGCCCGCCGCGCAGCATGGGTTCCCGGCGTCGCGCCCGTCCCAGACCCAGCACGGCTGGTCCGCGGCACGCCCGATCCACAAGATCACGAAGCGGCCAGTAGTACGCGGCGGCGGCGCCTGGACGTTCCAAGGACGCGGGCGGTTTCCCTATCCTCCTCCCGGCGCGAGTGGCGCCGCTGCTCCGGAGACGGTAGGGGAGCTCGGCCATGGCCAGGGAGTGGCGCCTGGTGCTGGTGTTGGTGTTGGCGGGGTGGGGGGAGTGCGCGGCGATGGGTTTGACGCGCCAGCACCAGCGGGGCCGAGTAGCGGCCGGCAGCCGTCGGCGGCGAAGCCAGGTTGCGCGGCACACGGTCAGCAGGACAAGGGCCAGCCGGGAGGGCATTCAATCTCTGGTGGCCCAGTAGGTTTATAGGCTTCTTTTAGACACAGCACAGCAGGCACTCTTGGAATCTTTTGTGGAATAAGTTTACTTTAGATCCTTCAATTTATCACTGAATTTGAAATTCATCCCTCAACCGCAATACAGGTACAAAGCATCCTTTAACTCTCAAGCAGTGTAAGTAAGACTCTAAGATGATTTGGATAGCGGTTTTCGGCTGATGTGGTTTCTACGTGGTATTGACGTGGTAATTAAACAGTAGAACCCACGTGTAAGTGAGTGTACAATTAAAAATAAAAAATTTAAGTGGGACCCACATCATCACCCCCTCCCTTTCCCCTGTATCTCTCCGCCTTCTTCCACCCGCCGTCGGTGCTCCGCGGCGGACTCTAATGACGACAACAGCTACTGCTGCTACCACTTGCAGGGGGGCGCGTGGGTCGACGACCACCCTCGCCACGCGCGTGCCACTCTCGCCGACCTCAGCTGCATGTCGTCCTGCTGCGACGACGGAGACCCGATGGATGGGGAGGCCGCCATTTCACTAATTGTCCTCATACAATAATTTCTAAAATCTAAGCCAGTTCACTGCTAGACAGCAAAACACCATTTTACTACCAAACTTGTCCTGATTGGAAAACTATCAGAGAGTACGAAAAAAGTCACCTGCTGTAATTCTAATTATAAATGCTAGAAATCATAGGCCAACTTAAAAAAGGCAAATAATATAAGGTATAAATCGTGTCTAGTTAGCTTTTATGTGCCATGAGACACAAAGTCACAGATTATGTATCTTGTATAATCAGTATTTCAGAGTTCATCCAGTTCCCGCATGAAAAATACAATATGCAAGACAGGAGACTCAACATAGGTTCAGAATTCATCAATCCGAAGTTCAAAGTTAGCAATTTACTAATTTATCATCGCGTACTTACTGCAAGACGTTATAAGACTGAATTCAAGTGGACAAGCTAGTACAACATAGAAAGAATGATGCAACACTTACTCGCATGTAGAGTAGCGTGCTTATATCTGTGAAAATTTAGCTTCACATTCCTGCAAACAAGAATGCGCTGCTACATCTCCCTCCCACCGCCCCTCGCCGTCCGCGCCGTTGGGTTTGGCCTCGTCGCCGACGACGGCGACTCATCGGTGTTCCGGGTGTTCTGCGTTGCGCAAGACAGCAACGGCGGCGTCTCCAAGACACGCGCAATGGTCCTTTCATCCGGCCAGCTTTCCTGGGCCGATGTCGTCGTTCACCCCCACCGCCCCAACCTCTCCGGCTCCCGGGCGATGCAGGCGAAAGGGGAAGACGATGGCAGTGGGCCGCTCTACCTGCTCACCACGCACGGCTTCTGCGTCGAGGTCTGGGCCGGCGCGGAGGGAGGACGGCGCCGGCGAGCTAACATGGATCCGGGTGGAGCTCGTCCATCTCCTTCCTCCTAGCGTCGCGGCGCCGACGGCGGACGACGACGAGCTCCACCACGGCAACCCTCCTCGCGTCGCCCATGGCGCGGCCGCTGCCCTCGCCGACTCCGGCGGTTGGGGGCCCTCCTTCGGCCTCTGCTCTAGACCGCCGGCGGCCGTCGTCCTCCTCGCCAGCGCTACTGAGATGGGAATAGGGGAGGAAGAGAGAGGGGGCGTGAAGAGGTCTGACATGTGAGATCATGCTGAATCAGTGTAGTTGACTCGGCTCAGATTACCGTATCGGACAAAACCACCCATTATATTGCTATAAGACTTATATTGTACCGATCTTAATACTTGAGAAACCAGTTGTATCTGGTATTTGGGATGAAGGATGAAAATTGAACTCGCTAGCAAGGTAAGGGACCTTAAATAAACTTATTCCATCTTTTGTCGAGCATGCATGGCTTCTCTTGGGCTGGGCTGCAGTAGCAAATTATTCAAGCAAATTCTAGTTAGGACTTTAGGAGACAAAGGGTCTGTTTGGTAGAGCTCCAACTCCTAAATTTAGGACGTCTAACTCTTAAATTTAACTCCAGGAGTTGAGTCTGGAGTGGAGTTGTGGAGCTGCCTAAATCCAGCTCATTTTGTGAGAGAGCTCCACCCAGCTCTACTCCCACTTTAGGTGGAGCTGAAACTGTTTGGTTGAGCTCTAACTCCAGGAGAGGTGGAGCTGAAGCTAAACCTGTGCTAAATAGACCCAGAGGCTAGAGAGTGGAGAGGCTGGTGATATGAGCACGTATGATTATTCCTAAATGTATATTTCTACTTGTAGTTTGTCTTTGAGGAGAGGAGAAAGAAAAAAATTGAAAAAAAAGTAAAATTAATAAATCATTAGCATATGATTAATTAAATATTAATTATTTTAAACTTAAAAATATTAATATGATCCTTTAAAGTAATTTTTTATAGATATTATCTTGTAAAACACATCGTTCAGTAATTCGAAGTTTATTGCTGTTGCCGAAAATTAGGGAATCATTGCCACTATCTGCAAAAAACTGTTGTTAGCTACTGATTCCGGTCACGGAAGCATGAAAGCATGTTGTTTTGAACATGTCTTAAGACTTAGAGTTAACCATTATAAACCTTAAGCGTCATTATTATCCTTTTAAATATGGCATACACAAAAAATCATGTCGACATTTGTATAAAAAATATTTTTCGTACTATCTTATGTTTGCACGGTTTCGCAAATACTTTTAAATATAAATATAAAATTTGACGTGATATTTTACAATATAAGTCGGTAGCCAAAAGTATATTTTGAAAACTTTGTCAAACACCCAAGCCTGTTTCTTTGGTTGTTTTGATGGTAACAATACTGCATGAAACGAGGGGGGGAAATAGAAAGGAATGAAACGAGGAGGAAAAATAAAAAAGGGGGGCATTCCGAGAATCGAACTCGGGACCTCTCGCACCCAAAGCGAGAATCATACCACTAGACCAAATGCCCTTTGTTGTAAAATAAGTATACAAAATTAATTATAACAATATCCATACCCCGGACATTCCATGCTTCAACACCGACCAACCTCCGCCCATTGGTGGCAAATTTTCCACGTCTCACTCGCCGTCGCTTTTCATGCCGGGCCCCGCCGGCTGCCGGTTCCTTTCTTCCCAAATCCCACGGAGACGAAGACACGAAGGTCACGGATCAGACCAGATTCTTCCGTTTCCCTTCGTTGCCTTCACTCTACGAAGGCATATGATATTTTTACATAGCTCTGATCTCCATTTTCAAATATATAATCATCATTTTTTCATACAGAGCAATCTTACAAATCACTATAGTTATACAGCCGTGGCGTCAACTAAGGCCTTGTTTAGTTTCCTAAATTTTTTTTCCAAAAACATCGTAACGAATCTTTGGACATGTATGGGGAGCATTAAATATAGATTAAAAAACTAATTGTACAGTTTGCATGAAAATCGTGAGACAAATCTTTTGAGTCTAATTAGTTCATGATTAGTCATAAGTGCTACAGTAACCTACGTACTAATGGCGGATTAATTAGTCTTAATAAATTCATCTCGTGGTTTCCAGACGAGCGGTGAAATTAGTTTTTTTATTCGTGCTCGAAAACCCCTTCCGATATCCAATCAAACGTCCGAGGTGTTACTCAAAAATTTTCTTTTTGTGAACTGGACAAGCCCTAATTGGTGTACACGGGCACCTTCTGGCCTCGTCGGAAACCCACGAAAACAACACGGGGAATTTTTAAAGAAGACCAAAATTTCCCCCATTTTATAGGAGGCGTTATAGGGTGGGGGACAACCACTCTCCGGCATTCTCTTCACTCACCCAAGACACGCCGCCGGTAGCAGGGCAGGCACGGCAACGCGGCGGAGCGAAGAGGGGAAGGAGGAAGGGCCGGACGAGGGGCGCGATGGGGTTCGGCGTGAGGGCGGCGCCGTTCACGTACGTGGCGCACGCGCTGGCCGTGGCGGCCGCTGCCATGGTGCTGGTCTGGTGCATCCACTTCCGCGGCGGCCTCGCCTTCGAGGCCACCAACAAGAACCTCATCTTCAACGTGAGTACTGCTCGTCTTGCCCCTCTCTCTAGTTATCTTTCTCGTGATATCGTCCCGAGATATTGGATTGGATGGACAATTTTGGGTGCCGCTGTTTATTCTTTTGTATTATTCCCCAAAAGAAAATTTTGGAGTCATATCCAGTAGGGGTAGGTAGCTTCATTAGGAAGGAAGGAAGCGCAAAAATACTTTGGCCGTAGTATCCGTTTGGCGATTGACCAAGAAAAGCAGGATGTTGATGGCATCTGCTTTACCTTTTGCTGTTAACTTTGCCATGGTGATTACAACAGTGCTTAAATTTTAGTCCTGTGGAGTGGAGGTTGGTTATCTGTTATGAATGAACCCATGAATTGCTGTGAAGATTGTACTTTTTTCCCCTACTATACATCTGCAGTTAAGCAATTTTTTAGCTAACATGTTCGGATTTGTGACTACTTAATGAGAATTGGGTTGAATTTAAGTTTGCAGGCCTTGCTGCATGTGTTAAGTTAGCCAAAGTGTTGAGCGTTCGGTTTGAACATCTAATCATGGATCGTTTGATTGCTTGATAGGTTATTAAACTATGGACCATTTGGTGTATTCTTATTTGGTTTTTTGTTGGGTATTGAATTATGGATGCTCTTATGCTCATCAGCAACGTTGGTCAACAAATTGGCATGTTGGCCATCTGATGGGGGAAAATGGAGGGCTAAATAATGATTGCATGATGTTGAATGCATATCAGAAGAAGCGGGTCATGATGTCATGTTAAAAAGCAATTGGCCCAGAGAAAGATGTTAAAAATCAATCGTATTTTGAATTTCAACTTGCTACACATTTCTGTACACGGGCCACCTAATTTTGGGTGTCCAATTTAAAAGTCGGTAAACTTGGACTTAACGGCAACTAGACCTTTTAAAATTTAAACGGTATATTTGCTTCTTCTCTGTTGTGCAGTTTCTAATCATTTGCATAATCATTAGCATTTAAAATCGGTTGCCTATTGAATATCTCTAATGTTGAGACGTTGCAGGTTCACCCTGTTCTTATGCTTATTGGCTATATAATCCTAGGCAGTGAAGGTAAGTTGTTTTGTTGTTGTTATTATTATTATTTCTATGGTTCTTTTTTTATGGACAAGTTTTAGTAATATTCCTTCTCCATTTTGGCAGCTATAATGGTATACAAGGTACTTCCTACATGGAAGCATGATACAACTAAGCTGATCCATCTAATTCTCCATGCAATTGCACTTGTACTTGGTGCGATTGGGATATACTGTGCTTTCAAATTTCACAATGAAAGTGGGATTGCCAACCTCTACAGTCTGCATTCTTGGCTTGGGATCGGAACAATTTGTTTTTACAGTATTCAGGTAAGCCCTCACATATGGTAGCAATTCTATTCCATATAAGCCGTTGACTTAGTCCAATTATTATGATTTGTCTGAAACCGTGGACTTACAACAGTACGTCAGTACCAACTGGTAAAATAGCTGGTAAAGCATGCACATAGAAGAGTTTTTTTTTTACAATTTAGTCAATTATAATGTTGCATGCAGTTTCTGAATAGGGTTAGTTAAATGATTACTCCGTATCCTCTTGTGCTGTTCACAACTAAAAAGTAAAAAACTCATGAATCTGAAATTCTGGATATGTTACCAGACACCAGTAACTGTTAGTACCAATAATTTCCTGGCCACCGAAAGACATGAAAAAATGGATTGCTTTTCAGAGCTGAAAGATCCACAACACATTCATTGAACTAGGAAGTTTTATTGTAGTAGTTGAAATCTGCCCAATGAGTCGTTTCAAAAAAAAATCCACCCAATGAGAGTTTTTTTATATATAATTTTACTTGATTGTTGACAACTTCTTGTTAAATGCACCTATCTATTGCAGTGGATATTCGGGTTTGTTGCTTTCTTCTTCCCCCGTGCTTCACCAAGCGTGAGGAAGGGTGTTCTTCCTTGGCATATACTGTTTGGGCTCTTCGTCTACATTTTAGCCCTGGCCACCGCAGAACTCGGATTTCTTGAGAAGCTCACTTTCCTCCAAAGCTCAGGGCTCGACAAATATGGCGCGGAGGCATTTTTGGTGAACTTCACGGCTTTGGTTGTTGTGCTATTTGGTGCTTCCGTCGTGGTTGCTGCTGTTTCTCCTGCTCGCGTTGAAGAACCGCATGAGTATGCTCCAATCCCTGAAAGTTAGAACATGTGTAGTTTTGCAACTTCACAGCATATACAAATACAACCGACGAAGTTTGTTGTTGCCACATTGAGACGTGGTGTTCGTATAACTCCCCTTGAAAGAAAGAAAGAAAGAAAGAACATACTGGACATACAAAGAAAGGAAATATGCATATTTGTGGTGTGTGTATTTGTTATGTGATTAATCTATATTGATATAGAAGGCGTCGAACGTGTCACTACCGTCCATGCCATGTTTGTGTAAAAGAACTTTTCTAGCCGTTCGAGCTGATTTCTCTTTCGTTTCAATCCATGAGGGGTGGCATTCCTCCAATTGGCCAGCAATCCTTGTGTTAATGCGAGTAAGAAAGCGTGTGTTTGGTTGGAGAGACAGGACTGGTCGGGTTGGGACAAACCTATTTCTCAACATGTTTGATTTACGGATAAGTGAAAAGTCTACGTTAGTAGCTATCTTGATTTTGTGCAAATTTGTTGGTGGTTTGAATTGTATTTTGTCTCATGATCCTTCGCTCGCATCGGTAGGTGGTGGCGCCACCAAACAGTCGTTGGCATCGCTGATGGCGAGTTGGTGATTTTGGATGTCTCATCGGAGTTGTAGTCTTGTAGATGATGAGAATGGGATCACCGCCACTTGGCAACAGATGATTTCGACATGGGTAACACGCTCTTTGTTTTAGCAGAACCAGAATTCATTTTTTTTTCTAGAAAATAGGAGTAAAAGCTATTAGCTGGCAAAATCTCCAACCTCCATTTTTTATCCGATTATAGTGACGATCCAATAAAACGTGCTTAATGTAACATGCATATAGAATAATCAAAAGCTGCTGCGACAGCTGCTAGTGCCTAGCCAGATAGCTGCTTCCAAGTCACAATTGTTAAGGCACGAAATTGCGTACATCTTTATGAAAGGGAAAAATGATGAGATAGGGAGTCCTATATAGTTTTATAAGTGCGTAAAGCTTAAATACACATCACTTCACTAGTCTGTATTTGCAGTTTTTCTTGCAAAAAAGTTTGTATTTAAAGTCTGAAAAAATACAAGGACGGGAAAAGTTTTGCCAACAAAAAGATACAGTTTAGGGGAAGCTGAATACAAGGCTAGTTCCATACAGTAATACACAACAGAAAATTTTTAAAAAAAACGCATGATAGTACAAACCTAATAGCGCGCGATTTTTATCAACAACCACTGTTTTTGAGCAATGGGATTACTATATTTAATTTGTTTCATCCAAATATTTGCAAATGGCCTCGCTGGATTAGTGGCCGTGTTTCCTTTTTCTTTTTGAGAACGGGTGGAGATGCTTGGAGGGCGCAAATACTCACCATAAACGGATAAAAGTTTCAACGGACAGCGCGTATAGAAGGCCTGATCGATCATCAGACGGCTGAAACAAGTAGCCGCGAGGTAAATTAGCTAATTAGCTTGCGGATTGACGCAGAACAGCGCACATTCGGAAAACTCGCGGCTCCCCTGCCTTCCACGTCCGAGAGCCAACGCGTAGTCAAGGAATACACGGACGCACCCGCGGTACATCAGCCGCGCGGTACGCTTGGCTGAGGATGGATGGCACGACCGATCCGGCGGCGAGCTGGAGAGGACGGCACCCTGTACGCCGCACGTACACGCCCACATATTTCTCCAGTCACGTTACTGCTTACTTACTGTAGTACTCTCTCCGTCGATAAATATAATGGATTTTCAGTTTTCTTTCTTAAAAGGATTATCATCAAACTATTGAAACAGATTATTTACTTCACATTTTTACTAAACCTAAATTTTGTTCAACTGCATTGTTATAAGGTCACGTATTCTAATCTATTTGTTTTGTTTATTTTTCAAAAATTTTAATTTATTTTTATAATCAAGTAGATAATATGTGATGATACCCTGCTCGGCTTAATAATCTAAATTAATCTAGGCTTGTCTAGCAGAGTTTAATGTTAAAAGTGAAATTATTTTGTTGTCCCTGGAAGTTTATTTGATTGGAAAAAATCACGTTAGCCATGTGACAACCAGTTAGCAATAAATAAGATGATCGGATGGATGGAGAAAAATTATACTCCAAATCTCTCGTATTTACGGACAAATTCAAATCCAAAATCTATTGTATTGATGGACCGATCGCACTCACTCCAGGCTTCTATGTAGAAGCCCGGCTGGTACCACTAGCCAGCTCTATATAAGACCCAGCTCAGGCCTCAGCGTATCAGTATTCAGTGCGTACTATACGCAGCAGCCCGTGAGTCGTGACCAAGCGTATAGCTACCAAAAGCAGTACGTTGCCTGGTTTCATTGTAAGCAGCGCGCCGAGTCAGTAGCGTCGCGTGAGCGCCGTGAAGATGGCTGGGGAGGCATTGAAGGAGGCGGAGGCGACGCCCGCTGCAGCGAACGCGGGGGAGGAGAAGGCCGTCATCCCGGCGGCTTCGCCATCACCGGTGATCTCCAAGACCGAGGACACGGAGCCGCCGGCCGATGACTCCAAGGCTCTTGTCGTCTTCGTCGAGAGTGAGTATAGTACTTTGCTGGCTCAGTTTTGTCGAATTTGGCGTGCAGTCTTTTAATAATTACCTCTGAGAATACCCATTTCGGACCAAGACTAATCTCTGTTCGTCCATGCACACGTCTGTAATTTCAAGTTTTAATCACCGGTACGTCCTTGACTTTTGCAAAATAAATCGACTGTTGGCAGAAGGAATGAATTGGAAGTTGTGCTCAGAAAGCTTTACTTGGTTTCAGAAATGAGAACTCTGCTCAGATACCGTAGAGAACTCGTCTGATTGGTAGTACGCAGAAATATTTCAGAATGCCTAAACGTTCAAATCTTTTCATTTTTCAATTCAAATAACATATGAAATGGGCAAATGATGTATGGAGATTAGTGTGCACGTATGATTCTTGAACGCTATAGCTTTAACAGTTTAACTTATTTGCCATGCAAAGGTCCACCTAAGTCATTCTTCCGATTTCTACTTATCTGATCATGATTTCACACACCAGAGGTTGCTGATAAACCTCATGCCGAGAAGGCAACACCAACAAGGACCTCAAATGACAGAGGTGATTAACTTATGATCTGCCCTTTCCCCTTTACACGCTGGCAATTGAGGGCCTCTAGCTAAATTAACACCTGAATACTTTTAGATATTGCCCTTGCAAAGGTGGAGACAGACAAAAGAGAATCGTTGATCAAAGCATGGGAGGAGAACGAAAAGGCAAAAGCTGAGAACAGGTACGTAATCAAATTTAATCGCACATATTGGCCAGAATCTCTCTCCGTGCGATCATGATGTGTAAACCAAAATGAAATCATGTCTTGCTGTCAGGGCATTTGTAACTCCATTACAATATGTTGTGTTTATTGAGGAAACATAGTACATAACATTCTAAATCACTTGTTTTGTCTATGTCATAGGGCGTCTAAGAAGCTATTGGATATTGTTTCATGGGAGAACACAAAGAAGGCAGTAATAAAAACTCAACTGAAAAAGAAGGAAGTAAGTTCATTGTGTTATTTTTCACCTTTTAGGATATTTTGTTATTTTGTAAAAAAAAGAGAGATGTTTTTATTTTGTTTGCTGCTGTTTGAAATTTGAACACTCCGCATTTCTCATCTATGAGAAACTGAAAATGGTTCACGATGATATTCGATTTTGTTTTAGTGTAATTTTATTATCCTTGAGAAGATATTAGGCGGTATCACATTTTCTAATATAAAATTTGATATTTTCAGGTACTAAGCACTTCGAGGTATCAAATTTTTTTAAAAAAATTTAGATACCTCAAGATATATCAGGGACTATAAAATTTCTCTTTGTTTATGTTGTGAGAGGATACGATGTTTAAGTCCAATGCAATAAAATCCTGAATATAATTTGACAGCGTGTGAAGTACGAGCAATAGTACACAGAAAAATGATACGCGGAAGAAATTTGCTCTGTTTTCTGGTGACGCTCAAAATCCATGAGTGATTTATTCTTTAAGTACTCCATGTGTAGCTTGTTTGAGAATTGGCAACATAAATGTGTCTCACCCACTGTTCTACAATTAACCTGTGAGTATACAGGAAGAGTTGGAAAGGAAGAAGGCAGAGTACGCTGAGAAGGCGAAGAACAAGGAAGCAATCGTCCATAAGGAAGCTGAAGAAAAGAGAGCAATGGTGATGGCCCGGCGCGGTGAAGAAGTGATCAAGGCCGAGGAGATAGCAGCTAAGTACCGTGCAACCGGAGTGACACCGAAGAAACATCTGGGGTGTTTTGGGGCATAAGAAACATCCGAGCCGTATACTTGTTTTTTTTTCTTCGAAAGTTGTTTGTGTTGTGTTGTAACTTGTAAGTGTGTACTGTTTTTTTTTTTCTTTGGGTGGTCTGAAACGTTTCAAGTGCAGTTAATAATAACACGTTAAGATTGACAATCGTCGATGGCACTTTCTATTTGATATTCTCTTGTGTTTGTTCCAGCATTGCCCGTGACAACTTTGAACTACCACTTCATTTTCTCTACATAAAACGAACTTTGCTTACCAGGTTATTGAGACCGATTCAAACAGAGAAGAAATTCCGTGCCGAAAAAAAAAGAGAGAGGCGGCGCATAGACGGGCCGCGGAAGTCGCGGTGGAGCGGGAGCAGCAAGTCCAGCGGCGAGGTGTCGCATGAACTCTCTCCGGTCCGAAGGGGCAAGTGCGCAACGTGGGGGCGCGGTGGTGGGGACGGGACTCACGAGGTGGAGCAACAGTTGGCACGCGGCCGGATTTGGGTCGTTCACATCCGCGGTGGATAGGCTGCTACAGCCTGCAAGCGTTTTGGGCCCCTGGGCGTCCAAACTTTGATATTGCCTCCCTCAACTCTTGCTCCTGTTAAATAGTCTCCCTAACGGCAAAACAGGTATAACGTCTCCCTCATCTTCAAATACTAGTGCAACTTTGAAAAGAGAATTCCGTTCAACGTGACAGGTTGACTCGCTGGAAAATTATTTCCACGATGTTCCTGCTCGTGTCATTCGGCCTGAGCTCTGAAACTGCAATCAAATCAAATCAATGGATGGATTAATTGTTAGTGTGTTGCGGCAAGATGAAAAGATTCGGTGAAAAGTTTTGTTAAAACTAGAATTCGACAATATGAAAAGAAGGTAGCGCACGAGATCTAAAAATGGATGGATGCGGAGATAAGGATTTAGATAGGTTCAGACCCTCTCAATAAGAGGTAATACCCTACTCCTATTTGGGGATTGTATCCGTCGAGTTGTGTATTGATCTGACGATCAGGTTGTGCTCATGCCCGTGAAAGTTACCCTCTCTTCCTTATATAGCTGGAGTGGAGGGATTTACAAGATAAAGATTTAACTTCTTGCGGTTTAAATCTCCTATAACTACTTTACAATCTTATCAAACCAGGACAATAGGCCATTTCCTTGATCTACATGTAAACGTAATACCCAATTCCTAATTTGTTACATAATCTATGTATATAATCTATCCCTATATCCAGTCGGATAAACTAGATCTGTGGATATGTGGTACCCATAATCTCCATATTAACCCCTGAGACCTTCACAGTCGACGAGATAATCTTCTCCTGAGTCACAATACATACAACCGAGTGCTTCAATCATCTCTGCCATAGTCTCCCGAGTGTTTTTACCAAATCATAAGGCTGTGAAGGGCTGAATTTTTTTTAAAATATACCCAGGTACATCGGCATGCACGTACTACTTTATGAAATGTGCTTAAGTCCCTAAAAGACACATGGTTTCACCACACCTGGAAGTATACGATATACGTGGTATAAAATCCGAGGAAACAAACTCATAGAAGATTTACCAACTGCCTGGAAAATGACCTAAATATATAGTTAGACTAAACCATAATATTGGTCAATAAGAACGCTAACTTACGTGGCAAAAAGTAATGATATTATATCTAATCGATTGCTTTATAAACCCAAATAGTGCCTTTACTTATACATATATAAAAAGTCAGCGGAGCAGCTATATAAAGCTTCACTGTTTGTTACCTTTTAAAGTACATTGTACCTACTCCTAAAAAGTTGAGTAACAGTGATATAAAAGAATTTTAAGGTATTGGGAACTTGATTACGCGCACTTTTGCCTAAGCAAAAAATATCTAAGTCCCTAAAAGAACGTGACTGGCCACACCTGAAAATATGGGCTGCAAACATATTAGGCCTAGACCCAAAAATATGCCCACCGATACCCTTGAAATATGATGTGCAGAGCACGCCAATTAACATGCTCCTGAGTGATAAATTTTCCGGGTGATGTAGATCGAGTGCATATTATTTGAGTGGCTTATGATCCGAGTAGCAATCCCTCATGGGATGTACCGAAGTGGATGTGATAATCAAATCTCGACTGGTGCAAGTACTCGGCTAATAGCCCACACAAGGAATAATGATCGGTCCAGTCTTTGAGCATAGAAAATAAGCTCATGACCATGAATCCATGTAGTGTGTATCCAGAACAAGTCCAGATTGAAAGTATAATCCTTGTGCTTAAGCTAGTAAGCCCCTAAGTATTGTCCTTTGGTGGTAGCTAATGCAGTTAGCATGGAGACAAAATGACCAACGTAGAGATGATATCATCCATCAGAAGTGATGAAGATATCAGTAGTGGAGACGAAATTGCCCATCAGCAGCGACAGTAAAATCCATCAATCATGAAGATGAAGAAACTGGTCGGCGACAACTGACGTGACCAACGGTCACGATGACTGGTAATAGCAGCGATAGTCGGATGTGAAGATGAAGAAACTAGTCGGTAATACCAAACATAATCGGTAGTGATGATGAAATTGTTCATCCATGGCAATAGAGTAGATGCGACCGAAGAGGCATAGCATGATGAAGATGATGATGTCGATGATCCAGTCAATAGCGGTGTAGCAACCGATAATAACGATGAGGTTTCCCATTCGGTGGCGGCATGGCAGTGTAGTAGGCCAACCATGAAGGCAAGATAGCAAGTTAGCCACAACGCAGGTAACCAAAGACGATGACGTAGTCATCAATTAGCAACGGCGAGTACGTTGTGATTAGTGAAGTATCGAAGCTTCCAAAGTAGTGGCAATAGAGTTTGCCGGTGCCGAAGACAATGAAGACGAAGTTGCCCCACAATGGTGATAGAGTTGCACTGCCGCGATGACGTGGACATGAGTTGGTGGCAACAAAGGCAAACTAGTAGCAAAGAAGCGTAGCCGTGAAGATAAAAACACCAATCGATGACGACAAAACCAGTCGACGACAGAAGAAGCTGAATGATGGTGAAAACGAAGACGTCCATCAATGACGACAGAATAGACCAGCCGCGAAGGTGGAGATGCCAGTCGGCGGCAGCTGAGACAAGCCGGTGGTGAATACGTAGACACCCATCAACGGCGGCATAGCAGGCCAACCGTGGAGGCAAAGATACTAGTCGATGGCGGCGAAGGCAAGCCAGCGGTGAAGACATAGGCGCCCAACAACGGTGGTGTGACCAACCAACCATGTAGGCGAGGACACCAGTCTGCAGCGGCGAAGGCGAACTGGTGGTGAAGTCGTAGGTGCCCGTCAATCAGTGGTGTGACCAACCAACCGTGAAGGTGAAGACACCAGTTGGCGATGATAAAGGCAAGCCGATGGTGAAGACATAGACGCCCAACAATGGTGGTGTGACCAACCAACCGTGAAGGTAAGGACACCAGTCGACGGTGGCGAAGGCGAGCCAGCGATGAAGACGTAGACGCCCAACAACAGTGGTGTAACCAACCAACCGTGAAGGCGAAGACACCAGTCGGTGGTGACAAAGGTAAACCGGTGGTGAAGACGTAGACGCCAAACAATGGTGGTGTGACCAACCAACCATATAGGTGAGGACACCAGTCTGCAGCGGCGAAGGCGAACTGGTGGTGAAGTCATAGACGCCTATCAATCGGTGGTGTGACCAACAAACCGTGAAAGCGAAGACACCAGTTGGCGGTGGTGAAGGCGAGCCGGCGGTGAATACGTAGATACCCAACAACGGTGGTGTGACTAACCAACCGTGTAGGCGAGAACACCAGTCGGTGATGATGAAGGCGAGCCGACGGTGAAGACGTAGACGCCCAATAAAGATGGTGTGACCAACCAACCGTGTACGCGGATACACCAGTCAGCGACGATGAAGGTGAGCCGACGGTGAAGACGTGGACACCCAACAACGGTGGTGTGACCAACCAACCGTGTAGGCGGAGACATCAGTCGGGACGATGAAGGCGAGTCGGCGGTGAAGACGTAGACACCCAACAACGGTGTTGTGACCAACCAACCGTGCAGGCAGGGACACCAGTAGGCGGCGGCGAAGGTAAGCCGATGGTGATGTTCTGACTGATCCATTCCCGAAGCGTAGGAGATAAGCTTAAAGCCATGAATCCCCACTATGCATATCTGAATTTGGATCCTGCAGTATAAACATATAGGATGAGTAGCATCTGATACAAATATAATACTTGAGAAAAATTCAAGCATTTTAAAATATTTATAAATGTGTATTTCTACTCTTGTTGATTTTGATTTCCCCGAGTAGATAACTCCTTACGTTTAAACACTTTGCCCGATTAGTCATTGACATGAGTTCGTCATTAATAGAACAAAGTTTCATGGATGAGAATTTACTACTCGCGTACTTTTGCAATTATAAATAGTAGAACGTAAATTATATTATCTCTATGCTTTTGATTTCTTCCGAGTAATACTTAGCACCTTGCGTGATACACTCCATCCAACGAGCCCCCGGGTGCTAGGAATCGGCCCAAAGGCAATTGTCCATCGACAGACCAAATGGGAAGCATAGGGAAATATGCAATTGTCCATCGATACTTTTTTACTCGGATTATTTCACAAGCAATCAAGATAAACATTATGAAAATTATTGAAAAAATATAATATAACATCTGTAACCCCCAACTCACTACTCAATGGAACCAAATGATGTAGTGAGTCAAAAGAAAAGGAAAATATTATATAAAGAATAAAATAATAATAACTTAGCTTTGTGGTAATCGATGTGGGAATAAGGTTATCCATCGATAGCAACGAAATAAGCTAGTCATGAAAGTGATGTCACCAATCGGTGGTGATGACGGCAGCCGACGGTGAAGACAATATCACCATCAGCAACAGCGGCGGAGTACACCAATAGTGGAGGCGAAGAAACCAGTCGACAGTAATGATGGCAGCTGGTGGAGAAAATGTAGACGCCCATCAACGGTAGTGTGATCAACCAATCGTGTAGGCGATGACACCAGTCGGCAGCAGTAGTGCCGCGACATTACATGTTAACAACAGAAAATATCAAGAAATTAATCTGTGGTTAAAAATATAATAAACATTGATGAATTCGAAAAGAAAAAACCAATGAAGTCGGAGATTAAATCCGTCTAACTCGTGAGGTTTATTTTCTCGATTGTCACTCGGTGGCGGTGAAGTAGCCGACATGGAGGTGAAGTCGCTAGTTAATGACGATGGCGGCAACCGGCGATGAAGACATAGACGCGCATCAACGGTGGCGTAATAGGCCAACTGTGAAGGCGAGGGTATCAATCGGCGGCGATGACGACGGCCGGTGGTGATGGAGCATGGATGATGATATATGCAAAGAAAAGAAATTGCACATCATCATGTGATTAGAGATTTTTTTTAAAAAGAAAATAATTGACATAATAATTAGTATATCCAAACACATGGTTTGATTTGTGCTTGATGGACAGGCTTGTATGGCCATAAACACTAAAACACTTGCACGGTTGCAATGGCTCCTCTTGATTGGCTGGCCAGGTTGCCATGCAAAATAAGAGACCATGTGATTAGTAACAACAGAAACATATAGAAGGTGCAGATGATTATGAATACTAATCGATGCATGTAATTATGCATGCCATCTCTGCAATCTTGTTTAATGATTTAATTGTGCATTGTTGAAGAGGTTGATGCGGTTCATCAGAGCTTTTGCTGATCCAATCCTAGGCACGCGATTGACATCGGTCGATCTGTCCAGCAGCCGTGCCTGTATGGGATTTGTATAGCTATCGACTTGTTCAACGAGTCGTTTGATGTACAACTGTGTGGTCGAGAGACTCGGTAGAATCGACGACAGGAAATATATGCAAATAACAGATTAATCTGGGAGTAAAAATCAAATCAAGTATTAATTTTAATAATCCGAAAGCCTCTATGTATGAGGGCACCGCCAACAGCTCCGTTTTGATCTCAGCCGACCAGCACAAGAAAAGTAAGAAGACGCCAGAAGAGCAAATCGTAATGAGAAATTAATCTAATAAAAGTTACATCGGAACGACAAACCTGATGGAAGATTTGAATTATCGAAATCGGTGAGATTGATCTCAGTGTTTCTTCTGAAGTTAATTCCATTGCACTTTTCGACGGGTAATTCGACGCAACCCCTACCTGGCGCGTCAACTGTCGAAACTAGAATTCGGCAATATGAAAAGGGGGTAGCGCACGAGTCCTAAAAGTGGATAGATGCGGAGACAAGGATTTAGACAGGTTCAGACCCTCTCAATGAGAGGTAATACCCTACTCCTTTTTAGGCATTGTATCCGCCGAGTTGTGTATTGATATGACTTTTAGGTTGTGCTCATGCCCGTGAGAGGCACCCTCTCTTCCTTATATAGCCGGAGAGGAGGGATTTACAAGATAGAGATTTAACTTCTTACGGTTTAAATCTCCTATAACTATTTTACAATCTTATCAAACCAGGACAATAGACTATTTCCTTGATTTACAAGTAAACGTAACACCCAAGTCCTAAGTCCTAACTTGTTACATAATCTATGTATATAATCTATCCCTGTAACCAGTCGGATAAACTAGATTTGTGGGTATGTGGTATCCATAATCTCCACAAGTTTTAATAGTTTTGAGATTATGATGAAGATGGTACTTGCGTGCCAGGTTGATTTGTGGAGCTCAAGAGAGTCGGGCTTAATGAAGACTTAGTTGTAGTTCGAGCATGAGAAGACGACAACAGCGGGAATGAAACCGTGGGGGTCAAGCACCATGGGGCACTGGAGGTTATAGTCGGAGAGCTTCTTGATCTGTACCATTGAAAGGTTCTTGATATCGTCTAGAGAAGGTAAATAGGCGATTTAAAAATAATTGTGGAAGCTAAAACAAAAAAGGGTCGGATTGTCTAAACTAATATCGGACTATCCAGCCGTGTCAGAAAATACTATGTAGATCAGATCGTCTGGATTGAAATCAGTCTATCTAACTAGCACAACAACAATCAACCAAGCAACAATCTAAAAGCTCTAGATCCAATCCATAAGCAAGGAGATTAGCTCAACCAACAAGAAGATTAGCGTGGCACAAAGCAATGCAACAAGAAGGTAAAGAGAGTTAGGATATCCCGAGATTTACGTGACGATGTATTTTCCGGAGTTCAAATCCTTAAGGGGATTCTAGTCTCCTTTGAGTAGCTCGCAAAGAGCCGGGTCTTTTTCAACCCTATCCTCGTAAGGTTGCACAAATGCACTCCTCCTTCCACTAAGGGTATCTCTTTCCTTGCGGATGCGAGATCCGGCCTTCACAAATTTCTCTTAACCAACCACAGGTAGATCGGTGGCCCAAGAATGACACCTAGCCGTCTAGGAGTCCTCAACCTACAAGAGTAATAAACACCACACAACTCTTGGACAAATCCTAGTGCTGAAGATAAAGAGAAACACATATTAGGCTCCCAAACTACAAATCCACACACAAAAATCCAAGTCACAAAGAACGAGGGGGATTTGAGATAGAGAGGGAGAGAGCTCAAAAATCTAAAATACTTAGCACAAAGCTCAACTCAAAGTAAGATTGGAAAGAAATGAATTCGGGTAACCCTAGAGAAGGGTTGGTGGGGGGTTTATATAGATCCCAAAATATGGCTGTTGGAAAGGAATCTTTCAGCGCATGTCAGATAGTCCGATTTCAAGATCAGATAGTCAGATATTTTAAACCCCCAAGGCAACGAACGACAGACAACGAAATTCCATGAAATTTCGGACTTTCTAAGATATCGGACTATCTGATGTGAAATCAGATAGTCCTATATTTTATAAGCAAAAACTTCGTACTCAAATAGATGCTCAAGTTTCATGAAATTTCGGAGTCTCTGTGTCATCGGATTATCTGACCCAAAATCGGATACTCCGAGAATTTTTCAAATCAAGATAGAGAGTGAAGTTCTGTGAAAAATCGGATAATCTGATACATCGGATAGTTTGATTTCAAATCGGATAGTGTGATGTTGCTCAAGTAAAAAGGCAAGAACTTTTTACTCCGAACTCCAATTTCGATGATCTTGGACTCTACGAAAAGCTAGTTTCGTGGGCTATCAAACCCAACATAAAACATGATCCAAAACCTTTAAGAGATGTTGAAAAACTTGCAAAGAAACCTGGTGTAAGTGTTGTGACATGAGAAATAACCTGTAGTTTAAATTTTGACTAAGGTTTTTCAACTCACACAAAGATGAATCATTTTGCGCACTAGTATTCGACTAATTATATGCATGTGATATCCCTCTTAATAGTACGACATCCTAAACTCAAATGTAAAAAGGAAAGTTATACCAATAGAAATACCTTCACACCATTTTCTTTCTTCACTTGTAGGGTTGTCAATGTCAAAGTTGTTTTCATCATCTCAACGTCAAAGTAGTTTTCATCATCGGGACTATCATCCAACAAATCACATCTTCTTGATCTTTGACATTTTGTCTTCCATTTCTCAAGTGATTGATGCTGATGGAGAACAAGCTCCTCAACAGGAGACAGTG
The DNA here is from genome assembly GCA_000573905.2 of Oryza punctata. Classification (NCBI taxonomy): domain Eukaryota; kingdom Viridiplantae; phylum Streptophyta; class Magnoliopsida; order Poales; family Poaceae; genus Oryza; species Oryza punctata. The sequence continues at coordinate 30,651,867 of CM002489.2, read as the reverse complement.
AGAGCCCCCTTTGTGAGTTCGGCCAGGGGCACAACACGTGCTTTCAGCTACCCTATGCGCAAGAGATCAAGAGAGTCAGAAAAACCAACCCCAAGAGAGAGCTTGACACGAGGATTTATACAGGTTCAGGCCGCCATTGAGGCGTAATACCCTACTCCTGTGTGATCGCTTAGTGACTGTTGTTTTCAGGGGTCGAAACCCCCCCTTTTCTCTAGACGTGGGCCTCCTTTTATACTCCAAAGGGGACACCACATGGGCCAAACAGGCTACTCCTCTAGAGAAAAGGAAAAAGTTTTTTAAAATTAAAGGCAGCCCTATTGCTTTGTAACACCCTGAAAAAATTCCTAAATAAAAATACACCGATCAAAAATCATCTCTGATTTACTTTTATAATTTTGCGACATGCCGATAATTTCTTTATTTGTTTTATGCCAGTGCAAAACTTTTATTGAAAAGTTCCAATTTTTCTACTCCTCTGATTTTTTTGATTTTTGTCCCAAGATTTTCTCCCTGACCGAAAGTAGTTTTGCTCCGAAAAGTCCGCTTAAACTCCCTCTACCGTGGCCTTCTTGCTGCAAGCCTTTTTCCCTAGAAAAGTCCATGTTGCCTCCCCAAGCCACTCATTCTTGTTGGGTTAGCAATAAAGGATAAAGTCCAATCCTCCTCCCTAGTACTGTTTTCGGCGACGACGTCGCCACGCGCCGTGTTGAGTTGTGATTCAAATTCATATAAAGGCCGACTTCGGAAGAAGCGAAGCGGAGGCCGAAGTGGCCCATAAAGTTGGACTCCTGCTCCCGGGGACGCCTGAGGGTGCGGGGGCGAAGCCCCCGTGTTATGGATCGTCACCCTTTAGGGTTTCACCTTTGTATATACTACTAGCAAGCATGCGCGCATGTGCAGGCCGCTGATACATCGTCGTCGTCTACACCTTCCTCCCCTCGCTAGCAGCCAGGGCCGTTCACCAACCTTAGCCACACGCCCGGGCGAAACATTGAAAGCACTTCAATGGCTGGCTCCCACACTCGGAGGCTATAAAAGCCGATCGGGTTCGAACACGCCACCCTGCCTCACCTCATCCTCTTCCTTTATCCCTTTCCAACCAGCCCCTTCACCCCCTCCCCACGATGCTCATAGCCGCCGCCTTGCCATGAGCTAGACTTAGGTTGGGCAAGTGGAAAGGCAGGCAGCCGCGCCAGGCGAGGTAGGGAAGTGTGTAGCTCGGTCGAACGAACGGTTGAAACCAAACCCGGCGGACCTTGAACGAACACCGGGAGCTCGAGGACGATCCGTGCGCTTAAGCTGTACCTCGACGACCGGAGCTCACTCGGTGTGCCGCTACCCGGCTGCCGCAAGGTAAGCGTCTACCTCCTCTGTTTTCTTTTGCTCGCCTTCTTCCTTGCCGTCTTTCCTTGTTTTGTTGTGTCTCTGCGGCGTCGCCACCGTGCGTGCAGCCTCGCCGAGCCACCAGTCTAGCTGCCTCCGCACTAGTCGCCGCCGCGTGCAGCCACCGGCCATGCAAGCCGCACCCGCAGCGCGCCGCCTCCGCCGTCCACGCCGGCCGTGCGCCGCGCCGCCGCACCCGGCCGCCACCATGCGCATCGTCCCGACAGGCGCCGCCCCAGCCACCGGCCGCTGGCGCGCGTCGACTAGCCACCGCGCCCGGCCACTGCCCTGGCCGGCCGCTGCCACCATGCCCTCCTCTTCCTCCTCCTATCGCCTCTGTGTGTGTGTGAGAGAGAGAAAAACGAGATAGAGAAGAAGAGAAGAAGGAGAGAGAGAGCCTTACACACGGGTCCCACATCCATTTAAAAAAACAAAACATAACTTGCACATGAGGAGATAAGGGCAGTCCCACCCGTCAGACCTTTTTCCTTTTCTTTGATTTAAAAATTTTCCAACCTTTCGAATTTCGTATCTCCCTCGTTTTAAGTCGGATTTGAACGAAACTTTTGTCAAAATCTTTCTAAAATCAAGATATACGCAGTGGCACTGGTTTGGTTATTTTTCAATTTTTCTAGAATTTTTGGCTCTTTTATGTGTTGGCGAATAGTATGGTGACTATTATGCAACCGGATAGGGTACATTTGCGAGGAGGAAACCGAGCTAGTTGAGGACGAACCCCCGATTTAGCAAGGCAAGTCACTACGCAACTCCCTTGAACACGTTGATCTCACTTTTATAAATGTGTTGGTTATAAATAAAATTGCATGCTAATATTGAAAACGCGTACCTACACTTGTTTAAGCCTTACCTTTGAAATTTTCTATCCTTATGTATTTACGTTCCTTTGTTACCTGTATATATTAATTTATGCGTGATTATTTATCTACTGCTTAGCCCTGCTTATATAGACGTTATACATTCTGCATATGGGACATGTGAATGTGGGAATACTAGTCACTCGACGGGAGTGGTTGTTGGAAATTGGGTGGAGACATAAGCGCCACCCACAGCACGAAAGCCTTTGTGAAAACCCAAAAACTTATTTGAACAAAAATGATTTCGACGGGGTGGCACGAATAGAATATGGGTGGTTCTGGGAACGGTAAGCCGCCAACCCTAGTCAGTTAAGGACCGAGTCAAGAAGCTAAACAGGAAACGAACCGAGTACGACCACACTTCTTGAGTGGGGTTAGACCCAGTGGATTAGGTTATTCTCGTGGGGTGGCACCCCAGACATGGTAGGTTCTGGATATCGGTATGAAAATGTGGAAGTGTGTGGTTTAATGACGTCAAAGCTTTATATATGTATAATGTAACCTTTAATCTCGGAAGCGCCAGGACTCCCCTCACAATCGGCTCGAGGTAGGAATGTGGCGCCGAGGGTGCAATGGGGATTCATAGTCCTTGGAGCGGGTGTCGCCATGCGAGGGTAACTGAAAAACCGGCCGTGACAAGTCTCATGTGTTGGGTGCGTCACGAGTGTGGGATTAAAAGCGTACATCTACTGCAGCGTGAGTAAATTAAACTATTCGAATAGCCGTGCTCGCGGTTAATGAGCGCCGGGACTTGTATTACTCTTGACTAGACTCACATGCTTTTAAATTATTTAGAATAGGTTGGGATAAATAAAACATGTGTAACCTTGCCCCATGTGCGGGAAGGTTGAATTGCGATGAAGGAACTCCTAAATAAATGATGACATTTACATAGCGACATTTTGCCATGGTTAAATCTGCTAGGTCATAGGCTTGTGAAATAATTTGCGAAAACTGGCTTCACGCAAATAAACCGAAACCTGCCTTGGATCCCTATACGCATTTGTTGCATTTCTATAGTGGTGACTTGCTGAGTACAGTTGGTACTCACCCTTGCATATTTCTACCCTTTTAGTTTTTGATGATGAGGACATGCCAGTCGAACTGATCCCCGAGGAGGGGGATGGTATGGAGGAACCATAGGGACTAATCCCCAGTCGATGCCTGTGGAGTATGGGTGGATCGCCGCAGCCTCACTTCCGCTATCCTATCTTATTCTATGTTATTTGATATTGTATCTGGCCAGACACGGCCTATTAGAACCTACTCAGGTTCCCATGTACTATTTGGTATCGTAAGACTATGTGATGCAGACTGTGTGTACCAGATTTGTAATGCGTGTATACCAACCTACCGATCCAGGGAGTTGGTATTTGTAAACACATATGGTTTCATGTGCTATAAAATCAGGGCCGACATGCTTGGCGCAGAAGTCGCCTGCACCGTAATGACGATGTGACCCTTGTCAGGCTGCCTATCAACGCGCGCGACGCAGTGCATCATTCTTCATTAAACGGCCAGAGACTTACGCGCTCTACCTGTACATGGCAGCACACACCACGCGATTGGACTTGGCTCACCAACTCCGGCTGGATAAGAGAGCAAGGAATGGCTCTCATGGTTTTGATGTGACCCAACGGGGCGTGCAGCGTACCTAACGGCGTGTGACCGTCATGCCCGGCACTGTGCCGCATTCCATCGGTCATTCGCACCGGTGACAGACCGGTCAGCTAGCCACGACCGCTGTCAGACGCGCGCGTGCGTGTCTGTTCGCATTTACCGCGGCACGCGCGCTCGCGCAGGTGCACGCCGCCTGTATCGCCATTAATGGGGTTAGGGGAGCGCTAGGGGTTCTCACCTACCCCAGCACACGTGGCGGCGACCCGAGGGGGTTGGGGGAGCCCGACCCCTGTTGCAACGGCGAGCGGGGGGAGTCGGGAGGTAGACAGGGCGGTCGCCAAATCACCCTCGGGCCCAATCCCCCCTCAGGGGATGGTCACGTGGGTGCAAGGGGCCGCCTCAAGCCCTAAGTCAGCATACCCCTGGGCCATGACGCCGACAGATGCAGATCATCATAACTTCAAATTGTATCGCACTCCGATGTAAGGCCTGTGGGGGCCCACTCAAAGGGGCGACCAGGCTTGACGCCACCCTGTCGACCCAGTGTTACGTGGGCCCAGGTTCTCGATGAAAATGAACGGTCGCAATTTTTACGCAGGGGAAAACCGCCTCTCAGCGATAATGGGCCGTCACTTCGTAACGACCCCATTATCCGGGGCAGCGCGCAAACCGGGGCACGTCCATCTATCCATCCGGAGTTGTGATGATGGCGTATCTTTTGGTAACCGCGCGCAATTAATGCGGATGCGATCTGTCCCTCTATCGCCGTAACGGCTGCGGGATTTCGCACACGCGCCGGAAACGGGGTAGTGAGGCTAGTGGAGGGAGTGCGCGCGATAATTGAGGGGGTGAGTTAGTGGGCGCGGGAAACGAGGAGCCAGGCGCGGTGGCGGCCAGGGTATAAAGGGCACTGAGGAGGGGATTCATCCCTTCCTCCGCCACTTTTGCCCAGCACAGCCTCCTTGCGCCCTAGCTTTCCCCGTTCTCCTGCACTTCTCTTCGCCGCTCACTCTCTTTCTCGCGCCCATCCTCTCCAGTGAGATGGCACGGAGCTCCTCGCCGGTCGACAGCAGCGTGCTGCCGCCTTCTCGAATCACCAACGAGAGGGTGGCCAGCCTGTCGTGCAAGTTCATGCCGGCGGTGCCTGACAGGGAGGTGGTGGTGCTGGGCGAGGCGTGCTCGGCGTCGCAATATCCCCACCGATCAGTATTCTTCCTCTCCTTCGCCATGGCGGGGTTAATCCCGCCATTGTCAAGCTTTTTCCTGGACGTCCTGGAGTACTACGACCTCCAGATGGTGCACCTCACCCCCAACGCCGTAATGAAGTTGGCCATCTTCGCACATTTGTGCGAGGTGTTCGTGGGGGTGCGGCCCACCCTTCGGCTATTCTAGTGGTTCTTCACCGTGCAGTCCGTGTCGCCAGCGACGGAGGTTGGCGGCTACTACTTCCAACCGCGCGCGCAGGCGGCGCAGCGGTATATTCCATACGTCCTATGCAAGAAGTGAGACGATTGGAAGAGCGACTGGTTCTACACCGGCCTCCCCGACGAGCGCCGCCTCCGACTCCCAAGCCGACCGCCGATGCAAAAACATACCTCGTGGTCGACGGTCACGCTTGGGGATGCGTACGACGCAGTCCTAGACCGCCTAGTCGGCCTGCGCCCAGGGCCTCACCGGCGGTACGGTCTTCGGGGACTACATTCGCCGCCGCATCGCTCCGCTCCAGCGACGTGCCCGGGGCGCCTGGGCGTACACCGGCTCAGAGGACCCCGTCAGGTCGCATCCGGGCTGAAACTGGGGCTGGGGTCCGTAGGACCTCTGGGTGGTGATCTAGCGTGTGCTGAACCTCAGCACGGTGGAGCCATCTTTGATCCCAGTAGGGATCGTCCCCCTCTGGCGCGACCCCGATCGCGACAGCATCTGGGCCATCATGGACACGGTCGGTGCCTCGGGGGACCAACCCCCACAGGGCCATGACAGCGCCGGTGGCAGCCACAGCGGAGGAGGAGAGCGCCCCTCTTCCGGCGAGGGCTGCACGTCGGGCCCCCACGGCGGATGTACTGGGGGCAGCCGCCCCGGCGACGCCAAAGGGAAGCACAAGGCCGGGGAGTTCCCTCCCCCATCTCCACCCCGAGGGGGCGACACCGAGCGTGCCTCAGGGAGGCGCTCGGCGAGCGGCTCACCGAAGCCCCCGCCTGAGGGGGAAAAGAAGAAGAGGCGGCACTGCAAGCTGGGGGAGACTGCACCCAGCAAGGGGACCGAGCCCAGCAAGGGGGGCTTCATCAAGCCCCCAGAGTGGACCTTCAACCGTCCACCCCGCAGGTACGGTCTCGTTACCAACAGCGGTCATCTCTTTTTTCCCTCTTTATTCTTGTGTCCACTATTTCGGTTTGTTTGTCCAGCGAGCTTCCACCCCAGAGTGTTCGTGGAGGTGATGCCTCCCGCCAACCCAAAACCGACCGGCCCGGGGGGGGGCGAGGCCGAGGGACCAACGCTCGAGGAGGCGCTTCGGCAGGCGACCGACCGACGGGCGGCCGAGGCACGTCTCCAGGAGGCTGAGGAGGCTGCTCGCGAGGCGGCCCGCGCGCGGAGAGCCAAGGCGGCCGCCCGGGCGGCGGACATGGCCCAAGCCTGGGAGGCCGAGGTGGCCCGTGCCCAGGAGGAGGCCGAAGTGGCCCGCGTTCGCATGGTGATGCTGGCCGCCAGGTTCGCGGGCAGCGGCTCGGGGACGCAGCGCTCAGGGCCCGACACCGCCTTGGGGCCCGAGGCTGAACAGGCTGTGGAGGGAGGGCTAGACCTTGGTGGGGCCCCCGAAGCTGATCCCGGGACCCGCACCCCTTCGGGGCCGAGCTGGACCACGCTGACTCAGGGGCGCGCATCCCCCTTCTCTGCCTCCACCCCCTTAGGCGCGGAGCCCCACCTCCAGGCCCTAGCTACGGCCAAATCCACCGTACTGGAGGGGCTCGACGCCCAAATGCAGGCCCTGCTAGGGGAGCGGGCCGAGCTGGAGGCGGAGTGGGAGCGGGTCGCAGAGGGGTGCCGCTCCGTGGAGGCTATGGTGGAGGCCGGCCGGAAGGCTCACGTGGCCCGCCTCGCGTCGCTAGACGCCCGCGCTGAGGCCCTGGCTGAGGTCACCCGGGAGGTGGAGTAGGAGCACCGCGACCGCGGCCATGGAGGAGAGCACTGAGGGACCTCCGCCTCCAGTATGAGGCCCAGTCCAACGATCTCTCGCGCCGTCTTGACGCCACGCGACGGGTCCTTGACACCGCCGCAGCCTGGGAGCAGAAGGCATCCGAGGCCGAGGCTGCTCCGTGCCGCCACGAGGTGGCCCTGGCGGCATGCAACAGGGTACTACGGGTTCGTGCAAACGAGCTGGAGGCGCGGGAGACCACCCTAGCGACGCACGAGGCCGCCGCCGCGGAGTTGGAGGCCGCGCTCCGTCTCCGTGAAGAAGCCGTCGCCGAGCAGGCCTGCACCCTCGCGGAGTCCGAGGCCGCGACTCGGCAACTGGACAAAACTTTGCGTACCTGGGAGGAGCGCGCAACCAGGATCACCGAGCACGGGTCTGAAGCCTCCCGCCGCAACGCGCAGGACAAGCGCCGCGAGGGCTTTCTCACCAAGCGTGAGGAGGCCGTGGCGGCACGCGAGCTTGCGCACCTCAAGAACACCCGCGCCAAGAGGGACACTTTAGAGCAGCGCGCCGCCGAGCTCGAGGCGTGGGAGAAAGAGGTGGAGGAGATGGTGTGGGGCGTCCAGGCGCCCGAGGCCCATAGCGGCCTGGCCGTCTGCCTTGCTGCGACCGAGGAGTCTGCTGCAGAGCTGCGGCGGGCTCTGGACTCTCGGGCCGGGGAGGTCGAAGCCCTCCGGCTGGCCAGTGAGGTGGGCCCCGGGATGCTTCAAGAGGCCGTGGCCAAGCTGGAGAGGGCCGTTCACCGGGTCGACATCTGGCGAAACCGGGAGCGGAAGTTTGGAGCCACCGAGGCCGGGATCGCCCACCGGCTCATCGAGATGGTCGAGGACCTAGGGAGGCTCCCCGAGGAGATCGGGGATACCATCAAGTCCTCCTCGAGGGGCCTCGCCGAGGGGGCGGTTAAGTTGGTGCTAGCAAGCTACCAGGCCCGCGACCCCGAGTTCTCACCGTGGGCAATTTTCGACTTGTTCCCACCGGGGACCGAGGCAGCCGCACACGCCCAAGTCCGGGAAGCCGCCCAGGGGATTGTCCACTCCTTCGAGGGGACGGCTCCTCGGCTCGTCTTCACGACCGCCTCCGATGACAAGGCGTGACCGAGCGGGCCGACCACAGCAGACGCTGCCTCCTCCTCCCTTCTTCTTTTTTTTTGCAAATTCATAAGGCCTTCGTGCCGACCTTGTAATAATCAGTACTCCTTATTTCATTCGCTTCATGTTTGAACACTTTGCTTTTGCCTGCAATGGATGAATAATTTTAATCCTATGTTAGTTTGTCATTATGCCCGTGAAGTGGCCGGACCGTTTTGTTGATCTGTCTGATTTTTTGACTCGAGCGGGGGCACGGGCCCAGGTTGCTATCCCAAGTGACAAGGGCCGGGACTAGTGCACTTGGGTAGTTCCACGTGTCGAGGCTGGCCAGGCCGGGAACACGATGACTGGGGGTTAGTGGTGACCCGTTTGTAGGTCATTGCCGATTCTCCCCGGGGTTCACCATGTCCGGGGGCAGGGCTTGGTCTTGGCGGTCCGAGTCATCGGGAGCAAAACGAACATGAGCACCCCGGTTTGAGTCAAAAAATCCGTCAGAAAACACAAAACGATCACAACCATTCGGATATATAAGGGAAAATGCTTTTTTATTTAGAAAATAACGACAAAAGAGAGTATATTGACAGTGGGAGCCCACGGCCAACCCGGCATGCCCGAGGGGGCATGCAGGGTTGGCCCGAGCCCGAGGGACAACAACGACTCCTCTACGGGTAGAAGCGATGAAGGTGCTCGATGTTCCACGGGTTAGACAACTCTGTGCCGTCTTCCGTGGCCAGCCTGACCGAGCCCGGCCGGGGGACACCAATCACTCTAAACGGCCCCTCCCACATGGTTGAGAGTTTGCTCAGTCCGGGACGCGTCTGGATGCGTCGTAGGACGAGATCATTTACGCCGAGTGACCGGGCCCGGACGTGACGCTGATGATAGCACCGCAGGCTCTACTGGTAACGCGCTGCGCGAAGGGCGGCGCGTCGCCTTCGCTCTTCGAGGTAGTCGACGTCGTCCCGTCGGAGCTGCTCTTGATCGGCCTCATTGTACATGGCGGCCCGAGGCGATCCCAGGGTGAGCTCGGAAGGGAGGACCGCCTCCACGCCGTAAACCAGGAAAAAGGGAGTTTCTCCTATCGCACGACTCGGGGTAGTCCGATTTGCCCATAGCACCGCTGGTAGCTCGTCGATCCATGAATCGCCATGTTTCTTGAGGACGTTGTATGTCTTGGTCTTGAGGCCCTTGAGAATTTCCGTGTTAGCGTGCTCCACTTGACCGTTGCTCTTGGGGTGGGCGGGAGAGGCGAAACAGAGCTTGATGCCCATGTCATCGCAATAGTCGCTAAATAGTTCACTTGTGAACTGGGTGCCGTTGTCTGTAATGATACGGTTGGGCACCCCGAACCGGGCGGTGATGCCCCTGATGAACTTGAGGGTCGAGTGCTTATCGATATTGACGACTGGATAGGCCTTGGGCCACTTGGTGAATTTTTCGATGGTGACGTATAAGTACTCATACCCACCCAGGGCCCTCTTGAAGGGACCCAAGATGTCCAACCCCTAGACCGAGAAGGGCCATGAGAGTGGGATGGTCTGCAGGGCCTGGGGCGGCAGATGCGTTTACTTGGCGTGAAATTGACATGCCCTCCACCGCCGTACCAGATCAGCTGCGTCGTGGGGTGCTGTCGGCTAGTAGAAACCCTGTCGAAAGGCCTTGCCAACCAAGGTGCGCGAGGCGGAGTGGGCGCCGCACTCACCTTCATGGACATCAGCAAGAAGCTCAATGCCATGCTCCCAAGAGATGCATTTGAGGAGGACTCCATTGGCACCGCGTCGGTAGAGGGCCCTCTCTACCAACACATACCTCTTGGAGATGCGGGTGACGCGCTCACTCCCTTCGCGATCCTCGGAGAGAGTCTCATCTTTGAGAAACGCCTGGATCTCAGTCATCCAGGCGATTTGGCGTGGGGGGTCGGGCTCGACCCCCTCGGGCCTCGGGGCCTGGACTCCATCGGGCCCCGAGTGTGACGTGGTAGCGTCCGAGTCCCCCTGGGGGATTAGGACGCACCGACGGTTGGGTAAGCCTTTCTTCAAAGGCACCCGGTGGGGTCAGGGCGCGTGACGAGGCGAGCCTAGAGAGCTCATCGGCGAGCGCATTCTCCTGCCTAGGCACGTGTCGTAGTTCTAACCCGTCAAAATGGCGCTCCATACGCCGTACTTCACGGACGTAGGTCTCCATTTGCGGGTCGGAGCAGCGGTATTCCTTGGAGACTTGGTTCACAACAAGCTGAGAGTCGCCAAGAACCAAGAGGCAGCGGATCCCCATTCCAGCCGCCGCTCTGAGTCCCGCAAGGAGTCCCTCGTACTCCGCCATATTATTGGTTGCACGAAAATCCAGGCGAACCATGTATCTGAGAATGTCCCCGTTCGGCGAGGTCAAAGTGACCCCGGCGCCAGCACCCTGGAGGGCGAGCAAGCCATCAAACTGCATCACCCAATGGGGGCTGGGGGCCTGCTGCGAGGGATCGGCTCCAGCCTCGGGGTCGGGGAACCCGAGGTCGGGTTCGAGGGTCGAGGTCCACTCCACCATGAAATCGGCAAGGGCCTGACTCTTAATCGCGTGGCGCAGTTCGAAGTGGAGATCAAACTCAGAGAGTTCGATGGCCCACTCGACCACTCGCCCGGTCCCCTCTCGGTTGTGGAGGATATGCCTGAGGGGGTAGGGCGTCACCACCTTGACCCGGTGCGCTTGGAAATAATGGCGCAGTTTTCTCGAAGTCACCAGAATCGCGTAAAGCAATTTCTAGGCTTGAGGGTATCGGGTCTTGGCATCCCGTAATGCCTCACTAACGAAATAAACTGACCGATGCACCTTTCGGCGGGGCCTAGCCTTTTCGGTATGGGCGTCAGATCCCACACACTGATGGTGGGAGGAGCCTCGCTGGGCCCACTCCATCTCCATGTTGGTGACCTCAGGGTCAGAATGGGTCGGGCCGCTCCTCCCCTCAGTGGCCTCGGGGCCTTCGTAGGACCGGGGGCACCGGACGCCATCTGGGGAGGGGACAAAGGGCCACCATCAACCTGCGGGGCCCCAGGGCCCTCGCCTGGCTGAGAGGCTCCCTCATTGCCCTCTGACCCGGGCCTGTCCAACATGGGGCGGTGGAGTACCGCCTGAGGGTCTTCCTCGGTGCGCTCCACCACTAGCGCCGCGCTAACTACTCGTGGGGTCGCCACTAAGTAGAGCAGCAGTAGCTCCTCGGCCTCCGAGGCTACTAGGACCAGGGGGAGCTGAGGTAGGCCTTCAACTGGTTGAGAGCTTGCTCAGCTTCCTCCGTCCATCTAAACGGCCCAGTGCGCTTGAGGAGCTTAAATAGAGGTAGCACGTTCTCTCCTAGCCTCGATATAAACCAGCTTAGGGCAGCCATGCATCCTGTGACGCGTTGCACATCCCTAAGTTTGTTGGGGGGCGCATCCTAGTTATCGCGCTAATTTTCTCGAGGTTGGCCTCTACGCCTCGGGCAGAGACCAAGAACCCAAGAAGTTTGCCCGCAAGCATGCCGAACACACACTTTTCGGGGTTCAGCTTCATGCGCGTGGAGCGGAGACTTTCAAAGGTCTCCGCTAAATCCGAGAGCAATGTCTCTTGATTGCGTGTTTTGACAACCAAGTCATTGACGTACGCCTCAACATTGCGCCCTATTTGACTACCCAAAGTGATACGAGTAGTACGCTGAAAAGTAGGGCCTGCATTCTTTAAACCGAAAGGCATAGTTGTATAACAATAAGTACCTATAGGAGTAATGCATGCAGTTTTTTCCTCATCCTCCCTAGCCATGCTAATCTGATGATAGCCTGAGTATGCATCTAGAAAGCACAAAAGGTCGTACCCTGCAGTGGAGTCGATAATCTGATCTATGCGTGGCAGGGGATAAGGGTCCTTGGGACATGCCTTATTGAGGTCGGTGTAGTCGATGCACATCCGGAGCTTGTCGTTCGCCTTGGAGACGACGATCGGGTTCATGAGCCACTCCGGGTGTATGACCTCTCGGATGAATCCAGCCTCCAAAAGCTGTGCCACCTCTTCACGGATGAAGGCTTGGCGCTCGGGGGCCTATCGCCGCACCTTTTGCCGGACGGGCCTCGCGTCCGGGCGCATGGCAAGACGGTGCTCAATCACCTCCCTGGGACCCCGGGCATATCCGACGGCATCCACGCGAAGACATCAACGTTTGCCCGCAGGAAGGAGACTAGCGCGTCTTCCTATTTACCGTCCAGACGACCACCAATCTTGACGGTCCTGGACGGGTCGCCGGCCAGCGCCACCTCCTTCACGGGGACCTCATCGCTTGAGGCTATCCGCTTCCTCGGGGCGTGAGACGAGGAGGCCTCGGACCTCTCATCACCGCTCGCAGGCTTTGGGACCGCGGCGAGGTCGCTCGTGCGCTGTTCCGTGCAAGCCAGTGCGATCTTGAAATCGCCGTGGATGGTGATGGGGCCACGCGGGCCCGGCATCTTCATCTGGAGGTAGGGGTAATGGGTGGCCGCCATGAATTTCACCAACAAAAGCCTCCACAGCACCGCGTTGTAGGACAGATTGAGATCCGTCACATCGAAGTTGATCCGCTCGGTGCGGAAGTTGTCGGGGCCACCAAAGGTGACCGGGAGGTCGATGTGGCCCTGGGGCCACGTGTGCCCCCGCGTCACGCTGATAATCGGATGGGAAGGCCGGAGCCTCATCCCAGGGGCCTTGATAACGTCAAAGGCCGCAGGGGAGAGGATGTTGAGGGTGGCGCCGCCGTCTATCAGGACGCGCCTCAACTTGTCATTGCAAATGGTGGGGGATACCACCATCGCAATCTGTCCACCCCGGGCAACACACGGAGGGTGGTCGGTCTGATCGAAGGTGAGTGAAACTTACAACCATCGAGCCCGCTGTGCAGCCTCATGGGTGGGGACCGCAGCCAGAAGCTCACGCTTCATGGTCTTGAAGCTGCGGCTGAAGCATGAGCACATGCTCCCCCATCTATGGTGGCAACGGTAGCCTCGGGCTCTTGAAAACCCAAATCCTCATCGTCACCATCGTCGGCGGGGGCCTTCTAATTGGCCTCGCTTCGCCGGTTGTGGGCAGGAGCCGTCGGGCTCTTGCCCTCATGGCGCTCCTGCTCCCGCTCCTCCCCCCACTTTCTGACGCGCTCGGCCAAACTCTTGACCGTGCGGCAATCAGCGAGATCGTGGTGGGAGGTGTTGTGCATGGAGCACCATTTGCCTGCCGGGCGCTCTCGGCTGGGAGCGCCAGCGTCCTTCCTCCCGTCACCCGCGCCCTTCCCCTTGCACTAGGGCCGCGAAGCGCCTTCAGCAGCGAGGACATGGCCCTCGTCGTCGCAGCGGGCTGACCTTTTCTTCCTCCTCTTCTCCCGCCGCCCAGAACGGGCAGCGGACTCGAGGGCAGCCACCGCGCTAGAGCCGGAGGAGTTCCAGGTCCAGGCCTCCTCCTTTCGGGCCACACGGTCCGTGAGCTTGAAAAGCTGTGCGGTGGTCTGGCGCTCCTAGAAGGCTATCTTCTCCAACATGCGGTTATGCCGCACGCCTCCCTTGAACGCGTATATCACCGCGTGTGCGAGGATGCAAGGGATGGTGTTGCGAACCTAGCAAAACCGCTGAATATATGAACGGAGGGACTCATCGTTTCTCCGCTGCACCGCGTGCAGGTCCGCTTCTTCCCCTGGGCGCGGATATGTGCCCTGGAAGTTCGTTGTGAACTGCTGGCACAGATCCTCCCAGGAGTGGACCGAAGCAGGTGGCACATTCATTAGCCAACCCCACGCTTGGCCCTTTAGGGCCATAGGAAAGAAATTCGCCATGACCCTGTCGTCGCCCCCCGCAGCTTCTATTCCAGTCGTATAGATATGGAGAAACTCAGTGGGGTTGACGCTGCTGTCGTATTTCTCGGGAATGCTGGTCCGGAATTTCGGGGGCCATCGGACATTCCGAAGACTCACCACAAAAGCTTGGCATCCAGCCCGACGACGGGAGATACGGGGGGCCGGCCCTTATGGCTGGAGGAGCGTACCGCTGCCGTGGAGGCAACGCCCTCCCCGGTTTGGGTGGCGCGGCGCTCATCGCGCCGGCGCTCAATGTTGAGCCGGGCGTTTGGCCTGCCTTACATGCTCTCGTGACGCCCATGAACGGGCGTGGGCGTCGACGAGGGCAGGGGGGACGAACGGCGGGCGTTGGCCGCCGCCCGTTGAGCTCTCCGCCTTGCAGACGAAGAGGCAGCTGTTGCGGTGCCGGATGATCCGCTGCGGACGATCGCCCACCGGCATCCAGCTGCTGCTGCACCGCCTTGACCAGCTTGGCCACATCGTCCAGCCGGCGCTGGACTGGGGCTTCCAGGTCAGAGGCGATGGGCAGGTGGTGCAGAAGCGCTCCCGTAGCTTGGAGGCCACCCTGAGGGGTGCAACCGTCACCATAGACCAGACGGCGGCGCGCCCTACCGCGGCACCGCCCTCCGTCACCGAGCGGCGGATCCCTCCAGTTTCTCCGGTGCCTTCCCCCACCCAGGACTCCGGCGAGGGGATGGCGATGGAGTGTGAGCTTGACGATGAGGGTGCAGCTCCCCGCCATCGTCACTGGCACTCGGAGAGGGGGTGTACACCACCGCCTCTTCAGCCATAGGGCTGACTCGGTGAAACTTGGCGCACACAAAAAGGAGCGGGAGCTGAAAACGCGTATACGTGCCCCTACCTGGCGCGCCAGCTAATGGAGAACAAGCTCCTCAACAGGGGACAGTGAGGGCACCCCTTTGTGAGTTCAGCCTAGGGCGCAGAACGTGTTTTCCGCTACCCTATGCGCAAGAGATCAAGAGAGTCAGAAAAACCAACCCCAAGAGAGAGCTTGACACGATGAGTACAGGTTCGGGCCGGCAGTGAGGCGTAATATCCTACTCCTGTGTGATCGCTTAGTGATTGTTGTTTCCAGGGATCGAAACCACCCCCTTTCCTCTAGGCCTGGGCCTCCTTTTATACTCCCAACTGGACACCACATGGGCCAAACAGGCTACTCCTCTAGAGAAAAGGAAAAAGTTTTTTTACAATTAAAGGCAACCCTGTTGCTTGGCGTAGAAGTCGCCTGCACCGTAATGACGATGTGAGCCTTGTCAGGCTGCCATAACGCGCGCGACGCAGTGCATCATTCTTCATTAAAAGGCCGGAGACTTACGCGCTCCACCCGTACATGGCAGCACACGCCACGCGATTGGTTTTGGCTCACCAACTCCAACTGAATAAGAGAGCAAGGAACGACTCTCATGGTTTTGATGTGACCCAACAGGGCGTGCAGCGTACCTAACGGCGTGCGATCGTCACGCTCGGTACTGTGTCGCGTCCCATCGGTCATTCACACCGGTGATAGGCCGGTCAGCCGGCCACGACCGCTGTCAGACACGCGCGTGCGTGTCTATTCGCATTTAATGCGGCACGCGTGCTCGCGCAGGCGCACGCTGCTTGTATCGCCATTAATGGGGTTAGGTGAGCGCCCCTGGCGCTCACCTACCCAAGCACACATGGCAGCGATCCGAGGGGGTCGTGGGAGCCCGACCCCTGTTACAGCGGTGAGCGGGGGGAGCCGGGAGGTAGAGAGGGCAGTCGCCACATCGCCCTCGAGCCCAATCCCCCCTCGGGGGATGGCCACGTGGGCGCAAGGGGACGCCTCAAGCCCTAAGTCAGCATACCCCTGGGCCCATAACACCGACAGATACGGATAATCCATAACTTCAAATGGTATCGCACGATCCATCACGACAAAGTCTTCACTCGCCCTTCACCACCGGTTTCGGTTCGTTGGTGCCAAGTCCCTTGCTTGCCCTTCAACACCGCATGGTCCATCGCAGCTGAGCGTCGCTTGCGCTTCACCGTCTTACCATAGATAGTCATTTCATACCCCGCATCTTCAACTTCTTGCCTTTAATTCTCCTACATTGGTAAAGTCCATCTTTTAGCTTCTGACACCATCTTCATTTCTAATAATCTTGAACCATGGTGTATATTCTTCAACATGTCCATCAACTCATGATGGACTCTCATCAAGCATTCTCATTATCGATGTTATGGGCCCAGGGGTATGCTGACTTTGGGCTTGAGGTGGCCCCGTACGCCTACGTGGCCCTCCCCCGAGGGGGGATCGGGCCCGAGGGTGATGTGGCGGCCGCCTGTCCTAAGTCGTGGCGCCACCCGGTGAGTACCGCGGTAGGGGTCGGCCTCCCCCAATCCCCTCAGGCCATCGCCACGTGTGCCGGGGTAGGTGAGCGCTCCCGGCGCTCACCTACCCCCATTAATGGCGGTGCAGCTAGGGTGCGCCTGCGCGCGTGCCGCATTAAATGCGGAATGACACGCATGCACGCACCTGACACCGGTCGCAGTCGGCTGACCGGCCTGCGACCAGTTCGAATGACCGATGGGACGCGGCACAGTACCGGGCGTACCGTTGCACGCCCAGTAGGTATGCTGCGCGCCCCGTCAGGTCACATCAAAATCATGTGAGCTGGTTCGGCTCGCTCACCTCACCAGAGTTGGTGCGCCAGGTCTAATCACCTGGCGCACATCACCGCATACGGTGGGATAAGCAAGTCTCCGGCTGTTTAAAGAAGAATGACATGCAGAGTCACACATGAAGATGGGCGGTCTGACAGGAGTCATGCCGGTGTCACAGGACGGTGGACTTTTACCGCAAGCCACAGTGTGGCCCTTAATTGTAAAGGAACTTTTTTCCCTTTTATCTATAGTGTAGCCTATTCGGCCCATGTGGTGTCCCCTTGGGAATATAAAAGGAGGCCCAGGCCTAGAGGGAAGGGGGTTCGATTCTTGAGAACAAGAACACACACATAGTCCATCAGACAGGAGTAGGGTGTTACGCCTCGCTGGCGGCCCGAACCTGTATAATTTCTCGCGTGCCACTGTCTTCTCTTGCGCGAAACTTTTTCTCTACTTCTCCATCTCACCAGAGCACCGGAGTCGGGGCGGGGTGCGCCTCTCTTTTGCACCCTGGGCCGAACTCGAAAGGGGAGCCTCCACAGTCCCCCGCTGCGGAGTTTTTCCTCCGTCACTCATCATCAACATTTGACTCTCGTTAATTCTCGATATGTGAGGTATCATCTTTTTGTCATCAATACAATCCTATCACTTGATTCTCACATATGAGCCATCAACCTTTTTGCTTGATGCGAGAACATAATCTATCCTCACAAACTCATAGCAAAGGTTAGTTCCAACAACCGTTATCATTAATCACCAAAACTACTCCTAACACAAGGTTAGAGGACTTGATCTTTCAATCACCCTAAAGGGGCACCAATGGATGACAACGGTGAGCATAACGCCAACCGATTGCAAGATTGTCGTCGACGAGCTAGTGGCCATCGATGTCGCCACCGTCATCACGGGAGGTGAACGACAATGACGCGAACACGACAGCCACAGAGGAGTTGACATGGTCGGGATCCATCATCGACCTACTCGATATACTGCCTCCGCTATCGATGTCGATGAGCTAGTGGCCATCGTTGTCGCCACCGTCATCACGGGAGTTGAACAACAATGACGTGAACACGACGGCCACAGAGGAGTTGACATGGTCGGGATCCATCATCGACCTACTCGATGTACTGCCTCCGCCATCGGCCTCTTCCCCTGCTTGACATCGAGCTCTCCTTGATATTGCATATCTATCCGACACGAGTACTAATATTTGGGTTTCACCTGCAGACTCTCTAACCCTAGCTCTATTTATTGGCTTGAACAAGATACGTCTTATTTGAAATGAATTGAATGAATAAGGTGGAAAAGAAAGAAATCTCTCTTTGATTCCTGGTATTCTATGCAGCGAGTCAATCATGGTCAACCCACCACATCCAACAAAATCGTTTTGCCAACCAACGAAGGAATTTATTTGTACCGATATTCGAAGACAAGAGGTGTGTTATACCCGATTTTACAGTTGAAGGAAACGATTTAATGAGGAGCAGAGAGTCGAGAGGCGTTAAATGGACTTACTCCTCGTCCCTCGATCACGTTGGAGAATCGACCAGAAGAGGAAAGCCGGTCACGAGAGTAGGGATAGTCCGGCACATGGTTCGTGACGAGACTCGATAGTGCAGCACACGGCGTTTTTACGGCTCGATCAACGGCATGGACGCCTGGTCTGGTCGCGGTAATCTGACTGATAAACTGAACTTTATGGAACCCAGGCCTCCAGCCACCAGGCCCACCAGTATAATGCCACCCCCGTCCTCCCCCTGATTGGCCGGCTGTTTCTCATCAACGAATAACCGCAGAAAACGTTGAGCAAAACGCGACGTACGCCAAATGCCTCCAACCATTGAATGCCCCCCTGAGACGGAGCCGTACCGCAATCAAAGTCTGAGGCACGCTACTCTTTCTGCTCGCTCTTTCCCAGCTCTAGTGTAGTGAAAGTGAACTCCTCCGATCAGGCACCACCAGTGCACCACGTTCTCGCGTACGGGGAGGTAGCGTCGCGCCGGCCCGGCCGGCCGAGCTGCTCGATCGGTAGCCGGTATAGGGAGTAGGAGTACTCGTGCAACCGAGAAAAAGACTGGAGTAGTAGTAGGACTGTAGGAGTACGCTCCCTCGTCCGGTCAAGTCGACCGGCCTAGCTTTTCCCAATTTGACGTGGGTGCCAGAGGCAGTGCACATTCACAAGCAATCAATGCTGCGCTCGCTCGCGCCGCACACGCTATCTGACCTGTTACTGCTCCCTTGCTGCTCCTACGCTTGTCTGCGCTGCATGCATCGCTGGCCCCCGCCCAACCCCAACTGCATCGCCTCTCTCCCCGTCCTCTTCGTCGTCCTCGGCGCATTCAATGCATGATGCCCAGAGCCCTCTCTCATTGATGATGGTGCCGTTCCATACTGAGGTTGTGTTTGGATCAGGATATATGTTTTTACACTAATTAAAAATATTAAACGTAGATTAAAACTAAAACTTATTTTATAACTCTAAATTAATTCGTGAGACTAATCTATTGAGTCTAATTAATCTATAATTAGTCTATGTGATACTACAGTAAATATGTGCTAATTATAAATTAATTAGACTTAAAAAAATTTATCCCGCGAATTAGCTCTTATTTATTTAATTAGTTTTATTATTAGTTTATATTTAATATTATTAATTAGTGTCCAAATATTTAATGTGATAGGGACTAAAATTTACTCCCTGTATTCAAAACCACCGTTAAAATGGGGGTGATGTGTGTGTGTGACTGTGTGAGATCGCCTCCTTGACATGAACTTCTGCATGCATGTCTTCTCGTTTCGCCCCAGAGTTCGAGAGTGCGTCGATCGCCGGCTCGACTCGTCTCGTCTCGCGTCGTACCCGTTTGTTTGTAACGCACCCTGGTTGATTGAGCCCAGGAGGCCGGCAGGAGCTGGGAGTGAGTACGTGGCATCCAACGATCGGGTGCATCTCAGCCAATGGGCGGTATTGCCGCTTCTGTGATGTCCTCCCACAAATTTCGTGGAATTTTACACCAAAGAGTCGGCAAGAAGCAGGACGGTTCAAAAGAGTAAATAAGGATTGAGCATGTAGTATATCTTCCATTGCAATCTACATCTTGAAATATAAAATATAGAAGGATTTTATCCATGTAACTATATTATAATGTATTATTTCCGACAGGTACAGATAGCTCGTATAATAAAAAATGTGGTGTTAAATCTAGTATGAAAATTTCTCAACCGAGACAAATGTAATATACTAGTAGTAGATTGATGATTATGGGAGAACTGATTTTACTATATCTTCTGTTACACTTACAGTAGTAGGAGATAGTAGAATACAAAAATAACCATTGAAAACATGGTTATTTAAAACATTTTCTTCAACACCAAGGTAAGGGTAATTTTTCGTTTATATATTTGTAGCACTAGCTAATAAATGTCTATGCCTTACTATGATTAAAGAAAAAAATCATAATATTGCCTAAAAATAAAAAGTTTAATTTTCATCAAATATGTTGCCAGATTTTTGTTATAAAGAATACTCACTTTAGTTTAATTCTATACATAACTATCCTTTTAGATTTAACTATTTTGTCATATTGAGAAGTTCAAGTGGTAATATAAAAAAAACTATAACAAGAATTAGATGGGATGGAGTAAAGATATTCAACATGTGCATTTATTGTACTAATATATATTTTGCTTTTAGTTATATATATCCCTTTAAATGTTCTATTACCCATGCCTTCTTGTAATATAAAATGAAAGTAGATCAGTTCTTTTCTTTTTTTTTAAAGTCACTAAACTCTAAATCCTAAACATTTTGCAGCTCTATTGTTTGCTCTTCGGCCTATATTCCCAACCAAAATTTGATTTTTAAAATCTAATTTTAAAGTTCATTTTTGATTTTTTTCATTGTATTTTATTTTCTAGCATTGGCTTGTAAGTTGCTAAGAACACATATAAAAAAGTTTTGTGCACAAATTTTTTTAACAATTGTTATGGCTTATAATCAAAGTCTAGAAAATTGGTTGTCTTGGGTTGGTAGACATAGGGCATATTTGGTAGGGTATAAGTTTGCATCAAAGTTATAGTAAACTACAAAATGCAGCCAATAAATTATAGGCTACAAGTGTGTGGCATAATTAGCTTATGTGCAGTAACTTACAAGTGTGATCAAGGTTATCACTATCCCGATCCGTATCTTAATATTCTATGATACTACGATCCTACAAAGCCCAAACAATACCGATCCCACCTAATATCCTAATTTTCGTAGTATCTTGATCCTACTATTCATTTCCACACGTTCCTATGAAATCTTAAATAGTATTTCGATACTACGTTAGTACCAAATATTATTTAAAATAAGGTGGATTGAATATGATGTGAATAAATATGCTCAAGTTTACATAAAAACAATAAAGAATTATCAACATCAATATTATATGCTTTAATTTATACAACATATTATATATTATATAAAAATATGTACTTTCTAAAATCTGATGGTATCCCTCCTATGGTAGCATCCTGATACTATAATATTATAAATTGGAAAAAGATCATGCCTAGTATTTTGATACTGATTACCTTGAGTTTGACTATGAAATAAATACGGATAAAACAAACTATGCATGGGATGCTAGAACTGTGAGTCTGTGACATGATAAAGTTTGATGTTGAATCAAATAACCCTTGGCGTAGTAGAAGATAGAGGTGTGGTACATGGATGACAGTGGATGATGGTTAGAGTTTGGCAACTCTTCTTGTCTTCTCTTATCCAGGATCCCCGGAGAAGCGAATCAAGTTGACTCTTAGTGGTTGTGTATAGCGTAAAGCAGTCTTCCTTCGACCTTCTTGAGTAAAATATAGCATATACGGACCCTATTATGTCCACCATATAGGAACTACAAGATCACTTGTAGAACACCTGACCAAACATAGACATTGTTCGGTAAGTGCAACATATTAGGCTGTTTGTTCTATTAATGCCTTCTTTCTCTTGTCTATCGGAGTTATTATGTAAGGATTTAAATATCCGAAGAGCCTATTCACGACAGATAATGAGTTGGATTGGCCTATTTTTATGGAGTTTAACAATATATGGTTAATTCTAAGTTGCTAGGATCCTCTACTAGCTGACAAGATCAAAGACTCACCATCTACAACGTATCGTTGGATCAGATTTGTGGCCCTTCGTCCTATATTATAAGCATCATCATACTTAAATCAGATTATTATAAATTTGATCAAGTTTATTGAAATTATAATAGTGTTTACGACATCAAATGAGCACCATTATATCTATTATAAAATATATTTTTATAGTTTACTTATTCGGTGCGGTAGACGTTAATACTCTTGTCTATAAACTCGATGAACATAAAACTAGAAACGCTTTGTCAATGTAAAGGATAAGACATACCTCCTAAACATGGATTTGTGAGATACAACAATACGATATACCCGATAGTATAGGAGAAGGTATCCTTTAACTAAGGAAACACGACGGATAATGAAGGAAATTAGCGTCCCAAAATAGCAGGTGTCAAAGTACCAATGGGGAAGATAAGGTCTCCTTAGACCCGTGTCCTGTTTTATTTCTCCTAGTCCTACTTGGAGAAATAGAATATCTATGTTATATATACAAGGACCCCTCACACAGGGAGAGGTATCGAGTTACAAGCCGTAGCCAAAGCCACACCTAGAAACAAACCAGAAGAAGCCAAGGCCGTATTCGCCTAATAGATTTCATCGGGTCGTTCTAGACTGGTTCCAGTCGGCGGATTAGTTTGCCCATCCTATTCCCCATTTAATCCGTGTGGTATTCGTATCCATGTATACATATAAACTAGAATAGGGTTATTATTCACCTTAAGGGCTCTCAACCAGTATAAATCCTTGTTCCTTATCTTCTGGATCCGATCTCACATATACCCTGGTTCTAACGATCCCCATATTCTAAAAAAATACCATCTGCAGGTATAACTCGTCAACACACTCATGTTTTGAAATAGAGGAAGTATAAAGGGTCCTTTAAAACGCAAGACTAGGAAAAACATAGGATTTGATAAGAATACAATTGTAACATTGTTGATTGAAAAAGAACGCACGAGAATAACCGTTTGATTGGACGATAGGAAAAACATATAAATTTAAGAAGGGATGAAAATGTAGAATCATGTGATGATTTAATCGTGGTGATGAACAATTGTCAAAGGTGAGTGATTGTTGAAAATAGGGTGTGATGTGTTTTCGATTGTCGGATCAAGTGGTCGGTCAGACCAGGTGAGTGCCGCCGGTCAAACCGTTGGTGATTTGGCGGTCTGGACGGGTGGCCCGATGGTCAGACCGGCAGACTCTAGGAGGGAGTCGGTTTCGGATTGTTTTCGTGAAATTTCTAGATTGCTTCATGGATATGACTTCTAGATGATTTATATTCGTATGTAATACTATTTTGTGCTAATGTGAGTTAAGTTGGTATGAACTTATACCCGGATATACAGTTTCTTTGTTGTTCATGTGCAGGTGTTGCTTGAGGCCATGGGAGTATAGCTGGTGATGGATCGGAACTAGGCTTGGGAGAAGTTGAGGTCCAGAAGGTCGAGGATATCGCGCGGGATGCTCAGGCTAGAGAACAATGCACGTGGAGGTGAAGGTTTCCATATGGCATACACGTGGTGTTGTGTGCGTATGGAAAGCGGAGTCAAATTTGGATTAGAGTCAAGTTTTGAGAAGATTGGAGTTTGTAAAGTTTCTTTCTTATATGGGAAGGTTTCCTAGGGATTAGGACTTATTGTATGAGATGGATTCGTGGCTAGGTGGCAGCCGCGTTATGGGTATAAAATGAGAGGGAGGTTGTGTCCTCTCAATATCGGTTTTAGAAAGGAAAAGTTAGGGTTTCGAGTTTAGTAAGAGATTTTGATTAGGAGTGTTGTTGGTGCACTGTATAAACACTATTAGATGCAATAAAGTCATGATAGATTAATCTAAATATTTGAGTGTTCATCTACAGATGTTTTTCTGGATCTCGACAATTTGATCGGAGTACGAGGGCATCTAACTGGCAGCATAGCGGCGGTCTAACCAGAGTCGATCAAGCGGTTAGACCGGCGGTGGCGACAGCAGCAACAGGCAACAAGGAGGCGGTCAGACCAGCGGCGGCACTGTGGTCAGACCGAAGTTAATCTGATAGTCAGACCAGCTATGCTGACTTCATCAATTTGAGGGTAAATTTTTATTTTCACCCCCCTCTAGTTGGCTTGGTTCTTGTGATTCGATCCTATAGAAAACTTAAATAAGACTTTCCATAAGGTTTTATTGCATGTTAAATTTCCTCCAAAACTTGTACATGATGAGATATTTCATAGGAATTTCATAAGATTCTACATTGTCCATTACTTTGATTTAAAGGGTTATATAAGAAAAAATCATATAGAAATAAAATCCATCAAATTTCATACAACTTTTTATCGAATAAAGCGGGCCTAAATATTCTACTAGATGACTGGAATATAATCTTTACATTCTCCCTCGCTATGCAGTGAAAATTTTGCCACGATCACAAACCAAGCAAAAACTAAGAGAAGAGTTACATTACTTAGAGTAAGGATAATATTGAGCTATAAGCAAGCTATATACTTATCTGAAAGAGAGATAAAGAAAAGTTAGGAGTGTTAGTTCTCATGTAAGAGTTAGTTTCACACAAGATTTAAGAAATATGTATTAAATTTATAGTCAAATAAAGGGATAGTACGAAAAAATAAAGCTATAGTTTTAAAATGATTTATAGTATACTAAGTAGTGAACTGTATACTTATGAAAAAATCGTTTCTTCGCTGTTATCCATCACGACAGTCCTGATTAAAGGACAATCATATCGAAAGGACCACAAATGGCATGGCATTTAATATCTCCCAGAAGAGAATCATTAGCGTAGGGGCGACGAGCTGCCCGTTTCTGTTCTTTCCTGGCGATGAAGCCACCACAGGCTGCTCCTGTGCTGCAGCCTGCAGGTGTCGTGGCAAACCTTTCATCACTGCTCTAGTTTGGCCTTTTATCTGAGCGTGGCAATAAATTCTTTTTCTCGTCGGGCTGGCCCCATCGGCTATCCGGTGCATTTGCTGAACAGAAACAAGTCAAACAGAGTCAGCCACTGCACGTCAGGACCCCTCTTTCTGAACCCACGCGCTTTTACTCAGTGTTAGCAATATCCTCTAAAAAGAGTGGCAGCAAAGTTAGCAGAAAAGCAAACCGTAATTTCCCCCTTCCTACAGTAACTAACCTGATTCCTAGGTGTGTAATTAAGTCCCTATTTAGGGCATGAAAATTTACCACAGCATATTAGAATATAAAAAAATATCAACAAAAGTACAACTCGTATCATCGACAAAATAAAAAACGCCAAACTCAAAAAAAAAATGTACGAAGAAAATCACTTCTGCTTCGATGTACGTTATTGGAATAAGTCAAGTCCAATATCCACGCTTCACTGGACTTTTCATTAGACACTGTAACAATCTCGTGATAACTGCTGAATTATCACCATGAGTTGCTAAATTTACATTTCTCACCGTCTTCAGTAAAAACCTATTCCTCTTTATATACCAAAAATTATGACACATAGATGTATCTCATTTTCTTTGCCTCACTGTTATATTTTGGCTTTGACCAATAAATTTTCTGTTCGAGATGCCTTCATTGTCTCGTTTTTCTTTCATCTTCTCAAACCCCACGCAAGCAACACCAAAATTATTTGAATTTGCTATAGTTGTGGTGACAGTTTTTTCCTCTAAACACGGTCAAATTTTTGGTCCTAGAATTGATATGGAGATTTGTGGTCATGGGGGATTAGCCACACATGCTTTACTGATTTTCTTCATCCATGCTCGGTTGCTCTTTGTCTTGCTAGATTTTTTGAGTGGAATTGCTATATTTATTACACCATAAATCTTGCATATGTAATTACATCTCACTTACATATGTAATTAGTATATAATTTTAGGATTTACATATGTAATTTTAGAACTTACTGTTGATGCAAAAAACACACACTGGCCTGAGAGGTTTGCTTTACTCTAGTGCAGGTCCAAAATTAGGGTTTCAGATTCAAAGGCGTGCCAGTTGATTTGATCCTGCAATCAACAAGAAAAACATGCAAAGAATATCAGTAAACGATAGACAATCGGCCATAGGGCCGATTTCATATCGTATGTGACCTGGCTGATGCAATAAAGCATGAATCGGCTATGAGGTATAGTTGATGATAGAACTAACCCTAAAACTAGTATATCGGCTGTAAAGATCAGTGTTACATAATCAATAAATCAATATTACTTTAGAAATAAGCAATTGGGATAGATCGGACTGAACCGAGACAGTATAAATTGTCCAAGTCTAAAGGTAACATGAAATAATGATTAAGCATTCTGATGTCATAGCCGATATCTAGATTTAAGTATGTATCGGCTATAGCTCCGATACAACTTTATGCTAGGATATTCTCTAGTAATAAATATATTAAACTATAACCAATTAGATTGATATCAAGCTTAATATATTTATATTAGATTAGATCCTGATATAAGGGGCAGATATAAAATATTAAACAAAGCATAACACAATGTAAAACATCTATATCAGGTAAGATCGGCTGAAACCCCGATACTATCCTTATTAACAACCATGAAGTAGGTTAGATACCATGATTCTAAATACGACTTAATAGGTTGGACTGAACCAATGCAGCATTAAGTATAAATAGAAGCATGAGATCTAAAGAATCCAACCGATGGTTGCCTTTTCGGGATGGTGGATACATTATATAACCTAGATTAACAAAGTAATCTAGTCAATATCAATGAAACCCTAGAAAGGATCTAGCCGATATAAGTAGATTGCATTGTCGATCTAAGTTATATAACATACATGATAACCCGGAGAATCACAACAAAGAACTAGAGTATCATAGAGATGTAAGCACTAGCCCTAATGATGTAACTCGCCATGACAAGATATACCTTTTTGCCGAAGATCAAATTGATGCAGCACGACTCGAAAGCACAAACTTGTCGAAAGTGGAAAACAAAGGTTTGGCGATGCGCCGAGATTGATTGAACGTGTGTTGTTATTATTTACAAGACCTCGGGATTATATTTATACCCGAAATTACAAACATTATCCATCACGACACGACTCACATTATCCTAATACAGATCCAACTAACGAACAAGTCCCTTAGGCGGACTCTTACCGGGAATATCTATAAGGAAATCACATAAAATATCCTAACTAATAGATACAATTGCCTCCTTAGGACTTTATCCGTGCATGGCAATCCATATGAAGCACGTTAACACAACCTGATGACGTGTACCAAGTCATATTACCGACATCGGCCCCATCGGCTAACCCAGTCCGACTCTGACTCTGCCGATCAGTCCACAGCCGATTCGAACTCCAGCCGATGCGCATTCTGTTTCCGATATCCTTGCATATTTTCAAATCCACTTCGGACTAGGTTGTATTTCCGATCCTTGTAGATAGATTTGCTTACCAAATTTCATCGTCAACACATGCCCCCAATTCCGAAGTATTTATAATGCAACGGAATTATCTCTTCTCAACCGCAAAATTCTAGGGTTACCCCCGTGACCGTTACGCACCTAATTCTTTAAAAACCAACGGCTCCTCCGGATATTTCACGGCGTTAACTCCGCTTTCACCGCTTAAATCACCAAATTTTTCCGTGAACTCCGGCGAACTCCTTCTCTCTCCACTCCGGCGACCAGAGCAACAAATCCCTTCCGGCGACGACCTCTGCGCAACAATGGCCACTTCGTCAAATCCACCACAATCCGCCGCCATGGAATATGCCGAGGTAAGTTCCCTATTGACTCCAATCTCTTCCTTAAACTTCTTCACTTTTACTCTGCCTTTATCCACCTTTTTCTTCTTCAATCTGTAGCATCTAAGTCATCAAGTAGCCGTCCCAAAACTCAACGAACCCAACCACTTCTTCCTGGGTCCAATAGGCGATTTAGATCCCACCGATATCATCAACACAGAGACAAACAGAATCCCCTTCAGACAAGCCAACCCGTCTCTTTCCTATTGGACTACAACTTTTAGGTCTTGGCCTTCCCAAGTTGATAGATGGACAGATTGGTATAAAAGAGTCGCAGCTAGCAAGCAAGATCACTGGGACGAAATAGGGATAGCCCAATGCCTGTCCTTGTCCATAGCCGATATGAAGAAAGATGAGCCGATGCTGTCTTCGGTTGCATATTTTTGGTCAGACACCTTAAACTGCTTTATGTTCAACCAAGGGCCGATGACTCCCACCTTGCTGGACATAATCATGATCACGGGCTTAGATATAACCACATCGGCCAATCCCATCAGTATGAAGACCAAGTGCACTTATAAGTTCAAAACCAAAAATATTGGTGGCTGGTCTGGTTTTATCTTTAACAATATGGGAACAGGACCTGTATCGACTAGAGAACATGCCGCCTTCCTGATGATGTGGCTAGATAAATTTCTATTCTGTGGATCCACCTGTGGCCCAACAGCCAATTGGCAACACCTAGCCGAAGCCCTAGTCTTGAAAAGAGAATTCCCCTTGGGAAAATATTTGCTAGGAGCAGCATATCAAATGTTAAGCCAATCATCGGCTAAACTGATAATGGATTCCAATGTTAACACTGGCGGCCCATGGTGGTTTATCCAACTTTGGTTAACCCTGCACACTTTGAAAGTTGCAAAAAGGCCATCACTCTTAGAAGCTGAGTTCCCTTCCACAGCCGATTCTGAAAATAATGATGAATCAGACCAAATGCG
The DNA here is from genome assembly GCA_000573905.2 of Oryza punctata. Taxonomy (NCBI): domain Eukaryota; kingdom Viridiplantae; phylum Streptophyta; class Magnoliopsida; order Poales; family Poaceae; genus Oryza; species Oryza punctata. The sequence continues at coordinate 30,623,409 of CM002489.2, read as the reverse complement.
CCGATGCATGTCATTTGGAGAAGCAGCTACTAGTTACGCTGGTCATGGACCATCGGCTGAGCACTTCCATAACTGGTTCGGCAACTTTTATGATGGATTTCCTAGGGACAGCCGAATCTGGTTTGCCTATGACTCCTACCAAAGCTTTGAACTGCCAACTGACTTTAGGCTGAATGAAATCAATAATGAAAGATTTGAAAAACCCAGGGAAATCTTGACTGCTGCAATCTCTCCATGCATACTCCCAGTTGGCATATCTCAAGGCAGAAATATTCAACCATCTTATGAGTTTTACTATCCAGCATCGGCAGCAAGACAACTTGGCATGGGCATACTACCCATCGGCTTATACTATGCTGACAAGATTCAGACCAGAGGTGATATTGTATCGGCTCTGATGATGGATAAACTGCTCAACATCCCTGGTCCCCCTCTCGGCAGCATCAATAGATTTAACATCATCTTAATGAGGAGCATCCAATTCGACAGATGGTGGTCAGAAATAAAAAGTCACATATTCTATCTGCCAATTGACTCATATCTCACTCGAATTGTACCAAACTTGGTCCCTCAGGTAAATTTCTCCTCTCAAGCTGTTGTACTTTATTACTATCAACTGCTTAATACTCATAGTTTAATAATTTTCCTTGCAGACAACAGACTCTTCTCCTCCTTCAGTTAGTCGAAGTGGCAAGCCCATAGCATATGCCATAGCCAAACTCCCAAACGGCAGTGGACCAGCTCCATCCATCATCGGCTTCAACGCCCCAAAAATTGCCACCTTACTTCAAGGCCAACTCAAAGAGCTGATGCAAACTGGAGACAAAAGAAGAAGGACAAAACAAGCTGCCGTAAAGCCAACACTCCTAAAGAAACCAACCAAAAGGCAGAAGAAAACAGCCGATACAGAAACTGCCCAAGCCCAAGAGATAGATTACATCCTTAAGGATATTGAGATGGACGAGGCAATCAATGAAGCTGCTGCCCAAATCAGTGACACAGCCGAAATTTCTACACCCCAAGCTGATACACCTCCTGCAGTACAATCTCAAACCGCAAAAACTCCAAGTCCTCCAAAACTTCCTCAAACAGCACAAGTAAGATATTCCGACTTATCATCATTTATTTCCATGTTTCAAATTCTCTCAACTCATCAATCTTTGCAGCCCAAGAAGAAACAAGCTGCTACAAGGAAGAAACCAATCTCAACACCAGTACCGGTAATTTTAATTCACCCCAACTTTAATTTCATCCTTAGCCGACACTGACTATTTATTATCTTTATAGCCTCCCCAGGTAACACCACCTCAACAAACATCCAGTGAGCATACTCAATCGGCCGCAGCTAGCCGACAAGATGATGAGATCACCACCACAATTCCAGCTCCCCAGATTCCTGTAAGCACTCTCCATATTTACATTTATCGGCTCATGCTCAATTTTATTACTTATCAACCTTCTCCTATTTCAGTTACTAGCCGATATGTTCTCCTTTGACATAAAACAATTCCTGGATGAAGAGGAGGAAACAACTAGCAAAGCCATCTCCCCAATTTCTGAAGACTTAAAAAGGACTTAGCTGACATTGCAGATCGGCTAAATGCTTCCCTTGATGCACTAGTTGTAAACTGTGGACCGATCAGGGCAAGGTTTGAAGAAATCCAAAATCAAATCCCTGATGAACTTATAGAGATGATCTCTCCTGCAGTCTTCCTCGAGCAACACCGTTTTAAATTGGAGAGAGCCAGACAAAGAATCGCAGATCGGCTAGAGCGTGCTGCTCTCGAAGCAAATGTCCAATCCAGCCGCCAACAAATCACTGAGGAGAAATCCAAGCTGGATGAACTAGAGGCTGGACCAAACTCAACTCAACAGAAGATTGAAGATTTGAAAAAGAAAGAAGCTGATCTCCTGCAGCAACTTGAGGCTTGCAGAGCTGAAATCACCACCGAAGAACAAAAGTTGGCCGATTTGCCCAAAGCTATCGAAGTCCAAAAACTCAAGCTCAAGAAATCTGTGAAACACCTTGCTGCCCTGAGCAAAGCTCTGAAACCAATCCCAGGAACTGGTGCAGCCGATGCTCAAGCCATTGAAGAAGTAGAACAAATCAGGCAAAGAGCTATATCGGCTATTCGAAAATATTTGGCTTAATGTAACTCAAACTATAAATTGTCTTGAAACATTTTTGCTGTAACATATATTTTGGCCATTGAGCCGATTTTGTTCTCTGATAAATGCTGGAATACCTTATGCTATTAGCTGTCGAGCCGAAAATTTTGCTTAAAAATTCCCAACAATTTGGCTCAAAAATTCCCAACTCTAAATTGTCTTCTCCATGCCCCCCCAAGTTTGTAGTAGGGAACACAATGCTGCAAACTTATGTGTCTAAGGGAGAGAAAAATATCGGCCATCTAAAGGCGATGTAAACACATCGGCTATCCACCGCAAACCGGCAAATCATAGCCGATAATGAACTAATCCAAACACTGGGGTAGTATTTCTTCAAATATTTTCCATTAAGCGCTCTTCCAAACACCTCTCCATCAAGTCCTTTTAACATATAGGCCCCTTTAGAAACACATTTATGAACTTGAAACGGTCCTTCCCAATTCGGTGACCACTTGCCGAATTTATTGTCTCTGGCCCCTATCGGCAGCACTAATTTCCAAACCAGCTCACCTTCCTCAAAAGATTTGGGTACAACCTTCTTGTTATAATGCCTGGCAACTCTCTCCTTATCCTTTCTAACTTTCTCAAGAGCTCGGAATCGTGCTTGAACCAAATCTTCTGACTCATCAACCATCAAATTATGATAATCATCGGCTGTTACCTCATCTTGTAAAGAAATCCGTCGAGAGCCGATGTTGGTTTCCCATGGTAATACAGCCTCATGCCCATAAACCAGTTGATAAGGAGGTACCTAAATTGCATCATGGCAAGCCATCCGATAGGATCATAATGACTCAGCCAGAATAGTATGCCACTTCTTGGGGTATTCGGCTATCTTTCTCTTGACCAACTTAATCAAACTCTTCTTAGATGCTTCAGCTTGTCCATTGGCTTGTGCATAATATGGTGATAAATTCAACAACTTAATTCCCATGCTATCAGCAAACTGAACAAACTCGTCCGATACAAATATAGAACCCTGATCAGTTGTAATTATTTGTGGCAAACCAAATCTGTATATAATATGCTCTTTGACAAAATTGATCGCATCCTGACTGTCAACCTTCTGCAAAGGAATTGCCTCAACCCACTTAGTGAAATAATCAGTCGCAACCAATATGAATTTATGTCCTTTGCTTGATGGTGGATTGATTTGGCCGATCATATCAATACCCCAACCTATGAACGGCCACGGCTTGATAATAGGGTTCATAGCCGATGCTGGCGCTCTCTGAATTGCTCCAAACTTCTGACAATCTTGACAACCCTTGTAATATCTGAAACAATCCTCCAGCATTATCAGCCAAAAATATCCAACTCTGCGAAGTAACCACTTCATTTTATGAGCCGATTGATGTGTCCCACAAATACCTTCATGAACCTCACACATAACAAATTTAGCTTCTTCCATACTCAAGCACTTCAACAGAACTCCATCAATCGTCCGATAATATAATGTATCATCCAACAGAACATATTTAAGAGCTTTATACCTTAATTTCCTTGAAACCAATCTGGAAGGATTCTTTACATATTCAAAAACATCAAACCTCCAATCATCGGCTGAAATACAGGCCGCCTCTACTTCAATCCCTTGTAACATCGGCCTATATCCTGAGGTGCCTTGAGCTAAGTCATTGGTTTCAACGTTTTGCTCCCTAGGGATATGCTTCAGAGTAACCATCTTGAATGTCTTCATCAGCTCCTGGCATTTCTCATTATAGATTATTAAGGTATCATTCTTGCATTCATATTCCCCAGATAATTGACTTATCACCAACAATGAATCACCCATGATCTCAACAGCATCGGCTTCGACTTCTCTTAATAACTGCAACCCTTTGAGAACAGCTTCATATTCCGCTTGATTATTTGTAGAGTATGGTTTGATAGTAAAAGCAAACTGAAAACTTGCCCTCCTAGGCGATATTATCACCAAACCGATACCACAACCATGAGTGCAAACTGATCCATCAAAGAATAAAGTCCATGGCATGATGTCAATATTATCAACACTGGTATCCCTGTGTTCAACTATGAAATCGGCTATCGCTTGCCCTTTAACTACCTTAGCCGATTCATATCTGAGATCAAATTCTGACAAAGCAAAGATCCATTTCCCAATTCGTCCCTTTAACACTGGAGCCGATAACATGTATCTTACTACATCGGCCTTGCAAACTATAATGCACTCATTGGATAGTAGATAATGCCTCAACTTTGTGCAAGAAAAATATAAGCATAAGCATAACTTCTCCACAGGTGAATACCTTGTTTCTGCATCCAACAGGCGTCTACTGAGATAGAATATAACTCTTTCTTTTCCTTCAACCTCTTGAATCAAGACTGAGCCGATAGAATTTTGATCGGCTGATAGATAAAGTTTAAATGGAATCCCTTTCTGTGGTGGTATAAGTACTGGAGGGGTACTCAGATATTCCTTAATATTATCCAGAGCCTGCTGCTGCTTCTCTCCCCAGACAAATTCTTGATCGGCTTTCAACCTTAGCAAAGGAGTAAATGGTTCTATTCGGCCAGACAGATTTGATATAAAACGCCAAACAAAATTAATCTTGCCGATCAATGATTGTAGCTCGATTTTATCTTCCGGGGGTTTGATATCTTTAATTGCTTCAATGCTCCTCTGAGGAATTTCAATCCCCCTCTCATGAACCAAAAATCCCAGAAACTGACCAGCCGATACACCAAAAGCACACTTGGTAGGATTCATTTTCAACCCATACTTCCTTGCTCGTTCTAAAACCTGTTTCAAATCGGCTATGTGATCATCAACTTCCTTGGATTTAACCACCACATCATCTATATATATCTCCACCAATGCGCCGATGAGATCGTGAAAAATATAGTTCATGGCTCTCTGATATGTAGCACCAGCACTCCTCAAGCCGAAAGTCATAATTACCCATTCATACAAGCCGATAGCACCAGGGCACCTAAAAGCAGTCTTGTGGATATCTTCCTCAGCCATAAAAATCTGATTATAACCAGCATTGCCATCCATGAAACTGATAATCTTATGTCCAGATGCTGCATCTACAAGTTGATCGGCTACTGGCATTGGATATTCATCTTTTGGTGTAGCTTTGTTTAGATCTATGAAATCAATACAAACCCTGAGCTTGCCGTTTTTCTTGATAACTGGTACTATATTGGAAATCCACTCAGCATATCGGCATGGTCTGATGAAGCCAGTATCATAGAGTCTTGTAATTTTGGCCTTAATAGCATCATACATCGCAGCTTTACAACGTCTTGGGGTTTGCTCGTATGGCCGATAGCCTGGTTTGATAGGGAGCCGATGTTCAACTATCGATCGGCTAAGTCCTGGCATCTCATAGTATTCCCAGGCAAAACAATCTCTATACTCCTGGTCCAATGTCAATTTCCTCTAGTTCATCGGCCGACATAAAACCTTGCCCAAGCTTACCGTCGAGATCATCAATAGTGTCTTCTGTGTATAGGTTGGAACCCTCCACGGCGCCCTCAAAACAAGAATTGGGGCTCTCCATCTCCTGTTGTCTGTATGGCATCATCAGAAATCTTTAAGTAATCTCCTTGCCAAACTTTACCAGATAAACAATCAATTCCTTCCATCTCCCAAATAGACAAATCGGCACAAGCTACATTGACTGACCTGTCGGCTGGCACGATTTCGATTTGGTCTCCTTGCCATTGAATCAAGCTTTGATGCATTGTTGAAGGGATGCAACAGTTGGCATGGATCCAATCTCTTCCCAACAACAGACTGTAGGAACCCTTCCCGTCAATAACAAAGAACGTGGTTGGAATTGTTTTACTGCCGATGGTTACCTCCACATTCAAAACTCCCTTGGTCTCAGATTGGTTCCCGCCAAAATCCTTCAGAACCATGTTGGTTTTGATCAAGTCCTCTAAGTTCTTCCCAAGCTTTCTGAATGTTGTATAAGGCATTAAATTAACAGCTGCCCCTCCATCGACTAGCATCTTTGACATCGGCTTACCATTGACAAATCCCTTAACATAGAGTGGCTTGAGGTGCCGATGATCTGTTCCTTCGGGCTTCTCAAAAACAGCTTGTTGTGGAGATAACATCAATTTAGCCGATGGCATATCTTCTTCTTGCTCGACAACTTGCTCTACTGCATATTCGGCTGGCAACATAAAGACCATATTTATCTCAGATGACATCACTTCCTTGCCCTTGCGTTGTTGATTTTTGCTGCGATCGGCTTCGACTTCGTCGGCTGGCACCACTTTGCTCTTCACACGCCATACTTTCTTCGTTTTCTGCCGCAGCTGATGCTTAATTGCACCCTCAACCTCCTGGAATTGCTCTCTGTTCCTCATCCTTTGAACTCTTCTCTTTTGATTCTTGGTAAATATCCCAGAGGGACACCATTGGGATGCATTGTCTTGGATTCTCCACGTGAGTCATCTTCGTCATTGTCTTGTCGCATCGGCCCAAGTCTTTCATGTACTGACAGCCTTAATTGTCTTGGCCGATGTGTAATTGCATGCTGTCGGCTTGATTTTTGGATGAACTGGACGTCAGGATCACTGCAGCCAGGGCAATTTTCGATAGATGGTAGCCTCATACCTTCGTTCCAGCAGAATCTGAAGAATTCACAACTCCAATGGGGATCAAAATATCTTTCTTCTTCATCAGGATATGTCTCCTCTTCCCATTGGCTCCTGTTTTGATATTTGTCGATTGTGCCAGCCGGTCTGATACTCCTGGTGTGGTTTTTATTTCTATTGGCTGTGTTCCGGTTGTATCCAGGATGCACCATATTAACCGGGAAAGGGTGTCCATCTATCTTCATCGGCCTCTTCACCACGTTGGATCCATCAATCTTAATTTTTCCTTGTTCAATAGCCGACTGGATCTGCTGTCTGAAAATCTTGCAATCATTAGTGTGATGAGACCCTGTGTTGTGCCATTTGCAGTACTTCCTTTTCTTCAACTCTTCAACCGATGGGATGACATGTCCTGCCGGCAGTTGAATCTGTTTTTCCTGAAGAAGGAGATCGAAGATCCTATCGGCCTTGGTAATGTCAAAGTCAAACCTTTCCTCTGTAGCCGAATTCTTAGCCCATTGACAGACCACCGTCTTCTTGTTCCTAGCCCATTCGGCTGCATTGATATCTGGGTCTTCATCTTCAGAGTCAGAATCATAATTGTAGACATTATTTACATTGTTAGCCTTTTTGATGAATTTCCTAGCCTCTTGAAATCTTGTCTCGTGAGCCGATACCTTCTGAGCCAAGTGTGCTAAACTGCCAAAGTCTTGAGCCGAGAACCTCTCCCTGATCGGCGCCAGCAAACCTTGGAAGGCTAGATCGGCTAGTTGAGAATCCGATAAAGATAGGCTGTAACATCTATTTCTCACGTCTCTGAATCGTTGAATATAATCTGGAACCGATTCATCTGATTTCTGTCTAATAGCTGTGAGGTCCGATAGCTTCATCTCTTGAACTCCACTGAAAAAGTACTTGTGGAATTGTTTCTCCAAATCGGCCCAACTCCTGATTGAATTATATGGCAATGATGAAAACCAAGTGAATGCTGATCCAGACAACGAGAGTGGGAATAAGCGAACTCTGAGAGCTTCTGTAGCCGATGCCTCACCACACTGAGCTAGAAATCGGCTAATGTGCTCGTAGGTTGATATATTATCTTGTCCTGAGAACGTAGAGAAATCTGGCACCTTGTATCGGTTTGGCAACGGAACCCGATCAAAGTATTCTGGATATGGATGCCGATACATGTTGCCATTATCTTTCGGTTTAAGTCCAAATTGCTCCCTCATGACGTCAGCGATCATATCGGCCCAGGGTTGATGAGGTGTTGCTCCACCATACTGCTAACTCTTACCGGGAATATCTATAAGGAAATCACACAAAATATCCTAATTAATAGATACAATTGCCTCCTCAGGACTTTATCCGTGCATGGCAATCCATATGAAGCACGTTAACACAACCTGATGACGTGTACCAAGTCATATTACCGACATCGGCTCCATCGGCTAACCCAGTCCGACTCTGACTCTGCCGATCAGTCCACAGCCGATTCGAACTCCAGCCGATGCGCATTCTGTTTCCGATATCCTTGCATATTTTCAAATCCACTTCGGACTAGGTTGTATTTCCGATCCTTTTAGATAGATTTGCTTACCAAATTTCATCGTCAATACTTACCTATATAATTTTGAGACTTACATTGTTAATACATTAAAATTACATATGTAATTTAGGGACTTACAATGTAAATGCATGTTAAGTATAATTTAGGGACTTACAATGTAAATGCATGTCGAGTATCTTTTGGTGAAAAATATGACGTCATAAATATAATTACTCCCAAATTATTTTCTTGGTCTCGATAGTATTCCTACTGTATGTCTGGATAGTCTACAACATGCTTATAAGATCGTGGAAGTGAAATCAGAAGATATGCTCGTAGGATGTACAAAGTTCAATTCTAATACTATCGCTAATACTTAGCGATAGTGTGTGTGTATATATATATATATTTGATATAAACTCTAATAAAGTTTATGGAGATAAACTAGGGGCTATATCACACAACTCCAGTGCTAAACACTTCATTGAAGGCTGAAGAGTAACCAGCAGATGTAAGAAGGTCCATTGGTGGTCAAGCTGTTAATACAGAAAGTCAAGGGAGTGGCGGAGCGAGGTGTGGGGCAACTTAGGCTTGAGCCCCACACCTAGCAGAAAAAACACAAAGGAATTTACTAATTTTCTTGTTAAAATTGGTTCAAGAAGTTCATACCTTAGTGATTAAGTTCTACTCTTGACACAATCCTGACTCTGATCCTAGGGATAACAATTCCTCCGCGGAGTGCAATAGGTGCGGTCCGTGCCGGTGCTGGTCGGGTGATAATTGGATTAATTTTTTGGCCTTACATCCAAAATGCAAGGGCAATTTAATAGCTTCTTTAGTTAAAATATTTAAGAGTTAAGATGAATTGTAAAAAGGATCTACGAGTCCTGGCTCAATACTGTGAAATCAAAATATGTTTTAACTACTAATTTGGGATGACATATAGCAGTGGCTAGGAAGACGGTTAGATCGGGCATGTGGCAGTGGCTAGGAAGGCGGTTAGATCGGAACGTCATACCAGTCAGACTGAAGGCATCCGTGCGATCAAACCGTTGCATCTGCTCTGGTAAAATCAATCTCCATTAACCTTGAGGATAACTTTTAGTTTCACTAAAAAATTTCGATTGTTGATATTCCTAAAATTAATCTCCTATGATAGACTTCCGACTTGTTTGGTAACTCGAGGGAAGAGGATTGGTAGTTTAGATAAGAGAATTAACGGTGAGATTGATATGAGAATTTGATTTTTAGTCTCAATCTCTTGTTTGGCAGGGGTGGTGGGAATTGGTAGGGAGTTTAGTTGGAAATTAGATCTTAAATGAAAACGGATGGTTAGATTTATTTAGATAAAGTAAAAATTTTAGTCTCAATCTTTTGTTTGGCAGGGGTGGTGGGAATTGGTAGGAAGTTTAGTTGGAGATTAGATCTTAAATGAAAACGGATGGTTAGATTTATTTAGATAAAGTAAAAAAGGAATTCTGTCCCAATTACCATCCCTACCCAGGTATTGAAAAGGAGTGAGTTCCTCCCTCAATTCTCCATCTCCATCCACCCAAACTCTCATGTCTCTCAATCAAATAAAATAATTAATAGCCTCATCACTCTAAACTCCCAATCCCTTCTAAAAAGGCTCCATCCAAACGGACCCTTAGTCACTGATATTCGATAATAGGATTAGCACCCCCGTACCAACTGGCCGTAGTTTCCGTGGTATAGTGTGAAACTAACGAGAGAGAGATTATGACAGCTATGGCGTGAAATTTCTTTCTTTCTTAGCGTCGAGCTTCGTCTATCTTGTTTCCCTGGGCAAGCGCGATCTTCTCTTGCTTTCCTGCTGAGAGATTAGAGATCAACCAACACTGATAAATCCAGCTCCATAACCAACACTGAAAGATCGAACATCATTGAATGTATTAGAGCATCTCCGGTAAGCCCCTTGCTCCCAGAGAATGCCATCCAAAAGGCCGTAATACTAATACACACCATGATGTTCCTCCATGCCTTAACCCCAGCTACAGATTATCCTTAGAACCCTAATTGATCCCCAAAATTTTCTCCCACGTCTCGTACGTGTCCTACCCTTCATACGGACGCGCGTACTCTCCGGACGACCCAGAACACTTGCTTATATACATAAGCCTACGTCGAGGCATGATGCTGCTGCGGCTGCCTCCTACTACGTAGTACGTACATGGCGCGCGGCTAGCAAGGTCGTCGTCGAAGTGTCACTTGAACGCCGTCTCCAGCGACGCCTCGAGCAAGTCGACCGGCGGGAACAGCGAGAAGCCGCCGTACCGGCCGTGGAACAGACCCAGCTCCTCGCCGGCGAAGTCGAGGAACATCTGGTACTCGTCCACCGCCATGGTCGCCTCCACTTCGTTGGACGCCGCCGACGAGTCGTCCCCGGCCGGCGCCGCCTCCTCCTGCTTCACAGCGTCCTTCGTGACGTCCACCCGCGAAGGGGACGGCGACCCCGCCGCCGCCGCCACCACGGCTAGCTTGCGGAAGGAGTCCCCGATGTTGGAGTTCCAGAGGCGGAGGAACACGTCCGCGGGTGACGTCTCGGAGGCGACGGGCCCCGCGGTGGACGACGACGAGGCGGAGGTGGTGGTGGCGGCGGTGATCGTCGTCGTCGTCGCCACCGCGGCGCCGGAGGAGAGGAGGGAGAGGCGCGCCTCGGCCTCGAGTCGCGCGGTCTCCCACTGCGCCATGTGACGCGCCGCCGGACAGCCCGCCGCCGGCCCGGGCGGCGGCTCGTCGAGGCCCATCCGGCGCAGCTGCTTCTTGAGGTGAGTGTTCCAGTAGTTCTTGATCTCGTTGTCGGTCCGGCCGGGCAGCTGCGCCGCGATCATGGACCACCTGGCCAGAACAAACAGCAGGTGTGCCACCACTTCTAATCAATGCCCTGCTAGTAGTACACACTAGTGATAGCTAACTGGACTGAATATTTACCACAGTATAGCACAACAGTAAATGAGTAAATATACACCGGGACTCGAAGCTAAACTAGACATGTACATACTCCAACAAGCAAGTACCACTACTACTAGTAGTAGCAGCCGGCCGGTTTGGGATGTGATGTGATGATCGGAGAATGCGATGTGTCAACATTGAATGCGTAAGGAGCCATGCACAGTGTCCATGTATACAACAGTGCTACGGTGTGGTGCGCTAGCTTAGCAGTGCACAGTGGCTGCGCGATGTGAGCTGGTCAATCAGCTAGTACTCGGCCACTCGCTGGAGCTAGGCGAAGGGAAGGAGACGAAGACGACAAAGAGGGGGGGGGGGTGGTTACTTGTTGCCGACGATGCCGTGGAGCTGGACGATGGACTTCTGCTCCTCGGCGGTGAAGGGCCCGCGCTTGATGTCCGGCCGGAGGTAGTTCGTCCACCGCAGCCGGCAGCTCTTGCCGCACCGGTTCAGCCCTGCATGGAACGCAAAACGCAGTGTGATCCAGATGGAACGGAGAGTGTCTCAGCTCCTGTGAATAATACTGAGTACTTCATGCACGAAAAGAGAGTAGCACAACACGGGCATGGTAATGGTGGGAGCCTGGAGTGAGTGAGTGACCGAGTGTTCGTAGCTGGAGGCAAATGTTGGTGCCTGGAGTGAAGATCAAGGAAAACCAGCAGGGAGTAGTACGAGTGAGCCTAGGACTCGTCGAGTGTACGACTTAATCAGTACTCCTACTTTGTATACCAATGAAATAATTTGTGTATTTTGCTCGAAATCGAGCTTATGGGTGATTATGTTTGCAGCTTGAAGGCATGCATATGCAATCGAGTATAAGCAGCATCTAAGGCCGAAATTATCAAGACAGATTCTCAGAATGTGCTGATCAACACTAGTGCGGTGCGGGCACACGAATACGTGACACAAGCAAAGCATTGCCTTGCAAGAACAGAGCAGCCAGTACCTGCGAGCTTGGGGAGGAGGCGCCAGCTGCCGTGGCCGTTGGCCTGGATGTAGTCGACGAGGAGCTTGTCCTCCTCCGGCGTCCACGGCCCCTTCTTGAGCCCCTTCTTGTCGCAACACGGCGCCCTCCCCATGGCGCACGCTCCACACCCGGGAAGCTGCCGCGGAGCGCACGAGGCAGCAGGGCCGCGGACGAGACGACGAACTTCGAGCGAGCGAGCGAGTGTTTCAGTGGGTGAAAGCAAGCACGCGTGTGGGGGGGAAGGAAATGCGAAAAGATTTGGGGGAGACGTGGCTAGTCTATGGTAGCTGCAGAGGGAGGAGAGGGCGCGGAGGACGAGGGTGGTTTTGTTTGTGGCCGAGGAGGATCCCCCGCGGCGCACCTTAAATGCCGGAGATTTTCACCTGCGCTGCTGCGGCAGCAACAACAACGAGACGGAACGGAAGCGAGAGTGGGGGAGACGACGGGGAAAAAGAAAAACCCGGCGTGCTGCGTTGCGCGACGCATTCAATTGACGAGGGGCTTTTCTTGCAAGTACAGCGCGCGCGCAACGGCGACGGTGACGCCCGGGTACTAGCGTCGTGCAGTCGTGCTACTGCCACTACTCGAGTGGGATACGCAAGCGGGGGAGAGAGAGAACTATCACTGGTATATGTCCTTTCATGGGGAGTAGTAGTAGGTTTGTACCAAAGCAAACTAGCCGAAGAGTAACTTCGGGCCATCAGATCAAGCATTCAAGTTCAGTAGGAGTAATTCAGATGAAGTATTTATTACTGTATGATAAGCACCACAAGTAGCAGTAATTGTTGGGTGCCCATCGTAAGTGTATCATAACTTTGTGAAGTGAGAAACACCCATGATCTTTCATCTTTCGGTTTGTTTTACAAGGTGGTGTCTCCCCTATTCTATTATTTGATATTAGGTTTTTTCCTAATATTTACGTTAACATCGTGTCGCATTTTGGCCTAGCAAGTGTACATCTAGCAACCTCTTCAGCCGGTCCTAAAATACAAGTGTTTATGGCTATAAATTTAGGTTGAAATGTCTAAATTTTGTATACAGTGGGTAACACTTTTAAAGCTATATTTTTCTTAGCAAAATTAACTCCATCATAATAGTATGGGAATGCTAGATACCCAAAGTCCATTCCTCGCATTTGGGATGGAATCTCTCCCTGCCTCGCGCAGCTACGGCAAAGAACGACGAGGAGACGGCCGGATTCCATGACGAGGTTGCAACGCGGTGATGATTAGATTTTGCGGCGGGCGTTGTGGTGCTTTGGTGCAGTGCGGCTTCTTCGCACACAGGGGCGGTGATGGTATGGACTGGACCGGTCGAGTTGATGGCGGTGATGGAGCCGCAACGCTGAGAGATAGGGGGTGATTTTGGTCCTTTTGCCACATAATGCAAAAGGACAGGATGAGTCTCGTCTACAAGAAAGAAGAAACAGAGGAGGAGGAAGATATGAATGAAAAAGGGAGAAGATAGGAAAAGCAGGGGAAATGGAAAAGGGAAGTGGATTTGGCATAACCTGAGTTTTTCGCCGTTGTCTCACGGTGAGAGAACCACAGCCGGTACCTATCTTCACTCCTCTCCCCCTCTAAGTTTCAGATTTGATACTAAACGAGTACCAGGTCTGGTATTGATAGTTATCGGCTTGATACCGACATGTATTAACTGGTATCCAAATGTATTAATTGGTGTACTAGGTCTGATAGGTCTGATAGTGACAGGTATCAGAATCTGATTCCTTCTTGGTATCATTTTGTTCGGACAGGATCCCACATGGTATAACAGCCTACTAATAATATTATAGTGCACCGATCCTAGCATGCAACACCAAACACTATTGCTAGAAGCGTGCCAAAAGGTTTTGTTTTAAAAAAAATAATGTATGATTTAGTTTTAAGATTTAGTGAAGAAGTTTATGAAAATACTACTATAAACTTTCAACTTATGGATCAACGGAGTTGGCATAGGGAAAAATGAATTTTGAATGTTTATCATGTGACTCTAAGACTTATTATTAGTTACTACTCTCTCCGTCCTATAGTATAACAACCTAGTACCGGACGAGATACATCCTAAAACTATGAATCTGGATAACCCTTTATCCATGCTCTTAGTCCTAGTTTATCTCGTTTGGTACTAGATTACTATATTATGGGATGGAGTATGTGCTAATTGGCATAGGCAAGAGATGTAACTGTAATGTTGATTGGCACTACGCCACCTTATTCTTATAAGCTACTAGTAGAAACACATAGATCATACCAAGAAGACAAAACGTAGAGCACGCAGTTCATGACATTTTTATTACAATGATCTTTATTAATAGTAAAATCATGAAAGGTCTACTACTAAGAAAGACTATCGTAAAATTTATGTAATATAAATAGGTATTATTTATTGAATGGGAAAAGGTAAATAGCCTAGAACTTCTTCTTATCTTGTGATCGAACCACATCTATTTATACTTCTACGTCAACTCCTGGTATTAGAATACTTTTTTTCTACCAGTAATATAACTTATAAATCAACGGCTAGGATCGTTTCTCCTGACAGTAATACTTAACAGAGACTACTATAAAAGTACTCTTTATATTATCACCATAATTACTGGTAGCAGAACTAGATGTGTATAATTGACTCGTAATATATATCATAAATTAATCAATTAGATCGTTTCTGCTAGTGAAAATAAGTATCATCAGTTTCACAATATAGCAAGCTAATACTGGATATGACGCTGTGACACATACTAGTTCTACGAATATGGATATGAACCTAGCCAGATTCGTAGCATAGGATGTATCTCATCCAATTATAGGTTATTATATTATGAGATAGATAGAGTACTTTAGTAGAATATCATCGGTAGAGACCACCAGAACAACTTTCCAATTGAAGGTGTACTATAGCCCTTTCCCTATATATAGGTTTGTTGAGAATTTTTCAAAACATCCCTACAGTACCAGGGAAAATATATAGTGCGAACCACGGAAACTTGGAAACTTCGAAAAATGGACGTCCGAGATTTACTCATGGTGATATAGATAAATCTTAAATATCTATTTTTCGATCCAACAATAATTTTCAGATTTTCACTGTATACGTGGTTTTCACCGTATATTTTCCTGCAGTACCATGCATTTCAAGGAACTCAATACTCCTCCTCCTACAGCCTTTCGCGGGGCAGCTTTCGTTGGTGAGCGTAGCACGGTAGCAGCGCCGCACGTTGACAGCCAGTGTGATGAGTAAGGGTAGCAGCAGCAACTGCGTGGGAGTTAATAATGCGAGCAAGGCCGGCGATGCCGAGACGAAAAGCAGGGGGAGTAATCTTAATGAGGCTTCTGGCCTAACGAGCCTAGCTCGGATTTTGAGTCTGGGAAAGCGTATGGGTCCGAGAGAGAGAGAGAAGGGCGAAGTAAATGTGGAGTTCAGAGATGAGTTCCTGCCTCGCTGCGATCCACTGCTCGCTGTGGCCGCTGCACTGCAGTGGCAGTCGCAGACGCAGGTAGGGCTCGTGGTTGAAGCGGGTGGGATGGGCGCGGGCGGGCGTCGCCATGATGATCTCAACCGGACAGGTGTTTTGGGGGGGACTCGGAGTGCCACTGTTCGGTTAATCTGTTGGTACATGTACCGGTGCTGTTTCTGTCGTTGATGCTGTAGACGAAGCACTGTAGCGATTTCGATGCAGTGTGGCGCCCTTTTCAGTCAGACGATCCAGATGAGCCAAATGTACCACGTTTTTTGTTCTCCAAGGCGACGCAGTGTCAGTTACTCAGTTCTCATTCATGGTGTATGATGGAGTCGAGACGGTAATGGTACAGAGAGGAGGATAGAGTCTTGCTACTTCACCCAAGGTAGAGATGTGACAAGTATAGTGTACAATTCTTCTCCTCAGTATTGAGTCCCCAAATTTTTCTTAGTCCCACAATTTTCATAGCTTTGTGATATTGTTGTATTAGGATCAAGGTCCTCCAGTATTGGTCAAGATCTGCAACACCGCCCATTTTGTATACAGGGTCGTCGCTTTCCAATGCATCAATTCTGGATATGCAATTGGTGGTCCAATTTCAAACTAACCTAGTCAAGCTTTGAATAACCTCCAGGACGATCGCAAGACAAGAGTTACGACAAAATACTCCGTAGCAAGGTCAGGTGTTGTCGTTCTCAGTCTCAGCATCACAGTCAGAAACTTATCTAAAAAGGAGTGGCAGGCCGGAGAAAAATATCGCCTGACCGTGATGGCACTGCAACTGCAAAAATCGACTATGAGAAAAAACAACAAAATGCTGTTACCATTTGAATGCAAGGTGCAGCACAAGCATATAATAGTCGACCGCATGGGAATCAGGGGGGGTGTATGTTTCAGTAGTGCCTACACGTTGGAGCCATTGACGACTACCCCTGTTGCTTGAGAACGCTTGCCCCTCTCAGCTTACCATGCCAAGCGCCCGTGAGAGGGCAGGGCAGAGGGCTTGTCCATTAAATAGAAGGGAGATACGCAAACCCATTCATTGCGCATGATGATTATAATTCCCTTTCTGATCTTGGCTGCCACAATATGACATGTGATACTACATTCATCTCAGTGTGTAGCATAGGACGGGTCACCCATCCTAGTTTGCTTACATTTTGAAACAGATGGAGTATATGCTAGGATTTCAGAACCATTGATAACATGAAGGATACAAGCATGGCAGGGTGTACAAATCCCTCCGACGAACTATACAGATTGCATATTGAGATTTAAGACATCCAAACAAGTGATTATGTGTAGCAACATAAGACCATAGGTCATAGCGAGTAGTAACAGATGATATTCATCAAGATAGCTGTAATTAAATGGGGCTAGTCAATATAATCTCTTTTCAAGATTTCACCAACCATAGCACCGTTGATTTGGTAATTATCAGCAAGAATATTCCAACATATTAATATAAAAGATTAAGGCAGAATATAATGAACCAAAAGTAGAAATTCCACCAAAGTACAAATTTATTTAATAAGTTGCACGTGCCTCACCACATGCTTTACCCATTTTTCAGGACGGGTAAACTCAGTTTGTAGAACCATTAGTCTCAATTATAAGAGGCAGAATCTAAACATAATGGCACAAGCCTATACGCTTCTTGCAAGAGAAGAGCTGCATGGCACGGATGCAGAAACACGGCTTGCGACAGAATTATTCGCTAATATCTGAAGACGCTTGTTGTGCTGAATACTGTTCATTGACAGTTCAGAGCACAAGTTGGATGAACTTGTCCACACCCGATGGCTAGTCAACTGGAATGTGTGCACTGACATGGCACAGCCTACAACCAGTTAACCACTAACAGGGTTAAAATGTCCTGTGAGAAATAGCTGATAACGAAATCTAGAAAAGGGGAGAGATACTATCATATCATAGGAGCTAAGAAGCCAGGACAGGCACAGCAACAGGCACCTAGCAATATACACTACTGTGTGCCTCAGTGAGAGGGCGTTTGAATTTAGTTAGCCAAAATGATATAAGCACAGGGTGTCCATCGGAAGAGCACTCTGTCTCATCTCAAATAAAACTCCAAAAATGAATGTTCCCATATGCCACAGGAGATCCATGATAAAACCTGCAACATGTAGCACCGTGTCAACTAAAGCTCCGGAATTTTGGCAATTTACAAAGCCCTAGAGCAAGAAAACTCTGCATGCAAAACACTAATACAAAGTTAAAAGAGTACATACGGAGATCATGTCTGCTATCTTGTTAAAAAGTTAAAGAGTAAGCCCGGAACTGCCACATTCAAATACTATGATGGTACTTTTAAGGCAAAATAAAGTAATGAATTTACATGTCATGACAAAATGCACAACAGAAAAATTATAGAAAAATAAATAGTGGCAACTCCTAGTCCTTTGAATAAAGTAGGTAAGACTCAGAAAAAAAGATAAAGTTGAAAAGCACTGTTTTATGTATGAAAAGTTACATTTCCAAGACATCCATCTACCTAGCTTTTCAATCTCCAAATCAAACTCAGGTGTGATGGATGGTTGAAAAGCTAGGTAGATGGATGTCTTGGAAATGTAACTTTTCATATGGTTATTGACAACCAAGGGGTGTCAAAACACACAGTTACATTCATTTTAGTGTAACATGTTCATGCAGCAACATTTCGCTCTTACAGTCACCTTCATTTTGGACTAAATGTGACCAGTGATATGTCACATTAGCAGGTGGAAATACGTCAACTAAAAAAGCATTTGATGGATGTGTGCAGATTGCATGTCCTGACAGTTAAAGCAGGCTAACTAAAACAAACGGACAATAATAGTCTCCATTGTGGTAGTTGTGAAATAACAAATTTAAAATCTAAGCATTGTCCTTGTTCATCAATAAGAATTAGTTACCTGATGAGCTGGTATTTACAAGAATTGTCTTCTTATTACTCTTAGAGAAACTGAATACACGCCGGAACTCTGTCAAATTATTGGCAATATATAGCTTGGTCAATCTGAGGAGGAATTGGTTTTATCTCAGTCCCAAGCTCTTGCTCAATCCTATACCTGTCCCAGAAAGAAAAGTTAGTTCAATGAACCAAACGTCAGAATAAAATACAAGAACTGTGGTGGTAATTATTTGTACAGGTTAAACCGATCCTCATAGGTGATCAAATTCACAGCCAGGCCAAGATGGCCAAATCTCCCGGATCTACCAACCTAGCAAAAAGACAACAAAATAACAGTTAAGAGAACTGCTACACTGCCTACACAACATTGCAAAGGAGAGATACCATGACAATAACACTTGGTATTTAGTTCCAAAATATGAACAAAATTACAGGGGCAATCAATTACATGATAAAAAATGTGTGCATGTTTCCACATTTGATCGAACACTTGTGTGTGCATTTTCTTCTTAGTACAAAGATATTACTGGTTAAGATTAGTTTTCTAGATTATTATTCGCATAGCAACATATGACATCCTAACTAGATTGAAGCCTAAGATCAAAAGCTGAATTTATTCAAATACATACCCTGTGGAGATATGTTTCAGCGTTTTTGGGGAAATCAAAATTGATAACAACATTGACAGCTTGAATGTCAATTCCCCTTGTGAAAAGATCTGCAAATAAAAAGAAACGAAAAGTTAAAACAAAAGAAAGAAAATCAGAATATTAGTGTAGCTCTGAACCCCTTATGTTATTAACCATAAGCAAGATATCCACACATTCTACATAGACTTGCACAAAATTACATCATTTCAAAACTATTCCATATAAGTGAATTATGGAAGCTTGCAAGAAACAGAACTTACTAGTGAAGTATTAAAATACTAGCATATTGTTTCCTCCTTTTCATTGTAGCTGTGTGTTGCCACACATCTCAAATGAATGCATAACACATTCTGAGTTTCAAAATTAATCACACTCAGATCGAAAAGGTTGCATACAGCATGTACAAATAATGAATACATTAGTAAAATAAGATACAACACATGCATGTCCACATAAATCCATCTACAGAAGATCTGGATTGTGGGTAAATAAAGCACACCAAGACCGTCATCAATGCTTCTTTGTAGGAAGAAAATAATATATGCAAAAACAGGGATGAAGTAACAAAATACATTCAGATAGGCCAAAACAATTAGTTCTAGTAGGACATTAATGAGATTTCACTAGACAGTGAACAGTAACAAATATCCGTCAAGAATAGAACCAGTCAAGAGTTGATGCGGAACACATAGAATTCCATACCTGTACAAACCAGGTTCCTGCATGCCCCATTACGGAAATCATGGAAAACTCTATTACGATGGTCTTGCAGCATCTTTGCATGGATGTAGAAGCAAGAGTAACCAAGCTCCGTGATCTTCTTCGCCAGAAGCTCAACACGATTTACAGAGTTACAGAAGATTATTGATTGATTGATTTGAAGCTGCATCAAAACAAATGTGCATGATTTAGGCTATAAGGGAGGTAAAAGTGGCTAACTAAACACAAAGCGAAGATGCTCATCGGTAAAACCTTAGAAAAGAGAGTGTTAAGGCAATGAACTTTCTGCCTTTCTTCTACAAAAGCATAAAACTGTGTAATTCCCTTCAATGTAAGTTCATCCATCAGGTTAATAACATAAGGTTTAGGCAGGTATTTGTCCTTGAACTCCTTCACAGTCACAGGGAACGTTGCTGAGAACATCAAAATTTGCCGGCTCACTGGAAGGTAATGAATCAGCTGTTCCACGGAAGGCTGGAACTCAGGAGAGAGAAGCTTGTCTGCCTGTACATAAGGCAATATTTCACTCGTAAGAAGATAAAAATTCTGATCAACTAACATGTTCAATGCGACACAACCAAAACGAATTATCATTATCAAGCCAAATCATGCAACATAGATTCTAAAAAAGCAGAGGTTCTTATAGTTCACTAGAATCTTTAATGGTGCAAAAAAGAAAAACCACAATGTTTCTCGGTTCTCACTTGAAGATACTACTTTGCCTCATGAACCATTACACTTGTTCTTTTTAGGACTAATACTAAGGCCATGTTCTAAGCTTCAACTCCAAACAACAACTTTCTCGTTTTCCGTACACTTCCCAAATTGCTAGAACAGTGTGTTTTGTGAAAAAAATTTCTATATAGAAGTTTCTTTAAAAAACCAAAAAAATCCATTTCAAGTTTATAATAGTTAGTACTTAATTAATCATATGCTAATGAGCTTTATCGTTTCATGAACAAGTCCCTACTTCCCGGTGGCCAAGTACCTATCGTGGACAAACAGCACACTCTGAATGGGCTACTCAAATCTTTTTCTTGTGCTCACTTTTCCCCTTATGCATGATGTTTCAAAATATTCCTAGTCGTATTTTCATTGTTGTTGTCTTACGGAACAAATTTACAATCCAAGTAAAATAGTTCAATAGTTAGTCAAGTGTTTCCCTGGGGCTCATTGAAACAAATTAAAATACAAGGGGTTTTGCATTACAGATGCTTGAAAACATAGGCTTCCGTGAAATAAAGAACATGTCTGGAAAGAAGTACAAACAAGGGAGAGTGTAATACCAAGAATTCGGCATATGGGAATTGGCAAGCAAAATAATCAGTTGTAAACACAAGAAATGGGGTTCACTGGTTCAGCACAACAACAACCCAAGAAGGATGCAAACACTAATATTAAGGAAAAACTTAGGAAAGAGTAACTAAAAAAATACTTGCATAAAGTACATAGGAAACAGTAAGTATTTTATATTTTTATTTTTTTCACTAATGGTTTGATTGTAAATGAGATTTTTTTAGTATTTTTAGCCCAATCCCTAATTTCTCCTTATGAAATAATCTTTTGAGGCATGAAATAACATATACAACTGGGAAGGCACTGAGTACTGAACTGCTGAACAGTTTTCATGAGAATGTAATATCACTTGCAAAGAATAGATGAATTACCTCATCCATTATAAGCATAGAGCAGTCCTTCAAAATGCAGATACCTTTCTTTGTAAGGTCCAAAATACGCCCAGGCGTTCCAACAAGTAAATGGACAGGTCGATAGAGACGAATGATATCATCTTTTAGGCTGGTTCCTCCAGTGGTGACCATGACCTGGATCTTCAGATGTTTCCCGAGCTCTTTACAAACTTGTGACGTTTGCAAAGCCAATTCCCTTGTGGGAACCAATATAACAACTACAAATGACGAGCAATCATTGAACCATTCTTGCACAATATAACATTATATTTACTAAAGAAGATCCCCTACACCCCACCCCCCAAAAAAAGAAGTAATAATATAAAATAAAGGGTACCAAAGGAGGTCCAACAGGCATATTTTATAAAGGCAAAGGTTTATAGCGTGTTTGACTGTTAAAGAGTTGGTACAAAATAAGTTTAATAGTTTGGATTCTGGAACAAACCTTGAATAGCATTTTTCTCTTGATCAATCTTTTCCAGTGCGGGGATACAAAATGCAGCAGTTTTCCCAGTTCCATTTTTTGCTCTGGCTAGAATATCACTACCAGTTAATGCAATAGGAATGCTTTCTTCTTGGATCGGAGAGGGCCTTTCAAATCCTTTCTCGTATATTCCCATCAGAAGTTCACGCTTGAGAAAATAGTCTTCAAACTCATTTCCTTTGGTGGCTGTAACATCCTGTGCAAATGCAAATAACAGAAGAATATAATAAAGCATGTAGAGAGTATGACACCAACATCATAAACTCATAAATATTAGCTCCAAATAAAATAAAATAAAATAATAGGCAACAAAACAAGAGAAAGAAAACAAGAATGTCGATATCCACTGCAAACTCAAGCCATGAGAGCACATTCTTTTGAAAATTCGATTGTTCTTTCAATCAAGACAGTAGGGAAGAACTATACCACATGAAATTATAAAAATAAGATTAAAGAGCACAATGGGAAACGTATTATGGCACAGTAACTCAGTAAGATGAAACTTTAAGTATTTAGCTGCGTCATGTGGCCTCCAGGATAGTCTAGGAGCTTGGGGCATTCCAGCTTAACAACGCTTAATGTGCATGTTTTAAGTCATCAAGGTATTATTTTGTTTTAGACAAGAAGGTATCAACATGATATTACAATGACCACACAGGATTAAACTTGTTTGTTTAAATTGGATATCAGAAATAAATAGCATCAATTAGCAATATTAAAATATCTCATGGGTGTGAAAAGATGTTATTCAAACCCAGTTTAGCAAATTAATTTTCAATTATCGCACTAATTACTCCCTTAGACACAAATAATTCTTGTTTTGGACAAGCAATTGGTAAAACTTTTAAGACCATTTACAATATTTAGATTGGATACTTGAAAATAATATATGTAATTTTGTTTTGAAAGGTGATTTTCATAACATTATAACTTTAATGGGTTCTATAAATACATTAAATTAGGTGTCGCAGCTGTATTTGGAAGGCCATGTCAAATTTCAGAACATGTATTTGTGACTGGAGGTAGTAATTAGCTTACAATGTGCAGCACCAAAAAATCATAAAAGTAAAGGAACTCCTGCCACACTGAATTGTTTGGCAGAATAACGATTGATAGGTAGGGCAAATCACAGATGACAGTCAACATGTTTTGCAATTACAGTTATCCAGTGTAATCCTAAGCATACAAAGCACCGGCTGCCTGGCTTTGAAGAAAAAATAGGGGGAAATGTTATAAATGTGATTTACCTCGGTCCTGTATCGTGTATCTTGAGGTGGCAGCTTCAATTGGGCCTTCCAGTCTTGTGAACTGCACAAAAGGTGAGCATATGATCAATGTGATAACCATATCTGCGCCAATGATGAGATATATAATTCACCAGCCTACCTACTGTTTGTAGAACTTCTAGTTTCACAAATTTACAAACCTAGAATGCAGCAAGCCCTAGTTCCAGTACCAGCCTAGGCAACATATGAACACATATTTGGACAAAAAACATTCAGTGATTGCCACTACAGAATACGAAATTACAGTGCTCACTTCGCAGGATGCTGCAAGGGAAGCATATGTCTCAAACTGCATTTGGTCCAATTTCGCCACAAAAAAAAACAAGCCACAACACTGGTCGTTAAATCATCGCTTGAAGTTGAACCATCACATAACCTATCGCCAAACTCTAAGGCCAACGCGTCTCACCTCGAATCGACGCCGTCGACGGCTGGGGATAGCGCCACAGCCTTCGGCTCGCTATTCCTGGCGGTTCCCGCGGCCTCGCGGGCGATCTGATTCCGCCGCAGCCACTGCTGCTGCTGTTGCTGATGCTGCTGGTGGTGGTTGTGGTGATGCTGCTGCGGCTGGCGCTGGACGTACTGCTGGTGGTGCGCTGCCGATGTCTGCTGCTGCTGCTGGTGGTGGTTGTGCTGCTGCGGCGGCGGGCCGCGGTTGTAGTAGTTGGGGTTCCCGCCGCGGCCGTTGCCGATGCCGGGAGGGTACCTGGCGCGCGGATCCATGGATTCGAGGATGAGGGCCTCGGATTCCTCGGTAATCGGCGAGAGGGGAGCCGATTCGAAGAGGGAATGGCAGATCGGATTGGGAGAGGCGGTTTGGGTGGTGGAATCTAGGCGTTTGGCGCTCGGATCAGGAGCAAATTTGAACTTCCTTCTGCCCTTTTTAGGGGGAGTTCGTGGGTCGGGGACGTTCGTCGCCGCCGAGTCGTCGATAGCTAGGGGCCTAGGGCACCGGCGGTTTGGGATTTGTGAAGGAGGAAATTACGATATTGGCCCTGTCTATTTTATGCCCGCGAGTAAAAGGCTGGGCCAGGGCCCGGGGGGCGCCGAACGGCGAGAACTTGCTGAAACGCTGCTAAGAATTGATATGTGTATTTTCAAATTTAAATCAGAGCATTTTACTTTTTTTTTAATCTATACTTGTGACTGGCATTCCATCTATCAAGTTTAGCTCTTAATCTATTAGCAGGAGCATATAGAAATATAATATCTAAATATTATCTCTGCCCCCAAAATAAATTAATCTAATACAGGATGTGACAATCATACAAATAATCTAATACAGACGCCTATACAAATTTTTAGACTAGAAAATATCATATCATGTATTAGATTAATTTATTTCGAAACGGAGATAGCAATTAATACAGCTGTGTCGTTAATGGTTGTTTGTAGTGTTGTACTATGTTATAAAGTGTAAACTACTACAAATAATATGAAAATAAAACTATAGGTATCAAAAGATGATATCTAACTTGGGTAAAAAGAAAATAGTATGTTGCTACAACCTAAGCATAAAGACATAAAGAGTATATCAACATAGCTTACCGATATTATTGGGGAGTTTTGAATGGCAACATAGTAGCATGAATGTCCGTAATCACTTTCGCTTTAAAATAGATTTGAGTTATTATTCAAATTAGTCAAATTAAGTCTGCATATGATCTATGGGGCATTTGTGGATTCCCCCTTAATAGAGGATGAAAGTTATAAATAATCTGCTTTAGAGATGCTAAACTTTGGGTAAGCTATGTTTTATTTAGTTGAAACATAACTTCTCTTTTTTGCCACCATGCGAAAAATATACTATTAAGGTTGTGCTTGATCTTCACTCACTTGGACACTGGCAAGCAGAGAGAGACGTGAGGCATCACAAGATGTTACATATGCATAAGTATTTCCCGGCTCAATAAGTCGAGTCTAATTTGTAAAACAAATATTCTCGTTGCTACAAAATTACTAAACTCACTTGTCAAGGGGAGGGGAGGGGAACTCGAACTCCGCTTCACATTGTTGGATCAACAAGGGAGATACTTTTATAGCTATGTTAGAAGAACATGAAAGAAGGAATGGCTATTGATATATTTTCCATTTACTTTTCCTCCTTATGATCATTTTTCTTTTGGTTAATCTTGAAGAAAGCTTTTCCTCTTATCCCTCCTAAACAATGCTCCATGTCTATTCCTATCTTCTACGCCATTGTCGGGAGGTGAAACCCCTCTAGTAGGGAACCGTGTGGCCCCCTCTTTTTTGGTTCGGACCGGGGGCACGGGTGAAATCCTGAGGCGCGAATGGATGTAAAGTTGGAAGGGCTCGGGCCCTTCGGGGATGAAGAAGACATAGCGAGTTATACAGGTTCAGGCCGTCGTGGAGGCGTAATACCCTACTCCTGTGTATGTGGTTGATGTATGTTCGTTATGTGGGAGAATACAAGCGTTTCTCTCTCTCTTCGTGCTTCGCCGGAAAAATAGAAGCTCACCCCCTCTCCCTCGGCCAGGACCTCCTTTTATACTTCAAGGGGTTTCCACATAGGCCTCCGACTTAGGTTCGAGGGAGAGAGAAATATGTGAAATGCTACTGATATGATGACGTGGGCACCGTCTTTTTCAACGTGCCAGGACGTGCACACTCTATTACAGTACGCCTTCAACCATCATTCCGATTGACCGTGCGAACACCCAGTCATTCTTGCTTTTAATGGCCGAAGACTTCCGGCCTCTAGGGTCCTCCATGTGGCCATGTAGCACCGCAGGAAAAAAGGGCCAGTCAAACCCCATGGACGGGCAAAAAAGACCCGCATTAAATGTGACGGGACGGGGCATGCGCCTGGCGCGCCCTACGCCAGTAGAGGCGTGCGACGGCACGCGCCGTCACATCTCTCTTGTCAGCCCGCGTGGCCCTCATGTCGGCTCACGTAGCCCTCTGGCAGCCTCACCTACCGCATTGAATGCGGTAGGTGGGCGCCAGCGACAAATGCCCAGCGGACGCACGTGGGGCTGACTACGGGAGGGAGGCTCGGGGCAGCCCGATCCCCCCGCGCGGGAGTTAGCTGCCACTGCACGCATGGCCCGACCCCCCTTCGGAGAACGCGTACCTCGGGGCGGCCTTCTCCCTTTACTCGCGATATCCCTGGGCCCATATCACCGACAGCCACGTATATGGGATGGTGCATAACCATAGTATGCCCTATAACCATATAGGATATATTAGAGCTGAAACCCTTCCCATTATAGATTAAAAATTGGAGATCTCACCAAAAGTTTATGTTTTTTAAGCTGAAACATGGTGATATTGTTTTCTAATTTTCACTATTGAAAATAGAAAAAATAAGGGAGGTAATGAAAAATATAAGGATGATATTCTAATCAACTTAAAGAAATAATGAAAAATGTAACATAGAGTCAATGGAATGTGGTAGCTGACATGTGGCCCATGGGGAATGGGTCTCACCATGTCTAAGGACAATAATCCTCTCTTACTATAAAGTTATAACTCACTAATTTCTAAAACTTAACATGCAAAGATATAAGATCATCATCCACTAACAATTATTACATTTAAGCATCATGCAAACATGCTATATATCTATAATTTTATAACTTATCATATTTTAGAGATTTAAAATGTAAGCATGTTAAATCATCCCACATAATTCACTTAATATTTTAATATACTTCCCCGTCATTTTTTTTAGAATATCCTATATACCTATATAGTTCACCCTCACTTAATTAGTTAATGTATTTCTCTTTTCTTTCATTAAGCCATATCACATCAATTGCTAAATGATTAATCTATGATTCAAATTATCTCTCTTTTTTTTCTCTCATTAAGCTATATAATCGCAATTTTTTTAGCCCATAGAGAAATTATCTTCCTTCTTTTTTATCTTATAAAACTACATCACTTTACTTTTACATTTGAATCAGCATTCTATATACTATTTAAATTTAAATCACATCAACTTATATAAACTTATATTTATGCAAGTTTATATTATTTAAGTTATCTTACACATTATTTTTACTTATTATTACCATAGAAAACTCACATAGCAACGCGCGGGGTTTCACCTAGTTTTATAGGATCTTGTACCTTAAAACAAATGAACCCTATGACGTCTATTAAATGGGGCCTTTTACTAATATATGTAAATTTAAGGAGAAGAATGGAATAATAAGAAATAAAACTAAAGTTCTGTAGGAAGAAAAGGGAAGAAAGTGGAGACACTAACAGACTGGCCCTTAAAAAGGAGGGTGTGAATTTCTTAATACTACTTGATATTTATCCAATATTTACCAGAACACTTTTAATCATTACGAGTTATGGGGAAATAAAAGCCTACGTGTAAAGGAAGGGACCTCTGATACACTGACAGTTCATGGAGTGGAACAAAACTTGGAACTTCACAGTGGGTCTTTGAAAGTGAGATCTGAATAGATTGTTCCATAATGCTATCACTATAAGCACAAATATAATGTCAACAATAAACAAACCAAAATAATTGCATCCATAGGCGCAATTTTCTACAGCTAATTCCTTCTTCCTTTCCATCTTTCTGTCGGTGCCCATGCTCTCCAAAGCAAAGTGGCAAACATAATTCGTACAGAAGTGACTTGTCATGCCTCTGATCTTTCTTATATATGTTGCTAATTTAAACTGCTCTATAAATACACCGCGATAATTTACAATGCAGTACTATTACAAACACCCCTTAATTTAATTTCCATGGGACATCTATGAATCAACAAGCTCTAATTAAAATTCGATCCTTGATCCTCTCCTTCCACGTCGTTCCCCATCACGCGGTACGTTCCAGCTCGGCCCAGAGGTCGAAGTCGCTCATGGAGAGCAGGTCGCAGAAGCCGCCGCCGCCGCCGGACGCCTGCATCTGGTCGATGCTGTCGAACTGCTCCTGAAAATCCCAGCAGCCGCCGTTGCCACCGAACCCCTCCTCCTGCTGCTGCAGGGAAGAACCGTCCACGCCGCACGATGGCCCATCGACCTGATGCACCGATCCGTCCTGGCTCATCACCTGCTGCTGCTGCTGCTGCTGCTGATCGCCTTTAGCACCAACCACCGCCAATCCGGCAGCGTCCAGACCAGGTGCTGCCGCGACCTGCCCACAGATGTACTCCATGTCGAGCCAGTCCGCGAACATGACCTTGGGTGTCACTGCCGCGTGGGGCCTCGAGACGGGCGGGTGGTCCGTGGTCACCGTCAGGCAGCTCGAGTCGGCCGACGACGACTCGTGCGCCGGCTCCGACGAGTCGGAGTTGGCCGGCTCGTGTGGCTTCTGCTGACGCAGGCTGCGCGAGTCGTCGGAATCTGCGGGAGAGCTCGCGGCTGACGCGGGCGTGGTTGATGGCCCTTGGCTCGTCTTGCCGCCGCTGCTCTCCACTCGCTTCTTCAGGTAAGAATTCCAGTAGTTCTTCACCTCGTTGTCTGTTCTCCCAGGTAGATGCCGTGCTATCCTAGACCACCTGCAGTAGAAAAATTGCTGTTAGTGATTAAGCCAGGTTATTTATCCTTTTGGAATGATCTTTTGATCAGTCTCTCTCTGCCTTGCAGGTTAGTAGTATGCCACAAGCTTAAAATTCACTAATCTTGGTTTCTGTCGGTGGGGGTTAGTGGAAAACCCAAAGCTTTTGCATTGACAAGTTGAGGTTTCTTTCCAATTTCTCGTTTCCTTTTCCTCTGTCTCCAGCTTAAAGAAATGTAATGTGTCACTTGTGGGGTGAAAGGGACAAGCGTGTACGTAGTCTATTCATGTGGACCACTGATCCTTTGATATTTTATTTTCGTAAGGAGGCACATAATTGCGACTCCCAATAAAGAATCTAATCTTCTCGCGAGACTAGTACTCCTACGTGCCAGTTTTGCATTGTCAAGGTAGCTGTTTTCATTAACTCGCAACTGAGCACGGATTGGTCCAACCAGTCGACGACATGTTATCGTCGTCGTTGTACAACTAAAATGAATAGTGTCCGTTTTTCCTGTACAAAAAGAATAGAAAAATCAAGGAAATAGAACCCAAAAAAAAAAATGATTCGAGCTAACTTGTTCTGGGACGCACGCAACTGTACTGTGTGGCATTTAGCGTTGCAAGTCCACATTATCCTAGCCGTCCCCCTCAACTTGTCCTTGTTGCTCATGCTCAGCCAGAGTGGCCCGCACTTTACAATAAACTAATGTACTAGCGCAAAAGGAAGAAAGGAAATAAAAAAAAAACACAATGGTTTTTCTAGCCATCCTCGCAACGTGCACCGAAAAATCTCGTGGTTTTCGAATGCGCAGGAGCGTTCTTGGAGCGTGTGCGCGTCAGCATCAGCTCCACTACGGAAAAGGTCGCGGTGGCGGCCAGCCAGCATCACCGGTTAATTCTCCCTCTCCACCATTTCATATTTTGATTTCTGCCCTCCTCCGCTCCGCTCACTCACAATCTGTCAACCAGCGCGTTCTAGAAACCCGAATCGCCAGCTCGGCACTAGCGAGCCCGGACTGGGACAAATCAGCTAGAGTAACTACAGCTTTCTCACGAAAAAGATAAGAGTGCCGCTGCTGCGCTGGTACTACTCGTAGTCTAGTCTAGTAGTAGTACTACACTAGGTAGCTTAATTAAGTGTGGAGAAAGAGATTAGTACTAAACTGAAAAAGGAAAAGGCAGCATCAGCAGCAGCAGCAGCAGCAGCAGCTAGCAAGCACAACGTGGAGAATTGTCTCTGTGGGCTCAATCATTTTGCGTGTAAAGGCGAACGATCGAGTGCGCGCTGCCGGTGAGGTGTGTGGGGACTGGGGACGGACCCGACTGCCGACTGGGACGAGACTCGGGTCTCGGGGGAGTGCTAGTTAGAAAAGCTTACTTGTTGCCGAGCGCGGCGTGGAGGCTCATCACCGTCTCCTCCTCCTCCGGCGAGAACACGCCGTGCTTCAGCCCCGGCCGCAGGTAGTTGATCCACCGCAGGCGGCAGCTCTTCCCGTTCCTCTGGAGCCCTGCACCGATCGCCGGACAATTCTTGTCAGACCAGCTCTCAAGCAGCAACGCAATGCGCATGTAATCACGAATTGACTAGAAAACAGAGTCTTCTTTGTTCAGAGAACGGCCGGTTCATAATTCAGACCAGCCGGAAAGAGAAATTCAGCAAAGAGAACCGCATGCAACCAGGCTATGCTAATTCACCGACTGTGAGTGCCTCGGTGCGTAATTGTCGGTGCAATGCTCCTAGAGCTCGCGAATTATGCTTGGGGAACGGAAATGCTGCATGCGGCGGCCGGCAGTGGGTGAATTACGCGTCGGCGGCATCGGCAGTGGCGGTTGGTCTTACCGGCTTTCGCAGGGAGCGCGCTCCAGCAGCCATGGCCATGGCGGATAATGTAGTCGCGGAGCTTCTGGTCCTCCTCCGGTGACCACAGGCCCTTCCGGTAGTTCGGCCTGGGCTTCTCGCACGACTTGCACCCCATTGCAGGAGAATGTCACTACTCGCGTTGGCCTCAGCTCGGCTACAGGAGGAGGACTGGAGGAGGAGGTGGGGGAGGAGAACTCGGCCACAAAGCCTTCAGAACGGATGGAGCGTTGTGCCGTTTCAACAGGGAGGAGATAGGTAGGTACGAGTTTTATAGGCGACGTGAACGGTGGTGATTGATAAAAAAAGTGTTTGGTTTTCCTCTCACTTCTTCTTCTCTTCTTTCGCAAATAAATACGCAAAGGCGTATCCAGTCGAATCGT
Organism: Oryza punctata; assembly: GCA_000573905.2. Lineage (NCBI taxonomy): Eukaryota > Viridiplantae > Streptophyta > Magnoliopsida > Poales > Poaceae > Oryza > Oryza punctata. The sequence goes on along the minus strand of CM002489.2, from coordinate 30,592,251 downwards.
GATTAAACTTTTTTTCTCACCTTACTTAACTTGTCCGTTTTTTTTTCTCACGGGCAAGCATGGGCGCATGGCACTGTTAGTTCCGCTATATCCAGCTTGGTCACGAGGTGAGAGAGGTCGTAAAGAAAGTCAAGCCATGTAAACTTCGTACTGCACTTCATAAATCATCCAAGCCAGCTGCAGAGATGGCTTGGCTCTTCTCCCCGAGTCCCCGTGGTGGGGGCAAAACGATCAAATTGTGCGATGACGTAGCCAGCTTAAAGACTACCAAACGGCACCGTTTTTCTCTTCGCCTTGCTGGCCTCTCGCGGCCCGTCTAAAAACGCATTATTAGTTTCTTTACTTATTTTTCAAACTATTGTGAGCAACACGTCCACGTCTTTGTCACTTGGTAAGTAACAGCGTTTGTATATACTATCATCAACGGTAAAAAGAAAATCAGTACTCCTACCCATAAAGTCAGCAAGAGACATGTAACACGGCGCATATATACGTAACGTTGATTAATTAACTCTTCCTTCTTTTGCATATTTCCCTCACTTGTTTATCTCCCAGAGCGCAGTAGAGTCTAAAAAGCGAAAATATTTATTTGCGTTTTTTTCTCCATATATAGCAGGAAAAGGAGGCATTGTGACTTGTGACAGAAGCGAAGAATGATATAGCAGAGCACAAGGCACAGCAGGAACCAACCCAGGGGCTCACACCCTGTCCCGTCCTCTCTCTCCATTCAACGCGCGCGAGTACAGAAAGTCCAAAAGATGGAAACGAAATCGAATTGCAGCCATGCAACCCTGTAATCAATTAGCCATACTGGCCGATGATACTAATCGATCGCCGTTGTTGAAAGTTTCAGTGTTTCAGATTCGGGCCGTCAGACCCGGAACCAAACGCCACGCTTTTGTGCTGCCCCCCTGCTGCTAATCAATCCGCCAAGATTGCCATGATGAGCAAAGGAGCACCACATCTCCGGGCTACGGATCGAGTCCGCGTTTGATTAGGTGTGGGATTTTAACCGCTTACCCGACGGCGCAAAAACGCACGAGATCGGGGGCAAAAAAAACGTGGCCTCCCCCAGCGTTTCACCCCGTGCCGCATGCGGGCTCGATCTCTCCTCTCGTCTCGTCTCGTTTCCTCCCGCGCTCTCGTCGTAGCCCACCGACGCCGCCGCGGTCGATTGGAAACACTACGTCGTTACGTGCTCCGCGCGTCGACGTGAGCAGGAGTACGTGGGGGCGGGATTGGGGCGGCAGCGGCGCAGCGGCAGTGGATCCGGTCCAACCCCGGATGGTTGGCATGGCATGCACAGGTTACGACTCGACGTCCGGACGTTGCCATCACTCGCCCGGTGTCGTCTCTGCAGCGACGACGCACGCGTGTGTACGTGTACGTGTTGGATGGTTCGGTTTGTCCGGAGACGGGAGCTGGTGGTGCCTGCCTGCCAGGAGATAGCTAGCTAGCTAGGAAATAAGCTTATCTGTTTCGGTGGCCAGCGGCCACGCATAGGGAATTAGGGGATACGGTGTACGTGGCCACCTGCAGGAATGGGAGCTGCCCAGTTGGTCGAATCGGGAAGAGGAGCACTAGGCCCCGGTGAAATCATGGGGGATCCTCCCCTTCATGCTCTCCCCCCACAAAGAAAACTGTATAAACTGTTCGATGTGAGTGGGACTTGTGCGTTTTCAATAGGATCCTGAACAAGTACAGATGTGCACGTCGTGCAGTAACAGGCTAACAGCTGAATAAACAAAGTGCCCAGATGATATGATTCAGGTTAAAATCAACAAAATCGACACACCGACAGAAGGTGTGAATGGACAGAGGGGTGAAGCATATGTATCCGTGGAGAGCTGCGAGAAGGTCACGAGTACTAGAAGAGAAGGAAGCATAAAGAAATTTAAAGAGCTTAGGGGCAGTGAGGACGAGAGGGGTGCGTCGTTCGTGTGCACCGTGATGTAACCGTGCATATGCATGGGCCTCTCAAAGGGCTGAGATCGTGACAGCCATATAATAATATTGGGGGCGTAGGTGCTGATCGTGCATGCATGGAGCTACGAGAGAAAAAGGGGTTGCCATGCTGCTGATGATGTAGGCTGCCGAGTGCACTGTCAGCAGGGGAGCGCGGTCCCGCCACTTCATTTCTTCTTTGCATTTGATGGGGGAATTGAGGATTCCCTGCATCTTGATAACGCCCTTCTTCATACCGCTCTCCAAGGAAGATTCCCTGTATAGCCACGGTGAGGAGATTTTCCTCCTCTGATGCTAGTGACAAATTGTCATGGTCAGAAGCGCACGTAGGACAGCATATTTTTTTTCTAAAACACGGTAGAAACAAGCAAAAGCTCGTACATATGCACATACCATTATAAATGTGTACACATATTCTACTCACATGAACAATACAACTACAAATATTCATCACATTTCTAAGTAGTCCGAGACATAAAAGGACTGTTAACTTTGTTTTTTTTTAAACACAGTACAAGCACATAGGCTCATACATGTGCGTACACTCGTTATTATAAACGTGTACATGCATATTCTACCCTTATGAACAATACAACCATAATATTTATCCACATTTTCAAATGACTCATTGAAATTTTTTCAGTGGATTTAACACGGTAAAGTATTTTGTTTTCTTATGTACAATGAAGGATTAAAATTGACCTTCTTCAAATATTAACTGCTACAAAAGATAAATTTATAACAAAATGTACATACAGGATAGTAATTTTCTAGTGAGGAATTGGGCAAATAGTTCAAGTGCACTTATTTTCCTATTACACATAATAAATTGACACTTCGAGAAAAAATCTCATGCCAATAGGAGAATAGTGAATAAATCTGGCAATAGTCAAATACTACAACTGACATAGTCCGTACCGAGGACAAATTTGTAATGATTAATTCCAGGTTCAGAATTATATTGTTTAATTAAGAAAAACTAAAATAAAGGCCATATATATGACAAGTAGGAGTATAACTTTGTATCTATTAATTTTTAGACTTTTAGATACTAAATTTAAGAAAACAGAAATCAAAAGTAGTAGGTTGGAATGGTTGATTATATATATTGAATTTTGTAATTACTAAGTTTGAATTTAGAGCTATTGATACAGTAAAGTAGACCGACTAGTAAATCTATCTGAACTAGCGACCTGCATATCCTTTTTCGGCGGGCCAGCGAACCGCATATCTGCATGATACACACCAATCTTTTCTCTGAAAAATGCATAGAATTATTTCTTGCTTTTGTCGATTTCAAGAATGGGTCCTAATTCGGTTATACGTAACTTTATGGCACCACTTCCATCCCATCCTGTTAACCTGTGGGGGACATATATACAGTGGCCGCCACAAATGCATGATTGCTCATGGGAACAAATCTTATCGCATTGTACAGAGCTCATGATTAGTACTACTACTAGTTTATAATGGCAAAGTGGCTTTTAAGGACGTACTGTGGCTAATCTTTTCTGACGAGGCGAAGTACAACTGTGCAGTAGAGAATTCGTTTGCTCGGTTCAGCAACACCTGCAATTAGGAGACGATGGAACCCTTTTGTTAATTTTGTGGTTGGTACAAACGACTTCAGAAGAATGATACCTGCAGCTAAGCAAGAAGCCTCCCTTATCATCTGATTTTGAAATTGCCAGTTCACATACATAAATGTGGGTTGGTTGTGGACTTCTGTGATCCACCAATAACGAGAGTACACAAAACTAGCTTTTGGAAACTTGTGTTTTATGATATCATTTCTAGTTAACCAAGCCCCTTATTTTTATATGATTTGTCTCTCAACAAAAGAACCACTACTCAAGTATACCTCTCGCCTGTCTCCAGTGAAAAATGTGATCTTCATAAATCAGAGCGTATCTTATCTCAAGAAATAAACAAATTAGCGACCAGTATGCTTGAAGATTGGACCTAGCGTATAATAATATTGTCAAAACGTTAATGTTGTGCATTTCAGTTAGCCTTTATGTGGACATATGTCTTCTAGTGAAGCGAGATATTTCTCTTTCCTGAACTCGGTCCTTTCTTTAAAATAAAGCACGGAGCTCAACTATTCATTAAAACTTGAAAGATTATTTACAAGAACTCAATCAAGTCTTACATAAGGTTGATAGTTCAATAAAATTCAACCGCAACAGCATTTGAAGCGGACACATGAACTCCAGATGTTTGTTTTGCATGGTTCACCTGCTTGCGTTGACAGAGAACTACTGGCGCACTGACGTAGAAGCACGGTAGAGTGTCTGTATCAAAGTGGTATAATAACACTTCGTATACACAGATATACTTCATGACGACCACAGATATGTTGGTCTCATAATTAAAAGCTCACGCATAGCTAACGAAACGTACAAGTATTTAGCCTATGAACTGGGAGGAATTAAAATAAACATACTTAGTGACGTTCAGAGAATTTTGTCTGTGCACTGAACACATATTTTTTTCGAGAATACATGAAGTAATGTTTTGTCCTTTCACGGGCTAGTTTTTTGAATTAGCCTCTCCATTTATATAACTATAAACCCCCTTATACGATCAAGCACGCAAGACACTTGTATAGACATGTGCAGTATTTGGTATTCACTGTCACAATCTGAACATCACTCTACTGACTACAAGTGATATAGCCTGACGGAACAAAATGTCAGCTGGCTTCTGTCGGCTACGGAGAGAGGATAGGACTTTCGCTGTGTACGCATGCAAACAACGAGCAAGTATTTTTGTACTCCTTCTAGAGTCGTAGTGAGATCACGACCACGTCAAGAAAAAATGGACGCAAAATGCACCATGCAAAAATGAGCGTGGTTGTTGATTGATTGATATTGTCTCAACTCTCAAGTTTGAGAGCCATGGGAGCATTTCTTTTGCATTTTGGCTGAACAGGGCAGGGGAGACGACGAAAGGCTAAGCTGCTGGCTTTGCTGACTGTTGCTCAAACTTAATCACCTCGTGGAGTAGGTGAATGCATATTGCTTGGCAATCATTTCCTTTTTTTTTCCTGTTGCATTTCTCTATGGAGTTAAGTATTGCACGATATTAATTTTTTTCTTTGACATTTCTCTACGGAGTTTAGTAGTACGTAGTATTAATATTGCGCAAGACAGATCCATGCTTCTTAGAAGTACAATCTATCCCAAGAGGGGATTTTATTAGTGTAGCAAACTGGGTTTTGGACTCTGCAGGAAGATATGCTTATGCTAGCTAGTGCTAAGAAAATATACGTATGTGGTCTCCCTAAAGTCCTTTCCTGACTATGATCAATAACTTATAGTATGCAGTTCATTAATTAGTAGGTAGTGTCAAGTTCCGGTGGCCTTTTTTCTCACTCTTGCGTTTTATCTAGATGTCCTAACTGAAGGACAGATAATGTGATGTGGTATGTTATTTTCAAATTATTCACCGGATTATATGCTCTACATTTTTTTTAAAATGTTTTCTCAAAAAAACTTATTTTCTACCGTATTATTTAGATCAGTTATTTTAAGCCATTTCTATATTTGTTTTCTCAAACATTTAATTAATCTATAATAAAATAAATTATTCATGGTAATAATTCGTTGAATAATCTAAATCAAACAAATTTAAAATGGAATCAAAATACAAAAAAAATTACAGTACTTAAAAGGTAACAAGATAGTCATTAGATTTTTAGCGTAAGTTTTGTACCAAATACCCAATCCTAGCTTTGTATTTTTTTTGAGCGATGCTAGTTACTCTCTACTTCTACTTCTACTTGTAGTATTATACTACCAGTAGTATTAAGGGTAAATCAGTAATTTACTAATACAGTGATTACGATTAATTTTGTTATTTATGTTTTTTTCTGGTTAGATCAATATGTGGTTATCCATTGCACCGACATTACTCATATTCCATCAAAAAGCCAAAAAAATAGAAAAAATTGCTAAATGACGATTATACATGTCCACACCTATTTTTTGGATAATAATGCCCCTCTACATTTTCACTATAGCTAACTAAGATGGTAGTATAAATAAATCTGAAAACTTCGATCAAATGAGATCAACGGTTCAGATTGTTTTCTACTACCAGTAGAGAGTATCGTAGTGAGACTTTTTTTTTTGGCGGAAGGTGTATTTGTAGTGTAAAATGTAGTGCCCAACAGGCCAAAAAATTCAGTTTATTCTGCACTAAAGTCTCCTGATAGTTATGCCTATGTGCAGGGCTGCAGACTTTATGGTTTATCAAGTTCCCATAGGGACAAAAACGAAGATGCTGCTCATTGTTTGATTTAAACCTCCATTTCCCCGTGTTTCTGTAAACAGTAACAAACTGTTACTGAACTGCAGATTGATTACTCCTACTGCATCTAATTGCAACAGCAGGTATAAGCCTGATCACCAGCCCATTATTGTCATCGATAGCAGCAGTTCGCAAAGAGTAGGAAGCCTTAAAGGAGCGCCAAACTTCAAGAGTTACGTGCTGCTGTCTCACATCATCACGGCAAGCACACAATTGAGCCACATGCATTATAAGATGAAAGAAGTGCAACAACTCAAATCAGACATGCATTCTTCTGATCTTCTCCGAAACCGATCGATACACGAGGTCTGGCGGCTTAACACAACTTGTTACAATCATATCCCAGCAATTTTATATTGACAGATGCAATTATTGGTGAGTCTTCCTGTGTGATGACCCTACGTTATCTGTGGCGATGGGATGCCTTAATCGTCTAGGACACTAAACATACATGGCATTTCTCTATGCCTTTAGCTTGGTCCATGCATGGTACTAGCAGATTCTTCTTCTTTAATCTGACTTTTTGTTCTTGTGTTCAGAGTGTTGCAAGTTGTAACGCATCCGGCTTGCTTTGACAGAGTAACTATGATTAAGGGCCATACGAGAGACTGAAACCAAAGCCACTGCACAACTTCAGGAAACGTCAGTGTTCGTGAAAGGTGGGCAAGAAGTGCCAATGTTAAGTCCATCAGAAATTTTTTGAAGAAAGAAACTCATCATATTTTTTTCACTATACAAAAAGGTAGACTAATCAGGGTTATCGCAGTAGCCAGTAGGCAATCTCCTCTTGTAAGTCAGGGGCTCAAGACAGACAGACGTGCATAAACTCCATGATCCAGACGCGTCATGTGCTGATCTGTTATGTTCATATATTTGTACCTAGTACTGGGTTGGTAAGTAACTACTAACAACTATGACACTGACCGCTACTATGTGCCACTCAAGACTTTCTGATGCAGAGCCTACCTAAACACCCCCAATTGGCGTTTACTCACGAACACAATAACTTACTCATTTATAAGGACAATAATGCCAGAAGTGATATTTTTTGAAAAATGGGAGAAACTCTGCCCATTTAGCGTCACTAACAACTAATTCATATATACTTCTAAGTACTAATAATATCATGCTCCTTTTTCCTTTTTGAACTGTGCATAGTTGCCTGTTGGTACAGCCTGGGATACAGGCAATGAATTTAGCAAAACCCATGGATTCTTGATCAGGTATTAGTACAAGGCAGGATAGGAGGACCAGATCAAGATGGAGGAGGAGCACGTTGAACTTGGAAGTCAACAGAGCTGTTATACTCGTATTCTGTACTGATGAATTGCTTGGACTAATGGACTTTAACTTGGGATTGGAACGAAGTACAACTGTTTGGAGATTGGAATAGGTAACTCTCCCATCAGGGTATCCTGGAGATTTTGGTGCTACTCCACCGAATAGTCCCGAGAAATTCAAGTATGCTCTCGGTATAAAAGAAACACTAACTTTACGTGAAGGCACATTTTGCAACGTGACTTCGCGGTTTTAACTGGAGGACACCGCACAAAGTGACTTCCGGGGGAAGACAGTCTATAATCGTGGTAATTTATTATCGGACACCATACCCATTAAAATAATAATTTTCGGTTGAAGAGGAGAGAAATCTCGTGTGAAATATCAGAAATACCCCTGTACCCACATGTCAGCTTTCCCATCTCTCTTCTCTCTCTATCCCCTCCATCAGCGCCATGGGGGTCATCACCGCCAACGAGAAGTAGTGCGTGCGGGCAGGAGAGGGAGGCGACGAAGACGGCCGTCGCCCTTGCCCTCACGAGAAGATCCCTGGCGTGCGTCCTCCTCGTCGCGCCGTCCGCATCGCTGTCCATCAGCGGACAAGGATACGAGGAGTGCGTCAAGGACAGGGGCCTCCTGGTGCGCGGGTGGACGCCGTAGGTGAGCATCCTCTCGCACCCAGCCACGGAGGGGTTCCTAACCCACTACGAGTGGAACGTGGCGCTGACATGGCCGATCATCCTCGACCAGTTCAGCAGCGAGCGACTGCTCATCGACGTGTTTGGTGTCAGCGTCAGGTCGGGAATCACAGCGCCGCTCATGTACCTCCCCACCAAGGCCGAGGGCGTGCAGGTCACCAACGCTAGCGTGGAGACGACTGTGGCTGAGCTAATGGACGGCGCGGCGAGGAGGGTGCACACTAGGGAGCTAGCTCACCGTGAGGACGAGGGCGGTAGCCGTCCGCGTCGCCTCCCTCTCCTACCCGCTTGCGCGGCTTCCCGTCAGCGGTGATGACCCCCATGGTGCTGATGGAGGGGATAAAGAGAGAAGAGAGATGGGAGAGCTGGCATGTGGGTCCAAGGGTATTTCTGATACTTCACTCGTCCTTTTCAACCGAAAATTATTATTTTAATGGGTGCGGTGTCCGCTGATAAATTACCATATTTATAGAGTGTATTTTTTCCCAAAGATCTAATTCATGCGGTGTTCTAAAATTAAAACTGCGAAATCACGATGTTTTATAGTAAAATTTACCTTATATGAAAAGGGGGAATCTCATGAAATACTAGTCTGTAGTCTGAAAAGTAAATTGCCAACTGAAACACTGTCTTAAGATGTCAATATTTGTAGTGCTAATTCATACACAGTTCAGTGTTCAGCACTACGATTCCTATCTCCCAATATTAGCTATAGTAAGGCTGTGTTCGGGAGATGAGATTGGGAACTCACCTCCTACGCACGTAAAACGGAGCGACGTATTTTCTTATGATTAATTAAGTATTTACTATTTTTTAGAAAAATAGATTAATATGATTTTATAAAACAACTTTCGTATAGATTTTTTTTCAAAAAAACACATCTTTTAATAGTTTGAAAAGCGTGTGCACGGAACACGAGAGATGTGAGTGGGAAAGATGGGGAAAAACATAGCTTAAGTTTTGAATAGAATTAAGGCAGCGTTCGCTGCTACTGGATGGGAAAATGCACAGTGTTTGCGGAAAACGGAGCGATCCATTAGCGCGTGATTAATTAAGTTTTTGCTAATTTTTTTTTCAAAAATGGATTAATTTGATTTTTTTAAGCAACTTTTGTATAGAAACTTTTTGCAAAATACACACCATTTAGTAGTTTGAAAAGCGTGCGCGCGGAAAACGAGGAAGAGGAGTTGGGAAGAGGAGGAGAAGAACACAGCCTAAGTATACTTTTCAAACATCAGTAAAACAGAACTCCCTCCGTCTCACTCATTAAAACACGGTTAAACTTAGCACAGTCTTCAAAACTAAATCTTTAAATTTAAATTTCTCATATACTACGTTACAGCAACAAAATCATAATTATATAAAAATAAATTTAAGTGATAATCCAATAATATTATTTTCATCAAATATTATTTAATTTATAATAAAATATATATTGATAAAATATTTAAAGAATTGAATTTAAAATATGTGCGTGACTTAGCGAGTGGTATGAAGTTAGTAATTATTTACAGCGAAACTCTGCTTATACCAAAACCAAAGGACCGATTAGATCATCAGATGCAATCATTAGAAACATATGTAGTTCCCACATAAGGCACAAGACACAAATGTCCCACAACTCAATAAAACGACATTGAGAACTACAAAAGGAGGGTAACAAAAACCCAGAAAAGACGTCAATATCATCTACTACCGTCCTATCTCCTGGCTTTGAGGGCATTTTCCACCGATGCAACGGAATAGACTAAGGCAGCGTTCGGTAGAGAAGGATGGGAAGTTGCATAGTGATTGCGGAAAACGGAACGATTCATTAGCACGTGATTAATTAAGTTTTTGCTAAATTTTTTTTCAAAATTAGATTATTTTGATTTTTTTAAGCAACTTTTGTATAGAAAACTTTTGCAAAATACACACCGTTTAGTAGTTTGAAAAGCGTGCGCGTGGAAAAAGAGAGAGAGGAGTTGGGAAGAGGGGGGAACGAACGCTACCTAAGGCTGCGTTAGCACCTCCCCTTTCCCAACTCCTCTTCCTTGTTTTCCACACGCACGTTTTTTAAACTACTAAACGGTGTGTATTTTGCAAAAAGTTTCTATACAAAAATTGTTTAAAAAAATCAAATTAATCTATTTTTGAAAAAAATTTAGCAAAAACTTAATTAATCACACGCTAATGGATCGCTCCGTTTTCCGCAAACACTGTGCGCGCTGGGAAGAGTGAGCTGCGTACGCACCCTAAGGCTTCGTTCGTTGCTGCTGTTTCCCAGCCTAAACAGTGAACGCGGAAAACGGAACGATCCATTAGCGTGTGATTAATTAAGTTTTAGCTAATTTTTAAAAATGGATTAATTTGATTTTTTAAGCAACTTTTGTATAGAAAGTTTTTACAAAAAATACACCGTTTAGCAGTTTAAAAAGCGTGCGTGCGGAAATGAGAGGTGAGTTGGGAAAGGGGGAAAGAACAAACCTAAGCATTTTTAGCAGCGAAGTTTTACAGTAAAGCATTTTAATCATTTAATGGGTCCAAGGTGACTGCGCGTATAATTAATGCAGCCAGCCGTTGAGCATGCACGACTTAAAAGTACGACGAAAAATAATTTGTGTCGAGGCCGGTGATTTGTTATAATGCATAAATCTAATCTATTTGTGGTCTTGCTTCCTCTACGTCATATCAAAATAATTTTTGCATCGTGTCGACGTCCTAATTAACATGGAGTACTTACAAAAAACTGGGTGTTATGTACCTCTCGCAGAGTCACTGGCCAAGTGGCAGTATTAGAAAGTTCAGTTGTAACAGTAACTATAATACTTTGGAACGACTTTCTTTCACATTTTTTTGACCACCCAAAAGTTCCCAAAAAAGTTACAGAAGTTCTATACTTCTATTAGCACGAGGGTTATTACTTTGCCAGAGAAATTAATCTGTCGGTCGGCTAGAAAGACAAATACGTAAGTATTGTCTTCGCGACGCAATTTTTCTTACCGAATGGTGGGACGTTTTTATCATGTATAACTTTACAAAGCTTAACAACGACCAATTCAAAAAAAATCCAAATTAGGTTGACGTGACGGCGTGACGCTCATGTAGCTAGCCGTTTGCGTTGTCATCCTCATGAATCTCATGATATGACATGATGTTGGTATAACACATGTTTTAAGATTAATTGCCATTTTTAAGGAAAAAAATATAATCCCAATGATTTGATAGACTACGTACAGTATCGTGAGCTTGTTCTTCAAAGAAATATCATTTTCTTTCTAAAGAAAAAAAGGAAGATATCTGATTTGATAAGGGTTGTGCGTCTTGCTAGCTCGATATCCCCTTTACATCCTCCTATATGTCCCACCATCTATTCAAAGGTGGCTTGCACATCCTTCTTGCACAATTTTCCTAACACAAGCGGTATACCTAAGTACTTTACAGGGAAGTGAGCCTTTGTATCTTGTAGCTAAAGTTCCTTTAAAAACATTACCTAAAACTATAATTGTGCATCTAAATACCACCCTCTCGGATATACCTTCTCACTGTTCTTACAGTCAACAAGGAGTCGTTGGAGGAGCTTGGCAAGCAACGCTAACGATTCGTATGGGTTGGCTCCGGAAACTTCACTGGAGCCAAATGCAAGATCAACTGAAAGAGAACATGCTTACCGACGACAAACGAAGGGCTGGGGATGCTCGATCTCGAGAAATTTACAAAAGCCCTAAGGCTCAAATGGTCGTGGCCCGAACAGGAATAATCTTGAAAGCCATGGGTGGGCATGGAAATGTCTTGTGACGAGACAGATAAAACCCTTTTCGTTGTAGCCACCAAAATCAACATATCACTAGTGAATGTAACGTCCAAAGAAAAAAAACAGAACAATACACCAAGCCTAGATACAAGACCTCTGCAAACCATCCGGGACCTAGTAGCCTTATGGAATACGACCCAACATGCATAACTAGACCTGAATAAACCTCGGTTTTTTTTTGATAAATTGATCCTTTTCACAAACTTATTTTAAAACTAGTCCCTGCTAAAAACTTCAATCAAAAATAGACAGCGGGCTTAGCACCACTGCATGAGGCGCTGAGGCCTAATGGATCAGCGCCAACGGATGTAACACTGAGACCCCTGCTAGCGTGGCGCCCGAGCCGATCCACCGGCCAACGTGGCACTAGTGTCAGCGCCAACCGCCTTGACGTTGAGTCCCTAAGCTCAGCGTTAGACGCGTTGGCGCTGAGCTAGAGTATTTAACCTAGCCCAGCAACCCGACCCAACCACTCTCTTCCTTTCCTCTCTCTTGTAGGGTTCTTCCAAAAAGTCACCCCTCTCTTCCTTTCCCTAAATACCTGTCAAATCTGCCCCAAATTGAAGGGGATTTCGTGGGTATTGTGTTGCATCGATTTGTAAGGTAAACCCGCTCGAAAAACCCTAATTTCTAAGATATCCGCTTGAAAATCCCGCTCGATTTGTAAGGTCATTCATTCAACATTAGGAATGCGGTGTGAATTATGGATTGATGGTAAGGGTGTAATGTTTGAGTTCAATCTTATTGTTGCTATGTATGATTTGTATGGGGTGTAGAGAATTTATTAGTTGTAGGGTAGACCTCGATCAAAAACCTAATTTCGCTAATGTTTTAGGTTTAGCCATGATTAGTGGAATATGGTTCGAGATGTATTGTCAACTGGGGAGTATATAATATGCACGTATATATTGCATGATAGATTAGTTTATTTATGTAAATGTGAATTAGGTTAAATTTGCAGCTATAGATTTATTTGCAATTTCTGGATATTTAGGAAGGATGCTGTCGGCTATTCCCCTGAGCAGCTACCACCACCGGGTGTGAAGCGCCCAATGTATTGGTGTGGGGATGATTGTTGTTTTCAAATCAGTGATGACTGGGATACTTACGACCAGAGGTACTGGATGTGTCGCAACTATGCATACAGTCCAGAAAAACCTAAGCCATTGCCTAAGGAAAAGAAGGGAAAGGTGAAGATGCTGGTGAAGGTAAATTTGTTAATTTTCTTTTGGTTCGACTAGAATCTGTGCGACTTTGTCTGGAGGATATAATTTGGGATGTAATGTGAAGGCACCTAAGGTCCCACCTCCTCTCTGTGACTTTGTGGAGTGGATTGACAAGGAGATGGATGAGTTTCATTCAGGTATGATTCAATAATGGCGGGAGCGGAAGGAAGAACGTGAGGAGCGTCAACGCGAGCGTGCCACAAGGGAGAAGGCTGAGAGGGAGAGGAGAGAGGAGTTGGAGCTAAGGGAGTTGGCAAGACAGAACAGAGAGAAGGAAGAACGCGGTGAAGATCGAGCGAGGAAGTTGGCTAGGGCGCAGCGTGCAAAGGATGCGGGGTCGGAAGCGGCAAGGAAGGGAAAGTACCCCCGGTGTACCCAGTAGTGGAATGGAAGTTGTTACCCATATTTCAATTCCCTAAGACATGTAATAGCGATACTTTGAGACGTTATCGCGTTGAACTGTAATAGAGAATTTTAGTGGTAGTAGTTAGTAATATCATGCCTTTTTTGGAGGTTATGGAGTAGTTTTTTGGAGGTAATTCCCTAAGACATGTAATATCAGATTTTTTGTAAACTAGAGGTTATGGAGGTCAGCGCCAAAAAATATGGCGCCGAGCCTACCGACCTCAGCGCCACTCGCCTTGGCGCTCAGGTGGGACTTAGCCGCCCGTGGCCCAGTCTCACCTCAGCACCGCTCCTGTATTTGCAGGAGTCGGTGCGCTGAGGCGGCTAAGCTCAGCGCCAGACGTGCTGGCGCTGAGGTTATCTAGCAACCTCAGCGCCAAGGGGAGTGGCGCTGAGGTGGGACTTAGTAGCCCGCGGCCAAGTCCGACCTCAGCACCGCACCTGTATTTGCGGTAGTCGGTGCGCTGAGGCGGCTAACGTCAGCGCCATTTTCTTTTGCGCTGAGGCTTGGAATGGTACAGAGTTCAGCGCCAGAGAAAATGGCGCTGAGCTTATATGGGTCAGCGCCATTTTTCCTGGCGCTGAGCTCTGGACCCAAGCAGAGAGCCAGCAGCCAGCTCTTTGCCCAGGCACACACAAAATCAAATATTCACATATTCCAAATTTTCACGTCAAGTTTCATTCACATATTGTACGGATAAACACACAAGACCATGATCCATCCACCCATTCACATACATGCATACATCCATCCATCCATCCAGTCCGTCGAACCATCACATAATCCATCCATTCGTCCAGTCCATCCAACCATCCATATAAAGAGGTAAAGACAAAATATGTTCATTACATAGATTCACTAGTCTTAGTTCTAATATAGGACCATATCCAGTGCGTCTATTCATTAACATTTAACTCGCCATAAGATTCACTACGTCCTTACCTCTTCCTACCTCTCGTACGAGGACGAGGCACATCGGGAGTGAACCTCCAGTCCTGGGAAGGTGCTCGCCTGCGCCGTGGTTGAGATGGCCCCGCCTGCGATGACTGTGGTGCGTCCTCCAGCTGGGAAGGACCGAGCTCGTCTACCTCCTCTTCTTCCTCCTCCTCACCCTCCTCGCCCTCCTCTTCTTCCTCCTGCTGAGCCTTTCCCTGCGCTTCCTCCTCTCCTTCGTCATCGTGGCGTCGTGGTGGTTCGACGGCATCGTTGGACCTACATCCAAGTCGTGCTGCCAACTTTCGACATCGCTGTCATAGACTCTGCATTCGGAAGTACGAGTGAAATTGTATGTCAACATAGACGTACTCGGAGTGCTATTGCTAGGAGTACCTGCAATGCGTTGCGAAGAATGCCGCTCTCTCCTTCCAACCGAGGTGGCGTGCCAAGCGCCACTCCCGCTTCGTTAACTATCCTCACGAGCTCTTGTGCCTAAAAGTGAAAATATGCAATTAGCCAAAACGTAAAAGAAGCGTGCATATCA
Organism: Oryza punctata; assembly: GCA_000573905.2. NCBI lineage: Eukaryota > Viridiplantae > Streptophyta > Magnoliopsida > Poales > Poaceae > Oryza > Oryza punctata. The sequence goes on along the minus strand of CM002489.2, from coordinate 30,577,091 downwards.
TGTGAAAGTCGCACTATACTGACCACCCTGTCGCGAACAGGTCCCGTCTCGACCATGGTACCTACACGGGTACGTGTGTCGTACTCGTTCTGCTCCTCCACATCTTCGGGGTCATCGGCTATATCCGCTAGCATCCAAGACGGACGTAGCACAAGACGATAGTTGCATACTAACCAGGCCAAGTACGCATCGAAATCGGTCCTGTTGTGCTGAGCGTGATCCAGCACGACGTTGGCTTCAAGTTTATCCCATTGGGCGATATGATCTTGATGATAATATGCCCAATCGGTGACCTTTTTATTCTTCCGGTGGTCGAGACTGCACACAATGTGAAGGACACAAGTCAGAATTTTACAAATCCATCAATTAGGTTTGTTATCTGGAGTGAACGTACGTACTTGTGGAGGTCAACACTTGTCGAGAAATGTTGGGCGATTCTTTGACGCCTTCCGAACTGTCGCATGACCCGCTGGCACAGTTGGAACTCAACTGCATAGAAACAGATCAATGGGCACCGAAGGGTTCACAACTCAAATTCTATGTGGCACATGGGGTTGATCCCTAGATCGACCACCTCTGGGGTCTCATACGGCCTCCACTCCACCTGCAGCCAAAAAAAAGGAAGTTAGAACGATAAAATTGTTCTCAAATAGGATAGAAAGGTACTCAGTTTATGACTCAGATGATCAGGCTGAAGGTAGTCCATCTCCTTTGTATAGTGGTAGTATGCCAAATTCCTACTGCCTACTACCGGCGATGGAGTCATTTCCCACAAGAAGGCAACTGTGGGCCGTCGGTCGGGATCCTCATGGGGCCAATTTGGATGAGACCTCCATGTAGGACGACCACTAGGTAAGCACATCCACATCCAAACCTGGAACTCACATGTTAGCAAGTTTTGAACCTAAGCAAAACAATACAGAAATAATAACCGCACGCACCTGTAGCAACCAAACACAGCCTGCTAGGTTACCATCTTCGCTTGTTCTCCGGCAGGCGTCGCATAGCTACCTGTAGAGCCAGGCTAGGGCAGCAGACCCCCAGCTGAACGTGCCCGCCTCATCCCAGTCTGCTAGCAATGGCAGCCACATCCAGGAAGCCATGTCTCCACCAGAGTCAGCGAACAGAATATTACCAAATATGTACAACACATAGGCCCTGCAGTAATGCTGCACCGTGTCCTCGTCAGCATCGACGGGGCACTGGGAGTAATTGGCACACAACCAACTAAGTGGCACACCGGAGGTCTTCGCCAGCCTCTGTCCGTCAGGTGCCACTGGAGGCTCGACACCGAGGTACTCCTCCACACGTTGCCTCCAGTTCCCGGAAGCCGTGTCACCTGTGACTGCCTTTCCCCGTATAGGAAGAGCGAGGATCATAGCAACACCCTCTAGTGTGACGGTCAACTCCCCACTGGGTAGGTGGAAGGTGTGTCTCTGGCCTCAACGGTCCACTAGCGCTGTGAGCGCCACGGTGTTGTACAGAGGCATCGGCCACTGCGCCATGGTCACGAACGCCAACAGCTTCGCCCGTCGTAGATAAGTAATGTACCGGTCATCAAAGGGGATGTGTGCTGAGTGACCTCTGACTCGAAGGGTCTTCAGGCGCTGCATCGATAGACAGAAATAATGTGCGAGCATAAGTACATCAATGCAACATACGTAATATGTGCAAAGCATATTGACAGATCGAGAATAACCTTCCCACTCGCTATCTTGGGAGCCCGGTGCTTCTCCTCGTAGAAAGCGTCTAGACCCGAAAATTGCACCATCCTGCAATTAAAGATCAAATCATCAGTAAATGATACAATCATAATATACAAAATTAGTAAAACATGGGAAGGAAACAATTATGATAATGCGGAAATAAATACAACAAAGCAAAAACAACCTGCGTACTAGACCCACCACCCCCGGTCCTTCGGCGTTTTTTCGGTTGATTCTTTGATATGTCTCGATTCGGACACCGAGTTTTCTTTTGACCTGGCTAATGGTAGATGGAACATCTGTTTTGACTGACTACCTTAGAATTTGTATTGGTTGGTTTCTGTGTCCTTCATGTACCATTACCTTTGTACCCTTTATCCATGTCTTTTTTGAACTTTTTTGTCCTATGTCTTCCACGAGTGTCGTGCTTCAACACCAAGTCGGGAACGAACAACTAACCATCATAACTTGGCCACTGCGAGGGATCTAAGTATGGCTCAAACCTCGGGGAGTTTGTGTGCTGCATAGCCTCATTGGAAGCTTCGTAACACATCCGTGAGGGGACCTCCACATCCAAACCTCGGAGCCTAAAAACGGTTATCATGTGAGAGCATGACAAGTGGTGGAGCTGAGGGAATTGACAAGTACATGTGCTATCTATTGCAACCACGACGTAATGACGTCCACCCCATTGCACTCCGGCCGGCGTGACACCGCCTTGTTCTGTAACCTTGTACTTCATTGACGGAAAATCGTAACATATTGTTCATTGACCCAAGGTTCATTTTTTTTGCTCCTCTAGGGTCTCCTTAATTTTTGTTGGCCACTTCTGCCTGTTCTGGATATCCAGTGTGGCCGCTTCATGTCTGTCTACGAACCAACTATTACACTTTAAGAATGTGTACGCCACAATAGCTGTTACTGGTAGCTGCCTAATGCCTCGCAAGACATTGTTGAAACTCTCAGCCATATTGCTAGTCATGATGTTGTACCGACGTCCGTTGCTATCAAATGATCGAGCCCATTTAACCTTAAGTGGCATATGGTCCTCTAGCCATTTCTTTGGTCGCTCCCCAACCAAACCCAAGAGGCGCTTGACCACATCCAAGAACAGGACTTTCTCTCATTTATCTGACATATGCGCTCGAGTTCTTTAATCTGATCCTGGGTAGCTCCCGCGGTATAGAAGTTAGTGCAGAAGTGTCTCATGCACCATTTGTGGTGAATGGGTCGGTGCCATGGTATGTGATTGTTGATGGAGTTCAAGATGCCTGGGTGCCTATCAGATATTACACAAACTTCTCTGTTAGGGCCGATCAGATGATGTCTCACCATGTTAAAGAACCACTTCCAATTCGACGTATTCTCCTTTTCGACAAGGGCGAACGCCAAGGGAACAAGATGTAACCCTGCGTCAATCCCAATTGCTGTAAGCAATGAACCCCTAAATTTTTCGGTCAGAAAGGTCCCATCAATTGATAACACCGGTCTCAAGTGCTTTAAGGCCTCCACCGACTTCCCGAAAATCCAATATGCACGGCCAAACACACGCCGTTCGACTCCTTCAACCATTCTTGACTTCTCTGGGTGAGCCTTAACACGGAATTGCATGCTAGGGTTCTTTGATTTGATGGCATTTCGGAGTTTGGGCAAACGAACATATGCCTCATCCCAATCTCCCCATATGACTTTCATAGCAATTTGCTTAGCACGCCAAGCTTTGCCATACGTAGGCCGATAGTGCCATATGTGCTCAACTGCCTCGACAATAGCTGCAGGAGACAATGTTGGCTCAGCTCGGACAAATGCGTGTAACCTGTTACCAATAAACCTCGAAGTGAGTTGCAAATGCTTGCCAGTTGCTTCCGCACTAAAGCACGTGTGGTCTTTGCTAAGACTAGTTATCCTCCACCTATCTCCAACACCCCTTCTAGCACGAATCTGCCATTTGCAGAAACGATCGAGGCAAGCCATAGTGTACTTAACGGATGCGTTGGACTCCTTCACATGGAATGGCCGGTGCACACGAATAGAGTAGCTCTGCAGCCATATTTTCATGTCTTCCATAGATCGAAACTCCAATCCCTTCCTCGGTTCACCCCCATTGCATCGAAGACTCCGTCGTATTTTGGATCCCCATCGGCAATTGCTAACCCAGAACTACTAAGATCCTCGAATTGAGATATTTCAGGATTTGGACCAACTATTTTTTCAAACACATTCCTCTCTTCCTCTGACATCTTGCCCACTGGGCGATCGTCATCGGAGTTAGAAGCATACTCATCCATTTCATCCTCTGTATCTAGGTCCAACAACTCCGGATTCAATCCATTACGTACCATAGCCTCCTCACATTCCGGTCGAGTATAAACTTTCCCTCGAAGCAATTCTCTAATGGCCACAGTGGAAGTCCTACCGTCAGGCATTTCATCCCCCACGTCATCCTCACACGGTACTTCCTCCCCTACGTCCACATCCTCCTCAACATGTACTTCCTCTCGTACGTCCACATAATCCTCAACATGTGCTTCCTCACCTAAGTCCACATCCACCTTAACATGTATTTCCTCTCCAACCTCCACATCTTTCTCAATTAATTCTTCCTTCTGTTCTCTGTGCTCTTTCTTCCAAGCAAACATCTCAAGCGATTTGTACTGCGACCCCAAGACTATGTCTACATACGTTTCCCATTCCACCTCTCCATTCATATCTAACATTAACTTATGGGACATAGCACCGACACCTACATCATATCTCGCTCGCATACCAACCGACTCATCACTCCAATCCAATTCAACCTTGGTGCGGTAAATTAACTCCTCAAATGTGGGTCTGGCACGGAACACTAATTGCCTAACAATCATTCCCTCAAACTGACTTCCACCTTTACTTTTATCTACCACAGAACCACCAAAATGAAGCTGGACCAATCTATCCATCTACAATAGGTAACCAATAAATAAGAGTGGTGTGATTCTAAAGTAAAACATCAGTTTAAATTACAAAAATACCAATGGCACCCCAAAACTACTAACAAAATTTTTTAAATTTTAACCCCTAACCACCAATCACAATTTCCTTTGGTTATAAACCTATCAACAACAACATGAATCAATTTGAATCCCTACATATTCACAATACAAGGGCACACTCAATCCCTACCAAAATCACCCCGTGCAAAAGACTACATAACTTGCAAATTCAATATAAATCATTCACTACAACATCAATATACAACCAAAACATTGCATCCTCACCCACATTGCCTATTTCAAACCCCATCCCGAGCCACAATCAACACCCCACGGTTTGAACCAAAATACACACAAAAGTAGGCAACAATTGATAAAATTAGGGTTTTTGGAGGAGATTTACCTTACAAATCAACCTCCAATGCAATGCGCACCAAATAGTCTTCGATTTTGGGGGGATTTGAGGAGATTTTCGGAGGGGAGGAGAGAGAGCGCTCAACCCTAACCGCAGCCGCTCGGGGAAGAAGATTGGGGCTGGGTTGGGGGCGGCTCGGCCGTGAGGTTAAGTACTCTAGCTCAGCACCAATGCATCTGGCACTGAGCTAGACTCATCACCAAGGCAGTTGGCGCTAACCCTCGTGCCACGTCGGCCGGTGGATCGGCTTGGGCACCACGCTAGCAGGGATCTCAGCGCCACATCCGTTGGCGCTGATCCATTAGACCTCAGCGCCTCATGCACTGGCGCTGAGCCCGCGACCTATTTTTGGTTGAAGTTTTTGGTAGGAACTAATTTTAAAATAAGTTTGCGAAAAGGACCAATTTGTCAAAAAAAGGGAATAAACCTGACCAAAATTTGTTACATGTGGATGGGAACAAATCTCTCGTGCACGAAAAATGAAGTGACTTATTAGCATATGATTAATTAAGTATTAGTTAATAAAACTAAAAAAATAGATTAATATGATTTTTTAATCATCTTTTCTCTATATATTTTTTAAAAAACGTATCGTTTAGTGATTTGGGAAGGATACGCGTGAAAAATGAAGGAGTATAGTTTGGGAACCTTGATATAAGAACACAAACTTAGAAGCTAATGTAAGTTATACGTCCTTATCCGTTTACAACGCGCAATGTCTTGGGTCAGTTACCACAAACTTTAATGCCCTCATTTTGGAAGCCTTAGCGCTGACAAAATGCAAGCTCTTTGCTTGCCGATGATACAAAATAGAGTACGGATATCAAACCAGTTGGCAGTCAGTGTCTGGCCGAACAACACTCACTACCATCTCTATCACGGTGCAAATGAATCATTCTCTCACCTGTTCTTCAATACAAATACATTAGGAGAATTTGAGAACTAGTTACAAAATAGTAGCTTATCAACAGGTCACGCCAAACCAATGGAGACCGAGCTCGACGGTCTAGGAGTGTTGAAAAATGCTTGCAAGTCACCAAGGCATGTCCAAGAGATAAATGTGCACGCTCATCCTGTTGGTCGTGTGGGAGATTTAGAAAATAAGGAACAAAAGACCTTGGAGCACAAAAAGGACCTCGATACCCGGCCTTTTGCAAAGATAAAGGGGAAGGCGAGGATGTGGACGCTTGCAACGGCAAAACGTCTTCTTGAGATCGTTGCTATATCTGTACAGGTGGTTTTTTTTTTTTTTTTTTTTTTTTTTTTTTTTTTTTTTTTTTTTTTACTTTTGAGCCTTTAGGGAATGCAATTTTCTTCCACTATATATTCAATAAAATGTGCACAGTCTGTGCTGTTTTTTTTCTTTTAAATAGACAAGAGCTCTTGACAAACCTGTCAATCCGTATCACGGTCAAAAACATGTTCATGAAAGATCCGAAAAAAGAAAAGGTTCGCATTAGGAAGCAAAACCCGTGATTGTGCATTTTATGGCCCGTGTACATCTCTAGCCCATTGCGCTTATACAAAACAATTAACGTGTATCTGGCCTGATATTACTGTCATGGGCCTATACGGTCCTAATATATATGAATAATAAGTACATAATAGGTCGCTTAACTTGACAACGAATCCGATTTTCATCCTTCAACCGGAAACCAGATAAAACTGGTTCCTCAACTTTTAAAACCGGTGCAAAATAAGTCCTAAGGTGGTTTGGATGGCGGTTTTAGTTGACGTGGCACTTACATGGCTAATTTGACTCGATCCTCATCTGACGTGGCAGTGATGTGGCACATGAAGCAAAATTTAACAACTTAAAAGATAATAAAAAAAATATATGGGCCCACATGTCAGTCAAATAATAAAATTAAAAAATAGTGGGGCCCACGTATCAGTGGATCCCACTTCCTCCACCTCATCCCCTCTCTCCCTCTCTCCGATGTGAAGCCGGCGGGGCAGCGACGGGCGGAGGAGCGGCGCGTGAAGCCGGCGGGGCGGCGGCGCGCGAAGCCGGTAGGACGGTGGCAGGCGGAGCAACGGCAATCCACCCATGGTGAGGAGTGGGGCGACGGCAGGCGGGGCAGCGGTAATCTTCCCATGACGAGGAGCGGGGCGACAGCGGGGAAGCAGGAAGCGGGAGCTCACCCGCCGCCGTCCATGGCAAGGTCGCCGTCGAGGTCGGAGGGCGGCGCGGAAGACGGTGGAAACGGGGGTTGGTGCCGTGATGGTGAGGTGCGCGTCCTCCTCCTCCTCGAACTTGAACCCACCGTCATCGTCGTCTTCGGTGATGGTGGGAGAGGAAGCAGAGGGATGTGTCGGTACGGGGGCATCAGGTTTGGTGGGGATGGTGGCGGGCGCTTTGACGATGGAGCCTTGATCGGGGGAGAGGAGGCCAGCAACGGGGTGGCCTTGGCCTTGAGCGCCGGGACGGTGCCTTGGTGGACTTGGTGGGTGGCGTGGTGGCCGAAGCCGGGGTGGTCGGCGTGGCGCGGGTGGGGTGGTGGTGGTAGGCGCCACGGTGGGCATGGGCGTATTCTTAAAGGAGGTCGACGACGTGGTGGTTGGCGCCGCCGTGGGGCGGGGGTCTTCTGTACGGACACGGACGCCGCGAGGAGGCAGATCTCGAGCACCCCGTTACGGCGCATGCCGTAGAGCTCAGACAACCCACCTCGCTCGCCTGCTCTGCCGCCCACCAGCCCGTCCGCTGCCCGGGAAGAAGAGAGAGAGAGGGGAGAAGGAAGAAGAGAGGAGTAAGGAGGAGGAACAGAGAGAGGGAGAGGGAAGAAGGGAGGAGTGAGGTTGACGTGGGGCTCACGTGGGCCCCACCATTTATTGTATTATTTTTTGTGTGTAGCTGACATGTGGGGCTACGGTTTTTATTATTATTTCGGGATCGAATTACCACGTAAACACCATGTCATTGCCACGTGGGACGAAAACCTAGTAAAACCTTCCACGTAAGCATCACGTGAGCCAAAACCACCTTCGAAACCAACGGGGAGCTTGTTTGCACCGGTTTTGATACTTCAGGAATCAGTTGTATCTGGTTTTTGCGTTGAATGATGAAAATAGGGTTCGGTGTAAAGTTAAGGGACCTCAAATGAACTTATTCATAATATATCCTATCCTGGGCCTATCTGTGCCAGATATGTACGCTTGTCATTCCCACTCAGACTGTCATGACTCAGCAGAGCGGATCGAAGCCCAGTACACGAACGGCCCCGCACGACAGTGTCTCGCGCGACTCGCGACGCAGAGATCCGGAGCCACGTCGTGATTTCGCGGCTCGCACGACCTGAAGAAGAACCAGCCGGCACGTCCTGGAAAACAGGAGAGGAGCAGACGAGAATCACCAGAGCCGACGACATTGAGCGCGCCCCTCCCAAATTAAACAAACCTCTCCCCGGCTTGCACGACCGGATCTGTCTATCATCTGTGTGGCCCGGAAGCCCATGCGCCTCCTATCTTTGCTCCCGAGCTCACGCCGTCCCGTCCTTTAAAGCATCGCCCGTTGCTGTCTGCCCATCTCTCCTTCCCGAGACGCCACACGCCACGTTCGTCTCGTCTCGTCTCGCCCTGAATCTCCACCTCCCCTCCACGAGCATCCTCCCGTCGATCGATCGGAAGAGTGGAAGTTGGAAGCTATAGCTACGGTGATTCGAGCTGGACCAGACCGAGGCTGAAGGTTTCGATCGAACGATCGATCACCGGTGCAAGTAAACGTATCCCGGCCGCCATGTCGTTCACCGGCACGCAGGACAAGTGCAAGGCGTGCGACAAGACCGTCCATTTCATCGACCTCCTCACCGCCGACGGCGTCTCCTACCACAAGACATGCTTCAAGTGCAGCCACTGCAAGGGGACCCTCTCGGTATGTATATATGGCATCGATCGGCCCTGCAACATGTTCAGTTTTGAGGTAATTAATTAACTAGGTAACGCTCACATTTACGCACCTGCAGATGTGTAACTACTCTTCGATGGATGGTGTCCTGTACTGCAAGACGCACTTTGAGCAGCTGTTCAAAGAGACGGGGAGCTTCTCAAAGAAATTCTCGCAAGGTAATGCTAAGAAACAGTGGCTGTGGAGATGTTTGGACATTATTGAGAAGTTATTATGTTCTGATTTTTTTTTTCTGTCCCGGTACTCAGGTGGTAAATCTTCAGACAAGAGCGACCAGGTACAGACTCACATACCTGCTTATAGCAGAATTCAAACACTGTGCATTTATTAGTTAGATCTCACCAAATGTAATAATCCTCAAATTATTCGCTCTGCAAAACTTTTTCCAGGGAAAAGCTCCAAGCAAGCTATCTTCAGCATTCTCTGGAACTCAAGATAAATGTGCAGCCTGCCAAAAAACTGTGTACCCATTGGAGAAGGTACATAATGCTGCCTAGTTACCACCGGCAAAGTAGCGTCACACAAATTTCAATCTGTCAAAACCGTTAAAAATTCTAAAAATATGATAGCATTGAAATTGAACGAGTATAAACCAATCTGATTTGATGGAATCGATCTTTTTGTTCAGCTAACTCTGGAGGGTGAGTCTTACCACAAGAGCTGCTTCAAGTGCTCGCATGGGGGCTGCATTCTGACGACGTCTTCCTACGCGGCGCTCAACGGGATCCTCTACTGCAAAATCCATTTCTCGCAGCTGTTCAAGGAGAAGGGCAGCTACAACCACTTGATCCAGACTGCGCAATCGAAGCAGAAAGAGTCCTCCGAGGAGGCTGCACCGGAGGCGGCCACAGAGGCCAGCGAGAAAGAACAGGAAGTGCCCCCACAAGACGCGACATAGAGCAAAGATTAGGGGAAAACAGAACCGGATATATATACATAAGAAAATCCTCAATTATCAGCTAGTAATTTGATGTATTATCCTCCCTTGCTTCCTCTTTCTTTCTTTTTGTTCCGCCTCTTAAAGACCGAAAACTTGCTTATCATTTCTTTGACAAACTGCAACTGTTGTACTCGTTGACCCGATTATTTCTGTATGAGGCTATGGAGCCATGACATTGGCATATTGGCAAGAATCTGTTCATTGCAATCTTCTTTTGTTTGCCTCAACACATTGTTCAATTATTGTCTTAATTAGAGGCGTTTTACAATGTTTTCTAATCCAATATATCATATCAAATTATAGGGGCAGTTTTACTATCTTTTTTTTATAACGAAGAGTTTTACCTTGCAGTACCTCCTGGTACCTGACATCTTAGCCGTTCGCATGGTGGTACTGCTACCAAGCACACACGTGACATGTGGGCAGCTGAGGTACCGGTGGAAGAAGGGTAACACCGTAATTCTCATCAAAGCTCTAGATCTGTTGGGACTCTTATACTTTTCATGCTCAACAGATCGATCCCCTTTTCCTACCAAAGCTAGATCCTGCTCCAATCTCCTTCCATGTGTGGGCACTATGGTTCTATCTGGACCATCACTAACATCAGGATGTGAAAATTATCCTATTTATGCCATTGATGATTTATATTTGTGGTAAAAAGAATCTGTCAATTAGTCAATGTGATTTGTGGGAGCTGGAGTCAGTGTCGTTTTACAAAAACGAACAATTAGACGCCGTAACCCCACATCAATCTCAATGCCCAAATTCACAATGCCGACGGGAAACACCCGCTAATTCCCAGAAAATCGCGAGCACGGGGCACTACCAACCAATCCCCCACCTCAAGATCAACACGATCGGGACAGGCACCCCGCCAAATCCCCCCTCTCTCGGCGAAATTGTCAGCCACGAACAGCCGCCGAATCGACGGGAGTAGCGGATATACGGACTTACGTCTTTCAACTGGAGGAGGCCGAGTTCGCCGAGGTAGGAGACGGTGCGGTGCACTGACTCCGTCGGGATGATGACCTGCACCAGCTGCATCGCCTCCGACCGCATCAGATCCATCGACGGGCAGCACCCGCCGCCGCCGCGTGCCATGGCCGCCGTTCCCGGTCGCACCCGACCAAAGCAACCAGCGTCCACCCTCCCGCCCCACCCGCCTCCTTGCTCGCGCGTGCGGGGAAGGCAAGCGCTCGTCGTCCGTCTCCGGAGGGTCGCGTCGCGGGGGCGGTGAGCGAGCGACGGGCTGATCGATCGGTTTGTTTCACTCGCACAAATTTTGTAGCATGTTACATGTATTTGCAGAAGTGTAATTAGATAATTTGAATTTCAATTAGCTCCCCGTTGTGCTACTACAGATCGATGTACAGCAAAATGACAAATATACAGACTATAAAGCAGTGCTACCTCCACCATTTTAGCTTAATCTTTTCAAATTAAAGACATGCGAAAAGCAAGGGGAAACTATACAATATATTATTTGGTGAAAAGCAAGGATAGATGCAATAATGAAATGCATGAGTTATGCTTTGCGGTAAGCTAATAATAATACATAGGTAATAAGTTCGCTACGAATCAATCAAGCCGTATGTAGTCCAACCACTCCATACTACTAGCTTGTGTTTGACTTGGGGACGTGTTGGGATGGGTTGGGTTCATCCTGAATTTTGGGATAGGATGACTCTATTTTTTATTTGGTTGGATGGATGGTGTGAACCCTGTTTTCTGTTTGGTTGGAGGAGGGTAAGAGGATGAAATGATCTTATCACTTATTTGGTTAGAGGGATGGAGATGGGATAGCTGGATAGAGATACCTCCTCAGGAGTGTTGGTGAGATTACCTCTCTAGTACAAATTATCAAATACATATTATATAAATGAAGAGATCTTTTACGGTGCTTGGAAGGTACCTCAGGTACCTCCTTAACCAATTGATCTCCACCATTAATTCATAAAGGGTAATTTAGGAACAAAAATTATTATTAACAAGGGAATCTTAGTAATTGATCAATCTCCAATTCCCCATCTATTAGACTATTACATAGTGTTCACGATTTCTTTTTTACTGTTTAACCCTAATAAATCCCAATCGTAGCAGTGGCTTATGCGACGGCGTCAACCGACGGGAGCGTGCACGGTGGCAACCGGCTGGCGCGTGCGGCGCGCGACGGGCGGCGGTGACAGAGACCTGCGGGCGCTACGGGTGCAACGGATGCTTGCGGCAGCGAGAGTTGCTAGGCTTGCAGCTGTCGAGCCGTGGAGCAAACGTGCGTTCATCAAAGTTCTACAGGCCCTATTGCTTGCCAAGTTTCTAGTCATCAGCAGTTAAGCATGCCCCTAGGTAGCCAGGTACGGAATGCATCAATTGAGTAGAAACAGCAGGAGCTGGGATACGAACACATGCATGTGACCTGGCCATGACAACTACTCCCTGTAGTAGGATCTCCCAAATATCTGAAAAGTTATTTTTTTTAGAGTACACAACACAATTCCTCATCGTTGTAGCTTATCCTGAACTGTTTGTGAGCACTAAGCAGGTGCTTCATGTAGTTTGTTGTAATATACACCAGTTCAGATTTAATGATTGCTATTTTAGTCCTCAAATAATGGTTCTAGAGTTTTATATATGTATTAAAAAGTCTCTGTACTAGTGCAATGAAGTAGTATGTGTTATTTAGCATAGGTGCCTGTTAAAAAGTCTCCGTACTAGTGCAATGAAGTATTATGTGATATTTAGCATAGGTACCCTATGAACTGTACACACTGGTTGGAACCGATTGAAGGCAATTGATTTTCTCGGTTGTTACATAATCTGTTATTTATCTATTACTTAGCTGTGAGTGATTATTATGTTAGCTTAGTGGTATTTTATAATAATACCAGTTGACTAAACTTAGCCCCTCTCTAAGACACTGATACAATTTTACTTGGTTTGGTAGTTTGGAATGTATAAAAATAAATGTGGAATACATCATTTAGGTAGTACTGAGATGTAGATGCAAATTAGGTAGCTTATAAATTTACCTTGTAAATAAATGTATGTCCATATGGTGTATTTTCTAAATTAATTACATGTTTTGCAGAACAACATGGTTGCTGTGAGTTATAGTGCAGAAGCTCTATCAGCTTATGAATATGTTATCAACCAGACATTTGGTAGTGAGGAAGAAGACGTTGATTTTTACAACAATTATGCTCTTGGAAAAGGTTTTGGCGTCAGAAAATGCTACTTGGAAAGAATTAAAGGCACAAAGCAGGTGTGCCTAAGAAAGTTGGTGTGCAGTCGGCAAGGTTTTCGTAAAGGTAAGCTTATGAAGAGAACGGATAGAAAAAGAAGAGCTCGAAACCTGACTCGTTGTAGGTGTGAAGCAAAACTAGTCATTATGCTTAACCAGGAAACAGGGCAGTGATTCATGAAAGATTTTTGGGATGAACACAACCATCGTTTAGCACCTGCTGGTCAAGTTTGTTTTCTACGTTCACACCGTAAAATCAGTGATGCACAGCAGGCATACATCCTTGAAATGGAAATAGCAGGAGTGCGAAAACACCAAATTATGAATATAATGAGGTGGTTATGACAATGTAGGATTTGTATCAAGGGATATTATAATTATTGCTATCGATATAAGCAAGAAACCATAGTTGCTGATGATGCTCAAACGGTGTTGAGTCACTTAAGGGCACGACAAGAGAGGGATCCTGATTTCTTTTTCAAATATGAGATTGATAAGCACGACCATTTGAAACATTTATTCTGGTCGGATTCACAGTCTCGTTTGGACTATGAAGCGTTTGGTCAAGTTGTGGTATTCGACAGCACATACAGGACAAACAAATATAACTTACCATTTGTACCGTTTGTTGGATTGAACCACCATAGAAGCACCATCATATTTGGATGTGGAATTGTTTCTGATGAATCAGGAGAAGCATATGAATGGTTGTTGACCACATTTTTGACTTGTATGGCTCAGAAATATCCCATATCTGTTATCACTGATGGAGACCTTGCAATGCAAAGAGCTATTAAAATAATATTGCCTAATTGTAACCATAGGTTGTGCACATTGAGCAAAGCATAATATGGCATTTGCATGATTCTGAAGTCAGCCATGATTTTAGGAAATTCTTATATGATTACTATTCAACACATGTGTTTGAGAGCAAATGGATCCATTTTAGGGAAAAGCATGAAATTACCAGTGCTAATACTTGGTTGCATCAAATGTATGAGATGAGGATGTTATAGACTGCAACATATCAAGAAGGACTATGTTTTTTCGGCTTGAAGAGTAACCAACGAAGCAAGAGTTTGAACTCAACATTACATACTCATCTTGATGGTCAGATGACATTATTCCGCATGATGTGTCATTATGAGGAATGCTTATCCAATTTACGATGAAATGAAGCGAAGCTAGATAGTGAGGCATCACAATCTGTGCCATTCACGGAGTTGGATGCTTCTAACATTGAGAAAGATGCTGCACGTGTGTATACACCTACTATTTTTGCATTGGTGAAAGAACAGATATGTGGTGAAAGGAAGCTTATGATCAGTGAAATACTAGATGGAGGAGATGTGACGATATATGTGATATCTTTGAGGGAAAGAAGAGAGCGGAAGTTTCATGTTGATTGTTTATTTTCAGAGAACTCGTTGGAAAGAGTTTCTTGCTCATGTCGTAAACTGCAATGCGAAGCCATACCATGTAGTCACATATTTTATGTGTTTTCTATATTACATATTGAAAAACTCCCTAGGGGTTGCAGTTGTATCGCTAAACGGTGGACCATGAATGCGAAGTCTGCTTTCCCATCCATAAGAAAGAGCAGCATGTATGATTGGTTAAAAAGACTAGAGAGGTACCGTGATTTATGCAATTTGAGCAATGCAGCATGTTTCAAAGCATCTGAATCAAAAGATTCGTATGACAAGATGAAGCATGCATTGCGGAAAGTAATTACGGAAAACAGTGCATATGATGTTAAAGAGAAGTCTAATAGGCATGGGCCTATAATACCTCAAAGCTTGGAAACTGAACCATTCATGGAGGCAAAGGTTGAAGATCCAATTAAAATTGTTCCCAGAGGTGCTCCTAGAAACCACACAGGAGGATCAAGGATAAAGGCCTTTCCTGAAAAAAAGAGAAAGATCACATGTAGTTTTTGCAAAAAGCCTAACCACACAAGACGTACCTGTCCAGAGCGAACAAATTAATTAGGTAGATTTACTTGTTAGACCATGTCGACCAATTATTTAGTCAGTTATAAATATATATGGCTTGATTTGATTTGGATTCATGTTGTCATCGATATGGTTTTTTTATTAGTGCTACCAATGAATAGTTCATTGATTTGCTATAAAAAAATACTTACTGCATAGTATTTATTCATTTTCAGGAACCTTGCTCTGAAATAATAATGCATGGAGTCCTACAACACCGTGAAGGTCGACCGTATTCTCACTTGGCGTATGAATAGCTTGGGCGCTTCATAGGATCGTCATACCTTATTGGAACGCCATTTAAACAATTTTAATATTGCTAGTACAAACTTGTTGCAATTTTACGGCTATTTTTCATTTTCTGCATTTGTCACTACTACTTTGAACTTCTTTATTCATTATGTGTGTGCTACATGTAATTATTTGTGAATGGGTGTACTCAATGATTAAATGATATACTGCAAGGTTATCAAGAAAAATATACATGTGATTTGCTCTTGTGATATGGTGTAAGCTGCAAGTTACACCGAAGTTTATTTTAAAGTTATGTTATATTTGTACTTTATCACAAGCATCCAATTGTTCGTGTGGTTAACAATGGGAGCTTCCAATTAAGCCACTAGAGATCGATTCCCAGCACTCCCCAATGTGAATGGAGGAAGGTTATATGATACGGTGAGTTAGGCAATTTTACATTCAACCAAATAATACTGATATTTGAGTCTAACCAAACACATACAAAAATTTAATGCAGGTCATTGATGCGTATGGTTACATCGCCAACATAACAAATGAAAATGTAGGAGTCATCACAACCTTCCAAAGTTACTTGTTATTTGATGAATTTGAAGACTTCGATTCAAGATTTGATCATTGTTGGGTTTCACAAGTTGGCAAGATTTGTGTTATGCGATAAATGGTACATTTCACAATCCTTATGAATTAACTAGTATGACTACAATTGCAAAGACATGTCAAACTCTGGTTTATATTTTAAAAAACTATGTCAATATTAGGTATTTGTCCCGTTCAACGTTATGGGAAGCCATTGGAGTTTATTAGTGGTGAATTCTATAAAGAAGGAGATCCAAATTCTTAACTCTGCTATCTCAATGACAAGGCTGCGTGACGAAAAAAAGGAAAAAAGAATAGTAATAATATCTTTCACCATATAAATTTGGTAAATAATATAGCAAATGTTTTTGCTACTGATGATTTTTCGAAATTTGTTGTATGGCATGTAATAAACTTACAATTTTGTATAGAGCGCGCAGTTGAAGCCGGTTTGGTCACACTTATTGAGCCTATAAATATTATTGTGTGGAACAAACAGTACTACACCGATATACCACAACAAATGGACTGGTAAGAAAAATTCTTAATAGTTGCAACCATTAGTACCTAATAACAGATTTATATAATGCCTATAACTTACAGCCAATCATGTGGTGTCTACATGATTAAATATATGCTGGAATGGGATGGGGATAAGATGCTTCATCAATTCACACAGGTACATGCAACACTATTCCATCTTATGACATAAAACAATATTTTACTCTTAACTAATTGTATCTATGGTTTAACATGTAGAAACAAATAGATATTTTCAGAAAGAAGATATGTTGCAGATTGTTGCTCTCAGAATGTAACAAAGTTCGGAGAAGTACATCCTACAAACATCCTATCACGGTGTGTGAAATTGATATGGCGATTATTTATCCTTTGTATCATAGCCCCTTCTAGTAAAACTATTTAATCTTTTATGTTATTCAGGAAGCTCAATTTCTCTCAGAGTTTGAAAGAGATGTTGAGGGAGAAGTACATGCTATGGATGACGATGTCAAAATAATAGGCACTGGAAAAAGAAAGAGGGCAAGGAAGGTTTCAAAAAAAATACACATGGCAGTGTACTACAAGATGCTAACACAAAAGACACGTATATAGTAAGTCAAGGTAAAAAGAAGGGTGCATGAACGCTAACTAAAGAGGAAAGTGCTGCAAAGTATAGCACCCAGGAAGTAAGCCGGGAAAGTAAAACAATTGCACAAAGAGTTTGTTCTGTGAATCGAAGGATGCACACTCCTAGTCAGCATCAGTTCAGCCCCTACCAACAAAATTAGAGATTTAGAGTTATCGAATTCATTGTTTATTGTTTCGGATCATATTCTGTAATATTTATGGATCTTTGTTTGGCGTATCTAACACTCCATTTATTCAATGTGATTCCAATTAGCTAAGTTTGCTAAGCTAACTCTGTTTCCAAAAGTCATAATCTTATCGAAGTCCACTTTGCACCCATTTTTCATACCATGAATGTATATTGGACCATGGTTTTCTAAAATGTTTCAACAGCCAGCTTTTTGTGTCATGGTCATTCTAAAAATCGTTCTCTGCTGAAATCAACAAAAATTGCAGCCCAGTTCTGGAAGTCACAAAAAACTACCAATCTTACCAAAATAAACCAACCATAGTACAATTCTACTACTCTAAAATAGCAAAAACCTTCAACTCTACTGAAAGGAACAATAAACTCCAATTCTATCATTCCTGTAACATTACTCTCTAGTGCAAATCGCTCTAAAATAGGCACAAAGTGCACTACACTCTACCAATATTCTGTCCAACTCTTATTAGCTCAAGTTCTGACAACAGCATACAAAACAAGCTGAATCTAAATTGGTCCCTACTCCCAATTATAACATAAAATCACAATCAGCAAGATCGACCTTATGCCCCTAATCAACTACTAGATGAATGCACCTCGAAATATATCAGATCAAGTGAACTCACTTCTACGCACAGCCGGGAGGCGCGATCGAAATCGCCAGCGGCCGCGGCCGCCGCGAGCTCGCAGTCGTCAATGGAACACTGCGAATGAAGGGGAGCCCGTCAGACTTCACCTCAGCCACCACCAGCTCCAATTCCACCTCCGCTTGGAACGGATCGGGGAGGAGCGCTCGAAAGCGGCGACGATGGGGCTGGCCACCGCGAGCTGGTAGTCCTGGGCACCCAGCATGATGTCATCGACGCCACACTCCGAACGCCCGTGCGCCTCCGTTCCCCCCCTCCGCATCAGCTACTTCCACCTCCAATCCCACCGATGCCTAAAACGGATTGGGGGAGAAGCGCTCCAAAGCGGCGATGACAGGGGTGGCCGCCGCTAGCTCGCAGGCCTGGGCGTCGATCTTGCGGTCGTCGATGCCATGCTCCGAAGGACGGGGAACCCGTGCGCCTCCACCTCTCCCACTCTGCCTCAGCCACCTCCACCTCCAATCCCACTGACGCCTGGAATGGATCGGAGGAGGAGCGCTCCAAAGCAGTGACGGCGAGGACGGCCACCGCGAGCTCTCGGTCCTGGGCACTCAGCTCGTGGTCGTCGACGCCACGCTCCGATGGACAGGGAGCTCGAGCGCCTCCGCCAGCCCGTGTGCCTCCGCCTCTCCCCTCCATCTCACTGTCTCAACTCACGCGAACGGATAGGGTAAACGGATCAAGAGTTAGAACGTATCGGGAGAAGTACAAAAAAAAAATTGAAGAAAGGACTTTTTTGCCCTTAGCCGAAAAAATCAATTAGGAACCTTAATTACTATTTTAACCTTCCACCTTCTTTACCTGGCCCACTTTTTAAATACTTTTTCCTGGTACCTTCTCTCTTTTGTGCATTAGATCATTAGTGATCAAGGGTCCTAATTAATTCCAATCACAGAAGAAGATCTCATAAATGAATAATAAGCTGATGAGCACACGGTTTTACTACATCACAAAATTAATACTTGCTCATATAAAAATTTTTCCTAATGTGATGAAATTTACTTAAAAAAAACATCATCGCTGGGTCTGGAAGTTTCAATCATCACATGCAAACAAAAATCACACAATATCGCTGGGAGCTTCTGCTTCTGCTTGTCGCTGGGTTTGGACAAGAAGACTGCAGGGAAGGGGAAGCACAGAGGAAGGAGGCCGCGACAGCTGCTTCCTCACGTGCTCGACCTTGCCGTTGCTTCCTGCCACCACTGCCGTCGCCGTCGTCGCCGCTTATTCCTGGATGAGACAGCGGTGAGGGAGGGGAAGCACGGAGAGAGAAGGGAGGAGGCCGCGATGACTGCTACCTCGCGCGCTCAACCTCGCCGCTGCTTCCTACCACTACCGTCGACGTCGGTGTCGGCGTTGCCACCGTCGCCGCTACTTCCTGGATGACAAGCCGGTGAGGGAGAGGAAGCACAGAGGGAGGAGGGAGGAGGCCGTGAGCCTGCGATGGCTGCTACCTCGCGCTCTCAACCTCGTCGTTGCTTGGGCGCACGCGCGGTCACCGCCGCTTCTCGTGTGGGCGCCGATCTAGAAGCAATGAGAAACGGCGACAGAGGTGGAAACATGAAGGGAAACGGTGAGAGAGATACAATGACCGCGCACATGCACCTCACGGGACTCACGAGATATAGCTAGGTTGAATCGATCCGCCAGATTTTCACGGGTGAGCTGAACCTGAATATCAGTGAAATATTTCTTTTTAAAGCCAATCCATCCATATAGTTCTATAACTAAACACCTATAAAAATAGGTTCGACCCAACCTGATCCAGCAAATCCCTCATACCAAACACATCTTAAGTGTTGATTGACTTGTCAATACCAAATAGACATTTGGAAGAGGAACTAAGGTTGTGTTCTTTCTCCCATTTTACCAACTCACCTCTCTCGTTTTCCACGCGCACGTTTTTCAAACTGCTAAGCGGTGTGTTTTTTGCAAAACGTTTCTATACAAAAGTTGTTTAAAAAAATCAAATTAATCCATTTTTGAAAAAAATAGCTAATACTTAATTAATCACGCGCTAATGAATAGCTCCGTTTTCATATTTATCGTACGGGCTGAAACTCGCTGCTGCGAACGCAGCCTAAGGAAGGAAATCAGTTCAAAAGATCGGAAGGATTTAACTATACCTAGTTGTGTACCATAGCAAAGCCAACACATCTCCGATGTGTTGGACATCTAGACCAATAAGCCAGGTTCCTAATGATACATCCTCATTAACATATTTGTGTAGAACAGGACTGAAATATCAGCATCCTTCATGGTCAATGATAGGTAAATGTTAGATGAGGTGTACATAAACAGATATTGTGTCTAAAGAAATTCCTTACTGATTGATCAATATGTAAGAATCCACATCCTTAGGGATTGCATAGAACTGATCGGTTGCATGATGTAAGTACTTGTTCCCCCATTCGCCAAATTTCCAATACTCAGCCTCAGGGTATCTTACACCCCTCAGAATGGAAAACAAGCTGGCATTTGGTCAGTTGTTTAAAATATCAGGGAGGACATGACAACAATAGGGGAACTTACTTCTGAGCCAGGACTGGACCAGCTTTCATAGAGCCAGTGTAAGTTGAGGCTTCAACCGATGATTAGAATGTTCCCAAGAGTTGCTACAATATTTTTCAATCTGATTATTATAATATCGCTATAATTGAGATAGAAATTTAAATTGAAGGATTTTCAGGTTTAGCTTTGGAAGCAACATTTTGTAAAGATTATAGTATATTTTATTTATCAACTTAAAATTTGTACGTCAAATACTGAACAAAAATTTAACACAATTAAAATGCCCGAATTGGACAAATTCTAAGGCTATGTTCGTTAGCCCTGTGTTCGTTAGCCCTGGTTCCCAACCAGCACAGTGCGCACGGAAAACGAAGCAGTCCATTAACGCGTGATTAATTTAGTATTAGCTAATTTTTTTAAAAAAATGGATCAATATGATTTTTTAAGTAACTTTCGTATAGAAATTTTTTGCAAAAAATGCACCGTTTAGCAGTTTGAAAAAGTGTGAGCGCGGAAAAAGAGGGGTGAGTTAGGAAAGGGGATTCCAAACACAGCCTAAGAAGGGACATGGTGCTAGATTACTACTGCCCAGTAGTTCGCAGATCTATATTTACATATGCATCGACATCCACTTTAATGTATCACTCTGCAACCTAGTTGGACAAAGATGTCACAAAAACAGATTTCATCCTTGCAGCCAATTTCAGATATCCTTCAACATGATCCTAAAATGTCGACTGCAATAGATTGGTAATTACCATAGGATTTAGCCCAAAAGAAATTTTATTAAAAAGCATAATACAATATTAATGTGGTCTTTTTATTTGTGTGTAAAAGTGAAATAACTAGGAGTATTTGTGTTATCTGCAACCACACGCACTACATCACCCGATGATCTCTGGAGAAGTACCGCAGATGCGAGTTCATCAAAAAGCTTACCCATGATACCTTGATTCCACGGTTTAGAGGACTTGAATCCGGAGGAGGTGACAGCTAGAGGACGACGAAGAAGTGGCGGTCAGCTATGGCGGTGAAGGACGCAGCGACGACGCTCGGCGATGGCAGCGGAGGGAGGCGAAGGCGGAAGTGGCGGCGCTCGGCGATGGCGATGGCGGTGGCGGAGGCGGAGACGCTGCCCTGTGCACAGGGGCGATCAGATCCGCGTCCACGACCACATGGAGGCTGGATCTGGATGCCAGCGAGCAGAGGCGGCGGTCTGCAGCGGCGGTGCGAGGTGAAGGCGGAAGTGACGGCGCTCCGTGATAGTAGTGGCGGAGGCGGCTTCGCTCGCCGACAGCGATGGTGTGAGGGGGAGACGAAGATGACGATGCGATGGCGGCGGCAGCGGAATTGGACACGACGGTGCAAGGGAAAGGCAGAGGCAGAGGCGGCCGCTCGGGAGAGCGAGAGGTTGAGACGAGAGGGAGGAGGGCTCACGGGCGGCGGCGGCTATGGTTTGAGGGTGAGTGGGGTTAGTGGGTGTCGTTTTGCGATAAAGCCCCTCGACTTACACTTTTTGCAATGCGACCCTAATTCGCAATTTTTATCTCCTTCTCATGGAATATTCGGCTTTTTCTAAGGGCCTCTATGTAAAATATCGGTTCAGAGGTACCGTTTGGGAGGGACCTAAATTGAGTTACACAAAAATTCAAGGATTTTTTTGCAAAATTTTGACCGTGCGTACTGCAGCTATCTGACGTGGCGTCGCTCGCTGCTCTCCCAGCCTGAGCAGCTTTATGATTTGTAATAGGTAGAATGTATTGGAGATGGTGGCTTCTTCAATTTTATGTCCTTCCAATAAAGTTTAATTTTTTGAACTTCTCATGCAACCTCTTGCGAGTGCCTGGCCCTTCGTGTACTCTCTCCACCATGATCTACCTCCATTTTCCTATACCGCTAACCACTGGAAGGCTCTAAAGGTGGTACAACATGCAGCATGGATGTGGCCGACGGTGCTTGGTCTTGGAATAATGTTGAAGGCAGACAGAGGGCACTTAGAGTAGGACCTGTTGCGGAAGAGTATACAGGTGACGATGTTGGGATGAATATTCAGCGACGACGGGTCCATGGTGAAAAAACATTTCAACAGGGAGAGAGAATGCATTGCTCTCTATCGCTTATTCCTTCCTTTCTTTTTTCCCATCATATGCTTCTCTGAATTCAACGGGCGAATTTTGTTTGCTATTCATCTATCTTAAAATATATGGTAATGCTAATCCGCGTGCTGCACGGAGTATTAGTTCGAGCGTCGCACAATGCTCCCTCCTTTCCTTTTTTCCCTTTCCTCCGGATCCCACCTTTTCTCAGTTTGTTTTTTTTTGTTTTTTACCACCCCACCTTCCGTGTTTCTTTTTTCTGTTTTCCATCTCATCCGTACTTCATCAAAGGGTCCGGTAAAATATTAATCATCCAGATTTTTCTGTTTTCGTTCATTCTCTCCAGTTTTTCTGTTTTCGCGTTTTAGTAAAATATTTACTGTCTAGTTTTTCTTTACAAGTTTTCTGTTTTTTTAGTGTTTCTCCATGTTTCAAAAGTAATAAATTTACTCTATGGAGTTTTCCATTTACTCCCAGCCTATCACATCTGCCCATTCAAAAGTAACAAATTTACTCGCATGAATGCCCCTTTCAAAAGTAACAAATTTACTTGCATGAATGCCCTCACATCGTAAGGTACCATTCCTAGATGACTGTAAAAAATTACTACCAGCTTACAATGCTACTAATTCTTTTACCAGTGTTATAAATATTGTTTAGACTTCGTGGTCTGCGAGCAATTACCACCTTCCTCTTGACATATCCCATGATCTCGTAGCCACCGTGTAGTAATATGTTTACTGATATGTTCAATATGCAATATAAGAGTAAAAACTGAGACTTCGTGATCTGCGAGTAAAACAATTACCGCCTTTCTCTCGATATAACCCATGATCTTGTAGCCACAGTGTAGTAGTATGTTTACTAATGGTGTTCAATACACAGTATAAGAGTAAAAAACTGATACTAATAGTATTGTTAATCTATATCACAAAATGGCAGTACGAATGAAAAATTATAGGCTCAATCACCGATAAGTGATAAAATTACTCATAGGTGAATCAAACTAGAAAAAAAAATGATTCAGCCAAAAATCCATCGTGAAGCTGGGATCCTGCTTGCTTTGGTGGATCTTGCTATAAGGATGGAGAGGCTGGTATGTGTCTTGTGATTGGTAGTGGAAAGGGCAACCGGGTGGCGAGCGGAAGTCGACGATGGAATCATGGAAGGATGTAGTGGTGTGGTACAGAGATGAGCTCGACATTGCGCAATAGCAGCCATTCATCATCTAGCAAGCACAAAAAAAATACAAAAACATCTCATGTCATAGAGACGATGAGCAAAAGAAAAATAGCAAACAACCTCTATCACCGGCGGACTCCATCCTATCCTTTGTAGCCATCCACATAGAGCACGATGTGCAAATGTAGGACCTGTGCAGCTCATCAATTTAGATCAGGTAATATTGGATATTGCACGTTAATTTGATTTGCAAAAAGAAATTAGGGCTTCATGCGTAAAGATGAAGGAGAGTTTGCATATGTAAATCGGTGTGTCATTTTCTTACTTGCTTGTTCTGTCAATGTTACCAACGTGGAGCAGCCGCCGGTTGTTGCCCTTGGCGCAGGTGAACACCTCCTTTTTGGTTAAGGTGTTGCCCGACGTCCGGCAGCGAGGCCTGAAGCAACGCCTTCGCCTCAACCGCCGCCGGCCACCGCTCGTCAGCCACCGACATCAACCGCCACGGTGCCGTCCTCCTCCTCCATGGTGCGTCACCAATCTGTGGGATGGGATGGTGAATCGATTCAGATCTGAAAAAAAGAGAAAAAAGGAGGGGGGGCGAGAGTGGTTAGTTGGGTATGGGAAAAATAGAATATATAAAGGAAGCAAGGAAGTTCTTTTTATCGAAGTAAATCATTTACTCCGATAATGGTGGGAGTAGGATGACGTGACGTGGGGTGGGATCGAAAGCATGGAAATTGTTTTTATCGAGGAAAATCGTTTACTCCGATAACGGTGGGAGCGGCATGATGAGATGTGGGGTGAGGTGAGCCTAGACTGATACATGCATGTTTAGCGCTCGGAATACTAGTCTATCTATCTAAATTTATAGTCCTATCTTGCTATATTTTTAAAACGGATGAAATATCTAACGGTATTTGAAAGTATCATCTGAAGGATCGTAGAAAATCTTTATAGCACTACTTACCTATTGGTAGTAGAATAAATTTTTTCTACCTGAAGTAGAACTCATAAATCAACACTTGAAATCATTTAATTGATAATAATACTGTTATCATTGAGACCACCATAAAGGTGCTCATTGTCTTATTGATATGAGAAACAAACGGCGTCTAATTTTTCGAAGGAATCACACGAAGGACGCTGGTTCGGTGCCGATGAAGAACATGCCCGTGGCGCCTCCCGGCGGCGAGAGGGCCAGTGCGACAGGGCCAGCTGCGCCTTCCTCCACCGTCAGCTCCCCGGTGCCGAGGGTCATGTCCGTCTTGATGTACCCTGGATGCACGCAGTTGACGCGCAACGGCGAGGAGGCGTGCTTCCTCGCGAGGACCCTCGTGTAAGCGTGCTGCAGCGCCTTGGACGTCTTGTAGGCCACGAACGCGTCGGCTCTGGCCGGCCATCCCCCGGTTTCCAGCTCTCCGTCCTTGAAGCCCCTGACGAACAGCTCTGCCAGCTCGTCCATCCTCTCCTCGCTTAGCTTGCTGAAATCGTTGAGCTCCTCTTTGAGTTTTTCCCCACTGAAAAACTGGAGCAGATCGAAACTAGATTAGCTTTAAGAGAACAGTAAGCTGCTTTGATATGTTCAGTCCTCCATTATTTAGAATAAGATTTTCTTAAAATTTTTAAAAATTTAACTATCAATATGTTCTCAAATGCTTAGCTTTTTAATAGAAAATGGTACATGTAGATTTGTCTTGAAAAGTACATCATAATATCACAAAGTTATTGTATTTTTAAGCTTATTCTAGTTGAAATCGTTGTTAAAATTTTAACTGACTGAATCATTTCCTACACGTCGAATATTTTGAACTGAAATGGGTACATATGTACGTACTGATAGTTGTCCAAAAACAGAGGAAACAGTTAAATTCTTCCGTCAGTTGATGATTGGAGGAGAGGAAGGAGTGCTTGTATGGCATTTTTGTTGCCGTGATAGTTTATTCTCAAGCATTCTTCTGCGTTCTCTGCCCTCTCCACGGTGTGTTGCATCAACAATTCTAGCGTCTCGTTTGCACTCTTGCCTTCAATCTGTTGCACAAACCACAAAACATGCTTAACTTCGCAGTACATACTAGTTTTGATCCACAATATAGGTCGTCTTGTGATATACTCACCGCTTTATCAAGATCTAAGTTGCCAAAATCAAATGTAACCCCCAAAATTCCTGCATTGTTTTTTTGAGGGAAATTCCTGCCTTGTTGACCTATGAATATCTTCAATAGTTAAGGGTATGATAGATAGAATTAACGAGCCAAAATCTTGTAAGGTTTAATCAATAGAAAATTTATTGAAATAGGTACCTGAAGGTGTCACATTTACCGGGATGAAATTGAAGTGTGTTACCTTTTAATATCTCTCAGGGACCATAAAATCGATAAATATAAATTATTATTTTTTGTTATGGCCAAAGCTTAAAAACTTTGCCTATGTCCCACAATTGTAGCTATATATGTATAGAGCACAAGCATGAAAATAGAATAAAAGCACATACCAATATGTCAAGCTTGCCAAACTTGTGCTTTATAAAATCAGCCAAGCAAGCGGCGCTGGAAGGCTCGGTCACATCAAACTGATGGAACATGACCTCCGATAGCCCAAGCTGACGAAGCGCGACCGATGCTCCGGCGCCGCTCTTTTCGCTTCTCGCCGTCAAGACGACGGTAACTCCATTTGCAGCCAGCTGCTTGCATATCTCTAGCCCAAGTCCTCTGTTGCCTCCTGTCACCACTGCAACCCTGCAACAGGAGAAACCGATCAAACAGCTAGCTGATCGTCAGCACAACCAGCTGAAATTTTGCATGAAAGGGCGGTGCATAGCCAAGTTGTGTGTACCTTTTCTCGGCCGGGAAGGAGTTGTTGCTTCCTGGTCCCATCGTGGAGAGCTCCTTACACGCAGTGCAAATTGTAATGCAAGAAAAAACAACAGTGGAATTGCGCATGTGCAAGGAACAGAGGTGAAGAGGTTGCCGTATGATATAGGGTCGTGGATGGATGGTAGCCACATGCTCTGGTTTACTGTGGAGTTTAGATGGTGACATAAAGCGATAGTGCAGAGAGTCGTCATAATCCTCGGTCGTGGCAACATTGGTCGCCACAAAAGAATGTGTACAACCTAGCTTATATAGAACAGGGCAACGGAAGGTATGGATACCCCGTGCTCTCGCGTGGGCGGCTCGGGGGTGAAACCCTGACCGCCCGTGCCGCCACCCTCCTCACCTCTCTCGATACCTCACCGCTAGAAACCGCGTAGCCGGCTGGGAAGGTCGCGGCACGTACGGAAACCAAGCCGGCGAAGCTCTTCCTCGGTGCGGGAGGCAGAGCGAAGCGGGTCAGACGGGAGGCGGTGGATTTGGTACCGCCCCAACCGGATCCGCCACCCCCCGGTAGCCAAACATGGCGCCCCCGGGCGGATCTGGCCGAGGCGCAACCAACACGGGTGGCGGTGCGCGGCGGGGACGATGATGCGCGGCACGGCGGGCGCGACGACATGCGATGCGGCGTGAGCCCATGGAGCGGAGCTACGCAACGGGAGGCGTCGACGGCGCGGAACGGTGCGGCTGGAGACCGGTGCGATGGAGCCGGCAACCGGCATGGAGGTGGCAGTTCTGGCGGTGCCCTCACTGGATCCGGCCGGAGAGCTGTTGGGGTGGCGGGTTGACGGCGGCGCCGTGGAGTGGAGCGGATCCGAGGTGGCTTGGCACAAGGAGGTGTGTCAGAGGTTGGAGCTGTGCGAGACCGGCGGCGGTGGAGGCCGGCGCTCGCGGAGGCGAGGCCGACTACGGTGGAGGCCGACGCGCGCACGAGGCGCTGCCGGCGATGGTGGAGGATGGTGTGGCGTGACGAGGTGTGATGGAGACCGACCCAGCTAACGGGCTAACCTCTGAGGTGAGCAACGGGGATGTGGCTACCGCGGTGGGAGGATGGAGGCAACTACGATGCGACCTGGTGGCCCGTTGCGAGAACACGGGCAACTTGGGCGAGGCGGTGATGACCGTAGCACCTTGAGGGGGGCGTTGAAGCCTGTGATGAGCTTCGTTTTAGATGCATGTCCTTTTGCGGTGGCAGCTTGCCGCCGTAAGATGTCTACGTTGGACGGTCTAGTGCAGGGGAGAGAGGATCCATTCTTCTCTCTCGCCCTCTCCGTCTCCAACCCAACCACGTGGATGGAGTTAAAGCAAGACGGAGGTCAAGACTCTTCTTTGATGGTCGGTCGACGGTGAGGTTTTCCTTGGCGCGGTGGCTGCGCGTCGAAGAGGATTAGCTCGTGGTTTTGCTGAATCTGACATGTAGTCTTTAGCGCGGGAGAGCACAACAACGGGCAAAGGCGTAGCCTTCGGACCGACAACGGCGACGCTTGAGAGCATCATTTTCCCTTGGGACGTTACTACGTTTTCTATCATCTCCCAATTGGTTCTTCAAGTAAAAACCACGTCCTGGTTCTCTAGGACGAGCGACGATAACGTATTTGGCGTCGTTCCCTTCTTGGAGGTGTCGTTTATACGTCACATTCTTTAGGGGTGTTGCGTGCTTGTTCTGCATTTAGCAGTAGGATCAGATGTAGACGTGTGGTTGTATTTTTTTCTTTTTTTTCTTACTATAATCTCCCTGGAGTATAAACTTGTAATTTATTACTGCTCTAAATATCGCACTATTTTATACGGGTTGTTTAAAAAAATATATAGAACAGGGCGTGGTTTTGTTATTGCCCTGCTTGTTCTGCAGATAGCATCACAGATAGCATCAAAGGTGTTTCAGCGTACAGTAAGTAATCCGTGCATTACTGCGTCCGGAGACTTTCGAGTTCTGAGCTTCAGGCAGAGAATTAGGCCACGAACTAGCGGAGTAACGGTAAGCATAATTAGAATCAGGCAAAAGCAATCACTAAATTTAACAACTACTCCATACTGATGAATCCGAGAATCTGATACAAGGGCCAATGAACCATAGTACTCCAAAACTAGGTATCCAAAACTACTGAGACGGTCGCGCAGTTCAGGCCCAAATCTTCAAACGACTTGTCACCTTGGGGCAACTCGTGGAAAGCTCCACCGACGCCGACCAAACTCTTGATCTTGAACCCATGCGGCTTGTCCTGGAGCACCGATCTGCAGTAATTGAACAGCGCTGCCACCCTCCGCTTGCAGCCGAACTCCTTGGTGACCACGGAGCCATCGGGGAATCGTACTCTCATCCTGTACATCTTCTCACCTTCCAGCGGCTGGTCATCATCCTGGTCATCTGCTGGTTGTTGTGTCTTGCATTCGCCGGCGTGGGCAGTCGCAGGTTGTTGAACACCGCGTTCTTCCACAGGTGCAGGTGCAGGTGCAGCAGCAGTGTCTGGTTCTTGAACATTGTGTGTATCCATAGGTGCAGTGGTGTCAGCCATTGCCGGTTCTTGATGCTGCTCGCCGGCTGCAGGTGCTGACCTTACAGGCATGGGCTTTCTTTGGAATATGTAAGGTTTGGAGTGCATGCTCGGCTTCGATTTGGTGTATTGTTCGATGTTCACCAGGAAGGCTTCGGGCTGGATGACGCCGCTCCACTTGGCCAGCATCTGCCCGGTGATGGGGTCGATGACGAGCACGGCGGGCTGCTGGTCATGGAGCTTGTAGAAGCAGCAAACTTTGCTGGCCTCGTCGTCATCCTCGCCGTACCTGTTCTCGAGCAGCGAGAAGACGAAGTTCTCTCTCACGACCTGGGCGATCACCTCGTCGGCCCACAGGTCCCGGTTGTGCATCTGCGACGTGAACTCGCCGGCGGACTGCAGGTTGAGCAGCAGCCACCGGTCCTGACGCGCCGCGTGCACCTTGGTGCTGTGGAAGTCCGCGTCGTGCATGAGCTCGTGCGGGCGGCGGAACATCTCGGCAAGCGTCGTCGCCGGTTGCTGTGTCTTCTTGGGTGGTGGAGATGGCGTTTTCTCTATGCACTCATCGTAGCCGTAGCCGTCGTCATCGTCGTCCATGTCCATGCCGTAGTCGCTGTCGCTGTAGCCGTACCCTTCGTCGTCTCGGCCGTTGTCTTCCTCTTCGTCTTTCTCGTTTTGTTCTTTCTTGTCGTCGTCGTCGCCGTCGGGCTCCCAACCGGTCGGTTGAATTGCAACCACGGGGGGCTGAGATGGAGCGTGTACGGGCACCGGCGCAGCTGGCACCGAGGCCGTCGTCTCAGATGGCATCTGTATATGCACCGGCGCCACTGCGGGCTTCGCAGATGGCATCTGTATATACTCCGGTGCCACCGAGGGTGTCAACTCCGGCGGCTGCTCCTCCCAAACGGACGGGGCGAGACGGGCATCACGGCGCCTGGCACCACCGTACATGTCGCCATACAGCGTGTCGGAGCGGGCCGGGATGGGAGCGCGCACCCCGTCATCCAGCGCAGAGGGCGGCGCGACGTCGGCGACCGGAGCGGGAGCAGGAGGGGGAGCGGCGGCCGATACGACGCCGCCGAAGATGAAGTAGCGGTTGAGGGCGGCGTCGAGGTCCCACCTGCAGGAGGCGAGGTGGTGCACGGCGGCCTCCTGCGAATCACAGGAGGTGATCTCCATGAAGGTGGCGACGGCGGCGGCGTTGTCCATGTTCGCGACGAGCGTTGGTTTGGTGTGCCGGCGCGGCTCCCGGTGTTGAGGTTTCTAGTGCTAGCGTCTAGCCCTTTTTAATCGCTTGGATGGTTCATGATATAATTCGGTTTAAGAATATATTTACGACTCCAATTCAAGATTTAGCGGAGGAACATTTATCGTCAACGACTCGGGTTTACCAGAGGCCCATGGGCCTCAGGACACCGGACTCAAGTGAAGGAATATGATCATTTGAGATCCCTTAACTTGACAAAGAATCCGATTTTCATCCTTAAACTAAAAACCAGATACGATAGGTACCTCAACTACAAATCCAGTGCAATATAAGTCCCAAGGCAGTATGGCAAATGGTTTTGTCCTACGCGGCAATTTCAACATCGCTGAGTCAGCGTGAGCTCCACATGTCAGTGTCTCTTTACCTTTTTCTCTTCACCTATATAGTATCTCTCTCTTAGGTGGTGAGGAGCATGGTGGCCCACTCAACGCCCGCTCCCTTATCCATGGCAACGAGGAGCATGATGGCCAACAGCGGGTCATGAGGAGGCTGCCTGTTAACAACGAAATTTGGTAAGTCTCAAAGACATCATTGGCCTAGAGTCAGTATCGACTTCAGAGTCCTGGAATCGGCCGATGGGCATTATCAATCGCCAACAGTTATGTTCTTGATGGATTCAATTAAGCAGATAGATCAATTAAAGGAATCTTATCCAGAAGAGTCCGAGGTCAAGGAGGATGCGGCATGGCAAGTTATCTATTAATTAGGATATTATATAATTTCCTTAGAAATATTTTTGGCAAGAGTCCGTCTAGGGACTTGTTCGTCGATTAAAGTTAGGAAAGTGTGAGTCATGTCCGATATGGACTAGTATCTCCCCATGGGTATAAATATGTACACCCAGGGTCCCTGTAAATTATGTCTCGATCAATAAAACTACTCTTGGCACATCACCACCCTCTTTCTAAGGTTTTTACTTATCAATCGGTGGAATTTGGCACCTGACGCAGGGCTGCATCAACTTTCGATCTCCGGTGAAGGGGTAAGCCCTACGTTCCGTCGGGCTCTGATAAATTTATCGGCTACATTGGTGTTGTTCAAGGCTGCATCGCTTAGATCTCTTGGAACGCTCTGGTTCGGTTGATATATTTGTCTACCTGATATCTCAATTCTATTTTAATTGTATTGTGTTTAGAGACGCATCGGTTTAGTTGGGACTGTCTCGGTTAGGTCTGATCTCCTGTCTTAGCCGATATATCTCTACAATAACAATGTTATTTTAAATAGATTTGTTATATCCATCACATTAGATAGATCTATTGGTTCATCAAGTATTAGATTATCATATACAATCTCGTGTTGCAACGGTTAGGTTCGACCTACTAGATTGTTGTTGATAATATAAATCTTATTAAATCGATAGATTGATGCTAATGTTTTATCATAGTGCTAGCCGATGAGTTATCATATACGTTATATAATCCAGATTGACAATGTTTTCTACTTGCATCGGCCGATCTCCATCTAGGGTTTTATCAATATTGGCTAGATTACTTTGTTGGCTTAGATTATATAGTGTATCCATCACCCTGAAAATCAGTCAAAAGCTTGATTGCTTAGATATTATGTTTCTTTTCATACTTAGTGTTGCACCAGTTAAGTTTGATCTACTAAGTCGTGCTTAGAACCATAATCTCTAGCATGCTTCTTGATTGCCAATAAAGGTTTCATCGGGGTTTCAGCCGATGAGTTATCTAGACGTTGCATCGGCTTACAAGGATTACACATAAGTTGGATTTAGCCAATCGCAACAAAGGGTTTCACTGTATATCTAATCATTTGGATCTAATAACATCGAACCTCCAGCCGATGAATGGTTTAACCTTCGGATCAGTGCTTATTCTATCATATCATTTATCTGCATCGGCTGGAATCACTCTATTGGCTTGTCAGCCGATTGGCTGTTTTATCTGCTGTTTACATATCTTGTCAGTTGCAGGATCAAACTGACTGGTACGCTCGCATCTCATCATTATTTTGGACCTGCACTGGAGCTAAGCAGATCTCTTAGGCTACCGTGTTTTACGTCAACATCGCCGCCGATGTCTTTCCCTCACCGCTTGGTCCTCTATCCGCGGCGACGAGGAGCATGGTGGATGGTGGCGAATCGTGAGGAGGCCGGCGGAGGCGTCTTTCCCTCACCGCTTGCTCCCCTATCCGTGATGACGAGGAGCATGTCGCCGACACGCGGGTCGTGAGAAGGCCAGTGACGATGTCTTTCCCTCACTGCTCGCCCGCCGCTGGACGCCCAGATCTGGAGCCTGGCCACCCGTTGCCGTTGGGAACCTGGAGGTCCGCTGCCTGGTGCCCTCCATCCAGCGGATCTCGCCCCGGTGACACCACCATGAGTCAATGGTGGGGAGCGAGCAGAAGATGGTGGGCGGGATGGCGAGCTCGAGCTCACCGGCTCCCCTCCTCTCTCCCTCGCCTCCATCTTCTCATCAGCTCCGCCTGCTGCAACCCCCACCTCGTCAGAGCCAGGACGATGAAATGAACCCGAGAGCCGGTCGGTGGTGATAGGGAGGAGCCAGTGGAGGAAGAAATCAGCTCGCTGGCCACCAGCCATGGCTCGAGCCCCTCCTCCCCTTACTCCTCGTATCCTCCTTGCTCATGCATGTCGTCGCGGCGGCCGCATTCGTCTGCCTCGAGTCCTTCCTGGCGGCAGCGGGCACCCGGGACCCCTCGTCTTTAGATGATGAGTAGTTGGCGGCGGCGGGTACGAGGTGAACGTCGGAGGCAAGCTGGAGCATGTCGTGAACATTGTCATTCTCACCGCTTGCCACCGGCCTTCTCCTCAGTCCTCCTCACAGCTCGCTGACTGCTGAGATTAGAAAGGGGTGGAAGAGAGAGATATATGTGAAGAGAGAGGTGAATAGCCACTGACATGTGGGGTCTACACTGACTTAACATTATTGACCCGGATCAAATTGCCACGTAGGACAAAACCACTTGTTATACTGTTTTGGGACTTATATTACACCGGTTTTGACAGTTGAAGAACGTATTATCTCTGATTTTCCGGTTCAATAATGAAAATCAGATTCCTTATCAAGTTAAGGAGCCTCAAATGAACTTATTCCTCAAATGAATTGTACGTAATTTTGGCCCAAAGAGGACACATGGCTCCGGTACGGCCCACGAAACGGCAAATCCGCCGAAGCGGCTGTTGAAGTATTTGTCCCCTGCGGCCGTGGCCACGAGACCTGCGCCGCGACGTCGCCACGGCGGCCAGTGGCCGGCGCGGTCGCGCGGAAGCACCGCGGCGAGAGTGTGCGGCCAACGGCTTTCCGGATCCAGCGAGGTTAGATCCCCTGTGATCTTTGGCGAGTCCGCCATTTTTGTATTTGGGAACAATGGGGATAAGATTCAGCACTCTGGTCAGTTCTAGGTTAAAGGTTATGATTTGGGGTAAGCCTGGTTAGCGAGCTTGATGAATCTAGTGAAACTAGTATTGCGCATTGAGCTTGCTGGTCAATTGCTTAGTTCAGAGACCCCAGCCGTAAGGGTATTATTTGTGTGTTGACGATCCCTATACGTGATTGCCAGGTTACCAACTTACCATTAAGATTAGGAGTTCATTTAGAGAAGCACAGCTACAGAAGCACAAGGGGTCTAAAACTTTATTAAAGTAAAACTCACAAGCATCATATTGATTGGCTAACTAGACTTGCTTATCTTATCTTTGGGATATCAGGATCAGGAACCTACAATGAAGGTTGCATTCCAATTTCCAAACTTCTAAACATCTCTCTCAATGTTGAGCTGATATTGTTTGGGTTTTCAGGATCAGGAACCTACAATGAAGGTCCAGTTCCAATTTCCAAACTTCCAAACATCTTTCTCAATGTTGAACTGATATTGTTTGGTTTCTGATAAGTTGTCCTCCACATCTAATTATTTGGAATAGCACAAGGCAGATCTAACTACCAGTAGTACTACTTAAGAACTCTAAATTTATGCCCCAGTTTATTTGGAAAATCTCAAAGCAGAACCCTGGTAATTCCTAGAGTGCAGATCTTGTCAAAATTCAGAAATTTCACATTGTTCAAAGTAAAGGCATGAGTTGCTGCGTGCTTCCTGCAAAGCCAATCTGACTGGCGCTTTTGCTCCTTCCTCTGCTGAAATTAATCCAATGCCATAGTTCATGTCAGTCTTCACGAAACCTGGATTAACGCAGCACACTTCCAGCAATGGGTGCCTTTTGGCAAGGAGCCTACTGTAGGCATTGACCAACGTTTTGGACACTGCATATGCTGATACCACTGGTTGCCAGCCATGTGCTTCTAGATTTCCATCCTTGAAATCTTTCAAGAAAATGCTGGGCACATCCTTGAGCTTCTCATACGACAGGTTATCAATGTCACTTAGCACCTTTATGACCCCCTCATTCGAGATGAACTGTGGAAAAGAATGAAACAATTCAACTCATTGCATGATAAAGGTTCATCGCTGAACATGATCTTGCAATGCATCTGTTCAAAGTTTTTCTACCAAAAAAGGCTAAATCACTTTAGCTTATGATTGTTGTTTCAAAAGAAAAACTTTAGCTTATGATTCTCCTGATTAGGTGCCCTTGTGATAATATTTTTGGCAGAACTAGGTTGTCCCTGTTTTGTGGTTTTCGAACTGCATATGCAAATACTCACGGTTATGTTATCATAAAAAAATAATTCGATATATACCTGGAGTTGTGAAATTTTTGAGGAAAGATTTATCACTTTTCCTGAATTGGATAGAAGGAGGAGGGGCATCAGGCAATCTGTAACATCCTTTGTGCCATAGAAATTTGTTTCCAGACACTCCTTGGCCATCTCATAATTTTGATGCAAGCTTCCCATATAACTATTCACAAAACCTATTAGATCTTCCTATACAAAGATAACAGTACAAAATTTATCTCAGTTATAATCAGTGGCTATATCATATTATGTACATTTTCAAAATCTAAGAAACTTTCCAAAGGGTTGCTTTGGTGCTCTCTTGTTCAAAAGTGAAAAGAAAATAGCTACTTGAAAACTTGCCTTGGGATCCTGCTCTAAGAGTTCACGTAATCTTTCAGGATCAATGGCTGTTCCTCCAATGGCTGCATTGTTCACCTGAGAATTCCATATCTTGAGCAAAACTGAACTTACTTGTAACGAATAACTACATACATTCTGTTTGAAACTGCTGAACTACATAGATCAGTCTACTCACCAAAATGTTGAACTTCCCAAATTTGGTCCTTATAAACTCCACTAACAGCATAATGCTGGATCGATCAGTCACATCCAAATGATGAAAGATCACACCAGAAACACCAGACTGCTCTAGTGCCTTGACAGCTTGAGAGCCCTTCTTTTCATCCCTTGCAGTCAGCACGACAATAATGCCATTACTCGCGAGTTGCCTGCATATCTCTAACCCCACTCCTCTGTTTCCTCCGGTGACCACTGCAACCCTGAGGTAACATATGCACGGCAGTTAAATATGCATGCTTCAAACATTACTGATTAAGCGATTAGGAATTTATTATGAGTATACTGTATGCAACAAAAACTCGTTTTGTTTCAATTTGAATAGGTACATAATACTAGATGTTACCTGGTTTCCATCACTGCTGGTGAAACGTGCAGTGAACTGTGAACCCTGAGAAATGTCTGACGAACTATAAGAAGTGCCATGCTGCACTAGGTTTCAGTAACTGATTGGATTACTAAATTATAATTGTGTCACTTAGGCATCAACGAATTCATCGAATCCTGCTTTGTTTTGTATCTCATATACGTAACTGCTTACGGGAGCATCTCTTTGGGAAGTACCAAGTTATTTGTTGGCTGTGTTACTTCTAAAACTCCTTATCTTGGAATAGCCATCTAATGGATATTGTACCAATTCAAATCGTGCTGTTTTGTTTTAATTCATTTTACTAGCTTACTGCGACAATTAAAAAGTCATTAGTTTGTTTTTTCAAAAAATGTGTGTGTTTTTTGTGAATGGCAATTAAAGAACAGGACAAGAAAGCTGTTGCCAACAAATATGTCAATCAAATATTTGATCGATGATAATATACCGGTTTGAAATTTGTTATTTTCATATCTCACAAATAAAGACGAGTTTGGATAAGATTTTCTACATAGTTGTGTAACATCATCTCATCTACATGTGGGTTTTTTTTTTGTGAATTTAGACAACTCTTGGTTGGGGTTTACACGAATTTTCACCTAAATTAGAGTACAGACCAAAAGGGTTTAAAATCACTGGATTCATTGATTGGGTCATACTATCATTGCGTGTGATAAGCTGTACAGTGCCTAGCGGAAAACTCTATGTTGACCTCGCAAGTCAAAATATTCATACTATTCAGTATATTTCCTAAGTCCACTGGAATCAAATATGAGTACTCAATATCCTGCACGCGTTTCTTACTCTGGCCAAAATTGGTACGCAAGTTTGACAAGAAGTCAATCATTGGTATGTAATTATATCTGAGATTGATGAGGTTTAACATAAAATATATTAAGGATAATATCAAGTAGAGACTGTTCTCCCCACAAAAAAAAGTGATTTATCATACATCGATAACTGTATTTTTTATGGCTCCATGAAACCATGATCATTCCCACAGTACATTGTTCAGTTCATCAGTGTATATTTATGTAGTTATTAGATGACATGTATGTCTTGCTTTGGCTGGTGCTTGACAAAATGGTTGTACCGTTATGATGTAATTAATTTTGTCATGACGCAGAATATATACCACTAATGTAGTCCACTGGAATCAAATATTCATACTATTCTTATTAGAATGTACTAGAGCTTTAACAACAGAAGCAGGTTAGGCGCAAACGCCATGCGGCGTCCCGAGCTAATCATGCGGTTTCTTCTTCTAATCCTCTTCTTCTAATCCTCATCCTAGCTGAGTTCTTTTTCTAACTTTCTCAACTCACATTCTTCGTGTTCCGCGCACATACTTTTTAAACTGTTAAACGATATATTTTTTAAAAAATTTCTATATGAAGTTACTTTAAAAAATCATGTTAATCTATTTTTCAAAAAAATAGTAAATATTTAATTAATTATAAAAAAATACATCACTCCGTTTTAAGTGCGCGGTTCCCAAACTCACCTCCTGAACACAATCTAAGCCTCGAGAGTTTCCACCTCGCCACAGCCGCCGTTGACCAGGTCATCTTCGATGGCTTCGCCGGCGGGAACCTCACTCTCGACGGCACGGCCGTGGTCACGCCGGACGGCCTCCTCATGCTGACGAACGGCACGACTTCTACCCTTCTCTCCTGCGTTTTCACGCGGGGACGGTGGCGGCAGATCCTCCACCGTGCGGTCCTTCTCGACGGCGTTCGTGTTCGGCATCGTCAGCGAGTACGCCGACCTGGCGTTCGTCGTCGCCAAGAGCCGCGACTTCTCGTCGGCGCTGCAGAGCCAGTACATGGGCCTGGCCAACGCGCGCAACAACGGCAACGCCAGCAACCACTTCCTCGGCGTGGAGCTGGACACCATCGTCAACGCCGAGTTCGGTGACATGAGCGACAACCACGTCGGGATCGATGTGGACGGCCTCGCGTTCGTGAACATGAGCCTGCTCAGCCGCACGGCGGCGCGGGTGTGGGTGGCCTTCGACCCGCGCACCTCGCTGGTCAACGTCACCATGGCTCCCCTCGAGCTGCCCAAGCCGAAGACGCCGCTGCTCTCCTCCGCCGTGAACCTCTCGGCCGTGATCGAAGACGAAGCCTACGTCGGCTTCTCGTCCACCGGCGTCGTCGCGAGCCGCCACTACGTGCTTGCCTGGAGCTTCAAGATGGACGGGGCAGCACCATCGCTAAACGTATCAAAGCTGCCGGCGTTGCCTGTCACGATCAGCAGGGCTCCGTCCAACGTTCTGAAGATATTATTGCCGATAGCCTCGGCTGCATAGGTGTTGGCATTGGCCATTGCTGTTCTTGTGATTCACCGAAGAAGACGCAAGTATGCGGAGCTTAAAGAGGACTGGGAGGTTGCGTTTGGGCCACACCTGTTCTCCTACAAGGATCTGTTCCGTGCCACCAATGGCTTCTCTGATGAGCGATTGCTTGGTTTTGGTGGATTTGGAAGGGTGTACAAGGAAGTGCTTCCGGTGTCCCGTGTGGAGATTGCAGTGAAGGTGTCTCAGGAGTCGAGGCAGGGAATGAAGGAGTTCATTGCCGAGGTGGTTAGTATCGGTCAACTTCGGCACCGGAATCTTGTGCAGTTGCTTGGATATTGCCGGCGGAAGGATGAGCTACTGTTAGTCTATGATTATATGCCAAATGGTAGCCTTGATAAGCATTTGTACGCTGAGAACAGACTCGTCATGAGTTGGACTCAAAGGTTTCGAATCATCAAAGGCGTCGCATCGAGCATATTGTATCTCCATCAGGATTGGGAACAAGTCGTTCTGCATGGAGACATTAAGACAAGCAACGTGTTGTTGGACGCTGAAATGAACTGTCGACTAGGTGACTTTAGTCTTGCAAGGTTATATGATTGTTGCACCGACCCACACACCACACACGTGGTCGACATAATAGGCTACCTCTAGCCCCCGAGCTAGGGCACACCGGCAGGCCATCGAAGGCGTCCGACATCTTCGCCTTCGGTCTGTTCATGCTAGAGGTTACCTGCGGACGAAGACGCGGTCACGTCTTGTTGGTGGACACGGTGCTGGAGCATTGGCGGCAAGAGACGGTCACTGATGCTGTGGACCCACGGCTGCAAGGAGACTTTGCCGTGGAAGAAGCAAGCCTGGAGCTGAAACTATGCTTGCTTTAATTTGTTCACATCCTCTACCCAGTGCTCGTCCGGGCATACGGCAAGTCGTGCAGTTGCTAGACGATGACATGCCACTCCCAGAGCTGTCACAGTCTCATCTAAGCTTTAACATGTTGGCT
This sequence comes from Oryza punctata, assembly GCA_000573905.2. Taxonomy (NCBI): domain Eukaryota; kingdom Viridiplantae; phylum Streptophyta; class Magnoliopsida; order Poales; family Poaceae; genus Oryza; species Oryza punctata. Next base: position 30,537,781 of record CM002489.2, on the reverse strand, counting down.
TTGGTGCAACATCAGATGGGCAACTCATGCTCTGTTGCGTCGTCGGTAGCTGGTAATATCTCTGACATTCCTCGAGCGAGGTGAGCACAAGGTGTTCGTCTCTCGCTATAGGATTTTACCTTGATGAAATATCGTAGATTAGTCTGTGAAAAGTGAAACGTTGTATATTACTCTTCTGAAATTTACAATGTACTAAGTTTAGGCAAGACACGGTAGGGTTAACACAACAGCTGATTGTAATGAGAGTTACATTGATAGTTATTTACTATTTGCTTACCAAGATAGAGTTTATTTAAAAGAGACTCATCTCCAGTTCAAAGATAGAGTTCGTCCAACTATCTACTGTATTATTATTAAATGTATCTCTCGAATCTCAGATTTGATTATAAATGCAATTGATCAATAGTTTGAACACTGCGGTGAGAGAAATGTAAGTACATTACTCTATTCATTAGACTTTTAAATAATGGTACCACGATATTAAATACACGGAAAATGCTTCTACTCGGTTCGCTGCTGCATGCAGGGTTTACATTACCGTCGGTAACCGCGTTTACCGCGGGGGTACGGTAAAAGGAAAACTGCGGTAACCGTCTCAAATTCAAATAAATTTAAAAAATAATTTCAAAATTTTGATAAATTTTAGATGAATTTCGTACGGTTTACCATGGTTATTGCGGTTACCGCGCGGTAACCGTGCTTACCGCCAGGGCACGATAACCGTGACCCCGGCGGTAACGTAAACCCTAGCTGCATGTGCATGCACATTCACCCCTCTATCTTTCTCTGTGCATATGCACCTCGCATTCTCTTTGCGCAAAGCACACCGGCCCCTCTCTCTACATGCATGAATCTTCATTAACTTACTAATCTAGTCTACAAATCATTTATACCATTGTATTTACTAATGGAATACATAAACATATATATATATATATATATATATATATATATATATAGGAGACCCATAGTTAGTAAAGTAGTTAATGTTGATACCTAAACATTTAAAAAAACTCATATTCATTTGAATTGGGTATATACACAATTTGAATCATGGAGTCCAGACACCTTGGAGTACCAAACAAATTTAATATATATATATATATATACATGTGTGTGTTTATGTTTTAATCATAAAAATGTTTAGCATGTATTTTAGCAATCTTGTGGGCCGAGAGATGGAATAAGTTCACTCTGAGTCACTCGATTTGTCGCTGAGTCTAGAATCCATCTCAAACCAAAATACCAAATATAACAGGTCCCTCAATTTACAAAACCAGATCACCCGAGATTTTATGCAGTATTATAGCCGGTTTTATCTAACATAGCAAGCTGAGTCATTATGGTACCCACACGGATCCTGCATGTCAGTGACTAGCATTTTTTTTCCTCCTCTCTCTCTCCCCTTTCCCCTCTCTTTTCCTCTCCTCTCTTCCCAGGGCGACGGCCAACTGGAATCGCCGCTTCCCCTTCACGAATCGGAAACGTGCACATCCCTGGGCCACGGCCGACTCCGGCACTGCGGGCGCTAGCTTTCCTTTCCCAAAGGCAGGCAGGCAGCAGCAGCGTGCATTCACTTCCTGTCCAGTCAATAACAGTGTTGGCTAGCGGCCTGCATGAATGAATTCAGTAGGAGTAGCTAGGTCGACACACAGACAAGAAGAGCTTGAGCTTGGTTGGGTTTAGCAGAGGAGAGATGGATGCATATATAGCTAGCCTTTCTCTTGTGCTTGTGCTACTGCAACACAGGTGGTAGCTAGCATCTAATCTAGCAAGCTACTACCAGCTGCTGCTGCTGCTGAGTACTATAGTACATAATAGGATGGTGTGGAAGAGCTGGGGCGCCGTCTTCCTCCTCATGTTTCAGACTTTGCTCCTCCGATGCTGCCGATGATGTCTCCGTCAGCTTCTAGGACCCCTCCCCGCGTCTCCAGGTCGGTGTCGGCCGTCTTCACCTTCCAGGTCCTGCACACCAATGGATCAGGGCCGTGCCAGGATTGTGTCATCACGACATTATAGGAATTCAGAGGACGGAAGCTGGATGGAGGAACGCCGAATGGCACGGCGATTACGTGTTGATTAGATGCCTAAACCGGCAGATTGTTACAGCATATATATATATATATATATATATATGAGATTGCATGGCTAGCTATTCCTAATACATCGGTAACAACCTAATCTATCTATAGCCAGCACATGCTTATCTCTATCTATACGAATTACAATGATTAACTGAATATCTAACACTCCCCTCAATCTGATCTTACTAGATTAAGATTGTTCTTAAACATTTCAAATGGTCTTACTGTAAGAGCTTTGATGAAACCATCAGCTATCTGATCTTTAGTTGAGATATACTCAATCTCTAATAGTCTTCTTGCTACTCTTTCTCTGATAAAATGATAATCAACTTCTATATGCTTTGTGCGTGTGTGAAACACTGGATTGGCAGACATGTATTTTGCTCCAATGTTATCACACCAGATCTTAGCTGCTGTGGGAGCTTGTATCTCCAATTCTTTCAACAAAGTTTGTATCCACATGATCTCAGCTGTTGTATTAGCTAAGGCTTTGTATTCAGCTTCTGTGCTAGAGCGTGATACTGTTGCTTGTTTTCTAGCACTGCAAGATATAAGATTGGGTCCCAAAAATACTGCAAATCCTCCTGTAGACCGACGATCATCTAGATTTCCAGCCCAATCTGCATCTGAAAAACCACTCACAAGTAGAGATGAAGATTTACAGATTTTTAGTCCCAATTTAACAGTATGTTTAAGGTATCTCAAAATCCTTTTGACAGCAGCCCAATGTTCTGTTGTTGGAGAATGTAGGAACTGACACACCTTGTTTACTGGGAAGGAAATATCAGGTCTTGTCAGTGTTAGATACTGTAAAGCTCCAACAACACTTCTATATTGCGTGGCGTCATTGGGTCCTAGTGGATTCCCCTCATTTACCGATAATTTTTCAGAGGTGGACAATGGAGTAGTAACTGGTTTACAGTCACTCATTCCTACCTTTCTTAACACATTTGTTGCATACTTTTCTTGGCTTAATAAAATACCATTAGTCATCTTCTTTACCTCAATACCAAGAAAGTAGTGTAGCTCACCTAGATCCTTCAGAGCAAACTCCTTTCCAAGATCATGCAGTAAGGCTGAGGTTGCACTAGGCACAGAACTAGCTACAATGATGTCATCAACATAAATAAGCAGAAACATTGTAACTTCTCCTTTACTATAGAAGAATAAAGATGTGTCTGCCTTTGAAGCTTTAAATCCTAATTCTTGCAACTTAGTACTTAACTTTGAATACCATGCTCTAGGAGCCTGTTTTAACCCGTATAACGCCTTATCTAACTTGCAAACATAATTTGGTAGGGAAGATTTCTCATACCCTGGAGGTTGTCTCATATATACCTCTTCTTCTAAGACTCCATGAAGGAAAGCATTCTGAATATCTAATTGTCTCAGGCTCCATCCTCTAGACACAACAATAGATAGAACTGTTCTGATAGTAACAGCTTTAACAACAGGACTAAAAGTGTCCTCATAATCTATGCCATACCTTTGCTTGAAGCCTTTTGCCACTAACCGGGCCTTGTACCTGTCCAGTGTTCCATCTGCTTTTCTTTTGATCTTATAGACCCACTTACAGTCAATCACATTTCTCCCTTTTTAGGTGGAACCAAGTGCCATGTTTTATTCTTCATTAGTGCCATATATTCTGCATCCATTGCTTCTCTCCAATTTTTATCACCCAGTGCTTCATCTGTATTTTGAGGTTCACCTGTAGAGGTAAAACAACCATATTTAATTGTACCATCAGTATATACCTTCTCCTTCCGTATGCCACTTCTTAGCCGAGTGTGTGGTCGAGTCGGTGCAGAGGATCCTGATGGCTCAAGCGCCAGGGTGTACGTGTCATCCCCGGACTGGGCGTCGACCTGATCAGAAGCTGAGTCAGTCACCAGCGCTGTGTCCTCCGTTTCTTGGTGTGCGTGAGGTCCATTTTGATCAGTGGAGTCGGCGCCGCCTGATTGGTCCTGACCAGTTGCTGGAGCGGGAGATGGCGCCCGCCGTGCACGCGTGTCACCTCCTGGATGGCTGCGCGCGGGAGAAGCCACAGCAGGCCCAGACTGCTGCGTTGCAGTCTGCTGGCACCGATCCCGGGATTGATTTGGTGGAGAATCCGGCTCGTCTGCTTCGTCCACCCGATCAGTTGTACCTGCATCATTATTTTCTCCTGTACCTGCATCATTATTTTCTCCATTTTCTTCTGCATTTGCTTCATCAGATTCATTAGTGGCATTAGGAATATTAGGCATATGATTATTCTGTAGTTCTCCCCCTTGATCATAGCCATGTGGAACAAGGGTGGATGGCAGAAGTGCAACTTTGGAGCGGAGGCGAGCACCGACATTAGGATGCAACTGAGCAAAAGGAAAAACATTTTCATCGAAAGTGACATCTCGAGAGATATAAACTCTACCAGTGGATGGATCAAGACACTTGAAACCTTTGTGTATGGTGCTATAGCCTAGAAAAACACATTGTTTTGATCTAAACTGAAGTTTGTGAGTGTTATAGGGATGGAGATTGGCCAACATGCGCACCCAAAGACTCGAAGAGAGGTGTAGTTTGGTTGTTGTTTAAACAATCGTTCTATAGGAGTGTCAAAGTTTATAACTTTGCTAGGAATGCGATTTATAAGATATGTGGCCGCAAGGAAAGCTTCATCCCAGAATTTTAGAGGCATGGAGGCATGTGCAAGCAAGGCTAGGCCAACTTCGACTATATGACGATGTTTTCATTCTGCTGACCCATTCTGTTGATGGGCATAGGGACAAGATACATGATGGGATATACCAATCTTGTCAAAGAAGGAGTTGAGTTTCTGGTACTCACCACCCCAATCAGTCTGAACAACTATAATTTTTCGATTAAAACTTCTCTCAACCAAGTTCTGAAATTCATGAAACTTATCAAAAACTTCAGATTTATTCTTAAGAAGATAAATCCAAACAAACTTACTATAATCATCAATGAAGCTAACATAGTACTTTTTGCCACTGACAAAACTAGGAGCATTGCCCCAAACATCAGAAAAATAAGTTCCAAAGGATGATGAGACACACTTGATGACTTTGGATATGGTAGCTGATGACTTTTAGCCTTTTGACATGCATCACAGACAGACTCTTTAGTCGACTCAGAAAGACATGGCAAATTATTTGAACTAAGGACTCGAGTAACAATCGGAGTGGACGGATGACCCAAGCGACTATGCCACCTTGAGAAAGATGGCGTGACCGAAAACACTTTCTTCACCGGTGAGGATGGGGATGGAAGGACACAAAGCCCTTGTTGACGTCTTCCCTTAAGAATCGTGTTCCTCGTAGCTCGATCCTTAACCAAAAAATATTTGGGGTGAACTTCAAGGAAAACAAAGTTATCATCGACAAGACGATGGGCAGATATGAGGTTTTTCTTAGCTTGAGGTACATGAAGGATATTATTGAGGTGTAAACTACGGTTAGGGGTAGAAATAACAGAATGATCAATATGCTTAATATTCATACCTGCGCCGTTTGCCGCATGAATTTGATCGTTCCCCTTGTATCTCTCCCGAACAGACAGTTTGTCTAGTTCACCGGTGATGTGGTCTGTTGCGCCCGTGTCAAGATACCAATTGGTATCCACTCCATAGGCGGCATGAGTTGTAGCAGCAACATGCCTTTCATCAGGCACGTAGGTGTCATCAAAACGATGCCAACATTCAGAGGCAACATGGCCCCTTTTGTAGCAGACTTGGCACACGGGTCGATTGTCGACGTGTTGCTGGTTGCTGCTGCCCCTGTCGACGCGTTGCTGGTTGCTGCTGCCCCTGCCTCGCCCGCCATTGCCACGACCACGAACAGCAGGAGCACTACGTCCGCGTCCAGCACCACCACGGTTTGGCAGTGCACCTCGTCCACGGTTGGCAGCGTTTGCCGAAGCATTGTTCCGGAGATTTTGCCTGTTCTCATAATTCAACAAAATAGAATACAATTCTGCGATGGTAACAGGTTCTACTCTTGTTACCAAACCAGAGATAGCAGGCCCATAATCTTCATCTAATCCATTTAGTATAAAAGCTACTAGATCTTCTTCATCCATATTTTTACCACATGCTGTCACCTCATCTCCTAGTGCCTTCATCTTGCCAAAATATTCGGAGACGGACAGATTACCTTTGCACATTGTAGCGAGAGAGAGAGTTTGATGTTGAGAGAGCGTGCTCGCATCTGGGACGTGAACATGCTTTCTATGGCGCGCCAGGCATCACGCGCTGTCTTGGATGTAGCGACCTGGGTGAGAACGTCGCGTGATAGCGACGAGAAGAGGAAGCCGAGAACCTGTTGGTCTGCAGGGAACCACTCCTGATTCGCCGGATTTGCGACCATCTCCACCTTGTCGCCCTCCTTGCGTTCGATCTGTGCCGAGGGAGCCACGGTTGTGCCATCGATGTAGCCGGCGAGTCTGGCGCCGCGTATAGCAGCGAGGACCTGCGCACTCCATAGCGCATGGTTTTGTTTTCCCAGTTTCTCAGAGATTTGGAAACCAAGAAGAGGATTGGAAACGGCTGAGGAGGAGCCGGCCATTGTTGGAGATCAATGTAGGCCGCGATTTTGCTCTGATACCATATAGGAATTCAGAGGACGGAAGCTGGATGGAGGAACGCCGAATGGCACGGTGATTACGTGTTGATTAGATGCCTAAACCGGCAGATTGTTACAGCATATATATATAGATGAGATTGCATGGCTAGCTATTCCTAATACATCGGTAACAACCTAATCTATCTATAGCCAGCACATGCTTATCTCTATCTATACGAATTACAATGATTAACTGAATATCTAACAGACATCACCTGCAAGGTCACTCCTCACTTTCATGCTTGCATTTCTAGCCCAGGTTCATGAGGCCACTCGCATTGTCTCGGCATTTGCAAATCCCGACATCAATTTTCAACATGTGGCTTCTGAAATGAATCTCAATTACCAGTACTCCTTTCTTTCCATAATATAGTAACTTAGCATCGGATAAGACATTTCAAAGTTAATAAATCTGGATAGCCCTATCCAGATTTGTTGACTATGAACTATCCCGTCCGGTCCTAGTTTGTTATATTGTGAGACGGAGAGAGTATATGATTGTTAATGTCATGTGTTGCCTCGATTTCCTTCGCTAAGTAGTGGAGTGCTCCAGTAGTAGAATGCATATAGAGAGAATAAAGTGTAAGAATGCAACATATAATCATGGCGAACTCCGGCACGGCAGGCGTCGCGGCGACGAATCGATGCCTCGCGGGTCTTCCTGTACTACCTCAACTGCTCCACCCCACATGCCACTGGCCACTGGCTCACCACCCTCGCCGTCGCCACCATCTACGTCCTCTACCAGCTCCTCTCCCATCGTCCGTCACGCTTCACCTCTTTTCCCTGTCGGCCACCGCCCATCGCGCTATCCTTCCAAGAGGACTTCGGGTGGTGGCCATCACCGCCGGGTCGCCGGATTGGGGAGGAGGAGATGGGGAGATTGGATAAGAGGAGACCTGGATCTCACTATAATTTTTTAATTTTTAATCGAATAATCACCTACATGTGGGTCCCATGGTTTTTTTGGTTTTATGTGCCATGTCAACACTATGTAGGTGTCACGGCATTCGAAACTGCTTTGGAATCTTATTTACACTAGTTTTGGAAGTTAAAGAATGCATCATATCTGGCATTACGGTTCAAGAACGAATTTTAGACTCAGCGATAAACTAAGGGATCTAAAGTAAACTTATTCCCAGATAGATCAAGAAGATAGCCCATAACGAGCACAAGATGTTCTGGGCTTCCAGCCCCGATCATGCGGATTGCTGTTAGTGTTGGCTGCGAGTCTGAGTGAGCGGCACAGCTCCATTTTCCATTTAGCTCACTTTTGGCTCTCTTCTACTATTACTTCATTCATCCCAAAATATAAAATTTTGAGTGGATGTGATACATTATATTATTAAAATGTGATTTATCCACCCAAAAATCCCTTATATATTTTGGAACGGAGTGTTAAATATGTAATCCGAATTTTAGGCCTAAGTTTCCTAATAGAACTGTACTATTAGGATTAGTTTCCTAGTATGACTCTAAATCTTTTCCCAGGACTCTTAGATTTATCCTGTATATATATCCCTTGTAAGCACGCACGGGGAGGGTGCGACAGCCTAATGTATCCTCTACGTTTGTATCTAACTCCTCAATACTGATCATTGCCGGTAGGCGCCCGTAGTTTTTTTCCTGTAAGCATTTTTCACGTTAAATTCGTATTTCTGTTGTGTATTTATTTTCGTAACACGGAGGGGTAGTATTCAGCTCACTTCTCTTTCAGGAATCAGGATGCCGGGGAAAATGCAATCCCAACGGCAATCAGAACCTTGCTGAACGTACATTGCATTAGTACATCTTAATCTGAAAATTTTTTGCATTAGAAACTGATAAGTAGCCCGTGGCCGCTTCGAAGCCTGTGGCTACACGGATTAATTGGAGCAAATTACACACACGGTTCCACGTAGGGGCTGTTTGGATCAGGGATTAAAATTTTAGTTTCCTATTACATCGAATGTTTGTACACTAATTAAAAGTATTAAACATAGATTACGGATAATACTCATTTCATAATTCTGGATTAATTCGTGAGATGAATCTATTGGACCTAATTAATCCATGATTAGCCTATGTGATGCTACAGTAAACATATGCTAATTATGGATTAATTAGGATTAAAAAATTTATCCCGTGAATTAGCTCTCATTTATGCAATTAATTTTATTATTAGTCTATGTTTAATACTCTTAATTAGCGTCCAAACATCTGATGTGACAGAGACTAAAATAGTCCCTGTATCCAAACACCACCTAAGCTGCAAAACATGTACAAACCAACTAATAGCAAAAAAATTCAGTGGATAAATCACTGCAAATTCTGTAGGTCTATAATCATCCAGAATAATCATATGGATCTAATACTGTGATGGACATGATACTCCTATGTCCAAATTCTAAATAAGTCTGCTGGTTCAACGTACAGTAGGTAAACTACATTTATAGTTTTACCCATCCATCACAGATTGTCAAAAGAGGACTTGTGAGACAGAATTCTACCACAAATGTTCGGTACAGGTTAAAGAAACATGATACCACGTAGAGATATAATTGAGAGCTTGGTATTGATGTTGGTCCAGATTATGTATTGAGCTTGGTATTGCCTACCTATGTGGTCTACAGTAAATATGTGCTAATTATAGATTAATTAGCTTAAAAAATTTATCTCGTGAATTAGTTCTCATTTATGCAATTAATTTTATTATTAATCTATCTTTAATACTCTTAATTAGTACCTAAACATCCGATATAATAGAGATTAAAATTTAATCGCTGGATCCAAACCCCACCGTATCCATCGACGTGATTTTGACTGCAGACCAGTTCCCCAGCATCTCACGTCTCACATGTCTGAATCTGAGCACCTTATCTTTCGTCATTTTCTGGGTACGGATGGTAAAAGACGACGCCAGGAGCACTGTTTGCCGTCCATCCATATCCGATCCCGACCTGCCGGCTCCCTCTACCGTCATCTGACGACGTTTTCCCAGGGCGTTCACAGTGCGTTTGCCATAGCAATGGTAGTCCTACATGTCGCCGTTGCCGTCGCCTCAACCTGTCAAGTGTCAACCACACCGACCAGCGTCACATCCAGCAAGCAAAGTCCGTGCGCGTGGGCGTGGCTGACACCACGACGCAGGCGCAGGCGCTGGCGCTGGCGCTGCACAGGTTGGTTTCTAGAGGGTCGCCCCGCCGTGCCGTGTCGAGGCGAGCCGTCGATCTCCGCCACACCATCCAAACACCATCGAAAAGCGGTACAGTTCGCGCGTCCCGTCTCCCACCTGCTCTGCTTGGCACTTACCGGTTGCCACCACTGGGGCACAAGCACAAGCACAAGCACGCGGCAAGGCTGCTAGCTCTTCCGGACTTCCCTCTGCTTTGCTCTGCTCCTCCTTGCCCGGCTCGGGCTCTAGGTTCTTGCACCGCCGTCCACGGCGATGGTCGCTGCGGCGGAGTGGTGGGAGGCGACCATCGCGGCGTACACGGGGCTGTCTACCGCGGCGTTCTTCACGGCCGTGGCGGTGGCCGCCGCGCTGTACATCGCGGTGTCCAGCTTCCTCACGCGGCCGCCGCCGCCGCTGCCGAGGAGGCGTGAGGAGGAGGAGAGGGCATCGCAGCCGCCGCCGGCGACGGTGCAGCTCGGGGAGGTGACGGAGGAGGAGCTGAGGGTCTACGACGGGTCCGACCCCAACAAGCCGCTGCTCATGGCCATCAAGGGCCAAATCTACGATGTCACGCAGAGCAGGTAGGCTTCCTTCATTTCTTGGCTATCGTAAAAATTCGATCGAAACTTTCTTTTTCTTGGATCATGGCACTATCTATGATCTATCAACCAATGACCATCGCAAATCACTAGCTCTAGCTGCAACATGTTCGTCCATTCATTTTTCATCTCCATTTTGCAGGATGTTCTATGGACCTGGTGGCCCGTACGCACTGTTTGCAGGCAGAGATGCTAGTAGAGCTTTGGCGAAGATGTCCTTCGAGCTGGATGATTTAACCGGCGACATTTCCGGCCTAGGCCCTATTGAGCTCGAGGCTCTGCACGAATGGGAGGGCAAATTCATGAGCAAGTACGTGAAGGTTGGAACAATCAAGAAGATCATCCCGGTGTCAGGGGGTGATACTGCAACTCTGCCAACTCATGGTGGGACATCTGAAAGAGGTATTGATGTAGCCACAATAGATAGCAACCGTGTGCCAGAACCAGAGGAAAATGGAGCTACAAGTCATGCAGATGCAGTGAAAAAATCAGATGCTGATGTGAGCACAAACAGCCATGAGGATGTAGTAGGGGAGCCGGATGAGATGCCGGAATCAGGTGTGAATAATAGGAGAAGCCATGAAGATGCAGTGCAGAAGCCAGAAGAAACAACAGATGCAGATGTTCAGAAAACGATCAGCACTGAAGATGCAACAGATGGAAAAGGAGCACCTGTTGAAGATGAAAGAAGCCCTGATGATGCAATTGAGAATCCAGAGGAAGCGCCATTTGTAGACGTGAAGGATAAAAGCGGCCATGAAGTTGCTGGAGAACCAAAGGAAGCACCAGATGTAGATGGGAACAATACAAGCAGCCGTCAAGGTGCAGTGGATGAGCCGAAGGGAGCGTCACATGAAGAAGCGAAGACAGAGTAGAGTTGAGGCTATTGCTGTGATAATATCTTCAGGTAGTTAGCATAATACAGTGTTGAATCAACAGAGAACCAGCAGGCGAGCACTGTTGGGTTAAATCTTTGTGTAGTGTGGAAATACCACTATAGTGCAATAAGAATGTAATAAGCTACATAATGCGCTGGTGCCAAATTATACATTCCACTATATTTGCATTTCGGTGCAGTTATGCAAGTTAACTCTTCCTAGTACTTCCAAAAACATGCAAACCCTGTATAGTATGAATACATCAGCTGGACATTTCCGTACTCTCTTCTCATTGGTGAATGCAGGGCAAAATTGATCCTTGGGGACCTATGTGAGTTTACGGTAGACGGTAGTAGAAGAGTTTGGTTGAGTGCTTGATTGTGTTATTGTGTAGGACTTGAGTAATCATCAGGATCGAAACATTAGCAGGACCAAACCACAGCATTAGCTCTCATAAAGACACTATATGCACATGCAACAAGTTTCAGCAGTGAGTTCAACATCTCAAGGGCAACACTTCGTACAATTAATTTTTACCAAAATTCATGTTCAAATTTCGTGCTTCTATGCTAGTATCCAATGGGAAGCCTTACAAACACTTACACATCAAGCCAGATATGTGGGCAAAAGAAAAAAAATATATTTCAGATAGCAAACATGCTTACATTGTGACTGATCTACTTTTGGATTCACAGGTTTGTTTCTGTACTAGGATTTACGGAACTAGAGGCATCAGGATGACCTATGTACATTGCCAATAAGAGAACTTGCAAGTGCCGACAAGTTTTTCCTAAGTATCAACAATTGTTTCCTAATTACCTGCACTGGTACATTGCATGCAATGCTACAGACAGTAACCAAGGTCATACATTACACATTTGTATGATGGAAGATGAAAGAAAACATACATTTCAGCTGCTCATCATGCCCTTGAATGTGATCCCAAGAGGAGAGATTCAAGATTCTGCATAAATAACAGAAACAGGAGAGTAGTATCAACATTGAACAATGTTTTGATTCAATGATCTTGCATTACCAGTCGTTCAAAAAAATGATCTGGCATTACCAAGTATAAGAATAAAATTCTCTACCTTAATTGATCGACAAACTTCTTCAAGCTTATGGAGCAGGATACTGTCACTTTCAGGAATTCTGCCCTTGGATTCCTGGAAATTATGCCTAGAGGAGGCTGTCACCTGAACATAGAACATCATTTAATGTTATGCAATGATCAAACACCTGAACCATTTGACTGTTTTTCTCACTACACCAAACCTTCTGACTTAGAATCATTTTCTCATATTCTAGAACCAAACAAGAGCTAGAATAAAAGTGAAAGTATAAAACATAAACATAACCCAACTTAGCAACCATGGCACAAGGTTAGTATGCGTCCTTGGGGATGAAACCAAGCAAAACAAATGATAGATGACCAAAACACCCACCCAACAGGAGTAATGAAAATCAAGAGACAAACACAAGTTTTTGGTTGAACTGAAACACTACCTTCGCATTAGGAGAGTTAAGTCTACTGATTGGTGTAACATCAGAAGGGCCTTCTCCAGAGTATATTCTGTACTTCCAACTTCGGTGCTCTTGGATTCTCTTGGAAGCTTCTCTGATTATAACCTTCAAAGAATAATGAACAGAAACTGCCAACTATCAGCAAGGAATGTACACACATTTCCTGACTGATGAAATCCCCAGCATTGAAATATAGTTTCCACCATAAAAGAGTAATGGATATTGGATGGTGTAACGGGTTCATTTTAACATTTATATCTAGTTTTTTTAAAAAAATGTATCAACAAAAAAAAACTTTATATGGTCAGTTGCTAGCAACAACAGATTACAATTGATTACCGTCTTTAGAAGATCTGGACTGTGAACACCATGAAATTGTAGTTCATCCAATGGAGCAGGTTTCCCCGAGGCTATGCTTTCTACTTTAAATGTATATAAGCTATAAACAGATTGCAGACAACCTGCATGATCACAATCGTTTTGTAAACTCAAAAGCATAAAGGCGTATGGGTAATAAAAAAAAGGTCTTCGGAACAAATTTAAGGATGTAAACTCTATGAACTATGAAGGGAAGATATTTTCGTAACGTGTAGATGATTGAAAACTATTATAGTGCACTTTATCAATGAGACAATGATACAGCAAACAGTAGCAGGATTCATATATATTTATCAATAATAGATACATCAAAGTTTAAAACTTTTTCTACAGAACAAGCAGGAGAATTGCAATTTTACAATTTGTAGGGGGTTGAATATAGCAAAACAACAGGAATTAGCGTTAAACAAGGAGTTGTCTGTAAGCAATCGATGCAAGTTTCAATAAAGTAATCTACCTTGCTCTATTATAACATCAACTACCAAATGAAGAGGTACTTCTATCTCTTTCTTGACAATGCCCATGAACGGTATATATGAAGGCCTACTAGCCTGCAAAAATTGCACGCATTCAGCACTGGAATGACAATTCAAGCATAAGCTCGCAGCGAAAATAACCAAACCAATACAGCATGGTTACCCCTACCTTGTACACTATATTATTCTCAGTAACATAGAGTTTGCGGGACAAGATATCCTTCTTCAGCACATATCTTTTGTACGGCAGGTAGAGAAGCATGAGCAGGCCAACCCCCCATGCCAGAACAAGCAGCAGTGATATCACAGCCCATATGATCGTGTCATACTGCAGATAGTTGGGCATCAGCTCCTGAAACGAGGCTCGGTACAGCACCTTGGAGGAAGATTCGGCCTCCTCGTCGCTCTCTGCTTCATCGGACACCACATTTCCTACCAAATGTTCGCCCGAATCACTTCTATGATGCAACGTCACAGCGCGGCCACTCAGCATGCCTACCTAACCTATCAATCGATTGCACCAACGACGAACAAAACCGATTAACCAAAGAATCCCACTGGTTAATTGCTCCAGCACAAGCAAAATTCACTTCATGGCGGATTAATTTTGGATTCCTCCATTAGACACTGTAGCCTGTAGGCAAGCTTCCAACTGGTGGGGGGAAATGGAATCACCTGAAGCCGGGTAGGAGAGGAACTCGGACTCGGCGCTGTGCTTCGAGCCTGAGGGCCAGCGGTGGCGGGGGCTCGGGCGAAATCTCCGCCGCGGATGCTGGAAGCGGCGGGAACCTGCGGTCGTCTCAGCGAGGATCTCCTTCGTCTTCGTCCAAACCTCCAAACCTCTGCTCGACGACTCCTCCCCATCTCTCTCCCCCTCAATCGGAGAAGATTCAGGTGTGGGCCTTCTGCGGGCCGGCCTGTCTAGCTTCACGCGCGAGCGTTTTGCTCTGAACGGGGCGTGCAGGAAACACGCGATCACGCTCGACCGAACCGAATGCTGTACACTGCAGGCCCGCGCCGCGCCCGGCTCAGCCCGGACGCTGCGGAGAAATTTAACGATATGTCACTTCATACAGGTGGCTTTAATAAAATACCATCGTCTATAATATCCTTATAAAAATACCACTCGATAGAGAGTACTCCTTAATAAAATATCACTAAGGGCTGTTTTGAGGGATTTAACGTGCGAAATGACAAAAATATCCCTGAGTGAGCTGTTTTGCGTGGGTGGTAGCGGGACATGCAACGCGGCGGTGGACGGGCGGCAGCGGAGCGGCGGACAGGCAACAGCGGCGGGGGGGGGGGGGGGGATGGGGGGATGGCGGGCGGCGGCGGACTGGCGGGGGAGCGGCGGACTGGTGACAGCGGCTGGCTGTGGCGGACGGGAGGGGGAAGCGGCGGGCGGCGGTGGAGCAGCGGACAAGCAACGGCGGACGAGCGGGGAGGAGCTCAGGTGGAAGCGACGCGCATGAGGAGCTCAGGGCGGAGCTCCCTAAAACGCGCGCCGTTGCTGCCGTCACCTATCCGCACGCCGCCACCGCCAGCCAGGCGTCGCCGCCTCCATCGCTCGTAAGCACACCGCTACCGCCGGCCCGGCGCCGCCCCGTCCGTGCGCCGCCGCTACCGTCGCCCGTCCACGCGCGGCCGACTTCGTCCCGGCCGTGCTTGGGGCCGACGCCGCCCCATCCACCTTTCCCCGCCTTGCCGCCCCACTGCAACGCCACCGCCGGGAAGGAGTCCTCTCCGCCGCCGCTCGCCTCTCCTGCCTCCGTCCGTTCTGTAGCACCCTATCTTTTTTCTTTTTATTTAAAATTTCTCTGTCCGCCCTCACCGACCGCGCTGCTCATCGGCCGTCGCGCTGCCCCGAGCGCCGCACTGCCCCGAGCTCCGCACCCGCCCCGAGCCCCGCGCTGACGCGCCGCGTCCCATCGGCGATCGGCGCCGCGCCGATGTCACGTCGCCGCGCCACCGTCACATCGCCGCCTGCCATCCTCACGCCCCGCGCCACGCCGCCTCGAGCCACCCGCCGCGCCGCGCGCGTCACGTCGCCGCGCCCTCCCCGCCGCGCGCCGCCTATAAAAAGGGGGCCGAGCCCCGCCCCTAGCCACCGCTCCCCCACCCCTTGCCGGCGTTTTCTCTCTCCCTCCCTCTCCCTCTTCCTCTCTTGGCCCCGCAGCCGTCGGCCGCCCTCCCCGGCCACCGCCGTTTCCCGGTCGCCGCCGCCGCTTCCCGGCCGCCACCGCCACCCCCCGGTCGCCGCCGCACTTCCCCCGGCCGCCAGCCACGTCCCGCCGCTGCAACGCCACCGGTGCCGAGCCGAGCCGGGCAAGGCAGTAGGAGGAGAAAGAACCCCCCCTCCCCTTGACTGACAGGTGGGCCCCACCCCTGTCGGCCGTTTAAAACGAATATTCCGTTTCTGTTAAACCTAATTTCCAGAAAATTCCAGATAATCCCTTAAACTTTGAAAATTCATAGAAATTCAACCGTAACTCCATTTGACCTCGTTCAACTTTCTAAATTTTTGTAAAAATGAGATCTACACAGTGGCACCTTGTTTCTCTGTTTTGAGCTTGTTTTATTGCCTTTTATTTATTTGTTCTCCGTTTCGCGTATAGAGCACGTGTACGAGGACACTCCGGACGCCGGTTTCGAAGAAGAAGACCCCCATCTTGTGCAAGGAAATCCCCTTTGATCACATTGCCCCTATATTTGCAAGTTATTTTGTTTGAAAAATGTATTGCTAGGTGTACACGATAAATCTTGTTTAGGCCTCGATTGTCTATACAACCGACGGACCGACCTAGTAATTGCATTCACTTTACATAGGATGTTGTTAATTCCTTTATCCTTGTTAGCTACACATATATTAGCGCCGGTATCGCTATCTATTGGATACGATTACCGAGGTAGTTTGCTTAGCCGTGCTTACGTTGTACTGTCATGTGGGAAACTTGGGTACTTTCCAAACTTTATGCTTAAAAATCCGGTACGTTGTACCGATGTGTTGCGAAATAAAATGAGTTGTGAAAATGGTGATGATGCGAGGCCATGCCTTTGTGGTTCGGTCGCGTATTATCGTTAAGGACCGATTCCTTTGGGAAATCCATCCAAACATGTTACAGTGCGACCTCACGGGTATTTATGGGATACCCCTGGCTAAGTAAATGGTTATCACATGGGAGTTTGGTATGCCAATGGTTGTGGGATGCCGAGGATGAGGAGACGAAGTTTGGATCATTATAGCCCTTTTGGGTGTTTTGTTTGCCTCTATGTGGCACACGGTACCGAGTAGGAGCAGGAGGCATCCTCGGTATTCCTGAGTGGATGACGGCTGCGACTGCCTGATACTCGGCTGAGAGACTTGGCCCAACTAGGTGGTGTGCGATTTTCATGGGTTAGCCTTGGAAAGGCCTTGTCACGAACTTCCGTTGCCGACGGGTATACGGTGTCAGTTTCGTGTCGTGTGGGTAAAGCGTACAACCTCTGCAGAGTTTAATGAACTGTTCGAACAGCCGTGCCCACGGTCAAGGGCGAGTGTAAGGTGTTTCTCATAGCGTAGATTTGTTTGACAAATGTTCGATGAAAATGGTTGGTGGGAAGGGATCCATTTCCAGAGTTCGCCTGAGTGGCAAACAGCTAACCTCTGTGGTTAGGAACGGGTCTGTGTGACCTGGGGTGTCGCTTGGCACCAAGGTGCTGTTAGGGCCGAGAAGGCGTTGTTGTGCCGAGAAGGCGTTTGTGGTGCTGAGAAAGCTAAGGTTAACTATGTGAAATAGTGTTGTGATGATTTAATGGTTGGAACAGAGTTGCTGTGAAAGGCAAAGAGAAACTAATAGAGGGAACCGATTCTTTAATTAATTGTTACTCTTGTGACAAGTTGTTGCAAAGCAACTTGTGGAATGGGACGAGGCGTGAGCCTCCTCCCGACAACTAAAATTTTGACTCACTAGAGTTTTTGAGAAATAAATCGCTTTCGCCAAAAAGGCTGCTTTCGCAAATAAAACCCTAGCCCTCCTTGTCTTAACCAAGCATGTCATTCTTTTCCCGGCTTGCTGAGTACGTGAAGTACTCACCCTTGCTATATATATATATAATATCTATAGAGTTTGGAGATGAAGATGTCGACCCGACCACCGAGGAGTGTCTCCAGGAGCAAGCCGAGTACGAGGATTTCTAGAAGATTCGTGCCTAGCCCCAAGCCCAAGCCTGTGGATCAAGATGGTTGCCCAGACGCTTAGCTTCTCGCTGCTTTTGACTTCCGCTCTGTGGACTTTTGTAATGCTGCGTTGCTCATCTTTGGGCCTGTCGAGGATGGCAACTTATGTAAGGACTAAAACCCAGTGATGTAATAATTAGTTTACTTTGATTCCATGGTTATTCTGTGTGTACCAGCTATGTATCTTGAGACTGGTACTATCTCACAGGTAATGCGTAGCACCTCGATATGAGTTAGCTGGTGTAATCGGCTAACGAGTGTTGGGGCGTTACACGTTCTCCCCTACCCAGCCCTCGCAGGGGTATTTTTGGCATTTTGCACGCTATATGTGATTAAAGTCTCAAACAGCCCTAAGTGATATTTTATTAAGGAGTACTCTCTATTGAGTGGCATTTTTATAAGGACATTATATACGATAGTATTTTATTAAAGCCACCTCTATGGAGTGGCTTATTGTTAAATTTCTCGCGCCCGCATGCGGGAGAGGTGACCGTGTCGAGGCTGGAGACGCAGGATCCCACAGCCACCGGCCGCGTGCTTTGGTCGCCGACTCGCCGTCGCGCGATGGCACGGTGAGATCCTAGAGCCACAGTCCGCACACTGTGAGACTTTTTTGGAGCGCCAGCGGCTGGCCGCAAGCGTGTTGCTGTGTCGTGCACACACGGTCGGCATGGAAAGCCTTCAGATATATTATCGCATCGAGTAAATGGTTGTTTAAGTTAATAAATGAGTAAGATGTTTGGTAAGATTTATTAAAAAAACCTTAATAATTAATCAGTAACTCAAGTTGAGAGGAAACTAGAGGATTCTCATTTTTGGTCGGGACTTATGAAAGTCAAGAGCACATTCTTAAATATGGCTTCCTAGATAATTAATAATGGTTAACAAATCAGATTTTAGGAGGATAAGTGGTTAGGAAATACCTCCTTTAAGGACATATACTCGTCTTTGTACTCTATAGTTCTAAGGATAAATTCTTCGATTGTAAAATGTTATGAGCTCTATTCCGCTAGATGTTTCTTTTAGGAGGGCGTTAGTAGGATAAAACCTGGTCAATTGGCACAATTTATGTACTTTAATTGTGCACATTCATTTGACAGAAGAATATGATGTTTTTCGATTGAATTTTTATCAAAATGATCGATTCTTGGTTCGATCTTTGTACTTAGCCTTAATTAACAATAGTTATATTCAGGGGAACAAGATTATATGGAAACTTAAGATACCTCTAAAGATCAAGATTTTTATGTGGTATATACTTAAAGGGGTAGTGTTAACAAAGAATAATTTAGGTAGGAGGAATTGGAATGGTAGTATGAGATGTTTTTTAATGAAAAATAAGATGATTTATCATCTTTTTTTAGATTTCTATTTTTCTAGATTTCTCTCGAGATCAATACAGGTATCTCTTGGGTAATATCGTCCACATAGAATATCTCATATTTTTGAGAATTATCTTGTGGGTATTGATAAAAAAACTAAGAAACTTATTCTTGTAGGAGTATCTGCTATATGTTAGGTTCTATGGCTGAGTAGAAATGATATGTTTTTTTTATATATATCACCATCAAAGTCTTATTTGCATGTACTTTTTAGGGTAATATATTGGCTCTGGTGTTGGGTTCCACTACAAAGGTATGACGATGATATCAAGTTAATAATGATGCATGTTGTAAACTTGAGTCAACGATCATGCAGATTTTCACTAATTTCGGATGGAGATTTACAAATATGATTCAATGACTGTGGATTCTTTACTTGTGTTGGTGTCTATTAGTTTGTGTTTGCGCTATCTTAAGTTTAGTGTGTTTCGAACTTTCTAGTTTGTTATCATGTTTAAGTGAACTTGTGTAATAATTGATTGTAACTCGTTGAACAAATGATGGAATTATATTTCATTATTAAAAAAAAATCCCATCAAACTGGAGGTAGTTTTCACGCAATGCACCTGGGGAAAATTTTGTAGGACTTTTCCTCCCGTCTCCGTTGTAGCTTGTGTAGGGGACATACGTGTAGGTTGTGTTCTCCACTTCTCTCTTGTACCGAACAAAATTGCCTATAATTGCATTTTTTAATTTTGTTTGTATTTGATTGAGTGATCTGTGTTCTAATTTCTCTGGGACAAATAGAACCACGAGAAATCGTTGAGGGTCAGTGTGCCGGGCAAACTAATTTCAACTAGAGATCACGAATTCATGATAGCCTTCGCAGAAATACTAAGAGGAACTCTAATAGCTTCTCCATCCCATTGTCTAAGCCAAATTTGGTAAGTTCAAGCAAATTCGCAACTCCAACCGATTTGCCAATAGGATAGCTAAGCCATCTGGATGGTCAAACTCGTATGCTCACTAGTCAAACTTCGCCAGCCAAATTGGCTTGCTAATCATGGGCCCACGCCTTTATCGCAACTCTGTCGTTGCACACCCCAACCGATCCTTCGCCCCCACCAGTTCTCCATCCCTCCTCGCGCTGCCGCTGGTCCTCCACCCCTGCTAGTCGTTGCAAGTGGCTCCTTCTCGGGCTGACCTCCATCATCTCCATGCCAGCTTCGTTGTCACCATCACCGCCTCTACCCCGCATAGGTCGTCTTCAGCACCTCCGCTCGGACAGCCGTCGTTGATAGTGTCTCGCCGGTGAGGTAAAGGGTAAGGTAGGGACCGTGGGGTGGGTAGGGGAAAAGATATAGAGGGAGAGAGGAAGAAGTATAGACATCGACACGTGGGACCCACTATTAGATTAGAAACGGTAATGGAGATGTTGTTGGAGTAAAAGATAAATTTAACTCTATTTTTTTGCAAGCTAGCCAAATGGATATTTGGAGAATCAAATTTAGAGAGGCTGTTGGAGATGCTCTACGATGCAGTGTAGGTGATCAGACGGGCACGTCAATTGTCATTTTATATTTTCACCCTTATGTTATGACATTTCCAAACTCCAAATCCACTCTCTCTCTCTCTCTCTCTTTTTCACAAATAAATAAAATTCCAGGGATTAATCCAGATTGTTTGGAAGATTAAGGGCTTATTTGGTTTCTTGCCAAAATCAACCTTAACAATCTTTGACAATATTAAATTTTAGTATATTTGAGCATTACTAAAATTTAATGGCTTTGGGATATGTTTGGTTTTATGCCTTAATAGATTTTAGTAGAGTTTAAGTGGAAACTTATAAAAATGCCAAATTTTAATAGGGTAATAATATTCATGATATATTTACTTTGTTGTCTTATCAAAATTTGGTGGGGATGGAAGCAAAAAGAAAATAAATAAGCCCTGAATAACATTTTAACATGCTCCCCGTTTTCCAACTTTTTCCTCTCATATCCTCCTCTCTTTTTCGCATGGAACGGGTCAGCAGATACAACTTCAATAACTTCCATTCTGAATATAAACAGAGACCGAACGATGCCCAACAGAAATGTGGGCTCTGTAATCACTGAGCGTCCATCAAGAAGGACGTCCAGTCCAGTTACGCCCAGCTCATTGCAACTACATGAAATTTTAATGGCATCAACCGGCAACCACATAAATTGGACAGCAGCAGCAACCAATACGTACTAGTAATTCAGTACTGCTCGATCGAACACAATAGCTAGACTCCATAGCCTTGGGCAATTAGAGCCATCTGTTAAGCCGATGTGTCCTTAAATCACTCGATTAAATGATTAATTCTCCGCTTTTGAGCAAGCAGAGAGTAGTTATTGTTTTGACTACTCACACATACACAAGCTAGGAATAACATGTTTGTGCTGCTACTACCTATAGTCTGCAGAGGATACCTGCATCAACAGGATTTCTATGAACTTCGCGTTATGTGACAAGACCTCGCATGGGAGTTCTGTGTCCTAGAAAGCAATATCCCCTATGACTATGAACCACTCTGAGACTGTGCAATCATATAGTGTCCATCACTGTAGAGAACTCCACTGATCAGAATTCAGAAGAGACCAGAGGGTTGACGTGTAGAACAGTAATGCTAGAACAGTAGAGAAGTCTAGTGATCAGAAAAGTGCTTGCCAATATGTAAGACAGTGTGCTGCACTGAATCAGCCTGAAGTTTCCACCCCCAAAACTACACTGTTTTCCACTCAAGATGGTGGTGCAGGTACGTGCTGATCACCGAAAAGAATCTTTGTGGTTATTAGTACCACTGCTACCACACGTACAGCCAAATTCAGCAGAATTAAATGGCCACTCCGATGTCCGATTCACTCGTCGAAGCGAGAAGAAGAGCACGTTTTTGCATTGCTCCCCTTCCCCAGGGTCCGCCGATTCCGCGTTCCCTGTGCCCTCGCCCCGCGGCTCAGCTCAGCTCGATCGCACGCTCGACAGCAGCATAAATTCACCCTTGAAACGGATGACCCCATCGATCTCTCGCATCGCATCTCTCTTCCCTGGCTCTGGCTGGCCAGGCAGGTGCCCGTGTCCGGCCGGTCACCCAGCTGATCAGCTCAGCTCAGCTCTCCCCCCTACCTTCCCACACCAACGACTCTCCCCTCCGTCCTCAAATCTCGGCACACACCTGGCTCACATCGCAGCTAGCTAGCTTGATCTCAGCCCAGCTAGTTGTTGTTGTTGCGTCGCGCGCAACCTGTTGCTCTGTTTCCTCGAGGTGGCCATCGCCATGAGAGGACGCGGTGCCGGACCTCCATTGCCAGCGGTCACGTTCTTGGTGGTGGTGGTGGTGCTGCTGCTGGCGAACGAGGTGGCGACCTTCGGCTACGGCTGCAGAGCTCTCAAACAGGCCGATTGCGCGATGGTGGCCACGCCGAAGCACGGCGACACGTCGCTGATGCGAGCGGCGGCGCCGCCCGGCCCCGGCGAGGCGAGGGGAGCGGTGTACGGTGAGTCCAAGAGGCTGGTTCCCCAGGGCCCCAATCCGCTGCACAACTAGCTGCTTGGGCGCATGCATGCAGGCCTTCCTGCACCACTGCAACACGTACGTTTCCACGCGTGCAGACGGCTTCTCTCAGTTCTACACTTTCTTCTCTTTTCTTTTCTTTTTCTGTTCTCGTTTTGCTTGTGCAGAAGAGCACACACATATCATACAGTTGACCAGTGCTGTAATTAGTTTAGCACGGCAAAGGTCTCAACTCTCAACAACACAAGATTGTTGTACTAGTGCCATTGTAATGTTACACAGTAGGAGAAAGGCTGGAAACAGTGCAGTTCATCTTTCTTTCAAGTTTCAACAACTTCGAAGACTTTAGAAAGAACTTCAAAGCTGTTGAATACTTTTTTTTTCACCGGTACGGTAAACGAAGGAATGCCGGCCAAAATTTGTCAAAGAGCATGAGAAAAACAGGTTGTGTTCCATCGATCAAGGTTGTCAGCCGTCAGACAACTGCCACTGTTTTTTCAATCTTTTGTTTGGACGAGAACTCACAGCTGAGGCAGTGAAAAAAAAAGACACAGGAAATGTTCTTTTTTTTTGGTAATGTGTTGTGTGGTTTGTGGGGGTGGGGGGGGGGGGGGGTCAATGGGGGTCATTTTCACGTATGGTTACCAGGAAGCATGCACTAACCTACCTTTTGTTTCTGTCGTGTGCATGCCTCCCACACTATTGAGGAAATTTGTTTTCATGTGCGTAGGATAGACGTGCTTGGTTGTAAAAATAGTTGTAGGGATTTTCTTTTGATCAAAGGTGTGGTTTGAAGTCATGGGATACATAACTTCATTAGCTAGAGTTTAAATTCTAATGCCTATAAATATTATGAACATAAGGGTGATTGAATAAAAACCTTTGACCTCCGTCTCTTTGAGCCAGTGTCAATGTATCAGACATCGTATTCGCAGGTCAATGAGCACGGTGTGCATATGTAGCAGCATATGTGTAATTGGAAAAGAAAAAGAAAGAAGAAGAGTTGCACCATAGATGAGGGATGGAGTGCCCTGTGCACAAGAGCAATGAGCAACCTGTACCTGCAGTTCAAGGACGGATTCCGGTTGAGCAGACTTAAATCGTACAATTCAGGTACTCTGACACTTTGCTACAGGATTCATCTGCTACAGTAATCTGATGAACAGTATATTTGTGTGATCTGAGCTCTTATTATTTGATTCAACGATGGTTGTATGACTGCTAAAGTTGCATCATACTAGCAACTGCAGATGATCTCAATTCGTGAAAATGGCATGTGTAGAAATTTACAGGGATAAAGTCCTCTGTCTAATACATAGTATGTGGGAAGGTTTACGTCTCCAAATATGTACTACTATATTATATTATATCATATCACCGGAAAAGATTTATACATTCAGATTCAGGGTTCAGTCAAGGGTCAAGCTAGGATGCTTTACAGGGATATACTAGTATGATTTTGCAATCTCTAAACCTGCAGTGGCAGGTGCATCTGACAGTCACATATCTTGTGGGTTGGAAGCTTATGAAGAAATTACCCACAAGAAAAGAAAAGTAATAATGCTTTTCTTAGTCCACTATTACTATCCCAATAGCAGGTAAATTGCATGAGAGACCAGCTGAAGCACGGGTCAAGAAAGTTGGCAGAGGCAGCATTACTGCATTCAATATGTTGAATTGAACACACGAGAAACATATACAGATCAGGAGATCACCGGTCACTGGAGGGGAGAGGGGGACATCGATACCTTGCAGCATAACCTCCTGCAACTTCAGTTCCCTTGTACACAAGGTAAAGTAGCATCGCATAGTTTCCATTTCAGATATTTTTACGTGTACCTTTTTACCAACATCCGAACCATAACCCAAGGTTATGATATCTTCATCAGGGGTTTTTAGGACCACAAACAAAGATGCTGCTGCAAACCTGCGAGATTCTGTTTCTCATGCAAAATTACTCCAGCCATTTACAACACCCCACCCCACCCCCCACAAAAACAAAAAGAAAAACAGTAAACAACCCATTTTACTATCCTTAAGCATTCAATACGATAAACATTGACAGTAAAAAAATATATGCATAATTAAATACCCTGCTGTCATAACCAGTCGAAGTATGTGGTGAAACCGCTGAAAAGTCCCACAAAATAACATTTAAGAATGGTCTTTTGTACCTTGAGACTGAATTTTATTTTTGAAATTTAGCAAGCATGTACAACATATTCTCAGCCACATTTAGTAAGTTGAAAATTAGTAGAAAGTTGTGAGATACTTGAAAAATGATTTTTCACCAGACAAGATGCAAATATTACCGGGCGTCAGCCATGTGAACAAGAAAAATACAGTTCTTCCAGTTTCTATTAAGAGAAGTAGCAACAAACTGTCTTACATAATTTTGAGTCTAATTAAGAAAGTATACCAACACCTTAAATCAAAGCTATCTTTAGACAAATAGTACTTTTTTTAACATGATTGATGAAGTTTCCCTTAAATATTTTTTTCCCTAAAAAATGATTGACGAAGCCTGATAAACTGACATGTAGTTGTTCAGGGGTTCAAGGCTTGATGAACAAACTTATGATAGTACTGTAGAAACCTGAAAGCATGTGCTTTTCTTAACGAGATTGCTTCCATCCACCAAAGTCCTCAGGAAGACCACGCTGGCGAACATCCTGCATACAGCATAAACATTACATACTATCTGAAAAGCACTGCTATATTTGTTTTTCGGTGTGTTGAAGTTGAAGCAACACTATAAATGGTCCCATCCAAACAGGCGTCAAGCCTTTGGCCACTACTCTGTAAGAGCAACTATAAATGGTAATGGTAGAGAAGAGTAGAAACAGTACTACCTGTCAGTGATTCCTCTATATTAGTTGCATTTTCCAAATGTAGGAAGTAAAGAAGTAAAATGAGAAATGTTGATATAATAACAGGCTGCACATCCCACTGAATTTTTTCAAGCAAATGGTTCATTAACTTTATTACTGCACTCTACAACTCTATCCTAAATTCCCAACAAGATGTACAATTGCATTTGGAAACGGAGTACAAGTTCTGTCAAAACATAAACCACTTTGCCGGCAATGTCATGGGGGGGGGGGGGGGGTACAAGATGTAGCTTATTCTATGGTCAGTTAAGCATTAGGCCTTAAAGGTAGGAAATTATCGTTGTCCGGATCAATTGTATCATGGATGCCAGAACATAAGCACCTACTCTTTAAAAGCCATTAAGGGAGGATGCTTGCAGCTTGCAGAACTAGAAGTATTGGCATCCAGCTGTACACTCAAAGCCCTCAAGGCTCATGCACTCAAGAACAGAAGAACGGAAGATGGGTGTCATATCACCCGCCCACATAGAGGAACCTTGGTGGTTTGTGGGTGATGCACACACCACAGGAAGAAATAAGTGGATTTTGTGTTCCATTCACCAACTAGTTTGGCCCAGAAACTTGCGAAAGGTGGTTAATATATGTTACTATGATTTTTATTTTTATGTTTTGGTTAGCAGTCGCCGATAACCAAAGTGATGGTTTGAACGCCAGATTGAAGAATGCACTGTAACTATATATTTTTAGCCAGCCTTTTTAGAAACTACCTCAGGAGTGAATGTGAGACCGACTTTGATTTCTCCACAGTAGTGTTCATCCTTCACAACATTATACAGAGTTGGTGGAATACTCCCTTCAGTATACACTGCTTCCAAAGGAATCCTGCAAGAATCAGTTCAATTGAGCATTATAAGGAAAAATAAGGGCAATAATTTTAAGAGGGTTTACTCTGAAATGATTCCGAAACAATTGATTTAATCACAGTAATGGCAGGGTTATAAACATGGATGAGTAGATATGCATACGTTGCTTCACCAACAAAGTCGTCGGCTGAGCCAGTATCACTGTCCAAGAGCTTGATCAACAGCTCTGTAGCTTTGTCAGACACGGTGAAGACAAAGTTTTCGTTCCATTCAGGGTTACTTCCTTTGCCTGCATAAGTGAACCATGTTACAGCCACTAAGGCAAATTCAAGGCGCATAACATTAGAATCAAACAGTTCTAGGAGGTAGCAGCAGGAAAAAAGAAATCCTTTAGAGAAGTTCTGGTTATTACAAATATTTGAGCACTACTTTTTGTTCATTATTCCTAATTAGTGCTTGTTTTGCTTCCTTACTGCTACACTTATCATTTGATCATAGAACAGCACACATTTCTAGCATCCCACAATCCACATAGCAGAAGTTGCACATGGCAATGCATTCTTTTGGTATATTTCTGACAGTCAGATCGTTCCATTCATCAGCAATGCACCACAAGACTAGTGCAAAAGCATAATTCGAAAAAGGAAGTAAACTGATAAGATTATCCACCTGATGCTATACTGCTTCTCTGCTCCTGTGAACGGCACTTGAGAATTGCATATGGATCCATGTTGCCTGCACTCAATTTGCCAACGAGAAAAATCATAATCGGGAACTTTCTCCAACTTCAAGAATAAAATGTCAAAGCAACCAACAAATGCATCCAATTTAAGCACTCCGACACTCTCATTGTCAGCAGCTATATGCCATCCGGATTCGGTAATTTATTGCATTCCATTTCACAGTTAGTAGCGACAAACATTCATGGAAAATAATAAGGCTGAAACCACTAGCCACACATACACGGCAAAGCCTGAAACTTTATTATGCACAAATGTTATGCCAGGGATCAAATTACTAAAGGATCACGATAAGCCCACTTAAATATACTAGGACTTCTTGTTTTTGAGGACTTGAATCTTGAATGACGAGTGCCCTACAGCCTACCACCTGAAATCTGTATATCTAATAACTAATCTAATCCAGGATATCATTTCCCTACCAAGGCAGGTACTACTGGAGTGCCAATTGAGGAAGAAGTGATCTGATGTGGATATGTGGTCAATCGATCAATCAAGATTAGCAGCGTAATTAATAGCACCAATGGCCCGGTCCCCATCGATAGAGAAGAGAATGGGCCTCATTAGTCATTACAGATACATCACCCGGAAGTAAGCAGCTACTAGCTAGTACTAGCAGTACTAAGTATCGTGTTCCTCAACACAAAATGTTAGCCCCAATTAAAGCGATCGATCGATCGATCAAGATTAGCAACGCGATTAAAATCCCCAATCACCAGGAAGTATCTTATTATTCCTCCTAGTACCAAAATTAAGAATGTTACTCGTACTAAACAAATGCGTTTAAGCAAATGCGTTAAGGATTAGGAATGAAGCTGATGTGTACATAGATAATCGGTGTTCTCGAGGCCCTTGGCCCCGACGAGCAGCACCTCCAGCGTCCCGTGCACCATCTCCTCCTCCTCCTCCTCCTCCTTTCTTCTTCCTCCCTGTCGCGCTGCTCCGCTGCGGGCCGCTTCGTTGCCAGATCGATGGTACGCAGGCGCGGAGATCCTGATCTCGGAGGGTGGCTCATGGCTGTGGCTGCCCTTAACTTATGCGTGGTTGGCTGCTCGCCTCGCTCGCCGGCGTCCTCGGAGCGCCCCCTCCTCTCACCCCCACGAAGAAGATGGAGGCAGCGTATGGCATGGGTGGCCATCGGCCTTCTCCCCGCCGCTTCTCGCGCGCCAGCGCAGAAGCATCCCGCAAAACGAGGAGAACCCGACGCGCCGCCGAGGCTTCCGCGTGCTACCCATGTCTCGCGCAAATCCATGGCTCGTCGCCGCGTCGCTCGCCGGCAATGAGCGAAGCAGAGAGGGTGGTGGGCTTGCTCGCTCCGCATTCCGAACGATGGGCTCATGGGCCGCTTGGGTTTTCTCCGGTAATGGGCCGGCCTATACGGGGACCCGCGGAACCATACTTATCTGTCCACCTCACTCAGTCCCATCCCCACCAGACTCGTCGCCTTCCTCACCGAACCCGCAACCGCCACCGCCACCGCCACCACCCGTCCACATCCGCCGGCGCCGATGGCCTCCTCCGCCCTCGCCGTCTCCGTCGCCAAGCCAGCCGCGTCCCCTACCGCCGCCACCGCGGTAATCCCGCAGCGTCGCCTCCTCCCGCAGTGCCGGGGCGTCCGCGCTGCCCCGCTCCGACTCCGCTCGGGACGCGCCCGCGGCGTGTCGGTGGCGTGCGCCGCCCAGGGCCAGGAGATCTCCTTCCAAGGTATTTGCCGGTGTCTTTTGAGAGATTAGAGCTGTTTCCCTTTGCTCGCGTTAGATTCATGCGTCGATCCGGGGGGTGGTGAAATGGTGCTGATCTGATTAGGTCGTCGCACTGGTAGTTGGTTGCTCACTGGCGTTCGGTATTATCCGGTTAGACAATTCGGGGTGGCGATCTGCTATGTTTGTGGAGGCTTACGTGGAGTTAGGGCTTTCGGAATTATTTTGGCTTAGGGTCTGGTTTCTGTAGTTGACTCGGCGTTGAGGATTTCTGTATAAGAGTGTTTGAGCACGTTAGCACAGTGTTATGAAACCACCTTGAAGGTAGCATTGTGTAACAAGCTAACAATCGACACGCAAAGGCGCAATTATGCTTGCTCTACTGCATTCATCTGTGCATATGGGCACGCTGCATTGCCTCCACGTGTTCTTGCGCGATGGACAATCTGTGCACCAATGCATGCACTCAATTATGCTTGCGCACTTGGGAGATCAACAAGATATGTGCTTACGTATGGCACATGCGAACAAGTAGTAAATCACATACTCAAGGCTTGTCTATATATGTTGTTTAAGTTAAGGCGTGTCTATATATGTCCTTCATGTTCCATCTGCATGTATGCAAAAGTGAGGAAGTTGCGTTGGACCTAGTAACAACACATAACATTTGTTTTGTTGTACGCTGTATGGAAAGTTAGAAGTTGCTTCCTGTGTTCATATTTTTAAAGCAGCATTTCTTCTCATGGTTGTTTGTAACTATAGGGCACTCAGATCTTTCCCAGCAACAAATGAATTTCTTCCCTCTAATATCCCTGGTTGCAGCTAATAAACCATCAAATGCATGGTAGTTAGTTTTCCAACTTGAGAAGCAGTTAGCAGCCTGCTATTACATACAGAGGTTCTCAACAAGCATCCATATTGCATTTAATATAAGGGAGATGCGCATTTTTTTAACCGAGGATGTGCAAAGGGTTTGTACAAGAATTCAATGGGTTCCTCAATACCCACATACACCAAATCATTAACATAAGTTAGCTTAACAAATTAAGACAGCCCTGAAGACTATGACTTTGTCCACAACCAGGCTGATTGCATGACTGGAAAAGTGGAAATTAACGTAACTTCCACCTCCCTCCGCAGTTGGCACTCCTGCTTGATGTTCTCTACAAATCTGCTGTAGGCGGTAAAAGTTAGTTTAAAGATGCGATTGTTATGCTCCAGTTAGATTGTTCTAGCTGTCACTGTGACAATGGAGTTTAGACCAACCACTTTGGATTTAGGAACTGCTCCTTTAATGAACAGCCACCGATCATGAAAGGTGAATTGCGGTGATACAACAGCACCATTGCTGCTAAGTGCTAACCCAATCCACTGAAGATCTTCCAATTGCACCTATCGTGCGTACACACAGTAGACCAACAAATGAGGCATCCTTATAAATTTGATTTGCTCATTTGTCTTTTAGCCCAAAGCAAGTAGACTGTGGACCTAATATAAGTGAACGAAAGTAGTACACATAGCAATTTATGACAGCAGTCCTAACACAGATTTGTTCTCAAAAGTACAGATGAACTTTTCACTAAAGGGACAAGGCAACACAGATATTAGAATACATCATTTCGAAATTCTAATGATGGTTGAATGGTGCAGTATGTGGATCATGTCATCTTTGTTGGGCTAAAAAAATGTTTTATTTTAGTCTTAGTACTAGCTGCACGTATTGAACTATCACTTTATTCAGAGAGGCATTGCCTGTTTCATTGAGAGAGGCATGATTGGAGAGTTTTCCAGATATTTGATATAGGTCTAATATCTTGAAAAATGGGATGGATAAGGTGGTTTAGCAGAGGTACTGAAACCTTGCCTGAATAACCTGAACCTCTGAGATGTTGCAGGGTAAATCGTTTAAAATTTAAGATACTTTATTACATCTTGAGGTATGTCGTATGGACATTGAGACTAGACTTTTGGCTATATGCTCTTGCACAGACAAGAATTTCGAAAAACAATGTACTATAACTTTGATTCTATGATTATAAGGTTCATGTTGTTTGTGTCAATTTGCAGTAGTCTTTTAGGTGGATTTATGCTTGCATGGTACTACACTGTTTTTGTCTGAGAAAGTTAAAGGAGATTTACAATGTGGAAATAGAATATAGAAATCCATGCAAGCAAACTCAACAGCTAGCTTGCAAATGCTCAGATGCCTTGTAGTGCTGCAGGGGTGCTTAGATGACTAGTAAAAGAGGTTCTCTAAGATGATATCCGTTTTATAGAGTCACCACCTAGAGTTTCCTTAGTAAGTCCACAAAAAGGGTTTCCTTACTAAGTCCACAAATAGTGATTCCTTACTGAGTCCTAAAAAAGGTTTCCTCACTAAACCCTCAAAAACGGTTTCCTTTCTAAGGCTTTATGGTCAACACTTCTCAACTGAAAAAATTAAATAGCCTCCAATTGTTATGCAAGTATGGTTTCTAAATGTATGCTTCCTTCATTGCTTCACTTTCCATATTTCATTTCTGTTTGTAGGACTGCTCTATTAGCTATGGCAATATTTTCTAGATAATGGCACAGTTAATTTTCAGTCCCAGGGGTACATTCCCCTTACTTATTTTTCTGATGACAGAGGGGTGCATCCCCCCAACTCATGCTTATTCAGTTTGTGAAAAAATTATATGTTGCCCTGGGCCTATTCAATTTCATTGAACAGCTTTTGTGTATCCCCATTTTGTGGTGATTAATATGCTCTGAACGTAAATCTTTTGCAGTTCCTGACGTGACCAAGTCAACATGGCAATCACTTGTGGTGGAGAGTGAACTTCCGGTTCTCGTTGAGTTCTGGGCTTCGTGGTGCGGGCCATGCAAAATGATAGATCCTGTCATTGGCAAACTTTCAAAAGAATATGAAGGGAAGCTGAACTGCTACAAGCTCAACACTGATGAAAACCTCGACATAGCAACCCAGTTTGGGATAAGAAGCATTCCCACAATGATGATATTCAAGAACGGTGAGAAGAAAGACACAGTGATTGGAGCTGTGCCCGAGAGCACCCTGGTCAGCAGCATCGACAAATACATCGGGAGATGAGCTCAGATTGAATATTTTCTGGGCAGTTGGCTTCAACCTTCACGCCCAGATGGATATATTGTCATCTATGAACTCCATTTCTTTTCGAGAATAGGCAGGAGAATAGTAAATTATGGAACCCCGGTTTGGTAGTTGTATGTACATAATAATTTGATAACCGCTAATAAATGCTCTGAGCCCTGCGTGGCCTTCTGGATCGAAGGTATGAAAGGTTGCTTCGAGTTGCTTGTTTCGTTCATTGGATTGTATACTACTACTAAATGCCGATATGATAACCATATTCGGCCGAATTGTCATTATCAGATTTTAACGGATCAAATGTTCGCCAGGAGTGTGGGCATGAATGCTTGATCAACAGATCATGCATATGTTTGATCTAGAAGGGCAACTAGGCTATTCACCCATTCCTGTTCGGCTGTTGCAGCGAAATCAAGTCATATCGTATACTCGAAGACCCTTTTTTTTAGAGAGAGAGACTTCCACTCAAGACCTGGCTGAACAAGTAGTGGACGTGGAAATCAACTGGCTGCCACAGGATATGGAACTTGACTGTATCTCCTTCTCTCCGTGAACAGTAGTACAGTACTTGATGAAATGAAGGACAGGGGACAGTGACCACAGATCATCACCAAGCTAACGGAAGCTGGGCCATTGCGATCGGACTGGCACATGCTGTTTCTTTCCACATGAGCTCGCATCACGTACTAACATACAGCCCCGTTGGCCCGCTGCACGGCTGCCCCAGGTACCGCGACATAGCCACTGGCGAAGTCGTGAACTTTTCGTCGGCAACTCGGCATATGCACGCACGAGGCGTGGCGAAAGATTTGCGTCCTTGACGCACAATAATTCGCCCGTTTCCTGCCTGGAGCGACAGGCGATCTACTCCAACCTGACACAAGCCAACTGATGTGCACTCGGAATGATTGCTAGGTCCATCTGCTGCGGCCACCCGCGAATGCAAGATGCAACTTCTGCTCGTGTTGAGTGATCGGGTGAGCCGTCGTTGGCTGAACGTTTCCTCCTTATCCCGCGAACCGACGGTTCTTTTTGTTTTCACTCTTCCAGGTGTGCTTGGGAGAAATGGTTAGCCATGCCATTCGAACGGGTGGTCAATAAAGATTAAGCATGAGCATGTAGCAAAATAAAAAAAATCATTAGCGAATGATTGATTAACTAAAATGAATTTATCTAATAATACTTTACGTTACTTCTATATAGAAAATTTTAGTATAAAAAAATGTGTTAATAAAAACCGACCTACAAACGGTCTTAGTACGTAGTAGTAGTTTTGTACCTGTCTGTGACTTATGTGGCTCGTGATTATGGTGTAGAGTACACGAAACGGGATCGCTATAGCTAGTGCAATAATTTCAGATCGATCAACAGTGCCCCGTTAACTTCCGCCGACTGGCGACGACAATCACGTCGTGATCGGCACGAGTGACGACTGCCGCGCGATATAAGAGGTCGACAAGAAAAGAACGGACGGTTTGGTCGCCGGGCAGTTCGAGCTAGCGTATGGCGCATACGGAAGGGTCGCTCTCGTGAAACGGCGAACGATCTCATCGTGACGCGCGCGCGTGGCCGTGGCGCACCGTGCGCCCGTGCCGTGATCTCGTTTCGTTGGACCTCTCGCCCCAACCGCGTCGCGCCCATTGGCAACGGTGGCGTACATGGCACCGTTGTGATCAACGGCTCGTGACCTCACAAGAGAGCGATCGGCATTCATACGCAACTTGCGTAAACGCAAGCGCGAGTTTATCGCCTAGCAATGCGTGCGATGAAACTGGGAACGATGATTGACCGGATAAGATCTCCCCGCACCACATGCCAACAAACTCCAAAATCTTCGATGACTCGTACGTGTGTGCAGGAGAAGGATTGCATTGTTGTTTCCACTCCCTTTTGTTTGCCTTTACTCGCCTTTTTTGTTGCCTTCCGTGGCCCACAATTCTGAGGCATTGAGCCAATGGACCAACAACCCTACACCCCCCCCCCCCCCTACTACCACAAAGGATCATCATTTGTTCACATTCTTTGAATAAAAAAAGGCTATGTTTATCCTCCGTTGTCCAAAAATAATATGATTAAGTTCTTGGTCAAGAAAAACAAGATGGTTATGTTTATCCTTACAAAAAAATCAGGCGACGACCTTTTAGAGAATCAAATCCAATAGTCTAATTAGCAGGAGCAGAGCACCCCACCAAACAAGTAGAAGAAGAAAAGCAGGGGAACCGCTTTCCCTTGGGCAACGAAAGCTTCACAGTGTGCGAGGGAAAGATAAGAGAAAAGAAAAGAGAAGGAAAAAAAAAATCTCCCATTCGCCTCGTCGCTCCCCGCGAGGAAGGCAAGGCAAGGCAGGAAGCCGTCCACTTCCCACTTCGGCCTCCGCGCCGGCCACTGACGTCGACGGCGAACCACTCGTCTCCTCTTCTCCCTGCTGCTCCGCGTCGTCGCCTCTGCACGGAGACGGGAGAGGGGGAGAGAGAGAGAGAGAGAGAGAGAGAGAGACAGGGGGGAGGCGGACGTCCGGCGTGTAGCAGCTAGCTTGCTAGCCGCTGCAGGTCAGTCACCAACCATACTCCTGTTTGTTGATTGCTTGCTTGTTGATTGCTGGTGATGCGATGGTGTAGTGAACTAGTGATCCCATCTGATCGTGTTCTTGGTTTTGAGTCGGTGCCTCTGGTTTCTTTTGCTGCTGACTGCTGTTATTTCAATCGGGTGAATTCTTGCGAGTTTGAGTACATATGATTCTGTTTGTAGTTGGTTCAGGGTTGGAGCTTTGCTCTTATTGTTTTAGAGCCATGCTTCTAGATCATTTAAAGATAGAGAAATGAAATGAATCACTGATTCGCAATGGCCAATGGGCCGGGACACCGGGTTTTGCTCTTATTGTTTCTGATGCAGTTGATTACAGTATGTTATCTTTGAGCCCAATACAGTTTCTTATAAAATATGAACTTTGCCACTTTGGTCAACTAATATTGTTCATTGTAGGCAGGTTCGAAATTTTAAGCCGTCGTAGTGTATGCGTGTTAAATCATGTCAGTATATCTTTGTTCTTGGTTTTCATTTAATCAATCAAGACACGGTTACTACTCTTTTAGGATAAACTCAAAAACATGGTAGTAGTTATATGCCTTGGTTTCTCCATCTTAATTCATTTTGATTTATCTCAAGGCCGTTCACATGTGATTATCCTTTCTTTGATGGGAAGTGTAACTGACAGCCTTAACCCTATTGGAAAATTAGAAGGAATGATTAGGATGTTGCTTCCACTCTTTACTTACACGTCTATTGAGTATACCTGATAAATGTGTAGATGGAATGATTCTTGCTTGCTACTAGGAGTAAGTTGATCCAAGTAACCTATATCTGTGTAAGTTTAATCATATTGATATTGGGGTAGACAAACAATTTGACAATGAAAAGCTGCATCAATGCAACTAAGCTTTGCACAGTTCTACTGAACTTTTCAGCTTGTAAATTTTTATGTGTAGCCTTGGGGTACCATTAGCAATTTTGTGATGTCTCTTGGTTGATCACATTTTCATGATTCGCACTATTCATTAGTGCTTGGTTCTTGGCCACAAAAACGCTTGCTGGACAACTGTAGAAAAACGACGTGCTTGGAGCTGTATGATAAGGAAAGAAGAGATGCACAGAGGCACTTAGTTCTGACTGCACATATCGTCTGCGGATATAGGCTAATATGATTTAAGCAAAACAACTCCAATTTGTTGGCCGAATATTTGTTGTTTCCTGATCTTATCACAAGAAGATTGAATCATCATCATCATCTTCCCTGATCACTAGATATGATTTAAAACTATATAATAAGAAATGATATGCTTTAAAACAAAAAAGTCTCTTTGGTTGTGTTCAGTTGCTTGAATACGTCAAGTCCTACATATGGAGTCGGGAATCTAGTTAGTCCATATATTATTACACCACTTCATCGTTTGCTTTTCGGTTTATTAACATAGATAAAGAATCGATTGACGGCTCAGTTTCTTTGAAGGAAAAAAAAAGAGATAATCATACTTATGGAGCAAGATCAGGTTGGCCTTTGGGGTCGGCAAGCTGTCTTCTTCTCCGTACCATTCGGTTTGTGTGGTCACTGGTCATCTCTTTTTCTTGACAAAAAATAGTGGTGCTAATCCGGTCAGTGTTTCAGCGACCTGGTGGCGTTGTCCGAGTTAAATTGAGTGTAGGAAGCAGATTATAAATGCCGGATTGCTTAATTGCTTTCTTCTTTGCTTTCCTCTCAAGGCAATCGCAAGTCAATTTTCTATAAAAACAAAGGCAGACTCTCTTCTTCTTGTTGTTGTTGTGTTTGCAAAGATAAACAAATGCGAAATTCGGGTTGATAATTACGGGTTTTGACCTGTAAGATTCTTGTATCCACTTTAAGTTGGGCAATCAGACTTACCACTGGTGTGGTGACTGGTGACCCTGTAAATCCGCGATGCAATCAATCATGAATGACATTTCTGCAATCTAACCACTGTAGTAGATGACTGGATGTGATAGCAGCATATAGATCGAAGATAGTAGTATTAGGTCCGAACAATTTTTTTTTTGAGAAAAAGTAAAAATTAATCAATACTAGTAGTTTTCCCTTGTACAATTTGCCCTGTAGTTGTTTATATTTGGTATGGAGGCATGGAGCTTTACTTAAGTCCTCTGCTTTATCTGAAATATCTTGTCTGATGTGGGACCTTCTGGATTTGGACAGACTAGGACTAAACAATGTCCTCAGACACAAATCCCTACGGTTTTGGTCTTCTTGTAGTTAGTTCCACTGTCCATTTTTGCTGCCAGCAGCCTATCACCAGCACACGAACCGGTCGCACAGACAAAACGGTACAACTTGCGTTGCTCAATTCTGACCGGTCATCGTACACGTTTCGGTGACCAATCATAGATTCTTTATTGGTGAGAGATTGGTGTGGACAGTGTGCTTGTTTTTCTCTCTTGCTCGCTGATCAATTCATTTTCTTTTGTCGTCGGTTATAAACTTATAATGGTCTGACATTCCTGTTAGTTTTGCAGCCCGGCGAACCATCATTATAAGGAAAGATTAGATTTTCTTTGATCGAGGTGGATGGATCAGCTTTGCACTAGTGGAGGCAGCGACAACGATAAGTCTTTGGCGGCCGGCGATGAGCCGGCGGTGAGAGTTCGAGGTGAAGTGCAGGCGCAGGCGCAGGCGGCGGCGGAGGCGCAAGGCGGTGGCTGCTTCGACTGCAACATCTGCCTGGATTTCGCCACGGAGCCGGTGGTCACCCTCTGCGGCCACCTCTACTGCTGGCCCTGCATCTACGAGTGGCTGCACCACGGCGGCGACGACGGAGCAGCAGACGGAAGCAACGGCGACGCGAGCTCGACGAGGCGGCGTCCCTGCCCCGTGTGCAAGGCCGCGGTCTCGCCGGACACGCTCGTGCCGCTCTACGGCCGCGGCCGCGGCGGAAGCTCCAAGAGGGCGCGATCCGGCTCGGCCATCCCGCGCCGACCGACCGTCCACCGGGAGCCCGTCGAGCGGCAGAGCGATCGGCGCAGAGACGGCGACGGCGGCGGCGGATACCGACACGGGAGCACGGGACCCAGCCCGCCAGTCCGGTCACCGTGGCGCGCCAATCCCCATGCCGCCGCCGCAAGCGCGCCGGCGCGGTTCGACGTGGTCTACCCTCCACCACCTGCCGCCGTGGGCGGCGTGAGCATGTTCCACTCGACGACGACGACGACCGGAGGGATGCTCGGAGGGATGGCTCTGGCGGTGCTCCCGTGGGTGTCGCGCGGGCAGTCGCCGGCGGCGAGCGCGTACTACACGAGCCCTTACCACATGAGCCCCAGGCTGAGACGGCAGCACATGGAGGTGGAGAGGTCCCTGCACCAGATATGGTTCTTCCTCGTCGTGTTCGCGGTGCTCTGCCTGCTCCTCTTCTGAAAGTGGCGCACCAGATGATCGGCACCTTCCAGGAGATCGAAGTTGAACTCCTAACTTGTCGTGTACATAGGTTAAAAAGGGTGTGTCATGCAGCACAGTAGCAGTTCCATACTGCCATGTCGTCCAAAGCAACCCTCTTGCAACTCCTCGAGCTGTTCTGATTTAGGGCGCTGCTTAAGCAAAGGCCCAAGTGAGTCGATGACTCATAGTTCCAGAGATGAAGCATGGCATTTTGTGCATATCAGATGCTAAAGATTACAAGAATGTTACTACTAGTACTACTACTACTACTGCATTTCTGTCGGACCATGGCCTCAGTTCTCTTTTCCTTCTGGCACTAGCGAAGTGGCATAATGAGTTCGATATGTCTGCAATGTGCAGACAAAACGAATGCAATGCACGTAATTTCCATAGTTCAAATACCCAAAAGGAAAAGGGAAAGAACTACTGTAGTAGTAAGGTTCAAAATGGACATCAATGATGCAGCAGCTATGAACATCGACCTTCTGTCAGTTTGTGTCATTGAGAGCCACCACCTTTGTACATGAACCTAATCCTGCTGGTCCTGCTTCTGATTAATTGGGATGAAGATGGTCCCAGGGTTGGATTCCTCTTCAGTCCACACAATCGATTTCTTCTCCAGATACTTCATCACCTGGCAAAATTCATCACGTAAAGACAGTTCAATACCATGTATGTGCAGCACGTAGTTACAATTCTAAAGTCGTGGTATTTCGCACAACACGTTGCAGTCAAAAACAGACAGTCCTTGTCATGTACAAACCATTATTGCGCGTTGATGCCTCCTAAGTCTTAACCTCAGCAAAACCGCAAAAGCTCTTAACAAAGTTCATGCGGTGAATCCGGTGATTCAAACATAGTATTATGCATTTCGCATTCTACCAACAAACGCTACAGTGTTGTTACCACAATGGAAAAACTAATCTTGCAGAGTACACAACCTGCCCACTGATAATAAAGAAACTATATAACTTAGGCACAAGTCTGCTAATCAAAAAATCTTGATGCCAGAAAAGGACAAGAACAAAGCAGAGGACAACAAACACTGAACATATGAATGCATGCAAGCTTCCACATCTTCAAAACAGCTGAGGAAATCACTCTGTACCGCCCCTACCTACAACTTCATTTAAAGTTTAGCATGCCATTGGTATACTTCTGTTTTGTGTTTTACATATGTAGTTTTAAACTTCCTGTTTCATAATTTGTCTAAAGGACTTGTCATAAGTCATAACCATTACCGAGTTACCAGGTAAACCTAATCACAAAGATGAAGCCCAATAAATAGTGGAATGAACTAATGATGTCAGATTTATAGAGCAAAATGCCACTAGTTGCTCGTATTAGCCAAGATAACTAGGTGAATATTTGTCGTTTGGATGGAAAAGAAAGTAGAGCAGCCTAATAATTGGCGTCTGAGTCATGCACACGGATAACTAGCAGATGAAGCAGAAAATTCAATAGTAGTAAAGCAACTTTGAGAAAATCACCTTTCTTCTTCTTTGTCCCGATTTGAAACTTCCATCCTCAGCACCAGTAATGACTTTTAAGTACTCAAAAGCTACAACATCAGGTAAATTAGATAAGACTACAAAATAAAGTCAAGACATTAAAAAGATTTATGTGCTCAGCTCACATGGGATATTAGACAACTGTCTAAGATGAAGTCTCACGAGATTTGCTACGTTGGCTGGATCTTGTCCACGCAGGTCAAGACACAACTCATTCTTTGACTCTACTTTTCTGCAAGAAGACCATAAACTTGGTAATGTAAGGTTTCCAAAAGAAACAACAGACGTAATGGATTAATTTCAGCTAAAATGCAGAAAGAAAGTGCACTTACTTCGACTTGACAATCTCCGCAGAAGATTTTTCATCAGCCAGTCGAGCCATCATGTAGTAGTGTTTCCCCTTGATATCCAACAAAGAATAGACAGTTAGTCATTTTTTGTTAAAAAGTGGCTATTACATCAACAGATGAGTATATACAAGCTGAGAAATGTTTCTATGTTAGTATATTTTTACTTAGAGTAGAAGCAGCTCAAAGACAGGCCAAATAATCATACACTCAAATGTAATGACGATGCCCAATAGTCACTCATACACTCATACTGTCATACATAATAACTCTGCCTGCCAAGATAAATGTATTCCTCTACCAATATACCTATATGTTCGTTTTTGATAAAAATGCATGAGACCACAGGTTCAAAACCACTATAGTATTAAATTATGTCCTCTTAATTCTTGCTCAATAAAATGATTACTTACTTGCCCAAGAAGATACTCGACTTCTTTCTGGTTACCCTCCCTAAAAGCATCAACAGCCTGGAATTTTCATTGAAAAATCTTCAACATAGACAAAATAAAAAAACGATATGTTTGCAGAAAACGAAATAAACACAAAAACAGAAAGAATCATCATGAAGCCCCCATACCTTCTCGTAGTATTGCTTCATCATATCCCAATGCTGCTTCGCAGCCCTACGATAGTTCTGGTAATCTTCCTCATTATGCGCAACTAGTTCTAGATACAAACCAAAACAATTTCAAAACAAATAATGCATTATAATTTTCCATGGAATACAGGATGATATAATCTGAGTTCTGACAAACATCTTGCATTAATGCAGTGTGAAGACTTAAGAGAGCAGTCAATTAGAGGCTTCATGTTAGCAGTTTTTATAACCAAATTATCAGAAGGTCTTGATTAAAAAAATAACAAAAGGTTATATTAGTTCGAACTATATTTTCTGAGTGTAATCACAACTGTGTCCTCCGTATCCTTCATGAAAATATAAAACACAATGGATATCACTTGCTGACTTGCATAGTTTGACAAGGATTTCATTAAGAAAAAGGAAAACAGATACAGTTCCCATAGTTGTCCTTGACATAGTTCAAACAAATCTGCTAACATCAGTACTAAGCTGCAAAACATGTACAAACCAACTAATAGCAAAAAATTCAGTGGATACATCACTGCAAATTCTGTAGGTCTATAATCATCCAGAATAATCATATGGATCTAATACTGTGATGGACATGATACTCCTATGTCCAAATTCCAAATAAGTCTTCTGGTTCAACATACAGTAGGTAAACTACATTTATAGTTTTACCCATCCATCACAGATTGTCAAAAGAGGACTTGTGAGACAGAATTCTACCACAAATGTTCGGTACAGGTTAAAGAAACATGATATCACGCAGAGATATAATTGAGAGCTTGGTATTGATGTTGGTCCAGATTATGTATTAAGAATGCATGACTATACACACTATATCATCTTGAATTTTATGTGGCTTCCTGAACAGATTCTATAATTCAGAGTGCAAACTACTTTTGAAAGGTATCTCATATAGTGCAGTCTCAACTGTAATTTTTGTTGTAGGATACAATCTTGATGCAAAAAAAGCATAGACAATACAATAAAAGATGAAGGAACAGAAAATAACACCAGTATATTCCTCATGAAGCGCATAATTTAGCATAAATTTTAAAATGTGGAAGCAGAAGTATGTAACAGTATACCTTTGCTAAGGATAACTTTCACTGGATAAGGTTTAGTATCTGATGAGATGTCCTCAAGGGGTTCTACAACTGGTTTCTGATCTGGAACTCTGTTTCGATTTGCACCCAGTTCATATCGTTTTCCTATTGGTTCCTCCTCGGATCTTTCAGGTACAGTGAAGATTGACTCTAGCAACTCTCCCGGAGAAATCTGACTTGAGCTATGTCTCTTGCCTCGCAAAGAATAGGCACTGCCATTCCTACAAAGAAGAGTATCGATGAAAGTAAAATAGGCGTAGCCTTCATGATGGGAAGATAGGAATAGACCAATAATGAAGAGAAGAAGCAAGAACCTTAAGGTGGATTGTGATTCTAGGCAGCTTCCCTTTGTAGAAGAGCACTGCCCTGCTGCATCCTGCACCATTACATGATAGGGTAGATATCATTCAAATGCTTATACCATATGAAACACATGAAACATGCATTGTTGCTTAATATAACAGAGTGGTCTAACTTGATTCACATACAATAGTAGCTGTATGGAAAAAATTCAAAGCATTAACCAATAACAAATTCTATTGCTCAGTTACCACGGAACTAATGATCTAACAACTTAACTGAGACAACACATCAAGTTCTCTGTAAATTACGAGAGGGCTGTACCATAAAAAAATAAATGCACGAGTGCTAGCTATAACACGTACAAAAATAGATATGGTGAGGTAAAATGGAATAGTAAAAAAATCTGTATAGAAAAATAAGCATAAAGGAAGTTCTGCATAAAAAAGCACTAGAACATATATAATGGTGCATAAATACTTAAGATTTTCACCATATTTCAGCCGAGCAACATGGAAAAATTTACATGTTGTAAAGGTACAAAAGCTCAATCCAGAAGTACAAAGGAAGAACAAAGTCATATAACACTGTTGAAGTAGCGAAAATAAAGTTCAAGCTTGCCTGTGCTACATAATGTTTGTCTTCTGCCTTTTTGCCTGTATCTTTTGTAGAAACTGACATCAGTTCCTCCATGCTCTGCATAAAACACCACGATTCTGTTAGGTGTGCAAATGAGAAGGTACATTAAATTAAATTATGCACCCTATGACCTAACTCTAAACCCTTTTGATGCATATATGACAATCAGTGTCAACACAAAAAATACATAATCTTTACAATAGTGATCAATTACTACCTTCTTAATGTCATACCCACAGCTGCCTGCATAAGAAATTAAAGATAGTTAAAAATAGCTTGAAACAAGCAAGTGACATATGGGAAATGGCTTCACATAGCACGCGTGTGTTTACCTAGAACCTCACGGATCATGTCCATGCTGAGCTTAAATCCTTCTCCAAGCATAGAAAATAGAAATTCCTCAATATCTCTATTATTCAAAGTCTCTCTCTTTGGTGCAGAATCAGATTTATCAGCTTTCCCATTAAAATCGTCTCGCATGTACTCTGGTAACTCAACCATTGGAGGTTTTTCCTT
Organism: Oryza punctata; assembly: GCA_000573905.2. NCBI lineage: Eukaryota > Viridiplantae > Streptophyta > Magnoliopsida > Poales > Poaceae > Oryza > Oryza punctata. The sequence continues at coordinate 30,494,789 of CM002489.2, read as the reverse complement.
TCCTGATGCTCTATTCAAAGGTACTGTAGCCCTGGTAGATCCCTTTCCTAAAATGCTGGATACTGTGCCAAACGAAGCACTAGACTTCTGCAATTTTTCCCTAGATCTTGCTTGGCCTGAACTCTCTGTACAGTTTTCTTCAATTGCCTTACCACTTGGGGGATGAATAGTCCCAACACTTGAGTCAACTTCATTGCTCTTGGCCGTAGGAAGTTCAAGTTCAGTCAATAGATCACCAGCTCTGTTGACATCACCATTTGCTCTGCAATATGCCGTAGCTATATCATCAAGTGAAAAGGCAGAACTGAAAGCATCAAGCAATGCATTAAGTGCCCTTGTCTCGTCATCACTGGATGGAGTTTGTGAATGGCGAAGATCCATGGTGAGAACACTTTTAAAAGAACCTCAAACAATGCTGTTGAACCTGCCAAAAAATTCTGGCATTAATCAAATGAAACGAAGTACAAATGCTCGGAGTTATGCTGTGAAACTGAATACAAGGAACTGCTGAGAACTTTCAACAGAAAAGGTGAAATTCAGAAAAAGGGAGAAAAACATATTAACACAACTCTATTTCATCCTAAACACTCTTGAACAAAGTTGTAAGAGAACATTCGCCCCGCGCCCCCCCCCCCCCCCAAAAAAAAAAAAATATATAGAGAGAGAGCAGAACAAGCGGTACGACTCCCAGTATGAACTACAGCTGATCTCAACTCCGGTTCCCATAAGAAAAATCAAATAGGGACCCGCAAATGTTCTATCCGCGCCTATGTGATATTGGGATCAACACAAAACATTTGCGGTGGACCCAAGGAAGAACTGTAGAAAAATATTCTTTCAATAATTGACACGGTTTGAGCACAGAAAGTCAGGAACACATGAAGGGTCACACACAATACTATCATGATGCAACGCCCCCAAGCATCACAAAAGCAATGCAGCTGCAATCCGACAATACTCAAGGCAATCACCTCTGCAGATCAAACAGAAGACAAGCGATCAGACACAACACGCCCCTGTATCAGCCGATATAGTTTCTAAGCGACTCGGAGGCATCAAATCGAACAACTGATCAAAAATGGCAAAAAAAAAAAAACATTCGAAACACATGGGTAGGGGCGGATCTAACATGGGACATGGGGGTTCAGTTGAACCCCCAAACATTTTGGGAACAAACAAACTGTTATTGGTATTAAGGTTAATACCAAACCATTTGGGAACAAACAAACTGTTGTTGGTATTAAGGTTTTTCGCAAATTTCTAGAACAGGAGCTAGGGTTTAACGCAAATTCGAGAAAAAAATGCGTGGGTAGAGAGGGATGGGAAGGAGGATGCGCGTAACGAATGGATGCTCACCTGCTCGCTCGCGAGGTGGATGGGGATCGGCGCAGGCGGCGGCGGCGGAGGATGTGCTCACAAGGATGCGGCGGAAGCAGCAGGACGAGGGAAAGACGGCGCCCCTGCTCGCTCGCGGGATGGATGGGGATCGGCGCAGTCGGCGGCGGCGGCGGATGATGTGCTCACCACGACGCGGCGGAAGCAGCAGGACGAACGGCGGCGCCTCGGCTCGCTCGCGAGATGGATGGGGACCGGCCCAGGCGAGGGCCGAGGGGAACTCACGAGGAGTGGAGGGGTCAGGATCCCCTGTAACCGAGAGTTTGAGACGGTGGGGTTTTTTTTTATATTATAATAGGGTTGAGATGGTGGATTTGGTAAAATCATAGCCACTCTTGTGTATTTGTACGGATGAGATCAACTAAGACCAATATCGGACGAAACATTGCGTGCGCGCGCACTAAACTGCCCCTAAGGCGAGACATCCACAAGCCATCCATCTCATGTGACTTGTGAGCCGCTCGATGAAAAAAAAAAGTAAAGCTTGATTAGTGTAGAATTAGAGATATTCCCTTCTATAATAATAATCATGTGAAATCTCACGTATTGTTATGGGAGTTTAGTATGATAACATTAAATAAAAATAATATATAAAATAGCTAGAAAATACAACTACATATATATATATATACACACGTTGGTGTGGTTTGTAAGTTGATGTGGTTTATGATAATTTAAATTTAAATAGTATATAGAATAATGATTTAAATGTAAAAGTATGTTGATATAGCTTTACGAGAGAAGAAACGGAGGGAGATAGTTTGGATCATAGATTAATCATCTAAGGGTTAAAAACAATTGAGACGATATAACTTAATAAAAGAAAAAAAGGAGAAAGATAATTTGGATCATAGATAATCGTCTAAGAATAAAACGATTGATGTGGTATGACTTAACGAGAGAATAGAGAGAACATATTAACTAAGTTAGAAGTTAGGATCAACTATAGAGGATAAGAAATTATAAAAAAAGACGAAGAGATATATTGAAATACAATGTGAATTATGTGAGATGATAATTTAATATGTTTACATTTGAAAAACTATAAAATTTAATAAAACTTAATATAATATGTTTGCATGATATTTAAATATAATAATTATTAGTAGATAATAATGTGTTATCTTTGCATATTAAGTTTTAGGATTCGGTGAGCTTACTCATCATAAATCTTCTAAAAGCAGGCATTTCTAGAATAAGGAGGAGGTTTACGGGGTTTAAAGGATGGAGAAAGGGCGGGTCCCACCTGGAGGTGTGACATGCGTGGCGGTCTGTGTCTACAAAATCTGCGTCGTCCTAGTCAATTCGGTGACGAGTGGGCCCTAACGATTCGATGCCTTTATAGAAGCAGAGAAACTCGGTTTAGTAGTACTTGCTTTATTATTAGAAAAAGGATAATTTCCAGTAATGCAGAACTGATGAATTACAAAAATAAGGATAAAATTCTTATACGGTATGGGGAAAATTAAGGCAAATGTTTCTTCAGGAATATTACTGGCAGATCGGAGTCTCCGGTTGCAACATTCCGCAACAAACTTTACCGTTTGTTTGCAAAGTCAAATTTTCGCAATTCCAAATTTTGTGAGTGGAAGGGTCGAGAATTACCAAATTTAATTCGTAGAGGTTGCAATAGTAGATCTTGTTTGATTTGTTGTCTTACCAAAATAATATTGTAAGGTTTATTTTGGCAACGAATTAAACAGCCCCAAAATATCAAAGCACTTTTCTACACCTTACGTTGCTGATACTTCAAAATTCATTCGGTGCTATGGTTACAGTTTCATGAGTTACAGTAACACTGAAACGCTGCTTCTAGTATGGACGGAACAAAATGAATCCGTAACAATTATCAAAGAAATATCGACTTATCGAGAATTGTATCCCCCTGCATACAGGCACACATGGCCATGTCTAACAACCATATATATGACCACATGCGCACAGAAAATGTCATCTGAAACAAACCAATCTAAATGCATAAATCTATGGGTCTTTTTTCGGCGCCTTTCTCTTCATCCGGCTGAAAGGACCAACAGTTTGGTCCATGATGTACATGTATATCACCTGGCTCCAAGATTTGTATGATTTCAGGTTGCTGTAGTACTCTGATGCGATTTCCCTTACCTTGTACAGTCTTGTTCCTGGAATTCTGGGGAAATCATGGTGCTCATTGTGGTACCCAACATGCCATGTCATCAGATTCAAAGGTCCATAATACGAATAGGTCTCCTGGTCTGAATTGAATACGTAGTGCTCTGAGATGAAATGTCCAGCCATAGGATGCATGCCACCACCAACAAATGTTGAGAGTATCAGATAAGCTAGTGATTTCCAACCAAAGAAGTACACCATGCTGGTATCGAGCGCAATCTGGATTATCAGATTGGTGAATTCCCACAGGCCAGGAGGTTTTGGCTTGAGGAACAGCGGTCTAAGGGCATAGAAGAACAGCTGGAAGACAACCCATACAGATTTGCTTAGAGTATTCTTAACAGCATGCGCCTCTGCTTGGCTGGGGATATCCATATCAATTCCATCAACGCCTTGGAAACGGTGGTGCTCCAAGTGGTACTTCTGGAATGTAATGGACATGGGGACACCAATAGGAAGGTTAGCAAATATACCTAGCCAGCGATTGTAGCTCGGAGTTGTGAATGCAAGATTGTGACTGAGCTCATGGATTGCAAGGAAGAGATTGTGGTTCAAAAAGGATCCAAAAAAATATGCAACTGTCAGTATCTTCACCCAACTAGCATCTCGGAGGAATGTAGCAGTCCATAGCTGAAGTGATACGACTGCAGCAATCTGCAACATAGTTACAAATGAAGCGAAAAGATATGAACATTAATTAATGATGGAAGGATGTCTTTGAATTAATGCACATCTAAATGGATATTTTAAAGATAATTCTTGATAGAGAGGTACCATACTCCAATCAATTTCATAAGACCACGAGTACTTCAAATTTTCAGTGGAGGGTATTACATTCACAGTGAGGAACTAAAAGGCAAATGCCATAAAGGGCATGGAACCTCTTTTGCATATGAAGCTAAAGCATCACGTTAGCAACAATGGAGAACCAGACAACTGACCATTACAATTCAAATCCTAACAGTGATCAGAACTATGAAAGGACTCCCTGGATGGGGAGGCTTTTAGCATCCATATAGCTTGTCAGGTATCATAGGCAATATGATAATATAACAATTTGCATTTCTCAAGCACACTGATCTAGCCATAAATTCATGAAATCATGGTGCACAGATTTCTGGAGCTTGAATGTTCAAACATAGCAACGCATTATACTTCTAAGTACTCTTACTATTTTAGTTAGGACAAGATTAGAGAACGGTGTAATGAATGAAACTCTCTTTATTAGGTGTATAGGTCAACAATTGTGTGGAGCAGCATCCTGGCAAGTGACACGTTAAGAGATTTTATGCTTGTTAGTGATAACACATTTATTTTGGAAGTGGAGGCAGAAGGGGTCCCCATTTAAAGAAATTTGAATGAGATCCAGAGTGTTGTCACATAACATGTGCATACTTGTTGTTGTTGTTGAGTTAACTGTTAATAGAATAAATGGAATAGGAAATTTCTAAACTGTTGACAGGAAATCTGTGAACAATTTGTAGCTTACTATGCAGCAACCAAAGGGTGAAATTAGTAGATTCACAGGAAATCTTGGACGTTAATGGTTGGTCCAATGACTAAATTAATTTGTGATGAGGTTGCTTGTGGTGGGATGAAAGAAATAAAATTAAATTCAGTTAAGGGGAAATCAATTGTATAAGTACTATACTAGATAAGACAAAATGTAGTTTTACATAGGATACAAAGATAAGTCATTTACCAAAGGACTTTGTGCCCATGTTAATAGCGTTAGATATGTTGGGAATTTGAGATCAATCCTTAACACCTGTCAAGGTAGTATGATACTTCTAGTTGGAGAATAGCAAAGAATTCCACTTTTATTAAAGGAAGCCTTACAGATCATGACTAATACTGAGTTTAGAACCTAAGATAAACACTACAGCTCCAAATTCTCTACTCCAGTCCCCCACCACCAAGAATGCATTCTGGTATGTGCAAATAAGGCAAGTTGCGTAATAATGGCTAAGCTTGCAGAGACTATTACATGGTGGGTGCCAAGCGCAATGCAATTGGAAGCCACACTACATTTACTTATTTAGGCAGGGCAAGTCCTGAGAGATTAGGCCATCCGGGCCTACGGGAAAGTGTATGCCTTCAAAGGAAGCAAGTCGGTAACTGCTGATATGAGGCAGCAATTTTATCCAGCAAGCAAGGCCTAGCAGATTCTGAGGCCGATAGAGCTGTTCAGTTAGCATCAAATATTAGGATCTACAAAACCAACCTAACAATTATGTGGATCAGCACCTTAAGGCTTTATCTTCAAAATTAGAGGCTAAATGTGCCACTAGAATACCTGGAGTTAATCACAGATCTGTGAGCTCATTTATTCATTCACCAATATACAATTTGTAAGTTTAGGTTATTATGAAAAGCATCACTGACAACCACATGGCTAAAGACATTCTATATCTATGTAAGGAAATGTAACTACACATTTTCAAGCATGGAAGTTTGTCTTGTTGGACAGCACCACGCGAATAGAATAATTGGAGGTAAAGCTAGATTTTAAGGGATCCCAGATTGTAAAGGCAGGAAAACTTGCTAAGCTGGAACTGAAAAAAAAAATCCACGGATGAATTGTGAGAACTGAGAAAAGTTTTAGCCGTAGCATACAGATGGATCCCCACAAAAGGAGTCGTAAGTGCCTGATTAAAAACAGGCGCAAAGCGCATAGAGGAATAGATAAATCAACCATATACAGGTAAAGAGTCGTATCTAGATTCAGAAAACATGAGATATTCAGCTCTGAATAAACGAAACTAGCACAGAATTCAAATCCCAACGTGGCAAAGTGGGCCGCAAGCATCGCGGCAAAAACAAGCAAAAATTCAGCAGACGACACAAAAGCTTCGAGAGGAGCACTCCACGTCGTCCGAGCAAGCAATCACGACGAACGCATCGCATCAAAATTTCACCTAAAACAACGCAGATCACGAGAAGGGAGACATACTTAGCAAGAGAGAAGAGATCGTTACGGCACCTTGAGAAAGGCGAGCGGGTCCGGGCCGAAGAGCTCCTTGATCTGGGGGTGCTTGGCCAGGATCTCCCGGCGCCGCGACGCGTGCGGCTCGTCCGTGTACGACCAGAAGAAATCTGTCGCCATCACCCCTTCCTCCTCCCCCTCCTCCCGTCCATCCCCCGCCGCGGCGCCCATTGCCACCCAAACCCCACGCAAGCAAGCAAGCAAGGATCCGATCGACAAACACAGCGGCGTCTACCTCCACTCCTCGGAGAAAGCGGCGGCAATGCCGGGACGGGGACCAGCGGCTCGCGCACGAGGGGGACTCTTGTCGATTTGGTGGCTGGCTGGCTGGGGCTCCGGTTTCCCGATACGATGGGCCGCCGCCGCCTGCCGAGATGGGAGGAGGTTTCCTGTTCGGCTATTCCGGGGTCGCGGGGGAGGGAGACGCACGCACGCACCTGGCACGTGCGATGCACTCCAGATTGTTGCCGGGGGTGAGATGCGGGAGCGGGACTAACGTGGGGATTGGGCCCACCTGTCGGTGGCGGGATGGCCGTGGAGTGAATGTGGGCCGTCAGATCTTGCACTGGCCGTTTTGGTCCGTCCGTATACCAAGCCTAGCCGCCTACGGAGAGGACATGACTTTGTCACGTACGTTTTCACCTACCACAGGTTGTCACTTAGCGTGCACATGGCGAACCGTTCGTCCGTGAATCCGTGATCGTGCGATTTGAAGGGCATTGTGTCTCGTGTGAGATTGTTATCCATCCGTTCTAAAATAGAAAATAGAAGAGATTTTAGCTGGATATACCTTCTATGGATATTATGGTACCCATATACCCACAGATATAGAATATCCGACTGAATATAGGGGTGTATTACGTAAACAGAATATGAGTAGTACTAGGATTTGGGTATAATATTGATTTCTTTGTTAAGGCATGGCCCGGATATCTAGTATGGTAAGATTGTAAGTCAATTAGAAAAGATCTAGACCGTGTCGGACTGGATCTTACCTTATAAATCCTCATCCTCCGGGTATATAAGGAGGATAGGGGACCCCTTGGGGACATAAGTTTTTCGTAAGATCAATACACAACCCGGAGACAACCACCGAAACAGGAATAGGGTATTACTTCTTCGTGAAGGCCTGAACCTGTCTAAACCCTTTGTCTCATAACCCATCTACTTTTCCGTCTTGACTGCCACCCCCTTTTCTTATTACCGAAATCTAGTTTCGACAGTTGGCGCGCCAGGTAGGGGTGCATCAAGCTCATCGCCAATCAAGTAAGATGGGATCTTCATCAGACATCGACGACTTCGCCTTCCCTCCCAGGCAGGCGTACCGCTTCGGTAGCCTCGACTTCATCACCGATAATTTCGGCAAGATTACTCTTCTCAACTCGGCTTCAAGCCAGTCGGGGAGAGATCGCATCTCTCGGCTACTCGGGTTACCGAACATGACTGAGATTAGCGCTAAGATGTTTTCCCGTAGCATGGTGTCAAACCACTCGGAGAAGGCGTCTACATCGATTTCGCTTCCTACGTCAAGCTCACTTCAAGAAAATCAGATCTACCCGACGATCGCCATGGAGTTACCAACGGATCCAAAGATTGGGTCCGGCTTCAGAGATATCAATGTCGTTCTACCAAGACTCAGATCTTGCTCCTCCACCGAACTCGCTGCCTACACCAGCTCCTCGGAGGAAAGCGTTCACGACAACCTACTCGACACTGAAGCTGCTGATGACGTCAATTCCGACGACAACTATACACCGGTTTTCAACGGTGTCTTCATGGCCAACAACAAGACCGACGCTGAAATAGCCGCAAGACTACAAGCAGAAGAAGCAGCCTGAGTCGGGGTCGAGCAGGAGAGGATTCTACTGGAACAAGAACGTGTCAGACTGCAAGAAGATAGAGCCAGACTTGAACAAGAACGACAAGCCCAAGCAGAACAAGAACGACAACGCAGAGAAGCTGAGGATGCAAGACGTAGAGAAGACGAAGAACGCAGGAACAGAGATCTGGCTGTGGCAGGACGAAGGGCAAGAAACGCTATCGGGCAGACCGTGGTCGACAACACCAATGTCTTCCTCACGCCTCAACAAAACACAGTCGGGGCAGTCACCCTCCTTGACGCGTTACTCGGCGCCGCTCCGGCCAACATTACTCCTATGATAAATCAAGTCAAGACCCTGGTTGCAGCAACAATACCACATGCCGAGTCAAGCCGGTGACCCAGCGAATCAACTTCAAAGGCACCAGGCGGCAGTCGTGCACCACCATCAAGAGTGAGAGACAACAGAAGTAGAACCAACTCGCGTGCCGACCACAACAGCGGAGCACGTCGAGACCAATCGGTCCACTCGCCTGCAGGAAACTTCGCCCGACCATCACACCACACCAGAGATCGCCGAAATCCATCCAACTATCAAAGTCCGCCCAGGGCTTCAATCGACCTGAGAGACACCCTCAATCAGAGACGAAGAGAAAGGGGCATCACGATTCAAGACGACGAGGATTGCAACGGGGTTCCAGCATTCACCAGAGATCTGCGTCGAGTGAATTGGCCGACTGGCTTCAAGCCGACTGGTATTGAGAAGTACGATGGCAAAACCGACCTAGAGTCATGGTTAACCGTCTACACTCTCGCAATTCGCGCAGCAGGAGGAGACAGTAAGGTCATGGCAAATTATCTGTCGGTAGATTTGACCGACTCAGCCAGAAACTGGCTCGCCGGGTTGCCACGAGGCACAATCGGCTCCTAGAACGAACTCCGCGATCACTTCGTCGCCAATTTCCAAGGCACTTTCGAGCACCCAGGAACCCACTTCGAGCTATACAACATCGTCCAGAAGCCGGACGAAACCCTCAACGAATACATACGACGTTTCTCCGAGAAGCGCAGCAAGATCTCCGACATCACTGACGACAATATCATCGCCACATTTACACGGGGGCTATGCAACGATCTACTAATCGGTAAATTCAGCCGCAAACCTCCAAGGACAGTCAAGCAGATGTTCGAGAAGGCAAACAAGTACGCCAAGTCCAATGACGCAGTTAAAGCATCAAGGCAGTCGGCGGGTACCTGGAAGAAGAAGGATCACGACACCACGGCAGGGCCTAGTGGGAGTAACACGAAGCACAGGGAACGCAAGCGTAAGCCTGAAGATCTAGTCGCCACAGCTTCAAATCAAAACCACCAGAGCCAACGCCCTCGAATCAACTCCTACGATAAAATCATGAACGGTCCGTGCACGCATCACCCCGGCAAGGGACACGCGGCCAAGGACTGCTTCATCTACAAACAGTTCGCAAAGAAATACGCCGCCCAAACCAAGAAGCCAACCGAAGGAGAAGAAACTTCAACTCAAAAGAAGAAGGACGATGAGGAGCCAAGCCAAGGAGCATATCAAGATCCCAGGAGCGAACTCAACCACGTTTTCGGTGGTCCGCTTGCCTACGAGTCCAAGAGAAAGCAAAAGATCACCGACAGAGAAGTCAACGCGGCGCAACCTGCAGTCCCTCAACATCTGCTATGGTCGGAGGTCCCCATCAAGTTTGACCGCTCGGATCATCCCGACCGAGTGGTCCACCTGGGGCGGTATCCCCTGGTACTAGACCTAGTCGTCCGGAACGTCAAGTTGAAGCGCACCCTCATCGACGGTGGTAGCGCACTCAATATTCTTTTCGCCAAGACCCTGGATGAGATGCAGATTCCTCGATCCGAGATGAAGCCGAGCAACGCCGCTTTTCACGGAGTCATCCCGGGGCTATCTTCAACACCACTTGGCCAAATCACTCTCCCGGTGACCTTCGGGACCAAGGAGAACTTCAGGACAGAGAACATCAGCTTCGAGGTAGCCAACTTCGAGACAGCCTACCACGCCATCCTCGGTCGCCCGACGTTAGCCAAATTCATGGCGATTCCCCACTACACCTACATGATGATGAAGATGTCAGGACCACGCGGAGTCATATCCTTACGGAGAGACCTCAAGCAAGCCCTCACATGCGACAAGGACAACTGCGAGTTGGCCCAGTCTCGTGAGAGATCAGTCGGCCAGCAGGAAGTCCGACTAGCTGCATCAACATCACAGGAAGGAGAGATCCCAGTCAGCAAGATGGCCAAAACTGGAGAAGGTGATGCTAAGACAAAGAAAATCCCCCTAGATCCTTCTGATCCTACCAAAACTGTTGTAATAGGCGCCGAGTTAGATAGCAAATAGGAAAGCGCACTCATCACCTTTCTTCAAGCTAATAAAGATATCTTTGCCTGGAAGCCATCTGATATGCCTGGTATTCCTAGAGAGGTGATTGAGCACTCTTTAAATGTCAGAGAAGACGCTAAACCTATCAAGCAACGACTCCGCCGATTTGCACAGGACAGGAGAGAAGCTATCAAGGAGGAATTAACCAAGCCGCTCGCAGCAGGATTTATCAAGGAGGTTTATCATCCCGATTGGCTCGCCAATCCGGTACTGGTTCGCAAGAAGACTGGCCAATGGCGCATGTGCGTCGATTACACAGATTTAAACAAAGCTTGCCCCAAAGATCCTCTCGGCTTACCCAGAATAGACCAAGTGGTGGATTCAACAGCCGGATGTGAACTACTCAGTTTTCTTGACTGTTACTCGGGTTACCACCAGATCAGCCTTTAAGAGTCCGACTGCTTGAAGACTTCATTCATCACCCCGTTCGGAGCATACTGCTACATCACCATGCCCTTTGGGCTGAAGAATGCAAGGGCTACGTATCAGCGCATGATCCAACGATGCCTAGCAACTCAACTCGGACGGAATGTGGAAGCTTACGTCGACGACGTCATCATCAAAACCAAGCAGAAAGACAACCTGATACAAGACCTGGTCACTGGTAACAAAGACGAAATCCTCCGCAACAAAGAATTCACTGGTCGCATTGCCAAGTGGGCCCTAGAGTTGATGCCTCTGGACATAACCTTCAAGCCTCGAGTTTCTATCAAATCACAGGTGCTAGCCGACTTCGTCACCGAGTGGACAGAGTGCCAAGAAGACGTCCCGGCAGAAAAAATCGAATACTGGACCATGCATTTCGACGGAGCAAAGAGGATTTCAGGGTGTGGAGCAGGGGTTGTTTTGATCTCCCCGACTGGAGAACGCCTCAGCTATGTTCTATGGATTCACTTCCCAGCATCCCACAATGTGGCAGAATACGAAGCGCTCCTACATGGATTACGGATCGCTATATCTTTAGGGATTCGCAGGCTAATAGTTCGAGGAGATTCCCAACTTGTGGTCAACCAAGTGATGAAAGACTGGACGTACCTCGATGACAACATGGCGGCCTACCGACAGGAAGTGCGCAAGCTAGAAGACAAATTTGACGGGCTGGAGTTAACCCATGTTCTCAGGCACAACAACGAGGCAGCCGACCGACTGGCAAATTTCAGATCAAAAAGAGAAGCAGCCCCATCGGATGTTTTTGTCGAGCATCTCCACCAACCTACGGTTTCAAACGATTCAACTGTTAAAGAGGAAGCTGGGGAATAAGTACTAATCCTTGACGCCGACTGGAGGGCACCCTTCATCAAGTACTTGAAGAATCAAGAGTTGCCTCCCGACAAAAATGAAGCTGAACGAGTTCACCGTCGCTCTAAGACCTACGCCCTTGTGGAGGAGGAATTATACAAGAAAAGCCCATCTGGAATATTACAATGATGTATCTCTATCGAAGAAGGCGTACAACTTCTAAATGACATTCACTCGGGAGTATGCGGAAATCATGCGGCAGCAAGAACACTAGTCGGGAAGGCATATCGACAAGGCTTTTTTTGGCCCACAGCAGTCAGCGATGCAGATAAAATCGTTCGCACATGTGAAGGTTGTCAGTTCTTCGCTAAACAGACCCACTTGCCAGCCCAGGAGCTACAAACTATTCCCCTTTCATGGCCTTTCACGGTCTTGGGACTGGATATGGTGGGCCCTTTTAAAAGGGCGCAAGGCGGATACACTCACCTGTTCGTAGCAGTGGATAAGTTCTCCAAATGGATCGAAGCGAAACCAGTGGCAACCATCACCGCGGATAAAGCACGCGACTTCTTCATCAACAGCGTACACCGTTTTGGCGTGCCAAATCGAATCATCACCGACAACGGCACTCAGTTTACCGGTGGCGTCTTCAAAGACTTTTGTGAGGACTTCGGTATTAAAATCTGCTATGCTTCAGTTGCTCACCCAATGAGTAACGGCCAAGTTGAGCGCGCGAACAACATGATACTTCGAGGAATCAAGACTCGAGTTTTCGACAAGCTGCGCCCGTATGCTGGCCGGTGGATAGAAGAATTACCTTCGGTACTGTGGTCATTGCGTACAACCCCGAGTCGGGCCACGGGCCAGTCACCTTTCTTCTTGGTATACGGCGCAGACGCTATGTTGCCGAGTGAGATGGAGTTTGAATCCCTACGAGTTCGCAATTTCAATGAAGACCGCGACGAGTCTGATCGAATCGATGATCTAACCCAACAGGAAGAAGCAAGGGAAGCAGCACTTATCCAGTCGGCCAGATATCTTCAAGGTCTACGACGCTATCACAACCGCAACGTCAAGTCACGCGCCTTCATAGTCGGACATGGTTCTCCGGAAGATTCAAACAACTAAAGACAGGCACAAATTGTCTCCCTTGTGGGAAGGGCCGTTTATTATAGCAGAAGTCACTCGCCCGGGAGCCTACCGACTAAAGCGTGAAGACGACACTATTGTTGACAACTCATGGAATATAGAGCATCTTCGGCAGTTTTATGCTTAAGAGCTATTCTGTAAATTTTTCCCTTAGACTGCCCACTCACTTGTCTCAGCCGAGTGGCCAGTCGGGGGCTACCGATAATAATACAGTATTAAATTAGTTTTGTTCATGACTTGTCATTGGCCCTGTTTAAATCTAGGTCTAGCAGATAAGGACTAAAAATTTTTTGATGGCTGTAACAAGTTCTAGGCTTGAAGTAGTCAAACAAAAATTTTAAGAAATTTGAAACTGGATCTTTGGTTTACTGCACGACATAAATGAGTCATTGTACATTACTAAGGATACTTTACATATCTTCATACATGACCTAAACTGGATCTACGATTGAAAATTTTCCAGGACATCTGTGACAAGCTTCTCAGTGGAATCTTGAGCTTGGTTGATCAGCTCCATAGCTTGCTCATCAGACGTCCCGTCAACAAAGCCATCCCCGACTGCGTCAACCTCTACCCGGGGATACAAGGACTTTACTATCGCCAAAGCCTGACTGGCACCCATCATAGCAGCATCCTTGATATTATTGAAGTACTTCGCCGGAGCTGTACGGAGTCCTTCAAATATTTGGACCGCATCCTCCTGACTGGTCCCGAGTCCGTTCTGTAATATCGCATTTAAAATTGGAGCAGTGGCATTCGCAATATCGTCCCGCACGCTCTCTACCTTTTTTACCCTCTCGGCGAAGACTTCAAACTGGGCCTTGGTTTTCACCTTGTGTTCTGCATTTGTACAAATCGGAGACAGAGTTCAGCGGTACAGCACAATTCACACAACAGGGATGGGATAGTACCTTCGAGAGCATCTTCAGCCTGGATCTTGCCAGCCGCTAGTTGAGCATTGGCCTCTTCAAGCTTTTTCACTCGGGCAGCCAGGGATTCTATCTTGGTAGCTTGAGTTGCGGAACAACAAGCAGATAAATCAGTCACACAGGTTGGATAAGCAGCAAGTTTATGGCAGAGTGATTTTTACCTCCAATTGTGCCCCGATAATTAAAACTGGCATCCATGAGCTGATTGATCTGGTCCTTTAATTTTCTTTCTTTGACTTGAGCGTCCTCTCGGGTCTTCGCTAATTCAGCTTGGACTTTCTCAAGATTTTCAAGATGAGGCACGAGTTTTTCCAACGCACTCGTTTTAGCCTCGCTCCTCAGATGGATCCTCTGGATAATACATCAAGTTAGTAGCATGGCTAGACCGGATTATTGGATACAAGAAGAAAAATACTTACATTCATCAAGCGAGTTGACTCGGTCAGGTTCTTTTTTAGCATCTCGAGCTCCTCGTCCTCACTTTGACGGTTGATGATGATACCTTGCAAAACGCCATCTCGATCCCTCCATTGGAGTTTAGTCGAAGGACAGGAGTCCTCGACTGCTTTTATTCTCGGGATCTCCTCTTCGACATCATCGATCAAAGGACCTATTTTGCAAACTTTAAGATGACAAGAGCACATCGTAAAAATCGAATTGAAATACAGCAAAGTGACGTACCAGATATTATCTTGGAGTTCTTCCTTGGAGTTTTTTCCGATCCGCCGACTGGATCATTTGTCATGCTTGGCCCTACGGAAGTCGGTGGAGGAATCTCGGATGTTCTCCCTTCGTCCCTTTCTGTGTCATTCTCGGGAGTTGGTCCCTGGTCAGATTCTTTGGGAGCCTCTCCGACTGGTTCGGCAGACGTTTCGGGAGCACCAGTCGGGATATCCGTTTCCCCTGTCTGATCCCCAGCTGAAGGACCGACTTCAGGGTTACTTGTATCTTGCTCCGACTGGCTGCCAGTCGGGGGCTGGGCTTCGACAGTATCAATGGTTTTCCCCGACTGACTATAAGTCCGGGGCTCAGGGCATGGTTTGCTTGAAGTTGCGGCAGGTGGAGTATCATTTGAGCTACCTAGATCAATATCTTGGGGTTTCCTGAATCACACAAGATGGCCTTCGATATCAATATATTTCTCCGAGAAATTAGAAATAGCAAGACCAACAGTAGGAGTGATACCTTGTGGATCTCCGAATTTTGGGTGCTAGCCGACTGGCTGGAGATTTTGCCGGTGCCGGCTTGGCACTCGTCTGCTCATCTTCGGAGTCACTGCAGACTAGCTTTCTCCTCTTCAGTTTCTGCTTAGGGATGTTATCTTCAACAGTTCGTTTACTCTTCCCGGCTGGGTTGATCTTTGGTCCACCAGTCGGGTGGAGATTTTTTGGAGCAGATTCTTTATGGGCCGAAGCGGGTGGATTTGAAAGGAAGCGCTTGTTGTCTAACTAATGGAGTGTACGTATGAGCTAAAATAATAGTTAGATTGGTAACAGTTGGATAAAAAATCTAGTGGATTCTTACCTCTGGAGGCAGCCGCACCAGGCCATATGGAGTCACCGGGAGCTTATGACTGTATTCGACAGCGATCCCTGAGGAGAATACTTTGTACATCCAGTTGCACATGATTTTGTAGTCAATGGAATCCGGGTCTTCTCGGTTGGGATCCGACTGCCCCTTGTATTCGTACACCGGCTTGCTCCTTTCTTTGATTGGGGCCAGTCGGCACTTGATGAAGTGTCAAGTGACTTGTTCCCCTTGAAGACCACGTTGCTTTATTTCCATTAAACGGAGCAGCAGTTCGTTGGCTTGGGCTAGTTCATCGCCATCCGGGAAGTTTTTCCAATTTCCGTGAGGAATAGGACGAAGGCCGACGAACTCGGGAAGACTTGGAGAAGGATTTGAGATATAGAACCAGTTGGAATGCCATCCTTTGTTGGAAGTTTTAAAGGGAAGAGAAAAATATTTTTGGGTCAAAGTTCCCCGCAACTGAAATCCAGACCCACCGACTACGCACGGATTATTCATGTCAGGTTGGGGTTTGAGATAGAAAATGCACCGGAACAAAGCAAAATGAGGTTGGATGCCGAGGAAAGCTTCGCAGAGATGAATGAAGTTGGCAATATGGAGAACAGAGTTGGGATTTAAGTGATACAATTGGATTTTGTAAAAAGAAAGAAGACGTCGGAAGAAAGAAGAGGCTGGAAGAGCAAAGCCAAAATAGAAGAAGGAGGAGAATACCACGATTTCGCCGGTGTCGGGGGTCGGAAAATCCTCGCCGTACGTAGGGCGCCACCCGATGATTTCCTTGGCAGGCAGAACCCCGTCCTTCACCATCTCCAGCAGGTTCAATTCTTTAACGTCAGATTTTGCCCACTGCTCAAAGGGGATTTCTCTCTCCTCAGCCATGGATGTGGATTGGATCAAAGCGGAATGTTTCGATTTTTGCGGGTAAGATGGAGAAAAGATTGGGATGGAGGTGAACCGCAGGGAGGCTTGATGCACGGGATTGAAAATTGGGGCTTGTGCGCGCGTGGATTTGGAACCCTAGTTCGTCGTCACTGTGCGCAGTTTGGGGATTTTTTGGCGAAGAAGATGAAGCGTCAAGTGTTTTAACGGTTAGGTCAGCTTTTTTGTGCGCAGAATGGGCCGTGGATCGCAGCTTAACCGTGGCCAACGAAGTTTGGAAAGTCTGATATATGTCCCTAGGGGCTTAATCTTTTCTGTGATAAACGGAAAGGAATATATCAGGAATATTTTATACTGTTGCGTCTTAAACTCTTCGGAGAGCATACAGTACAAATCTTGCCACGTCAGTGAGCATATCAAATTAATCAAGTATTATTACTTTGGTTTATTAATCATTTTTGGTTAAAGGCGATTGGAGAATCTTGTAAGAGGTTTCTGCCATATATGCCTTATTTTCTCCAAATGAGGTGAAGTCATGTGTCCTTGGGGGCTGAAACACATTATAATAATATGGACGTAACATGACTAACTGTTTGGAAAGACTTGTGTTTATAATATAAATGGTTTTGAATAACCAATTTTATTGTCAAACTTCTTTGATAAAAAAATCTTAGGATTGTTTATCATCTTGCTGCTTAGGTGGCTAATAAACCACTCGGCTGGTATATTCTTAATTAATTCTGACTATATGTTTAGTTTTTCCAACTAAGCACATAGTCAGGGGCTACACCTAATTAGGTGCATCTAGTCGATGCACCTGGAAATATTTTTTGGATATTTTTTCAGCCCTTCACAGTCTTGCGATATGGATTTGGCGCCCAGGAGATCATGGCAGGGATAATTGAAGTACTTGGAGCTGATGGTTTTCTATTTAAGAGAAGATTATCTCGTCGACTGTAAAAGTCTCAGGGGCTACTGTGGATATTATGGTACCCATATACCCACAGATATAGAATATCCGACTGAATATAGGGGTGTATTATGTAAACAGAATATGAGTAGTACTAGGATTTGGGTATAATATTGATTTCTTTGTTAAGGCATGGCCCAGATATCTAGTATGGTAAGATTATAAGTCAATTAGGGAAGATCTAGACCGTGTCGGACTGGATCTTACCTTGTAAATCCTCATCCTCCGGGTATATAAGGAGGATAGGGGACCCCTTGGGGACATAAGTTTTTCGTAAGATCAATACACAACCCGGAGGCAAAGCCACCGAAACAGGAGTAAGGTATTACTTCTTCGTGAAGGCCTGAACCTGTCTAAACCCTTTGTCTCATAACCCATCTACTTTACCGTCTTGACTGCCACCCCCTTTTCTTATTGCCGAAATCTAGTTTCGACACCTTCTGTCCAGACTCGTAGTTATATCACTTATATTATGGGACGGATGGAGTAGTAACGATGGGTTAGCTTGATTGGGTAGGAGCGGCTAGGATTGAGAATTTGAGATCCGGTGCAACTTTAGCAGTCCTAGGGATACTAAGGCCCTGCTTGTTTCAGTTTAGTATTATTATAATATGAATTATTAGGAGTAAGTTGAAACAAACATGTATATTGTTATGATAGATTATTATAATCTATAAGCCAGATTTGTATAATCTAGTAATCTACTCTAAAGGTGCTTTGTTTAAATTATTAGGTGGCTAAAGACCCACTACCCCTAGTTACTTCAAAACAAATTATCCCTTATACAATCGAACAGAACGGATCAGGTACGATTCCTCTCCTCCTCGGGCGAGGGCTCGCCCGACTCCTCCTCTCCCGTTCGTGCGGCTCTCCCCCGGTCGTGGCGCTGCCAGTCCGCATCGTCACCTCCTCCACTGGTCACACCACCGCCGCCTCCTCCCCAGGTCGCTTCACCGCCTCGTCCCCTGGTTGCGCTGTCACCTTCTCCCCAGGTCGCATCGCCGCCTCCTCTGCAGGTCACGCCGCCGCTGCCCCCACTTGTCCCGGCTGCTTCCCCAGCCACGTCATCGTCATCCGCTCCATAGCTGAGGGTATTATAGACTTTAATCTTTCAAACCCAGTAATCAATATCTCCAATAATCCAGAGAAACAAACAGCTCATAGCTTATTCTATGACAGCTTATTATAATCCAGCTTATAATAATCAGGCTCAATAATCCACATTATAATAATCCCAAGTTGAAACAAACAAGACCTAAGAGCATCATCAATAGTGCACCTAGTCCATTCCCAATCCATTTTTTTAAGGGATTTTCATCCAAAAATCCAGTCCAACAGTCTTTCTAACCTGCTCCTAATCTTTTGGAGTTCCCATCTCCTTGATTTTCGTTCTGGGTATATGAGGGCGAGACCTCGCTCGCAAACTATTCCCAACAACGCGTTCGCCCCGTTTTCATCTCTTTCCCGTGCGTGCAGCGAAATTTCCTCGTCTAGTAGTTCTTGGCGACCTCGCTCCCCCTCGGCTGGCCGTGTTCCGGCAACAGCCTCTTGATCCCCGCTAATGGCTAGGAATCAATCAGTGCTACCACAAGCTTCATTGCCATCCGTATTTGTCACGGTCGCAGTTCGTGCTCTCGCGAGGGTGGCACCCTGTTTATCGCAATTTGGTAGTCATAGATCGGCGACACCCTAGAGACGAGGGATCTGATCCGGGCTGAGTAGCAAGCGGCCCTCCATTAGCATAGGGGATAGCGTCCATTGAACTAGTTAATATTAGTGATCTGGTTGTACTACTTTGTTAAAAATAAATTTGTTTGCTACCTGTGATGTTAAAAATGGTGATGACCGTTCTTGCCTGCTAGATGGTAGTGCCTGATTGTTGTTCTTGATGCTGCTGAATGATGCATTAATATGGTGTGGCTGTTGATTTTTTCTGAATTCGTTTTTGCTAAGTTTTAGTATGAATGCGGCTACTGCTGCTGTTGATTGAACTATTGCTGTTGATGAGATTTAGCCATTCTCTTGGTGATGCTCTTAATGGATCAAAAACCAACCGCTGAGATCGCTTGAAAAATACTGTTCACGAATTACTGTTGTGAATTCCTCGTGTAGCGTCAGATTTGTTACAGAGCGGCATAGCAAATCTGAGCCTTTGGCTCTATCGACCCAACGGTCATAACGTGCTACGACTGCTAAGATGCAGTCCTTACTACGACTGCTGCGGATCTAAATCCAAGAGGCCATCAAAGACATGGGTGTGAGGCGAGTTGTAGTAATTATACCATACTATTTTAATTAGTAATAGTAAATATATTGAGTAAATTGAGCTGATAATGTGGAGGATATACCCATAAAACATTACCTCTTGTGTCTTACACAAGAACTGTCCTTATCGAGCCGAGCTAAAGTTTACTTTACTTGAAACTGTAGGATCGAATCACAAGAACTAAACCAACCAGAGAGGGGTGAATGGTTAACACCAGAAACCAAAAATTTTTAGTGGAACTAAAAGTTACCCTCAAATCGATGAAATCGGCGTGGCTGGTCTGACCATCAGATCAACTCCGGTCTGACCGTGGTGCTTCCACCTGTCTGACCGCCCACACGCCATCGGTCTGACCGCCTCCTTGTCGCCTGCTACTGCTCGCCGGCGCCGGTCTAACCGGTTCCACACCTCTGTTTAGACCGCTGCTATGCCACCGGTTAGACCGCCCGTAGTACTCTGATCAAACCGTCGGAATCCAGAAAAACATCGGTAGATGAACCCTCAGAGATATAGACTAATCTATCTCGACTTTATTGCATCTACTAGTGTTTACCAAGTGCACCAACAACACTCCTCACCAAAATCTCGAACTAAACTCGAAATATTAACTTTTCTCTAAACTCAACTCTCTCTAAAATCGATACCAAGAAGAAACACCCTCCCTATCTATTTATACCCATAATGTGGCTGTCACCTAGCCACGAATCCATCTCATACAAGAAGTAAAAATCCCCTAGGAAACTTTCTCATACAAGAAACAAACTTTACAAACTCCAATCTTCCCAAACTTGGACTCCAATCCAAATTTGACTCCGCTCATCATATGCACACAACACCACGTGTATGTCATATGGAAACCTTCACCTCCACGTGCACTGTTCTATAGCCTGAGCATCCCGCGTGATATCCTTGACTGTCTGGACCTCAATTTCTCCCAAGCCTAGTCCCGATCCATCACCGGTTGTACTCCCATGGCCTCAAGCAACACCTGCACATGAACAACAAAGAAACTCCATATCCGAGTACAAGTTCATACCAACTTTGACTCACATCAGCACACAATAATATCACATACGAATAGAAATCATCTAGAAGTCATATCCATGAAGCAATCTAGAAATTCCACGAAAACAACTCGAAACCGACTCCATCCCAGTCTGCCAGTCGGGCTACCCGGTCAGACCGCCCAATCACCACTGGTCTGACTGACGGCACCCGCCCGGTCTGGCCACATCCAGAGCCGACAATCGAAAACACTATTCACCATATTTTCATAAACACTCACCTTTGACAATTGTTCATGATCAAAAAAATTAATCATCACATGATTCTACATAAACCTTAATAGATTTTGAGTTTATTGATTGCTATCAAAGCACACAATGTGATTGTATTGTCCTAGTTGCCGGTCTGGCAGAAAAAAAGGAGGCAAATTGTTTAACTTGTTATTTGACTTGGGACCATCTGTATCTTAGATTAAGTCCAAACCATCTTAAAATATGTAAAGAGTTTCTTTAGAACATATTCAAAAGGTTTTCCCTAATCGATCTTGCTCCAACATCCACCTCAGACTCAAAAAGGCTTCAAAGATTATAAACACAACTTGACAAATTAGCATGAGGGCCAAGTTATAGATGATTGGTAATGCAAAAAAAAATTGTGAAGGCAAACTAATTATTGATTATGTGCATTATTTCATAACAAACTGTTGGAATTAATGTATGGGCTAAGGCCCATATGAAGATTAATTCTTTGGAAAATCACAAAAGCTCACCTCATGGGATAGTATGCAAGAGGAGTTTAGAACCACCTTGCCAATTCTAGGAGAGGAAGACCTCCTTATAAGGGAGGATGCTCTACTAGCCACTTGAGGCATGTGTGGTGGAGAGAATAAGGGGAACACACGTGCTCGCTCGCTCGCCTCGCCTCGCCAGGTGGCGCGCGTACGTGACATGCGCGTGAATGGTCCACCAAAATTGGTTTCTCATCCTTGCGTAGATGCGATCTCCTTTTGCAGTTTTGTTTTGCTGCGAAAATTTGGTTTTGTTTTTTGATAACACTCCGAATTATCCGGTGCGTGAAAGAGGCATGGAGTCCGGATAAGTTACGCACGACTTATTCGGTTCGGTTATGCGAAGTGGAGAACGTGTAGGCGACCTGATCAAGCGTCCTGATATCTCTATATAAACGCAGCTACTGCCTCCACGCAACACACGTGAAATCAATCTAGGGTTTACCTCCTTCTTTGTACTGCGCCGTCGCTCGTAGTCTACTCTGTCCCGCTCGTCGGCGTGCACCGACGATCGGGATAGCAGGTCTCCGGAACCTTCGTCTTCGACGTCCTGCACCGGGAGAAGGCGGCAATAAGGTTTTGGGAAGCACTCCGCGCGACTACTTGCTGGTCTTCCACGACGGCTCGTCTTCCTCTTCGCTCGAGTGCACGCCGTCGTCAACATCTGGTACCACGAGTTCTTCCCGCTGCACAACCGACCTTGGAAGGTTCTCGGTACGTTTTTATTATGTTTCGCATATTCGATCTACTCATGTTTTACTATTTAGTTTACATGTGTAGATTGAATGATGCGATCATACTAGTTTACATCTGCAATATCATGATTTATTTATGGAATAAATTAAATCAATATGTGCTTATATTTTCAACAATCCAAAAACCTTAATATAGGCACTGAGATTTTACTATGGCTGGTTTTGCCGAGGCACTGAGGCCGGATAAATTCACCGACGTGCACTTTAAAAGATGGCAGATCAGGGTCACTCTGTGGCTGACAGCTATGAAATGCTTCTGGGTTAGTAATGGCAAACCTGATGGAGTTCTTACTACTGAAAAGCAGAAAGAATTCGGGGAGGCCACTAATCTCTTTGTGGGATGCATTCTTAGCGTTCTTGGCGATCGTCTGGTCGAAGTGTATATGCATATGACCGACGCTAAGGAGTGGTGGGATGCACTGAATACCAAATTCGGTGCCACCGATGCTAGCAATGATCTGTACGTCATGGAGCAGTTTCATGACTACAGGATGGTTGAAAACCGTTCTGTAGTTAAGGAGGCTCATGAAATACAAACCATGGCTAAGAAACTCGAACTCCTTAAGTGCGCCCTACCCGACAAATTTGTGGTCGGGTGCATTATTGCGAAACTTCCTTCCCCATGGAGAAGTTTTGGTACTGCACTCAAACACAAGAGATAGGAGTACTCCGTTGAGGCGTTGATAGCTTCTCTTGATGTTGAGGAGAAAGCTCGGGAAAAGGATGCCGCGTCTAAAGGTGATGGTGGGCAGTCTAGTGCAAATGTGGTGCACAAGGCCCAAAACAAGAGAAAAGGGAAATGCAAAGCACAGCAGACCACCAAATTCAAGAACAACAACAACAACAATCCGAATCAGGATGAGAGAACTTGCTTCGTGTGTGGCTTGCCTGGTCATCTGGCCAAGAAATGTCCACAACGCAAGGGGGTGAAGGCACCTGCAGGGCAGACCTCTAAGTCTGCCAATGTGACCATTGGCAACACTAGAGAAGGAAGCGGGTATGGTAATTTACCTACTGTTTATTCAGTTAATCAGTCTACTAACTGGTGGGTAGATACAGGGGCCAATGTACATGTTTGTGCTGACGTCTCGCTGTTTTCCTCTTATCAGGTCGCACGGGATTCCTCCGTCCTAATGGGGAATGGGTCACATGCTTCTGTTCATGGTGTTGGTACGGTAGATCTGAAGTTTACTTCGGGAAAGATCGTGCAACTGAAGAACGTGCAGCATGTCCTTACTATCGACAAGAATCTCGTTAGTGGCTCCCATCTATGTAGAGACGGATTTAAGTTGGTGTTTGAGTCTAATAAAGTAGTCGTGTCTAAACATGGATATTTTATTGGTAAAGGCTATGAATGCGGAGGCTTGTTCTATTTTTCCCTTTCTGATTTTGCAATAAGTCTGTGAACCATATTTGTGGCAGTGTGGATGATGAGGCTAATGTTTGGCACTCACGGTTATGTCACATTAATTTTAGCTTGATGGCTCGGCTTTCCAGTATGTGTTTAATTCCTAAGTTTTCCATTGTCAAAGGTTCTAAGTGCCATAACTGTGTGCAATCAAAGCAACCTCAAATTCTCACAAGGCTGCCGAGGAGAGAAACTTGGCACCTCTAGAACTTCTACATTCAGATCTTTATGAAATGAATGGGGTGTTGACAAAGGGTGGAAAACGATATTTCATAACGTTGATTGATGATGCTACTAGATTTTGCTATGTGTATTTGTTAAAAACGAAAGATGAGGCTCTAGACTATTTCAAAATTTATAAGGCAGAAGTTGAAAATCAACTAGACAGGAAGATAAAAAGACTTAGGTCTGATCGTGGTGGAGAGTTTTTCTCAAACGAATTTGACTTATTCTGTGAGGAACATGGCATCATACATGAGAGGACGCCTCCCTATTTTCCTGAGTCTAATGGGATTGTCGAACGAAAGAACCGCACGCTGACTGACTTGGTTAATGCTATGTTGGATACTGCGGGACTACCTAAGGCATGGTGGGGGGAGGCATTGTTGACCTCGAATCATGTATTAAATAGAGTTCCTAACAGAAACAAGGATAAAACACCATACGAGGTATGGATTGGGAGAAAACCATCACTATCTTACTTGCGTACATGGGGATGCTTGGCGAAAATCAATGTACCGATAACAAAGAAACGCAAGTTTGGACCTAAGACTGTGGATTGTGTCTTTATGGGATATGCTCACCACAGCATTGCCTATAGATTTTTAATAGTCAAATCTGAGGTACCTGACATGAATGTTGGTACAATTATGGAGTCTCGTGATGCTACCTTTTTTGAGAGCTTTTTTCCAATAAAGGATACACATAGTATTTCTAGTCAACCTTCTGAAATAATTCCCAATTTAATCACACCACTAGAACAAACTGAACGTACACATGAACCTGTCACTGAGGATGACAGTGAAGCTCCTCGAAGGAGCAAGAGACAAAGGACGGCTAAATCCTTTGTTGATGATTTTCACTGTGTACCTCGTGGACGATACTCCTAAGTCAATTTCAGAAGCATATGCATCTCCTGATGCAGACTATTGGAAAGAGGCTATCCGGAGTGAAATGGATTCCATTATCACAAACGGCACTTGGGAGGTGACAGAGCGACTCTATGGTTGTAAACCCGTGGGGTGCAAGTGGGTGTTCAAGAAGAAGCTTAGGCCTGATGGTACTATTGAAAAGTACAAGGCTTGGCTTGTTGCTAAGGGCTATACTCAGAAAGAAGACGATGACTTCTTTGACACTTACTCACCTGTTCCTAGATTGACCACAATTCGTGTGTTACTTTCCTTGGCAGCCTCACATGATCTTCTCATTCATCAAATGTATGTTAAGACAACTTTCTTTAATGGAGAGCTGGATGAGGAGATCTATATGGATCAGCCTGATGGGTTTGTACTGGAAGGTTAAGAAGACATGGTATGCAAATTGTTGAAGTCTTTGTATGGTCTGAAACAAGCGCCTAAGAAATTGCATGAGAAATTTGATAGGACATTAACATCTGTAGGCTTCGCAGTCAACGAGGCAGATAAATGTGTATACTATCACCATGGTGGGGGTGAGGGAGTTATTCTGTGCTTGTATGTTGATGACATACTCATATTTGAGATAAATCTTGAGGTGATTAATGAGGTTAAATCATTCTTGTCGGCAAATTTTGATATGAAGGATTTGGGAGTAGCTGATGTTATCCTGAAACATTAAGCTAATTAGAGGTGAGAATGGGATTACACTATTGCAGTCTCATTATGTGGAGAACATTGTTTAGTTTACATGTGTAGATTGAATGATGTGATCATGCTAGTTTACATCTGCAATATCATGATTTATTTATGAAATAAATTAAATTAATATATGCTTATATTTTCAACACAAACAACCGCAAACATCATTTTAAGATCAACTTAACATTAATACATTAGTTGGTAACGAGAAAAATAATCAAACACAAAGATCAAACTTCAGGGCGAACAGGGAAGTAGGGAACAGAATACAGTCCATCTACCATTGGCACCACATATAACCATACAACACTGTCACACACTGACGCACATACAAGTGTATATGCACTTAGCTGTATATGGCCTATATAGTCCCTGAGGATGTTCACCGGGGCTTCTAACCACATGGGATCCCAAACCTCCCAGGAAGGCAAGCAAAACACCGACCAAATCACGCTCTCTCTCCGCTTCGGAGAGGGCTACCTGGGCCCACATGCCAGTCCCACGCACTATCAGGCAGGTATCAATAACTATATATATATAGGCCTATAGCTACACAAAACAAGTTACTCCAATCTGCAATGCAAGAACGACACAATTCATCCGAAAGTAAACACGCCGTATGGGCTTCCTCGGGGAGCCCAGCCAACGAAACGTGGGCCGAGGGGTACTCCTCTAGGCGAAGTTGAGGCGAGAGGTGTAGGTGGCCTTGGGCGTCCAGTTCTTCGGGATGACGTCCTGGGCCGAGAGGGTCTGCTTGGTGGTCAGGGTTGTCAGCCTAACCGAGAAGGGCCCCACCAATGGGCCTGGGGTCAGGCTCCACGTGGCCCCCCAGATATGATTCATGTCCTGCCATTGTGCCGAGTTTGCCTGCACCCACGGCAAAATTGCAAATTAGTCAGTGTACCCCGGAATGTACTTAACCAAGAGCCTCGTCGGTTAATAACATACCCTAATAAACCGTTTTAACTTATTAAAAAATAAAAATTAATTTATAGATAAAACTTTTATATATTTGCTCACAGCAACTTAAAAATCAAATATTAAATAGAAATTACATTGAAAACATCTTAAAATGAACTTCGAAATCAAGTTCAAAAATTCAAATTTGATTTTTGCTTTGACTTATTAGATCAACCGATGGAGCTCCAAGCTACTACGAGTAGAATCTTTGAAATTCTTGTAGTAGTGTCTTCACTAAGAAAATCGGAAGAAATGCTCTCTAGAATGAAGGGTGGTAGGGTATTGTGTGTCTGATATCCAACAAACAGAGATGCTAGCCATGGCCGGTGAGTGGTTATAGTGGAGTTTATTACGGACCTTTTGGACGAAAAAAGGAGAGTGCATATGCTACCTTTGGTGCTCATATGGAGGAAAGACCATGTTAAAAAAGCGCAGCATAATTAGAGAAGCCGAGAAGGGGGCCAAGCAGAAGCAGGGCACCTGTTTTGGGCTGTCAATATGCACGGTGGAAAAAGTTGGCTGAAACCAGTAGAAGTTTGGAAGGGTAATACTAGTACAGTATAACAAATGGTGTAGTAGGTAGCATCTGGCTGCAGAAATGTTAAAAGCGCAAAGCAAAAGCTGCAAGCAGCTACTTCCTCTACCTCAAAATATAGCGAGCAAGTACTAAATTATATACATCTTAATACTACAAAATTAGCACTACAAGCTATCAGTAGACAATCGGTATAGTAGTTTCTTTTTTAGCTTGGCGCTGTTCTTTGAACATGTGATTCTAGAACTATACTGTAGATCTGTTGCCCAGGACAAAAGGGCAGCAACAAAGCAAAGGGCCTAGATGCAGCCCATGCTGCCTGTTCGTCCATGAAATCATCAGCGATGTCCCCCAACCACATGTGAGAAGAGTGATCCACCCCTGACTCACATGCATGGAAGCCCTGAAAGAAGAGCACTGCACCATATATTTACTCAACTAACACCATTTCCACCCTGCTACCAGGTAAGTGTACCACTACTATATAATCGCCGTTGAGTAGAGTGCATGCAACTATGCAAGTAAGCGACAAATGGGAATGCAAAGGCAGAAGCTGTACTATTACTATTTGCCAAGCCCTGAAATTGACGGCCAACGAGTTGGGGCATTTCTGAACATTTCTTTTACCTGTTTTAGCTGCATGGATCCAATGTCGCCGTCGCCGTCCTCGAATTCGACGAGAAGCGAGAGCCAGAAGGTCGTCGAGCCCTCGTTCACGTGGAAGGCAATGTTCTTCCCCCCGTACTTGCACGCCGTCCTGAAAAACGACGACGCACTCGTGAGCATGCAGCTATCGAGTTAGTAAAACCGTAAAAACTGTTTCCTCGCACGCTATGAATATGACAAATTAATGTGAACTCTGCAGCTACAAGCTTAGCAATAGCATTGCGTTGGTGTGCCCTGCCCGGCCGGCCTCTTTAATTTCTTCAGGGTATACAGACTAGCATGCAGTGAAGCTGTGAATGGAGAGAAGGCATGCATGGATGACCACACCGGGAGGTCGTGAGTCGTGACAAGAGGAGTTTTGCATCGCATGGCGCCTCCAAGATCCAACACTCCTACAGTCCAACTACTGCGAACGCAGACACAGAGGCATGTGTACACCATGGTCCTCTCTGTACTTCAGATCTGACAGTGTCTTCCTCCTCATTTATGCCTCGACATTTTTAACCTTCGTGCCTACTCTAATTAATTAAGCATGCTGTACCATTGCCGGGCCGGGAAAAATACAGCGGTACTAGCTGCAGGATACGTACTTTTTGACAGAGTTCCAACTGGCTTTCTTTTCAGTTCCATCGGCTGCGTTCTCAGTAAACGTCAGGCATACCAACAACAACGTACGGACCACGGCGTACGCCGTGCACGATCTGCCTCTGCTCCCTGACTATGTAGCACTGTAGTATAATAATGTAGGTGCATGCTCACCTGCGGTACACCACCGAGATCTCGCCTCGGTTCTGCAGCTGACCGCCGTGCCCGGCGACAGCGAGCCTGGCGAAGGCGGCGCCGCTGAGGTCGAAGTGCGTGCGGCCGAAGGCGCAGACACCGCCGGGGCACTCGTCGGTGACGATGACGGTGACGGCGCGGCGCGAGCAGATGCTGGCGTCGAGGCACCGCACCTTGTAGCAGGCGCCGCACCCCTCGCCGCCCTTGAACAGCACGGGGCTCACCGCGCCCACCCGCGTCTTCATCGGCACCACGTCCACCAGCGTCCCGTATCCACACGCGCCGCCTGCAAAAAACGTACATACAGCCATACAGGTTACTACTCTCAAGTCAGAAATGCTCAGGTGTTACAGCTAGAAGTTTACAGCCGACCAGGCCCATGGACAAGCCAGGGAAGAGAAGACATGCATTCATGCATGATGCATGTATGCTTGATTCTTGCATGGACACGCAACGAACAGTTCGTTAATTTGGGCCGTAGTGCGCCGGGTACTAGAAAACGGGAAGAAAAAGTTTGCACATGGAAACATCTATCGTGGCCTCATAGTGGGCACGGGGTGACAAATTTATACTGGCCAGTGGCCACAGGGCAACGCGATCATTTGTGTGGGGGTAGCCAAGATGTGAATGGCTGTACAACGGACAGGAAGTTAGGAACTTTGTGAAGATGCGTTAAGTGTGGTGCCCTCGTGGTAACAGAGAACAAACCTAACGTAAGTTCAGCATTGTCAGGTCTCAGGTGTGTGCACTTTATGCAGTTCGTCCATGATAACAAATGGTAGAAATTTTGACGTGCAAGTTAGTTAATTTCTCCGGCCGTATGCGCACTCACTTTGTTTGCTTGTGTCCGGCGCAAAATATACCGGGAGTGTCGGTGGATTAAAGCGGCTGGGTTTTCCTCAGTTTTCCGTGCATGTTGGTTCCTAGCTACTCGTAAATGTGGCAAAGCTAAAGGACCCGACACAGTGGCACGGCCTAGGCTCCACGCTAGTGTGCCGGCCATTATAATCTTTCACAAACACTAATCTTAAAGTCTCCGGACGCACCCGTCCTCGCGTGACACTAGTGCGGGAATTCACGTAGGCCAGCCGAAATTCCGTGCCAACTACCGAGAGGAGAGGCGCCAAAAATGTGCCAACGGCTAGAAGTACTCCATTTTCTTAGGAAGCTAGAAAGACCGCAGCCATAGGATGGTGAATCTGACGGTTAATTACCAAGCTTTGATCTAGAATAATTTTCGGTTAGTATAATCATCAATCGAAAGATGAGTCAATCGCAGCGCACAATGCGTGCAGTCTGCAAGAGGTACAGGCGACCGAAGGCTGCCATTGTTGAAGGCTTGAAGCTTTTCGCGAACGTAAAATTAAGCTTACCTACCCTCTCGAAAGGTAAAGGGATCGATAAGGTCATTACACTCATTAACGTCCTAGCTGCGGGGTTTAATGAATTAAGTGTTAGGAGCTAGAGCTCACCGTCGCTGCCGTCGCCGTCAGCGCTGCCGTACCAGGTGGCCGTGGCCGGGTGCCACTCCGGGTCGACCACCCTGTGCGCCGCCCCAGCCTCGCCGGAGTCGAAGACGAACGCAGCGGACAGGAGAGAGACGAAGAGCACGGAGCGTATAAACATGGGAACAGACAAGCTCGAGGAGAAGGCTGCCATAGCGAAGGAGCTAGTTGTCGCTACTGCCGTCTTGTATGTGCAGGAGCAGCTCACTCTCACTCCCCCGGCCTGTGCGTGGGTCGCTTTTAAGCCTTCGAGAAGCCCCAGTCCCCGAAGCTCTCTGAGAGCTCAGGATGGACGCTAGCTCTCTGCACAAATGGCACGAAAGGGACACAGGGGAATGGGGATGCACGGGCCTGCAGAGTACACTAGGGTGGTGGCTGGATTTATAATGTATGGACAACGGTAGAAAAATGTTGGTGGTGGCTTGCAGTTTTTGTACACGCATGGAGGACTAGTGCTTAATAGATCGACATGGGTAACCCCAGCCGTCCGTTTTCTCGGTTGCTGCTATAATGGGGCGAGCTTGACTTTTGCCACATAATTGATGGTGGGCTTGTTTATGGTCGTAAACGATAATTAATCCCACTGATGGTAGTATGTTTTTTTTTTCTTATGAGTAACGCTGCACGCTCGATCGTAACTGTGATACGCAGTAGACCTATATTCATAGCTCTGGATTTTCTTAAATTAGGAAATTTTCTTCCTGTCTAAGCAACAAATATTGTTCGATTCGTCAAATTCTATTTATTCACATTGTTGTCCTTGAGAATTTGTATCGTACGCCTTAATATCAGTCCTAACAAAATAGAGTTTGCATGTGTGAACACCACAAAAATGCAAACCGATTGCAGCTCCCAGTCACCTTGAACTCCAAATGAACACCCTTAAATAACCCACATATATATGGACCTCCCCGGCCGTAAACACGCCAGCGGGTTGATCTTCTTCCTCGGTGATCTTCACTATCTCAGCAAAGGTAACGATGATCAAGGACGGCCGAGAAGATGGTGGGGGCGGAGCACGAATGCCACGGTACATTGTTGTACGTTCCGAAGCCGGAAGGCCCGGAATGCCGGACACGGCCGCCAGAAGCCGCGCTGTTTCATCCCCGGCCCCGGCCTCTCGCCACCATGTGCGCGCGCGCGGCACGCACCGATCCGGCCGCGCGCTGGCCGCGCCCACGAGAGTACGTACGTACGACACCGCGTGTAGTCACCCGTCGGCGTCGCGCGCGCGGGCCGTTTGCAGGATGCCGATCGCGCGTGGAGATCGTCGCTGAGCGCGCCGGATGGATTGACCGTTGCGGTTTTGCGGCACCGGCTTTGTAGGAGTACGTACATGTACATGGGGAAGGAGGCCGTGCCGTGCCGTGGGGTAGTTGGGTGAAAGACCGAAAGTACATTTGCCTCCGTTAATTATCTGCTTGTGACTCCGGTTGCAAACTTGATTGCAATTGGCTGTGGCTATGCTACTTGTTGGAGTCCGTCCACACTGTGTATATTGCCACTTCACTGTGGTCTGACAGTACATGTTTTTGGTTCCTTTCTCCAAATTTTCATCAGTGATTGATCTTACGGCCGCGCTACTTTAATTTGTATAGTGCCTGCATTTTTGTTGGCTTTATAGGATAAGATTCGTGCGATCACCATGGGGTCAAGATGGTCGATCGATTTCCTCTGCACAATTTCCTGTTATAATATTCGTTTGGTGAGCCATGCATGCGTTAGGTGAGCTAAGTTAACACTGATTTGATTTCGATTACGTTTGAGCGTCGGCAAACACAGGTTTATTGCCATGGGGTTGTTGTTACCTTGGGTGTGGCACAAACGAACAGGATCTCACTATTGTGATCTGTAATCTCAACGGAGCACCACGTGTTCACTGGGACCAGAGCTATAAATTTTTCTTGGCCCCGACTGTGGTTCATTCAATCAGAACAAAAACGTTAAAAGTAAAGTAGTACTACGGTAACCTGCTAACCTACCTAAACTATTCACAGAATCACACAGGTTACTGCTAACCTTCTATTAGAGTTTCAAGAGTTGGTGAAGCCGAAAGGTCCCCCAAGCCAGCACAGCGAAGGTCCAATCCTTCGATGGTTCACATCATTAAGAGCTCATCTCAGAGCTCCACGAACTGCCACCATTTCCTCTGCATGGATTATTAATCCATGGTTGCAGAGTTCAGAGGGAGGCGTAAATTTTGGGTGGCATTCTTGCTGGAGTGGCTACTCAGATTATCCGGTGTGCACAGCTCCCTGCTTAAACTCGCAAGGTGTGTTAATTAAGCTAAACACGACCCAACCAACCGCTAATCCACTGTAGATTGCTTAGAGCAGACGCTGCCGAGTACGGAACCACGGGGCCCAACTTACTGTACGTACTCGATATGCTCCACTACGTTCTTCTCCTTTCTCTCTTTCCGGGCTGTTAAGCTCGATCGAATCGACGATCGCCTGACTCCACGTGAAACCGAATAATGTACTACTACTAGTAGTGTACTCCTATACTAATACCATCTCAAAAAAAGAAAGGGAAAAGAATAATGTACTACTAGTACAGTTACGAGCCGTTCGAGCAGATCGCGTTTTCTTGTTTTTCCAGCGCTTGTGAGAACGAGAGGCACGAGCCGGTGACAATATGGAGGGATCTGGGTGGTTCTGCGCATCTGTTCTTCGTGCTTAACCGAAAGCGCGGCGGCGCCTCCGGTGTGAATGAATCCTGGAGTAGCTTATCGTCGGGCCTTGCAGGCATCCCATGCGGGATTCGGCTAGAGGTCAAAGACGAGAGACAGGGGCTAGTTGAGGTTCGTGCCTTTTGTAGGCGGGAAAGAGCGGCGGTGACGGACGGGAACAGCGGCTTTACGCGTGCGTGCCGGATCGGTGTGGCAGGGAGGCCGGATCGTACGCAAAGCCGCAATTTGACCGGCCGGGCTTTACTCTCATCCTCTCTGTGCAGAAAGGGTTTCGCTATTGCATACGCTTTTGGATACAAAAGGGACTCTACAAAAGATGATGATCCATAGGATACGGAGAACGTATGCACCATATGAAAAAGAAAAGGATCAACAATAAAAATGGCCCACGGCACATATACAGGAATAAGTTCACTTTAACTCTCTTACCTAAGGACCAAATCAGATCCATATCATTGAAATGAAATACCGCTTAACCCATCAACTATTAAAACCGGTGTAATTTAATTCACTCGTTGGTTTTGGAGAACGGTTTCACTGATGTGGCGCCTACGTGACGGTGTTGACATGTTCTTTGTTCCACGTGACATTAACATAGCGTTTATGTGTCATTAGAATTAAAAAATATATAGGACCCTTGTGTCATTAAAAAATGTGGAATCCACTGATATGTGGTGCCCACATCTCATCCCCTCTCTGTTCTCTTCTTCCTTCCTCTCTCTTCTCTCTTTTTTAGGGCCGTCTCAACAAATTGGAGATCCCGGTGCGAAATGCAAAAAAAAGCCTTAATTTTTTTTGAAAGAATACGTATAACTAAAAGTTAAAACATATTTCACATAATTGTAAAATTTTAATAAATTTTATTTCTTATAATACTTAGGAATATATCAAGCATTAATGCTAAAAAAGTAAATATAGTGTTCAACGATAAACTGACTTATGTTTTACTGAAAAACATCATCATCTTAGTTTTTCTAAATGAAATATTCATACTTCCTATTATTTTATTTTATAGTAAAGTACACAATATTATACTTAATACATAGTAATTTGGGATTAAAAAATTAGGGACCTTATTCCGTCGGTCGTTTTGGCCCCCTCATCGACGGGCCTGCTCTTTCTCTCTCCTTTCTCTTCACCTTCGGCGTATACGGAGAGAAGGAGCTGAAGCAGCGGCGGCGGAGGAGGGCAGGCGAGGGCTGGATCAGAAGTCTGGTAACGAGCCTGTCACTAGGACTGTTTTGGGCTAAAAGGGGTCAGTCTGCTGGGCCAATGTTACGGCCTCTGGACTGATTTGGATATGTCAAACCATGTTGGTAGCAGAACTGCAAGGAGTTTTTTTTTATTTATATATATATTTTTTAATATTTACAGAAATATTATAGCGCGGAAAAAAATAGCAGAAATAGACCCTGCCGCCCTGGCAGAGGGCGGCAAGCTGACGTGGCTCACGCGCGCGCGACGGCCGTTTACGGTGGACCTGCCATTTTGCAGGCGGCCCCTTGCCGCCCTCTGGCTGGGCGGTAGGCCCACCCTTGCCGCCCTCTGCTAGGGCGGCAGGCTCCACTGCCTATAAAAGGCCTGCCGCCCAGCAAAGCAGCTCATTTGCTCCTCTCTCCATTCTTCTCACATCTGCACAGTAGGAGAAGCGGAGGAGAAGAGAAGAAGAGGCGAAGCCCTGCCGGTTTGAACTTCGATTTCAGGTATTATTTCTAGATCATATACATGATTAAATGTATAATATTAAATAGGTTTTAGTTATATTTGTGTAGAACTAATTTTAAATAAATTCATTTTGCGATCTAGGGTTTTAGTAGGGGAACTGTAGCATTTTGTATTGTCAGATATAGGTAAATCAGTAGATATATAGTAATTATAGTAACTAGATTTGTAGTTATTTGTGAGTAGCATAACAGTAGCATACTTAAAAATTGTGGTAGATATTACGTTGTACTCGTTTATTACGTAAATAGTGACATAGTGATTTAATATTTGTAGATCATATACCTAATTAAATGTATGATATTAAATAGATTTTAGTTATATTTCCATAGAACTTTTTGTAATTCAATGCATTATTTGATCTAGGGTTATAGTATGGGCACAGTAGCACTTTGTATTGTCAGATGTAGGTAAATTAGTAGATCTATAGTAATTAGAGTAATTAGATTTGTAGTTTTAAATATTTGTGAGTAGCATTACGGTAGCATACATAAAAATTGTGGTACATTTGAAACAGGATATTACGTTGTACTCGTTTATTACGTAAAATAGTGACACAGTGATTTACTTACAGATATGTCCAGTAAACTTATATTTCAACTATACCATGGTCAAGGAAACGTCCGTTACGAGCCGAGTGGGGTAGATCTGTCAGAATTTATTGTAACACCAAGGGGAATTGATAGACCAGCTGAGAGAAGTGTAACTTCTATTAAAAAATGGTTGATGAGGGGCTTGGGAGTTGATCCAAAGAACGCTGATATTAAATCCATGTTGTAGTAAGTCGGGCAACTGAGAGTTTTTATCGGGAACTAATGCCAGTTCAAAACTCTCGGATCTGGAGATGGTATGTGGAGAATGCATTGCAACACGGGTGGCCTCTAGCTATGCTTCCATAGGTACAGGCCCATGTTGCGAGCGTGACATACCTTTACGCCAGGCACCGCGACCAGGACTTCGCTCGTGCTGTGAGTACCATGCATCGCACCAACTCCTTTTAAGCCTTTATGTTAGTCCAGTGTTACGAGTATTTACGTACAAATGTACCGTGCAGGTCGTTGAGTGCAACAGGGTCGCCGTTGATGCATCAACGGCGATCCAACGGTTAGGTGCGGGGATTGAGGTGAGCGCAGATGAGCACCTATCGACGTACACGCGGATACGGGACTCGATGCGCTTGATTCTCCGTGCGCTCTCCTGTCGGGCTGCCGACGTTGCTCAGGCAGACGCAGCACCCCAGGTTCGTCCCCGGCCGCTTGCTCCTCATCAAGCTGCGCACGTTCCTAGGCCGACACCCCCTCCCTTCGGAGGTACATATATTCATTATTTATTTGTACACGCCCCCACAAGTTTTAAGATTAATATTATATCCAATCAATTGATATGCAATTTATGTATAGGCTTCCCTCAGTTCGGGACGACACAGGCCACCCACTCCTGGCAGGTTGCAGGGTCATCGTCTCAGGCAGGTGCGTCGGCCTCGCAGTCTGCGTCGTTCTGGCAGGACGCCGGGACTTCGTCACAGGCGGCCGGCACGTCGTGGCAGGCTCCTAGCGGGGCATCGTTGGAGCATGGGTGGGCTTCCGCCACGCAGTTCGACCTCAGCTACTTCGACTTGGACGAGTCGACAGAGGACGTCCTCGATCCCTCGTAACTGGGAGGCGCACCGCCGGTGCATACGCAGGAGCAGTCGCCATCCACTCCGCACCCAGATACCCGCGCTACCCGGGCTGTCCCACCCGATTGCTTCACGTACTCCTAGGACCACGTGCGAGCGCAGGCCCGGAGGACCAAGCGTGGTCGCGGTGCAGGGCAGGGCCAGTAGAGTAGACTTATGTTTTGTTATTTTCTTGACATGCTAGTACTCTATGCTTGTAGACTTAGTACATTGTTCGTATTCGAGGTTTGCTTTCGTAGACTTCGCCGTTACTTTTTACAAAGCACGATACCTTTCGCCGCATGCACGAATACTTTCGGCTACACCGATGGAGCCTCATTTATTCGCGTGAAGTACGACTGCGGAATCGCTACTAACGCCCTTACGCTTTCTCAAACGTAAAATCTACAATGTCAAATCGGCACACGTCCAATCTTACTTTCGGCGTCATGCCGTCCAATCTACTTTCGGCGGCATGCCGCCCTTTACAAGGGCGGCAGGGATGTACACATGTGAAGATTATCACTGCGATTTTGGTGCCTATATAACGAGCGCCGCAACACAAGATTTCTTCATCTAAGACCTCCAACTAGAGCTAGCACAACCCTTCATCCTACCAGCTTTCGGCAATGGCTGGACGCCGGGCCGTTGAGGATCCCAACTGGCATAGCGATCCTTGTGCATACCTATTTCCACCTTGGTGCCAGCGGCCTCTCTGCCTTTGCGGTGACCGATGCCAACTAATGGCTGCACGGGATCCAGACCTACGAGGAATGCGCTTTTTTAGGTGGCCTAACTATGACCAAGAGGTATTTCACTCTTGTCGACTATGCTTATACACATGAAGGATGCGTGATTGTTTACTCTTCATCCTACTCTATTTGTTAGACCCGCGCTACGGCTTGTCGATACATCGAATGGATCGATACAGAACCTCCAGTTCTCGACATGACCACCTGTTTACAAGAACGACGCTGGTATTTCTCATCAGAAAGTACTGAGCAATATTTGCAGAGAAAGGAAGCTTATGAACGCCAATGTCGTGAACAACAGTGCGACTGGCAGGTGCTAACGATGGCACTACCTCCATGGGAAGTCCGTTCAAACTGCATATGCGGTGATCGTTGTACAGTTCTCCGTTCTAAAAAGCCTAGTACTTTGGGTCAGCGGTGCTTTGTTTGCCCAAATATTCTAGACTGTGATTTTATGGTAAAAATATTTTCATTACCATAAATCCTATTTTATTACAACATTCACTAACTTTGTTCGCTTCACATCTATTCATTTCTCCCAGGAGGGTCCAAGAAGATGTCCATACAAACAATGGATAGACACCACAAAGGTTATAAGAGATCCAAATTCCCGTGTGGTGCAGCTTGA
The DNA here is from genome assembly GCA_000573905.2 of Oryza punctata. NCBI lineage: Eukaryota > Viridiplantae > Streptophyta > Magnoliopsida > Poales > Poaceae > Oryza > Oryza punctata. The sequence continues at coordinate 30,457,352 of CM002489.2, read as the reverse complement.
ATTGCTAGAGGAATATAGGTTCAAAAAACGCAGTTCGAGAGGGGAGAGGGAACCTCACATAGGGATTAGCTATTATCGGATAACTTATTTTACTCAAATATGTAATGCCCTGTTTCGTTGTCCCATTACTATATCCTCGTCGTGTTCAACTCTTGCCCTACAACCCTTCTAGTTCGAATCTATTCTCATCTATGTAACCGCAATGGAATCAGATGTATCCTGTTTAAATTGTACTACTACTTATTTACGTGACATAATTATTCTTGTTTCAGTATATATACTGTTTCTGCGACCGAGAGTATGATAGTCCATTATCATTTTCGTACATTAATAACACAAATAAGTTACAAAATCAACTCTTATTTAAAATAGGAATTGCAAAACAACCGACTTCAATAAAATTTGAAAAAAACATCCACAGTATTTATCAACAAATTACTCTTTAAATGTAATCAACAAAGTTTAATTTATTGTAACAACAAAATTAAAATCAATTGGGGGGACAAGTGGGGTGGCCCACCTTGCCGCTCTTGCCTAGGGTGGCAAGGGATCCTAATTAGACTTTTTAAAACCTAAGGCTGGCCGGCTAGGGGCCAAATGAAAATGACCAACCTAGGGCGGCAAGGGGCAGAACAGTGAAACACGCACACGACGCCGTGAAAGCTCACACGGCACCGTGTGACACGTCAGCTTACCGCCCTATGCAAGGGCGGCAGGGTCTACTTTTGTAATATTTTTCGGCGCTATAATATTTCTGTAAATATTAAAAAAAATAAAAATAAAAAAAATTCGAACTGCAAGTTCTTGTTAGGCTTGGGCCTAAATGCTCTTTTACGGGCTGGACTCTCGAAAAGGAAGTCCGTGACTTGCTCATGGCTCATGGGCCAAATTTATCTGATGTCTCATGTAATTTACACTTGCACATGTGCAAAACTGCAAAATGAACTGCTAATTCGTCAGTTCATCTGCGTATCACCAGCACGGAGATGCTCCCGGAGCACGGCAAGTACATCCGCGAAGCTCACGACTCCGGTTAGAGCGCCGCTGACCTCGTCGACGACCCAGACGTACCCGACTCGGTGCGCAAGAGCCTGCGCCATGACTGCCACCAGCGAGCTCCCAGCATGGCATGCGGCGACGTCCTCCGTCGACCGCCACCTGAAGCTTCCCGACGAGGACCTCCTTGTGCGCCGGGCACGCCCCAAGGGTGAATCCTCGTCGGACGATGCCGACGAGGAAGACGATGGGGATAACGGCAGAGACGAGGCAGCGTCCGCCGCGTCCATGAGGTCGGCCATGGCGTCCAGGCCCCTGCCCTTGAGCTGCGCCCTGATGGAGCGAAGCAAGAACTCCGGCGGAGACAGCGAGCTGTCTATATACGTCATGACGTCGCCGGCGGAGAGCGCGGCGAAGGCCGCGGACGCCGACTCGACGTCGCACGAGCCGAGAACTCCGGGGCAGATCTCGCCAACCAGGGCGTCGTCATCGGCGACGACGGCCACGGCGGTGCCGTCCGCGATGGATCTCCGCAGGAGCGGGATGGCGTCGAGCGCGTCGTCGTCTTCGTGCACGGCGTGCACGCCCCGGCGGACAAGGCCGAGGGAGGCGACGGTGCGCGCCGCCACGGGGGCGAAGAGGGAGATGGAGTAGCTGAAGAGGTGGCGGACGATGTCTTCCCGCGTCAGCACGCAGTAGTCAGCTGCGGCCGGGGAGCAGCCGGAGACGTGGTGGTGCTTCCTGATGTGGGCGGCGCGCGCATGGAGCGGGACGAGCAGGGTCTGGGAGTCGTTGGTCAGCAGCGCGTCAATGGCATCGAGCAGGCTGCAAAGTTGGACCAGATCAGAGATCACACAGTTCAATTCCCGGTTTGCGTCGTGGCATTCCACGGCTGATGACAGCGACACTTCGGAGCGAGACAGTAATCAACAGCGGGGGCGCCGGTTGTCACGTACCTTGTCTGCGAGTCGACGCGGAAGGCGGCCGCGCCGTGATCACCACCACCAGCCGCGGCCGCCGCGAGCGCGGACACGGGCCGGGCGAGCGCGGCCGCGGGGTCGCTGAGGTTGTCCGCGTCGCCGCACACGTAGCAGAGCACGTCCGTAACGCTAACCTTGACCACGCACCCCGTGCCGGTCGTCTTCCCGCGGGAGTGGAGCTCGGCGTCGACAAACACGAAGGGATCGGCGCTGGCACGGAGCGCGGCGAGGGCGGCCGCGACGGGAGTGGACGGCGGTAGCACGCGCACCGGCGGCTTGCCGATGCAGAGATCAGACACGACATGGGATAGAAGGCTCGCCGCCATGCACGCGTCGATCAGGAACTGTATACGTGGTACACTACTTCCCGGCCGGTCGAAATGGCGGTGCAAATGGGTGGAAGTGTCTGGGAGGGTAGTATATTTCAGCGAACTAGTGAAGGCTATTTATAAGCGTCGACGAGCAAAGCAAAGCGCGCGGATGTAGTGTGCCGTGAGCTGTAAATTTTGCAGCGATGTTTGGAACGCTGTTGCATGTGGAGTAACAGTTTTCCCAGCTACCCCACCCATCTCCATCTGTACGGAATGAGAGGTAGGACGCCTGATCTACGACCACGAAGTTCCACGGAAGGTGATAGACTGATAGATAAGCGCGCCGAGCCGCGCTATTCGGCGGCATCTTGCGGCGCCATGCGTCATCACCTCGTCGCGTAGCGAACTAGCGATACGGCCCCAACCGCCGCCATGTGATCTGCCATCCTCCGTCTCGATAGGTACGGCGCGTCGACGCGACAACAGCTGTGTTTTTTTTTCAACTCGCATATAATAGCTGTGCTTTTGCACGGCAGGTCGACGTGTTCGTCTTCTAATTAAAACCACGGGGCTATATGAGTAGATTATACTCATACTTTGCGTCTCCTGAACAGCTGTTCGCGGGCTGTGCCCAGTGTCCGTGTTCTGCAAAGAATTGGATCTCTGAATCTGTATGCTAAATATTTTGCTTTTGAGATTTGGACGCTACTGCATCGTACGGGGACAGGACGCATCTTTCTCTGAATTCGCCATCGCGTCCGCCGTGGCAGCTGATCAGGTAGCGAGTCCAACCATGTGCGCCTTTTTTTGCACAGCTGACCAGGTAACGAGTCCAACCATGTGCAGCTTTTCTTGCATCCACTTGCTTGGCTGCTTGCTAGAGCGAAAAACAAATTGAACAAGTATCGGTACCATGTACTACTAAGATCATTCACAGTGCAGCTATCGCACTTACCGGACTTCGGTTGCCACCTAACCCAAGCCCCTCGAAGGACACATACTCCACAGTGGAGGAGGTTGAGGCGCCTGGGTAAAGTGTGCAGTGGGTCCCACCAAAACCTTATCCCTCACTTTTCATCTCTCCCCCTCTCTACCTGTACTCATCGGTGGAGGAGGCCGAGATTCAGAGAGGAGCGCCGGCGGAGCGTGGTAGCCCAACCGGCGAGATTCGCCGGGCGGAGCAGCGGTGGGGTGGCCCAAGCAGCGTCGGCGTCTGTGTCGGGCAGAGCAGCGGCGGGGGACGGCGAGGTCGGCGGAGTGGGAGCTGTTGAAGAGCGGCCAGATTCACGGAGAAAAGGGCGGCGTCGGGGCGGCGCCGGGGCGTCGAGGGCGGTGGGATGGCCGGATCCACTCCTCTCCTCTCCCGAACCAGCGCCGACGTCGGTGGCACGGGGCGGGGGACGGTCGGCCGGATCCACTCCTCCCCAAAGCAGTGGCGGTCCCCGAGTCGGTGGCGTGGAGAGGAGGATGGCAATGAGCTCGGTGATGCGGAGAGGAGGAGGCTGATGAGCTCGGCGGCACGGAGAGGAGGATGACGACGAGACGGCCCGAGCGGCGACGGCTCCGGGCGGCAGGGTGGCCCGAGCAGCGACGGCGCTAGCGGCGATGGCGTTGGGCGGCGAGACGGCCCGAGCGGCAGGGCGGCCCGAGCGGCGACGGCGCCAGCGGCGATGGCGCTGGACGGCGTGGCCGGCGAGCTCCCGTCCTCGTCTCTGGATGCGGTGGCAGTGGTAGCCTCGTCGGCGGCGACGTCTTCCTCTCTCTCTCTCTCACCGCTAACTCCTGCGCGAAGCCATGCCTGCGAGGCTCCGACCTCCACAACGCGGTTTCTCCCTGCATCGTAAGTCGTTCTTCGTTCGAAGAACGAGTGTCCATCTTTGGCTCCGAGAACCTCAGTTGGCTCCGCGTACTGCTGATGTGGTGCCGAATATTCGGTTTCTTGCTGTGAGGCTGAACGCCACGTCCTTGCACTGTGAATGCCCTAATATGTTTGCCACGAGCCCACAACAGAGTGGTTGAAGGTTCAAACTCCAACGTATTATCTCAAAGCTAGATCATCGTGCTTGGCTGCTTGCCTAGTTGGCTTTGCCTTCACAGTTACTACTTTGGCTAGGCAAATGTAAGAAGTGCTAATACATGACTGAGATATCTCCTTTCTGTCAACTGACAGGAGGGATGATCAATCTAATTTCCACAGGGGTATTGGGTTTGCTCTCTGTTAGGGAAGGCATGCAACTTTTGCATGGATCAGTTTTTGGCCCAACTGGATTTTGTTTCATTCACGACTATATTTCGGGGATTAAGTATGATTTTCATCCTCAGCCGAAAAACAACGCATCTCCCAACTTACAAAATCATGCAAACGGGATCACTAGGCAGTATTGACCCCGGTTTTAACTGACATAGCACCTACATGGATCTTTTGACTAGGTCTTCATCTCACGTGGCATTAACATAGCGCTTATGTGATAATTCGATGAAAAAAGCCCACATACGAGTTAAACACACAAAATAATAAAAAAAAATGGTAGGATCCATGTGTCCCACATGTCATCCTCACTACTCCCCTCCTTTCTATCCTTCTCTTTTTGTTTCTTCTTTTCGTCTGTTCTTGCTTCTCCTGGATGCTGGATGGCATCCGGCGGTCGGCCGCGGGCAGCGGAGAGAAGGGTGTTCGGCGGGAGCGTCGCACCGGCAGAGAGGAGAGGTCATCGCACTCGGCGAGATCAAGCGCGCAGAGAGGAGAGGTCATCGCACTCGGCGAGATCAAGCGCGCGGAGGTCGGCGTCGGCCATAGAGTGCACGAACTCTGCGGCGAAGATGAGCACCGCGCGGGAGAAAAGAGCGCCACGGTGGCGGGAGATGAGCGGCAGGAGGCACGGCGGCTGGAGAGATGAGATGAGAGACGCGCGGCGGCGGCGGAAGAGAGAAAAGGAGCGGTGCATGGGGCAGCGCAGCAGCAAGGGAGTGGAGCACCGCTCGGTGGCCAGCGGGAGAGAGGAAAGGAGCGGCTCGTAACGCGGGATCAGGGAAGAGGAGCGCCGCTTGGCGGCCGGCGGGAAAGAGGAGAGGAGCGGTGCGCGGCGTGGCGGCGGGAGTGAGGAGCGGTGCACGGCTCGATGGCGGGGGAAAGGAGCACCTCGCGGTGGCTAGGTAAGAGAGGAGCGGTGCCTCGCCGGCCTTCCCGCTCTCCCTCTCTACCATATGTGTGGAAACTTGTGAGGTGGAGGAAGTAGAACCCACTAACATGTGGGTCCCACTATTTTTATTTTTGTTTGACTGATATGTGGGTTCCACATATTTTATTTAATTTTTTTAGTTTTCAATTTCGCTCCTTTATTTTTTTCCGGATCAAAGTGCCATATAAGCACCACATCAATACCACGTTGGACGAAGACCTAATCAAAGAAGTCACGTCAGCCAAAACCGGGGACAATACTACTGAGAGATCTCGTTTGCATCAGTTTGGTAAGTTGGAGAACGGGTTGTATCTGGTTCAAGGATGAAAATCAAATTGGATGATAAATTGGGAGACCTAAAGTGAACTTATTCCATATTTGGGTAACCACCAAACTGCTAAATTGGATTGTACCTAATCCAATCAGTAAAGTTGCAGACCCAATCCAGCGTCCCATACAGGGCCTCACAAAATCATAAGACTATGACCATATAACTCTTATGAGTACTTTCCATAGTAGTGGAATTCCACTAGAATTATTACGTGTAGAAACGACCTAAACTATTGATCTAAACTCCACCAGTAGAAAATTCTACTAAAAATAGTTGAGACTATAGTATAAATAAATATAATCTATTGGATGAGAAAATATAAAAGGCATAGATTGATCTATTATTAGTAGAAACCATCGTAAAAATGTTTAACTGGTTCTTATATGAAAATGGAAGACAAAACACGGCTTTTGGTACAGTTGTGTCGGAGTAAATCGAATGCTTCTACATTGTCTTATATAAAGGAGTCAGTCTGAAAAAAATAGTTATATTTTATAATATGTAAATTTTTGGATTATCGGATTGACCGTAAGTAAGTATTCTCTTGGTTTGTCGCTCACAGCCAATGCTGAACCGGGGATAGGCTGCATCGCCAACTCACCATAACCTGCCTCGCTCGAAAAAGTGTCTTCGGTGACCAACAAGAGGAATCGATTGATCATATGCTCTGCCATTGCCTAGAAAAACTGCAACTATGGTGGATGGTCTTGAACGCAATTGATAAGCCCTCTTGCATCCCTCTAATGCATCTTCTCTTATTCATTGGTGGGAAGAGAGAGAGAGGGAGAGAGCAGGAAACGGATTGACACGACACAACAATATGACTACGACACGATCAACATCCTAGTTGTACGGGCAATCTAGAAAAAGCGAAACAATCAGGTCTTCAACGTCATAAGCAAGACGTTGAGAGAAGTGGTAGAGGTTATCGTATGGCGCGAGACGGTTGCACCTATCTAGTCACCCTCGATCGGAGAGTCACACCAGGTTTTGGAAGACATCGCGTTTAGCATCCATTTTTTTCTTTTTAATTGTCTGTACATAGCTGAGATGCTCTTTTGAAATGTCATACTCCCAATCTTAACACAAAGATCCGTGCTTTGCGTATTGTCGAAACTAGATTTCGGCATATGAAAAGGGGTAGCGCACGAGACCTAAAAGTAGATGGATGCGGAGACAAGGATTTAGACAGATTCAAACCCTCTCAATGAGAAGTAATACCCTACTCCTGGTTGTGGATTGTATCCGCCAGATGTTGTATTGATCTGATGATCTAGTTGTGCTCATGCCCCCTAGAGAGCCTCCTACCCACCTTATATAGGATGGGGGGCAGGATTACATGATAGAAACCTTAACCAATACGGTATCGATTTCCTAATACTACTTTACATATTACCAAACCAAGACTTTAGGCCGTTCCGTAATACATAAGGAAACATAATACCCAAGTCATGATCCGTTACATATTATACAGATATAAGCTATCCCCTATAACCAGTCGGATAACCATGTCGAGTGGGTATGGGGTACCCATAATCTCCACAGTAGCCCCTGAGACCTTCACAGTCGAAAAGATAATCTTCTCTCGAACTAAATTACTCCAAAGCCGAGTGCTTCAATCATCTTCGCCATGATCTCCCAAATACTTTTACCAAATCAGAAGACTGTGGAGGGCTAAAAAATAATAAAATATAGACTTAGGTGCATCGACTAGATGCACCTGATAGGTGTAGCCCCCGACTATGTGGTTAGTTGAACAAACTAAGCATATAGTCAAGGAATAAATAGATTAACCAGCTGAGTGGTTTTAAGCCACCTAAGTGGCATAACGATAGCACATACGGCATGAATCCCTGAGTAAACAAGACTCAAGTGATAGGCCAACTGCCTTGTGAAAATATGATGCATGCAACCTAGGTTACCACATCTTTGAAAACTCACATAGCAAAAACAGCTACAAAAAAACTTGTATGCCGTGAATAAAGAAATTTCCAAAGCATTAAGTATACACCATGCTTACACTGTTTTAACAGATGTGCTTAAGTCCCTAAAAGACACATGGTTTTTACCATACTTGGAAACATAAGGCATATGTGATATAAAATCCGAGTAAATAAAACTCATAAAGGATTTACCAACCGCCTGAAAAATGACCAAAATATATAATCAGCCTAAGCCATAATATTGGTCAATAAAAGTGCACACTTACGTGGCGAAAAGCAACGATATTATATCTAATCGATTGCTTTATAGATCAAACAGTACCTTGACTTGTATATATGAAAAAGTCAACGGGGCAGCTATATAAAGCTTCACTGTTTGTCACCTTTTAAAGTGCATTGTACCAACTCCTAAAAGTTGAGTAACAGCGATATAAAAGGATTTTAAGGTATTGGGCACTCGATCACGCGCACTTTTGCCTAAGCAAAAAATGCCTAAGTCCCTAAAAGAACGTGACTGGCCACACCTGAAATATGGGCTGCAGACATATTAGGCCTAGACCAAAAAATATGCCTTCGATACCCTCAAAAGGATGACGCATATAACATGCCTCTTGACATGCTCCCGAGTGATAATTCTTCCTGGTAATGTAGACCAAGTATATATCATGTGAATGGCTTCTCATCCGAGTACTTACCCCTCATGGGATGTACCATAGTAGATGTGATAATTGAATCCCAACTGGCACAAGTACTCAGCTGATGGTCCTTGTGGAAAATAATAATTGATCCAGGCCTTGAGCATAGGGGGATAAACTCATGACCATGAATATGTATCCGGAACAAATACAAATTGAAGGTATGATCCTTATGCTTGAGCTGATAAGCCCCTGAGCGTATAGCTTGTCCTTCGGTTGTAGTCGAAATCATCTATTGGTAGTAAGTGATGCAGTCGGCATGGAGGCGAGATGACCAATGTGCAGAATGATATCGCCCATCAGAAGTGATGAAGATGTCAGTAGTGGAGACGAAGTTGCCCATCAGCAGCGATAATGAAATCCATCGATCATGAAGATGAAGAAACCGGTCGACGACAGCTGATGTGACCAACGGTCATGACAACTGGTGATAGTGGCAATAGTCGTATGTGAAGACGAAGAAACCAGTCGGTAATGCCAAGCATGACTAGTAGTGAAGATAAAATTGCTTATCCATGGCAATAGAGTAAGCGCAACCGAAGAGGCATAGCATGATGTTGATGAAGACGATGATGTTGATGATCCAGTCAATGGCGGTGTAGCAGCCGATGATATGACGAGGTCGCCAATCAGCGGCGGTGTAGTAGGCCAACCGTGAAGGCAAAATAATAAGTCGGTGATGAAAATATGTCAAAGCTCGAGTAGTTTCCTTGAGACCAACGTTTGCATGACGAAGATTGATGCAATGCCCGTTGATTTATGACGATGGCAGTAGAACTTGGTCTTGTAGCTGTTGCAAATGCTTTGCTTAGAGGTAAGCAGATCGTGTTGTCCAACTCGTCGAAGCTAAGCTGATTGGTTGATAACCCCAAACTCTCGGGCATGGAGGTTAAATATTGAACTTGATACTTCAAAAATTTGGAGTAAATTGTGGCAGCATCCAGAAACCAAAATTGCCGATAAAAAATTGATGTTGCTGAAGTAGAACGCCTGCTCTGAGTTGAAGACGAAGATAATGACTTCCGGAGTTAACTCATTGGTTGGTTAATTGATTGCTTCATCTTGACATAGCGTCTGTCGAATTTTGAGTCTTGTATTTGTGTAGCCCCCGACTCTTTGGTTAGTTGGAAAGTAACTGAACATAGAGTCGAGAACTGTAGCTTGTCATTGAGCAGCCATCGCTTGAGTGAAGATACGCATTTAGGATGTTCGAGTAGAAATCTTGAAGATTGGAGCACCACTTGTTGTAGTAGATTAGCTCGGCATCATATGCAAAGATGTCGAGGCTCTTGAAAACGTCGTGGTTGATGATGCGAAGCTTCCGAAGCAATGGCAGTAGAGTTTGCCGGTGCCAAAAATAATGAAGATGAAATTGCCCACAATGGTGATAAAATTGCAATGCCGTGATGACATGGACACGAGTCGGCGGCAACAAAAGCAAACCATTGGCAAAGACGCGTAGTCGTTAAGATAAAATACCAGTCGGCAGCGACAAAATCAGTCGGCGGTGAAGACGTAGACGCCCAACAACGGTGGTGTGACCAACCAACCATGTAGGCGGAGAAACCAGTCGGCGACGATGATGATGGCCGGCGGTGAAGATGTAGACGCCCAACAACGATGGTGTGACCAACCAACCGTGTAGGCGGAGAAACCCGTCGTCAACGATGACGATGGCTGGCGGTGAAGACGTAGATGCCCAACAACGGTGGTCTGACCAACCAACCGTGTAGGTGGAGAAACCCGTCGGCGATGATGATGATGGCCGACGGTGAAGAGGTAGACGCCCAACAACGGTGGTGTGACCAACCAACCGAGTAGGTGGAGAAACCCATCGGCGACGATAACGATGGCCGGCGGTGAAGAGGTAGACGCCCAACAACGGTGGTGTGACCAACCAACCGTGTAGGCGGAGGAACCAGTCGGCGACGATGACGATGGCCGGCGGTGAAGACGTAGACGCCCAACAACGGTGGTGTGACCAACCAACCGTGTAGGCGGAGGAACCAGTCGGTGACGATAACGATAGCCGGCGGTGAAGACGTAGACGCCCAACAACGGTGGTGTGACCAACCAACCGTGTAGGTGAAGACACCAGTCGGCGACGGCGAAGGCAGGCCGGCAGTGAAGACGTAGACGCCCAACAATGGTGGTGCGACCAACCAACCGTGTAGGCGGAGAAACCCGTCGGCGACGATGACGATGGCCGGAGGTGAAGTCGTAGACGCCCAACAATGGTGGTGTGACCAACCAACCGTGTAGGCGGAGACACCAGTCGGTGGCGACGAAGATGGGCCAGCAGTGAAGACGTAGACACCCAACAACGGTGGTGTGACCAACCAACCGTGTAGGCGGAGAAACCCGTCGTCGACGGTGAAGGCGAACCGGTGGTGAAGTCGTAGGCACCCAACAACGGTAGTGTGACCAACCAACCGTGTAGGCGGATACACCAGTCAGCGACGATGAAGGCGGCACGGTGGTGAAATCGTAGACGCCCAACAACGGTGGTGTGACCAACCAACCGTGTAGACGGAGAAACCAGTCGGCGACGATGACGATGGCCGGTGGTGAAGTAGTAGGCGCCCAACAACAGTGGTGTAACCAACCAACCGTGTAAGCGAGAACACCAGTCGGCCACGGTGAAGACGGACCGGTGGTGAAGTCGTAGACACCCAACAACGATGGTGTGACCAACCAACCATATAGGCGAAGACACCAGTTGGCGGCGGCGAAGGCAGGCCAGCAGTGAAGACGTAGACGCCCAACAACGGTGGTGTGACCAACCAACCGTGTAGGCGGATAAACCAGTCGGCGACGATGACGATGGCTGGTGGTGAAGTCGTAGGCGCCCAACAACAGTGGTGTAACCAACCAACCACGTAGGCGAGAACATCAGTCAACGACGGTGAAGGCGGACCGGTGGTGAAGTCGTAGACACCCAACAACTTTGGTGTGACCAACCAACCGTGTAGGCGAGGGCACCAGTCGACGACAATGACGATAGTCGGTGGTGAAGACGTAGACGCTCAACAACGGTGGTTTGACCAACCAACCGTGTAGGCGAGGACACCAGTCGGCGACGATGACGGTAGCCGGGGGTGAAGACGTAGACGCCCAACAACGGTGGTGTGACCAACCAACCGTGTAGACGAGGACACTAGTCGGTGACGATGACGGTAGCCGACGGTGATGTTCTGACTGATCCATTCCCGAAGCTTAGGAGATTAGCTTAGAGCCATGAATCTCCACTATGCACATCTGGATTTGGATCCTGTAGTATAAACATTTATGATGAGTAGCATCTGATGCAAATAGAATACTTGAGAAAAATTCAAGCATTTTAAGATATTTATAAATATGTATTTCTCCTCTTGTCGATTTTGATTTCCCCGAGTAGGTGACTCATCACGTTTAAACACTCTGCCCGACTAGTCATTGACATGAGTTCGTCATTAATGGAACAAAGTTTCATGAATTGAAGTTTTCTACTCGTGTACTTTTACAATTTTTAAGAGCAGAAAACAAATTATATTATCTCCATGCTTTTGATTTCTTCCGAGTCATACTTAGCACCTTGCGTTATATACTCCATCCAACGAGCCCACGGGTACTAGGAATCGGCCCAAAGGCGACTATCCATCGACAAACCTAGCGGGAAGCATAGGGAAATAGAGCTTTATAACTCGATCGGTACTTTTTTACTCAGATTATTTCGCAAGCAATCAAGATAAATATTATGAAAATTTTTGAAAAAACATGATATAACATCTGTAGCCCCCGACTCACTACTCAATGGAGAACCAATTGATGTAGTGAGGCGAAGGAAAAGAAAAATATCATATAAAGAATAAAATAATAATGACTTAGCTTTTTGGTATTCCCCTCGGTGATGGCAGAAGTGGCCGATGTGGGGAGAAGGTCATCCATCAATGACGACGAAAACACCAGTTGGCAATGGCGGAAGGCAAGCCGGTGATGAAAACGATATCACCATGAGTAACGGCGGCGGAGCACACCAACCGTGGAGGCGAAGACACCAGTCAGCAGCGATGACGGCAGCCGGCGGTGAAGATGATGTCGCCATGAGTAATAGCGGCGGAGCACACCAACCGTGAAGACGAAGACACCAGTCGGCGGTGATGACGGCGGCCGGTGGTGAAGATGATGTCGCCATGAGTAACGGCGGCGGAGCACACCGACCGTGGAGGCGAAAGGACCAGTCAGCGACGATGACGGCGGTCGATGGTGAAGATAATGTCGCCATGAGTAACGGCGGCGGAGCACACCAATCGTGGAGGTGAAGAGACCAGTCGGCAACAGTAATGCCGCGGCATCACATGTGAACAACAAAAAATACTATGAGATTAATCTGTGGTTAGAAATTAACTCTGATAGGATTGATGATCTTACCCGACTGGAAGAAGCAAGGGAAACAACACTAATTCAGTCGGCCAGATATCTTCAAGGTCTACGACGCTATCACAGTCGCAACGTCAAATCACGCGCCTTCATAGTCGGCGACATGGTTCTACGGAAGATTCAAACGACTAAAGATAGGCACAAATTATCTCTCTTGTGGGAAGGGCCGTTTATAATAGCAGAAGTTACTCGCCCGGGAGCCTACCGACTCAAGCGTGAAGACGGGTCCATGGTGGACAACTCATGGAATATAGAGCATCTTCGAAAATTTTATGCTTAAGAGTTATCTTGTACATCTCACCCTTAGACTACCCACTCACATGTGTCAGCCGAGTGGTTAGTCGGGGGCTACTGATAATAATATAGTATTTCTTTTGGTCTGTTTATGACTTGTCATTGACCCTGTTTAGACCGAGGCCCAGCAGATAAGGACTAAAGATTTTTCGATGGTTGTAACAAGTTTTAGGCTTGCTGCAGTCAGACAAAAATTTTAAGAAATTTGAAACTGGATCTTAGGTTTACTTCATGGCATAAATGAGTCATTATACACTACTTAATAATACTGTACACTGTTTCATACAGAATATTTACAAAGTTTAAGACTGGAAATTTTCTACAACATCTGCGGCAAGCTTCTCGGCTGAATCCTGAGCCTGATTAATCAGTTCCATCGCTTGCTCGTCAGATATTCCATCTGCGAAGCCGTCCCCGACTGCATCGATTTCAATTCGGGGATATAAGGACTTCATAATTGCCATGGCTTGACTGGCACCCATCATCGCAGCATCCTTAATGTTATTGAAGTATTTTGCCGAAGCAGTACGAAGACCTTCAAAGATCTGGACCGCATCCTTTTGACTGCTCCCGAGTCCGTTCTGGAAAATTGCATTCAGCAATAGGGCAGCAGCATTGGCAATATCATCCCGGACGGTTTCAGCCTTTTTGACCTTCTCGGCGAATACTTCAAATTGGGCCTTGGTTTTGACCTTGTGCTCTGCATTATGCAAAACAGAACAGTTTCTAAGTAATATGGTTTTATTCCATATTAATTTTTAAAGTTCCCAATATACCTTCGAGGGCTTTTTCAGCCTCAAGTTTATCAGCTGTCAACCGAGTATTGATTTTCTCGAGTTCCTTCACTCGGGCAGCTAGGGATTCTATTTTTGAAGCTTGGGCTGAGAAACAAAAGATAGCTTGGTCAAGTTTATGGGATGGATTCACAGTAAAACTACAGCAGAAGGATTTATACCTCCGATTGTACCCCTATGGGTGAAGCTGGCTTCCATAAGTTCATTGATCTGGTTTTTTAGTTTTCTCTCCTTAGTTTGGGCGTCTTCACGGACCTTGGCTAGCTCAGCTTGAACTTGTTCGCGGCTCTCGAGGTGAGGCACAAGTTTTTCCAAGGCGCTTGTTTTGGCCTCGTTTCTCATATGGATTCTCTGGATAATACATCATGTAAGTGACACAGTCAGAATAAGACAGTTGAGTACAAGTTATACTTACATTCATGAGACGGGTAGACTCAGTCAGATGCTTCTTTAGCAACGTGAGCTCCTCGTTCTCACGTTGGCGATTGATTATGATGCCTTGAAGAACGCCATCCCGATCTCTCCATTGGAGTTTAGTCGGAGGAAAAGAATCCTCGACTGCCTTGATTCTTGGGATTTCTTCTTCTTTATCATCGATCAATGGGCCTAGTTTGCAAGATGTCAGAAAACAGCAATATAACAGATGGATCAAGTTAAAACTCAGCCATGTGACATACCAGAGATGATTTTGGAACTCTTCTTGGAAGTTTCTTCGGGCTTCCCGACTGGATCAACTGGTGTATTTGTCTCTGCAGCAGCCGGATCTTGGTTAGAGTCTTTTGGATCTGTCTCGGCTGACTTTGCAGGCGTTGTTTGTTTACCAGTCGGGATGTCATCCTTTTCTTGTTGATTCCTTGTTGGAGCATCGGCTTCAGGGACGCTAGTATCCTGCTCCGGCTGTTCGTCAGTCGGGGGCTGGACTTCGGCAGTGTTTATTGTTTTCCCCGACTGACTATAAACTCGGGGTTCAGGTTGTGGCTCGCTTGGCGTATCGACAGGCGGCACGTCACCCTTTTTACCCAAATCAATATCTTGGGGTTTTCTGAAGATTGACAGATCTCAATTATATGAATATTTCTTGAGAAGTCAGCAATGGTGCAATTATAGCAAAAGTGTTACCTTGTTGATCTTCGGATTTTGGGCACGGGCCGACCAGCTGAAGACTTGGCTTGAGCCGGCTTTTCGCTCGTTTGTGATTCGGCTTGCTCATCTTCAGAGTCGCTGTGCACAAGTTTCCTCTTCTTCAGCTTTTGCTTTGGAATGTTCTCTTCAACGGCTCGTTTACTTTTTCCGGCTGGGCTGACCTTTGGGCCACCAGTCGGGTGAGGATTTTTTGGAGCAGTTTCTTCATGCACAGGAGCTGGAGGATTTGAAGAAAATCGTTTGTTGTCCTATTCGATGGGATTAATCAGTGAAGATAAAATTACAGAAAGATTGGAAATAGACAGATAACAGATTGGCAGATTTTACCTCAGGAGGGGGCCGTACCAGGCCAAATGGAGTCACGGGCAGCTTATGGCTGTAGTCGATCGAAATCCCTGTTGAAAACATTTTATACATCCGGTTGCACATGACTTTGTAGTCGATGGAATCCGGGTCTTCGCGGTTGGGATCTGACTGCCCCTCGTACTCATAAGCTGGCTTACTCCTCTCCTTGATTGGGGTCAGTCGGCACTTGATGAAGTGCCGAGTGATTTGTTCTCCTTGCAAGCCCTGTTGTTTGATCTCAACCAGTCGGAGAAGCAATTCATTGGCTTGAGCCAACTCAGCGCTATCTGGGAAATTTTTCCAGTTTTCCTGAGGAATGGGTGGAAGACCAACGAACTCGGGAAGACTGGGGGAAGGATTTGAAATATAAAACCAATTCGAGTGCCATCCTCTGTTGGAGGTTTTGAAGGGAAGAGAGAAGTATTTTTGTGTCAGAGTTCCTCGCAATTGGAACCCAGACCCACCGACTACACAAGGATTGTTTTTGTCGGGCTGGGGTTTGAGGTAGAAGATGCGGCGGAATAGGGCGAAATGTGGTTGAATACCAAGGAAGGCTTCGCAGAGGTGGATGAAATTGGCAATATGAAGAATGGAATTGGGATTTAAGTGGTAGATTTGGATTTTATAAAATGCGAGAAGACCACGGAAAAAGGAAGATGCTGGCAAAGCAAAACCAGAATAAAAGAAAGAGATGAATACCACGACTTCGCCGGTGTCTGGAGTAGGAAACTCCTCGCCGTATGCCGGGCGCCATCCAATGATTTCCTTTGCGGGTAGGACTCCATCTTTTACCATTTCCAGCAGATGAGATTCCTTCACATCGGACCTAGCCCACTGCTCGAAAGGGATTTCTCTCTCTTCGGCCATGAGTTTGTTTGGATCTGGGCAGAATGCTAGGGTTTTTATGGAGGTGATGAAGGGGAGTTTGTGCTGGAGGTGAACCGCAAGAAAGTTTGATGCGCGGGATTGAGGATTGGAGCTTGAGTGCGTGTGGATTGGAAAACCTAAATCGCTAGTACTGTGCGCGGTTTGGGGAATTTGAGTGAAGCAAATGAAGAAGATGAGGCGGCGTTTCCTATAACGGTCAGGTTGCGTATGGTGCGCTAAATGGGCCGTGGATTTGGCATTGACTGTAGCTGTAAGATTTGGAAAGTCTGGTATATGTCCTTAGGGGCTTGATCTTTCCATGTGATGAGCAGGGAAGAATATATCAACAATACTAGCACTATTGCAATTTAATCTCTTTGGAGAGCAATTAGTGTATATATTGCCACGTCAGTGAGCATATTAAATTGACCAAGTATTATTGCTTTGGTTTTTTAATCATTTTTGATTAATGGGCGATTGGAGAATCTTGTCAAAGATTTCTACTGTATATGCCTTATTTTCTTTAAAAATGTGCACGTCAGTGTGCAACTTCTCACGTAAGTGAATATTCTTTGACCTATGTTCTAGCTTAGGCAGATGATATATTATGGTCATTTTGAGCAGTTGGTAAATCCTTTATGAGTTTTATTTACTCGGATTATATACCAAATATGCTTTATATTTTCCAGATAAAGGATTGTTTATCATTTTTTGCTGCTTAGGTGGCTAATAAATCATTTGGTGGTATGTTTTTATTTCTGACTATATGTTTAGTTTTTCCAACTAAGCACATAGTCGGGGGCTACACCTAATTAGGTGCATCTAGTCGATGCACCTGGAAATATTTTTTAAAAAATCTTTTTAGCCCTTCACAGTCGCGTGATTTTGGATTCAACGCCCAGGAGATCATGGCAGGGATAATTGAAGTACTTGAAGATGATGATTTACTGTTTGAAGTGGAGATTATCTCGTTAACTGTAAAGGTCTCGGGGGCTACTATGGATATTATGGTACCCATATACCCACAGACATAGAATATCTGACTGGATAATAGGGGTGAACTATGTAAATAGAATATGATATGTATTAGGATTCGGGTGTGGCATTATCTTGTGCGGTAAGTTAGAACCCGGATACCTGGTTTGGTAAGATTGTATACCGATTATGGAGATCAAGACCGTGTCGGACTGGATCTCATCTTGTAAACCTCTATCTTCCGGGTATATAAGGAGGATAGGGGACCCTTTGAGGACATAAGCTTTTCATAAGATCAATACACAACTCGGAGGCAAAACCCCGAAACAGGAATAGGGTATTACTTCTTCGAGAAGGCCTGAACATGTCTAAATCTTTTATCTCATAACCCATCTACTTTTCTAACTTGATAGCCACCCCTTTTTCTATTGCCGAAATCTAGTTTCGACACGTATTCCTGAATTTTTTAATCAGATTAACATCCTAGAAAAATGACCAGTCACTACCAGACGAGGGTGTCACTCTCGTGACAAGACTTACATCGATGGTACGTGCTTGTTGGCATTTAAATCAATTTGATCCGAAAGGTGCTGAAATTGGTTTGTGGTGTGCATTTTTTTTATATCTATAGTTATGTCTTAACTACAAATATCTTGTAATGTACCTCTTGCAAAAAATAACATAGGGCTTAAGGCTGAGTTTTTTCCCCAACTTTCCCAACTCACATCCCTCTGTGTTCCGCACGCACGCTTTTCAAACTGCTAAACGGTGTATTTTTTGTAAAAATTTTCTATATGAAAATTGCTTTAAAAATCATATTAATCTATTTTTTAAAAAATAGTAAATATTTAATTAATTATAAAAAAATACGTCGCTCTGTTTTGCGTGTACGGGAGATGAGTTCCCAACCTCACCTCCCGAACACACAACCTAAATCTAGTCAGTACCATCGGGTAAAATGTTTTCGAAACATTGGCAACATCTTGTGCTCTAGCTGTTTTAGTTGGAGTGGATTCTAATCCCTTGAGGATGTTCCCTCGTATATTTTTTTCTTTTAAATTTAATACAAACAGTTGTAAAAAAATTGAATAATAATAATAATGTAGAGTATAGTGATATTTGTCGATCCACCGAAAATCAAGTTCAAATCCAATCTACACATCGAGAAAAAAAACTAATTCATATATGAATAATACACTACTATTTCTACGTTGATTTTTTTTATATCTCGATGTGTAAGTTGAGTTTAGACCTAAAATTTTATGAAATTGTATAGATATGTTGTATGAGTGTTGTCAATTTTTTTCAAAATTTTTCATAAACATTTGGATGGTTTTTAAGCGAACGAGGGAACGTTCCCTCGAGGGATCAAAATAGTTTCCCGTTTTAGTTGGGAGTGGATTCTAATCCTCGAGAAAATGTTCTCTTGTAAACTTTTTTCTTCCTAATTTGAGATAAATAGTTATAAAAAATTCTGAAATAGGGTATAGTGATATCTTTCGGCTAAAACAAGTGGCCGTTGTGGCTCGTTGACAGGGAGGAGTCAAAGATCCATCGGGACGCATGGACTGATGAACTGTATTTTTGTACAGTGCACCATTCAATGAACCCTAATTAAACCTCAGTGAAGAGTTTGTTGGGCACTTTCCAAGCACCTCCCTGCTTCATTGCTTCACCTTGTTGCTTGCTGTACTAGAGCTCTCTCTCTTCTTGAGCCAACACCTCTGAAGATTTAATGCTCGCTTGGAAACCCTGTTCCTCTCACAGTCCCACTGTAACAAATTCTTGGCCTTCTTTTGGAGCCCCCGTTTAGCCTGAGAAAGAGAGGATTGCTCCAGGAATCCAGGTCACAGCTCCAGCTTGAAAGATGGCTCTGATGAAGAGATGCTTCTGTGGATCCCAAGAAGATTTCAAAGGTAGTAACAATTTGACAACCTGTCTAGCTCTTGTTTCTTTCATGTTAGCCATGTCAAGTTCCTAGCAGTTAGGACTTGGAAGTTGCCGTATAAATTCTTTTCTAGTTATGCATAGCTGGCGATTTGAGATGATTACCTAATTGTTTGCGGACGTTTTCGTGATGCATGAGTTCTGGAGAACTTGTTTTGAAGAGCTTGTTTGAACTCATGTGGTTTAGTGAGAGCTGGCGGAGGAGCCATAAGACAACGTGCAAGGGAGTGGTGGCGGGGTAGCGAGCGTCGGTGGTGGGGTAGAGCCGTCTCCCTTAATGTCGGCCGGGTTCCCTCTCTCCTTGTGGAGCTATTCCCTTCTCTGTGAGATGCTTTGTAGGTAGGTGGGGGTGGTGGTAGGTCAACAGGGGAAAGTTTGGGTTGTCGAGGCAAAGTCGTCCACTGAGGCTTTCCTTGGCCGAATTCGGCGAGGAGGTTGGTGGGTGGCGGGGCGGAGAAGGCCTAGCCCAACGTGCGGGGGAGTGGTGGTGGGGCACAGGAGGCTGGCGGCGGGGTGAAGTGGTAGGACTAGAAGTGGATGGAGGGGCACCAGTCCGATGTGGTGGAGGCCACATGCCACTGATGTTGGGACAGTGGTGTCGGAGTTGGTGGGCGATGGACCATGGCAACAGGGGTACAATGGGTTCCAGGCGAAAGCCTAGCCCAGTGTTTCACTGGACCGACAGCGACTACGTCTTCGGACGTGGTAACCCTCCTGGGGGCGCTATCGAAGGTCCCTTCCCCTTAGGTGAGGATCTCGGCATGAAAACCGTGTCCAGTTCCTTTGGACGGGTGGTGATGCTATCCTTTGGTGTCACAACCTTCATGAAGGTGTCATTTTTTAGAGTATCTGCTCTGTAGTGTTGTTGTAGACCTAGCGGCAACTGGTCTGGTGCTCAGCTCCCATATCTGCAGTTTGTGTTTGTGCGGTTGGCATGTGGTTTCGGGGCGTGCGCTTTTGGTACACATCCTTCCTCGATAGCCAATTGTTGATGAAAAATTTTCTTCGTAACATTTTTTCCTCTATCTTAATAACATTTGGATGACCTCCTTTGGTCATCCAAAAAAAAACATCATGCGGTTTGTCCAAATGGTGACGATGTTTCTTGTGTTGTTTTCTGAACAGAGCTTCTGAGCTTGAAAAATGTCCAACTATTCTCCTACAGAGAGATCAGAGCAGCAACAAACAACTTCGGCGATGGCAACAAGCTAGGCCGAGGTGGCTTTGGAATTGTGTACAAGGTATCCAAGATACTACTACGTCTCTACACCTGATATTTTGTTCGTTTCAACTGAAAAATCTGAACTGCGGCACGAAGAGTAGGAATGAATGGAGTAAATCAGCAACCCAAAAGCCAGGATGGAAACAGAAACTAATCTCTGTCCCATGACACAGGGAACTTTTGAAGATGGTACTGCATTTGCTGCAAAGGTTCTGTCAGCTGAATCTGAACAAGGGACCAACGAATTCCTGACCGAAATCGAGAGCATTACTGAAGCTAAGCACGCAAACCTTGTCAAGTTGCTGGGCTGCTGTGTTCAGAGGCAAAATAGGATCCTGATTTACGAGTACGTCGAGAACAACAGCCTTGACCATGCATTGCAGGGTAAGAAAATCTCCATTAAATTTTCTACAATTATGCTCTATCGGGAGCAACGACGTACTAACAAATATGCTGCAACAATTAGGTTCAGCTGCTGGAGTAACTGACATCAGCTGGAGCACAAGATCGGACATCTGTATGGGCGTCGCCAAGGGACTGAGCTATCTTCACGAAGAGCACGAGCCAAGCATTGTGCACAGAGACATCAAAGCTAGCAATGTTCTCCTTGATAGAAACTACATCCCCAAAATTGGAGACTTCGGAATTGCCAAGCTGTTCCCGGACAATGTTAGTCATGTTAGCACACGTGTGATTGGGACAACGTAAGCTGTTCTTTCAGGCTTCAGCAATGATCGAGCCGCATGCAACATCATCAAAAATAAACCTTATTCTACATGCAGTGGCTACATGGCACCTGAATATGTCGTGCACGGACAGCTGACGAAGAAGGCAGATGTCTACAGCTTCGGAGTGCTCGTTCTTGAGATCATCAGTGGAAGGAGGATCTCGCAGACCATTCGATCAGATATGTACGTCGTGCGGCAGGTCAGATCATGATCGCTCATCTCTGTCTCCATGTCTGCGCGACTGATGAAGACAATATCGTGGTGGTGGTGTTGTTGTTGCAGGCGTGGCTGCTGCACGAACAAGGAAGCCTGCTGGACATGGTGGATCCGAGCATGAAGGGAGGTTATCCGGAGGAGGAAGCGCTCAAGTTCATCAAGGTGGCGCTGGCCTGCACGCAGGCGACGCCGTGCAGCCGGCCGACGATGCGGCAGGTGGTGAAGCTGCTGTCGCGGCCGGTGTGCTTGGACGAGCAGGAGATGCTCCCTCCGGGCTTTGTCGGTGACGGCCACACCCACGATGCGGCGGCGGCGGCGGACACCGTCGGTAGCCCAGGCGTGATGGTCGTCTCGCCGGCTCTCTCGCCGAAGATGAGGTGGCCGACAGCAGACGCAACGACCACTACTACCGAACACTAATTGGATATTGGTCGGGAGCCTTAGATGCTGGATTTTTCAATTGGCACCATATTAACGGTACCGATGAGGAGAAACAAGAAATCAGCACATTTAAGGTTGCAAGGATGAAAAAGAAGCCTTCGAGACGATGCTTCAAGCCAAGAATTACATACAGAAACTGAATCACAAATCTAATGATGATGAATCAGAATCAATCTAGAAAATTACGCCATAACTTTCATCAAAAAATCCAATTCCAAACTAATACATGGCTCCATCGTCTCATCCCATAAGCATGTATTTGGCTTGGGGACGTGCTGAGATGGGTTGTGTTCATCCTGAATTTTGGGATAGAATGACTCTATTTTTTTGGTTGGAGGGACGGAGTGAACCCTGTTTTTTGTTTGGTTTTGGTTGGAGGAGTGCAAGAGGATGAATTGTTTGGTTGGAGGAGTGCAAGAGGATAAAATGATCCTATCACTTTGTTTGGTTGGAGGGATGGAGATGGGATAGCTAGATAGAGATACCTCCTCAGGAGTGTTGGTGAGATTACCTCTCTAGTACAAATTATCAAATACATATTATATAAATGAATAATAAGCTGATGAGCACACGGTTTTACTACATCACAAAATTAATACTTGCTCATATAAAAGAATTTCCTAATGTGATGAAATTTACTTAAAAAAACATCATCGCTGGGTCTGGAAGTTTCAATCATCACATGCAAACAAAAATCACACAATACCGCTGGGAGCTTCTGCTTCTGCTTGTCGCTGGGTTTGGACGCGAAGACTGCAGGGAAGGGGAAGCGCAGAGGAAGGAGGCCGCGACGGCTGCTCCCTCACGCGCTCGACCTCGCCGCTGCTTCCTGCCACTACCGCCGTCGCCGTCGTCGCCGCTTATTCCTGGATGAGACAGCGGTGAGGGAGGGGAAGCACGGAGGGAGAAGGGAGGAGGCCGCGATGACTGCTACCTCGCGCGCTCAACCTTGCCGCTGCTTCCTGCCACTACCGTCGACGTCGGCGTCGGCGTCGCCACCATCGCCGCTTCTTCCTGGACGAGAAGCCGGTGAGGGAGGGGAAGCACAGAGGGAGGAGGGAGGAGGCCGCGAGCCTGCGATGGCTGCTACCTCGCGCGCTCGACCTCATCGTCGCCTGGGCGCACGCGCGGTCACCGCCACTTCTCGCGTGGGCGCCGATCCATAAGCAATGAGAAATGGCGAGAGAGGTGGAAACATGAAGGGAAACGGTGAGAGAAATACAATGACCGCGCACGTGTACCTCACGGGACTCGCGTGATATAGCTGGGTCGAATCAATCTGCCAGATTTTTGCCGGTGAGCTGAACCCGGATATCAGTGGAATATTCTCTCTTAGAGTCAACCCATCCCACCTAGTACTATAACCAAATACCTATGAAAATGGTTTCGATCCAACCCGACCCAGTAAATCCCTCAAACCAAACACATCCAAAGAGACCAAGGGCACCACCGCCCGTTGAAGGCTGAGGTCACCACCACCATCACTCACAGGAGGCCGAGAATGCTTTTGCCTTCACCACCACTATTCAGATCTAGAATATCACAGTCAGATCTAGCGGTGGTGGAGAGATCCGGTAGAGGATTTTTTTAGGTGGGTATGGGGAGGGGGTACCTGTTAGCCATGTGGACCGCTGCCACCCGTTGCTCGTGGTGATCGGATCTGGCCACCCCCGAGCTCGTGGCTGCGGGATCTGGCTACCCCATTCCTGAGCTTGTGGGTAGGCGAGGCCGAGGGGAGGGCGTTGTTGTGAGATGGTGCCGCGCACCGAGGGAATGGCGTGCCACCGAGCGCCTTTTGACTTGGGAGGAGAAGGTGAAGGCGGAGGATCGGTTGCGGCTAGGGATGACAATTTTGCCCACGGGTCCGGGTATCCGCGGATACCCGACCCGATGGGCATGGACATGCTGTAATATTTTACTCATGGGCATGCCCGTCCGAGAACCGAGAACATAGCGGGCAATAGTTGGGTATTATTTTTTCCTGCGGGTAACCCATGCCCGACCCGATACATATGTATTTGCTAATTTTGACCCATCTCTTATTTCTCATACCCTTTTCTCTTGGTCCATTTGGCCCACTAACCAGGGACATATATACTCAAGTAATAGAAACCCTAACCTAATTCCCCACTCCCCTCTCCTACCCTTAATCCCCACAGCGACGGTGGCGACGTGGCTAGCGACGATGCGGCGGCAGTGGCGGCTGTAAGTTCAAGTGCCTTAATTTGGTTTTGGTGATTAATGACAAATCTAATTATATGAGACTAATCATTTTTATGAGCCTTTCTTTGACTAGTCTCATTTGGATATGAAAGTAAAAATGATGAGAGGTATGTATTAAACTTCACATATTTTAACTTGGTCTCTCTTGTGGATCCAAAATATAGTGTGAGCTTCCTCATTGATCTTTATTGATTATGTGCATATGCGTTCCTTCATATCCATATGTATGCACATCTTGAGGGGGAGCTTATTCTATATTTTGTTTTTTTATAAGATCTCTACCTTGATTTGAAATTATCTTTCATCTCATCTCTCTATATTGTTTATATCGGGTTATTATCTATCACAAAAGAGAGAAAAAGACTGAAAGATCTTGGATTAAACAATTTGTGTAATTGTTACTTTGGTGATAGATGATAAACCGATATTTATGGGATTAACCTCTCTTTTACATAAGTTGTCAACTAGGTTATTTCCCGATAATGAGATGTGGTAGATGGACCTTAATCATGACAAGGATGAAATGCATGGAGATAAAGCAATATGTATCACTTCTTATCTCCTACTTTTTGATAGGTTCATATATATGATTTCCATGTTATTGTTATATAAGTGTGCGACTAATGTTTACTTGAGCCTTATCTTATTTAGTCTCCTTTACTTTGAGGACATGGAGATCATGAAGGTATGTGTTTTTGTTTGTCTTGTCATTGCTACGTGCATTCTCCATGTGTATAGGATAAACCCAATTGGTTCTTCTTTACTTATGCATACACTTGCCTCTCTTGTATATTTATTTGTATGCATATATTTAGGGGGAGCAAATCCTATACATTTATTGTGCATGTTTTAGATCCATGTTGTTCACCTATTATTTATATCGGATCTTTGCACTTGAGCTTGCATGCGAGTATATGACACTTGTGATGTTAATGAATACTCAACAAACATATCCATATCTTTCATATGCAACCGGTTGGTCACCAAGTGGAGGATGACAACCGATTTGTTAGGACTAATGTTTTCCTTTGAGCCGTGCAAAGGAATAGGTCTAATTGTGATGAGGCTAATTGATGACACCATGGGTTGATGGTCACCAAGCCAAGGACATCGCCATGTCGACAAGAATGAAGTCAAGATTGTGATGAGAAGAAAATCTTAACAAAGGATGGTCAAGACCTCGGCATAAACATGGTTCAAGCGAATGGTCACGAGTGTTGATCTTGGCTCAAGCATTAACCCCAAGTTCAATGGCGCAAGGCAAAGGTATAATTGAACTAAGAATGTTTTCTTTGTCTTTTCCCGGTCTTAGTGTTTGGTGTAGACCGGATTTGCTAGATAGGCGTCGTACTATCAAGAGGGGTCTATGAAGCGAGCATGTGGATGATCTTGCGCCATATTAGTTCATATGCATGTAGGTGCATTTGGTGGGCTTGTCTATCCAAGTGTGGTGAGTTTTCTCAAGTCCTAAACAAAGAGAGAAGTGGGCAAATCCTATAGGTTTGGGTAGCCTCATGTGGTTATGTCCGGTGGAGTATCCTTTGAAGTGTGAGCCCTTTCTCCCTGAGAAAAGTTGTGTTTCTTGGATGGATTGTTCATGGGTTGGATAGCCCTTTGAATAAGCTTTCCATAGAGTCCAAGAACGCCAAATTCCGAGACCCGAGTCAAGAGATATCGCCGTTTTACTAACGCTCGGTTGAGCTGAAAAGTGACCTGCGGTCTGACCACCACCCTTATGGCGGTCTGACCGAAGTATGTTGTCCGGTCTGACCGCCCATCCCATGGCGGTCTGACCGCTCATCCTGATTTTGAAGGAGGTCTCGTCTTGGCGATCCAGAGCCGCCAGAGCCGCAGTCGGTCAGACCGAGCCGATGGCGGTCTGACCGAGCCGTGGTCGGTCTGACCAGCCATTTGGCCGCCGGTCTGACCGGACCCCCTGCTGTCAGAGCATTAAATGCACTGTAACGGCTAGTTTTCTAGCCGTTACACTTGAGGCCGGTCTGACCGGCCACCCTTCGCCGGTTTGACCGGCAGACAGCAGAGTTGATGGATTTCGTCCACAACGGTTAGTTTTGGTGGTTGGGGGTATATACCCACTCCCCAGCAGCAAGGGTAAGGTTTTGGCACTCCATTGCATTATCTTGAACCCTTGCAAGAGCTCTCACACCCTTGTGCACTTAGTTTATCTAGTGAGGTGTTAGAGAGTGAGTTAAGCCAATCCAAGTGCATTGCTTCATTGTTATAGCTAGTGTGGCACTTGATCATCCTCGGCAAGCATCCTAGACTTGTTACTCTTGGAGGTTGCCGCCTCCTAGACAGCTTGTGGAGGTGTTGCCCGGTGACCTCTCCGAGGAGATTGTGGAGGAGGCCCGGCGCCGGTTGTGAGTGGTTTGGAGTTCACCACCTTCGGAGTGAAAGAAGAACTACCCTAGTGATCGAGGCTTGGGTAGTCCTCTCTGTGGGCCGGCTCCCACCTTGCCCACCCCTTGACGAAGGGGGCGTGCGGTGGCTTCGTGGTTGAGCGGTGGAGTTGGGCTCGCCTCAACGGGGATTAGGAAACCGGCGAGTTTCCGAACCTCGGTGAAAAATTCCTTGTCTCTTGTCTCATTTATTTGTCGCATTTACATTTGAGCAAGTTTACATACTAGAGCTTATTTGTGCTATTATCACCCTAGGCTTGCAAACCTTAACATAGGCTAGCTTCTTTGTGCACTTACTAGACACTAGTTGATTTGGGTTTTGAATTGTGCAAAACCGTTTTGATTTACGCTTTCGCATACAAAACTTGGTTTTAGCCAAAAGTTTTAAAACCGCCTATTCACCCCCCTTCTAGTCGGCCTCCTTGATCCTACAGCGACGCGTGCTAGCGATGGTGCAGAGGCGGCTGGCGGGAATCAGGAAGGGTGTTTTGATCATTCCAACTTGTTAGTTTGCGATCTCCGGGGGAATCGGGAGACCGATTCCCAACTCCACCCGAACGCGCCCTGATCGGGGGCACCTGCCGTCTATGGATGTAGGCCCCTCTCACGTAGTGCAATAATAAAAGGGGAGTCACTGGGCACGCAAACCAACGTTTGACAGCGCACTCGGAGTCCCTATAAAACCCTAGAATCCCTTCGATCCGGGAAAGGCGCTGAAGTGAGGGGATACCTCACTGTCTCGTTGTCGGCGTCGTCATCCACACTAACATCGTCGATTCCACACTGTCACCATGGCCGCATCAAGCTCCAAGACCGACGGTATGTGTCTCTCTCTCTCCCTTCATTCTCTCTCTAAGAACTACGCCCTTAATCCCATGAGCTAGCCTATAACGCCTAGATCCGCACCTAAGGAAACCCCCTAACAATGATATTAGAGCACCCTTAGGAGTAGATATAGGAGGGAAGAAAGAAGGAAAAAGAAGAAAAGCTCAAAAGAAAATGCAAACCCCTTACCTGTCCCACTGCCGGTCATCGTCGACGCCGCACGGGAAGTCCACTGTTGCCACCGATTGTTGCGCGGAAAGTCCACCGCCACCGCCGGTCGTTGCCTACGACGCGCGGGAAGAAGACCGTCGACCGCCGCCGACCGCTGAGCGGGAAGACGAGGGGGGAAGATCTTCGTGCGCGCGGCTCCGGGGCACCGCCGCAAGGCCACTCGACGGCGGCGCACTCACCCTCCGGCGAGTGCGCGCACCGGCGAGGGGGCATGTGATGGTGCCACCGCGCTTCGCCATCCGGCTGGGCTCCGGCGATGGAGGGGAGGAGAAAACTTAGGGTTTTCACCGGCAACCAGGGAGGGACGGGGTTTTGTTTCCCCTATCTCGGCGCTGGGCCGTCCAATTGAAACCCTAGAGATCGGACGACCGACGTCGGCTAGGCCGAAAATGGCCCAGGTGGGAGCACGCATGCGGTAGCTTTCCCGGCCCAAGCCTAGGTTGCGGCTTATGGAGCGCGACAGCATGCGTGCACGTAAAAGCCACGGGCCGAACCAAAAAACTCCATTCTTGGTCCCTCGGCCGAAGAAAAAGAAGTCCTTTTTCAGTCCCCTTCTTTTCAGAAGCATTTAAAATTTATGTTTAATGAACGCACTTATTTCTAAGCAATTTAAACCAACAAGAAATTTTTTTAGAGAGTAGATAAGTGTATGAAATGCTTCTAAACATGCATGTTATTCCGTTGTTATAATGTTTGTTTAAATGATAAAATGTTGTTATTAAGACCGACGTTGACAACAACAATATTACAATGTTGTTTTTTTAGTTTTTCCATGCATTGGTTCTATTTCTGCCCAACGGTTATGTAGAATTAATGTGGTAGTATATTGGATGTTTTATTTTGACCAATGTTAAATTAAGAGTTTTAATCTTAAATTTCTTCTAATTTGCTTTCAGGAACTACTAACCCATCAGTTTACATCTCGGCCATTGAGCCTCTTAACGGGAACAACTATGGCTCATGGCGAAAGAAGATAGAGATAGCACTTGTGCTGTCCTATATAGATGAAGCTCTCACCGAGCCTCGCCCCACTGAGCCTCCTAATCCAGTGAGGGCAGAAGGTGAGAGCGAAGAGGACTTCAAAAAGAGGGTGCTTGACCATGGACCAATAAGATTGAAGTACGATGTTGATCGTGCGAAGTGGGAGTCATCAAACCGCAAGTGCTTGATGGTAATTAAGAGCTCCATTGTGGAGGTAATAAGGGGAGCAATCCCAGCATGTACCACCGCCAGCGAGTAAGTGGAGAATCAATTTACTGGTTCTTCAAAGGCCTATGCGAGCACTCTTATTAAGAGCTTAGTAACCATGAAATACACTGGCGGAGGGGGTTAGAGAGCACATCTTGAAGATGAGTGGCATCACTTTAAAGCTCAAGATGATGGACTTGGTGCTCCCTAATGAGTTCATAGTTCACCTTATTTTTGCCTCCTTGCCCCAAGATTTTGAGGCTTTTGTTGTGAACTACAACTCACAGCTAGAAAACTGGGACATTGAGAAGCTCATTGCCATGTGTGTGCAAGAAGAGGATAGACCCAAGGCTCGTGGTGATTCCGCCAACTATGTGAAGCACAACAAGAAGAGGAACAATTACAGCCAGAACGCCGTCTCTCCTAAGGCACAAGGAAAGGCGCCACAAAGTGATCCACGACCAAGCAATATAGAGCTGGTGGACAGGGACACTTGCATGTGGTGCAAGAAGAAGGGGCACTATCAGAAGTATTGCCCCGATTTCCTGAAACATCTCATGAAGAAAGGTGAGGACATCATCACATTTGTAGATGAATCCCTGTACGTAAGTTATGCAAAATCTACTTGGTGGATTGACTCAGGTGCAACTATTCATGTTGCAAATTCATTACAGGGATTCCATACGAGGAGGACGCTACAAAAAGGAGAAAGATGCATTAGAGTGGCAAATGGAGTCGAGGCTGAAGTTGAAGCAATTGGAGAACATCCATTAGAATTGAATAATGGCTTCACACTTCATTTGTAGAATGTTCTCTATGTATCCTCTTTGAGTAGGAATTTGATCTCTGTTTCATGTTTAGCGGATGATGGATATAATTGCTATTTCAATCAAGAACTATGGATCAAGAACTATGTTCAATTATATTCAATAATAAGTGTGTTGATCTTGCCCTCCGACAAGACAAACTTTATATGTTGCCTAAACATGAGAATGTGAATGTTGTATGCAATGAAGAGAATGTTGCGTGCATTAGTGTGTCTTCCCCATCTAGGAATGTAAGAAATAAGCGTAAACGATGCAATGATGAAACATCTACGAAATTGTGGCACTGTCGTTTAGGCCACATTTCGAAGGGGAGAATTGAACGGTTAATTAAAGAAGAGATTCTGCATCCTTTAGACTTTACGGATTCAGAATATTGCATCAATTGTATTAAAGGAAAGTATGTTAAACAAATAAAGAAAGGAGCCATACAAAGTCTAGGAAAATTGGAAATCATACACAGAGATATTTGTGGTCCTTTTCCAATTAAGATTGTGGATGGTTATGATTCATTTATAACATTCACAGATGATTATTCACGCTATGGTTATATTTATCAAATTAAAGAACGATCGGAAGCGTTGGATAAATTTAAGATATTCAAGGCTGAAGTAGAAAATCAACATAATCTAAAGATTAAATTAGTAAAATCCGACCATGGAGGAGAGTACTACGGTCGACATACCCCTTATGGCCAAATACCTGGACCTTTTGCAAGGTTTCTACAGGAAAATGGCATAGTAGCCCAGTACTCCACACCGGGCGAGCCTCAGCAGAACGGATTAGCTGAAAGACGTAACCATACTCTAATGGACATGGTCCGATGTATGTTAAGCCACTCCACTTTACTGATAAGTATATGGATGGAGGCACTGAAAACCGCTGCTCATATTCTTAATCGAATACCAAGTAAGTCGATGCCCAAAACACAGTATGAGCTATGGACAGGAAGGAAACCCACGCTAAATTATGTACATTTGTGGGGCTGTCCAGCTGAGGCGAAAATATTTAATCCAAATGTTGGGAAGCTAGATCCCAAGACAGTTAGTTGCCATTTCATTGGCTACCCTGAGAAATCAAAAGGTTCTCGTTTCTACTGTTCTGACAAACACACCAAGTTCATAGAAACGAGACACACAATGTTTCTGGAGGATGAGATAGTCAGGGGGAGCATGGTACCCCAAGAAATTAGTCTTGAGGAGAAGCGGGTACGCGTACCTACTCTGATGATTCAGGAACCTTTTTTTCTCGATACCTGTTGCTACTACACCAACAACACAGAATGCTGTGATGTCAGCACCTGTTGTTAGTTCTCCCGTGGCAACAATGAATGAACAGGAGGAACATGTGGCACAAGATCCTACAGAACCAGTTGTCACACAAGAGGAAGAGCAACATCAGCCCAAATAGAAGATGTATCACAACTCAGAAGATCTCAAAGAGAGAGAAAGGTAACTATTCCTAGTGACTACTAAGTCTATGCTAGTGAAGAAGTTCAAATAGAGGGAGATCCCACCTCGTTTGAAGAATCCATGAGAAGTTCTCATTCATCGAAGTGGCTTGAAGCCATGAAAGATGAAATGAGATCAATGAGTACCAACAAAGGTTGGGACTTAGAAGTAATTCCTAAAGGAGCCAAAACAGTAGGCTGCAAATGGGTCTACAAAACAAAATGTGACTCCAAAGGGAATGTAGAAAGGTATAAGGCGCGACTTGTGGCAAAAGGTTTTACTTAAAGAGAAGAATAAATTATAATGAGACCTTTTCTCCGGTGTCATGCAAAGATTTCTTCAGAATCGTAATGGCACTGGTGGCACATTATGATCTAGAGCTACATCAAATCGATGTAAAGACGGCATTCCTTAACGGGGATTTATAAAAGAATGTCTACATGGCGCAATGTCACACCCTGGAGTTCCCCTTTTAGCCTTAAATCCATAAAATAAACGGCTAAAAAGAAATTGTCTATTTAACCTAGAGCAAATTCTAATTAAAAAGTGCATTTAATTAATTGGAATTGGCAAGGTGGGATTTTCCTTGAGTTCTCCTTGTTAAAATACACTAACAGGATTTTTACTGGAATTTTTAGATCATTGGAAATAATTTTAAACATTCAAAAAACCCCACCGTAATATTTAAATCCCCTAAAATCCTTTCTTTTCTTTTTCTTTCTTTTTCCTTTTTTTCTTTCTTCTTATGGGCCGCTAGCCCATCTCCTCCCCCGGCCTCCTTTTTCCCTCCCGCCGGCCCACTCCCTCTCCCGACCCACTCTATCTCTCTCTCTCTCCCCTTTCGTCCCTCGGCCGCCGGCCTCCCTCCCCCACCTGGGCCGGCCCACGCGCCCGAGCCGCCCCACCTCTTTCTCTCCACCTCCTGGGCCGCCGCCCCTCCCCTCATCTCTCATCTCTCAAGTCGGCCCGTGGCCGCCCGAGGCCGCCGCGCCGAAGTCAACCTCTCCTCCCTCACGCGCTCGGGCCGCCGACAGGTGGGGCCCACCTGTCGGGCCCGTCTCCTCCGCCGCCAGCCGCCCGCAACGACCGCGCCGCTAACCGCCGCCTCCGGCCTACGCGCGCCGCCCGGCCCTATAAAAGCCGCGCCGCGGCCCTCCCCCGCTCCCCTTTCCACCGCCGCCGCCTTCTTCCGCTGCCGGTAAGCCCGCACCGCCCCCTTCCTCCTTCCTGCCGCCGCTCGTGCCGCCGCTCGCCGCCACCGCGCGCCGCCGCACGCGCCAGCCGCCTCCCGGGCGCCGCTGCCGCGCGCCGCCGCTCGGCCCCCGCGCCCGCACGCGCCGCCGCCGCCGCATGCCCGCACGGCCGTCGCCGCCGCGCCCGCGTCAGCCCTAAGGTTGCGGCTGACGTCAGCCCTAGGGGATTTATTGCGTAATAAAATAATTTAGGATTTTTCTGTTTTAGTTTAAAATACAGTTAAACTTCTAAAATTCATAACTAATTCATCCGGATTCCGTTTGAGTCCGTTCAAGTCTCAGAAAATTCATAAAAATGTCTAGAATCCATTAAAAATAGTTTTGTTTCCTGTTTCAGTAGTCTTATAGTCTTTTTTGCTTGTGTGCTTTGTTTGTCGTGTAGAATCCAATAGTTCCGACGCTCCGGAATATTTTGAAGTGGTTGTCGAGGTTCCTTCTGCGCAAGAGCAAGGCAAGTCATACTCTTTATTTGATCATATTGTACCTACTTTGCAAATATCTTATTTATTCTTAAATACTGCATTGTTTTATAGTGTCATTTTATGGGCTTATTTACCTACTGTACTTAGCCATTTAATTCCGTTTACCTTGTACTTTTGATAGCTTGGGAATCAATATGATTAGTTGCTAGGTCAGGACATGCTTCGCCCTACTTAGAAACATTAGCACATTAATGGGATAATTAATGTTTCACTTATATCTTAATATCTTAATGATGGTCATTTAATGGCAGCTCACGATGGTCAATCGTGATTGATGAATTAATTAATTGTCAACTAAAACCTGATAAAAGGTGGATTGTGAGTACATGGTTTTGATGGTCGTACTCATGACAATTAAGGACCGGTTCGCGGGAAACCCTGGAAGAATTACCGTACTTTCCACAAGCTAGCGTGGGTAATAGCTGGACTCGTAGTGTAGCTTTTCTTAGCCGACGCATCCAGGCAAGGGTGGGCGTGATGGAGTTGGGTCGGCGGGGGCTTTACCCGTTGATCGGCTGCCAGATTCACCTAGGCACGAGAGGGGGCTGCCTGCCTTGGGATTAAAGGTGGGGGCGAAACCTGAGGTGTGGTGCGCTTGGTTAACGAGGGTTATGCGAAGGGTCTTGTCGCAGTTTCCTTTCCGGTATACCTTGGTGGTATGCTGGCGCACGATAACGTGTTGTGGGGCTGTGTCTTGTGGGTTCAGTTGTACACCTCTGATCAGAGTAAAACTATTCGAATAGTCGTGCCCGCGGTTATGGGCGATCAACCAGATTCACCGTGATTAGTCATAACCTTAATAACTTGACCTAATGGAACTGGTGTAGTTCAGGTGGAATGGTTTGGGCCTGTCGCAACGTGGTGTAGCGTTGGACAGTGATGATTTAATACTGCTTAATCTACTTAATTGTTTTATCGCTTTCAACTATTGTTTTAAAATGCTTGTTTAATGCAAATCAGCCTTTTAGCCCTCCATTGGAATTACTTGCATCATTATCTTCTATTCCGGTATGACTTGTTGAGTACAATGGGTAGTACTCAGTCTTGCTTCATTTTTTCCCCCACACCAGAGTTGGAGTATGTGTCCGAGGATGGTTTCTCGGAAGAGTAGGCTTGTTGCTTTCGTCGAGGATGCCCGTGGATTGGAGTCGCCACGCTACGAGTGTTTAGTTTAGTTTATTTATCTTTTCCGCTGCATTAATGTAAGATATTCTTATGGTGTTTGTAAGACGTGGATCTGTATATCAACTTTATCGTTTGTGTACCCTGGCTGGTCCTAGACAGGGGTTTTTAATACACATTCTGCTTGGAATTCGGGTTAGCGAATCTCTGGGCGTGACATGCAACCCAAGGGTTTTGTTGTGGAAGGAAAAGAATGAATGGGATGTCATCTGAAGAAATCCATTTATGGATTAAAACAGGCCTCCAGATAGTGGTATTTGAAGTTTGATGAAACAATAAGAAATTTTGGGTTTAATGAAAATGAGGAGGACAATTGCGGTTACACAAAGTTCTGAAATGGGAGATTCATTTTCCTTATCCTATATGTAGATGACATCCTACTCACTAGTAGTGATGTTGATCTACTATTGGAGACGAAAAGGTTTTTATCCTCGAATTTTGATATGAAAGATCTTGGTGAAGCATCATTCATTCTAGGAATAGAAATTCACCGAGATAGAAAAAAAGGGGTCTTAGGGCTATCGTAAAAGGCATACCTGAAAAAGATGCTAACAAAATACAGTATGCATGCGAATAAGCCTACACCTACTCCCATAGTCAAGGGCGATAGATTAGGGAAATTTCAATGTCCCAGGAACCAATATGAGATCGATCAAATGAAAGCGGTTCCATATGCTTCAACTGTCGGAAGCTTGCAATATGCTCAAGTATGTACGCGCCCTAACTTAGCTTTTGTTACCGGGATACTTGGTAGATATCAAGAAAATCCAGGAATAGATCACTGGAGAATGGTAAAGAAAGCTTTGCATTATGTGCAAGGCACAAAAGGCCTCGTGCTAACGTACAGAAGATCTGATTCCCTAGAGATAGAAGGGTATTCAGATTCAGATTTTGCGGGAGATGTAGATGATAGAAAGTCCACATCAGGTTATATATTCACTTTCGCAAAAGGAGCCATTTCGTGGAAAAGCTCCAAGCAAACCGCCATAGCATCATCCACAATGTATGCCGAGTTTGTAGCTAGTTATGAGGCTACGGGGCAGGCAAAATGGTTAAAGAAATTTGTACCCGGGTTGAAAGTGGTCGACACATTCAAAAGCCACTCAAGATGTACCGCGATAATGAGGCAGCAGTGTTTTATGCTCACAACAATAAGTCAAGTGGTGTTAGAGAAAATCCAGGATCATACCATTAGTCTCGAGCATGTAAGAACAAAGGAAATGTTAGCGGATCCGCTTACGAAAGGGTTACCGCCCAGTGTGTTCAGAGAACACTTAGCCAACATGGGTTTACGGGAAAGCCTATGATCCTTGGATTACAAAAAGGCCTAGTGTTTATTTTGAAATGGAGAGGTGCATTGTAGTCGTTGCATCTGATGGTTCAATAATGACTCGGTCTAGCCAAAATTCACACTTGGAGTATTTCGCATAAAGCTGATATTCTCACAACTTTCCCAAAACTAACCTCAAATGTTCTACATGTGTTTGTTCGTCATTGGAGTAGATGAGAATATCATCTAGGAATACTATGACAAACTTATCGAGGTACTCCATGAACACTTTGTTTATGAAATTCATAAAGAATGCTGGAGCATTTGTGAGTCCAAAGGACATGACTGTGTACTCATATAGACCATAACGAGTTGAGAAGGTTGTCTTGGGTATGTCTTCAGGTCTGATTTTCAACTGATGATATCTAGACCTTAAATCAATCTTGGAGAATACTGAGGCTCCTTGTAATTGGTCAAACAGGTCATCAATCCGCGGTAACGGATACTTGTTCTTGATGGTTGCTTCATTTAAGGCTCTGTAATCCACACACATTCTCTTTGTTTTATCCTTCTTTTCAATTAGGAGCACTTGAGCTCCCCATGGTGACGTACTGGGTTGCACAAAACCATTTGCTTCTAATTCTTCTTTCTGCCTCTTTACTTCGGCCAATTCATTAGCTGCCATTCTGTAGGGTCTCTTGGCTATTGGAGCTGTGCCAGGTGCAAGTTCTATTGTTGAACTCTATTTCTCTATCTGGTGGCATTCCGGGTAATTCATCTGGGAAGACATCTGGATATTCATTGACTACAGGCACTTCTTCCAAAGGGATAGCTTCAATGTAGTTCAGCATGGGCTGACCTCTAGGGCCCTTTCGTGGAGTAAACCTTACCTCATTTCCAGTTGGTCCTTTCACCGTGGTAGTCCTTGTGGCACAATTTATTTGACCTTTATACTTAGCTAACCAGTCCATACCTAGAATCAGGTCCAGACCTTGCGACTCTGGATAATGGGACTAGCCACAAATATAACTCCCTCTATAACTAGGTTAACCTTTGGGCATGATCGATCAGACCTAGTTTCCTTTCCCGGGGAGTGAATGATCATTGGTACCCTTAGGTCCGTATCCAAACCATGTTGTTCCACAAAAGCTCGAGAAATAAAAGTATGCAAAGCTCCCGAATCAAACAAGACAACAACAGGTACATTATTAACGAGGAACATATCTATCACAACATCTGAAGCTTCCTGGGCTGATTTTGCCTGAACATGGTTGACGCAGCCTAGTCCGAAGGTTGGAGTAGTACGGGAGGCCTGACTACTAGCATGGGTAGTGGCTCTCACTTGCCCTGACGCAGGGGCTCTAGCAGTACTGATGTTAGAGGCTCCTAAAGTAGTAGGGCCTTTCTTCTGGGGGCATTCTCTGGCAAAGTGTCCAATTTCATCGCAGCGGTAACAAGTCACTCTGGCTGCATTTTGGGGCTTCCTTGGCTGAGAATTGAAAGATGTCGCGTTACTTCCTCCTGTGTTGCCACCATAGTTGGTACACTAGCTGGTACACACAGAATAAATGTGGAATCGATGTAAACTACTCTATTACATTACTGGAATTAGTCCTTACATAAGTTATCATCATGGACAGGCCCATAGATGAGTAACGCAAGAGTACAGAAAGCCATAAGAGCAACAGCACGGAAGCTAAGAGCGGCGAGAGACTAAGCGATTGAGCGACTAGGCACTAGGCGAGCGCCTAGGAAACTAACTTATTCCACAGGAGAGGTTTGGGGCTAGGCACGAAACTTCTAGAAGTCTTCATATTCGGCTTGCTCCTGGAGACACTCCTCGGCAGTTGGGTCCGTCCACGTCTTCATCTTCAAGCTCTATAGTTATATATATAGCAAGGGTGAGTACTTATGAACTTAGCAAGCCAGGGAAAAAATGACATGTTTGGTTATGACAAGGGGGCTAGGGTTTTGTTTGCGAAAGCAGCCTTTTTGGCAAAAGTGTTTTAGTTCACAAAACCTCTAGTGAGTCAAAAATTTAATTACCGGGAGGAGGCTCACGCCTCTTCCCATTCCACAAGTTGCTTTGCAACAACTTGTCACAAAGAGTAACCATCAATAATTAACTTGTTTTCTCTATTAGTTCCTTTTCACTTTCACAACAACTTAGTTAAACACAACAACACTATTTCTCATAGTTAACCTAGCTTTCTCAGCATAACAACACCTTCTCGGCCTTAACAACACCTTGGTGCCTAACGACACCCCAGGTCACACAGACCCGTTCCTAACCACTAAGGATAGCCGTCTACCACACAGGCGAACTCTGGGAACGATTCCCTTCCCACCAACCATTTTCATCAAACATTTTCCAAACCAAATCTACGCTATGAGAAACACCTTACACTCACCCGTGATCGTGGGCACGGCTCTCCGAATAGTTCATTAAGCTCTTCAGAGGTTGTACGCTTTACCCACACGACACGAAACTGACATCGTTTACCCGTCGGCAACGGAAGTTCATGACAAGGCTTTTCCAAAGCTAACTCATGAAAATCACATGCCACCTAGTTGGGCCAAGTCTCTTAGCCGAGCATCAGGCAAGATCAGTCGTCATCCACTCAGGAATACCGAGGATGTCTCCTACTCCTATTGGTACTGTGTGCCACAATAGAGGCGAAAGAACACCCATAGAGGGCTATAAAGATCCAAAACTTCGTCTCCTCATCCTCGGCAACCCACAACCTTTGGCACACCAAACTCCCATGTGATAACCATTTACTTAGCCATAAGCATCCCATGAATACCTGTGGGGTCGCACTGTAACGTGTTTGAATGGATTTCCCAAAGGAAACGGTCCATAACGATAATACGCGACCAAACCACAAAGACATGGCCTCGCATCATAACCATTTTCACAACCCTTTTTATTTCGCAACGCATCGGTACAACGTACCGGATTTTTAAGCATAAAATTGGAATAATCCAAGTTTCCCACGCGATGATACAAACGTAAGCATGACTAAGCAACTACCTCGGTAATCGTACCCAATGGATAGTGATACCGGCACAAACATGTGTGGAGCTATCAAAGGTAAGGGATTACCAATACCCTAGGTAAAGTGAGTGCAGCGACTAGGTCGGTCCGTCGGTTGCTTAAACAATCCGAGGCCTAAACAAGATTACCGTGTACACTAAGCAATGCATTTTTCAAACAAAATAACTTGCAAATATAGGGGCAATATTATCAAAGAGGCTTGCCTTGCACAAGATGCGGGTCTTCTCCTTCGAAAACGGCGTCCGGAGCTTCCTCGTACTCATGCTCTATACGTGAAAAGGAGAACTTATAAACAAAAGGCAATAAAACAAGCTCAAAACAGAGAAACCGTAGTGCCACTATGTAGATCTCTATTTTATAAATTTTGGAAAGTTGAACGAGGTTAAACGGAGTTACGGTTGATTTTCTAGGAATTTCTTAAGATTAAAGGATTTTTTGAAATTTTTGGGAATTGATTTATTAACAGAAAGGGAATATTCCAAGCAGATGGCAAGGGGTAGGGCACCTATTGGCGGCTAGTGGAGGGGAGGGGACATGGGTCCAGGCTTTCAGTGGCTCGGGCTCCTCCTTCCTCCTCTCACTCCGCTCGGCTCGGGGCGCCGGTGTGCCGCGGCGGCGAGGCGGCCGGCGGGGAGACCGGTGGCCGAGGAAGACAGTGGCGGCCTCCGATGGTGCTACGCCGATGACGGCGGTGCCGGGAGGGGGAGTGCGGCAGCGTGGGGCGGCGGCACAGAGAGAGGAAAAGAGAGGGAGAGAGATGGCGGCTCGGGATGGGACGCGGCACGGGGCTCGACGCCCGGCTTGGCATTACGTCGAGCAGGTGGCGCGCGCGTGCGGCTGGCCGGAGGAAGGAGATAAACAGTGTTGGGCCGGAGTGGGAAAGAGGCCGTGGGCCGAGTTGCGCCGGCCTGCTTCGGAGAGAAAGAGGGGAAAAAATGTGGAGGGGAGTTGGGCCGAGGAGAAAAAGAAAAGAGCAAGGCCCAAATGAGAAGTGATATTTCGTAATTTCTC
Organism: Oryza punctata; assembly: GCA_000573905.2. Classification (NCBI taxonomy): domain Eukaryota; kingdom Viridiplantae; phylum Streptophyta; class Magnoliopsida; order Poales; family Poaceae; genus Oryza; species Oryza punctata. Next base: position 30,418,108 of record CM002489.2, on the reverse strand, counting down.
TAGGATTTTTAGAATTGAAAATTTGAGGAAAAAAATTTGGAGAATTTGAATTTGATTTTGACCAAGGATTTGACCAAAATTTGAGGGGATCTTTAGGATGGGACTTGAGATTTATTTTGGCACAAACTCAAATAAGAACCAAATTTAAGGGATTTTAAATTAATAAAATTCAAGGGTGCTACAAGATACCTCACCGTCTCGTTGCTGGCGTCATTGTCCACACCGACGCCGTCGACTCCACACCGTCACCATGGTCGCATCAAGTTCCAAGACCGATGGTATGTCTCTCTCTTCGTTCTCTCTCTAAGAACCACACCCTTAATCCCATGAGCTAGCCTATAACCCCTAGATCCGCACCTAAGGAAACCCTAAACCTAACACAACTAGGCCAGACCTTACTTTTACCAAAATGCGGTCTATTAAAATTGGTCACAATGGGATAACAGTTGATACGCAGCCTATTATAATTGGGTCAGCAAGCGCCTATGGCTGTCACGAGGCCTAATACATTTGGTTCGAACAAGATTGCTTTTTTGGCGCACATGTGTTCTCTGTGCGCATTTTTTCATATAGAAGTTATTTGATGAGATACGCAGCCTATTATAATTGGGTCGGCAAGCGCTTATGGCTGTCACGAGGCCTAATACATTTGGTTCGAACAAGATTGCTTTTTTGGCGCACATGTGTTCTCAGTGCGTATTTTTTCATATAGAAGTTATTTGATGAAATTTTTTTGAAGGTTCGTTTCTTCTGATGAATGTTTAAATAAAAGTTTTCCAAAAAAGTGTGTGCTAGGAACACTATCAAAATTTGTTAGGGTGGTATTTATGAACGTTTAGTTTTTAGGGCATGTTCCCGTTGTTATCACTTATAGAATTACTAAATTCTAACTAGTAGTGTTAGATACGCTTGAGTAAAGCCTTACAAAATTTTGGTAAAATTATTAAGAGTGAATTTTTGAACTCCATCCGTTTTAAAATATAGCAACCTACTATGAGCCCAAAATATAGCAACCTACGATCGGATTAGATATATCTTAGTACTATAAATCTATATAAATCTATATATAACTTCTAGATAAAATCTTAATATTAGAATATGTGTGATCCAATCCTATGCTACTACTCCCTCCGTCATAGAAGAGATTGTTTCCTTTGGGTAAGATTAATGATAGTAAGAAAATATTAGAATACCCCAACATTAAATAAGATTTGATTGTTGGTAAGTGGATTCTTAGGAGTTAAAATAAGTAGAAATTTTAACTAGAGTTGATGGATATAATAAGTAGACCAAAATTTCAAAAATTCCTCGTATTGTAGGATGACTATAAGAACGGAGGGAGTTATATTACAGGAGAGCTACAGGCCCTTAGTTAACCGTTAACCAATAAGAGACAAGTAGCCAAGTAGGTAACGTACAAGCAAACGGTATATACAGGCATACCTTGCCAGAGCTGGAGGGACGAGCCTCCGCAAGAGCGCTAGCGCAATCCACAACAATGAAAATAAGAGAGAAAAAGATGTGGGAAATTCAGGAGTCATCTGGAAGAACTTCGTAGTCACGACTCACGACCAGAGCATACGTGTACAGTTTTTCTCATGTTACAGCAAGGAGACAACATACGAGAGATTGGGAGGCCACCCCGCGATGCGAGGTTACACCGGCAATACCATTAACAAACCTTAGTGCTTTACAAATAATGACAAGAACAAAATAAAGAATGACTAGATAAAGAAACAAATAATAAACATCTAGCTACTGATTTTTTTTGTCAGCATTGACCTAAAAAAAAAACTAAACAGATGATTTAATGTAGGCTTGATACCTACTTCCACCGCAACAAAATTGGCTGCCTACTCCAAACCTAAGCTACAAACTTGTACTTACAAACAAAATGTTAAAACGGTCGCAGCGCCTCTGCAGGCACGGTTTGAAGCTGCACAAGCCCCCACGGAAGCGGTACGTCTGGATATCCACATGGGCACACTTCCAAGTCAAACATGTCAAATAACGTGAGATCAGACCCAAGCAAGTATCAGCATGAAGGCACCCACAATTGCTTGCAATTTATTGGTGCATCCACAACCATTCTTTATTCTCTGCAAAGTTGATAGGTCTCATCTAGCTAAAAAATCCAGAGTTCAGAACCAATGTATCCGTGAAAATGTCAAGGAACATGACCTTCGATTCTGGAATATCTACCATAAGGAACCCTTTGCACTGCCCGTGGAAAATCTGGCTTGAAGCGCTTATCAAAACTGGGTGCCAATGACCTGAGGAAATAATAAACACATCTAAATCATACTAAAACAGAAGACACAATGGATAGGCTAAACAAAGAAAGGAAGAAACAAAGTACAATCTGACAACAGGAGAATATTTGTGAGTATTGCAAAAGTCGCACCCCTGCACATGTCACGCAAATTTTAAATTACAAGCTTAAGCCATCCACCATAATTTTTTTCTCCTCTTCCTCTAGGCATCCATATTAACCCTGACTTGCTTCCCGAGTCCGGGCTACCATCGAGGTCATTAATCAGACTATTATCAAACTCAATTCGTATTTTTATTCACCTAGCAGAAATGGGGATTTGACTATAAATTGCGTCACTCAATAACGGTCCACACAAGATGGAAGATTTTGGCTGCTCAGGCAAGATCTAACTTTGTTTTTACAAAATATTGTGGCATTGGCCAGGCTAAAATACATGCAAAATTTTGATTGGGCTCATTGGGGGCATAAACCAAACATGTCGTAAATTGGGCACAGGAATACAATGACAGAGCACCTATAAGGAATTAAACTGACACTACCATAAAACTTGTAATTAGGGCTAAAAAGGATATTCCATCATGTCCATGGAAAACAAAGCTAATCATATCGATAGCCATGGATATTCCATAAAACTTGTAATTAGGGCTAAAAAGGATATTCCATCATGTCCATGGAAAACAAAGCTAATCATATCGATAGCCAATCATTTTCAAATTTATTGCATGCACAAAGCCAGTAACAATCACCTTGGAGAACTGGACCGTTTCTGAGCAAGTTGACCAAGCATGGATCTCAACATTTCAAGAGCTTCATCAGCAGCCTACAAAGTGATCAACATACAAACTTCAATTCAGATATGCAACATGTTTATCCTTTCTAGGTAGTCCCTTGCACATAAAAAAATCCACTTACAACCTTTATTCCCCACACCTCAAACACACACAAAAAAGATGTACTCCAAAGTCAGAACCACATTATTAATTGGCTCCATTTCCAAAAGCTAGAAAATGGTTTAGTGGAACAAGAATTGAATGTGAAACATGACTTAAGTTATTACATAAACTGAAAAGACGAACAAAACCCTACTGAATTCCACATCAGTCAGCCAGTCAAAAGACAATACTTCATGATCTTATTCTTCCATAAGTAGGAAACACTAAAGCAACAAAGGAAAACAGTTGCAAGTATGAGGGCTGCTTATAACCTGAAGCTTAGCTTCTTCCCATGTTATTCCCACTCCGTTCCCTAGAATTTGCCCACAAACTTCTACCTGAAAGCCAAAGTTAGCGACACAATCATGATAGAGTTTCAGGCTATTTGGTCAAACAGCCTAACTTGTGTAAACAAATCAAGCAATGCTAGAGACGTCATTAAAAATAATGACAGTGCACGTAAAGGTATGTTTGTGGTATTCAGCCATCCGCAATCAGTAGAAATTAATTTTAGAGAACTCAATCATGTAATATCATGTAACATTGTAAATTACAGAAACGTGTTCTATACAAGAAGCATATAAAATGTCCGATAACCTTAGTGAGTGCCAACAAATAATGCTGCAGGTCCCACAACAATACTGCTAATACCTCATTGTGCACCATACACATATACTGAGAAAAGGCATGATCCTAGACATTCTCCCCAGCATTATAACAACTTGTTTAAGTAAAATACATGAGGAAATAGTTGCTAACTGACCTCAGCATAAGCTTCTTTGCCTACTGAATTATCAGGAGATGTCCGAGCTTGAAAAACTAAGCTATATCCCTCAGCTGTGCACTGCAACACATTTTCAATTATGTTATACATTAATTGAAAAGGAGCTGTGTCAAACAACCAACAATCTAAGATACTTACAAGTTCCTTGAGAGCAGCAATAGAACCTCCTGCTTTTCTGGAATTGTTCTCCCCCATCTTCACAAAGCGAGTTTCTTCTGAAGTACTTGCAATAGGCAGCACATCATCCCTAGTACTTCCAGGATATCCAAAAATGTTTGTATTGCTACCAAAACCATTTTCTTTCATATCAATCATCTTATTTGGATCAGATGACAGATATTTATCTGCAAGTATTGTTGACATGGCAAATCAATACAAAATATCGTACCAAGCAAGTTCCAAAGAGACGCAAAACAATAAAAGAGTTAACAATGTATTGCTTCTTTTAACCTATCGACTACATGAAATATAGCTTCATCCAGATGTTCTCATCCAAGAAACCAAAAGGAAAACTGACAACATGCAATCAGGCAAATATGTAAACAGAATAATCAAGCACTATTAGGTGGCAATAGCTGAAATGCGCTGTGTCCAAATTGACAAGTTCCAAGATATTTGACAATGCTAAAAGAGATAAATCAATTTTGAACAGCAACACACCCTATGCCCCAAGTAAACATGTCAATCTTTTATTTAAAACGAATGTCTTGGTTGCGACAACATTGATGGCACAAAACATTATGTTATATGTGCTGAGTAGACTAATCAGGAAAAACAAACTTACTAGCTAAATTTCTTAATGAGATTTCTGCAGCTTGACACTGTGCTTCTTTCCTTGTCCTGCCAATGCCTTCGCCTACTTTTTCTCCAACAATCCAAACCTGAAAGAGGTAATAGACATAAGAAAGGGATATAAATAAGGCAAGCTTAGAAGTATTACAAGCAGGCAATAACTCGATAGTATAATTCCTCCAGCAATTCCGCTTCAAGGAAACTGCGGTTTCATTCATTGGTCAGCGTTGTTAATCTCTCTTAATTGAATCATATTGTGTTATATAATTATATTGCCATAGGCAATCCTATAACCAAGAAAACTTCCTAAAATGCCGATTTTACAATTTCCAATAAGTCCAGGAAAGGAGCTCTGATTTTTTGGAACTAAATATAAGCTAACTGCAGAGATACCAATAATAAACATTGAATAGAAGTTCCAATCTACCTCGATTGAGAACTGTAAATCCGCAGTATCACATAGTGCTGACCTGTACTCCACCTAAAAACAATGAATAGTGTCAATGATTATAAACTGGATTGTATGGTGCCGACCTGAATGTTCAAAACTACCTTAGAACCACACTTCAGAGCAATCTCCTCTAGTATGCCAGCAGAGCTCCCTGCATGCCGGGCAAAGTGTTGTCCTGGTACTATCTGGTTGTTTCTCTGACTTGAAGAAACATGTCGAGTAGCTAGCTCCTCTCCTTCAGGATGGAGATACAGTTAAGCATATAAAGTAAAGTCTTTATGCTATACTCAACTTTGCGAAGATCAAAAGCTTTTTAATGTTCTTATGGAATTCGATTGCAATTTCCACTATGAAAATTAAGTTACACTTTACATGACAATTATCTAGGCAAAATATTTAACTGAGCAAGTGTACAAGCCAAAATGAATTAAGTGCACCTATACTTGAGTTTGTAAAATCATAGTCAACAGCATATAATGTCTAAAACAAACAAAGCATACAGATGGTATAGCAAGCCAGAATGCCAAGCGCTAGAAACAAAATTACAGCCCTAAACCTAGCTTCATTGTCTTTTAATGTTTAGAAGAGTTCTCATTTTTGTCTGTTGGTGAATGAACCTAAGAAACTCCTTTTCACAAAAAATAGGACCTTGTTTATCAACAAATGCATGACGTCTCTGCCTAATTCTCAGGACATCCTAAAAGATAAACATCAGAATTCCAAATGGAAATAGTGAGAATACCAGGGAAGGATCTGTATCTTGATGGTGCATGGTTCTGAAGAACACGATGATCCTCATTATGCGGTAGCTGAGTCAAGAAAATGTGTGTTACAGAGTGGTATAGAAATGTCTTGATAGCAATTGCAGAGACTACAAAAAGTTGAATCACCTACCTGGGAGGGATACCTCTGGTTCTGATAACTAAATCTATCAGAGGATATAGGGTTTTCCCCACCATGAAAAAATGGGTGCGGTGGTTGCTTTTTATCATAGTGCATAGTTTCAGATTCCAAAGGGAATCCTGCAGAACCCCTGTTTAGATTATTTGGATTCATGCCGTCCTCTACAGGAAACCAATTTCCATGAGGTTGAACTGGAGGAACTGGGACTTGAACAGGAGGTACTGCTGGAAGAGGAGGTGTAGGATCTCTGGTGTCTTGACCATGTTGTAATATGAGAAGTCTTCTCCTTGTGTCAGGATCTAACTCGGACTCAGGAACTTCACCCTCTTCCCTAGCTGGAGAGCCTTGCAGTGGATCTGAGAGGCTCAGTTGAGCAACTGGTTGGGTGAATGGAGGAGGTGGACCCTGATTATTACTCAAAGGCACCATGCCAAGGGATGGGGCTACCGGTGCTACTGAAGATGAAACGAAATTTTGACCAGGGAGTACTGGCATCACAAAGTTAGCTGCTGTTGTAGTAAAAGCTTGAGCATTTCCAGATGCTTCCTGAAAATAATTGAAGTGCAATATGTGAGGGAGAAATGACGCAAGTGCAATATGCGAGAGAAATGACGCAAAATTTCAAAACAGGTGTATATGTAAAGAAGCATATGAAGCTACTGGCAAATAATTTCCATTTAAATATTCTGCTCAGAATGTTTCATTAAATGTTAACACAGCTCATGAGAAACGTATCTCAGGCTGAAATTATACTTTTGTAGATGCCACATTAACAAAATACCTCATCATTTTACTGTTTTAAAGACAATATTAGAAATACAGGCATTAATAGTTGTTGCAATCTCTATTACCGTCATATACTGAATAGAGCTTTCCTAGTACTGCTAGGTCCTAGGTTGAACTAAAAGGAAGATGTGTGGAGCTTTTATACTGGAAGATCAGAAGATGTAACAAACTGAAAGAACAGATTCAGCACAATTTATATGTTATATCCATTGGTACTTGACTAGGTAAATGTGTCAACAATTGTTACTTAAAATAATGCAACATGCTTCAGGACTTCAACATCTGTACCAATGCTAAACAAAAAACAGCTTTCTATGAATTATTCTTGGATGTCTTCTTTTTGTGATTTTGTCAGCCCACAATCAAACATCCAGATAATAGGCGCAAAAAGCTCAAACCTTCATTCTCCTCTCAACCTCAGCATCAGCCATACCATCAAAAGCCAATGGATCCCTGTTTCCATTCACTGCCGCAATATTCTCATCCTAATGAAGATCAGAAGAACAGTTAATTACTGAGGTGAACATCGTAGCATTGCATTTTACCAAAATTTTTACCTCTGAAATCAAATAATTGCCAACATCTGGAGCAGATGGGATTTCATTGATTTCATCCTCGTAAAAAACATTGCTAATTCTTGGTAAGAGGCCTTCATCAAAGTCCCTGCAAATTGAACCATGAAAGTTCTATGTCAATCAGTCCAACATAGTTGATAGCAGAGTACTATGAGCCCATGATAGTAATATGGAAATCGCATTAGCAGAGCCGACAATCTTACTTAAAGAAGCCCCCTCTAACATTACATGCAACATTCCTGGCGACACAGAGAACTGGGATAGAACAGTTTGCCTGCAAAGGAGGAAATTCTTTAGTATCGAAGCAAGAAGATATTGTTTGCATTGGTATGGAGCATGACCGTTACCTCTGCTTGCGGTGCATAATATGGAGTGAATGCAGGAACCACATGAACCCTAGATTGATCCTTCTCATCCCAGACTTTAAGTCGGTCATCAATTACTAGGGCCATTCCAGGATGGCAGGATCCATCATGGAAAACATTCAGCAAGGACTTTCTTAAACCTAGAAAATAAGTTGCTGTTAGCTTCAATAGGATGGATCAAACAGTATGCATAAAGGGCGATGGAAGCATTGAAGCTGCAATCTTGACCAGAGCTCTAATTGTGGAACATTTGAAAAACCACATTGTACTAAGTTCTTGTCATACTTAATCAGAAAAGTGACACGTACCAGATTTTACACACACCATTCTGTCATTAAGTTGAACAGAGTTAATCAATCTTGAGTCTGGATCAAGCAACCTCCACATTTCTAAGGCGTAGTCTCTCTCAGCCATTGTACACACATAGACCTCAAAACGTTTGCGACCTCTAGCAATCAAGTAGCTCCGGAGATCCTCCCATGCTGGCCTTAAACGTACAAGAACACTGGTATCCCTTATCTACAAAAAAAATGCCTTAGCCTGGAAGTTTTGGACAAACTTATGCAAACAAAGTCAGGCCACATCAAAGCAATGTGAAAAGGCATGCTGAACTGTCATTGCTATTGCTCAACTTACGAACTTCTATTTTCTTGATAATGAGAGAGAGAGAGAGAGAGAGAGATCACAGAAACAAGTCAACAGCATACTAGACAGCACAAATATAAGACTCCTAGGAGGTATGATGTGCAAGGAAAATTCAAAAAGACATCTAGCATAAACTGGAATCATAATGTATCTATCTGCTGACCAATATATGCTCGTGAAAACAGTTTTAATGCAAATTCAACTAATGAATCACATACCAAAGGATTTATCCTTGTCAAGATAATATTCTTCTCTTGTAATCGTATAACTGGACGTGTCATTGGTTGATGGTTATCAGATAATGGCGGAACCAACTCAGGTTGCACTTTATACATTTTTCCATCATCATAGACCTGATCACCTTCAATGTACTGCTTTAGGATAGACTTATCATCTTGGTACCTCTTAATCTCCGCTATCATACCATTTATGCGCTGTGGATCAGTCTCATTGCTCAGCTTTCTCTGAAGCGCATCAATTCTGTCCTCAAAAGACCGTGTAGTATTGGCGACAATCAGTGTCTCATCAAGGTCAAACACTATCCCAAGACACCGGAGATTTAACATAGTCAAGCAAGAATTGTACAAACCAAATGGCACTTTATATCCCCAGAAACATGCATGATTTGTCAGGTTTCTCCTGGATGTCATTGCCACTAAATGCAATTCTTCCTCTCCTAGTGGAACAACTGCAGTCTGCAAGAATGAATTAAACGCTGCAGTATGAATATTTTTTTCGATAAGACAAAGATGGAAGTTTTATAACGAACCCATGAAATTACGTAGTTTAATATACCTTATATGTTTTAACAGGGAAAAAAGGGTAGAAGAAACTACAAAAAGGTTAGAATTGTGGTTCTAAAGTACGGAATCTGAATCTGCTGTAAACCACACTCCTGAATTCCAAAACAGAAAAAAAAAATTAAAGTTGGAAAAGTTCATGCCAAAGTAACATTAGTTTAACTGAAAAATACTAAAGTAGCTCATTAAATACAAAATTATTTGGAACCACAAAAACCAATAAATGTCAAGAAAACCATTAGTGCAGCTGCTCTTCAAGTATATTCTTGTGAAAATCAAGATTCAAACAGAACTTGAGAGGGATAAATAAAATATCTAGAAAACCATTAGCGCAGCTGCTCTTCAAGTTGTCAAAATCAAGATTCAAATAGCACTTGAGAGTAGCAGCAAATTAGCATGTTAGACCTGTGTGCACCAGTTAAAACTTATATGTTCCTTCAAGTTGTTATCACAAATTAGGATCTAAGTTCCAGTTCAGTTAGAGTAAAACCAACAGTAGCAATTAACAACGGGCATTACGTTCAATCATTTTAAGTCCACAAATATCAAACAGAAACCACCTCTCACAACCATCAGCTTTTAAGTCTCAGCAACAGAACACCAAAATCTATAGCATTCAGTGCCTGGTTTCTGCAATTTTTGATCTCTACTCCTCTCAATTAGTCCCAGTAAAGCCAAGTTTCAAATTCTATTAATGAGATGGCAATGAATTAAAAGCAAGTCCAAGTCCACAGAACATAGTGTATATAAAGTGATTCCTTGTGTAAGTTTAAGTCAGTATCAGCACTGAACAAATATCAGTGCATTCAGACATCCGTCCACATCCTTCAAAATTCCTTGTCCACACCCCACAGTTATTGTTCAGGTAAAATTAACATGCTTATTAATACAATAGATCTTAAGATTATGTCCTGGTAAACTTGTCCAAGTAAGATTACAAATATTCCTTTAAAATTACTGGGATTCCTTTAAAAATGTCCATGTAAAATTAGGGAGATTCCATTATTTGTTGAATTTGTTCCTTCTTTTCACTGCGTGAATCTCTTTTTTTTTATGTCAGGAATAATTTATATACCTTGTTTTCCTTGAGGCAAGCAGCGTGCATGGCGACGAGAGGCTGGGGTGGCTCATCCGCTGCCTTGGGCGGCCTGGACTCCATGACGAGGCAGCGAGCACCGACGGCCACGGTATGCATCACGGCGAGCGGCTGGCACCGCTCGCTGGGCGGGGAAAGGCGGTCAACGCGGATCTCTCGAGCCCACGCCGCCGCTGCCAGGCTCGTGTCGCCGCAGGGCCACACCTCCACCTCGCCGATGGAGGTGTTACCGAAATATACCATCGACCTGATCATTCTCTCGAAACCAGCAGTTGAAACAGCAAACAGATCTCAAACGAATCCTCAGGTCAAAGTTCGTTCGGATCGTCCACAAGCAACAAAGGGGTCTTGGTTCTCACACAGATAGTAGATAGATCTGCGAACTCGCTCGCAGATCTGTTCTTATGAAGCGTCCGAAACGAGATAAAAACAAAATCTAGAAACAATCAGGGTGTGGAGAAAAAAATCAGATGTAGTAGTAGTATGTGTGTGTGTGTGGTCTTAGTGACGACGGTGCTTCAGATTTGTGTTCGAATTCTTCGCCGTTCCAGGCAAGATTCGGGGTGCGTCAGGTGAGAGGGTTCGCGGTGTGGATTGGTCAGATCTGAGGGGGGAGCTCGTGCGCCGCGCCGCGTCAATGGCGGACGCGAGGGGGAGGAAGAGGACGAGAGGGGGAGGCGAGAGGTGGGGAGAAATCTCTGAAACCCTAAACTAGGCGTCTGATCGGATTGGGGGAAGTGAGAGGGGGCGGATTTATTTTGGTGTCCATCAATTTTGGTAGGTGGTGGGGCGAGGTGGACGCGGCTACGGTTTATCCCCACCACGTTAATTCGCGGGTATTTCTTTCTGCTTTTTTCATAAATACTATTTTCCCTATATATTCCGTCTCTGGATGGGATGATGGGCCAGTCGGAGGATGAGAGCGCGACTGGCACGTCTCGTGTCTATGATAGTGGCTGTCGAGGTTGTGTTCTTGCTCTACTTTTCTACCTCATTACTCTCTTTTTTCACACGCATATTTTTTAAATTACTAAACAGTGTATTTTTTACAATAAGTTTCTATATGAAAGTTGCTTCAAAAAATCATATTAATCCATTTTTTAAAAAAAAATAGCAAATACTTAATTAATCATGTGCTAATGAGATACTCCGTTTTACGTGCGGGGAGGGTTAGTTCCCACCCCATCCCAAAAACGCAACCTTAGGATCTTTTTGAGAGTTTCTAGCTACTGTAGTCTACCAGAATCAGAAGTTCCCCAAACAGTTTAGTTTTTGATACAGATTCTGAGAAATTATAGTTATAGAATCTAGAAAATAAACTAAAAAACTAAAAGCTGAAAAACTCAATTTTTCTAGATTCTCAGAAACTGATTACCAGTCAACTACTTATCAGACTCTCAAATCTTCCTAACCAGACCTCAGGATGGTTCGGCATTAGGTTGGGTGGTTGGCCACCTGGCCCCGTCCGACACCGTCCCCGTCGGAAGTTTGATCGTCAAATTGATATCCCATCATCGTTTGGCTAAAACATTAGGAAAAGAAAAAGGGGGAAGACGAGTGCAAATCGGAAAGATAATACTGGTAAAGAGTAATTTTTTTCTGTTTTTCTAATCCTACTTGTAACCTATCTGCGTCATCCTGTTTGATAGTATAAAGCAATTTGTTTTGGGGGTGTGTATGGAACTCAAAACGAATGATATCAGAAGATCGTAATTGGGTAAACAATGCAATAGCTTGGGTGAGAGTAAAGCCCAACAATAATATACACAGTGCCGATGATCCATCCTTTTATGTGATTTTCATTAACACGTTTTTTAAACGGCTAAGCTATAAACATCATGTTTTATACGAAAATTTTCTATATAAAAATTACTTTAAAATATTAAATAAATTTATTTTTTTATATTATAATAATTAAACCTCAATTAATCATATGTTCGTGGCTTTCTTATTTTATGGGCCTACACTTAACCTTATTTCACGGATCTGCTCAAAGGCAACCGATCCTAGCCGAAATTTCACGGATACCTCCCGTACTCCCACAATTACGGGCATGTGCTTACATGCTAATTAACATCGTGTATTAGAGGACTACTTTTCCTTAGTACCCTTAATCCAAACCTGTTTCTAATCTAATATTAGAATCAGATGCTTCTAATATCTATACCTATATATACTTTAAAAAAATACGTAAAGCTTCTATAAAAAGGTTATCAAATTTTCATCCATCAGTAGATTTTCCGTCCGACTTGCGTGTGACCACATCGCGTGCTAGGCTTGTTCCAATGATCAAGATTGATAATTTGATTCGCCTGTGTCCTATTTGACCACGTGTTGTCCCACGCAGAGACCGGGTCGGACCAATGATCATCTATTCTGCAGCTGCTCCTCCAGTGACAACTCAACAACAAGCTTTCGTTCCTACTGCTCCTACATACACCTACGTACAGTAACATAGACTTGTAAAATGTTTTTTTTATTTTTAATTTGTTTAAGGCTTATCAAAATATATCAGGGTTTAATTTAGTTTTAAACTCTAGCTAGCGATGATAACTAGCGATGATAATAAAAATATACATAAGGCTTCCTGTTTTTCTTCCTCCGTCGGTTTTTTGGTCGCCGTTATTTTTCCCTTTTTTTTTACTTCGAAGGGCTTATTTGGTCCGCATGTTTGTCGTTCGTTTTTTCCCATAGACCTTTTTTTCCGCTCCCGTCCGATCCGATCCGCTGCACGCGCACAGCGTGCCTCCAGTCACCGTCGGGCCGAACCCTAGTATCACCGCCACGTCGATCTGCCTCCCCATACGTTTCCTCCTCCAATTGATTGCAAAAATCGATTGTTCACTCCTTCCTCACCATTTTCCCATGATTTCTCCTTTCAATCGGCGTCGAATTTCATCTCTATTAAATCATCGCCAATGATGGCCGACGAACCTCACCGATCGTTTTTATCTCGATTTACGGATTCGCTCCGATTTTGAGGAAAACGGAGAGAGGAGATCGAGAAAGATTCATCCGAATTTGATGGGGATGATTGGCTCTGGCATCATACGGCTCGGGACTGTCTTTTGGAGGTTGAAGACGGTAAGTCGGCTATGTGAGATGGCTTGCTCCACATGTAGGCTAGCCGAAGAGAGGCAGGCTAAGTGTATGGAGGTATTAGACTGGGCTAGGGCTGGAAAGGAAAGAATGAATAAGCTTTCAGTCCAAAACCTAAGGAAGAATTTGCATTAACGTTTTCAATTATAATGTATAGCGACACCAATGTTTCAATTTATTGCTCACCTATCACTCATAAAACCTTTTTAACCATTGAAATGCACGGGCATTTAAAAAATAAGTAAAGCTCCAAGTATTTTTTTGGTCCGTCTTTTTTTCACTGGTTTTTTGCCCTATCATGCTTCGGTTTTTTCCCATAGCTGGTTTCTTTCCGATCTCATCCGATCCTTTGCATGCGTGTGCAGCGTGCCTCCCACCACCGCCGGGGCAAACCCTACCACCGCTACCATGTCAATCTGTCTTCCCATGCGTTTTCTCATCCAATTAATTGAAAATCGAGTCCCCACTCCCTTCTAACCATTTTCCTCACGAGTTCCCCTTTCAATTTGGCTTTAATTCGGTGGATATAATCTCAATCGCCGCTAAAGGCCGGCCAACGAGATTCCTCGGTCGTTTTTATCCTGAGTTTTACGGAGTCGCTTTGATTTTGGGAAAATGGAAAGAGGATATGAGTGGATCAAAAGCTCTCAATTAATTTTAGGGGGTTGAGAGGATTGGCTTCAGCATACGGCACATGATTGTCTTCCAAAGGTTGAAGACAACATTCCGTTGTGCGAGCTAGCGGTCTGAAGAGACGCAGACCGAGTGGAGGGAGGCAGTGGACTGGGCTCGAGCTGAAACGGAAGGAAAGAATGAGCTTTTGATCCAAAACCAATGAAAAACTTTCATTATCTTTTTCAATTATAATGCAATATAGCGATCGTTTCAAATTATTGCTTAGCTTATAATAGTTGTTGTATCACTGAAAAATATTTTTATGCGTTACAACGCATGGGTATTTTTTCTAGCAATATTAGATTGTTATATTTTAAGACGGTGAGGGCATAATATAGTAGACAAGTGTACCAAATATACTTCCATGAGGTTTTGGAAATCCATGTCTATCCGTAGATAAATCTCACGACTATAAGAAAACAGAAAATGACAGAGATGCGTTCCACATAGGCTTAAAATTATGCTGTTTTTATAAGCTATCTTCGCATGCATCCAATAGCATATGATAGAAGCTTAAACAGTTAAGTATCGCAAGCTCAGAACTCCATGACACCACAAATTCAGCTTAAACAGTTAAGTATCGCAAGCTCAGAACTCCATGACACCACAAATTCATCCTAAAGAATTTCACCACACGCCCACTGCCCACGAATATGTAATTTTCTTTTGCTTCTCTTTTCTGTAGCACTGATTTTTTTTCCCTTACAAGAATACATAGTAGGGAGTATAAAAAAGTGGAGCAAAGGTTGAAGATGAGGGCGAAAGATGTCACTCCAACCAGCGGACAGCATTACTCTTTCTAGGGATCCACTTTCATGTACAATTTGAGGTAATATCTAAAATGAATGTCATACCACAAGTACCTGAGTATTGACCATCTGTTAGTCGAAGATTCCAAATTCCGAAGCAGCCGAACCAAGGAGCAACCAAATCGAATCCCCCAACCCAATGCTGTGCATCTCATTGAATATATATATCTCCGTGTATTCTATACACAAAACTACACTCCTGCAGGATGACTCTCATACGAGCATCCAGGTCCATATGCTATACTCTAACGGGAAAGCCGAAGTTCTGAAATGTTCTGATATGACCCTCATGGCCTGCGGTTACAACCACCAAGCCCCAGGCCGAATTACTCGGAGCTTGATCTCCCTCCATAGGATGGCTGGCACTAGACCGCGGGCTCTGTTTTGTTGGTGTCATGAGTTCTTCAGACCAAGTCGCAGATACCCTATCACCAATATGATTTGGGTTGGTGTTTCTGATGATGTTGCTCTGGTGTTGAGCATCAGGCATCTCCTGATCTTTATCAAGCTCAGATCCAGACAGGCCATTCTCAGGCCATTCTCTAGAAGTCATTGTGCTGCTGGCACAAGGCCAAGAAACAGCAACTGTCACACCCTCGCAGTGGAAGTGTTCATGGGTATTTGTGATAGAAACAATGCCCTTCTTTGTGTTTGTCTCGGAATCATCATTACATCTCCACATGTATACATGGGAATCCTCACTTGCAGAGATAAGATATCTCCCTCTCGCAGCTGAACAAGCAGAAATTTGGCTGTTGGTGTTACGAAAGCCTGAAACAAGACGAGTCACAAACATGGAAATGAAAACCACAACCAGCTGAATACGAGACGATTTAATAACAAATAGTGTGGCCAGGATTAATAAGATCAACACTAATTACCTTTAAATTTGCAAACTAGTTCAAAACTATCAACAACTCGAATTCGTGAATCTGCAGATGTGATGATGACCTTTGAAGAACTCCCTGGAACAAACTATTTGAAGAACGACTAATCAGTAATGGTACAACACAGGCAAAATGAAAAATCAATTCTGGTGCGATTTGATTCATATCATATTAGAAATGCTTCTTCAGAGTAAGCACCTGAATTCCTGTGATTTTCTTCTGGCTAGATTTCCTTTTCTTAATATGTAGATCAATCTGTTTCTTGTGCTTAAGCATATTATCTAGTCAGAAGACAAAAATAAAATAAGTTTGCAAGATTTAGGAGGCAATTTATAGAATATGAAAATGGCAGTAGAATGGAAGCTTAACATAGCATATACTCCCTCCGTTTCCAAAATATAAGCATTTCTAGGTTGTTTAGCACATATTAAGGTTGAGGAGAAGAGACTTTAGTGCCTCCCATTAAATGAGCTAAAAGTGAATTGAAGGTGATTGATGGGATAAGTAATACTAAAAAGTGATAAAAATGCTTAAATTTTGGTAAAAAATTCAAATGGTAGAAGTGTTTATATTTTTGGAAAGGAGGGAGTACCAACTATCAGTATCAGGTCCTTTGGAATAAATAAGTTACAGATGTGGGAGATTACATGTGCAGAAATTAAGTAATGAAAGAGAAGGAGGGGTTACCAGAAATATCATAGACATGGCACTTGCCCTTGTGTGAGCCAACGAGTGCACCCTTCACAAAGAGTAAAAAACAAGATGTTTGAATGAACATGAAAAATGCAAATAATACCTGCTGACTAATTGTAGAACAAGAAGCAAGTTAAACCTGTCCGTCAGGGGTATAACAGGCAGCTGTGATCATTTCATGCAGATCAATCCAGTCAACAATTTCACGTTCTTGTATACTCCAAATTCGAACCTTTTTATCCAGGGAACCGCTAATGAAGTATTTATCATTAACAGGATTGAACTGGATGCAAGTCACTGAATCAAGAAATTGATATGAGAGAAGGACAATACATGGTGTGAGGAAGAAGATTGATCTTCTGAAAGCGATGCTCTTACCATAGTCACTGTGGGAGAAGGTTTTCAAACAGTAAGTGCTTGACACGTGCCACAACCGTACAGTTTTATCCATTGAAGATGAAAGCAAGTACTGCACAGAAATTGAAAAGTGGAGGTAAGGGATGCTGGGGTAACACTGTTAAATACAACAAAATCACAATAAAATGAATGAATTATGCTACTATATTCCTACACCACCGTTTTCCTATTGTAGGATAACAGGGATATACACCATGACCCATTGACCCTTAAAGCTTTTATGAATGTCTGATGAGGTCCCTGAACTACAAATTTAGCTTGGGTTGTGCAAAACTTCACTGTTAAGACAAATAAGACCATCGTAACATTTGTAGGTGGAATATGCTAGTGTTGAAATTTGGTACAAATCATCTCCTTAACCTATTTCCAATAATAAATCGTTGGACAGGCCTACATAATCAGAAGTACAAATTGAACAGACTGCCAAACTAGCATGGAGTTTTGCTGCCAAAGAGACACCTAAAGTTTTTGTGACGGAGCCTGATAAGTGATAATAGAAGTTTAGATTTCTAAACCTTGGAGAGTTGATTGGCCTTGCATGTGGACTGAGCTCAAGTTTTATACTTTAAGTTTTTCAGTAAGATGGTTAATTCTTAATTAGCTACATCCACTTTAATGCTGTTTCCAAGAGAGACCTCTTCTATCCTACTTTATTTTTCTTGTGCAGAGTTGGAGAGGCAGACAAGTTTATAACAAGGTATATGAAGAGATGCCCGTTTGTACTCGCTTTAAGTTTGTAGTACTAGATGAACTTTATCTTCATTAAACCCAACAGCAATAATTTCATACCCAGCAGCAACCTGTTAAATGTCCACCTAATTAGGGGACCAGTATAAGAGCATGTCACAAGTCATGTACTGGTAGCTTAAAACAGCGTACAGAAGTCTTATGAACGTCATACGATATCTTGAAGGAATGCTACTGCGTTAATACCATAATATGTGCCCACTTGTCTAATGCAAAAGATAAAAACAACACATTGAAATTGACTTCTAGCTTGGTAGATTGGCATCAATAATCTGGCATGCAACAAACTTCAATTAATAACTCTTTATGTTGCTTAACAAAAATTGTTAAAGTTATACACCATAATCGTGCATCTAGCATTTTGGGGCTGGACATATTTCTTTTCAAAGAACTGTGCATAAATATTCATGTGCACTATTTTTTTCACCTTTTGAAACTCCACTAATAACATAATGAATATCAAATCACATCTTTGAACAAGAAGGACTGACCTCATGTCATGTCAACACATAAAATAGTTAACTACTTAGCTCATGACTTCCTATCACTTCTGGGTGATACTAATTAATGATGGAATAAATATCTTCTGTTGATTGGAGTGCACGGTAGACTACAGAATCTCTTGAAAAATTTAATATCTCCTTTGACCTGATGATCAAAAAACTTGAATCTGTTTATCTATGGTAAAGCTTTTCAATACTACAGTGAAAGAGAACCACCTAATCAACAGATTAATGGTTATATGGAACTGAATGAACTGACATTCAAAATGTTTTATCCTTTGACCAACAATGTTTCATATCCTTGAGATATTGAAAATTGGCAACAGCTTAAAAGTTTAGGTGCTGGATTTTCTAGATGTGCTGAAACATGAAAAACTAAAGTCACCATGAAGCAGCAAAAAAGTTGCATGCTTAATAAAACATGATTTAGAGGTTGGAAAAGGGTACAATTGCACTGATGTATTATAAACAACCAGCTGAAATAATTAATTGCCAATAACAGAACATTGCAAGCAATCAATTTGTGTAATTCCAATTTGTTCAAATCTCCAACTAGTCTTTTTCCCTTTTCAGTTGCATAGCAGTATACCAGAGATCTAAATGACTTCTCAAGGTTAAATGAGACATCGGTACTGCTAATTTGGTAATAGCTTCATAACTTTTAGTCTTTTCCTTTCAAGAGTTAAGACCTAATTATTATGACTATTATCCTGATGTCCGATGGCACACGTACTACAAGGCAGTAGAGTATGTATCATATAGTAGCATTTTGAGTATTACCTGAGATTTGGACCAGCTGAGGTCAAGCACATCCTCAGAATGCCCTGCAAAGGTTATCACGGGCTTCTCTGATAGTGCAAACACATGTTCTGGCACCATCAACCGGTCTGAGCTTACTGATCTCTGATTGTGTACTGCCTTTGCCCGCAGCTTCTTGTCCCGATGGCTTCCCTCTGTAGCAGTGGATACCAACATCGGCTCTGGATCAAAGACCCCATTGTCTTCCAACCCCCTCTCCTCTATCATCTTCCACTCCAACACCTCCCAGACATGAATGACACAATCCTCACCAGCACTTGCAAGAAAGCGCCCATCAGGACTAAACTTGATACTCCAAATGGACCCACTGTGCGCCTTTATCTCCTGGTTCATGAACAAGCCACTGAGCTCCTTATAAGATTTACCATACTGCCGAACCTTAACACGGTCCGGGCCATGGTGTGCTACACCATCTTGGCTGTCATCCGTAGCCGAGCTGGAGCGATGCCCACCCTTATCTGAGGATGTATCCTTCTCGTCGCTGCTGCGGCGGTCACGAGAGTACGTAACCATGGAGCCAGCTGCACTGCGGAGGCTGCGGAGCCAGCTGTTGCGCCGCTTGTAGCGCGCCCCACCATTGCTGGAGCCGGAGCTGGACCTCTCGATAGGAGTGGATGCGCCACTTTGGGAATTGGAGTTTGAGTTGGAATTGACCACGCTCTGGCGGCGCATGAGCTCTTGGACAATGGGGGAGCGGCCGATGAACAACTCGAACTCCTCCATGGTGAGCTGCCGTCCCGTACCGACCTCACGGAGACCGAACTCCTCTCTCACCAGGAACTCGCTGCCGTCGTCGAGGTTTCTGATCAAGCACCTGGGGTCCTCCTCAACCGCCTCCAACGTGGCATCTGACACATCGGACGAGGCTCCGCGCAAGCGGCCTCCTCCGAGCGGGGGTTTCGCGGCGGAGACCGGCGTGGCGCCGCTCGATCTGGACCGCGCAACCGGAGAGGACGGCAGCGGGCCCACGGAGTCGTACGGAGCCGATCGACCCCTCTCGAATCGCGCGAGCGACGGGTCTCCGGAGAGGCCCATCAGCTGGAGCAGCCGCCGCCGCCGCTCCTGGATGGGCGCCGGCTCGGAGGTCCACAAGTCGAGCGCCGCGGCCGCGGCCGCCGCGGCCGCGTCGTACCCGCGGCGACGGCGCGGGTGGTCCCCATCGTCGTCCGAGGCCGAGGTGGAGGAGCCCGACGAGGAGAGGATGCGATCGAGCGACTCGTAGAACAGTTCCTCCTCCTCCCCCACCACCTCCTCCTCTACACTCATCGCGCCGCCGGCATTGGCCTCCGTCGCGGAGATCGAAGCGAGGCCGGCCGACGGCGCTCGGGGCAGAATCGCGCGAGGGCGAAGGGCGCGACGAGACGAAGTAGGGGAGAGGTTTGGGGGGTGGGAGGGAGAAGAGGACTGGAGGAGGGAGGGAGGGAGGAAGGGATGGGGGAAGTCGTAGCGAAGTGGGCGTCAGATCCACCACCACTACCACGAGCGACCCGTGGCTTCTTCCTTTCCCCCGCCTGCCCGCGGCCCGCCTCCGCTCGTCTTACTTAAGGGTGGTTGGTGCCGCACTGCTGCTGCTGCCGCCGCCGCCGCCGCCGTCGTCGTTGTTATTATCGCGGTAATTGTCGCTTGTCCGTGCCAATGGTGTGGTGGCGGCCGGTGCTGTTACCGCCGGTTACTGCTCGCTGCCCGGTAAACTGGCGAAGCCGGAGGCAGGGCGACGCGTGAAAGCGTCCTGGCCTCCTTGACCCGATGGATGTCGCTGGGCGGCCCGGCTGTCAGTGGGCGGGGTCCACATGGCGGTAATTTTCATTCCCCGCGACAGGGGGAGTTAACGTAGCTCGCGCCGTTTCGATCGGGGCCGTGCCGCTGTGGCGTTTCGGACTTTCGGTGACGAGATGATTTGCTCCCTCCAACCTCCGCGCGGCGCCGTCATTTCTGCTCCCGTTTTGTGGGGACGGAAAACGGTTGCACACTGTTGCAGCAGGATGGAATTGTGCGTTTGCGCTGTGAAACCTTATTACGTGGAAACGGGCTGGAGGGACTTGAATTTTAAGGCATCTCCTGGTACAATGTAACGCTGTCCGAAGCTATTGAATTTCACCGGATGGAAGTTATTTTGTTGCGCATATTTTGGATAGCAACGTTCATTGTGTCCATCCAAGTTAATACATATTGTTGGCAAAGCAGTTTTCAATCAACTTTCGACTTGGTATGGGACTTCAAACTTACAATCCAAATTTATCAGTATACTTATGTTACTTGACTCACATAGCCTTTTTCAAATAAAATCTTAGCATGGTGCACCTATCTTTATCCTTTCCCTGTTTTCTCCAGGTTGTGGTCCTATAAACATCATCAGCTAAGGAGTTGGATCGTGCCGAATTATAAGAAAAATTGATGACGACTACAATGTTCCGTTGTTGTTTTGAGTGGGGCTGTGCGTTGGTGAGGTTATCCTCATCTCTCAAACAAAATGGGGAATAATATCAGTTGTGCGATAGCAAATTCACAGAAGTGCTTGCTAAGGTTGACTTTGAATTAGTGTACCATCTGCGTCGTTTAATGATGAAGACAGTGCTTGTGCAAGACGAGGCTGAGAAAGAATGAAACGAAGGAGATCATTTTCCGAATAAAGGGGTTAAAGAAAAAAATGAGAATATGTTGGAAATTAAGCACAACTAGATTTAGCTAGGACTTATTAATACCAACAAATCATTAGACATATTTTCATGATGTGCCCAAGGATTTTGGGTTGGTTTTGTACTAGAATGAGCTAAAACTCAATGTTATTTTAACATTAAGTTCCATCGACTTAGACTTCGCTTCACCCTTGTTTTGATTTTCTCAGAATGCGAGAGATTGTATATTGATAAATATTTAATTTTTATAGACAAGACTGAAAAGATTGCATGCATAAATTAGATTATCTATATATGTGACAAAACTTCGCCACTTTTTATAGTAAAACATGCATTGGCATTCCTACCTATAGCACATAGCAAAATTCACTCAATCGTGCACTAAAGCGAAATTAGGATAGTACCAGTCGAATTCTATCCCTCCATCCACAAATATGAACATTATTAGAGTTTTAGCAAAAGTTAAGGTTGATGTGAAATTACTCTAATGCCCCTAACAATATATCACTCCTTTATTTTTATATTATAAGACGCCTTTGACTTCTTTTCTATTCAAATTTTACGTTTGATCAAATTTATAGATAAAACTTAGCAAAATTCAAGACAAAATAAATATAATATCAAAATATATTTAATGTTAGAGTTAATGAAAACTAAATATATTATCAAAATATATTGCTAAATTGTTCTATAAACGTTTTACAATATACTAAATGTTGACTAGGAAAAAAAATCAAAATATTGTATAATATGAAACAAACAGAGGAATTGGTTAGGAAATATCACATGCTACGATGAACTGCCAGTAGCAAATACATTGCTTGGATGAATTGGGGGAGCATTGCTCTAAAAATAACTATGGAAAATTGCAAATGTAGAAATGCTCTTTTTTTTGAGGGGAGAAGCTAGCTAGCAAGCAAGCAAGCTTCATTACCCCCCAAAAAAAAAGCAAGCTAATATTAGGCCATGCATGCCAGCACGGCAGCACACCAAGCACGTACGTAAAGAGGAAAAACACATCATACGCGCGCGTCACGTACGAGGACCACACAAAAGCTACCGAAGTTAAGAAAAAAAAATCCCTTCGGAAATCCACAGGTATACCCACACAGCGCGAGGCGACTTTGGATCGGCTCGTGCCCCTCGAATGACGTCCCTCGCCAAAGCAACACACGTCCAGCCACGCGCGCAAAATTATCGGCGTCCGACGATCCGGCGCCGCGACCCGGTACACACCCCCTCTAGCCCGTCGCTCGATCGAGCGAGCGGAGGGCGCGCGGAACGCGAACGCGCCGTACTGGCCAGCTGGCCACTTTGCCAGCGGTCTGGACCGTGCGCGCGTACGACCCGCGAGGCGCGCGGTGGCCGCCAATTCGCGCCCCGGTGTACGTGGCTAGGTAGGTCGAGCTGTAAAACCGGCCGTCTCATCTCTCACATGTCACGGGCCACCATGCATGCGCGGGGACGGGGCGTGAGGGGGGACGCTTTTTAGGCCGATCTGCTCATGATATGCCCGTGAAAACGCCGCAAATCCCAGTACTACCACTAGCAGGAGGCGAATGATCGATCCATCGGCGGCAGCAGGCAGGCAGGCAGGCAGGGGGTACCGTGCACAGCATGCATTGCAGGACCACCGGCGCGCGGCCATGGCACCGGGTCCCGGCCATTATGTGCGCCCCTGTCTCGGAGCTCGATCGCTTGGACAGTTGAGCGATCGATCGATCCCGGAAGATGCCGGCGCACAGTAGCGTGTCGATGGATCTCGGGTCGAGCATGGAGGGGTCATTCATGCGCGAGACGAGACGAGACGATCGAGATATGCCAAGATCGATCGATTATCGATCAGTGACTTTTGGAGCGATCGATACATGTGTGCGTCGTACCTAACCTACGTGGAGAGAAGATTGATCGGATGAAGCGCAACTGGTACAGAATTATGGGTGGCAATTATAGGGGTGTAGCTAACTTTTTTAGAACTTTCTACAAGCGGTATGTGACATGCACCGCGCTAATTGTGCAAGATCACGGTCACCAATTTCTTCTTCTTCTAAAACACATTATATGCGCAGGCCCTCATATGCACTTGTGCATGCTCATCTCTTATCGATTTATCTTAAGATTAATAAAATTATAATTAATATCTCGCTATCGATAAAATCATCTTTTACAACTTAAAAAATAACTAATCGTAAATACAAGCACATGCTAAATTTAGGATTTAAAACCAAGAAAATAGATTACAAGAATCTACTAGTTGAGCAACGCTGCTTTCCTGCCTAGCCAACATGGTGCAACTAAAAAATCTCCTGAAAAATCCTGATATATGACGTCACCATCTCACTGTGTGTCCCCAACCAAGCAAAGCGTACATCCACGGGGATGTACATTAGTACATATGCCAGCATGACGTCAAAACCCTTCTCTGTCTCTGTAAGCAGCTAGCTGTCCAAGATTACCCAACTGCATTTTTTTACTAATCACTTCTACCTTCGATATTCCCCTCCGTTTCCAAGAGTAGTTTCGTGTGTGAGATGATTCTCTCACTAAGCTGCGGTCATCAAATATGTCATCAGCTAACGCCACAAGTGCCCATCGTTGGCCACGTGAATTGAGGAGTACTGAAATTGATAATGCATCAAATGGTACACGTGGACATGATATATAAATTAGTAACTCCGGATTAAAGCAGTAGCTTAAGATAGTACTACTACTCCCCTTTAGCCGCAATTAGACCAACACGTCTTGAATATGCAGTATATTTTTTGTGCACACGAATACTCGTCTTCTCGATAAAACTGGCAAAGCACAAACACACGTTTTGGATTTCGATAGGCGCGCAGCGTGCTACCTGGCGCACCACGCACTGCGTTCCAATCTAATCCTAACGGTACCCCCTGAAGGGAGGCAATAGCATATTCAGAAATACTAGAACTGCGCTGGAGCAACGTGAACTACAAACTGTTGCCCATCCTGAATTCGTCTGAACAACTCGTATACATTGTACCTTCAGGAATCGATCATGTGGATGCCAACATACATATACCTGCGTCATCCAATCAAATTAATTTCGAAGTGCTGGTTGATTGTGACGTTGATGTTGGCTAGTCTCTAATCGCGCGGTGTCAACATCATTACGGACAGCAAGCCTAGCTGTCTCGTAAGTACATATCGAGTTTCAGAATTTAATTTCTTTTTTGGTGAAGTGTAATAGTGTATAGTGACGTTCGACGGCGTGCGCTATGGTGCTAGCTACTCCTCCGTCGGAGGGCGTAACCAGCACTCGCTAGCGTACTTTTTTTTTTTCTGAGAGGCAAGGGGCAGGAGCTTTGCCGATTTTATTTCAGGAAGGGAAGAGATAAAGTTTTACGTCAGATGGATTATAAGGATTATAAGATCCCCTAGAGGTAGCGAGAGAGGAAAAAAACAAAATTTTGATACAATGTAACGCAAATAACAAAAGAATT
Source organism: Oryza punctata (assembly GCA_000573905.2). NCBI lineage: Eukaryota > Viridiplantae > Streptophyta > Magnoliopsida > Poales > Poaceae > Oryza > Oryza punctata. Next base: position 30,392,955 of record CM002489.2, on the reverse strand, counting down.
CGACGACTACTCATCTAGACATTCAGTGCACCATCAAAAGATTTGCACATGCCGATGATGGAGTCAACCACTTGCATAACCATATCATAACCGTTTTGTTAAACTTTTATTTGGTATCCCCATATAATGGGTGGAGTCTCATGTACTCTTAATTGTGGTTTGGGCTGTGTACACCTTCTAAGGTGTAGAGGCCGGGTTAATATAATCCATTATCTAAAAAAAATAAGATCCATCGAAGATCCTATTGTTTCTTTGTAGCCAAATACCCCAAGCCGTGTAAATGAAAAGGCCATCAAAATTCCTTCTTTGTTCTTTAACCATCTCTTTTTTGCAAGCTTCCCACCACCCTAGCATGTCTCCATTGAAGAGGGAAGCCAACGGCATATGGAGCCCCAATTTTCACCAAATGGAGTTCCAAACTTGTTTCGCAAAGGAACAATTCACGAGGAGGTGAGTATCAATCTCTGGTGCTAGCGTACTATGGCAGTACTAGCACACGGACCCACGCTTGAAAACGAGAGGAGTGACTTGAGAGTTGAGCGCGACGATAAATTCAAGATGGATCCGTCGAAGAAATTGAACAGAATATGTAAAGTTATAGTTTCAATCTATAATTTTAATGCACGATAAAAATTTTAGTAAAATATTCCATAATTATAATACTGATAGTGGAGATTCGAGATCCCACCGCTCCCGCAACAGATCCGCCGCTGCCGGAGAGGACACGGGCCGACGAACATGAGGATGCACCGTGAATCCATATGACGATTTGTCCTGGGTAGACTGAATGACCGGCCGGTATAGTCTGACACTACTAGACTCCAGTAACAGGGGAGGACTTCAGAATCTGGCCGCGGCCGGCAGCGCGTCCAAGTCCAACTCGAACTAGCTAGGGACCGCGCAATTTACCCCCATGTCGTACCACAACACTTGGAGATTGTTTGGCTCAGTACCCAATTTTACAGTTTCAGCCTACGCGACGTGAGGAATAATGGTTACCAGTTCCCCGATCTCAAGCCAGCTACCTACAACGCGACGTGCGTACGTTCACCTCTCATCTAGTACATGCTCGCGATCCAGCTAGCTACACTGCCACCACCGTCACGGCGTCACCTACTCGATCTGTGTCAGGGTCAGGGACACCTCACGCACGTACGGACTCATGCAACAACAACGCCCCGATAGAAAGTTAGCCGGCGGGCCATGTCTAGTGGGCACGCAAAAGATCACCTATATATTTATCAATAAAATTTATTTTAATAATTTAATAAATCTCATTATAATATAATACACTGTAACTTACAATTAACTATAATGTAACTTATACATAACTTTCAAAAATCTTTCCGTAACATGCTATTTCGGTGAAACGAAGATTGTGGGAACAAATCCTCTCGCATATGTGTGCTGTTATTTTTTCCTTACTTGCACAAATTTTAAAACAAATCTAACAATTCAAAATTATGTAAAAGTTATATATAAATTATATTGTAGTTATATACAAATTACAGGGTAATAACACTAAAATTGTACTGTCAAATTTTTAGCGATAAATATATAATAAAATTGTAATTATATATATGATTCCCTTGTACGTGAGGCCGTGTTATTTTTTTCACTTTCCCATCCGATTAAAATCCTGACGATAATCCTATCCTGCACTGCAAACTATATCTATCGCTGCTCTATCTGCATACTATGCGTGAGTCGCTTCGCTTCTCTTTACTTGCCACTCGTTTGCCCCTTCGTTCTTTCCAGATCAATGGAGACTGCCGACGCCCGACGCTAGTGCATACCCACACATTGCGATGTGACGGGTAAAAAATCCCATCGACGGCGGCTCAGCATGCAGTAAAACTGAATCCGGGCTTAACTAGGCCATAATTACTGAGGAAAAATCAACTTCTACAATACTGTCGCATATGTCTGAGACTGTCACGAATCTGAACGTGGCATTGCTACAGTACTGTTTACCGAAGCGCCGGGACGATGGTAAAAACGAGGGAGAACAATTCATGGGGTCCAGTCCAACTTGGGCGCCGAATGCAATAGAAAAAAAACTTGGGCGCCGAACGATCTGAAAAGAAGAATGTTCTCTTGGAGTGCCGCATGCCGATGATGAGATGACTGGTGGTGAACTGGTGATGCTAGAATGGGGCACGGGAGGATAATGGCTGCCAAACATATACTACTATCAAATGACCCAACCGTATACTACTCCTAATTCCAATCTTGAATTTTTTCGGGACGATCGGCGGATCGCGGCTCCACTGCAATCTGGTATCGTGTCATTTCAAGCTGTTTGTGGTCCTCGTCCATCTAGCTTTTTATGCATATACAGCTCTGGAGTTGTACGACGAATCAAGCCACTGTTTGACTGTTTCATAAATTCCGACCTTCTCCGGCGTGCTCGCCGGTCACCGGCTTCTCTGCATGCATGTACCAGTACCCTTCGTACCACCAAATTAAGCCTTGTCAGTTTTCACACAAGAATTGATCGTTACAATTTATTAATTAGTAAGAAGAAGAAGAAGAAGCCAATAAACAAATTCTGGCTTCTGCTGTCAGTTGAGATCCAACGACTTCTAAATTCAACAGCAATACGCAGCAATACGCAGGCAGAAGGAATCAAGGGAACCAACATAAATATCTCATTGGACGGAGCAGATGTAGACTTCTTTAGCTAAGGTTCTCAACCTCATCTCTCTCATTTTACACGTGCACGTTTTTCAAACTGCTAAACGGTGTATTTTTTTTAAAAAAATTATATAAGAAAATTGATTTAAAAAGTTATATTAATTTATTTTTTTAATTTTTTAGCTAATAATTAATTAATTATGCGTTAATTTATCGTTCTGTTTTACGTGTGGAGGGAAGGAGTTTCTAACCCCTCCAAAAGAATACAGTACATATCCAGCACATACTCCATATATGCACATAAAGATGAAAGCTGAAAAAAGCAGCAGATCCGTGAAATGACGCGCCCCTTACATAGTGCGTCATGGCACCACACCAAGACAGTGCCACATGATCAGCACACAGTCCATCTGCCAAAAAACGTTGGACTCTGCATCACAGATTAAAAACAAGGAGTAGTACTCCACCAGCTACCCGCCACCAAAGCCAGCGATGGATACAGGGGTTGACCCCAGCGAAAGAAACAACTGTTCAATATCGCAAGCGGATCTTGTTGTACCAGTAGCCCCTGTGCCATGCCACCTGCAGCAATGACATGATCAGCCGGAAAAATAGCAGTTCGTCTAACAGTGAATTGTTTAGGGGTGTCTGAATCGGGATTAAATTTTAGTTACATCGAATGTTTAACACTAATTAAGATATTAAATATAGACTAATAATAAAACTAATTGCATAAATGAGAGCTAATTCGCGAGATAAATTTTTTAAGTTTAATTAATCCATAATTAGTATATGTTTACGGTAACATCACATAGCCTAATCATGGATTAATTAGACTCAATAGATTCGTCTCGCAAATTAGTCCAAAGTTATGAAATGGGTTTTATTTTTAGTATACATTTAATACTTCTAATTAGTGTAGAAATTCGATGTGATAGGTACTAAGAAAAATTTAATCCCATCCAAACACACCCTTAGTTTGTAGCCCAGTTACACCGTATTTTAGATGATTGTAAACTGTAGCCAGGGCCCTGTGGTGGTAGTAGATCTAAGGCACATGGTGCATCGGTGAGCCGAACACCTGAAAAGATTGTTGCAGGGCTGATGAAAATAGTAGAGAATCATGGGGACGCAGCATTTGGTTGTTCTAAAGAAGATCAAAGGAAGGAGAGGCTGATCTATCCACTGAAGATACCATATGCCCAGGACTCTGGAAGCCATCACTGCATCACACGCTGACATGAACCATTCATTAGTCCTGATGCCCATGCACATCTATTATTAAAGTAATAGAAAAAGGAGTCATCACGTTCACTCTTATAGCCTTAAATTCTCACATTAATCGAAGAAAAAGAAAAGATAGGATCCATATAGAAATACAATTTAAAAATAGCTGAATTTTAGAATTAAAAAAAAAGATATATTGGAATAGGAGACTAGAATCCATACAGATATTCTACGACAATCAAAATTCGAAAAAAAAGAAAACTAAGTCCATGTAGAAATACAATTTAGAAATAACTAAAATTTCAAATAAAAAAAAGGAATGTTGAAGGAGAAGTCTATAGTTCATATAGAAAAAAATGAAAATCGGAATAAAAAATAGGAAATATTGGAAGAAAAATTTAGAGCACATATAGGAATAGAATTTAAAAATAAAAAAATCGGAATTAAAAATAAGAATATTGGAATACTAGAGTCCATATAGAAAATTAGAACTCACAGAAAGTCATAATTAAAAAAACAAGAAAAATAACAGTAGAGTTTAGAGTTCATATAGGAGTAAAATTTAGAAATAACTAAAATTCACAATTATAAAAATTAGTAAGATTAGGAGAAGTACCTAGAGTTCCAATAGAGATACAATTTATAATAACTAAAATTTGGAATTACAAAATAAGAAATATTAGGAAAAAAATCTAGAGTCCATATTGGAATACAATTTGTAAATAAATAAAATTCAGAATTAAAAAAGGAATATGATGGAGGAAAAACTCCGCAGCGGGGGATGTGGAGGCCCCCTTTTGAGTTCGGCCCATGGCGCAAAAGAGAGGTGCACCCAGCCCCGACTCCGGTGCGCTGGTGAGATGGAGAAGTAGAGAAAAAGTTTCGCGCAAGAGAGGGTAGTGGCACGCGAGAAATTATACAGGTTCGGACCGCCGGTGAGGCGTAACACCCTACTCCTGTGTGATGGACTATCTGTGTGTTCTTATTCTCCAGAATCCAACCCCCTTTCTCTAGGCCTGGGTCTCCTTTTATACTCCAATGGGACACCACACGGGCCGAACAGACTATACCCTAGAGAAAAGGAAAATAATGTTCTTTTACAATTAAGGGCCACATTGTGGCTTGCGGCAGAAGTCCACCGTCCTGTAACGCCGGCACGACTCCTGTCAGACCACCCATCTTTCATGCGTGACACCACACGTCATTCTTCATTAAACGGTCGGGGATTTGCTTATCCCGCCGTATGCGGTGATGTGCGCCAGGTGATTAGACCTGGCGCACCAACTCCGGTGAGGTGAGTGAGCCGATTCGGCTCACATGATTCTGATGTGACCTGACGGGACGCGCAGCATACCTACCGGGCGTGCGACGGTACACCCGGTACTGTGTTACGTCCCATCGGTCATTCGGACCGGTCAACCGACTGCGACCGGTGTCAGGTGCGCGCGTGCGTGTCATTCCGCATTTAATGCGTCACGCGCGTGCGCAGGCGCTCTCCGGCTACCCCGCCATTAATGGGGGTAGGTGAGCGCTACCTACTCCAGCACACGTGGCGGCGGTCCGAGGGGGTCGGGGGAGCCCGACCCCTGCCGCGGTACTCACTCGGAGGTGCCACGACTTAGGACGGGCGGCCGCCACGTCACCCTTGGGCCCGATCCCCCCTCGGGGGATGGCCACGTTGGTATACCCCTTAGCCCATGTCACCGACAGAATATTGGAAAAAAAGGTCTACAATCCATATAGGAATACAATTTACAAATAACGAAAATTCAACATTAAAAAAAGGAATATTGAAAGAAGATTTAGAGTCCATATAGAAATACAATTTACAAATAACTAAAATTCAGAATTAAGAAAAAGGAATATTGGAAGAGTGGTCTATAGTCTATATAGAAATAAAATTTGTAAATAATGAAAATTCGAAATTATAAAAATATAAAATATTGAAAGAGAAGTATAGGGGCCATATAGAAATTCATTTTAGAAAAAACTAAAATTTTAAATTTTAAAAAATAACTATCATGTAGTATAATATGAATATCATGCATGAGTTAGTTTGGTCAAGTTAGTACAAAATTTAAAATTATGTTACTATTTTAATATATTTAATTATAACAATTGAAAATATTTAAGCTATTATGCGAGGAAAAATATAACGATGCTAGCCGCGCAATCCGCGTGGGTCACCATGCTAGTTATGTTTATACGTACGGTAAGACGGGTTGACTTTCTTAGTTCGCGATCATATCAAATTACGGGGAGAGGAGAATGTCGACAGCGTGAAGGGCGATACTCTTGCAATAATTAACTTATAGGCTGCACGATGATGATGAGTTGATGACTGTGTTAAATATGTGATCCGAATTTCAGCATGCAATATATTCGGATTAGTTTTCTAATAGGACTTTGTATTATAGGATTAATTTCCAATTAGAACTTCATGTCTTTGCCTATTAGGACTCCTAGATTTCTCCTATATATATCCCTTGTAAGTCGCATCGGGAGGGTGCGACAGCCAAATGTATCCCCTGCGTTTGTTTCCAATTCCTCTATAGTGATTATTGCTGGTCGGCGCCCGTGGTTTTTTCCCGCAAGGGTTTTCCGCGTTAAATTCGTGTCTCCGTTGTGCATCTATTTTCTTAACAAGTGGTATCAGAGCATTGGAGATTCGATCTACTACCACGCCGCTATCGTCGCCGGTTTGTCGCTCCTACCTTTCAATCTCATCGAGTTGTTCGGCGAGATTGGCTTCGTATCGAAGCCGACGCGGATTCGACTGATTGACTCTGATCTGTGCATGCTCCATAGCAAGGAGAAAAGCAGTAGTCCACGCGCAGCCACGTTCCGGGGAGAAAAGCAGTAGTAGCAGCTAGAACCCATCTAATCTCAAGTGCACTGTTCCTGAGGAATGCAAGCACACATGGCCAGGAATTCAGGTTCAGTTTTTTGCTATACTCACACGCCAGTTTTTTTCCACGGAGATCAAGATACTTCGTTTTATACACCTAGAGTGTTTCGCGTTTCTGCTAGGGTTCCACAAAATTATACCAGCAGATTCAGGATTTTATTCGCAAGGCGAGTTTAAAGTTTGATCTACCGCTCCTGGATTGAGATGCAATATTCTCGTTATGGCAAAGTGAAAATGCAAGTTGGCACATCTACTAAGGAGGAGAAGCTAAGGTCAAATTTCTGGTGGAATTGCTACGTCCGTTTGCCCAAAATACCAGGAGGTTTTATCAGGAGATCTAAGTACTTCGTTTGAGCACAAGAGTTTCGCATTTCTGCTATAGCAGATTCAGGATTTTATTCCCATGACGAGTTTGAAGTTTGTGCATCAGGTTTCGCGTCTCTGCTAGGTTCAGACAGGTTTATACTAGCAGATTCAGGATTTATTCTCAATGACGAGTTTGAAGTATGGTCTACCTCTTCTGGATCAAGGGTGTTACAGTATAGTCATCAAGACTATTTGGCGCGCGGTGATTTAGAGATTATTTGGAGATTGAAGATTTTTTATGCTACAAGGGAAATTCGTCTCAAGATGGAGGTTGTTAAATATGTGATCCGAATTTCAGCGCGCAATATATTCAAATTAGTTTTTTAATAGGACTTTGTATTATAGATTAATTTCCAATTAGGACTTCATGTCTTTGCCTATTAGGACTCCTAGATTTCTCGTATATATATCCCTTGTAAGTCGCATCGGGAGGGTGCGACAGCCAAATATATCCTCGTTTGTATCTAATTTCTCTATAGTGATTATTGCTGGTTGGCGCTCGTGGTTTTTTCTCGTAAGGGTTTTTCACGTTAAATTCATATCTCTGTTGTGCATCTATTTTCTTAACAGACTGACTAATGAAGAAGCAGTAAAGGCTGCAATTTTGACTTAGCCGAGAATTCACCACCTGCAATACCCGATGGATCGAGCAGAGGCCTTCGAGCCACGCCCCCCGTTTGCATTTGCCACCGTCCGAGATCGACAGATCGATCGATATGATGCACGTACGCTCGCGTGTGCCGCTCCGTGCGTGTCCTGAACGATTACGGCCGGCATGCGCTACCTTGCCATGTCGATCGATTGGCCCCCCGAACCGCGCAATCCGCCCGCGCCGGCCGGTCGGCCGCCCCAACGCCAAGCGATTTCAGGGGCAAAACCACACGCACGGCATGATGAAGCCCCAGATGCTGGCGGTTCGCACAGACCACACAGTCTCTCGACTGGTTCCAGGTTCCATCTCTCTACAGGATGATACAGATCCGTTTCCGTGCGGCGGACACACATGCATCCACAGTTCCGCACGGGGCCTCTCACTCACTCCTGCAGCGGGCGTACCTGTACGTGGTTGGTGCCTCATCTCTCTCTCCCTCTGCACCTGCACGCGTGTACAAAATTGTACCTCTAAATCGATCGCTCTGGGAGTCTGGGGACATGGTGGCACATGCAGTCACGAGTGAAGGACCCGAAACTTAACGCATAGTAGTATGTAGCTTAGCTAGCAGGACGGGAGCTGATCGATGTGGGGAGGAGTACATGGACGTCGGTGAGAACAGAACCTGACTATGCGTGTCACAGCCTCACAGGCTCTGACTCAGAGGGGATCTGCATGTATGTATCTATCGCTGTCTCATTTACACGCCAATCAATTGGAGATCGAGGTGTTTGTCGATGATTTCTATAGCCTGGTCGAACTCCAGCCGCAATGCTTATATGCATTGCTCGTGTACCTGCAGATTTTAGAAAAAAACTGTTTGCTTCCTCGATCTTGCTAGTGGCCGGTGCGACTGCGCGACAGTGTGATCATCAACTGTGTTGGTTGTCCTTTGTTTTGTCCAACTCCAGTTGGGAAAAAAATCGCAATTATTGGATCGATACGCTGATGAAACGTGGCATGCCTGCAGCCTAATTTAACGTAGTAGGAAGTTTGCAAGAGTTTAACACGAATTTTGCAAGTCTTTCTCAGGTCCAGCGCACAGCTAGCTATCAACCAATGCAAACAGGAGCCGGCGCGCACATTTGCTGCTGAACTTCTCTCGCGGTATTTTGTTCGATCTAATCATGCATCTAATAAGTCAGATATAATGTTGCCCCGTTGACGTCAATTTTAGCTTGAAAAGTCAGATTCGTAGGGTTGGGGTTGGGATAAACCTGAGGGAGTAGGGGACTAAACACTCCGATGGACTGTCTGTTCTCAGGCTGTGCACCCTCAGTCCTACAAAAAAAAAAAAATCAACTTAACAATTCCACATCGACTTCTACTTTATCGTCTTTTCGATCATCCATCCATCGATCCATACTTTCATGTCACAGTATGTGATGTACTGACAAGCACTGAAAGCTACACTGCAACCACCTTCTAGTAGATCGGCAACTAATGGTTCATGTTTGGATTCGATCGTTTTAATTTGTCCGTAACGTTCGGTTTCTTTTTTTTTCCTCGTATGTTAATTGTGCATTACTCCTATTTTACAGGAGCACTTTGCCGCACACGCGTAAAATTCCGGGCCGGTGGATCGTGAACGCGACCGATTTGTACAGAGGAAAATAATAACAAATCGATAGAGACAATGACTATATCCACGCAAATTGCTCACATGCACCGATCCGTTGATCTAGTTCAGTTCGGCGTGGACCAGTAACTTGGTATCGAATGTACTGCCGGGCAACCTGCACATATACTATCTTATTAAGAGGAGCCTTCAAATTGCCGGAGCACGGATACGGGCACACGGTCCATCGCGATCGGGTGAGGAACAAATGCTCGCAGTGCTAGCTCCTACGTACGGTACGTCAAAAGGCATTGAAAATTTCTTCCCGTGCATTTGTCTACATGGTTATTGAGTGGATTGTTGTCCGTTTTAACAATTCGGTAAATAATCTGAGAAGAACAAGGTATAATCAGCCGCTCGCGTGCATGCTCCTACGTCGTCTTCACTGTGGACTGTGGTGGACGACGTCCTGGTAGTTTCCGTCGGATGCACGAAGCATCTACTACTCCTCTCTCCACCTCTCCTTTTTCTGTAACTTTTGATACAGCTGCGTCTTTTTTGTTGCTAGCTGTTTCTGCACAGTGACGATCCTCCAAACGGTCAGTGGAATTTCACTCAGTTAGATCCTCCAAATTCTTCTCCTTGCCCTTCAGAATTAACTAAACGTCAGCATTATAGTGCACACATATTATTGGTTAACTTGAATACCAGATCTAGAATAGTGAAAATCAATTCCATTTTTTATTTTGTCTCATCGCCAGGCTTCAATTTTCAGGCATGAGGGTGTCTTTTTCATTGGGTAAAACTAGAAGCAAGGGGAATTTGAGCGGTCTTGAAGAGGAGGACTTATGATCAAGCCCATTCTTCAGAGGCCTTTTTGGGCCCAATGAGTAGTGCCTTTTGGAACTGAAGTGTGAAGACTGCAGCCAAGAAAATGTTTCCAAAGAATGCGCGCCAACACTTCTATAGTCCAGCATTTTACAATTTTGTTTTAGGGTTGCAATATGAGCCCAGCAGCATGAGATGATGAATTTCGCGGAATTTCACAGGATTTGATGAATTTGGACACAAACCATATGGCACCTTCAAAATATCAAAGATGAAATCTGAACGAGATTGTGAATTTCAGTTTTCTACTTATCTTCCAATTGCAACTCTGCAATGCTGCAATACATATGGCGTCTGAATTATGGTTTGGACCTTCAACTAATAAATGAAGGCATCGCTACACCAACACCACTTCTGATGTGGAGTGCTCGCCTGCTCGGCCATTAGTATTTGTTGCTTCCGGGCTCTGTTGGACAGTAGTACTAGACGGCTAGCTACTTTTTTGGCGAATTAGAACACAAATGTCAGCTCGTTGGATTTTGCTTCAGGTGAATGAATGTGGCATCGAGTGATTATCAAAGACGATCGCCCGAATCTTGCAAAGGCGTTTTGCGCCGTTGTGACGTACGATGTATTTTGTAGCTTGGTATGAACGCTGAAAATAAACACTACATCTGAAAGATATTTCTCATCTAATGTTGTTCTTTTGTGCGTCTGCTCTCACCTAAAAATAATACTAGTATATAAATGTGTTGCTCCGTTGGTGTGTGTCGATCTGTGGTTAGGTTAGCTATCAATCCTATCATATAACACTGTACTGTACAAAAATTGTAAAACATGCCGACTTTTTTTTGTCCGTTCCTGAAGATTTGTTGATATATATTTTTTTTACACAACCCAGGTCGGTTCCTGAAGATTTGTCCGTTCCTGAAGATTCGATGTATAAATTATCCATTAAAGAATTACCTGGGTCTAAATATATTTTTAGAGACTAAATATCACACTTCAGAAGTAAGGTACTTACCAGTTTTTTTTATAGCTAGTAGTACTGCAATATTTGACACTTTATTACTTTGTTATGAACATGTTGCTAGGTTTATTTTTCTTATTTCTACTTGGTGTAGAACTATTGTACTCCCCCGTTCTAAATGACTTGTCGTTTCAGTTTTATCCCAAATCAAACATGTATCATCAATTTCTAGAAAACTATATAATTTAATAACATGTGAATTATATTATCTATTAACTTATTAAAGTAACAGAAAAAGGAGTCATCACGTTCGCTCTCATGGTTTAGAAATGCTCACATTAATCGGAGAAAAAGAAAAGACAAAATCCATATAGAAATACAATTTAAAAATAGTTGAATTTCAGAATTAAAAAATAAGGAATATTGGAATAGGAGACTAGAGTCCATACATGTATACAATTTAGAGCCAATTGAAATTCGGAATTAAAAAAAAGAAAACTAAGTCCATATAGAAATACAATTTAGAAATAACTAAAATTTCAAATTAAAAAAAGGAACATTGAAAGAGAAGTCTATAGTTCATATAGAATATAACTTAAAAAAAGAAAATCAGAATAAAAAATCAGGAATATTGGAAGAAAAATTTAAAGTCCATATATAATAGAATTTAAAAATAAAAAAAATCAGAATTAAAAATAGAAATATTGGAATACTAGAGTCCATATAGGAAATTAGAACTAACAAAAAGTCGTAATTAAAAAAATAAGAAAAATAACAGTAGAGTTTAGAGTTCATATAGGAATAAAATTTAGAAATAACTAAAATTCACAATTATAAAAATAAGTAAGATTGGGAGAAGTACCTAGAGTTCCTATAGAGATACAGTTTATAATAACTGAAATTTGGAATTACAAAATTAGAAATATTAGGAAAAAAAAGTCTAGAGTCCATATAGGAATACAATTTGTAAATAACTAAAATTCGGAATTAAAAAAGAAATATTGAAAAAAAGGTCTACAATCCATATAGTAATACAATTTACAAATAACGAAAATTTGAAATTAGAAAATAAGGAATATTGAAAGAAGATTTAGAGTCCATATGGAAATACCATTTACAGATAACTAAAATTCAGAATTAATAAAAAGGAATATTGGAAGAGGAGTCTATAGTCTATATAGAAATGAAATTTATAAATAATGAAAATTCGAAATTATAAAAATAAGAAATATTGAAAGAGAAGTATAGGGGCCATACAGAAATTCATTTTAGAAAAAACTAAAATTTTAAATTTTAGAAAATAACTATCGTGTAGTATAATATGAATATCATGTATGAATTAGTTTGGTCAAGTTAGTACATAATTTAAAATTGTGTTGCTATTTTAATATATTTAATTATAAAAATTAAAAATATTTAAGCTATTATGCGAGGAAAAAAAAATATAACGATGTGAGTTGCGCAATCTGCGTGAGCCACCATGCTAGTTTTATAAGTATTTCTCAAAGATGAATCTTAAAAATAAAATATTATGATGTCAAACTGTATAAATTTCGAGGAATTGATGATAAATGTACAAATATTCGATTTAGGATAAAACTAGAATGGTAAATAATTTACAACGGAGGGAGTACAAATAATATGACATTGGGTCTTGTGAGTCCTTTTAACACAACGGCCATGTTAATCTAAAAAGCATGGAGAGATTCCATGTAGAAGTTTCAGTACCACAAGTTCTGAGAACCAAGGGTGCTACTCTTGCAAGACAAGTTTTATCAGTGGAGTTAAACTACATGAGATAGACACATAAAGCAGTAGTACCAGCTAACTCGATCGTTATCGCACTCTGTTGCAAGCTGAAGTGGGACTAGCGATCATGCATGAATGTCATGTCATATTCAGAGATCGCTAACTAAAATATCTAGCTACCTATAACGCGCAACAGAAATATAATACTCCTACTAGTGATTAACTGCAGAGTGCTTTACAAAATCAAGATCTTTTCGGTACTACTGGTTTCATGCATCCAGGAGGAAGAAGTCAAAGAGATGCGTGCAAAGCATGGTGACGCCAACTCTGCCACCCCCCGCACTAAGGGTTGACCTGTCACGGCATTATAGCAACACAGGCGAATGAAAGGCAATTGCTTCCGGAAAGCACTTGCTAATTTAGAGCATTAAACAAAATCACCCGTGCTAATCCGTTTCGGAACGCGCCATTGATCAACTCGATCGGTCACAGAGCTGCTACAGCGACAGCTCCCTGTTTGATGCGCACCCCGTGCTCAGCTGCCGTGCAGGCCACGTCAGCCGTGCGTGGCGTCTTGATAAGGTCGTGCCTGGCTTGGTGAGGAATTGATTAATGGAACGAGCGATATTATTTATATAGGCTGAATCATATTTAGGGTGTAATCATTGTGCTGTATTATATAGCATGGCGGACCTTATCGCAACTTCGCAGGTACAGCCATATGTATGATTGTGTATTGCGTAATCTGGATAGTTAAACTGAGGTCTGAGGTAATGACAGCCGCTAACCTGACGTTAATTTACATTCTTATGTACAATACGTCGATCGGTGCAGGCGTGCAGCTGGTAACAATTTCGCTACTTCAAGCAGTATAATAATAGTCTCGATTGGGGAAGCATAACCATTGGCATGGTGATAACTCATCAAAATTCAAATCCTGCTAAATGAGAAATTCAAATCGTACGAAGTGAGTGTATATATGTAGTCCCAACTGATTAGATTCCTTGTAATGGAACCAAGTTACTTGAATTCAAGTCTTTAGACTTAGCACGAGTTTTCATATTTATAACTAATTATTCTTCCAGTGGCAGACGACATACCTGTCGACAGTGAGATACCCACGTTGACTTTGTTAATTTCATGCTATGCCGATCCAATCTTTCGGAGATACTCATAGAGATAAAGTATGTGTTCATAGTGGTGAGTACGTGCATATTACGAACGTCTGCATTTGTATCGTGTTTCTTAAAAAATTTCAAATCCTAAATATAGGTGTCTTTAAATATGATTGTGTGTTTTTTTAGTTGGTGAAGAAGCCATGAGTATTTTAAATTTAAAAATAATTAAATTTTGGGAATATTAAAACTAATTAAAGAGTTCATGGTATTTTCAATGATTTTATTTATTTTGAAAGAAAACCAAAGAAAAATGACAAAATAATCCATGATGATTTGAATGGTATGTTTTGTTTAACACAAATACTCTTAGAGGTTATAATACACAATCATGATATAATCAACCTAATTAAAGGTCATAATGCACAATCATGATATATCCACCTAATTAATGGTCAGCATTTTCATGTTAAAGTAGGAGTTTTACCAAGAGTGTCCAGTAATAAATATATCTGTACTCCCAACGTTAAATAGATTTGACTAAAATGGGTAGGTAGATTGATATGGAAAACATTTTATTACGGAAATTACAAGACTAAAAACTATTTTACACAAAATACTGAAGGGAGTGGTACAATATTTCACCATCAAACATCTGGAAGACTAAAATTGATTACGCTAAGGAGTGCCACCTGGAAGAATCACTTCACAGATATTTGTATGGGGCTAACGAATACACATGGAATTGTTTAGTAACTCTTTCGGTTATTGGCATGGAAGGTTCTCGACTCTGGTCCCATTTGTTTCTCCCATATAAATTGGATGAAAATTTAAATATTTGTGGCACGTTTTTTAAACTGCTAAACGGTATGTAAGTTGCTCTAAAATATCAGATAAATATTTTTTTAATTTTATAATAATTAAAATTTAATTAATTATACGCTAATACCACGTCATTGTTTTACGTACGTAAGAAAAGAACACCACCTCTGGATAGCTCGCACACTTGTCCAGTCGTCCAAGACTTCCAAGGCGTAGAACTGGTAGTAGCTAGTTTGTGAGCCTTTTTCGTGCATGTGCAAGTAGCAGTCGATAAATTCCCCTACCTTTTGAAAAAAAAACACACACGCGCTGGCCGCTGGGCCACGTTGGAAGTTCGAGTCCTAGAATCATTAGCGCGTAGCGTAGGTGCGTCTCGCGGGCACGTGTCGGACCGTCCACGCGCCGGCCGGCCGGCCGCCGTGCGTGCTGGCTCCTGCCCATCGTGTGGCCGCCCGCGCTCCGCGGCGTCGCCGTCGGCACACCGTGCAAAAAGTCTCCCCGCCATTTAACCCCCCTCTGCGACGGCGCGGCCCGGGCAGTAGTCAGCCTGCACGCTTGGCAGTGGCCGTTGGCGAGTCGCGGCCTCGCGGGAGGAGAGGGGGGTTTTGGTTGGTTGGTGGGTGGGTCCAGGGCGGTGGTCGCCGGCCGGCGGTGGCGATGGGGCCCTGGGCACCCTTGGCTTGTCGCCGTGGACTTTGGGTTGCTCTCATATAATACGTGTACGTGGTGGAGGGGGAGAAGAAGATGGGAGTAATCTGATAATGCGGGGCGCAGTTTTTTGAGTCGTGCGGTGCGTGCCGAAAGCGAGGAGGGGATCGGAGGAGGGGCCCCGATCGGCAGCCGAAGCCACGGTCGCACGACAGTTTCTGGGTTTGTCACGGACGCACGGTGTGCGTCGTGCTGCGCGCATAAATGCGCCAAAAAGGTCACCGCGAGTCCGCGACTAGCGCCCTCCCTGCTTGTGTCGTATTTTCGGGAAACATGTCAATTGATCAGCTGATATTACCAAAAGTTCGAAAAAATGATTTTGCCGAAAATTGATAGCGTAATACTCTGATGTTGAAAAATACTAGTTTACCTCAAATAAACAAGAGTGGAGACAGTACGTGCACATCAAATATTTTTTTCTCTTTTCTCATTTTTTCCATCTGCTGCAGCGAGTTCTTTATCAGAGTCTCAAGCATATATTTTTCGGGAATAGGCAAGAAATTTACGCATCACTGTATTAAGATAATTAAAATAATACAAAACCGACACAGATGGGGGAGGAGAAAAGGAAAAAAACAAAAAAAAAAAAAAGCCTTAACCGCTAATCTCCCAAAACCATGATGCGATATAAAGCTAGGTGAGGTATTTCTCTCCTCGCCAATCTCCAAAGTGTGGCTTCCTCTGTCATTACCTTGGGAACGTCAGTCCAGCTACACTGACGATGCTCAAACACACGACCATTCCACTCCTTCCATATCGATCATGCCGTGAGAGCGAGGATAATTTCAAAACCACATCATTGTTTTTTCGGTATGGTCTTCCGACACTCGCACAACCAAGTGTGGAACGAGACTTCATTGAGAGTGTCAACTACATGAAGACAATCTTTTCGTATTTGCGGTGTGATTTGAAAAAGAAAACCATTGTGTGTGCGTTTTATGATTATATTATCGGCTTCAAAAATTTGGTGGAAATGGAGATTTCGCGAACGGTTGCACGATTCGTCGGGAAGCTTGCTTGGTTCTGTCCTCGAGTATCTGGCTGCATGTACATGGCTGTTAGCTCATAATGTTGATTGTTCGGAAACTGCCAAATGGGAAGGTTCTGCTCGTCGTACATTGCTTAGGTAACTCAACAGTAGTACTTAGAAGTAATTTTTATCGAGCACCCAATTTTGTCAGTTTGATGGGTAGGAAGAAAAATTAGTGCATTCTGCATTCAGGATAAAATGAATTAACTAACTAAAATAAGAGGGATACCATGCCGAGCAGTACACTGGAGGTCATGAGAAAAATAGGGTTTGATTGCTTGAGGGCATGAACGAACATAATGTCTGATCCAGCAAGGGAAGAAAAGTCAGAAACACTTCAGAACTGGATGAGTATTAGAGTATATAATACTCCTACATTGCTAGACTGATTATGCTTCAGGTACAGATAGAGATCACCATTCACCGATAAGCATGTCGCTAAGAAATGATCAGCGCAAATAGTATTATATACTTGCTCCGTACGAGTTGTTCCATTGATTGTTCCGGCAGGAATGCGCGCCGTGACCTCATCTCTTGCTAATTCTTCTTGGTGCACGGAGAAGAGGAAACTTTTTCACTTGCCAAACTAAACTAATATTTGTGCAGCTCATTGTTATGCTTGATGCCTTGCATTAACCTACTAGCTTCTGTGGCTATTGTTATCAGCAAAAGTCCAAATTATGTAATCAGTTGTGCCTTCTGTGGCTAGAGCTCCATCTTTCACTAAACAATTAAGACGATAAGCTGAGTTAATTAACTTGTTCACCCCCTTTCGGCATGCAGCTCTTACACAACCCTAATCATGCACGCTGCGCCCAATAACACGTTGATATGTGTTTCGCAAAGTCAGGGTATATGCTCATCTTGCTTGCATTGATTGAACAAATCGTCCAAAACCGTCAAATTATTTCGAGTTAAGATCGGATCGCTGAAAGTTGAAACGCTCGCTGATATTGTCTCTTAGCTGGAGAGTTAGAGAAGAGGAGCAACGCGATTTTTTTTTGAAGTGGAGAGAGACTTGAGACTAGAAGAAGAATACTGGATTGCAAGGAAAGCAACAGATGGATCAGTCTAAGGCTTCTTTCTCGATTAGTACCGTCCATGTCTAGCCGCGACAGCGGCCGAAAGCTACGTGCTGCCCCTAGCGTACGCCTCGAGATCCGTGCGGCGCCCCATCCGCCGTGGCACGAATCGTGACGTCCGCCGTGTCGCGAGGCGAGAGGGGCGGACGGGTCAATGCGCGTGGGTCCCGGGCACCGACCACGATCCGTTCCCGCCACACAAACGACGCATGCTTTTTTTCTCCTCCGCCGCCGTGGAACCCTCCACGCGATCGGAAAAAAAAATCCACCTCGCCTCTCGATTGCGCGATCACCCACCTTTATAAACCCGTTTCGCCCCGAGGCGGTCGTCCCCGAATCAGAACCACGCGCCCCATTGGCTCGACGCCTCCACCGCGCACACGCGCGCACCGGTCGCCCGCCCAAAGCTTTCGCGCCCCCGCCGTCTCGCTCGTTTTTCCGCAGCATTTTGTTGTTGTAGCGGGCGGCCGGGTTGTTGCATCCGGTGGAATCGCGACCTGTGGTGTGTGAGGAAGAGAGCGCGCGGCGTGTTGGTGTTCGTGCATTGGGATGGACGCGGCGGACAGCGGTGGAGGAGCGCGCGGGCGCGGGCGGAGATGGAAGGGGAAGGGAGTGAGCGCGGCGGAGGCGCAGCAGCAGCCGACGCCAGTTTTAGAAGACGCGCCGGCGGCCGCAGCATTGCTCCGTCCCCTGAAGAAGATCCGCAGCCCCGATCGCCGCCTCCAACGCTCCTTGTCCTCGCTGTCGTCGGCTCCTGCTTCCCCCGGCTCGTCCTCTGTCTCCAACCCCATGTCTCCCCCGGCGATGTCCTTGCCGAATCAGCCGCCATCGTCGCGACATATATTTCCGTTCGCGTACGATCCGTCTTCGGGCGCCGCGGCACCAAGGCTCCTCCCGCTGCTTCAGTACTCCAGCTTGTACCCACAGCCTCTGCTGCCGCAGCAGCAACCACCCTTGCAGCATCAGCAAATGATATCATTCGGCAGTAGCCAGCAGCAGCAACAACCGCAGTACGGGGCAGCGTCTCCTCTGTTCCCGCCGCAGTTCTTGCCGCCGGAGGAGCAGCAACGCCTGCTGCTGCGCTACTGGAGCGAGGCGCTGAACCTGAGCCCCCGAGGCGTGCGCGGTGGCGCCCTGCCGCCGTCGCTGTACCAGCACCTGCTGCGCGCGCCTGGGCCGCCCAAGTTGTACCGCGGCGTGCGGCAGCGCCACTGGGGCAAGTGGGTGGCGGAGATCCGCCTGCCGCGGAACCGCACCAGGCTGTGGCTCGGCACCTTCGACACCGCCGAGGACGCCGCCATGGCGTACGACCGCGAGGCCTTCAAGCTCCGCGGCGAGAACGCGCGTCTCAACTTCCCCGACCTCTTCCTTGGCAAAGGCCGCACCGGCGGGAGCGGACGCACCAGCGCCAGCGCCGCGGCCTCCTGCTCCTCCTCCTCCTCTTCGGCTCCGCCAACGCCGGACGAGAGCCACACGCAGCAAGCTCAGCCGCAGCCCCGGCAGCATAGGGAAGAGTCGTCCAACACTGAACCGAAGCCTCTGCTCTCCGGAGCAGAGCAGGACGGCATTCCGGAACCCGAGCCGAATCCTCAGCTCCAGACAGCTGAACAACACGTCAGCGACGGCAACACGGCCATGTTCCAGCCGTCGGTGACGTCCGGCGGCGTTTGGGGGCCGGCCGACGAGGCGTGGTTCAGCGCTTGGGGACCAGGAAGCTCCGTCTGGGACTACGACATGGACAGCGCCCACGGCCTCCTCCTCCAGTCTCGCTTGGCCGGTGAGCAGACCAGCATGGACTACGCCTACAACGCTCCGGAAGTCCTCGTGGCACCGGTGCCGGCAGCAGGGACAGCCATGGCCACTGCCGCTTCCTCCTCTCTTCCTCCTCGTCCTCCCCCTCCTCACTACAGTCCAACCTTCGCATGGAAGGACTAAGCATGCTCACCATTTCGACAGCATCACACGCCACTCTCACACGCAGGAACACCTAGGTTGTGAGATGCACACAGGTTGCAAGTTTTTGAGACAGCTTGTGGCATCGCGCAGTATGATCAGTGGTCACATTGCAGGAACATCTCAACTCCTCGAGGCGCATTTCAATTCCCGACCTTCCTCTCTGACCAATCTCCTCCTGAAAACCACAAGGAAAAACCCGGCTGCATTTTTTAGGCTGGGATAAGGATGGCCAAATATTACAAGCGTCATCCTTATCGATCTTTCCATGATTATTGAAAGATGGATTCTTTTAGAAATTTGACTAGCTAGCGATCATATCAGTGTTTGTCACCAGCAGGATTTGTAGTTGAATGTAGCATGTAAGGGTTTATGGATTCCTGAAAAGAGGCTTGGAAAGAGGAGACGGGTTTTATGCTCTCCTCTGTTCTTACTTGATGCTTGTGTTTTCTTCATTTCTTGCACGTACTATCATGTATTTATTTATGTGTGTGTTCTTGATTTGGAAGAGATGTGCCATCGGCAAGGTACTTATATGTACTATAGTTTCTATGATCAATAATAATGAATTGATAGTTGCATGGCTTCCTAAAGTCTTGTTCTGCGTCTTCAAGTCATCGTTATGAGTTAATGACCACAAATATGGACAGACATGTTCACATTAATGGCGCGAGTGTCTGATCAGTGAAATCATGTGGATTCAAACTTTCGAACTGTTTGTGAAAAAATTGGGCCAGAAATCTGTGGATTAACATGAGGCCCAATAGCCCAGATAGGCCGAGCTACTCATAGCTGGGCCAGGATCGCATCTGCGTTTCTTTTAGGAAAGCATTTGCCATTGCAGACTTGCAGTTGCTGCCTTTGCAGGCGTCCCCTTCGCCTTCGCCGGTCGCCGCCGTCAAAGCCCAGAGGCGTGCTATGTCGCGGCCGCCGTCGCAGATGCTCTCCGTCCCGGAGAAGAAGACGGCCGCCGCCGAGCTCTTCCGGGACCGCCACTTCTTCAACTCGGCCTTCTTCACCGACCTCCGCGAGGCACGCGCTTCCCTCTCCGCTCCGAGCTCCCAGGCGACGACCCAGGATCCCTCCTCCCGCCGCGCGCTCCTACTACGGTACCACCGCCTCCTTGCCTCCGCGCGCGACGACCCCTGCGACTTCGACGACAACCTCGCCTTCACCTGGCACGACGCATTCAGGCCCCACCTCAGGCGCACCGCCGCGTCCCTCCGCTTCGAGAAGGCCGCCGTCGTGTTCAACGTCGGCGCCGCCTCGTCAAGAACCGCGGCGGCCGTCGACCGGGCGGCGGAGGGCGGGGTCAAGGCTGCGTGCGGGGAGTTCCAGCGCGCCGCGGGGGCATTCAGAGCGGCGGGGGAGATGATGGAGGGGGAGGAGGAGGTCACGGTGGATATGGGCACCGAGGCCTCCGCGATGCTGGAGCGGCTCATGCTCGCGCAGGCGCAGGAGTGCTGCTTCGAGCGCGCTCTCGCCGCGGGAACGTCGTCAGCGGCGTGCTCCAAGGTCGCCAAGCAGGTGAGATTGGATTTGCTCGCTCATCTTCCCTAGTGGCATTGCATTGATCAGAAAAAAGTTCCCCTCTGTTGCCTGTTGGCTGTTAGGGTTCTAACTGGGTAAAACAATTATGGAAAAAAATATTGTAAAAAAGATCCTTTTAGATAGACATACTAGTGATCCATGGGGGGTGCTATGAGGATGGATTTTGTAGATTTTCTTTTTAGAAAATGGATTAAAACCTGGCCTCTACATCCAAACCGGATGCACACAGCCAATTTAGATTTGCTATGTGGCGCAGTTGAGATTGTGAGACATTAGCTTATAACCTATAAATTTGTGCCAACTGCCAATTGCAGTATTCAAAATAGCCCCCTTTACATTCCCCTTAGAACTATGGCATGATTTCCAGTTAGTTCGTGAGATATTAGCTTTAGCTATAAGTTTATGAAGCCTCCTTTGCTTGGGAGGCTGGGTTGGCGCTATATTAGCTTACTGTAATACTGTTTGTGCTGAATTACAGTGACAGAAACTTGCAGTAAACTATGTACTATGTAGCACCCCTAACTTGCACAATGTTCATTTTTTACTATCACATCCATTCCAAGAATTCTGTTTTGTGCTAGGAATTCAGTGAACTGAGCTGGCCGAGCATTATTTGTAATCTACCTTACTGAAAACTGATACAGTACAATTCTAGCTTTATATCATCATGTGAACTATGAGTTAAGTTTGAAGAACAGATCAGTTAATGAGTAGACAACAGGAGGAAATATCTGAAGTAAGTTCGCGAGCAGCTTTCCATAGGCACTAGCATCAGGACAACTGTTAGTAACATCACCTTGCATGTCTTGGTCCATCATTTGTCTTACCATCTTCCATCATACATATGAAATCTACTAAATTAACTTTTTAACTGGGTCAAAGAACTAATTGAATCAGAACATCTAATACTAGCTGCAGATTGGTGGATGTATTCATTTCCTTCTATGGGTCATGAAGTAGTTTCTTAGTGAGAATGAAGATCATATTAGACTTAAGCCTCAAACATCATTCTGTCTCTGGCTCCCGGTTGGCGTCGATAACCTATGATGCTCAAATCCTGATTGTTAAAATACAGATTTACTTCCAGAACTAGTGAACACTTGTTGCAAGGTTGATGTTTTGTTGTATATTATGCCTCAACTGATATCACACCAGCATTTTGTGAGCAAAAAATACTGTGGCATAATTCTTACACTAAGAAAATAATGAATTTTGAACTCGTTCCAACTGCTTTAAAAGTTTGACCAATCATTCCAAAATGGAATACAGAACTTAGAAAGCAAAAGTTTACAGATGTGCTATTTACTGTTTCCATCAGGTTATTGGAGTAGCGAAGTTAGCACCCTAACTTGCATTATCTGTAGACTGCGCAGTATTCATTTTCTGTATGTTGCATGTCCAAAAGCGTCTACATCAGAAAATACCTAACGTTGTGCGTTTCTCTAAGCAGGCTGCCTTGTACTATGAAGAAGCTTATGCTTCACTGGTTATCCCTCCACTACAGAACCACTTTGAGAGATCTTGGGTAGCACACATCCTGTTAAAGGCTGCTCTATTCAATGCAGAAGCTAGCTATCGCTATGCTATTGAACTGCATGAGAAAACAGAAATCGGTGAAGAGATAGCTCGACTACAGTTTGGAATTAATGCAATTGTTGATGCAAAGAAAGCTGCCCGTGGAGCCCCTGGCTCCCTTTATGATGCTGCTTCCCGACTCGAACAAGATATGAACCAGAACTTGGAGAGAGCACTGAATGAGAACAACCGCATCTATCTTCTGCGAGTCCCGGCAGCCAAACTACTAGCTCCTCTGCCAGCAGCTTCACTTGTCCGGTCTGTTTCCCTGAGTGAGATCTTAGATGTGAAGACAGAAACCGGTAATCAATCATCGTAAGCAAACCCTTCACGTTGCAAAAGGAAGGAATCACATGTGTGCCACTGCATTTGCATGTTAGAGATTGTCTGCTGCAGTGAATTGCAGGGTCAATTACGATTTGTTTGTTACTTGCTGGGGGTGTAAATAGTCACAGAAACCTGCACCGGCGATTACATGGGCTGATAATTTGATTTGCCATACCTTCTTTGTGGCTCGTTCTTGTAGTCAACATGGATGGTTCATCTACATGCCACTTAACATTTCGCAAGAATGTTATGAAGTAGTGCAGCATTTTGTTAGTTATTTTCTACTACGAGTCTCCTCTTCAAATGTTTATCTGAAGATGACAATGTACTGAACGATCGTGCTGGTGAATGCACCGACGCCATCTCTACAATTGTCAACTGGGATCTGTCATCTGTGCTAATGCTCGGGCATATCGGCGGGGAAGGGGAACAGAACGTACCGGCTCGGCGGCTGCGCCACGGCGGGGGAACGCAACGCAAGCAAGCGTCGTCTCCAGCGGCAGCCGCAAGCGCGGCTACTCGTACCGAGGACTCCCGGCCTTATCCATTAACTCGCTACTCGCTGGGTGCTCCTTTTGGTTTGGCACGGGCGCACAGCCAACCACAGCAAGTGTGTGCTCCCGGCCTTATCCATTAACTCAGGTGAGCATTTGCATTACTGCATATATAACCTCTCCTCTTTCCAGCCAAATTCTGCTACGTTCATTCCATCTCAACTCCTGTCGTGGCAATGAAATGAAGCATCTCCAAAGTGCACCCTGGCTGATATGACATGACTTGGTCCTATAAGACTGTCACATTCTAAAAAAAAATCACAAGAATTTAGTGATAAAACGAGGAAACCAGAGTTACAGGAAGATTTCTGGAGACAAGTGAGAGAGACAGGGCTCTTGGCCTTGGATTTTATCCCCGAAAATCCTTGAAATTCTCGACATTTCCAGGGCCCAAAACCAGCAAATCCAAGGCATCGGAGAATTTTTTACGCAACTCGGAGAATTGCACACCTCTCCTGTCCTCCCCTCACCTCCACCTTTCGTTCCCCACGCCTATCCTCTTTACTCGTCTCTCCCGCGCCCACCACCTGTTCGACGCCGAGCTCAACTGTCTCCACCCGCGCGCGGCTTAGCCTCTCGCAATGGCGACCACCACCGCAGCCTTGGCGCCGCCGTCCACCTCGACCTCCTCCGTCCTCCTCCCCTCCGCCGCCGCCGCCGCCCGATGCCTCGGGCCGCTGCCCCGCCGCGCGCGCCTCCGGACCGCGCGCCACGTCGCCCTCACCCCCCGCGACTTGTCCGCGGAGGACGTGGCCGCGGAGGAGGCCGCCGTCGCACCCAAGATCGGGAAGCGCGTGCGCGTCACGGCGCCCGTGCGCGTGTACCACGTCATGAAGGCGCCCGACCTGGACATCAAGGGCATGGAGGGCGTCGTCAAGCAGTACGTGGCCGTCTGGAAGGGGAAGCGCATCACTGCCAATTTCCCCTTCAAGGTGGAGTTCCATCTCAGCGTGGAGGGCCAGGAGAAGCCGGTCAGGTTCTTCGTCCACCTCCGCGAGGACGAGTTCGAATTCATCGACGAATGAGATCGATCAGTAACCGTGACCAAGTAAGCCTAGCGCCTTTTGTTATACAATAATGGCCGCAGCGGTGGCATGTGTATATTGTTTCGGTTGTGCGGTGAGAGAGATGAAACTGAAGAGAGTAGGGAACATTGCAAGTAAGTTGTTTACTTACTGTCATGCTCTTCCTCCTCCAGTTCGACATCTAATTTTTCAGATGTGGGAAAATGTTTGGATGATGATGATGATGATGATCGATAGCTATAAATAGTGGTCATTCTGTTGTCTTGCTGGCTATGTTTTTTTTTTTTCTCTTTTGCTGATTCTCTGATTATTATACTTCTAGTGCAGCTAAAAATGCACTATTCTGGTATTGAATGCAAAAAAGACTGTTGTTTGTTGCGTGGGGACCAGCTAGGCAAGTAGAGCTATTCTTTTACATTACTAGGAACATTTGAAGCATCATGCCAAATCCATGAAACTGCCAAATTATCTGATCACAGAGCATACATCCTAATGAAGTAAGTTCTCTTAAATTTATCACGCCTTTTAAACTAACAGAAGAATAAAATATGAAGAAGGTGTTTGGATGCTGTGGATATTGATTAACTGAGGATTCACTCTCTACCTTTTGCTTTAAAAGAAAATATGGGCCCGAGGACCTTGTTCTAGAAAAAAAATTCACTCTCTTGGTTATCCTAAAGAAAGTTTGTTAATGTTATAGGGTTTGCAAGATAGCCTACACATATGAATAGAACTAGTCATTGCATTAAATGTATCAGATGGTATATTAAAATGTTATAAGGTTTGTGACATTCTCTATGTCCTAAGCTGGGTAGGAAGACATGATATCAGATGGTATAATGTGGCACAACATGCAGCTATAAGTAAACTAGTCTACAAGTTGTACTAATTCGTTTTATGTCGTTGTTTTTCTGATCCAGAATGCGATATATCTGGGACTTCTTGGGCCATAGCTGTATATAGATGTCTCACAACAACGTGCAGAGCAGTACTACTGACAATAAAATGTATTACTCTAGTGCATTGTATATGAAAGTAAAAACTTCCATTTTGATCCATGCCTTTGCATATTGTTTCCTGAGCATTTTAATCCAACCCTTATACACATATCCACATCTGGAACAAAAAGAGAGGGTCTAAAATACCCAATGTCGTGAGCACCGCGAAAGGACATGTTTTGACCAAATTTTGTCATAACCATAAATTCGATTCTATACAAACTTATGTTAATAAGGGTTTTGGGAAGACAGCAGCTTATCTAAAACATAAAGTCTTTTATTTGCTTAAGCTTTCGGGAATCACCCAAAATGTGATCTTTGAATTAGAAGAGAAAACTACTTATGAAATTTTCATTATGCGAGGTTTGAAACTTGCTCATGGGATTTGCATGGACTTTTAGGACATCACCAATCTGTTAAAAAGGACTGAATTTATTTGCACTGATTCAACAAGGGGGAAATCAATGCAAAATGAAGTTGAGGCTTTGGTTGAAAGGTAAACCTCGTAAATAAGGAATTAATCAGAAACATCTAATTCTGTACGAATATATAATTCTATTTCATATGTGATTATGTTTGAAGCTATAAATACAGACTGTTGCAACTAGCAACTAAACATTAACTAAGACTTGTGATAAGGCTTTAAAGAACAATGTTGTAAGGATCACTGTGTGTGTGAGTGTTAAGGCTGAATGAATTTGATTGTGTGCGTGAGTTTCTCCCGTAAATTTGTTTACTGCAATCCATTTCAATTTTTGCTCCATCTTCTGCAAAAGTGGAAATGATGCTTCTGTGCTCTATATGGCTTCATGACTGATCATCTTTGCATGGCACAATATCGAGTTGACAACTGAAAATGATGATTATGTGCTCTATATGGCTAGATAGACTATAGAAATGTGGACGGCATTTCCATTTACTCTCTACAGCATTTAGCTGTTTTCTTATGTTTATGCATTCTGACTAATGCTCTGTTAGATTAAAAATCAAATTAGACAGAATCTGCATGTTGTGACTTGTGAGTTTACCATCTGCAAACACTGTTGAGTACTCCACTTTTCCTTTTTAGAATCCTGAGGTGTCACTGTCTCAATTGTGAGTTTAACATCTGCAAACATTGTTTTGAGTAGTGATCCTGAGGTGTCATTGTCTGGTGAACTCTGAAGACTTGTGTTTGTTGACGTACTTTAGATATTTAGCACTGTTATTTGCCGAATGCACCGAAATAAAATCAATTGGTATTCACAAACATTCTGCTCTATTAATTTGTGCTGTGAGTGATGCATTTTCTGTATTCTACATTTCTATATCCATTCCAGGTTTCCTTTTGCCATGAATCAAAATCTCTGCTTTATCGTACTCCACTATCGGTCTGTGCCTTTCATGAAGTTTGCTCCCATAATGCAAGTGGTATGCCTGTTGTAAATTTGGCATGAATTTCGATGAAACCACTCAAAGCTATGGACAGTGACTCCAGTGAGCCATGATTCTGCTTTCTTTGGTTCGTCTGAGGAGAAAAGCACGCATCCTTTTCTTTTTCGCATTCTTTACGTCTTCCCCCTTTACCTCTTTACGTGTTCAGCCTTTGTGGAGCTATATGTCTGTTCGCTGACATTCTACCTGTGCATTTAAATATGTCCTTCGATTTTACATAGCCCAGATCAGAACGGTCAACTTGGAAGCTCCAGATGCCTGAGCTTGGCTTTAGATTCTCCTACTTACCATTTGAATCCCTCAAAGGCACCATTGGCCGATCTCTGTTTCAGTCCATGTGAGCGTGGACATTGTGTACATAAAACCTATCCTTTCGTATGAGCCGGCAGCGATTCAGTCGTACGCATACGTGAAATTGTGAACCAATGATGCCACCTGGGGTCATCAGGCCCCAGTAATTGAATGGCTAAACTGCGAATCCTTCAGCCAATCAATTTACCAATCAATGGCTGCGCCCTGATCCGCTTTGCTGCACACTGTGCTCCCCCATTTTACTTCTCACGCCGTCCACGTGAAAAAGCCAATCCGGAACCTGGTTTGGTTAACTTCCTTTCCCTCTCTCGGCTGCGCGAATCTCGCGCTGCCGAAGTGCCGATCCGATCAAAAGGGGGGAGTTTTTGCCACGGATGCCGCGGTGGCGTTTTTTGGGCTTTCTGGCGTGGCACAACGGTCGGCTAACTCCGCTTCTCTCTGGGCGTTCAAAAGAAGCGTATTTTAACGCAACGGTCGAATTCTGGTGCGGCAGGAGGGCAAAAGGAATCGTCCCCTCTCGCGAGCGTGCAATCTGCGTCTGCGTGTCGTAGGCAGGAAGCCGTTGGGTGAATCTAGATCGGTCTCGCTCGCGTGTCCGACGCCCAACACCCATTTGAATCGCGGCGACGTCGCGCCGTGCAGATACAGTAGCCTTGTTTGTGACAAGTGACAACGTGCCCCGCATGGTTGAAGCTGAACAAAAATGAAGAACTTTTACCAGCGTGACGCTGCGAGGCTGCAATGAGGAAAGGGCGAGAACTGAATCTCAGCTCAGTAACATTTTGCCCACAAAGAATTACTAATCCTACTGCACTTTTTCTATGAATAATCGCTCGCAGCTGATGTACCGGGTGCACTTTATTAATTTCTGCGTGCAATGCATTACTGGCAATGGCGCTGATCTGCTGTGCTGGCAGCCAGGCAGTAGTAGTAACCGATAATCAAAGCCAGATACTCCTACTTCTACATCCCTAATCTGCGTAGTAGCAATATGCACTATGCCCTGTCCATTTTGAAGACCAAATTGATGAACTGAGATGGTTAATCAGGGCCCCAGCATCAGCTCCCTGTCCGTGAGCCGTGGAGCCGTTACTCATGGACCATCACTGCCACGGTCTAGCACAGTACTCAACGTCCTCAAACGCCAGGTCTACGGTCTCCTCAGTCCTCAACGTCCTCCCATCCGTGCGCCCGCGAGCCCCGATGCAATCAGAGAGAGAAGATTTGAAATCCCCCCATCATCTCATACATCAGCACCCATCAGCCACGGCCACCATGCACGCAGAGCACAGCCGCTAACACAAAACACAACGCATTCTAACACATAATTAATTCCCCTAATCCGCTTCTCCCCAAACGCTGCATAAATACCACCTCCTCGCACTCCAACTCAATCTTCCTCTTCCTCCTCTTCTTCTTCCCGTTTCTTCTCGCGAGTGTTTCCTCTACCATGGGTCTCTGCTGCAGCAAGACGCAGAAGGAGACGCCACCGCACGGTGGTGCAGAGGCCACCACCTCCCCGCAGCCGAATAAAAAATCCGGCAAGATCGCCGCGGTGGTGGTCGCCGACGACAAGGGCAAGAAGACGCCGCAGACGAAGAGGGCGGGCAGGGCGGTGGAGGCGGCGGGCGACAAGAAGGCGGTGTTCGTCGTGAAGACGAAGTCGGCGGCCGTGAATGTGGAGGAGAAGAGGCCGGTGGTGGTGGTGCCCACCATGCCGGTGCGAACGTCGAGCTGCACCAAGGAGGAGGTGGACGCGATCCTCATCCAGTGCGGTCGGCTCAGCCGGAGCTCGTCCGGGAGGGCGGCGTCGAGCGATACGGGGGGCGGTCACCGGAGGTCGAAGAGGAGCTACGACTTTGATCAGGAGAGGAGAGCCGGGGGTGGGGATGAGGAGCGCGGTTGGGAGAGGCATGGCGGCGCGGTGTCCAGGCCGTCGCCCCACCGGGGCTCGCCGCAGCGGAAGCGCTCTGGTAGTCGGGAGAGGAGCGGCGGCGGCGGCAGCCGTAGAGCGAGCCGATCGCCTGGGCGGCGTGCGGAGGGTGTGTCCCCTTCACCGGCTCCGGTTGGTTCTGGAGGAGGAGGAGGCGGAGAGCGGGTGGTGAGACAGCAGCCGGGGAAGATGGTGTCCGTCCCGGCGAGGGAGAAGGCGCGCGCGCCGTCGCCCGCGGCCGCGGCCGGCAAGAGGTGCGCGTCTCCGAGATCAAGCTCGCCTGCGAGGATGGCAGCCGCAGGGAATGAGAATGATGGAGGCGGGCAGATGACGGCGGCGCAGACGCCTTCGCTGAGCCGGAGCTCGTCGCCGTACAGGCGCAGCCCCATGGCGGAGATCGACGAGAATTCCCTCCGCAACAACAATGGTGCCAATCGCCACAAGGTAACAATTATACAAATTTCGAGTTTTTTTTATGCCAGATATTGCCGCAATTCCGCCCTCTTATCTCAAATTC
Organism: Oryza punctata; assembly: GCA_000573905.2. Taxonomy (NCBI): domain Eukaryota; kingdom Viridiplantae; phylum Streptophyta; class Magnoliopsida; order Poales; family Poaceae; genus Oryza; species Oryza punctata. Next base: position 30,363,124 of record CM002489.2, on the reverse strand, counting down.
CTCGCGTGAATCCAGAAAATTTCGGAGAACGCACTCGCCACCGCTCCCCAGAGGGTCACGGAGCGTTCAAAGGAGAAGCCGAAGGTCGTGGAGGAGACGGTCCCCGTTGCAGCGGCGACGTCAGAGACGAGAGCGCCGCCCTCGTCTAAGACGACGGTGACGCGCACGGCCAGTGTCGCGGCCGAGAGCCTCAACACGAAGGCCCGGTCTCGCCGGGCGTCGCGCGACTTCGACCAGAACACCAACTCGTACGCCACCCAGCTCCTCGAGGACATCCAGAGCTACCACCAGCAGCAGAACACCACCTCCGTGGCCGCCACCGCCGCGACGCTGCCGAACTTCTCGCTCCCGGCGTGCGTCTCTAAGGCGTGCTCCATCCTCGACGCCGTGGCCGACCTCAACTCCTCGTCGTCGGAGAGCCGCTCCTGCGAGCCCGACCGCTCTGCCAACGACAGGGGCTCGGTCAACGCGCCGCTCGATGGCGGCATGGACGACCTCGCGGAGCCGAGCGTGCACAAGAGGCACGCCTCCGCCACGCGGGACATCCGCGGCGGCGGCGGCGAGACCGAGCCGCAGGAGTCTGCCGGGAGCAACAGCGTCTCCGGCAACCCGTGGACGCCATCGTGGGAGCCCAACTCGGTGGAGTCTACGGACCGGACGTGGAGCGCGTCGCGCTCGACGAACAACGGCGACGAGGTCGTCGAGCAGGGCAGCAGCAGCCACGCCGGCGCGCGCAGCCCGCTGAACCGCTCCCGGCAGAGCAGCAAGCAGAGGACGGCGCAGCCGGAGCCCAGCTTCCGGTCACGTGCCGGCAGCTCTGCTGGTAATAGCAACAACGTCGTTCATCGTGGACGCAGTGCTCACCGCAGCGGCGTGGCCAGCGGCCGGTCGGGTGTTCGGGCCGTCTCGGCCATGTCGTAGAAGGAAAAAATTATCCATGTTACTCATGTATGCTGCTGTTAGGTTGTAGAATTTGTGATCACTGCTCAGTGTCATTCGTAGTTGATTTGGTAGATTCGGTTGTTAGTGGCAAGATGGATTGCTGCTTCAGTCACAGACTCACAGATGTGTTTGTGGATTGTGGTCGATTATTTTGGTTTGGTGATACATTGTTCACTTGTACTAGTCATTGTGTGACATTGGCAATGTATACTAGTGCTAGATCTGTGTTTGGCTGCACACTTGAATCTTCTGTTTTATTGATTTCATAATCATTTCCAGTTAATCGGCAGGTTCTTCCGTTTTAGCTCAGCATATATAATGGATTCATTTTCCATTTCTACAAGAGTAGAGTTTCACAATCATTTGTCATTGTGGCAGATTTTATTTTTGTTACAAAGCACGTTGGTGTTTATAATTTCTATATACTATCATTTCAAAATCCCCAACTCCAGATTGATCATTGTAGTCCGGGTTCAGTACCACCATTCCAGATTGTTCTCTAAAGTTTCTCCTATGAAAACTGCACTTCTCAGGATCGGAGGAAATTTCTCAATGAAATGAACATGGAAACTTAGTACAAATCACTGAACTGATCATGGCCTATGGTTATTCAGAGTCCATGAACTTCATTTGGCAGGGATAAAAACAGTAAAATTCATAAAACACATAATCTTGTACAGCTACAGCTTTCGTAGCTCAGTTGGTTAGAGCACCCGTTTAGTAAGCGGGAGGTCTTGAGTTCGACTCTCAACGAAAGCATTTTTTCTCATATATTGTTTGAATTCAAGTTTTCTCTTCATCTTTCAAATGTTCTAATTCAAGGGGGTTTTTTTCATATGCTGTTCGGATTCAAGTTTCTCTTCATTTTGGAGACATTTTTGTAGTTTTGTTCGTATACCGTTCAGATTCCATGCGTGCAACTGTACAGCTATCTGTATAACTATACAGCTATCTGTACAACTGTACAACTGTACAAGCGTACATGGTACAGCTATCCATGACACGAGCAAAGTGCTTCCGGAGACGAATTTCTGTGGCAAGATGGCCCAGCTTTAAGAACAGGCATTTGCCTGGACTTATCTGGGCCGAGATCGGCCTAACCGCTCGGCCGAAAAGCCGGCGAGAAGACAACCAACCAGCCGCCGCCCCCCTCCTCTCCCTGCGGCTTCTCCACCACACCAAAACCTCGTCCTCATCGAGTCAAAACCACCCATGAAACCCTAAAACCCCAATCCCTCCGCCCAATCCGCCATTGCCCTCCCCGATGCAGGCGTCCGCGCGACTCTCCTCCGCCGCCGCATCCAAGCGGGGTGAGTAATCCGAGCCTCCAAATTGGGTATTTTCATCTTCATCGGGTTTCTGCGGCGGGGCATAGCTTTTGCTTGAGTTTTTTTTGGGTTGGTGGCTGCGGTACTGATTTGTTGTTCCTCTTTGTTTGTTCTGTTTCCCAGTGATTGCGGGCGTCTCTAGCACGATCGCGCGCTCGTGCCACCGGACTTGCCGATGGAAGTCACATGCCGCGCCGCTGTCCGCTCAGGAGGCGCCCAAGGGGCCGAAGAGGATGACCAAGCAGGAAAGGAGGGTTAAAATAGAGAAATTTGTTGAGGAGTAGGTGGCTTTGTCCTGTTAGCATTTGTGAATCTTGCGTTGATTTATGGATGGTTTTGGATTTAAGTAGTGTGCTGTTTATACCATCTCACAACTTGAACTTTAACCTAGAAACCGATGCTGTGAAATGTAGCGCGACTTTGTGTTGTGATTGCACGTAACTGATACGGAATAGGTGGCTCAAATGCAGCGACACACATGACTAATGGTTCATGCTTCTTCGTGGTTTTGCTTAGTGCAGGTATAAGGCATCGAACGATGGTAAATTCCCCACGACCACGATTGTTCGTCAACATGTTGGAGGGGGTCACTACACGGTGAGGGAGATAGTTCAGGAACTTGAGTACAACCAGAGAATGTTACAACTGGACAAGTCTAAGGCAGCTGAGCTGCCCGAAACAGCTGAACTTTCTGAGCATATAAAGCCCAAGGATGTCCATGGAAATGCTCAATTTAAGTCTGAAAGCTTCAGCGGGAACCAAGATACAGATGACCTTCACCTCTCCCAGAAAGTTGCTGCTACCAGCACTGAAATCATAGATAAGGTGTGTTTCTCCCTGTTCTGCCTTTATTGCCAAACAATACGTTAGAATGTCTTAAGTTCACCCAGTTTCACAAAATTTTGTGTGCTTTATGCGCTGCAAGCGTGCAATTGAAAACCTGATTCCAATCTTACAAGCCACCAACAGCCATAATTTTCATATGCCTTATACGTGTTTTTTTTTTCAGATTGAAACATGGAGATTGGAAGAATCACAGATGACATCAGGCACTTCTCACTACAATGGAGAAACAGAAGCTGTCAAGCAAGACCTTCACACTGCAGATAGTTTACAGTGTGCAAATGAATCGAGTGTGTCATGTCAAACAGAAAGTGACAACATAAAGGTTCTAATGCTATGAGCTGAAAACTTCCACGAGTTCATTATTTTGTGCTGATACAAAATTGTGTAGCCATTTTTCTCAGAATTCTAATGTGTGTATGCAGAATGAAGATTCCATATCCCTGGGACTAGATGCTAAATCAGATCCAACTGACCTAGAACTAGGGGAAAGCAAATTTGACAAGATAGAGCTGAATAGTACAGCAAGGTTTAAGAATGTCAGTGAACCAACTGTATCAGATCCAATTGAAGGTGATAAGACGGTCAAGGAAAATGTACTGGACAGGTATTGCTTATTACGCGCTATATCCTTATTTTGATGTTAAAACCAATGTACTATTAAGTGATTTGTTTCATTATTATAGTATTTAATAACTGGTTATGTTTGCATTATTCGGTGTTTTTGTATGATCAACTACTTGAACTATGGAGTATTATTGCTTGCATCAATTAATGATATCAAATGAATACTACTTTAATAATCTTATGTTCAGCTATGGCCACTACACAAGTTAACACATTCTAGTTCCATTGGAGGATGTATTATTATTGCCATCCATTTTGTCTTTTGATTCCATTGCTTAAATAAGACTTCCTGACTTAGTGTACCACCTGTTTCCACTAGTTCGATAACAATCATAGAAAATCATTATATGTTAGAAGTTAGAACACTTTTCAGAGTTTCACTCTTGGGTCAATTTTTTTAATACAACATCTTGATTGTTAAGTATTTCAGTTGCTCTTTTGTTGATTTTTCACGCTGGATGTCTTGTTAATAACGTGTCCCCTTTTTATTTGTCCTCATACAGAGAAGAGAACCCTGAGGTTGAGCCGAAGACGGGTCTTTTTGGGAGCCTGAAATCTTTTGCTTCTGGGATCAGAAACTTTTGGAGAAAGCTGTGAATTTCTTATTATGTCTGGAAGATGACACACATTCCTCTTGCTGCTACGACTTTGTGAGGCTGGAGCAAATCATGACGTTTTCTGAAGGCTATAGAATTGATCATCAGCCTTAGAAATTTGTGGGCCTGAAGCAAATTGTAAAGTTGTCTTTAAGCTACCGAAGTAATGGTCAAATTCATGCTGTCACGTTGCTAGGTATGAGCATTGTGTATCCAGTATCCATTGGGCGATCATTTTAGTTTTTAGAGTAAATTTCACAAAACCCCAGTTTTTGAGGCACCCGTAATGCAAAACCTCAGGTATTAAGATTTGTTTCGAAGAACCCTTGGTTTGGGGCAAAATGTGGCAAAATGTTATAAGAAACCCCATTTTTAAGCTTATATCATTGGTTTTGGTTAATATATGTATGGATAATAATTGTAAAAAAATATGAGATATTCCTAATATCGTGTTGGACTTATTTTAACGAGCATCAGTTATTAGTAGTATGGTTGTTTATGTGTATAAGTAATCGGTTAATGTGTCATTATTAAGGAGTCGTGTTACGCTTTTGAAATGGTGTAATGCAAGAGTGAGGAAGAGATAAAGTACACGAGAGAAATATGTATTTTGAGTTTACTAATGTGAACATATACTAAATATATCATATATATATATAATAATGAAATTATGAATATTTGGTATAAATATGGGGTTTCTTGAAGCATTTTGCCTCGAACCTAGGTTTCCTCGAAACAAATCATACTACGGGGGGTTTTATGTTGTAGTACCTCAAAACCTAGGGTTCTGTGAAATTCACTCTAGTTTTTATTGACAGGGCAAGTAGTTTTGTTTCCATCCCATGCAATTACATACGGCAATCATGTTGTAGTTTCCACAATGATTAACAATATTTTGTGGGGGTGGGAAGGAAGGAGTTAAGTACGCATGGAAACCTGAAACCACGAGTTCCATCCAATTTCAACCGTTTGTTTACATAGGAAAAATTGTAAAAAAAGAAGAGCATTAAGCAGCTTTCAACAAATCCAGGTACAAAACATGCTCTAGCAAGCAGTAGAAAACGCCTAATATACATCTACACACTGTTCTGCTTTCCATCTAAACCAATGATCATTCTTCATCTGAGCTCTCGTAAGCTAAACCGAGCAAGCTTCCAGTTGCATTCTGTGGCTTGGCCTCTCTCGGTTCAACTGGTTTCAACGAAGGCTGCTCAAAACTGACTGCCCCGCCCACCTGAGATGATTCCTTCCTAGATCCTGATTGACTCTGGGGTGAAGACACTTTGTTGACAGAATCTTCTAGGCTCTGCTTAGGTTTATCGTTCTCTGCTGGTTGTGAAGGGCTGCCAACTTTTGTCCGTTTCGGTTTGATCCCAACAATATTCTTCAAGAGATCTTGTTGCCTGTCCAGACAATATGTGCCCATAATAAGCAAACAGACTGTAGGTGGTAGTAGAACCTTTGTTACACAAAGCTTACCTGATATCGCTTTTAGGTTTAGGCTCAACTCGAAGAGCAGCAGGAACAGCAGGTGTAGAATCAGCTAAAATTGCTGCTTTGTGATGTCAGAGTTAAAGAAAGTCAAAGAGATTGAAATATAGGAACTAACATAGAAAACAGCAAAGCAAATGCTATGCAAAACGGAAGCTATGACTAAAAAAGAGGATATCTTAAAAGCAGCAAATGCACGCTTCTCAGTTCGGCGAAGGAGACGCTCCGCGTCTTCCTCAGCTTCCATTTGCTCTTTTAGGTACAGTAAATCATCACTGTCCAATGCTGAAAAACATCGACACATAAAACAAAGTTAATGAGGAACCTACACAGATTCATACAAAAAAAACAGAGAGCATGAAATACCTCCTCGCCCATGAAGGTAACCTCCCCGTTCACCAGCAACCTCCTGCATCTGTCGTCATCAACCGCCAAGTAGAGAGCCAAAATCCCTGTCAGGGCATGTTATCAGAACATTGCACACACATGCCCGTGGGAAGCACCGAATAATAAAGGAAGCTTTCAAAAGGAAAAAAAGAAAAGTTAAATCATTACAATTGCCCATGACCATTAACCAATTTAAGCGCTATTGCTCCAACAGTTCAATATATATATTCATCTTCATAGATACTTCAAGCAAAGGCAAAATTTCATCCTATCAACTCAGCACATAGAAATCAGCCAAGTATCCCTTGAATTCAGATTAAGTGCAAGCAAAGTACCTCCAAAGGGCTAATGGATGTTCCCCGCAAAAAAAAAAAAAAGAAGGGCTAATGGAGGTGGGTCATGAGCAACTCAAATTCAGGAGAAAAATTAACATATAAGAGTACAATTTTTAAGTTAAAAAACGAGTAATTCCACTTAGTTCTAACTGGTTATGGTGTTTATGCACTAGCTTTCCACTACAACTATTTTTCGATCTTGAAAATTACTTTTCTACAATCCACCTAGCTTATTCAGGGTTGAGCATAATGAAAAATGAATCAAGCTGAAGGAACTGAGCACAAAAGAAAAAGGCTTGAGATTACTGTTCCAGAACAAACAACATGTGTAAACTAAGCAATAGTCCACCAGAGCAGAAGTGCACAAAACATATGTAATGCCAGATTGACGCCATATATGCACCAAAGCTAAGCAAGGCCATCTATTCAAAATCCAAATCATGAGGTTTAAGCATTCAACTAAAAGATCGCTAGCTAATATCACCCTAATTAGCTCCGAAATACTAAAAAAATTCCCCCATAAATATAATAAGGTACCTACAAAATACAAATGCAGCAGCATATTTCACCGATATACAATACCGTAATCTTCAACCAGTTTGCAGTTATATTAATCGAGAAAACGCTAGAACAAGCATCTAGATAACGCCAGAAATTAGCAATACGATCCGGTCTAACCTTTGCGACCATGCGCTGGAAGGTGATGTCCTCATCATCAATCTTGTCCTTCCCCTTCCCCCACTTCCTATCTGCAGAGCCCGAAACCAGTATTGAACAACCGAAATCGCACAGAACATCCAATGGGCGAGAATAAACCGGGAAGATGGAAAGGATGCGCCGGGATCGCAGACCTTTGGGGTCGCTGAGATTCGTGTACTCGCGGACCTCGCGCCCTGACATGGCTGCCGGCGGAGAGGAATCGGAAGGTCGGAGCTCGGAGACCTAACCCTAGCTCCGGGCAGAAGAAGCTTCGAGACTAATCGTGTGGCTGATGCCTCTGGGGCTCTGGGCTTCCCGTTCGCTTGTCCGAAGTAACGATGGAATAGAGAAGAGGCGATCCACGAAGGTTCGGGACGAAGGGATATGATGTAGCCGGAGGCTCAGGCCCAACCTGAGGCTCGGGAATCATCCGCTCGAGCCTCAGGCTGGGCCTGTATTTGAAAGGCCAGATGGGCCATGGCCCAGTTTGAAGCCACCCGTCTCAGCATATTGCAGAAAATCTAATTATAATGCATTTTCTAGAGATGAATTTTAGGTTTTTCTTTGGAAGGGAGGATTTTCAAAACGAACTTATGGGAAATGAAATATTTATCTGAAAGTCTTATAAAATTATGTGTTTCAAAGGAGTCTTGCGTGTCTTTATGGCCTTCAGGAGGAGGATTTGGGTTAGCAAAACAACCCTCATATCTAGAGGAGAGATGGCATTGGGCCCATAACCTGATACCCAATGTGTTTTTACTCTATTAGAAGTAAGATATAGGTCAATTCTTATATTTATGGTGTATCAGGCAAAACTCTTTGGTGGATGGATCTGGGGCTCTGGGTCTGTTCTCTAGTCATCCATACTCGTAAAAAAGAGTGTACTGATGTATATATCTTCCTGGGTACGCAGGATCCTAGGTAGATTGTTCTTCTCTAACTTATTTATGCTATTTAATTACTATATTACCTTATAATTGGATCATTAGTATGTATAGGTCCCATATAATATTTGTTTTGGGTTCGTCATCACATGTCAACCCGTGGGTAAAAGCACCCGTAAAAGAAGTCCTTCTAATCGGCCATCCTCAACCGTGGTCTAAGCAACAAACGCTTAAAAAAAACATTCTAATCGGTTATCCTCAACCATATATATATTCTCTACCGCCACATAAATCACACATAGTACAACGACCATGCCCAGTGAGAAGTTATGTTTAATTTGTTACCAATATATTTGCTACAGTGATCGAAGAAAGTTTTAGAGTGTGTCAAATTTAGTATGGGTATTACCAATGCTTTAGTTCCAATTCAAATCAATCACATGAATTGTCAAATAGTTGGTAGGACACATTTTAGGATCAATCCAAAATGTTTTCGGGTTCCCTCTGCATTTCTAGAATGGATGATATTTTAGACTTTTTCTATATTTTTATTAAAATTAAAACATCCTAAAACTTATTTCTAAACCTAAACATTTTACCAATAACTCTGGCACAATCACTATGGAGAAAATTGCATATGTACCACTCTTAAAAACCGGCTTCACTAGAATACCATCGTTAAAATAGAATTCGCTCAAATGTCACTCTCAAGCTGTGGGCATTCGCTACAATACCATTTTCGCTGTTTCTTGCACTTGTAAATCATTTTCCATCCATTTAATTTTTTCTCGGACCCTTTTACCCCTAGCTACATCTTCTCTCTTCTCCTCTCCTCTCCTCCTCTCTTCACTCTTCTCTCTCCTAGGTGAGGTGACAGCGACGAGCGATGAGAGGGCAAGGTGGCACCGGCGAGACGGCGAGAGGACACCAACAGCTCACACACCCAGCCCCGCCCGGATCCACTTGCCACATCTTGAGCACTGCCGCCAGTCCTCATCGTCGCCGAGCCGTCGTCGTCCTCCCCACCGGATCCAGCCGTCGTAGCTCGAGCTCCACCGTTGGGCCTGCGACCTTCCTTCCTCCGTGCACCGGCGGCACCTCCTCTTTCCTCCTTCCGTACGCCTGCCGACACTGCCGTCTCCCTCCTTCCATGCGTCGGGGCCGCTTCCCTCCGTCACGCCGGTACCGGCGTCGCCTCCTTTCTTCACACGCCAGCAATGCCTGCACCGCTGGGCTCGCTTCCTCCCTCGCGCTGATATCATCGTCACCCCTTCTCTCTCGCCCTCTCGCCGCTGCTACCTTGCCCTCTCTCCACCGGCGCACAACCTCAGCTCGCCGCCGTCACCTCGCCTTCTCCCTGCGAGTGGAGGAGAGAGAAGAGAGAAGAGAGGAGGAGAGGAGAAGAGAGAAGATGCAACTAGGGGCAAAACAGTCTAAGAAATTGCAAATGCAATAAACAGTGAAAATGACACTATAGTGAACACTCACGGTTTGATAGCGGTATTCGAGCGAATCCCTAGCGCAGTCGGTTTTTAAGAGTGGTACATATACCATTTTTCTCGCCACTGTGGGCTCACTAGTGCAGATCCTCTCATCTGTGACGGGCTGTAATATAACTGGATTTTACGGACCGTCACAAAGAATACATCTCAAACGGGCCTAAAAAAAGACCGATTGAGATATGGTCAGAGAGACATGTTAAATGTGTATAAAACTGAAGCCCGTCACGGATGACACATATCTGTGATGGGCCTAAACTAGGGCCCGATTGAGATAACCTTAAATATCTCAATCGGGCCATAGTTGGAGCCCGTCACAGATGACCATCATCCGTGACGGGCACCAACTTAAGGCCCGATTGAGATAAAAATTAGGCCCGTCACACATGACCCTTATCTGTGACGGGCCTAAAGTTTAGGCCCGTCACAGATGACCATCATCCGTAACGGGAACCAACTTAAGGCCCGATTGAGATAACAACTAGGCCCGTCACAGATGACTCATCAGTGACGGGCTATATACTAATGCCTACAACTATTGTATTGGTCTTTTTTTACAAATAAGTTCATTTGAACTCAAATTCAAAATTTAACAACTTCGAACAAAAATTGAAGTTAATAAATGATTTCAAATGGAAAAGTCACCAAAAGCAAAGTTGTAGAACTCATCGAGGTGCAAAATTTTTATTTTGGTCATTTCTCCATCTGACTCTATTTGAATAATTTGAAATTTGAAATTCAAAATTTAAGAAATTCAAATAGCATTTTTTGTTAGTGAACAACTTCAACTGAAAAAGTCATCAACAACAAAGTTGTATAACTCATCAAGATCTATAACTTTTAGTTTGGTCATTTTTCTATATAACTTTTTTTAAACAGTTTGAATTTGAATTTGAAAATATGACAACTTCAAACAACATTTTCAAATACTAAATGATTTCAATTGAAAAAGTCATCAATAAAAAAATTATATAACTCATCAAGATCTAAAACTTTTATTTTTGTTATTTTTTTATCCGATAAAGTGTTAGTAACATTGTTCACAAATTTTACATATATGTGTTATAGTTTATAAAACCAGATAAGAGATACGTCAATTTTGTGAACAATGTTAGTATCACTTTATCGGATGAAGAAATGATCAAAATAAAAGTTTTAGATCTTGATGAGTTATTCAACTTTGTTGTTGATAACTTTTTCAATCGAAATCATTTAGTATTTAAAAATATTATTTGAAGTTGTTATATTTTCAAATTCAAATTCAAACTGTTCAAAAAATGTTATATAGAAAAATGACCAAAATAAAAGTTATAGATCTTGATAAGTTATACAACTTTGTTATTGGTGACTTTTTCAGTTGAAGTCGTTCACTAACAAAAAATTCTATTTGAATTTCTTAAACTTTGAATTTCAAATTTCAAATTGTTCAAATAGAGTCAGATAGAGAAATGACCAAAATAAAAAGTTTCCACCTCGATGAGTTCTACAACTTTGGTTTTGGTGACTTTTCCATTTGAAATCATTTATTAACCCCAATTTTTGTTCGAAGTTATCAAATTTTGAAAATTCAAAATTTGAATAGTTCAAATGAACTTATTTGTACAAATGACCAATACAATAGTTGTAGGTATCAATGAGTTATACAATTTTGTTGTTTGTGATTTTTACATTTGACACAAAAAATTGACCTAAAATTAAATTTAAAGTTCTCATAAATTGAAAATAAAAAATACCACATAAATTGAATATAAACATTTCATATGGAAAATGGAAAAATACTCATCGGTGACGGGCATTATTTAATGCCGATAGAGATAGGTCATCTCAATCGGTGATGTGAAATATGTGATCAAAATGGATGTTATGTGAATGTGGTTATGTTAAAAATATTGATGGTTGTGTATGTAAATAAATGTATATGAATGGGTGATATTGGGGTGTGACATCCTGGCCCAAGGCTTAATACGATTAATAGAATACTCATAACAAAAAGTTACAACTAATTTTCCGGAAGCCGATCTCCAAAGAACTTTGATGTTAAGCGTGCTTGGTCTAGAGCAATTTCGGGATGGGTGACCGATCGGGAAGAACGGTGCACGGGCCATAGTTTAGGCCCGTCACAGATAAGGGACATCTGTGACGGGCTATAGTTTAGGTCCGATTGAGATAGTTTCATCCGTGACGGACTTATGCCCGTTTGAGATTATTCCTCACATCACTGACCTTTACGCTGTGTTGGGCGGCATACCCGACACAGATGTGGGTTGCAGCCCGACACAGATAAGGGTTACCATTGTAGTGGCTGGACCGGTGGAGTGACGAGTCAATCGGTGCATGCCATCTAGTAGGGATCGGTGGTTTTAGGCCTTGTTTAGTTCCCCAAAATTTTTTTTCCAAAAACATTACATCGAATCTTTGGACACATATATAGAGAGCATTAAATATAGATTAAAAAACTAATTGCACAGTTTGCATAAAAATCGTGAGACGAATCTTTTGAGCCTAATTAGTCCATGATTAGCCATAAGTGCTACAGTAACCTACATATACTAATGACGGATTAATTAGGCTTGATAAATTCGTCTCGTGGTTTCCAGGCGAGCGGTGAAATTAGTTTTTTCATTCTTATCCGAAAACTCCTTCCGATATCCGGTCAAACATCCGGTGTAACACCTAAAAATTTTCTTTTCGCGAACTTAAACAAACCCTTAGCCAATGGCCGTCTCTTCTCTCCTCACGGCGAACTGACTCGAACCGCTGACAGGCAACAGAGAAACGGCACGGACGGAACGAGGAGGCGGAAAATAACAACTCGAGGGCCAGCTTGCCTGCCTTGCCGGTGCCGGCTGAAAAAGCCCCCCGAAGCAGAGGCTTCCGGTTGAAGCAAAGCCAGAGCGCGAGGGCGCCGTCGGGCATGGGGATCGTGGAGACGTGGATGCGTGAGAAGCCCATCCGCACCTTCCTCGCCCAGCTCTCCACCCGCCGGGCTGCGGCGGCGGGGGCCGCGGCCCTGCTCGCGTCCTCCTCCGCCGCCGCGGCGTCCGCCGACGGCGAGTCCGGCGACCGGAGCATCCCGCAGCTCTCCTCCATCGCCAACTCCGTCGTTTCCCGCTGCTCCAGGTACGCCGCTTCCGGTTCCTCGGCCACGAATCTGATGTTCTCTACTCCACTCGGGGTTTGGGGTTGGGGGATAGAAGTTGATCCAATCCATTTAGTGACTCTTTGCTTTTGCTCAATCCGCAACGACGGCAAGCCTTTGCTCGACCTATCTGGGTGCTCTCGATCGGTGTGGGTTGCATTACTGTACTCCGCACGATCACGCTGAAATAGTACTGAACTGCCAGAGATTGCATAGGACCCAAACTTAACCCGTATATTTGCTGATTTGCTCAGCGGATGCTAATCCATCATTGCTTATTAGGTAAATTGATTTGGTTTACCAGTAGAAGAGTAGCGTGCTTCTGTAGTAATATTCTCAAGGCCGATAGAGTTGATTTCAATGTACTGGCATACTCTCCATAGGATCAACATTGTCACTCCTGGAAATGGTGAGGGTAATATTAGCTCGTTATTTCTGGACACTTGGCCAATGTGAGCATGTGATCCCCATATATATAGGGCCTGTTTGGTTGGTGACCTGAGTACTGTGCCTGAGAAAATTGCATGCCTGAGTGTCACATGAGATTTGATTATTTATGCCTGAGAGAAACTTGTTTGATTGCTGACCCGTGCCTGAGAGATCCAGAAACTATGATTATCTAGATTATTTATTCTTAAACACTGAATTAACCATGGATTATTTATTCTTAAACACCGAATTAACCATGGTTATTTATTCTTCAACTTTGAATCAACCATAGATTATTTATTATTAAACTCTGAATTAACCATGAATTAATCTTGTTCAGCCAACACTCTACTTATCTAAAGCAAATAGGTATGAAGGAGGTGAACAGAACACAAACAAATAAAGGCAACAACCTGCAGCGTTACAGGATGGTTAATTAATGCAATATAATCACTGATCAAGCACTCAGGCGAACTTGTTGTTAAGGGGAGTACTGAGAATCATATGCTAGCCACAATTGAATCAACTTCCATAGCTTACTATTGTCTATTGTAGTTATCTTTAATTTTTAAATACACTGACATGATCCTGTTTCTCTTTGTTTGACCACTCTTATATTCTTTAAATTGTAATTTCTTGTTATACCTGACAAACTTCTAACAAGTTTCTTCTCAAGATGCTAAAATGAAGTCAAAGTGCTTAGCTTCCTCAAATTAACATTTTCAGGGTTCTTGCTCTTGCAACTGAAACCTTGCAGCAAAACTTTGAAGTTGATTATCCCGATAGTTGTAAGGAGTCCAATACATATGCAAAGGAATTTTTAGAGTACTGCTGCCACAAAGCTCTCCATGAAGTAACTACACGTCCAGATCATTTGGCTGATAAGAATCTTCGCCGTTTAATGTTTGATATGATGCTTGCGTGGGAAAACCCAGGTGCTGTTGCTGAGGATGAATTACCAGAAAATGTGAGAAACATTTCTTTCTTTCTGTAGTTTGTTTGTAATATTCTTACTTCTTCATTTTATCAAATGGTTATATTTCAACAAAAAGGAAAAATATTGCCAAATCTGCACTTTTTGTGTAAAACTTTCACAATGTATGAGTTTACTCTACGATGTTCAGCAGTCATTCTAATTATGCTATGATGGTCAGCATTCTGCTTTGCGTACTACTGTGGATATTGAAGATGATGACGAGGGATCAATTTTTTATGCAAATTCCACAAGATTGGCGGTTCAAGTTAGTTCTGTTTACAAACTACATCGTTTTTCTAACCTGGAAATAATTCTTTACTGTGCACACACATGATCAATTGCTGTTCATTTTCAGGTCAATGACAAGAAGACAGTTGGCTTAGGTGCTTTTGCACGAATAGCACCTTCATGCCCTATAATAGCTGACTTGGTTACTGTCCACAATCTGTTCGATGCACTCACATGTTCATCTGGTGGCCGGTTGCACTTTTTCGTGTTTGACAAGTATATCAAAAGTTTAGACAAGTAAGGAATACAACCTACTAGATTATTGAGCTCTCAAAATTCATTTTCCCTTCTGTTAGTCAATGTCTTCTGAATCTGTGCATAGTTATCTTGTAATGACCGTGGTTGAAAACTTGAAATAGTGATTGTGTTGAGTTGAACTATCCGTGTTCTAACTCTCTGCATATGGAGTTTCACAGCAGTAGATCTTCTGTTGTACAATGGATCTTCTTTTAGGAACATAACTGGTCATTTACTATAGATAATTGAATTGTTGGTTGGGCAAAACTGGTGAATGTTGCACATGTATCTTTGATAGTAGTAAGAAAATACGTGGGGAGGGGGTTCTAGATTTTTGGTAGTTCTTTCTGCTTCAAATATATTGTTGTGATTGAGTCAATAAAGACACTGAGAGGAGTATTATTTCTATTCTTACGTACAGGGTATTCAGATCTGTCAAAGGTATAATGCAGTCACCACTTGCTTCAAGTTTTCATCTTGATGCTGGGGAATGTATCTTAGCTATGGATGGAGACAGGCCTATTCATCCTGTTTTTCAACACATTGGAATATCAGCATGGCCAGGTGAATTAGTTAAATTTGCATTTGATTTCTCAATTTGCAACCATGCTTCATTTTGGCAAGTTACTAATGTTTCCGTTCTTTTTTGCAGGAAGATTGATTCTTACAACTCATGCTCTTTACTTTCAGAGTATCAAAGTGGGTTATGGTGACAAGACTGTTAAATATGATTTAGCAACAGATTCTGATCAGGTTATCAAGCGTGATTTTACTGGACCATTGGGTGTTCGCCTGTTTGATAAGGCTGTGATGTACAAATCAAGCACTTTGTAAGTATTGAAAGGGGACTGATTCTCCAATAGGACCAATTTCTGTTTTGCTGAGTATTGATTATACTTCTATGGGTTGCCATCAGAACTAACAGTACATTATTTGCAGAACAGAGCCAATTTATTTTGACTTCCCTGAATTAGGAGGCCCCTCACGAAGAGACTATTGGTTAGCAATCACTCGTGAAGTATTGCAGGTGAATAAATTCATCAGGAAGTTCAATCTTGAAAACGTTCAGAGAGCGGAAGCACTCTCAAAAGCTATCCTGGGCATATTGAGATACTCTGCTGTGAAAGAAGCTTTTCATATTTCTCCTTCTCACTTTAAGACAACACTCACTTTTAGCTTAGCAGAAAAACTTCCAAAAGGAGACATGGTCTTAAAAGCCTTATATGATAACTACTTTCAACTGTTGGACACTTCGTTGAGTCATTTAGTGACTGAGTCACCCGTTGACAATAGGCTGCAGAATCATTCATTACCATTTTCATTATATGCTCTCTCTAGAATGGGATTTATATTACTGAAGAGAAAAGATGAAGCTCAAAGTGAGATAAGCTTTTGTGCTGTTTGCTTTGGTGTAACAAAATCTCTAGAGGCTGCTTTGGAAGAGTCAATTTGTTACTCTGAGAGAATAGACGCAGCACGTGCAACTATAGATCAAGTAAAGGTGGAAGGTGTGGATGCAAATCTTGCCCTCATGCAGGTACATTGGTGATAAATCAACTTAAATTGTTTTTATTGGTTTGGGATTGAATGGTTTCTAGAGTGCAGCAAGAAAAGATGGCACGTTTCACTAGTTATTTGGTGCAATTTCATGAACTTTAATGTCACCCAGATGTCTACTACAATATCATACACCTTTGTTGTGATCTGAATTCTGATGCATTGCGCTTATATTCCAGGAGTTACTTTTCCCATTCATTCAAGTAGTCAAACTCATTTACTCATTGACCAAGTGGGAAGATCCTCTGAAATCATTTCTGTTCTTAGCTTTTACCCTGTATGTTATTCAAAGGTAATTTCTTTGTAACTTTTGGATCTTAGAAAGTATTCTTAGAAATATCTCATTGCTTAACATATTCCTTTTTGTTATGTAGGGGGTTTATTGCTTACATGTTGCCCTCATTTTTTTTGGCATTCGCTGTTGTTATGCTCTGGCATAAGTACAATGGAAGGGAACAATTATTGGGAGTGCTTGAAGTAAGAACTCCTCCAAGTAAAAATCCTGTTGAGCAAATCTTGACCTTGCAGGATGCTATATCCAAGTTGGAAGAAACTCTACAGTCTGTAAATATTGTTCTTCTAAAGTTCAGAGCTGTCTTGTTTGCAGCCGTTCCAAAGGTATCTCTTTTGTTTATTAGTATATTTGCTTTCCTTCGTTAAAAAAATTCTTTACATCCAAGATACACTTCCTATAGTTTGCTGTCCAATTTGACACAATTTGGTGATGAACTATCATTTCATTCATCAGACATGACCTGTTTAAGAATTGTTCCTGAAGCTCTGACCTCTGAAATTTATTTGTACCTTCTCAACCGTTTTTACGGATTACTCCACAGCGTTGTAAATGAAGTAGTTTTGAACTGTACAGGAGATTAATCCACCAACTGCTAATCTCTCTCTTTTTTTTAATGCAGACAACTGAAATGGTCGCAGTGGCATTTCTTGCTGCATCTGCATTTCTTGTCTTTGTACCTTGGAGACATCTGCTCCTGATTGCAGTCCTGGAGGTGTATACAAGAGAGATGCCGCTAAGGAAACAGAACACTGAAAAGTTCCGCCGGCGGATTAGAGAGTGGTGGGCCCGCATTCCAGCCGCTCCTGTGCAGATGATCAAACCCAACGAAAACAAGAAAAAGAGATGACAATGTGCTCCGTGCTGTTGCAAATGAAGAGCTCACAATTTTCCCCCGTTTGCCATTTTTCACCTGACCAGCTAACCTGTACATATCTCAAACCCTTTTGCCTCATTGTTACAGAGAGATTCTTACTGATCAAAGCTAACCAAACTAGTAATCAATGCATAGTGCCATTGCTATGGGTGTACACTGTACAAATATATGACCCAAAAAAATTAATGTTGTATTTTCTTTCCTTGATTGCGTGTAACCAGGGTTTACCAAACCGTTTTGGGTGAGGTTACTGCCACCCCATGGTTTGGCAGTTATCTCCAGGTATACCGTGGTTTCAAAAACTGAGAAGGTTACCGCGTGTGATAACCGCGATAATCACACGATAACCGTGCGGTTTTGTAAACCATACGTGTAACTCTGCTGTGCATACAAGTTCCTGAGTTCTGTGAACAAATCTGAGTGATAAACATGGACATAATCAGTTCAAAAAGGAAAAATTTTGAAGTTAATCTTATTGTATTGATTTTGAATTAATGATGCGTCCTTCAGTATTGATTTTACAATCTAAGTGATAAAAAAGTGGTGCTGCTTTGCTTGTGGTAATTTAAGTTTGGTTCATCTGGAGAGGGAACACTCTGGATGCCAAATTGCTGGTTTCCAAGTGATCGCCAGGTGCCCTGGAAAAGACATTGCACAATGATATGTTACAGAAGCTGTTTTGAGTCTTCACAACGCTGGCGGGTAGCAACTGTGGTAGGTAGTGGGAATTCCTACCTACCCCTCCCTGCCTTCCTACTAATTTGGGTGCGCATCATGGATTCAAGGAGCAATCCGGCGGTTTGACTTGTCCGTCCGCACCTACTACCTTTGTTCAGTGGTAGGAGGCGGCGGTGCGCGAGTCTGCCGGAATGGCCGCGGCGTCGTCTCCGGCGGCCATCACCTGCCGAGGTACGTACGAGCCCGCCTCGCCCGAGTTACTCCCTGCTCCGTTGCGTGGTTTCGTGGCGGTGATTTGGTGGATGGGATGCCTGCGTTGCGTGCAGCGGCGGTGGCGTGGGCGCCCGGTCAGGCGCTGGTGATGGAGGAGGTGGAGGTGGCGCCGCCGGAGGCCATGGAGATCCGCGTCAAGGTCATCTCCACCTCCATCTGCCGCAGCGACGTCACCCAGTGGCAATCCACGGTACGCCGATCTCTCACTCTCTCTAGCTTGCCTTCATCCAGCCCGATACTCCTGATGCGCTCGTCGATTATGCTGTTGTTTCCGAATCGCAGGCGCAACCTGATCTGTTCCCCAGAATTTTCGGGCACGAAGCATCCGGGTCTGTATATATACTGATCTAGCAGTCTCTTTGCTGTTGCCACCATATCTCGCAAGTTGCTCAGAACTCTCACATTGGGACACTCTGATGTGTAGTGTGGTTGAGAGTGTAGGTGATGGTGTGACTGAGTTCGAAGTGGGAGACCACGTGCTCACCGTCTTCATCGGGGAGTGCATGAGCTGCAAGCACTGCGTTTCAGGGAAGAGTAACATGTGCCAGAAGCTCGGCCTGGAGAGGAAGGGTGTCATGCACAGCGATCAGAAGACCCGCTTCTCGATCAGGGGGAAACCCGTGTACCATTACTGCGCAGTGTCAAGCTTCAGCGAGTACACGGTTGTGCACTCAGGTTGCGCGGTGAAGGTCAGCCCAACCGTGCCGATGGACAGGATATGCTTGTTGAGCTGTGGTGTATCTGCAGGTGAATTTTAAGGGTTCAGATGGCATCAGTGTTTTACTTTATATTCCATGCCTTTCCGTAGCTTATGCTTGGTTTACCTGATGCTAAGAATTAGGTCTACTGAGTTGTTCTGCACTACTGCACTACTGAGTCTCTGATCATTCATGCCTTTGTTCATTTTTGTATTTCACTAGGGCTTGGTGCAGCCTGGAAGGTCGCTGATATCTCGGAGGGGTCGAGTGTAGTTATATTTGGCCTTGGAACTGTAGGGCTCTCTGTAAGTTTCTACAGAGGCTATGCTCTTAGTTAATAAAAGCATATTAGGAAATGTAATATTTATACCCATATCTGCCTGACTTAGGTCGCTCAAGGTGCTAAGCTGCGGGGGGCTTCCATAATTATCGGTGTTGATACTAATCCTGAAAAGCAAGAAAAGGGTATTTTGCAAGCTTGCAATTTCAATCTAAACTTCAATTATGACTTTTTCCCATATACTTACTTTGTTCATGGCACAGGGAAAGCTTTTGGTGTCACAGATTTTATTAATCCGGAAGAATTGAATGAACCTGTTCAGCAGGTACATCATTATGTTTGCTGAGAAAACTGAACTGCTGATCATTCGCAGTTTACAATTTTATCTAAACTGCATATTTGGTGTTGGGATTCCTTTACACAAACTGTTGTGCTGAATCATAGATTGTGAACTAGAACTCGAATCGTGATAAAATAAATCAAGACCTTAGAAATCCATTGTTAAGGCGTTAAATAGTATGGACGGAACATGGCACTGTGTTGAACAGATAAATATTTCGAGTGCATGTTTTTGCCTGTACACTCTTACAACTTGTTTCGTGACCCAATTTTTGAGGAAAAAGAAGTCAACAGCTCCTGTAGTACTGATGTCCAATGTATAGTTTCTAACATCTTGATCCTAGCCTGATATACACAACATAAAGACACTGTTTACATACCTTTCAGGTTGTGAAGCGGCTGACCAATGGAGGCACAGATTACTCTTTTGAGTGTGTGGGTGATACAGGAGTAGTGTCGACCGCACTGCAATCATGTTCTGATGTAATTTTTGTTCCTTTCCATTGTAGTAATCGTGTTCCAATACATTTCCACCTATTCTGCCCAGATATATTATCTTCTCTCATCTTTTGATATTCTCAGGGATGGGGACTGACTGTAACTCTTGGTGTACCAAAAGCAAAGCCAGAGGTTTCTGCTCATTATGCACTACTTCTTTCTGGAAGAACATTGAAGGGGTCTTTGTTTGGAGGATGGAGACCCAAATCTGATCTACCTTTGTTAGTGGACAAGTATGCAAACAAGGTATGGAGACAATGTGTTGACGAAGCAAACATCCTAATAAAGCTAGATTCTATTTTCAGTTAAAAATATTAAATTAAGACGAAAGCTGAACTTCATCATTTTGCAATGGTGTGAATGTATTATCCTTTACTGTGGTGCGAAGTGGTTATTACAAGCGAACATAATAGCATTTATATACAAGATGGCACATTGGATGTTTGGTCAATGATCACGTAGCAATATATTTAGTTAATGTGACACGTACAAAAATACCTTGCTTATTTTTGCAATATATAGGTCGAATATTTTTTTCTGATATCAAATATTGTTTGGGGAAGATACATTGACTGTGATATCATGTTACTTCTCAGGAAATCCAAGTCGATGACCTTGTTACACATGATATGTCATTCAATGACATCAACAAGGCACTTGAACTAATGCTAGAAAACAAGTGTTTGCGATGTGTGATTCACATGCCTCAATGACAGGATTGGACAACGAAGTGCCATCACATCTCTACAATTTTTTCACTTGATCTCAGCCGTGACTTAAGTTTTTATGAGCAAATCAGATTTATTACGTCATTCTATGTTTCCACCTTGGAAGTTTTGATGCTGTCTAATTTTGTGTGTTCCTATCCCAAGAATTATTCAAGCTATTTATCTTGCTGTAAAATTAGTTTGTAATGACTGCAATATTGTATTGACGTTCCATGTATAGGCCAAGATTATCTTCTTCCAGAGCTTATTGCTTCAAATGAATCATGTAAAAACTGAACGACAGCGAAAAGGAAGTGAAATTACTTTCACTGTTTTCATCGGTCAAGTTAATATTTTTTTTAGTTGAGTATCAGCTTCTTGTTCCTGCTTAACAAAGTTTATTCTGAAAATTATTACCGTATGTGAAGTTTTCTCCAATCTTACAAAACCGTTTGTGCCTCTATTGAGGTGATGACTTTGTCTTTTGCTGAAATGGCCACAGAAGCGTGGCGCCAAGAAGCCTGGATTGAGCGTCGGCTGGCGGCCTATCTGGTTCCGAATGGCATCTATCGACAGGGGCAGAAGGCTAGGCCCAAACAAATCCGCGACGCAAAGCCTAACTATAACAGTGAATAAGTCCCTTTTTACACCCTCAAATCCCTCAAATATAGGTCCAATCTTATCCGTATTGCTCAACTGTAATACCAAATATATTTTGACCTCCAACTATTAAAACCGGTGTAATTGGACTCCCAGAACAGTACTAATAGTGATATTCACTAACGTGACATCCTAGTTATCAAAGAAAATAAAAAATAAAGTGGAGTCCACATGTCATACTCCATCTCTCTTCTTCCTTCTCTACCCCACTCTCTCTCCCCCATGTTTTTCTTGCTGGCTGGCCCTCTCATCCCTCATCTCCGCAGCGTTGGCGGCGACGTGACAGTGAGGAGGAACAGACCATTGCAGGCAACGAGCATGGAGGAAGCCGAGCACTCAGTGCCATCGGGAACATGAGGAGAGGAGGGTTCGTCGTGGTAAACGAGGGGGAGCAACCATGGCAAGTGGGACAACGAGGGATATTACAAGTGCTTGGTCCACAGTGGAGAAAGGTGTTCACCCCATCCACAGAGCTCCCCATCCCGAGCTCTTGAATGTGCTGCCCAAAGTTATAGTTGGCCATATGGCCCGAGACCCGACGGTCCGGCCCAAGGCACGGAAATTTGGCTTGGCCCAAGCACGGCACGCCCCGACTATGGGTTGGGCCCGTGCTGGCCCGACCCGATAGATGGGTTGTGCTTGGGCTGCTCCCTCAGCACGGTGGGTCGGCCCGACACGACACGACCAAGGAAAAATAGTTGAGGGATCCAGCATAGACTTAATTCAGCCATTTGAGGTATAGCCCAAAGAGAAGAGGGAAACAAAATAGACTTATTCTAGTCATATAAGACACAACCCAAAGAGATGAGGGAGGAAAATTAGACTTATTGTATAGAGAAGCACGGTGAGCTATCGTGACTTCGGATCGGTCCTGCACGGCCCGGGTCTTATTGGGTTATGCCTGGAGCAGGGGTGCAGCTTGTGGGAAGGCATGGCTCAGCCCGACATGTAGGTCGTATCGTGCTGGCCCGACTGGCCTCAACCCAGACCAAGTCGTGCCTGGGTCGTGCCAAGCTGGGCGACCCATTTGGCCATCTATACCCAAAGCCATCTATACCTCCTTTCGCTGCTTCAGATCCTACGTACAGGGTTGGTTGGGTTGGTACCTGACATGTGGGTCTCAAAGAGGGGAGGAGGGTGGGTGCTGATACGTGGATCCTCATAATTTTTATTTTTTCTCTTATTTTACACGTGGATACTAAAGATACTTCTTTTGTAAGTAAATACCACATCAGTACTATGAGGAATTGATATATTCCGTTTTACGGTTGGGAGTACGAATTGGAGTTAAATTGGACTTTTTCCCTATAACAGTGAAGGCTCATCACCATCGATCCCACGATGCGCAGATCCATCTCACGCGTGTCATCCTGCGCGAACAAACGATCGATCCAAAATTCCAACTGTTTGCTTTCGTCGTAGGCACAAGCAAAACCATTTCTTCCGGTTGCAAGTGGCACGGTATGAATTCAGCAACCGTCTCGGAGGAGGGACAATAAAACCGAGGCCCGAGCGTTTGTAATGTTGCTGACCAAAAAAAAAAAAATTGCTTCTCTTTTACAGCATCTGAAGACTGAACACTGAAGTGGGTATGGGACCCTGAAGAAAGAAAGAGTAACAGCAAAGATTCCACTATGGCACTATCGTGTTGGTCCCGGACTTTCTTCACCTGCTATACTGTTTGGTAGGAACACGATGACTATTGCACAGTCTGAACCCTGAAGGGCCTGAACACGCCAAATTGCTCAAAACAATTTCTCCAAAAAAAAATTGCTCAAAACAAGTAGGGATGACCCAAGCACGAACATACTACCTCCGTCCCAGAATACTTGTGGTTTTGAGTTTTTGTTCGTAAAGTTTGATCATTCATCTTATTTAAAAAATTATGGAATTATTATTTATTTTTTTCAACTTACTTTATTATAAAAAATACTTTAGAAATGTATAATCCTTTTTTATATTTGTATTAATTTTTTAAATAAGATGAATGATCAAACGCTACAAGCAAAAAATCAAAACGACAACTAATTTGGAACGGAGGAAGTACATAACATACCGTTCTACACTAGTAATGTATACCACTTATCAATACAGTAGTACAGTACAGACACGGTACATACGCGAGTTAACCATGGGAGTAAGTATTGCGTGCATGGATCCGTGCCCTTAACCCATAGTGTCACCTTTTCTTTACCTGCCTGTTTTGGCGAAGGAAAAAGAAGCTCAATCAACAAGCCATGGATATGATTGATGATGAGCTGATGTACTGCACAGTCTGCACCAGGGTTTACGTTACCGTCGGTAATCACGTGGTTACCGTGGTTATCGCGCTTACCACGGGGTACGATAAAAGGAAAACCACGGTAACCATTCTAAATTTGAATAAATTTAAAAAATAATTTAAAATTTTGATAAATTGTATACGAATTTCGTGCTTACCACTGAGATATAGGATATAGTAACCGTGCTCCTGACGATAATGTAAACCTGATCTGCACTCCACACCTTGGTAGGAGTAGGACCGTTGGAGTAGTAGTCCATATTCCATAGGCCATAGCCGAGGTGGACTGGACGGAGCAGAGTCCTCGGCATGTCCGGGGTTGGGGCGCGGGTCGTTGGATGGAAGGGCGCGCCAGATCTCGGGCTGGATTAGGACGGTGTAGCGTTTCGGCATCCGACACGTTTATACACGCGCCGCCCACCCCCACCCTAGCAGTAGCAGAAGCAGGACAGCCGCTGTCATCATCACCTACGGCCATCCGCTCCGGGCTCCGGCCGTCGACGCCCGCGCGCGCTCGCGTCGATTTGACCTTTACCGGTACCTGTCTGTCCTTGCCTAGCCTTGATGTGTGTCATAGGGGCAACAGGGCCCGGCCTTCTGCATCGCTTGCATGTGCCGCTCTTGCAGACCTGCGCAACTCCTTTGGAATTCTTCTCCTCAATCAAGTGCCACTTGATCTCGAACGGAGATGAGTTTTGTTGCATCTTGTTTAAAAATCATTATTTTTTTTGGAAAATAATACTACATTAATTATTTTAACTTATTCTAAAATAAAGCTATTTCTCCACGTACCTTATTTTTTTCAACCAATCACAACCATTCTCGTAACCTATTTTCACTTCTCCACCAATTACAACATTTCTATAATCATCTCTACCTATTCCCACCATCTCTAATTATAAGGTATTTTAGGTGGATGTGATACATCATAATACTACGCATCTGAACATGAAGTTAGGATGTGTCGCATTTACTAAAAAATCTCTTATAATTATCTCTTATAATTTGGGATGAAGGGAGTACTTTATTAGTACTCGTGCTTACCTAAAAAATATTTATATTTTGGGATGAAAGAAATACAATAGATCAATATATGATATGGTATTATGTAAATATAAAATTCAAATTTGACTCGTATAATTAGAAAACGAATAATAAGTTTGACTCTAAATTAGGCATTTCTATAATATTCAGTTTTGTTACAATTTTGTTGGTTTTATTTCTATTTGTATAAGTTAAATTTAATTTATGTATCAAGTATTAATATTTATGATATTTTTTTTATTTTTGAGTTACATAAAAAAATGAGTGAACATCTTCTCGAGGGATGAAGATATTTTCCCATCTCACTTGTACGAACACGTCCATTTTAATAGTCTCCCTTAAACTATCTTGATAGTTAAATTAAATTTTGGTAGTAAGGGACGTATTCATTTAGTATACTCTCCATTAAAAGATATCTCATCCGTTTAAAATTTTTTATATTTTAGGATAGGAATTACTAGTTAGTGGAACATGGATTATTAGTCTATACTTTCTATATAGTTGGTACCCACTAACAATTATTATAAGTTAAAGCTCAACATGCAAGCATACCACATCATCACCCACTAGCAATTATTATTCTAATCCATTTTAAATTCCATGCAAATATCATCGTCCATTAGCAAGTGCTATTTTAACCCATTTTAAATCCCATGTAAGCATAACACACCATCTACAATATTATATTGTAGAGATCAACGAAATCATCTTCCTCACGTTATTTTCCCAATATTTCAGTTTTCATCATTTCTACAATATTTAACATATACCCATCTGTGAACCCCGCAGCAAAACGCGGGGTATTATGTTATGCTTATGCCGTGTCTATCCATATCTGGCCCTGCTTACCAACCTAGGAGTATGACTGTTTCAAGTTGCACGGTAGCAGCATATATATATTTGTTCTTGACCCTTCCAAGCCATTCGTTTATCCATTAGCGAGGGACAGGAACATGATCCTTCCACCATAAAAAAGGTTCGAGTACTAAGGCCGCCTGGGATAAGATCGTTTATCATGTGTTCTCCAAAAGCATCTCAATTGATCCGTGCTTTTTCCAAACGATCCGATGTTAAAAGACGGGCTAAAATCAGACAGAGAAAGCTAAGAACTTTTGGAGCGTGGAATGGCCTGGCCTGAAAACCAAATTTTTAGATGGTACAAAAAAAGGTTCCAGAGTTTGGTTGTGGAATCATATTTCTTTGCACTTCCTTGTGAAGGCAGGAACATTCTTGCCTCAATTCGAAGTCAGAATAACAGTGCTCACTTTATATGATTTCAACTGTCGCCAAATTAAATCCGAGAGATTGCGAGCGAGCGAGCTACACTTTCGCTTTTCTGTGTTGGGATCGGGCTGGCCGCCTGTTATGCTATATTGCTATGCCATTGTCTGATATCCGCTTATCTTTACCTGAATTATGTGATATTTACAGGTTACAACATCGTTGTTCAGGTTCGTCGTACAATCAGTATATCTTCTGCTAGTAGTGGTAGCTTCCGTTTATTCATTTCGTACTCGGTTATTTTAGTGACAGTTTCATCAGATGGTGTCACTTAAATGTTTGATGCCTGCTTCAGCCATCCAATTAACGGCGAAGAGAGGGTCAGACTCCTTGCTTTCCTGCTGGAGCTGTCATCTCGCTCCAGAAATTACGGAACCTGCTTACCTGCTGACTTGCTCATCCTGTGAACTGTGATCAAGACAATATGAACACCTCAATCTGATTGGTGATTGCAACACAGCAGCTCCCAGGAACACAAGAACCGCACTGTGGTTAATTGGGCATGCAGGCATACGTCCAAATGGACCAAATTACCAGCAGTAAGTAATAGCACCGACTCCACCGCTCCGTAGTAAAACTCTATGCAAACAGACAACACTACCACTAATTTGAGTATCTTCTCACAATAAACTGGCAGCAACGTCAGTTCAATTCTTAATCTTGCTAAAACCAAACTCAGTACGATTCGGGCGATCTGAACCAGTGGCTGTGGAGAGAACAGAGAATTCAAGCAGCAGTACAACTGTAAGCGGGCGACCGTGAGTTGCGCCTCGAGCGTCATCAACTTCCCAATCTGCTCTGGTACACTACACCGGCACACAAAAGTGCACATGAATAGTATACTTGGGTCCTGCTTAGATCCACCGTCAAATTTTTTTGCCCCATCACATCGAACGTTTGAACACATGCATTGATGAGCATTAAATATGGATGAAAAAAAACAATTGCACAGTTTACGTGTAAATCACGAGACGAATCTTTTGAGCCTAATTTCGTCATGATCTGATAATATTGTGCTACAGTAAACATTTGCTAATGATGGATTAATTAGACTTAATAAATTCGTCTCGCAGTTTACAGACGGATTCTGTAATTTATTTTGGTATTAGTCTATATTTAATATCCGTTAAATTTTTTTAGTCCTGAATATAAACACCCCTTGATGGCTTGATGCATGCAAATGCAATTCGATTTCACTGCCCCAGTCCTTCAATCGTAATCTGTCCCCGGCTGTGTCAGTCCTAGGCAATTAAGGGGAAGAACTGTGGCAGTACTCCTCCACTGGGACGCTGCTAGACGCCTAGAACTAGTGTGATCTTTCTTCGTTTATACCCCGTAACTTCCACGGCATGAACGCAGGATGCCACTATTGCTGAGGACGACGTAAAAATCCAACCACGCTAGTAGCCCAGGAATCCAAGCCGCAGCTCACTCGGGTCGGGAGCCCAAGAAATTCTCGCCAATCCACATCCGCCAGGACGCCACTACACCGTCGCAGCGCACCCACGTGACACGCAGCCACAGTCCATCCCCCGTTGTCCCGAATCCAACGCCCGGTCCCGCTGCATGTTCCTGCGCTCAGTCCAGCTACAACCACATCTGAAGCAGCCTACACTCGCCAACAAAAGTACTACCACCTCACGAGATCGATGTTTGTTTTCGGATACTCGTAGTCGTAGGCGTACTCCACTGAGGCGAGGAGTAGTAAGGGCACTAGCAGTGCGGTATCGAATTTTGTCGGACCTTATATACCATGTGGTCTAATAATACCTAAAAATAATGTTAGTCGTAAGTTCCACAGTGCTATATAGTCTTAAGTAAGATCCATAAAAATAAAGAAATACTTTTCTCGGTTTTTTCGTCTCTCTCCTCAAAACCGACGCTTCCCCTTTCCCCAACCCACGCGCTCTCGTGGATGGCACGAAGCGGCGAGTCGGGTGGAGCAGTGGTCCCCAAGCAGCGACGTGAACTAAGACATGACTTCAAATCCTGAAGTGGATTCGAACCCAGGGCCTTTGGCGAGTTCGGAGAACAATGAGTTATAGTAGAGGAAACCTGAACCTAGTCTTTGAAGCAATTAAGCTTTAGGGTTAGGGAATGACTCCTCAACTCGGTTCTTTTAGGGGCACCGCTTCCATGGCGTGCTGAAGGCAAAAGGCCGGAAACGCACGAAGAGAAGACTATTCTATATAATATGAAAAGAAGGTGGTCAAATCCAGCCCGGAGCTCGCCGGATCTCCCCTCTCTCCTCTCCTCGCCGGCAACAAATCCCTTCTCCCCTCTCCTCATCGGCGCCAAATCCCTTGTCTCTCCTCATCGGCGCCTGCGGCTGAGGGCAATGAGGACGAGCAGCGGCGCGCCTCTACCCTCTCCTCGGCGGCGCATCGATTCGAACGAGTCGTGGAGGCCGCCGTCGGGGCTGCGGAGGGGTCGAGGAGGCCACCGTGGCTTGGAGCGGGCAATGACAACGAGCGGCAGCGGAAATTGGAGGACAATGATGGGTCTAGCGGCTTGGAGCGAGGCACGACGACGAGTGACAGCATGGCTCGGGGGACGTCAACAAGGTAGGCGCCAGATCTGTCGCCTCCTCTTCCTCCATCGCGATCTCTTCCTCTTCATCCATCGCCGACTCGGGGGATAGGGAGGGGAACCCTGCGCGGAGCCAAGAACCGGTAGTGACGAACCCAGAGCAAAAATTACCGGGGATCCAATACGTACTAATTATCTAATTTTTTACTTATATACTAATTAACATCATATAATTTAGTTAGAATTAAATCATTTACCCGGGGTCCGAGGACCCCGGGAAAATCTATGTAGGATCGCCACTGCGAACCAGCGAGGCCATGACCTCCATAATGCATCCGCGCCATTCTCCCTCACGCCACGTGGCCTCGATGGAAATCTCCGAGCTGGCGCATCGAGGCCGAACGTCACATATACGCACTGTGAATAGCCTAGTACATGCACTACCCACTTTATCTTAAAATAAACCAATTTTTAAAGTTGAATCTTTGTATTAAAATAAACTAATTTCTAGGCAGCTGCTATACTAATTTGTATCGGAATTTTGACTCTAACGATTACACCCTATTTTAGTTTGTTCAGTGCACTGTAACGATTATCCCAGGAGAGTTGGAGTAGATTTTAGAACATTCCTGTTTCTTAGTGCAACGCCAGCTCGCACTAGGCAGTGAGGTTCAACTCTTAGTACGACTGTACTACTGCTACTCTACGAGTAACCTACTTCCTTCATTTTAAAATATAAAAAAATTAGTTAAATAAAACATATCTTAATACTATAAATCTAAATATACTCTCCTTTTATATTCATAGTAATAGAATATATGGTAACTAAAAAAACCCCTTATATTCTTATATTGAGGAGCTGAGGGATTTTTTCCCATCCCACGGTATTAACACACAGGCGTTGAAAAAGCGTTGAAAAAAAGGTAAAGGAGCCATCGTTTTATATATTCGCTTTCCCAAGCCCCGCCCAGCCACCATATCCTCCTCTAGTCCTCTGCCCACTCTGCCTGCCCAAACCTACCACTTCACACTGCCGCCACAGCCCACAGCCACAGCGATCGAGCCTCGCCCTCCCCCGCTTCCTTCCCTCCGCGAGCCGTGTGCAGCGGGCGACGGGATAACTAAATGGCGGCCGTGGTGGCGGCGGTGGAGGCGGGGGTGGTTGCGGTGGCGCGCGGGCGGGGCAGCGGCAGGCTGCTCCGGGGCCTCTACTGGAGGCTTCGGGCCGGGATCCGGCGGATGCAGTCGGAGCGCGGGAGGTGGCGCGGCGGCCGGCGGGACCACGGCCGATTCAACTTCCACTACGACGCGCTCAGCTACGCCCTCAACTTCGACGACGGCCGCGCCGTCGCCGCGGACTTCGTCCTCGTATGAATCCGACGCGACATGGCCGGAGTTTAGCCGCGCAGTATGCAGGTGGTGTGTGTGTCTGTGTGTTTGTGCGTTTTTGCTTAGAGGCCCGTGTAACGGAAGCTGGCAGTGTGTGTGGGTGGTTAGTGTTGCGTGCTCTGCTCTTCTTGGTTTAACTACTAGTAGGAGCTAGTACTATTTTTGGTGAATGGGAAGGCAGATTCTGTACTATTTCTAACACCACGATTTGCCGGGGGGGGGGGGGGGGGGGGGATGCTTCTTTGCCGTTTTGGTGCTTGCTTTCATGTTCTTCCCTCTCGTTGCCGTTCAGCGTTGAGTGGCAAGAGTGCCGATGCCTGTAAGTGCAACTCGAGTGTATGCGCAGCGAAATTAGTGAGTTAGTGAAGTAGTTACTGCTAAGTTGACAGCTTACGAGATATAATCGGGTAGCAAAAGCTGGCTTGAGCAGTAATATTCCCATCCTCTTTTACTCCACACGACGATGAAAAGAAAACCGACAAAAGAGTATATGCCGTCGGCCTAGTTGGCTTAGTTGTGTATACCTGTGCCTGTATGCACTGCAAGAATTCAAGAAACTAAAATTTTCAGGCACTGGTTTATGCTGGGAAGTTTTGAAGTTAGTATCTGTTTGACTGAAATGTACCGCTGTGGCATCATTTTTTTTCCTTTCTTTCTACTGCGTTTAGTCGTGAAAATTTTACTTGCAACGGCGTTCCAGAGAAATTCAATTCTTCAAAAGAACTCCTATCGCTCAATCATGAAGGAAACACACCAACCGCGCTCGAAGAAAAGATGGTAATTAGGGCTGGGAAGAAAGTTGAAGCGGAGTTGGTCTGAATTCTGAAACCGGGCTAAAGCATGAAGGCCCTTTCCACAAGGGAGTTGGTAGGAGCGGCGACTGAAGTCACAGATCACTTTGGGCGAAAGGCGAGACAGGAGGAGGACATGAACCCAGGGTTGTTACTGCAGAGAAAGCGAAGGAATCTGCCTTCCCATCAATCCATTCCTCTCCGTAAGCTCTGCCCTTCCTGACGTCAAAAATCATGAATGCCGATGTGCAACGCCTGTATAGTCCAGTCGTTCTTGGCAGGGCTACGGTCGAGCTGATCAGATGAGAAAGTTGACGTGAAGATCAGGTGCCGGTACTCTGCTCGGACAGTCGGACTGAAATATTTCTCTATTATATACTTAAAATCTATTAAACTTCCTAAAAATACTCTCAAACCTCACACGAAATTTCCGTAAATCGCTTTGAAACTGCCACGTGGCAACTAAAAAAAATCTAATCATTGATTTTCATTGAAATTGGTGATCCAATATTATCAACCACATATCAATCTTAAAGCAGAACCGTTAAACCCTGCCTCTCGCACGTATCTTTTATCTATTATATACTAAAAATTTATTAAATTTCCTACAAACGCTCCTCAATCCCACGTGACATTCTACAAATACTACTAAGCCATCATCACATAATACTATAACAAATAACCGTTGGTTTTTATTAAATTTGGTGAACCTATTATTTACAACCATTGGATTTATTTTTTTTAAAAAAAAATCATCTTCTAACCCCGGCCCCACCAAGCATCTAGGTATGTACGTACGTACGCCCTCCCTTCCTTCGATTCCCTCTTTCTCTTTTTCATTAATTCTTTCTCCTATTTTCATGCTTTATTTGTTAAAAAATCAAATAGCTACGATATCTAAATCATATAATTGTTTTTTTTATCCGTCTGTCTTTAGATTGTTTATGACCAAATTCGTGGTTAAATACCGAATTTCACTATAATTAAAAGTTGAAAAGAAATATGTTACTTTTGGGCTATATTTTCTGACTTTTGCATGCATTTCAAACAATTAGAAGATACATGAAAAACATAATAGTATAGATTTTATCATCCTACATAACTTCACCATGATTAAATTAGATCTACAGTTCTAAAAGTAAAATGAAACTAACTATAGCCCGAGCACGCAAAATGAAGCGACTCATTAGCGCATGATTAATTTAATATTAGTTATTTTTTTAAAAAAAAATGTATTAATATGATTTTTTAAAGTAACTTTCGTATATAATTTTTTTTGAAAAAACATACCGTTTAGCAGTTTGAAAATTGTGTGTGCAGAAAAAAAAGAGGGATGAGTTGGTAACTTAAAGTAAAGAACACAAAAGTAATGTTCCCAAAATATATTAGTTAGAAATCAAAATTTGTGCTAAAAATTTAAGCAACTATATACATCTACATCATATAACTAATGTTATTTCAATCACATGGCGTCCATGCCTTCCCACGCACCGCATTCTTTATATTATTTTACATTTAAGGGCCCACATTCACTATAATTCAACTTTGAAAAAAATATGTAACTTTTGGTTATATTTTCCGACCTTTGTGTCCAATTCAAAAAATTATAAAATTATGGAAAAATAATGATATAGATTTTATCACTGTATATAACTTAACAATAATTAAATTAGATATACGATGAAAAAACTAAATGAACCTAACTCTAGGTAATATTCCCAAAAAATATTCCTCTCATTCTGACATTATAGTAAGTCAAAATAATATTATTACATTTGTAGTGTACATATTTTTAATATCTATTGTATACATATAAATATATTTATGAAAAGACAACTAAAAAAGGTACATCTTAATCAATCAATAAATCATTTATTCTATTTTTATACAATAAAGCAATAGTAACTAAAACACATTAAACTTGTAAAATAAATATTTTAACTATATACATACGTACTCTCTCTTCTCTCCTCTCTCATTCAATTCTTCCTTCTTCTAATTTTTAACTAATTAACAACTTAATATAAAAACAAATAACAATTAGAAAGCTAAATGATTATAATTCTTAAGTTATATCTGGATTTTAAGTTTGTTTGAACTATTGTTTTATTTATAAATAAATAAATAATTCAAGATCCATATTACCCATATTTCAGTGTAAATAATACGTCATTTGGAGACACCTATGCGTGTCAACCAAATAAAAAAATGAACAATAAAAATTGATAATAATTACTATATTACCTTAAATCATCGTACATTCTCTGTAGAGTACTTACAGCCTCACATGTTTCGTCTTAAATTTAAAAATAAAATCTTAGAAATTATAAGAAAAAACATTTGACCACCGGTTTCGATTTAAATATGTAGATCCATTATTTTCAACCATTAGAGCTACTTTTAATAAAAATCTTAAGCTGCTAGGTGTTACATATAAATAATTAGAAAAAAATATTCAAAATTTTAGGAACAAAACAATAGATCATCGGTTTTCACTTAAATCATTTATAAAAAAATAGGAAAGAAAAGACTCCCTCCCCCCAAACTTCGCCCTCCTTCTCACATGCGCACAAACACAACACTACCCATCCCCTCACCCCTCGGCTCGCACTTTCCCATCTACCCCTCCTTGATATTTTTATAGCTATCAAAGTAAAAGGAGAAATAATCAATAATATTAAAACATACATAATTTTTAAGCCACACATCTGATTTCTAATCTAAATTGCTCTATTCATAATTAAACCAATCCATAACACCTATATTTTGAACTTAAAATAAGAGTGGTATAAAATAAAACAAGAAATAGAAAATATCAGTAGGAACATTGTTTCCTACTTTTCAGTAAAATTGGAACAACTATTGCATGTTCCATTGCCATAACATTTTTTAACTGCTTAGATATTACTGGCTTTCACGACACTATGAGTTCCTCCGCATATTATTGCATATATAAGCCACACAAAGTTAGCGGTTTATAGCTGGTTGAGAAGTTATTTTGTAATTATTAAATTAAAATGTTTGGACTCATATTAACTAGATATTTTCTTTTTTTTTTTTAAAAAAAAAGATACTATGGATCACCCATATATCAGGGAAGGGAGGTCTACGGTATATCTTTAGAAATTTATATGTAAATATGTAAAAAATTGCGTCAACATGAACCAACTAGGAGGACTAGCTTGGTGGTACAAATAAAACATATTTATTAACAGTAATAGATATTTAGGATTTGCTAAAAAAGAAAGCCCCTAAACATTTTATTAAACAAGACAAAACACCACATGTTTCCGAACAAATTAAATCTAACTTCTTTCTAGATAATGAAGAGATCATAGATAATTATTTATAGGAATGTATTAAATATTATATATTTTAAAAGCTAACGAATAGATTGGAAAAATTATCTAGGCAACATGATGTGGATAAGTTATGGATAAACAGTACTTTTGAAATGGTTAGTGTCATCTGGTTGATATTCTATCATTTTAAGTTTTTTAAAATAAAATCTATAATATATGAGATGCGTGGGCTACCTTCCTACTTATGAGGTCTAACTCCAATTCCATGCCCTTTTTTCTAGGACTAACTATTTTTGTAAGAACTCCTTAAATGGAGTCATAGAACTTTTTCCTTTCCTTTCTTACAGGAAGGCTCTAACTTTGCAAAGCTTGTTTTTGTCGTGCAGAGATGCAAATCCCGGCAGTAATTGCAGCCATGCCACTGAGTGTTACGGAGAGACTGACATGTGAACTCTGTGTGATGTAAGAATATGAGGTATGATCGTAAAGGACTAATTATTTTTGTAAGAACTCCTTGAAGTCTTGTTTGGTTTAGAGGGGATTGAAGAAGATTGGAGGAAATCGAGAGAAAATAATTCCACACCACGATAGATGTGAAATAAATCCCCTCCAATCCCTCTCTCATGTGGATTAAGCGAACAAGGCCTAAATAGAGTCATAGAACCTTTTCCTTTCTTACATAAAGGCTCGAACTTCGCAGAGCTCGTTTTTGTCGGGCAGAGATGCAAATCCCGGCAGTAATTGCAGCCATACCATTGAGTTACTAAGGATGCGTTCGCTAGTATTACTTCCCATCCTGCACACACGGAAAACGGAGTGATCCATTAGCGCGTGATTAATTAAGTTTTAGCTATTTTTTTTTCAAAAATAGATTAATTTGATTTTTTAAGTAACTTTTGTATAGAAACTTTTTAAAAAAACACACCGTTTAGCGGTTTAAAAAGCGTGCGTGGAAAACGAGAGAGGTGAGTTGGGAAAAGGGGGGAAAGAACGAAGCCTAGGAGAGTGACACGTGAGCTCCATGTGACGTAAGAATACGAGGCGTGATCCTAAAGTACGTTGCTCGCATCTCGCACGCTGCCATCGTCAACCGCGAAAGCAACGTTGCTTGTTCAGCCATGCCCTGACAGCATGAACGCTGCCATCCGAAACGGGTCCAACTGAATTGGCCTATCGTTCGCAATGATTCACGAATCTTGTTGGGTGCAACGGCAACGATCTGTCACGCTCATGCACGATACTAGTTCTGGACACTCGTGAACCCACATGAAGCAGATTCGGCTCAAACACAAACAAAGCGACCATGAAAATGGGCCGACTGGAGTCTGGACAGGCCCGAGAAAGTCCAGCAAGAGTCTTCTCATAAAAAAGCCCATACCCATTAGTATTATGTTTAGTATTTAAGGTTCAGCTTATACCAATTCATTTATTTAGGATTATATGCGAGATAACCGTAGTCGTTCATGCGCTGGCGTTCGCTTCGTTAACATAGTGTCAACCTCGGATGTCCGACAAAGTAACGTTGTGCTTGCGGTAAGTCTCGTTGCCGGTGGCGCCCAGGCCGAGGATTTCCCAGACGGCCGGGGACGCAGCGATGATGTTGGGACCGCATGGCGGCAGGTAGTAGGTCCCTACGTTGCAGCCGTCCTGAGAGTCACACTCGCCCGGGCGATTACGGTCCTGTTGTTGGCAAAGATCCGGATATCCCTTTGACAGCGTGATCGCGGGTTGGAATACCACCCCGTGGAGAGCGCCACCAGGAAAACCCCCGTTTGTGTCCACATTACCTCGTGGCGCTAGGGGGTCGAAGTCGTGCAGCGTCATCACCGCCTTGGTTGTCCTGGAGGTCGACGTCGGCGGCGAGCAGTCGTACGTTGGGTAGGTCTGGTTGCGCTTGCAGCAGCCCTGGCACTTGGGGTTACGATTCGGCTTCAGCTCCACCGTGCCGCTCGGTGTGCACTCGTCGGCCGCCAGCTCGCGCCCGCGGCGAGGGCCGACGATGTCGTCGTTGTCGTCGCAGTGCGAGAGGCTCGGGAGGGAGACAAGCACGAGGCCCGCGATTGCAAGCGCGAGGAGGAAATTCATGCTCGCCATCTCTTTGTTGCGATTTAATTTGTTGTGCAAGCCATCTCAAAGAAGTATAGTTGGTCATATGGTCCGAGGCCCGACTGGCCCGGCCCAAGGCACGAAAATTTAGCTTGGTCTAGACACGGCACGGCCCAACTAGGGTCGGACACATGCCAGCCCAACCCACTTGGAATCGGGCCTGTGCCTGGGCTGCTCCCTCGGTACGGTGGGCTGGCCCGGCACGACACGGTCAAAGAAAAATAGTTGAAGGATCCAACATAGACTTAATTTCAGCCATTTAAGATACAACGAAAAAAAGAGGGATACAAAATAGACTTATTCTAACCATATGAAACACAACCCGAAAAGATGAGGGATAAAAATAGACTTATTTATGAAGAAACACGATGGGCTATCGTGCCTTCGGGTCGGCCCAGCACGGTCTGAGTCTTATTGGGCCGTGCCTGGACCTTGGGTGCAGCCTGTGGGCAGGCACGGCTCGATCCGACGTGTAGGTCAGGCCGTGCCAACCCGACTGGCCTGGTCGTGTCTGGGCTGTGTCGGGTTGAACGGTCCATTTGGCCATAGAATTGGTGTATTTATAGGCATACGTTCATCTACCGTAATGTGTATACGTGTTTCCACTTAAATTAATCTTTTCCTTTTTTCCGAGTAAATCGCCTGCAGCTTTAATTGGGATAAAAGGGGGTTTGAAGCTTTGTGCTTGTGACTAGTGAGTACAAAAAGGTGGCATAGGAGTATCATACGTGAGTCCAAAGAAATGGGCGCTAAGAGGTACGTGCGTGTTGTACGCTCGTTTACACCTTACGTACCTTGCACGCTGTGTGATAGAAATATCAGATGGATCATAAGATCGGGCGGCAGCACACATAGACACATAGACCTCGGAGTCTAGAGTGCATCGTGTTCACGGGACATCGATATCTAAATTGTTCACAATATTGACACCGCGCGCCTAACAAAACAGAGCGTAGGAAAAATACTCTATACAAATTAAGATTCTGCCCGTATTTCTTTTGAAAACGAGATTGCTAAGGTTATGCATGGAGAAAAACATCCTACTTTTCCCACAACTCGATTTTCCCACAATTAGAAAGGAACTCCGCACATATGCGCGGGTATTTATTGTTGTTTGAAATATTACTCTATACATGTGAATGTTTGTATATGCCTCACTCTTCTAATTCTATTATCAACCTGATTTTTGTTAATAAATTGTTTGTGACTATTTTAGATGCTAATTATCCTTGCAACATATAAATTCTAAACTAAAATTATTTACAACCATGAAATCTTGAATTATAGAAATTATTACGTCACAACAACGGAGTTGGTTCCTATGAACTATCATCTAAACTATATATTCTTTTTAATACATATCAAATCTTAGTTTTGGAGTTCTAAACTTTAAGAAATTCAATTTTTTGAAGAATAGTTATTGAACTTCAAGCAAAAAGTTCGAATGATTTATGCAATTTATATTAGGCTTTGGATTCAACAAAATATGTTTAAGTTTAGCCTAAATTTGTTTAAATTCCAGTTATCCTTTCTACTTCTTTTTGAATATTAGAGATCTGTTCTATCAATCGTCCTTGAAATGCTTTTGATCTCTAAAATTTGGGATGTAAACATAACTGTGTTGACTGTACAACTCAGTATGGGGTAAATGCGTCCTTTTTAAAATTATGTCTCCAAAATTGAGCCAAAAATATTATAACAATGGACATGGTGCGTTTTACTTCCTCCAAGATCAATACGTATGTGAGACATCAATATATGTGTACAAATTTAGGGACATGCAGAAATTCTTTTAGCATAAAAGGGCATTAAATATCTTTAACTATCGCAGGAAAAAAACAGGGTAAAGAAGGGCGCATGCGTACTTGTTGGAGCCATGGGAGAATATTTTAGAATTTTATTTGTTAGATCTAACGGTCAAGAACAATCAGTTTATTAGAATTTTTTTTACCGTAAAGGGGCATTAAATATCTTTTAACTACCGATTCTAACTACCACAGCAAAAGAAAAAGAGGAAAAAGGGCACATGCGCACTTGTAGGAGCCAATGGAGAAGATTTCAGAATTTTATTTGTTAGATCTAATTGTCTAGATCAATCGGTTTATTAGAAACTTTGTTATCATATAAGGACATTAAATATCTTTTAACTACGATTAAAAAAAATCTTTTAACTACTGTAGAAAAAGAAGAGCACGGAAGGAAAGCAGCCGCATGCGTACGTGCGGAGGTTGTGGGAGAGGATTTTGGGTTTTTTCGGTTATTTTTTTTAGATTTTTGCTGAATTTTAGAGTCCCACCACGCAAATACATGGGCCGCACCTGTGGGTCCTAATCTTCTCTCATCGCACCATATGTGAGCGTTTGTAGGATGTCACATGTTAGTTTGAGAGTGAATTTAGGAAGTTTAATAAATTTTTAAGTATATAATAATAGATTGCCATAGTGGATAGATAGACTATAGTTTAATTTCTTTTTGCCTATAACTATGCAAACTGGAAAAAAAAATTGAACGCACCAAATTAACCAAACATGCCTAAAACAAAGTCCTCGTTACTTGCCCCCTCTTATTCATATTATACATTTGGCTTGTCTTAAGTCAAAAATTTTAAAGTTTGAGATATAATTTAGAAGAAAATAAGGATCTTGTCGTTTTTTTTACTCTATTACTTAACAGGGTAGGAAGACATGGTTGGCTATTGTTCGATAGTTAGAATTGGATAGCTAATGCTTGCATGCTGCTGACCGGCAGTTGGTGGATCTAGGAACAAATATAAAGGAGGTTTGAACAAACTACATAAAATTATAAAATTATAGTCCCTTTATATGTATGTATGGCTAAAAAATTTAATGGGGTTTCAAATGGCTTTCATGATTCTATAATCGGTAGTAAAGGTTCGAGCCGAGCATCTTCAATAGTAACTTAAAATTTGACTCCCAATAACGTTGGATTGGAACCATCCTAAAAAAGTTTAGATCCAAAAATCACCCCTTCCTCCAATAGTTTGGATCCTAATAATTTGTTTATTGGCCACTTAGGCAAGTCATCCTCCATGTGTTTTTCTCTCGATCGGTCTCTGTGGGAGCAGTGACGGGAGTAGTGCAAGCATCACGCGGGAGATCTAGGGTTGTCGTTGCTGCTCCGTCTTGAGGCACCACAGCTTGCACGATTTTATTGGATTTCAATGACGTGATTATACATGACTAGTTGGGTGACTCGCGTAATTACACGGCTATCACCCATACAAAATTATTTATTTTTTACATATGATTTTATTTAAAATTTGTTAAATTTCTATCTCGTTGTCTTAGGATTTTGAAAGACCGAACTTTATCATCCGCGTGTTTCTAATTTTGTATTTTTAAAAGTCACTTTGATCGCTAGTCCTTACTTATTTGTTAGGCATTTATTTGCTTGTCGATCTATTATTATTTCTACTTATCTTCCATGATATCTTTAAAAATTAGAAGAGTTCATTATCTAACATGTTAGGTTTTGTTTTTATAATTTTTTAAAGTTCTGTCAAACACCGACACTTTACTTCTCTACGACTCCTCCGCTGCCTCCTCTCTTTATTATCATTGGGATTTTAAAAATCAAACATAACTATTGTTTGGGTTCATTTTTTACTTTTTAGAAGTCCTACTAAGCCACTGTACTCCTCTACGCGCGACCTACCCGCTGCCTCCCCTCTTTATAGTCATTGAGATTTTAAAAATTGAACATTATTACCATTGGGGTTTATTATTTTACTTTCTAGAATCCCACCAACTGTCGTGATCATACTGCTTAATGACTTGTCCGTTGTCACTCCTCTTAATTGTTATTGGGATTCTATTTGGGGTTTTGTTTATATGTTTATAGTTTTTATACGTACCATCAACTGCCACCACTTTACTCCTTTACAGGCCTATTCTTTTCCCTTTTTATTGTCATTTGGTATCGTTGTGTTCTAGATGAACTATTCTTTTCGAAAAATCCATATCTTTTGTTTTAATATTTTTTATTTGTAAATTATATTCCTACTTGAACTCTTATAATTATTTTTCTATTTTCAAAATTTATTTTATTTATTATTCTGAATTTTAATTAATCTCGTCATATGTTCTAGATGATTTATTCTTTCAATAGTATTTATTTTTTATAAATTGTATTTCTAGTTGAACTCTTATTTTTATTTTTATAATTTTTGAATTTTTTTATTTTTTATTTTTAATTCTAATTAATCTCGTGTTGTGTTATAGATGAATTAATTGTTGTTTCAATATTTCTTTTTTATTCTAAATTTTAGTTATTTCAAAATTGTATTTCTACTTGAACTCTTCTTTTTTCTTGTCCTAATTTCAGAAATTTATTTATTTTTTATTTCGAATTTTAATTAATCACGTATTGGGTTCTTACCTAGATTCTTCTTTCAATATTGCTTATTTTTAATTTCGAATTTCAGTTACTTTTTAGATTGTATTTCTATTTGGACTCTTCTTTTATTTTTCTTCGATTAATATGAAAATTTCTAGCCTACACAATGAACGTGGTGTATTCTTTTCGAGCTATCTTAATAATATAATATAATAATATAATAGATAGATTGCACTCTATCAATCAAATGATTAGTTGTTGAGTTGTACAGTAAATAGTTTCAGCACTTATAGCAGCTGTTCCTGAAGCTTTCTTCTTGTCTGCAGTGAAAAAACAAATCCACGACCGAACCATTTACATGGACAAGTATACACACCAGGAGAGTAAAAGCCCTCCACTAAGCCAAACTGAAGTAGCTCACCATATTAAGTGGAATATGCTGATAGGTCTGTCTAATAAGCTGAATATATGGGACCAAAGCACACCATCTAGATGCATTAGTTCTGGACACAAACAAGTTGCATAAATAATCTAGATGAGACCAAAAGTATTGATCTCCAATATATTGCACCACGAATGCTGGAAAATATTCAGTTCAATTATAAATCCACTGCCTTTTGAATATATGGGAATCATAACTTCATCCTTCTCCATTTTACTCAGGTAGGAAACAAAAGTACCCACTAAAAAAACCCTTCCTTTAAATTTTATTGTATCTCTTTGTATGCAATCGAAAATATGTATCCTTCTTCTTATTTAGCTCTCGACATTACATTCGTAGCCGAGCAGATAAAGTACCCACTAATATGAATTCAAGACATAATCTGAACAATTCTGATATAATCTAAACAAACATTTCTGAATTGCTAGCTAGCACAACATTCGAAATAATCTGAAAAATATTTCTTAACATCTCTGCACATTTCTGAACTAATTTGAACATTTCTGAATTGCTAGCTAGCACAACATTCTGAATGTTTCTAAAATAAATCTGAACAAATACAGTTGTCTTTGATGCTAGAAATCTACATCCAGATCAACTCAATCGAAGGCAAAACTGCTGAAAATGCAATGCAGTAAGTTGAATCTTTTGGCCTCAAAGAGCAAGATTCAGACCTAGATTTGGCACTGATTATTCTCGTTCTCAATCTCAGGAATTTTCTACTGATTCAAAGAGACCAACGCTCATTGATTATTCTCATTCTCTTTCTCAACAACTTCCTACTGAAAATCCTTTCTCTGCCCAGGCTTCACTGATGAGGGAAACCTGCACGGAGAGGATGCGGGGGCTGGTGGTGTGACGAGGTTAGGGCGACGACCTCAATGCGACATGGGTGCAGCAGACGGGGAACCTTGATGCAGCGATGGTGCAGCCGATGACCTTGATGCGGCCGGCCTCGATATGGAGAATGGCTAAGCCGGGCGCCGGGTGATCTCGCAGAAAAGGCCGAAGGAGGTCGACGAGGCTAACAGCCTGGCCTACGACGAGCTGCCTGGCCTACGATGATGGCGTGCAGAGGCATTAAGAGCGAGCGAGGAGATGACGGGTTTCTCCGGCGCCAGCTCGATTGGGAGGGTAATTGCTAATCGGCGGTCAGTCGCGCGCGCCCCTCGCCGCACGACTGGACACATGTCACGCGCGGAGAGGGGGCGGCGGACGGCGCGCCGCGCGGGATGAGCGATTTTTTTCCTGTTTTTTTATTTTGGGTTTCTTACCTGTTTTTCATTTTTTAATACATACGTATAAAGTTTGTATACACACATATAAAGTTTGTATTTGTATGTATATAAAATTTATATATGTGCATTATTTTTGTGTTTCTCTCATTTTTTTATCTTTTTCCCAGTTTTTTAATGTGTGCGTATACAAACTTTGTATACATGTATATATTTTTTTACATAAAAATATATATGTATAAAAATTTTTATATATATATGTAATACTTTATATACATAGGTATAAACTTTGTTTATACATATAAAGAGATGAGGAGAGAGGCAGGGGAAACTGACCGTGCGTGCGGCTGGTCGCGTATAAGTGGATTGCTAATGGGTGGATGGTCATGCCCTCCCCTTTTCGTGCGGCGCAACCACGTGGCATGCACGGAGAAGGGGGAAGCGGGTGGCGGCGGAACGGGGCACGTGGGTGATTTTTTGGTTTTTTCCCGTTTTTTTGTTTCTTTCAGTTTTTCTTTATCTTTTCTTTTGGTTTATTATTATATATTGTCAGTGTCATGGGTTCAGGGGTATGCCGATTTAGGGCTTGAGGCGACCCTGCGCCCACGTGGCCATCCCCCGAGGGGGGATCGGGCCCGAGGGTGAGGTGGCGGCCACTGATCCACGAACGGGTTGCCACTAACCCCCGGTCGCCGCGCTCCCGGCCTGGCCAGCCTCGCCACGTGGAACTCCC
Organism: Oryza punctata; assembly: GCA_000573905.2. Classification (NCBI taxonomy): domain Eukaryota; kingdom Viridiplantae; phylum Streptophyta; class Magnoliopsida; order Poales; family Poaceae; genus Oryza; species Oryza punctata. Next base: position 30,320,076 of record CM002489.2, on the reverse strand, counting down.
CAAGTGCACTAGTCCCGACCCTCGTTGTTTGGGACAGCGACTCGGGCCCGGGCCCCCACTCAAGTTAATAATTAGGCAGAATTAACAAAGTGGATCCGCTACTTTATATGCAGAGTAACGAACTAACATAGAATTAAAAACACTTGTCCATTGCAGGCAAAAACACAGATGTTCAAATGCAGAGTAAATTAAAGCAATACATGATTATTACAAGCTCGACGTGAAGGCCTTGAAAAAAACACATAGCAGGAAGAGAGAACAGAAGAGGAGGTAGCGGCCGTCGGGGTCGGACCTACCCGATCATGCCTCGCCGTCGCTGTCGCCGCAGTCGCTATCGTCGCCATCGTCGCCTTCGTCGTCGGAGGCAGACGCGAAGACGAACCGAGGGGCTGTCCCCTCGAAGCTATGGACGATTTCTTGGGCAGCCTCTCGGACTTGGGCGCGTACGGTGGCCTCGGTCCCCGGCGGGAAATCGTCGAAGGCGGCCCACGGTGAGAACTCGGGGTCGCGGGCTTGGTAGCTCGCCAGCACGAGCTCCACCACCCCCTCGGCGAGGTCTCTCGAAGAGGACTTCAGCGTCTCCTCAATATCCTCGGGTGCTTTCCCAAGTCATCGGCCATGTCGACGAGCCGGTGGGCGAGCCCGGCCTCGGTGGCGCTAAACTTGCACTGCCGACCTCGCCAGGTGCCCGCCTGGTGTCCGGCGTCCTCTAGCTTGGCGACGGCGTCCTGCAGCATGCCGGCCCCACCTCGCTCGCCAGCTGGAGGGCTTTGAGCTCCCCGTCACGCGAGTCCAGAGCCTGTTGCAGCTCCGCGACGGACTCCTCGGCCGCGACGAGGCAGGCGGCCAAGCCGTTCTGGGCCGCGGGCGCCTCGATGCCACGCGGCAGCTCCTCCACCTCCTTCGCCCGCGCCCCGAGCTTGGTGGCACGTTTCTCCAGCGCGGCCCTCTTGGCCCGGGTGTTCTCGACGTGGTGGAGCTCGTGCGCTGCCACGGCCTCCTCACGCTTGGCGAGAAAGCCCTCACGGCGGCGAGCCTGTGCGTCGCGGCGAGAGGCCTCGGACTCGCGCTCGGCGATCCTCGTCGTGCGCGTCTCCCAGACGCGCACGGTTTCGGTGAGTTGCTGCGTCGTGGCCTCGGACTCCGCACGGGTGCGTGCCCGCTCGGCGACTGCGTCCTCGCGAAGACGGAGTGCGGACTCCATCTCTGCGGTGGCTGCCTCGTGCGCTGCCAGGGTGGCCTCCCGCGTCTCCAGTTCCCGGGCGCGGCCATCGAGGCGACGATGCGCTGGAGTATGGCTGTCACACCCCAATCCGGCACCGTCGTACAACAGCACCTGACAGGGACGTGTCGTAGGAGAAACGGCGCGAACCGCTTCCTACGAGACCGCGATACCGGTACCAGTCCCAGGACATAGCGCTGGTACCCACGGTGACAATTATGAATCATCGCAATCCTTAATTTAAATAGGGGACTTATTTACCTTAACTTAAGTTGCAGCTCTCGAGGGAACCCGAGATTGCAACAGACGACGCGGAAGCAGCAACATCAGAGACCACGGCAGCGGAAATCAACAAACTAACACCCAACACCACAGGCGACAGCTGGGAACCAGGACGAAACCCTAGTCTTCACTTCTCTTCGACTTCGCCTTCGGGACGGAGGATGTGTATATATATATATAGAGCGAGGGTGAGTACTTACGTACTCAGCAAGTCACGAGAACTTAGGTGTTTAGTGCAAGCTTGAAAGAGGGGAAATGTTGTTTTGCAAATCCTTTATTTGGAACCATTTTGAAACCACTAAGTGACTTTCTTCTTTTTAAGTCTAAGTCGAAAAGAGACTTGCGTCTCAAATCGACTTAAGAGATGCTTTTCAACAACTCAACTGGTAATGCCCCGACTTCCCAGGTCGGTTCATTAATTCTCGGCTCACATAGCCATTTCACTTGATTAAGCGGCTCCCTGAGCCATTTTCATCTTTCTTGGACTCCAAGAGTCCTGCTGCCCCGCAGCACAACATTCTGCTTCCTGCTTCCTCCCGGGAAGCCTAGTCGATGATGCCCTCAGACATCCCGGATCACACAGACCTGTTTCTGGCCACTCAGGTCATCCATCTGCCACATAGGCTGATTCTGGTAACGATTTCCAATCCACAACATTTTTCGCAAAGCACAGGCAAACAAATCTACGCAACGGGAATCACCTTGCATCCGCCCATGACCGTGGGCACGGCTGTTCGAACAGTTTATTAACCTCTGCCGAGGGGTACACTTTACCCACATAACACGAACTTACTCCAGACACTGGCCGGTGTCGGAGGTTCATGACAAAGCCTTTCCAAAGCTAATCCTAGGTCACCTCATGCCACATAGAGGGTCTCCCTGACAAACATCAGGCCAACTCCGGCTTTCCTTACAGGACTCCCGGTTGCCTTCCTCTGTTTAGGACTCCCAGGATGTCTCTACCGCCACATCCTGGCTTTCCACCCCTATTGGCATACAAGATTTCCCAGAAGCAGCTAATTACTTAGCTAGGGTGTCCCATTCCACCATGTGGTTGCACTTGCTATGCTCAGATGTAATTCCCACAGGAATCGGTCCTTATATGCGAGTACGGGAACAGCACCACGCAGGCGCGACACCCGCATCGCGAGATTTCACAATCATTTTTATTTTCAAACACACCGACACCACGTGTCGGGTTTGCAAGGCTTCTCAAACCCATTTCCCAAGTTTTCGACAAACAACGGTGTATGTGGAGTAATTGGTACTCGTGCTCAGAGAGCACGGATACCGAGGTACCACAAAGGTGGAGCGACTAGGAATCAGGGTATATCGGCCTATAGGAAGTGGTGCGACTACTAGGTAGGTCCATCGGTTTGGCACGCAAACCGAGGCCAAGAAAATTAAGTGTGTACTCCTAATAATGCATGTTGCAAACAAAATAATAATGATTTTTCAATTATAGGGGCAATATGATCAAGGGTGACTTGCCTTGCTCAAGGTCTTCACGAAGCTTCTTGAAATCTGCACTCGAACGAAAATCCGCAATCCGCAACTATACGCGAACAATGAAAACCTATAAAAGGACCAAAAGAAGGACCCTATTTAGACTAAATAATAGTGCCATTAGATAGATCTCAATTTAATGGAATTACTGGAAGTTGAACGGAGTCAATCGGAGTTATGGATCAAGAGATATGAATTTCCTAAGATTATTTGATTTTCTGTCTAAAGAAAAGGAATTAATAAATTCCCTGGAAAAGGAAAAAGGGCAGAGGGGCTTGGATAGACTTTTTCGGCCGGCTAGAAGGACGAAACGGCCCACGGGTGAAGCGGCCCATGGCCTAGCGCAGGCGCGCGAGGAAAGAGGCCGACTGGGCTGAAACGAGGTGGGGGGGCCCAGGAAGAGGGAGAGACGGGCCGGCGTGGCCGAGGCGGCCTAGCCACGCACGGGTGCAGCGGGCCGGGAGGGGGCGAGCAGGCCGAGTGGGGCGGCGCGTGCGAGGCCGAGGCCCGCAAGGGCGCAGCAGGCCGGAAGGGCGAGTGGGCCGACTGGGGTGAGCGGGCCGCAGCTGGCGCATGAGAGAGAGAGGGAGAGGGTGGACCAGGTCAAAAGGGAGGTGTAGGGCCCACGGTGGGTCCCACCACCTTCTTCTTCCTCCCCTAATCTTCTTCTCTTTCATTCTTTTCCCTTCTCTTCTTTTATGTTCTTCTCGTTTCTTCTTTCTTCTCCTCTTCGTTCTTTTCTTCTTCTCTTCTTCACTGCTGCCCGAGAGTGGGAGAGTGAGGGGGGGGGAGGGATGCGGCCGGCGAGGTGGGGCGGTGGCGTGGCCGGGCGTGGCGGATCGAGGCGGCGCCGCGAGGGAGCGAGGTTGGGCGCGGCCGCGGTGACGCGCGCGGCGCGGCTGGCCGGCGAGGAGCGGCAACGCGGCGGCGACTACGCGACGAGGGAGAGAGGCAAAGGAGGGCGGCGGGTGGGAGTTTACCGCGAGGGAGGGAGCGCCGGGCTGGGGAAGAGGAGGGAGTCGGCGGCCGAGGTCCCTGCCGCGCGTCGCGCGGCAGTCGGCGGCGAATGGCGGCAGTGACGGAGGCGGCAACGGCGTGGGCGTTTGAGGCGGAAGGGGAGGAGCGGCTGAGGGCGGACGGGCGGCGACCGGGTTCAAACGGCGCCGGAGGCAAAATTTGGTGGAGAGAGAGAGAATTGCTCCGGGAGAGAGGCAAAAGAGAGAGAGAAAAGAGACAGAGAGAGATGACAGAGAAAGGGAGAGGGTTGCGGGAGAGAGAGAGCTGAGAGAGAAACTGGGCCGGAGAGAGGAATGCGGCCCGAGGGCTTGAGGGAGAGGAAGTAGACTTTTTCTGGGAGTTTGAATTGGAGAAATATTTGGTGTGTTTGACTCGGGGTTTGAATTCGAATTACATATTTGGACTCGGAAACATATGACGGAGTCAAGGGGAGATTCAAAATAGGAGTTTGATATTTTTGTAATTGCGAGAAATATTTGGCGAGAAATCAAAGGAGAGGAGGATCAAATTTCGGGGATTTGTTTGGAAAAGGAATTTCGAGAAGATGATTTTTGGTGGGAGGAGAGGGAACAAAGGTAGATTTTAATTGAGATCCATGGCACGACTTAGACTCTCATACAAGGAACGAACTTTTCGCGAATAGGGTTTTATTAATAACTTTTTAACGTCTCGCGAAAAGCGGGGCGTTACAATGGCGGCCTCCGAGCTCTATAGCCTGGAAGTCCGCTCCTCCAGCTCATCGGCGCGCGCCTCCAGCACCTTGTTGTGCGCCGCCAGGGCCTCCTCGCGGCGGCGCAGAGTTGCCTCGGCCTCTGCCGCCCTTCGCTCCCGTGATGCGGCGGTGTCAAGCCATCGCGTCAGGTCCTCAGACTTGGCCTCGTAATGGAGGCGGAGGTCCTCGATGCTCTCCTCCATGGCGACGGTCGCGGTGAGGGCCGCGACTCTCTCCTCCTCCACCTCCTTGTTAACCTCGGCCAAGGCATCGGCGCGGGCGTCGAGCGATACGAGGCGCTCCGCGTGCGCCTTTCGGCCAGCCTCGACCATGGCCTCCACGGAGCGGCGCACCTCGGTGACCCGCTCCCACTCTACCTCCAACTTGGCCCGCTCCCCAGCAGGGCCTGCATCTAGGCGTTGAGCCCCTCCAACACCGTGTAGTTTGCCGAGGCCAGGGCCTAGAGGAGGGGCTCTGTGCCTAATGGGGTGGAGGCGGAGAAGGGGGATTGGCACCCCTGTGGTGGCAGGGTCCGGCTTGGCCCCGAGGAGGGGGTGCGGGCCCCGGGCTCGATCTCGGGGGCCCCACCGAGATTTGGCCCTCCCCCGGGCCTGTTCAGCCTCGGGGCCCGAGGCAGCGTTAGGCCCCGGGTGTGGCGACCTCGAGCCACCGCCAATCGGCCTGGCGGCCATCACCGCCATGCGGATGCGGGCCGCCTCGGCCTCTTGGGCCCGGGCTGCCTCGGCCTCCCGTACGGCCTCCTCGGCTTGCCGCGCGCTGGTCGCTTCGCGGGCGGCCTCCTCGACCTCCCGGAGGCGTGCCTCGGCCGCCCATCGGTCAGCCGCCTGCCGAAGCGCCTCCTCGGACGCTGGCCCCTCGGCCTCGCCCCCGCGGGTCGGCCGGCTTTGGATTGGCGGGAGGCGTCACCACCTCGGACGCTGCGGGGTGGGAGCTCACTGGACATGCGAATCAAAAACAACGAACATGTAAAACAAAGGACGGAATAAAAGGGGAAAATAGATCACCACAATTGGTGGCGAGACCGTACCTGCGGGGTGGACGGTTGAAAGTCCAATCTGGGGGCTTGATGAAGCCCCCCTTGCTGGGCTTGGTCCCCTTGCTGGGCTCGTTTTCCCCCAGCTTGCGGAGCCGCTTCTTTTTCTCTCCCGATCGAGCGGGGGGCGTCGGCGAGCCGCTCGCCGAGCGCCTCCCAGAGGCACGCTCGGCACCACCCCCTCGGGGTGGATATGGGGGAGGGCTCTTGCTGGACTTCCGCTTCCCCTTGGCGTCACCAGGGCGGCTGCTCCCGGAACTCCCGCCGCGGGGCCCTGCCGTGCGGCTCCACCGGAAGGAGGCCGCTCTCCACCTCCGCCGCGGCTGCCGCCAGCGACGTCATGGCCACGTGGGGTTCACCCCCCGAGGCGCCGACCGCATCCATGATGGCCAAGATGCTGCCACGGTCGGGGTCGCTGCAAAGGGGGAGGATCCCCGCTGGGATCAGGGAGGATTCCACGGTGCCGAGATTCAGCACGTGTTAAATCACCACCCTGAGCTCCGGATCCCAGTCCCACTCGCGGCCCGGGTGCGACCTGAGGATATCCTCAGAGCCAGTGTACTCCCAGGCGCCTCGGGCGCGTCGCTGGAGCAGAGCGATCCGGCGGCGATGGTAGTCGCTGAAGACCATGGCGCCGGTGAGTCCCTGGGTGCGTAGGCCGGCCAGGCGGTCCAGGACGGTGTCGTACGCATCCCCGAGCTCGACGGTCGCCCGCCAGGTTGGCCCTTGGGCCACCGGCCTGCTTGGGAGCTAGAGGCGTCACTCGTCGGGGAGACCGGTGTAGAACCATTCATTCTTCCAGTCATCGCACTTCTTGCGCAGGACGCATGGGATGTACCGCTGCGCCGCGTATGCGCGCGGTTGGAAGTAGCAGCCACCGACCTCCATCGTCGGCAACACAGGCTGCATGGTGAAGATCCACCAGAACAGCCGTAGAGAGGGGCGCACCCCCACGAACATCTCGCACGGATGTGCGAAGATGGCCAACGTCATTATGGAGTTGGGGGTGAGATGCTCCATTTGGATGTCATAATACTCCAAGACATCCATGAATAAGTTTGAGAATGGCGGGATTAGCACCGCCATGGCGAAACAAAGGAAGAAGACGGACCGGGAGGGGTATTGTGGCATCGGGCACGCCTCGCCAAGCACCACTGACTCCCGGTCTGGCGTCGTCGGCATAAATTTGCGCAGCAAGCTGGCCAACCTCTCGTTGGTAATACGGGAGGGCGGCAGCACGCTGCCGTCGACCGGCGAGGAGCCCCGCGCCATGTCGTCGGAGAAAAGGGAGTGCGAAAAAGAGAGCGAGCGGCGAGAGGGATGCAGGAGAACTGAGAGAGCTAGGGCACAAGCAGGCTGAGTTGGGCAAAAGTGGTGAATGAAGGGACGAATCCCCTCCTCAACGCCTTTTATACCCTAGCCGCCACCGTGCCCGGCTCCTCGTCTCCCGCTCCCACTAACTCGCCCCCTCGGTTATCGCGCCCATTTATCCACTAACCTCACTCGCCCGCATCCGGCGCGCGTGCAAAATCTCGCGGCTGTTACAGCGATAGAGGGGCAGTTCATGCCCGCATTGATTGCGCGCGGTTACCGAAAGATACGTCGTCATCACATCTCTTGGTGGATAAATTGATGGGTCCCGGTTTGCGCGCCGTCCCGGATAACGAGGCCATTACGAAGTGACGGCCCATTATCGCTGAGAGGCAGTTTTCTACTGCGCAAAAATCACGACCGTTCGGTTCTTCGCCACAGGGAGCTCGAGCCCACGCCTCACTGGATCGAGAGGATGGTGTCAAACCTGGTCGCCCCTTAAGTGGGCCCACACAGGCTTACACCGGGGGCTACTGTCGGTGTCGTGGGCCCAGGGGTATGCCGATTTGGGGCTTGAGGCGGCCCCCTACGCCCACGTGGCCATCCCCCGAGGGGGGATCGGGCCTGAGGGTGAGGTGGCGGCCGCCCTCTCTATTTCCCGGCTCCCCTCGCACGCTGCTGTAGCAGGGGTCGGGTTGCCCCGACCCCTCGTGTTTCCGCCACGTGTGCAGGGTTAGGTGAGCATTCCCAACGCTCACCTAACCCCATTAATGATGGCGCAGACGAGTGTGTCTGAGCAGCACGCCGCACCGCATTTAATGTGGTTTGGCGTGCGCGTGACTGGTCTGACACCGGTCGCGCCGGCTGACCGGTCTATGACCGGTCGGAATGACCGATGGGACGGCAGTACAGTGTCAGTGCACCAGTTGCACGCCGTTTGGTACGCTGCACGCCCCATCAGGTCTCGTCGGAATCATGAGAGCCGTTTTGCCTCTTATCCAACCGGAGTTGGTGAGTCAACTCTGGTCATCTAGCCCGTCACCCAGTACGTACGGAGCGCACAAGTCTCCGCCCATTTAATGAGGAATGACGCGGGCATCGCACGCGGTCGGATGGCTAGCCTGACAGGAGTCATGTCGCAGTCACTATGCATGCGACTTCTGCGCCAAGCAACAGGACCGTTCTTAAATGTAAAAGAATATTTCTCCTTTTCTCTAAAAAAGTGTATAGCCTATTGGCCCATGTGGTATCCTCTTGAAAGTATATAAGGAAGCCCAGGCCTAGAGAAAGGCGGGATCCCTGAAAAAATCATCTCTAATCAACCACACACAGGAATAGGGTATTACGCCTCGCCGGCGGCCTGAACCTGTATAACTCTCCGCGTCATGATCTCTCTTGGGTTTTCTACTCTCTTGATCCCTCGCGCATCGGAGTGCCGAATCACGCCCTGCGTCCCTGGCCGAATTGACAAAGGGGGCCCTCACTGTCCCCCGTTGAGGAGCTCACGCTCCATCATATATGTACACCAACTTTGTATATATCGTATATAATCTTTGCATACGTGTTTTTTTCCTCTCGTTTTTTTATTTTTTTGGGTTTTTTAATATATACATATAGAAACTTTGTATATGTACGTATACAAAGTTTGTACACGTGTATAAAATTTGTATACATGTATATTTTTTTATATATACACACACATTTGTATATACTTTATTTTACATATGTATAAACTTTTTACATATGTGTACAAAGTATATACATACGTAACAGACTAAAGGGGGAGGCACGCGGCACCGGTGTAGCCGGCGCTGCGGTCAGCCATGCATCACCTCCCCTGATTGGGAGCGTGCAAGGGCGTGCAAGATCTAGTCCGGTTTAGCTCTGGAATTGGGATTTAGGAATATGATAAAATTGGGACCGACTTTGAAGATCTGTTGGAGACCTGTTTTTTATGTTAATTCATAAAATTTTATTTTTGGGGTTGTTATTAGGCATCTCTTGGAGATGCTCTAACCGCCCCTGTTGGCTGGCTTTGCTTGCGTCGCTACTCGATTCTGCTGCTGCTTGCTTGCCGGCATGCTGATGATGGAATAAGTTTACTTTAGGTCCCTCAATTTCTCGTCCAGTCTGATTTTCATTCTCGGTTGGAAAAACCGGTTACAACCCATCCTCCAACTTACAAAACCAGTAGAAACGATGTCCCTTAGTGGTATTGACCCCGGTTTTAGCCGACGTGGTGCCTACGTGGCTCCTTTGACTAGGTTTTCATCCCACGTCGTATTGACGTGGTGCATATGTGGCATTTTGATTCGGGAAAAATAAATGAGCAAAATTGAAAACTAAAAATAAATAAAAAATATGGGACCCACATGTCAGCCAAAAACAGTGGGCCCACATGTCAGTGGGTCCCACTTCCTCCACCCTTTCTATTTCCTTCAGCTGCTGGGAGGGAGGAGATGGCGATGCCGACCGGGACGAAGAGACCGGCAAGCTGCCGCTCCTCTTCTGCCCTACCGCCGGTCGCCAATCCCCGCGCATCGCCGCTTCTCTCCTGCCTCCCAGCGGCCTGCGCGCGCTGCCTCCACTCCCGCCAGCGGCCGGCGCAGTGCCTCCACTAATGCCGGCCCCCGCACGTCGCCGCTTGTCTCCTGTCAGCCGCCGTGTGTCGCTCCCTCCCACCAACCCCCCCGCGCTGCTACTCCTCTCCTGCCCTCCCGCTGACCGCCGGCGCAGGGCGCGCCGCCGCTCCCCTCCCTCCCTCCCGTCGACCGGCGCGGGCCGCCACTCCTCGCCCATCGGCCGCCTCGACGAGCACGCCTCCTCCCTTGCGGCGCTCCCGTCGACCGCCCTCTCAGCTGGCACGCCGCACCGCCGCTCCTCTCCCATCGGTCGCCCCGACGAGCTCGCCTCCTCCCTCGTGGCGCTCCCGTCGGCTACCCTCTCCGCCGCCGCGGTGCTCCCGTGGACGCCCTCTCCACCGGCGCGGCGCTCCCGTGGCCACACTCTTCGTTGGCATGGTGCGTGCCGCCGCTCCTCTCCCTCCCTCCCGCCGGCCCGCTAGTCCACTCCCTCTGCTCGCCGCCCGCCGCCCGCTGGTCCACTCTTGCCGGTGTGGTTGATGAAGACAGAGGTAGAGAGGGTTGAGGTTGAAGAAGTAGAACCCACTGACATGTGGGTCTCATTTTTTACTTTTTGAATGACATGTGGGTTCCACATATTTTGTTTAATTTTTTAATTTTCAATTTTACTGCTTTTTTCGGATCAAATTACCACGTAAGCACTACGTCAATGATACGTTGGACAAAGACATAGTCAAATGAGCTACGTAGGTGCCATGTCAGTTAAAACCGGGCATAATACTGTCGAGTGACCTTATTTAAATGGTTTCGTAAGTTGGGGATACATCGTACCTGGTTTTGCGAATAAGGGATGAAAATCGGACTGGGAGACAAATAGAGCGACCCGAAGTGAACTTATTCCTGCTGCTGATTGATCTGCTAGCTAGCTGCCACTGCTTCAAGCACACGCATGGGCCAAAGGCCCAAGGACAACTTGCTGCTGCTCTCTTTTTAATTTTATTTTTTTCTCACATCCAATTATCCGGGGGCGTCACAACAAACATATTAGATAAAGACTCTGTAGAATTAACTTGCATTGCTAATATATTATATTATGAAGATATAAAGATAGCTCAAAATGAAGCAATCACTCCGGATGCTAAAAATTCTCATATTAATTGAGAAAAGGGAAATATATTGACCTTTCGATTATGATATATTTAAACTATTATAATGATATAGATCAATAAATATGGTTGCGTAGAAAAATAGGAATATATCTATGAAACGGAAGCTAAGAGTTGTATATAAAATCCAATCATACTTTTAAAAACTATTGTGCAGAAAATTCAACGGTGTCTATAGGAAAACAAGCTAAGAGTTGTACATCAAATCTCAAATCACTAAAAGAGCAAATTTAATAGGAGGACTAACTAGTAGCTATAAGTCAATCTAAGAGTTAACATATAATATATTAGTTATAATGTTATCTCTAGTTTTTTCTCCTCTCTCTATATAATTAATGCATTTACTTGGAACATGTGTAAAACTAGCTTTTGCATTAGAACTAGGGGGCTGCTATACACGGAATCCTGTTCGGACGGGATGATACTGGGTTAGGTATCAGGTCCTGATACCTTTGAGGTATCATATGGTAATACCTAGCTGGTATCCAGTGATACCTATTAGGTATCAGGCGATTCCTGCTATGTCTCAGGTGATACTTACGAGGTATCAGACGATTCCTACTAGCCATCAGGTGATACTTACGAGGTATGAGGTGATATCTATAGGTATTGACTGATACTCGTTGACACCAGATGTTGATACCCGTTAATACCATATGATGCTCATCGATACTTGCGAGGTATTAGATGATTCCTGTGAGGTATCATGTGATACAAGTTACCACGAGATACTTACGATATCTGGTTCCGATACCTATAGGTATCGAATGATTCCTATGAGGTGTGATGTGATACGTGTAAGGAACCACGCGATACTCAGGTTCTTATACCTATTGTATTAGATGATTCCTGTAAGGTGTCATGTGATACTTGCGAGATATCAAACGATACTCGTGAAGGATTAGACGATACTCCCCGTGGGTGGTAATGTAGTTGACAAGGAGCGGGTCCTCCTCCACCATCCACGCGCCATGCCGAAGCTCGTCACCGGTGGCCACATCCTCTGTGAGTAGGTCCTTCACCATCAAAGCCCCACGCCAGATCTCGTTGGCGACTGCCGCGTCCTCCTCGCTCTGCGTCTGTCTACTCCGATGATAGCTCTATCCCGGGCGTTGCCACAACACACGTCCGCAGGCTTTGACACTGAGCTCGCACTGCTCCTCGACACGCCTTGACAGCAAAGTAGCAACACATCCTGATCTGTCAAAAAATCTTGGGAAGAAGAACAATGTTTGAATGCTTGATACGTGTTGCTATTCTTCCTAGCTATCATTAGTTTTTGCAACTGTTGGAGATTTTTGAGGCAGCCATGAGCAGCAACCCATTGTTGTGGCAGTTCGGGGTGGACACCATGAACAACTACTTCATGGCGACGAGCTACCGCTATTCCATCCGACCATTGCATCGCCTGATCATGGCAGGTTTAGCTATTGCAACGCGTCGGTTGGGAGTTGAAAGTTCAAGTGGCATTAATTTGGTTTTGGTGATTAATGATAAATCCAATTATATGAGACTAATGTTTTTATAAGCATTTCTTTAACTAGTCTCACGTGGATATGAAAGTGAAATTTGTGAGAGATGGTTCCCGGACTTCATATGAGTTGAGATAGAAACGTTCATTGATGGTGGACCTAAATCACAAGGATGAAATGCATAGAGATTAAGCTATATGTATCACTCTCTCTCTCTCTATGCACATATTGATATATTCATATATAATATTTTCATGTGAGTGATATATGTATTTGAGACTAATGTTTTGTTTGAGCCATATCTTGTTTAATCTCTTCACATTGATAACATGGAGATGATGAATGTATGCTTCTATCTTAATATCTACATATGATGAATACCTTCTATTCTTGTATATGGTAAGCTCCCAATGTTTTATATCTAGTTATGCATAATCTTGCTTCACACAAAAATTTTGTATGCATACATTTAGGGGGAGAAAATCCTGTACCTTAGTTATGCATGTATTTGATCCAAGTTATTCACTTCCATTTAATTGGGATCTCTACATTTGAGTATATGACACTTGTGGTGTTGATTAATACTCATCATTTATTCATATACTTTTATATACGCGATCGGTTGGTCAATATATGGAGGTTGGTCATAGGTTTCAATCCTTGGGACCTATTTCTTTCATTCAACTCAATGAATTAATTAGTTCCAATAATTTCATTGAGTTGACGTTCAGTGGTGACAATGGAGATACGGAGTGGCTACTATGGCAAGACGGTGAAGGGCAAGCGATGCTCGGTCGCGATGGACCATGCGGCGGTGAAGGGCAAGCAAGAGGCTTGGCGCCGAAGAACCAAATCCGGTGGTGAAGGGCGAGTGACGGCTTTGTCATGATGGACCATACGAGACCATTGGAAGCTACAAATAACCGCATCAATTATTTGAACAACGCATGCATGGTGAAACAATTTTGATGTTCGCGTTCCTTAAGACAAAGAAAGGAAGATGGAAACAAGGCATTCTTATTGGTATAATTCTCTTCCTGTTTACTTTTGAGTATAGGAATGACTTACTATTAAGAGGGATACAACGTCGATATGTTTGTGTATGTCTCGGTGCTCAAAGTGACCCATCCTAGTGCTACCTTGAAAGAAATCCAAGCTTTAACCTATCCTTTGAGTGGTTTAAACCTTGTTATTGATTGAGTTGGGTAGTCCTCTGAGTGAGCTTTCCATAGAGACCAAGATCATCAAAAACGGATTCCCGAGCGAAAAGTTATGGTCGTTTTACTCTGTGCTTTTCAGAAATTCCAAAAAATATCGGAAAGTTCGAAAATATTTCGGATAAGTCCGAAAATTTTTGGAAATTCCGAAAATGGCTGCGAAATTGACATTACCCTATATTGATTTTCGGACTTGTCCGAAAATGCATTTCGGAAATTCCGAAAATTACAGTCTTAGCCTCCAACGGCTAGTTTTGAGAGGCTCGGGTATGTAAACTCCTCCATCCCTCCTTTGAGTGGCTGCCGTTCTTAGGCATTATTAGACCATCCAAAACCAAATGGCTATCCCCATTCCTCTACCTTTGTGGTGCTTCTTCGTGAGAGGGATTTGAGAAGGGGAAAGAGTTGGATTGAGAGATTGAGAAGTTGAAAGCTAGTGAGCTTCACTCCATTCTTTGAGCACTCGAGTTCATAGCAAGCAAATCTTCGATTTGTATTTATTACTGTTGGGGACTAAGGTCTCCTAGATGGCTAGGCGTCGCCGGTGAGCACCCATGGTTGTGGTGTGCCTCGGAAAGTTTGTGAAGACTTCGATTTTGCCTCCGCAAGGGTAGAAATCAAGAGTGAAATCGAGGAGTGCATTTGTGCAACCTCGTGAGGAAAGATAAATTCGGCCTTTGTGGCACCTCAACAGAGACGTAAGATCCGTGGATCCGAACTTCGGGAAACAAATCATACGTCTCCTCTCTTGGTTTGCCCATTCTTGCCTTCTTTCATATTGTGCTTGAGCTTGTTTTTACCCGATCTACTTGCACGCTTAATTAATATAGTTGGTGACCTTATATTTTTCTTTGATACCTTGTTTTTCACCTTTTGATTCATATCCATTTTATTTGTTTGAGCTACAAGTTCAAAGCTAGTGTTTTATTACATTATCCGCCGTACTTTTCAGTTGAGACCGGAAGTTCCGATTTGAATCGAAAGTTCTCATAATTCTAATATGCTATGAAGTTGCGATAATTTTTAGGAACGCGTATTCACTCCCCCTCTAGGCGATATCAAGGTCCTTTCAGGAGTGCCACTACCATCGTGACAACGATGGACGTAGCATGCGCTTCACGACGGTGAATAAACTGGTGTTCACCTCCCTGGCGAGCCAGCTCTTCGGGTTTTCTAATCCGCTTGGGCACAAGCTATGCCGTGGCGTGTTGTGATGCTGGCTCTTGTATTCACGGTATGTGGTGAAACGGTCGAGGGGATCCCGTTCGAAACAGTGAAAACAGGATCCCGGTAGATAGCATTTCCGTGGAACTAGCACTCACCATTTTTCTCGTTCTTTCTCTTCCACATAAATTTACCTTATACTTTACGGATTAGCCAACTATAAACTCATATTGAAAGTGCTAAACTCTTTCAAAGTGTAACAACAAGTTAGCTAGTTCAATGTGAAAAGATTGCATTAGTGATGATCCAAAGTGAATCTACGACAATAAAAGATTGCCCAAAGTATAGTTTATTTAAAAAACAATCATAAAAGGGGCTGATTTGAAAAGCCTTAGGCCAAACAGCTCGAGCAAGATAATCTGAAGCTAGATTTATTTACCTTCTGATCCTTATAAAATAAAACTTATTTTATAGATAGATCTCGTAAAAAAACTTATTTTACGAATGGACCCTTTTCGCGGTGTCAACATCATTGGCGCCGCGGTCCAACATAACGGTGCCATACCCCTCCCTGAAAGCCAACCTATTTATTACTTTTTTTTAGAAAAATGATCTATTTATAATAAAAAATATTTATAGATAGATCCTTAGAGGTAGTGTCATTGACACCAAGAATCTATTGGTAAATATTTTTATTACAAAATAGATCCCTTTTATTTTTTTATAGTTAGATTCTTAATTAGTGCTAATGATATTGATGCTGATCCTTTTTCATGTTAGTGATAGCTTCCACGGTCCACAGGGGTGCGAGGGGGACAACACCAACACCATTAGCACCACTATGTTGTACTATGACGTTAATTAAGTTGGCACCGTAAAAATATTTCATTCGTCTTTTCGAGAGTTTATTTGTAAAAATAAGTATTTAAAAAATACAAATCTAGTAATCTGAGTAATCTGAAGGTTGAAATGTGTGGACACCCTGGTGCACGGTGATTCTCCGAAGTCTTCGGTAGGGCTCTTTTGCAACAATGCCCATGTCCTTTATTACATTCTTTTAGTATTTATTCGTATCGGATGTGACCGTACTGTTATTAAGACGTTAATCCACCGGAGTACGCTACACGATCTCTTCGTTGATGACATGATGTCAGAGTTGGATTTGGAACATTATCACGGACCGGCGATCTCATGCGTCCGACCAAGTGATATTGTACTCGCCGACGTCTTCGCCGGTGATGCCGAGCGCGTCCCACACGGCCTGGGACGCGTCGACAACGTTGGGCCGGCACGGCGGCTGGTACGCGTGCTCCCTGTCGCAGCCGTGCAGGGAGTCGCACTCGTCGACGACCTTGGCGAGCACGGACCTGCCATTGGCGTTGATCCGGATGTTCTTGTTGCAGCGCCTGCCGTTGGCGTACCACCCCGTGGATAGCGCCACCACGCGCTCCGTGTTCTTGTGGAACTTGCCGTCGCACTCCGACGGGTCGCCGCCATCGCCGCCGGCGTCGAAGTCGTTCAGTGTCATCACCGCCTTGGTGCTCCCGGTGGTCGCCGGCGAGCAAGCGTACGTCGGGTAGGACCGGCCGGCCTTGCAGCAGTCCTCGCACGAGTGGCTCCTGCTCGGCCGGAGCGTGCCGCTTGGGTTGCACTCGCCCGCCAGCTCACGGCCGCGGCGAGCGTCTGCGTCGCCGCGCGAGAGTCCTGGGAAGGAGACAAGCACGAGGCCTGCGATTGCGAGCGCGAGGAGGCAATTCGTCGTCGTCATCTTGCGATGTTGTTGTGTGTAAACCAACGGAGGGACTCGGTGTATTTATAGGCAGCTTTTACCCAGTGTTTGGCGGGTGCCATGCGTTCGTGTTTCCACTTCGTTTTTTGCTGACTACTGTTTGTTTTTTGCTCTGCAATAGCATGGAAAGTCGTGAAAGCATAATAGTCCTTGTCCTTGTGAACGCAAAGAAGCGGCAACTGGAGTAGTATTAGAAGAAGTCAAAGAATTAAGAGAGGCGTACGTGTTGTACTGCACATTCACGTGGTGACATTGTGACAACCGATTGATCTTAGTTTAGTCGATTCGTGATAAGTGATAAGAGATGCCAGTACTATCATAAGATAAGCGAACAGTACAGATGGCACCGCCAAGACTAGCGATTAGGGCAAGTGTAATAGGAAAAATCTGCTTACAATTAGCCTGCTGATATCAGCTTTTTTGCATTGCTGGAAGAAAGATGGTGTTAAGAGAGAGAGAAGCGGTCGACTAAATTATCGATAACTCTGCACGGGCACCTAGGCACAGCGTGCTTGTAAGGCTGTGTTCTTCGTCCCTTTTCCCAACTCATCTCTCTCGTTTTCCGCACGTACGTTTTTCAAACTGCTAAACGGTGTGTTTTTTTTAAAAAGTTTCTATATAAAAATTATTTAAAAAAATCAAATTAATCCATTTTTGAAAAAAATAAGCTAATACTTAATTAATCACGTGCTAATGGATCGTTCCGTTTTCTGTGTTTACTATGCATGTTGCATGTTGGGAGCAAGGAACAACGAACGCAGCCTAAGTGATGCTATGATTGGTGAAAAGATTAGATGAGAGAAAATTCAGGTGAGCCCACATATAAAAAGATTATGTGATTGGTAAATAGACTGAGAAAACAAAGGCTTGGCCCACATATAAACAAAAATTAATGACTCGGTTAATTTTTATATTATTTTTGATGATATGCAAATTGTAGGCATCTAATAGATGACTGCTTACTCTCTTATTAGATTTGCCCTTGGAGCACTGGCATCTCTACCGTGCACGCAGGGCGTCGATGCCGAGTAACTATATTTTTAGAGGCGAGTGATGTGATCCACTCGATCCAGGTCACAATGTTTGACGAAGATTTCTGCCCGCTCGGAACGCAGCAATCCGTCTCAACTGACAACTGTTCATGGCATATTAAAAAGGAAAGGGACTGCCTATTGAATCGTTGACAGATTTGTAGATTGAAATCTTGCAGATTTTATAGCCGCTGGATGTAGGAATTTTTTTTATTTATACATTTTTTTATTAAAAAATTTACAAAAATAATTTTTTGTTTCGAAAATATACAAATCTAATCGCCTACCGCTCTTTGGGAGGGTGATTTTTAAAAATCGCCCTTCCAAAGGGCGGCAAGGGGCTTAAATGCAAAATTTTTATTTGTGTTCAAACCCTTTCCACCGGTTTTAATTGCTTAAAAAGTAATAATGCTTATTCAATACTCCAAATGATTTTAAATGAAAAAGTGATAAACTACAAAGTTATAGATCTCATCAAGATCTATAACTTTTATATAAAGTTTATATCCATCCAATGTCGTTTGAAATGTAGATCTGAGATTTTTTAAAATGTGTTTTATATTTTGTAACGAATATTTGGATATCTAAAACATCTTAAATAAAAAAGTTGTTAACTACAAAGTTGTAGATCTCCTTGAGCTCTACAATTTTGATATAAAGTTTTATTTCATATGACTTTATATAATATAATTTTAAATTGTAAAATCATAGAGCTAACAAGTTGTGCTGGAAAATTTGCATTTAGATCCCTTGCCGCTCTCTGGAAGGGCGATTTTTCCCAAAGAGCGGCAGGCGATTAGATTTATAAATTTTCGAAACAAAAAATTATTTTTGTAAATATTTTAATAAAAAAATGTATAAATAAAAAAAAATCCTGGATGTAGCATCCACGTTGTTTGTTAACGGCCCGCAACACACTAAAGTAGATAGGTCCTAACCCGTTAAGACGAATCTGTGCTACAAATCACTCGAACCCAGCCCATTAGCTGCTATGCAGCCTGTTTGGATCGAATAACAAATTGAGAAAACACACATGCTGGCCCATTAATAAAAGACTGTCAGATCTAATCACTGACCAAAGGGCCGTAAAGTAGAAAGAAAAAGCCCAAAAGAACTCTACAAGCTTGCAGAAGAAGATCCCACGTGCAACACGCAGATAGCAACTTTGCTCGACCAAAAAAAAGAAAAAAAAGAAGAACAGTTCCGATCCAAAGAGGAACAACATGGAGGGGGAGGAGGAGACCGAACAAAACTCAAAAACAGAAGCAACATCTACTGCTCCAGGTAACATCCCCAGGTAACATCCTGCTCACATACCTCAATTTTTTTAGTTCTTCCCATAAGCAAAACATCTTCTTAAAAATGCCAGATTGGTTTGTGCTATCTCCTGCCATGCTTTCCTTTTCTCTCTTGATCATCTTCTAGATCTGAGTATCAAAAGGGAGCACAGAGATTGACACTAGCTTAAAATGGAACACAACAGAGTTTCACGAATATATATCAAAGCTTATGAAACAAGCAAACACATCAATAGGTTCCTCCAGTTTGTTATATTTTTGGACATACTAACCTAAAAAAGAGTGCACAAAAGCTAACCTGGACATTAATTAACAAAAATAGCTATCTCTACCATGTTGTGAAGTTGATATGGTAAGCACACTCAGATCGATTGTGATATTTCTGAACTTTAAAAAAAAAAAACTGAATGTGACTGATGACTCTATCTGTTTCTTCAGACTGAATTTCACAGAACTGATTGGTTTCTTTGGTCTTATGAGGTACAAATTAGGACAAGTGTACATTTAAGCAGGCAAAATGACAACACAAACTCCAGTTGTTTGGCACTGAGATCAGTTCAATATATTTCCCGAAGTTCAGAAAACAGCGGGAGTTCCGTGAACTCGAACACCCGGTGTTTTGCCCTGTTTTCTCTGTATTCCTGTAACTGTTTATGATCTTAGCTCTATTTCCATTTGTAAAAATGTCTATACATAAACTATATGCTTGTCCCATTTAACCCTGAAAATAATCAGTATTTCATACCTGTCGTGCAAAAAAAACACTTAGTATGCATGCAAATGCGAAGTACACTAACTACTAGGTAACTATACTATAGGTGATATGTAACTACGATATAACTAGTCTGTAACTACACTATAAGAATGGAAGTAATAACATAATACAACTAAGCACATAACATGTACATTACATCATTAGGTGCAGAGAGGCAAGTGCTGCTGATGCTGCTTTCACATGAACCCTTGAGCTAACAATTACTAATACCTGATAAAATGGATCACTAACATTTCAACCCTTGAGCTAACAATAACTAATACCTGATAAAATGGCAGAATGTAATAGTAAAATCCAACATTTGATACACTACACTACAGTGTTAGTGGTTGTAACTGCAATGTAAGTGGTATGCAACTCTAGTGTAATTGTTCTGTAACTACACTATAACTCCAATGTAACTGTAGAATCAAAAACTGTGTTGATAGGTCTAAAAGCAGGTTTAGGAGAACAGTATGTGAACTTTATGGTTGTGCCTTATACTTAGCAAAAGAAATACATATTGAGTTCATCAGAAAAAAAGAACACTATGCATGATTGATCGTACTTTCAGACATATCAAGCTATGAATAGTAAAAAGCTATCAGGCTGTATATATATCATTTTAAAAGAAAAAGAAAACTAGCATCTAACAAAATATCTACATGCCACTTGTCATTTTAGCTCAAAATTACAGAGACTGCAGTTTAGTTTGTGTTGTTTCCAAAAGTTATTTTTAGAGTTGTTCCCAAGTTGCTGATATGAACAAATTTATTTATCAAGTTGCTTTAAAAAATAACTATTCTTGATTGGATAGAACTAGACAATGATTGTCCTTATCTTGTTTATCATATGATGGATTCTCAGTGTGACCATTTCCTATGATTTTGTAGGGACACCACATATAACAATGGCTCTCTATGAGCAAACAATGCTATATGATGAATTCCAATTGTTTACTAATAGTGCTTCGAATGTGAGTTGCGTTGCTTTGCTAATTTTTTTTTCCATGTCACCCTGTTTTAATACCTTAAAATTAACAAGATAGTTATTGCAGGGGCAACAATGTAGCTACACAAATTTAATGCAACAAATACTACTAACACCACAAGCTATGATGAACAACAATAAAAATGATTTCATAGATTTGGTGCAGAGTCCAAGTGGATTTCAGGTAGTTGAATTGTACTGGTGAATGTGAGATGTGAGATGCTATCTGATTTTTCTAATTACGACAATCTTATTTTTATAGAACTCAATGATACTCACAACCAGTAGGTTTTTTAAGATTATGGCCAGATGGGTGGTGAAACAGGACAAGCAGTACAGGTAAAAAGACATTGGAAAATAATGAAATATTATTGATTTAAGAAAGAATGAACTATTATTGATTAAAGAAAGAGATTTTTATTGTCCTGTGATTGTAAAAAGGTGACAACTAGACAATGGAGCACAAAGAATATTGATGAGTTGTGCAATACCAATAACACGCATGAGCAGGTAAAAAGTTCTCTATATAGGTTGTACATTGCAAATATAAAGTATATGCTTTAAAAACAGGAGACCGAGCAATTTTTCTTACATGTTGCAGGACATATCTGTCGATGCACCAGATATAACTAACGAGGATGAATATGCAACCACAAACCCCTGGGCAATAGAATCAAGCAAAGAAATGGATGAGGTAAAATTAGTACAAGCTTAGTTTTACATAGTGAATAAAATAAATTGTTGTATAAAAAGCTATTGGTCAATAATGCAGGAACAGATGGCTCACATTGAGAATTCAGAGGTTCAGAGCATGGATAATTTAGCCTGTGCTGAAGTCCCCATGGAGCAAATGTTGCCACCCAGGATGCAACAACAATGATTGCTGATGGAGAAAACAATGAAATGCTAACTGAGCAAGATATAAACACAATTTTGGAAGAAGATGAAGACATTATTAAAAAATAGATCCTAGGCATATACCACACCTTGAGCAACAGTTCAGGTCTTCAGATGAGGCATACGATTTCTTCAACTTCTATGCATATCTTGGTGGGTTCTCAGTTGTGATTACCCATAGATACAAGACTGTAGACAAGAAAAGAAACAATGAGGTCATCAAATACACATACAAGTGTAATTTGTATGGCAAGAATGAAGAAGAGAACCAAGATACAGAGAATAGGCTTAAGGCTAAGAGAAAAACAAATGTTTTGGTAAGGACTGGATGCAATTGTGTGATGGTGGTTAAGGAGCAGCAAACAGACGTGTGGAGCATTATAAGGCTGGACCTAGATCACAATCATACGCTTCGCCCAAGTAAAGAAGCAAAGTTCCTTCGATCGCATAAAAACATCACAAAGGGGGAAAAGAAACTGATTAGAACACTAAAAGAATGCAACATACCAATAAGAAATATGATTGTTGTCATGTCCTTTCTTCGTGGAGGGTTATTAGCATTGCCCTATACGAAGAAAGATGCCAGCAATGTTGGCACATCTATTAATGCAAAGACAAGAAATAGAGATATGAGTTAAATGCTGCAGTATTCAAAAGAAAAGAGGTAGAGGATCCTGGTATCTATTACAAGTTCATGCTGGATGAGAACAACAAGGTCAAGAACATGTTTTGAACAGATGGCAGGTCAAGAGAATTATATGAACAATTTGGTGATTGTGTTAGCTTTGACACTACTTATAAAACCAATAAGTATGATTTGCCGTTTGCTCCTTTTGTTGGACTAACAGATTGTGCAAACACGTGGCTCTTTGCTTGTGCATTCTTAGGAGATGAGACAACTGAAACCTTCAAGTGGGTTTTTGAAACATTCAAGACAATGCAATTAAATCTGCGGTGAGACAAGTATGCAAAGGTAGTAAGAACAGGAATTGCCTATTTCATATTAAGAAAAACTGTAGAGAGAGGACATGCAACACATTCACTGACAAAACAAAAAAGGATTTGTACAAGAAATTTGAAGACATTGTTGACAACTATTTGATAGAGCATGAGTTTGAAACCTTGTGGACACAGATGATTGATAAATATGAGCTACACAATGTGAAATACTTGCAGTCAATTTGGGACACAAGAAAAATGTGCATTCATGTCTATTGCAAGAATGAGTTTTTCCCATTTATCCAAAGCACAACACTGAGTGACGGAACAAATGCAAGGTTTAAAGAGGAGTTTGACCTAGGCACAATGTTACAAGTTTCCTCAAGGAGTATGACAGAATAAATGACACAATATTCAACATGCAATACTTCAACGATTATAATTCAAACACAAAAATGCCAAGATATCTACATACTGGATACTACATAGAAGAGCAAGCTTAATAGCCATTCAACTCAAGCATTTTCTTGAAATTCCAGCTTGAAGTAGTGAAAACAGCAAGGCTGCAATCATCGGTGCTAGAACATGGCAAATCCTACTTGGTTTTTATGGCTTTAAACCAGAAAAGAAAGAATATAGACTAAGGAAGCGTGTTGTCATAACTGACCTGCTGAAAGAAGAGTTCACTTGTATTTGTGCAAAGTTCTCGAATGATGGTATTCTTTGTGCTCATATCCTGAAAGTGATGTTAGATCTTAATGTTAGCAAGATTCCAGAAAAGTACATCATCGATAGATGGAGGAAAAGGGAAAAGGAATTATCAATGAATCACAACAATAACTTGAACAAAGGGCATAATAGTGTCATGTGGTTCAATGTGCTTTCACGGAGGTCATCAAGCATAGTATCAAAAGGATGCAAGAGAATAGACACGTACAATTACCTGTTAGGAGAAATGGATAGGTTGGACAACACCTTGGATATGATGACTGAAGTGGGCCACCAAAATCAAATATCATAGATCCAAAATAACAAAACAAAAAATGTTGCTAGTGAAGAACAAGTGGAAGAAAATCTCAATGAAGAAGAACAAATTGAAGACCCTGACCAAGCAAACACAAAAGGGAGAAAATCAAGAAAACACCAAAGAATAGTAGAGAAGATTTTGGATAAGTAGGTTAAGAAGAACAAAAAAAAACAAGAGTAAGCAGGGGGAATTTCCTAGTACTATAATTCATATTTTAGCCCCCCTCCATGAAATTTAGAAGATCTTTTTATTTTTGCAGGTGAAGAAAAAGTTATGGAACAATCAAAGTCAAAGAGAGCAAATTCTACCACACAAGCTGAAGGGGTTGTTGGGAAGAATTTCAAGTAAAAGAAACAAAAGAAGGGGCACAAGAGGCAACTAAAGTGATAGAAGGAAAAAACAAGATAAAAATTATGTAATAGTGTTCCCATTATATTGAAATGTAGAACCGGGTTTGGAATTATATGTACTTAACATGCTACAGTTCATATAACTATTTTTGCAGAAGCGAAATATATCTATGTTTAGGGTTACAAAAAGTCTGATTACAACCCTGAATATGGTTCCCACTAATTTGAGTTCTATCGATGTAGTGATTTGACTTGTTCAGTACTTCATAGTTTGATCTGCATCTCTGGAGATTCCCTACATGTAGAGAAAACAGGAAAAAAATTAAAGTAAAGCATCAAGAACAAAAAGAAGTCATGTAGTTGGCTAAAAAAGGGCAAGACAAAGAAATGTGCTTACTTGATGGACCCAATTTAGGACCAAATCCTTAGTCTCAGTCTGAAGAATTTTGTTTTTCTCATGGAAAAATATCAGATTTGCATATTGAACACGGATGTTGTTGATGTTGGTTTTATTGAACTCATTGGATAATACCACTCTTGGAGACCACAATTCAATGCACTTCATGACGAAAATGCCAGAATCACAACTGTAGATAAAAATAAAACAATCAAGATAATTAAAAAAATCAGGGATAGTTTGAAAGAAGTTTTGAAAAGAAATAGTAGAGATGACTAACCTATTTTCTTCACGAGGAACCGGTGGGAAAAGACTTCAAAAGTGCTAAAATCCATTGGAGTTCCCTCAAACTCATTCCATGCAATTTGTAAGTTGCTTAACTAAAAAAGTAAACAAAGCTGTAAGATATAGAAAAAAGGACTCATAGAAACCTAAAAATACAAATAGTTTATATTGAAAATAAAATGTAAAATACAAAATGTTATTGTACTGCAACTACAACAGTATTTTTATATCTAAAACAACCTAGAAATGGAACATTCAAGCCCTAAGGGAGTAACTGATTGAATAAACAAATGCTAAAGGATTAAATGAAGGATAACAACAAAAAAAAGTGTTACTGTTCTAGCTGAAACATAAGCTGCAGACTTAAAAAGTAGTAACCCAGCTCTGTACATGAAACTGATTAAACAGATGATTGTTAATTACCAAAAATTACCAGGAAAAAGAAAAGATACTACATGTAGCACATTCAATAGTTTCAAAAAGGTCCAAAACCTTAATGTATACTTTACCGGTTACTATATAATGATGCAAGCTTTATAGGAATGTTATATTGCTGATTCTGTTATAATGAGAAGAACAAAATGAAAAAAAGAACTTGGTGGGGGGAAGGAAAGTTAGAACACTATAAATACCAGTAATGGGTGTATGAAATCAAAATATGGATCATTTTGACGATAAAGAGAATCAAGAAAAACAACCATCATCTCCTTGATATCAACAACAAAAAGAAAGCAATGCTCTTGGTGGCAAATAGGAAAGAAAATCTGCAAAACAAATAATTTTAATACACATAAGTGAGTACTTAAAAAGATACATAACTAGACACAACCATAAACCTGTCAAAAAAATAACAAAATCATGGAAATTACCATATCACACTTGTGTAACTTCCTTGTTGTTGAGGCTCCAAGGAAACATTTCTCAAGCATAGCACGACTAGCAGGATTAAGTTTAATCATCAACTCATCCTAAAAAATGAGATATGTAAAGCAACACAAACAATAATTAATAACAAACAAATTGCAGTGTGTAGAGAAGAAAAACAGAAGTTTATTGAAAGAAGAGAAAGATTTACTTGCACCAATAGAGGGAAAGAAATACTTCTTTTTTGACTTGGATGGATATTTTTGTGAAACATGCATCGACAAAATGCAGAGATAATGAAGCTATTGGCATGACCACCTTTCTTTAATGAATGCCCGAAGGTGTCAAATGACATTCGAATTGTAGTCTCGCTACAGAAAATAATAGACAACAAGGATACATTAGAGGGTATTATGGCTGACAACAAAAAATTGCATGCAAAAAGAGAAGGATAATTTTACCTTTACAAATGACTGTCAGCCAAGCTGCAAATGGCATTATAATGGAGTTCCTTATGTGATATGACAAATCGACGCTGTGAAGGAACAAATGGGTCGCTTGCATGCTTTGCAGGGTATATAATTCTTCTTGGCCCATGCGGAGGTAGTTTCCCACCCGATGAACTTAACCTATAACTTTTAGCACCAGAACAAAATAATTGGTTTGTTTCCTTGTAAATTTCATCAGCTTTAAACCGTTTGTTGTTGCAACGATCAGGAGACCTAGTTTCACCTAGGCAAACAACATCCGAAGAGTTATACGAAAAAGAAATAGGAAGCAATTAAATTAGGCTTAGACAAATGGCTTAACAGTAGCATATATTTGTTAGTATATCACATGAACAAAAATAATTTTGATATAATCTGTAACTGCAAAATGTAATTACATTGTAAGTGGACTGTAACTACCCTATAAGATATGTAACTACATTGTAAGTGGCCTGTAACTACCCTATAACTGGTATGTAACCACATTGTAAGTGGTCTATAACTACTATATAATTGGTCTACTATAAGAGTACTATAACTACTCTATAACTTTAACTGTAACTACAGTGACCTACTATGGAACATGTCAAAATATGAAAATTTAAAGCCATAGTTGTTTAAATAGATGGAATCAAAGTAATAATACAATACAACTAAAGACAATATGTAGATTACATCATTGTGTGGGGGAAGGGAATACACAAATGAATCCTTGTTTTCAGAAAAATTGAAATGCAAAGCTTACAAAAAAACAACAGAATAACGAAAAAGATGGACAAAATAGCCCATTTACAGTTAGGTCTCGAAATGGCCTCCTCTTCACAATTGGAGAGAAATCAGTATTAGAGTTTCTTTGACAGGTTTTACTCTTGAGATTGGTACAAATCATTTGATTTGGAGTTGTACAAGTATGCTGGAAAGGAGTAACATGCTACAAAAATATAAAAAGAAGTCACACTTAATAAAATCATTATGAATTTTATAAATGGACCAAAATAAAGTTACATAGTAAGATAAACAAAATATATATTGGTAAAATGAAGACACTTACTTGAGAACATAACAGAAAACTGTCTCCAGGTGCTATATTTTCGGTGGCAAATGAACCTGATTTCACAGTTTCTGGCAAGCTATTGTACTCCCTAAAATCATGTTAAGGAAAGATATCAAATGTGGGTCTATCCTCGTTATAAAGATGACCTGTGCTGTCATGATTGTTGAACTGAGCTAGTCTGGATTTAAATTTATGCACAAGATATCTGACACCAGATGTTGATGCAACCGCAATTGTTCGAAATAGAGACATGTCTAGTGTTGGTGACTGGAGTAACCAACTGTTCAACTGATTAGAAAAGGAGAAACAATTTTAGCACAAGCAAGATAAAAAGAATAACAGAAAAAATATAGGATGTACGATTAAGAAAGAATTTAGCCAGATATTTACCACCAGTAGAGTGGCTAACAAGCAAATCACCAGGGGCATCACTTTTTCGTGCCAAAAATTGATGAGTTTCCAGCATAAGAATAATATACTTTATTATAGAACAACAGAAACCGGAGGAAAAAAAGTAAAGAAAACAAAAATTTAAAAAAACGAAAAGGAGAAATGCATACATTATTGCGGTTGCATGATGATGATGTTGCATGTAAATCTTTTGCAGGAGTGGAAATAACACCATTATCAGCATTTGGCTATGTGGAAAAAAAATAAAAATGATAGGATTAGGCTAATGGAAAACCAAATAGTTAAACTTGCAAAAGTATATTTCAATTTGAAAGTGATGCTTATAGTGGTGGCAATATCATTTTATCAGATCATTGTTTGAGTGTTCCTTATGACCTTCTTTATGTGGAACACATAGATCAGGATCTGTTCATAAGAAAACACAAATGGAAAAAAAAGAAATGTAGTACAGTAGAAAAAGCATATGACTAATTGAAATAAGAACTTACAAAGAAACAAATCAACCATACCAACATTCATATCAGAAGAAATACATCCCATCCGGTTAGATTTTTGCAGTAGCATCACTACATTCCACGGTTGCTTATTGCCTTGTGCACCAGAGTCACTTGCACGCCCATTACAAACAGTGATATCAGCATCATCAGGTAAGTCCCCAAACTTTGAATGAGCAAGCATCACTAAAACATCAACCATGATATATTCACATGAATGATTGCCAGTGACATGGCAAGTCAAACAATGAGATGCCATCATGGAAGATACCTTATCCTTCATATTTTCATCAAGCAAGTCCCCTAAAGCTGAATCCAATTGTCGCGGAATGAACTTGAATTATGCTGTAAATGTACAGGGTGCAAACAAAAAGATAATAACTTAATAATTGATGAGAATACCAAAAGAGGCTTGAGTCCATGGTATGAAATTTTACCTGAGCATAACAAGTTTCAGAGAAATCCTTGAGAGGCATAAGTCCATAATTTTTATTATCAACTTTATCCAGTTCGGAGTAAATAGTAATCATGTCTTGCCTCCAAACAGAAATTCAAGGAACTCCTTGTGGAACATTTCTTTTACCAAAGTCACATTGGTCAAGGTATATAACCTAGGAAAGGAAAAGAATTTTTAAAAATACAAAGATCAGGAGTCAACATAAATAAGTGAAAAATAACAAAAACAAAATAAGCTAAAGTGAAGGGGACTTACAACCCATAGATAGAAGTAACCACCCAAGCTACTGGACTTGTGAAACTTTTTGACATAGCTTAACCAACCACTCATAGATAAAGTTCGACCAATCAAAGAATTCCAAGCGTTTAACGTCTTCAAAAGTAGTCAAGCACTTGATACTTGGGTAAACAGAAGAATTCAGGCAGAGGAAAGAAGCCAACGCAACAATCGGAAATGAAATGATGATCTTACCTTCACTCATATCTTCATTGTGAATCAATTGATCCCCGAAAATTTTGAAACTTAGAAAGAATGAATTGTTTTCCGGCTTCATAATTTTTCCCAAACTCAAAACTACCAATAGGTAACCCGAGGACATCATGCACAACTTCCTTGGTGACAGGTATTGATCTACCATCCAAGATAATTTCAAAAGATTCCACATTCACTTTCTTCGCAATCCAAGTTGCAAACTTGTTAGGGATGAAATGGGAATCAAATAAAAGCAATGAGCCAAAGCCATAATCCACAATCACTTTCTTTTGGGGTGCAGACAGTTTAGACAATATTTTAGTGAAATATTCTGCAGAAAATCTTGTGAATGATATCTTTTTAGCAGCAGCCTTGGCTTTGTGAACCTTTGGGAAAAGAAAGAAAATAACTAGATAAGCAAAGCAAGAAATAAAAAATAAATAAATGAACGGTTCAGATGGAATTAAATTGGATCAAATTAATTCAAATTTGTTTGTACCTTGCGCGTGCGCCCAATATCCTTCGATGCACTCATTATATCCAATTTCATATTGAGAATGACCTAGAAAAGAGAAAAAAAATAAATAACCAATGAGATAATGACTATATAAAAGAGGGAAAGTTAGAAACAGGGATACATACATTCTTCCTGTGGAGTTCAAATAACATCTTGTCCAATTCAGCTTCATTGCGTGCTACCTTTTTCCCCTTGAAATACAGAGGCAAAAGTCATTTCAAGATATAAAACACAGGAAAAAAATTACTAATTTTGGAGATAGACAGTTATGTCAAGACAAGGGGGGATCACCATCTTCTTATGAAGTTCATATATTATCTTATCTAGATTAGATTCATTGCGTGTTTCGGTAACCTATGTACAAAAGAAATAATTTAAAAAGATCACGTTGTACAGTAGAGACAAAAATATATATCTAAAAAAATCTTAGTTAGTCACCTCATCATTACACTTGTCATCATCTGAACCTGTGCATGGTTCATGCTCGGAAACACAGTTGCAATAGTCATCATCAGATTCATCAGATGACGAAATCTCATTTGGCGTGTCAAGCATTTTTCCTTCGCAAAAAGTTGTCATCTAACATATAGAACACATATACTAAACCTATCTAAATGGTTGCTCAAACGAGAAGGCGAGAGCTATATATCACCAAAATACATATGCAATGCACACATGACAAAAAATCTGCATCAAACATGATACTGATGTTCTTATTAATCAAGTAGTCCAAGCGAAATGTTCAGTGAAAATTCAGTACTAAATCATTGGGGAAACGAAATAAACAACTAAAACCACTTTGCAAAAAGTAATGCCTTGCGCACAGCTTGAGCACACACACAAACTAATTGAAACTACTTGCTGCAACAGGGTGAAAATTTGACAAATCAAAACCAGCTTGTAGGATGAACAGAACGTGACAGGACAGATAACAGAGAGTACAATATGCACGAAATTGATCAAAAGCCAAAACGTGATGATGCTGAATATTAATCAGCTAATCCAACCCAAACATGCAGTTGTGATTTAGTACTAGATCATCAAAAAGAAACTAACAAAATCACTTTGCAAAAAAGGAGCTCCTCATCCTCGCACACAACATGTTCGTGCAGCCTAAATAACAAACTAAACCTCAGATCAATCGCTAGATAATCAAAAACCAGCCTGCAGGAAGAACTGAATTGAACATAGATCATTTTTCATCATCTAGTGGATACCATCTACCACACTTTAAAGAAGAGGCTTGCACTACCTTAACACCGCATATCAGTCAAAAAATGATTTACAAAATGACTAGATGCACTCATCCTTCCATATACGTATAAGCTTATCTTAACACTAGCTAAGTTCAAAAAAGATCATAAGGTAAAAAAAAGCATTAACAAGGAGTTACTCAAAAGATATATTAAATACTAAATCAAATCAATGCTCTCATGATCTGCTAAAAAATAAAGAAAAACCCCATCCAGATTTCAGCTCATCCGAACCCCCTAATGCAAGAGCAAAGCTCATACCCACTAATCTATATCTCAAATGCATAAAAAAACAGGCTACAGTTTAGAGCTAAACAAAGATCGAAGTAACCACTTAATTAGTTACAGATGATACAGGTTAACATCCTACGTGGAATTGGAACCATTGGGGCTGCACGTTGGCTGCCACTGTTGTGTCCGCCACTAAACGACATTGAACACAGTAGAGCAACACACTCGAACCCGAAACACAGAACACGCACAAAAAAATGCATGAGGCTACAAGGATCTGCAGCGAATCACCTAACTAAAAATGAGTACGAAACATACTAGCATTCCAGATATGCAGCGAATCGATGTCAAATCGAAGAGATGATACAGCAAAACATATACACAACAAATCCATCCAGATCTGGGGGGAAGAACACGGCAAATCCATCCATATTTCAGCTCCCCAGAAACCCCTAGTGCAAAGAGGCAACTACAAAAATATAGATAGATTTATGCAAGAGCAACTGAATTTAAATACATAAAAAAAGATCGAGAACACATACACACAACACTGAATAATCAGCCCAACATTCGCACCCTAGCACACAGAAGAATGGAAGGGAAAAAAACAAAATCATCCTATACAGCACCTGAATAGATCTACTTGAGCAAATCACCCTAGTAGATGAATCGAATTTTGCACCTGTATAGATCCACTTATGAGCAACACCAAACACAACGTCAGATCCCCAAAATCAGGAGCAAACAACTAAATCACGAGCAAACCAGAAAATACAACGGGATCTCTACTAAAATAGAACAGCCATCCACTAAACCCATCTATAAAACAAGCAATCGTGTGAGACCTACAAGAAAAACAACGCAAATCAAAAACACCGGCAACTTCCCCTAAAATATCACCCTAGAAACTGAGAACAAGATAGCTGAGCTCATCAGACAAAGGGGGGTTGACAAGGTGCAAAGCATGCTAGAGCAGAGAGGAGCGAACTCACTGGAGAAAGCGCTGGCGAGAAAGGACGATGGCAAGGAAAAATCACCGAGCTCGATGTTTCCGCCTCAGCGGCGTCAAGTCCTCAAGAACGAATTTTTCTGGAAGGTGTCGGGATGAGTGGAGCGCGGTAACAATACACTATTTGAATGCGTGCGGTTAACGGATCAAACCCGATTGCGAAGCAGGTTCAAGTGCTTATAGCAGCACTAATCTTGATGAAGATCGTACAAACCAAAAAACGAAAGAGCAGGAACCACAAATCTGTCACAAGACGAATAGCAATTCCGAAAAGGGAAAGCACAGATAAGAGGTAGTAATGAACAGATGCAAAAGGGAAAAGGAAATGGCGGGGGATCGAACCCCATGCCTCTCGCATGCAAAGCGAGCGCTCTACCATTTGAGCTACATCCCCACTTGGACTTATTCCAAAGATTACCTATATACATATCTCGAAAACATGACCTGTACATTGGTCGGATCAGAGGAGCCTTCACGCAAAGCACAAGTAGCATTTTCTGTAAACTCTGGAGTTTGATCCAGTTGCAAATGCTTTGCTTGGTTTCATTAGGCGTGCGATTGCATCCGTGGATTTCCGCTTTCCGGCCGTGGTTGCTCAGTCACAACTCACCTCTCCGATGGTTCAGGCCGTGCAACCAACGACCCGCGGCGCAACAGCCACGCCCACACCAACAACGTTGGGGAGTGACGCACCGGTCGTTCATTGCGGCCTTGAAGCAGCCAAACGCGACTCCTCGGTCCTCGCGGCCGGTCCATGATTTTCCTTCAGCGCCACCATCATCACGAATGACGAAAAAAATTCACTTTAGATCCCTCAATATGACATTGAATCTAAAATTCATCCTGCAACCTTAACACCAGATATAACGCGTTCTTTTAACTCCTAAAACCAGCACAAACTTGATCCCAAGACGGTTTGGATGACGGTTTCGATTAATGTGATGTCTATGTGGCTGGTTTGACTAGGTCCTTATCCCACATTGCGTTAACCTGATACTTGCAATCATAAAAAGTACTAGGACCCACATATCAGTCTGATTAAAATAAAAAAAATTATGGGACCCACTCCATCATCCCCTTCCTCCGCCCTCTTCTCTCCCTCCCTCCTCTTGCCACCTTTGCTCATCATCGCCATCGTCGGTGCATGCCGCTGCCGTTGCCTGAGTAGGGGACGGAGGAGAGCACAGTGGTGTTGATGGGCGCCGCGGAGGAGTCGAGGCGCGTGTGGACAAATCTTGTGGGAGAGCGCGAGGTGGTGGGGTGGCGACAAGAGAGGAAGCGCGGTCGCCTGTCTCGGTCATAGCCAGGGAGGCCATGGCATGGCCGTCCTCATCGATCTGCTCTCTCCACGGAGGGACATGGATGTGTCCCTACTCGCCCGCCTTGCTAGCCTCAGCCGGTGTCAGGCTGTCGGTGGCTAGGGGATGATGAGGTGCACTTATAGATGGCCATATGGCCCGAGGCCCGACGGCCCGACCCATGGCACGACGTTTTGGTCTGGCCTAGGCACGACACGGCCCGGATGCTGTCGGGCCCGTGTGGGCATGGCCCCACCGTTGGGCTATGCCTGGTCCTCTATCGCGGCACGGTTGGTTGCCCTGGCACGGCACGGGCCAAGGCCGGCACGGTGGGCTGTCCCAGCATGGTACGGCCCAACGGTAGGCACGACCGCGACCCGATCCAACGGTCGGCCGCACGCCCGCACAGGTCGACCTGCCAAGCCGGCCCAAGGCCACGCGCCTGTAAGCCGCGACTCGCCTCCCACTCCCCTAGATGACCCCAGTCAACCCTAACCCTAACCCTAGCCACCGACGTGCGGTGCCCGCAACAGCCGCCGATCTGCCTCCGCCGCTCCACTGTCCACCGATCCGCCTCCAATCCTCTTCGTGTCCGATCGATTCCTCGCTGGGCGAGGTCCGCCGATCTCATTCCCCTTTTGTTCTTCATTCTCATACCAGCCCCAAATCTCCCTCTTTGAGTCTTGTCTTCAACGGCAACTCCGGTGCTCCACTTGCACAGGTACAACCATACAAGCCCAAATCCTAAGTGTCTAAGACTCTAAGTCCCAAATCCTAACTTTGAGTATCTTGGCTGCTTGCCAGTTGCAACAGCCGCTGTTGAGGAACCGGAGTGCCCACGATGGAAAATGATCCTACCTCCGTCAACTATGAGTTGAGGATGATGGGGATGCGCGGTGATGACGAAGATGACTTGGAGGTGGATCATGTGGAGGTGTTCGGCAACACTTGCGAAAGTCCGATCCATGTGCATGGCAACGACGACCCTTAGCCGCAGTCGCATCCAGAGCCGGTCGATGGCGGTGCTCCTGGTCCTAGAGCCGGTGGTAGTGGGACACCGTCGTCTGGCTTTAGCGCCAGCAACAAGGGGAGCAAATCCTCTCAGGTATGGTCTGACTTTGAGGAGCTTTTGAAGAGCGTAATGGCTCACAGGTTCGAGTCTCTGCTAAATGCAATTACTGTCATAAAACATTGAGTGCTCATCCTTCTGGTGGTACTGGACATTTGCTTAGGCATATTAGGTCATGCAAACCTAGAAGGCTTGGGTCTAATGCTATGTCTCAGTCCATACTTAGATTTAATGCAGATGGTTATGTTACTCCATGGGAATATAGTCCTGATGTTGCTAGAGTACAATTGTGTAGGTTGATTGCTTGAGAGGATCATCCAATTTGCTTTGGTCAATCTATTGCTTTTGTGGACTATATTAAGCTAGCTCATAACCCTAGGTTTGTTCCTGTCTCTAGACAAACTACACTAGAGTACTTTAAGGATCGTCGTTCTATTCTTACTGAGTGTTTAAAGTCTGTTAGCTCTGTTGCTTTGACATATGATATGGTTTGGTAATGCTAAGGAAGATTATTCGAGTGATGTAGCTCATTATGTTAATTTTGATTGGCAATTAGAGAAAAGGGTCTTGGCTCTTAGGCTCATTGATGTTTCACACAGTGGTGCTAATATTTTTGAACGTGTGATTGCAGTTGCTCAAGAATATGGTATTGTTAATAAGGTTTTCTCTATTACATTAATGCCTCTACTAACACTAAAGCAATGGAGACCCTTACTCCTGCTCTGTCTGGTTATGTTGGTGATTTATTTTTGCATCAACGCTGTGCATGTCATATCATTAATTTAATTGTTAAGGTTGGACTTGACAGGTTCAAGCCTATGCTTCATGCTTTTAGAACTGCTATTTCATTCATGAATGCATCTAATCAACGCATTGCTACATATAGAAACTTCTGCATTGCTAAGGGTTTTCGTCCTCATAAGTTTGGCTTGGACATGGATGTTAGATGGAATACAACTTATCTAATGCTTAAGCATCTCATACCACATAGGAAACCGTTTCCATTGTTTATCACTACACAACATCCTTTGGTTAATGGCCAACCATTACTCACAGACTTACATTGGACTTGTGCTGAAATAGTTTTGTTATTCCTTGAACAATTTTATGATTCAACTATTGTATTGTCTGGTGTTTATTATCCAACACCTCCACTTATTATGCATCACATTATTGAGGTTGTTGGACATCTAAACACTAATGAGAATGATGAAAACCTTGCAAATGTTGTTCAAGTTGGATCCCTTATTGTTCAAGGTGAAAACATCACATTATTGTTCAAGGTGAATGCCCATGAAAGATAAGTTCATGGCATACTAGTCTCAAATTCCAATTCTTTATTCATTTGCTTTTATCTTGGATCCTAGGGCCAAGATCAGGGGATTTAATAAAGTGCTTCAGATTATGGCTCAACTCATTGGTGATGATTACTCTGCTTATTTAACTACTGTTAGGGCTGCATTGTCTGATGTCTTTGCTAAGTATGAGAATAAGTTTGGTGCTGTGAGATTGAACACTACCAGAATTCCTAGCTCTTCCACTAGTAAGAAAAAGACTGCTTGGGGGAAGATATTTGGTCCTGCTGCTGATGGTGCTGGGCTTGGTGCTGATGCCAGTTCAGGTGCTGGGCTTGGTGCTGGTGCCAGTCAAGTTGCTGGGTTTGGTGCTGATCCATTATCTAGGATGACATCTGCTAGTGCTTTGCTTCAGGCAGCTTCTTCAATTGCTAATCTCAATGCTTCTGAACTGTCTGCATATCTTGACAGTGACACTGTCAACCAATATGATGATGACTTCAATATTCTTAGCTGGTGGCAACACCACAAACTCACTTATCCTATTCTTTCCATTTTAGCTAAAGATGTCTTGAGTGTTCCTGTATCTACTGTATCATCCGAGTATGCTTTTAGTCTAACTGGCAGGATCATCGAGGAGCATCGGCGGCGTCTAGATCCTAGCATGGTGGAACTTCTGGCAGTGACCAAGGATCGGGAGCTAGCAGATGCAAAGGCTCAACATTCTGTTGAGATTGTGGAGCTTCAAAATGCTTTTGAGAATATGTACCTTGATGATGATGTTGATGTAAACACTGGAACTGGATGACTGTAACTATTAAGACTTGAACATTTTTAAAGCTGTGGGCTGTACTCTTTTCCTTTCTAGGGTTTTCTCACGAGGTGTGAGTTTTTACCTAGAAAGGTTTTTAACGAGGCAACCATTGCACTAAATAGCTTATTTATATTAATATCCCTTTTGATATTTTGAGTTCTTTTTGTGACTTCTTTCAAGTTGAATGTGACTATGAAATGTGGAGTGTTGGATGTGAGTATGTGTCTATGTGACAATGAACTGGTGATTTGTGAAGTGTTGAATCTTTATTTGTACATGAATGTGAAAATGATGTGACTGTTGAATTTTTGTTCTTGAATTTGAAGTGATTGTGAAGTGTCAAGTTGAAGAATTTGATAATGTGACTATGAAGTACTTCAATATGAAATTTTAATGTTGATGCATTTGTATCTTGCTTGATATATTATATTATGTGAAATTGTTGTGAAAAATTGAGTTGTTGAAGGGGTTTTTGTCAAGTCGTGCCTGGGTAGGCACGAGCACGGTGGGTTGTCCGTGCTTTCAGGACGGCACGGCACGGACCGAGTCTTATTGGGCCGTACCTAGACTGAAGGTTTAGCCTGTGGGCTGATCCGGTACGGCACGAAGAGCATGTCGGGCCATGCCGGCCCGACTGATCTTGGCACGGGCCTAGCCGTGCCCGGGCCATGCCAGGCCGGGCGACCCATTTGGCCATCTGTAGGTGCACTGCAGCATGCGGTGGCAGCACGTGACAGCGGCCAACGCGGAGTCGTCTTGCTTGCAGTCGTTGTTGCAGAACGTTGCTTCCCTCTCCATATACAACACATATGCAATCAATATCAATCATCGAATTCTCGAAAAATCAAGTAGATTAATCCCGGGAGACTACGAGAGGAGAGGAGATTAATTCCACGAGAGCAGAGTTCGACTCCCCAGCTCTTGGTACGACTGCGGTGGCGCTTGCGGCAATGCTGACGGCCGCCAAGATGTTGTTCCAGTCGTTGGAGAGTGAGTTGTATTGGCCAATCGACCTGCTGCTCCTCTGTGCGGACCAATCCGTGAGGACCCATTGTTCTTCACGCGCACTACCAGGGATTAGACTTTCAGTGATGAACTCTAGTGATGAAACCCTCACTTCTCACTAGTAAGTGGTTGTATAGTGACAAGTTATTTTGTTGTCATCATTGGATGGATATCTAGTGACAATGTTCTGCCATCACAATTTCTCCTATTACTAGTGACAAAATGTTCTGCCCTGATCCCTTGTCCGCGTGGAAGCGGGACGCTGGGGAGAGGACACCATTGCTGCCACCATCGCAGTGAGGTTGTTCCTGGTGAGGCCCAGCCATGTGACATTCCATTTGTTGCGTTGGTTGCCGAGGTCGTCGGCGGGGGTGCCTCACCAAGAAGAGGCGGAAGATGACCACCGCGAGACAGATCGTGGAGGTAGAGGTGATCGAGCCGATGATGCCTAAGGCGCAGAGGAAGCGCCTCTACAACCTCCTCTCATCGCTATTGGCAGAGACACCATTCCCACTAAGAGCAGAGCGGGCGGGCGTCTGTGCAGACAGCGGCCTCGCCCTGGCACCACCGTCGTTGGAGGAGGGGATGGGTCCGCTGCAGCGGTGGAGGACACGGTTGGCGGGCGAAAAACGGACAATGACAACTGACAAGGACGACACATAGTCCCAGCGCCACGCAGTGACATGTGGGTCCTACTATTTTTATCTTCTTATTTAACTGATATATGGGTCTCTCATATTTTGTTTTAATTTTTAATTTTTCAATTTTGCTTTTTTTCGGAGCAAATTACCACGTAAACACTATGTCAATGTCACGTGGGATGAATACCTAGTTAAAGGAGTCACGTAGATACTACGTCAGCTAAAACCAGGGATAATACTACCTAGAGATCTCGTTTGCACTGATTTTATAAGTTAAGGGATGTGTTGTATCCGGTTTTATAGTAAGTAACGAATTTCGAAGTTTGTGACAACTTGAGAGATCTAAAGTGAACTTATTCCTCACGATGAGGATGGTGGCTGCCTGGCTGGGCTGGCCGTCCGGGAGCCGGAGTCACTGGGCCTACTGGAAACCGTCCGCCACTTTTGGCCCAGTAGAACCAACTGTGGCGATTCCATCGACGGGATCGTGTCCAACCCTACGTGGCTACGCTAAGATCGTACTCCTTCTAGAACCCCAAACACCACCCCGAGTCACGTCAGATTCGTTATATCAAACCACTGTATCATGATTCTGACAAAAACACCATGCAGCCCCCGCTGTCGAACAAAACCAGTGATCATGCGAATGGCAAATATCTGGCACTGATATCTGGACTTCGTGCACGCAAGGCAGGCTCGATTCTTGTTCGTGCAGGTCAAGGCAGGAAGCTGCACTCCAACTCCGGACAGCAAAGTCCGGAGTACCAGGTGTCACAACGCGAGGCAACGCACCTAAGCATCACAAGATCTGTTAGGAAACTATAGGCAAATAAACGATGAAAAACAATAGATCAATCACAGAAGACACGGGATTTAACGTGAAAAATCCTTCTAAGGCAGGAGAGAAAAAACCACGGGCGCCAACCAGCAAAACTTCACTATATTAGATTAGATGATGTTACAAAACGCCGAACAGCGGCTTACCAGAACTACGGCCTCCGCTTCGCTCCAGCCTAAGCCTCCGGCGACGGGTCTCTGCTTTGCTTCGTTTGAAATTGACCTTTATATGTGTGTAATGAATTTGGATCACAACTCAACAAGATCCAGAGTCACCGGCCGGAACAATCGGGGGGAGCCGGAGCACAGCCAAGTTGGGAGCTTTTCCAACCGAACTGGCTGCTGCTGCCTGATCTGCCTGATCTGCTTTGGTCCCTTTCCTAGTTTTGCTAGACTGCTGGTGCAGACGTGCAGTCGGTGAATTTGTGATGTATTTCTGCAGTACGATCTTACCGAACACCCTGACAGAACTAGCCCACAAGTTATCTGCTGTTTCCTGCGATTTTTCGTGCACTCCAAATTCCAAAATACGAGGAAGGCCGCGTTAGAATTTTGCTACTGCAACGTATATGAATCATATACTATTCATCCTAAGAAAGCGTAAACCAATAGTTCTGGCCATTTGTTATGTGACTTGTGTAGAATACTACCAACCGCAGTTTTAGTTTTGGACCCTTTTCATATCCCGGCCGTAGATGGTAGTCTGTCTTCATCCGACATTAATGCCATGTCCAAGTATATATGATTGATTCAGAAAAGATATGCAGATATGTTTTTGTTAAGTGGTTGGCCAAGATCGGAGGTTTGGGGCTATACTAGATTCCCAACCTATTCAGAGTTGTAAAACCCCCTACTGGATTGGCCTATGGCGCCCCTGATGTGTATATGGCGCTCAGAGCTCTCAC
This sequence comes from Oryza punctata, assembly GCA_000573905.2. Classification (NCBI taxonomy): domain Eukaryota; kingdom Viridiplantae; phylum Streptophyta; class Magnoliopsida; order Poales; family Poaceae; genus Oryza; species Oryza punctata. The sequence goes on along the minus strand of CM002489.2, from coordinate 30,280,501 downwards.
ACTGAAAGGGCCAAGACTGCAGGAACTGCCGGTCGCCGTCTCACCTCCCGACATAATCACACAGTTTGCTTAGCAGCAGCAGAGCGATCTAGACACTACACCTGCTAGAGCGTGCGCTGCATGTGGACGAGGCATGAGCGAACGAACAGCAAAGGCTAGATCACGCACAAAGCAAAAAACTAAACTAAAATAAAAATGCACAGCTCAGTTTGTAGCTGAATCAGCAGTGACACAAACGGCAACGGGGAGTTCAGCCGGGACCAGAGCCCACCATGACCTGTCGGCAATTTGCAATAATTTTTTGCACTGTCTCGATGTTAATTGGCAGCAGGGAGCAGCCATGCACGCACATCCTTTCGACTGGAACGCACAAACCTACCCAAAAAGCTTGCGTTTTTGTTAATCACAGACACCATTTTGTTATACCAATGTACAGAAATCCATCCTTATCTGGCGCAGGGGTGGAGCCCGTTCTACTTATGTGATCGTATCTCTCCTGCTTTCTGCCGTGCTTTGAGCCGCTTTACAACAAGCACGAGCCCCTTTTGCCATCAGACTGCAACCGTGGGAGTCAGTGGAGGTCAATTTCAAAAGCTTCTTCTTTAGATCGACCTGCACGTACACGAGCATTTGGGAAAAGCAGCCAGGCCGACCGGTTTGGATGCTGGGAATGGAAAAGCAGCCAGGCCGACCGGTTTAGGAGTTTGATGCCACCATTGGCTTTGTATGGATCACTTGCACCTCCTGATTAAGGAAAGAACAGTGCAAAAGGATGGTCAGTGTTCTTTTTTTTAAGGAGAAGGGTAATTTTGCCCTGACCTATATCCAACCGGATATATGCAGTCTTTTTAAAAAGGGAACTTAACTCTCAAATAACCCAATCTAAAATTCAATCTTACGAAGATTTGAACCTCCTAATTAAGGAAAGAACAGTGCAAAAGGATGGTCAGTGTTCTTTTTTTTTTGAGAAGGGTAATTTTTACCCGACCTCTATATTCAACTGGATATATGCAGTCTTTTTCAAAAAGGGAACTTAGCTCTCAAATAATCCAATCTGATATTCGCTCCTATGGAGATTTGAACTCAGAACCTTATGTGCTACTTAGATCACTACAACAAATAGGTTACATGTCCTTTCACATGGTCAGTGTTCCTAGGGGTTCCCATGGGTCATTGTGTTTCCTAGATTACTACTACTACTACTGGTCGCTGATTGATAAGTTGGTCACTTTATCTTGAAAGTGCCAATCTCTAGCTAGCTCTTAGCTTTAGATGAGTTATTGGGAATATATATACTGGTTACAGATTAGAATATTACCCGTAAAAATGATTGCTTAGCTCTGAACTGAAATTGAGCCAGCAGTTTCTGAATAAAGGCTTATTCAGTTAACTGGTGGTGGGGATCGAACCCTAATCTTGGCCAATTAATGTTATCAATGTTCAAGACCATGACCTTCTGTTGATTCGGTGTAGCTTCTTGCGTAGTTGACTTGTATTCCTTCAAAGTTCAACCTGATGATTTAGACTTTGATCAGATGTCTTGAAATTTAGTCTTCCTACCAGTCGATGTACCTTTAATCGTAGTGCATACCGTCACGGCTTCGTTGGTTAATCTTTCTGGCACATTGGTATGTGATTCCTTGGTTGAAAGATGCAGCAAGGAACTATTGAGTGTGCCTCAAGCTTTTCATGCAACATTTCCTCGATTCCTTCCCCATTTCTTTCAGCTTACGGCCAACATGGTACAGCAACAAAACAAGTTCACGTTGACCCTTTCAAGCTTCAACGGCCAAGTGTTTAGCTCTACATTCTTCCTACGCAACACGCAATACAAATGCGTATACCAGTAAAAAACGTACAGATTAAAAAAAATCCAAAGATCAAGCACTCTAGAACATCATGTTATTTTTGGCATTTTCCTAATCAGTAACCAAATCTAAAAGTCGCGCACATTTCATTCACGGCAAGTTGCATTGTAGTGTTTAGACAACATAACCTTAGACCCTCTGAAACTAAAGATTTATAATGCAACTATGCAAGTACATGCTCCAATGAACATCAAGCTTTTATATAAGAACAAAAGAGCAACCTTTGTAGCAAGGACAAGAAAAGAGATTAAAGTAAAACAAAAGGAGAAGAAGAAGAAAGAAGCAACGCAAGTTGGTTGGGCGCACAACCGACCCAACCAGAGCAACGTATGCAGCGCTGTCAATAGAAAACCTTCCAAATGGGCGGGTGACTCGGACGCGATGCTGACTAGCTAGTGGCAGTGGCCTCCGTGGCCATAGAGCAAAGGGACTCGGAGAGGAACGAGCGACCGAACCGGTGACGGGTCGCTCCCCGGATTGGCTGAGCGGCATCCCGTTCGTGCCAGGTAGGCTCCACTGCCTCGTCAGGGCACGTACGTGTCGGCGTCTCCGGCCCGTGGCTTTCTGACGGCGGGGACAACATGGATTGGGAGCCAAGATTTTGATTCGATGCCGATCTAGGTGTGGCCAGTCGATCGACCGGTTTATTTGGAGGAATGCAAAAGGATTAATAATTAGGCTGTGATCACAAGTTAAGTTTTCAATCTTCCTAGTTTATTTTCTACGCGTACGCTTTTCAAAATATTAAACAGTGTATTTTCTAAAAAAATCTATTGGAAAGTTACTGTAAAAAATAATATTAATGTATTTTTTAAAGTTTTTTAAACTAAAACTTAATTAACATGTGTTAATAAGCAATCCCATTTTCTGTGTATGGGAAGATGTTACCACCCTCTACTCCCAAACACAGCCTAAGCACTTCCTCATAGGTCAAGTTTGATTGTTCGAAATATTATATGATTTGTGATGATATTTGAGATTACAAATGAATGAAATGACTATATTAAAGTCAAAAAACATTTATTTAGAAAATATATTCTAAACAATCTATATAAAAAAGGTTTTAATAAGTCATATTGCTTAGAAGCTTGGGAAATGTGTTCGGGCAATCCATCATAGTCCAAATGTAAGTATATTTAGTCCTGCATGTACCAATTACTCCCTTTGTTTTAGATTATTTATCGTTCTAGCATTCAATTTTTTAAATCGAAATACTTGTCATTCTCACATCCCAAAACACTTCTTTTTAAAAAAGATGATCGTCCATATCTTTCATTACTGCGGGTATGCACATTTGTTAATTAGAGTTAATCCTACTTCTCGTAATGGTTGAGATATAGTTAGTGAGGAACTGAGGATACTAATGCTGTCGGAGTATAAAATATGGCATATCACTTCGATATTGGAAAACGTTAAACAACCCTATAGAACACCTAACGTCCATGTGAAGATTATTCCTAGTTAGGAATCATATTTCGATCAAGGAATAAGAAAATCTATATCTAGTTCGAGAAAGCTACGAAACATCTATTTAAACTTGACTAGTACTAAATTGGAGAGTACCAATAATGTCTTTATGAGTACTCCTATAATACATGGAGACATAAGATATAAATATACAACTTTAAGAGGGAGCCTAATAGAGACAAAAAAAACAAGAGATAACAACACCGAACCCTCATCAAACCCTACCGAGATCAATCCCTATATCCGTAGAGTGCCTACGGTGTTTGACTCCCAATCATCGGACCACCGTCTCATTGTAATTTCCAAATAGACTAAAAGATAGGTAAAGGACAATGTCGAAAGCCATGTTAAAAAATATGTCACTAAAAGAGAGAGTATAAAAGTCGATGGAGTTTTTTTATTTAGAAAAAGTACGAATTACCCCCTGAACTATCGTGGTCGATCGAATTATCCCCTGAATCTGAAAACCAGACATTGCTGACCATGAACTTTCAATACCAGACGAATTACCCCCCGCGACCTAATTCAGAGCGGTTTTGTCCTACATGGCGTACGCGTGGCAATCCAGCCAGCATTTTCTTTTTCAAAAAGTTGTGGGATCCACCTGTATACCTCCCCTTCCCCTCTTCCTCCCTCTCTTCAGACTCTCTATCACGGGGTGGCGCAGAGCGGGAGGTGCACGGTGGCGCGAGACGCGGAGGTGGAGGACGGAGCTAGGTGGCGAGCGGCGGCGGGCGCGACGGGAAAATTGCAGAAGCGGCGTGGAGATGGATATGGAGGTGGAAAAGGAGGTCGGCATGCATAGCAGCGTCCGGTGCGGGCGAGGAGGGGCGTGGCAAAGAGGCGGATGGCGGCCGGAGGCGACGGCGAGGCGGGGCCGTGGCGGAGAGGCAGCCGGCGGCCGGAGGCGGGGGCCACCTAGTCTTCCGCTCCGATCTCCCTCCCCTCCCAACCCCTAATGGCGGATCCCGGCGATGGCGTCATGCGTGCCGATCGCCCGCCCACTGCCCACCGTCCGTCCACGTCAACCGCCCACCGCCCGTCCCCACACCCCCGCACCCCGCCCGTCCATGCCGACTGTCCGCCTACCCCGCCCACCACCTGTCCCTGCGCCGCTGTGCCGCCATGCGTGCACAAGAGAGAGAAGAGAGAAGAGAGAGAGAAGAAGAGGGGAAGAGGAGGTATGACATGTGGTTCCCACCACTATTTTAAAAGAAAATGCTAACTGGTTTGCCACGCGTACGTCGCATAGGACAAAACCGCTCTAGATTGGGTCGAGGGGTGTAATTCATCCGGTATTGAAAGTTCAGGTGAGCAATGTCTAGTTTTCAGGGTCAGGGGAGTTATTCGGTCGACCACGATAGTTCAGGGGGTAATTCGTACTTTTTCTTTTGATTTATGTCGTGACCTTAGGCCATAGACAAGTTCCAGGATAGACGGGAAAGTACGATCTCCCCACCTATCCCGAAAATGAGCTCGAATACAAAATGCTCAGTATTAGCAAGCGGAATTTTTCTATTGATTATGTCTTGTCCCGCTATAGGATTTTGGCCGGCTTTTATAGCCCACAACCGTACACAAGAGGTTACAACTTTGCCCCTATGGGTCGTTGTGAGTTTACCATGATGCCCTTGCCAAGTCGGTAACCCTAGGGGTATTTCAGTATATCTTGGGGTCTTTAAGGTCTTTTAGCGCCAGCTAGTAGAAGTGGTTGAGAGTGGTCCACATGGAATCTTCCTATGGTATTTTCCTTGCTCGAGTGATGTTTTTCCTCGAGCTCCTTGGTCAAATGACTTTTTCATTCCAAGGGCTCGAACACTCTTTTCTACTTGCTGACCCCTTAGACTTTACCTGCCACAAGTAAAAATCTATCCAAGCAGTATTATTTCAGTTTACGCGAATAGAACTTTGTTATCTCGAGTAGTGTTTTCCCACTCGAGTAGTACTTTCCCACTCAAGTAGTACTTCCCACTTAATTAGTGTTTTCCCACACAAGTAGTACTTTCCCACTTAATTAGTGTTTTCCTACTCAAGTAGTACTTTCCAAGTTTAAACACTTAGTGTTCTCAAGATCTCCTTTCCCTTTGTGTTTTGACCGGATGAGGAGGATGCCATTTACCTCCTACTACAACAAGCCCCTCACGGGTACGGGCGATGTGTGATTTCGGCCAAAACCGTGCTCGAGTTAAAAGTAGGAGGAAAACAGCCATCCTCCTATTCGGTCGAAACACAATCTCGATCGAAACACACTTCGATTCTGGCTTTACTAAGCGATGAGGCCAAATTTGTCCAGCACCGTGAAGCTGTTCGATCTGCCGTTAAGGCTTTTCAAGTTTTGTATTGGAAAAAGAGGGGTTATGAGGATACTATTGCCTCTCTTCGAGCTTCACTTGCATCGAGCTCACATCCACCTCGAGCCACTTTGCGCCGTCAAGAGGGAGACAACAATGCCCCGAATCTAGGCTCTCAGGTGTGAAGTTAGAGAAGTAGACCTATAATTCGTTCGAATGTTTAAAGACATTGACTTTTGATGTTTCGGGCCCATAGTGGTCGAGACCTCTATTGTAAATCTTTAAGTTTACATCTATGCTTAATGTTATTTTGTTAAATATCTATGTGTTCATGGTCATTGTGTTTTTTTTATTTGTTGGGGATGCAGGTTAGATCGAATCGAAAATGTGCGATTCGACGCAGCGACTTTTGCCCAACTAGAAATGTGAAGCACATAGCATTTCAAGCACATGAGAAATTCCCTTTTTCTCAAGCAACTACTTCCGATGATGAGAAAATTGAAGCACACTATGACGATACTTGTATTTTCTCTTTTAAATTTTTCGAGTGGCAAAGACAACATCAAAATTATAGTTTGCGCGACTTTGTTCTCGAGTTCAGGAAACGGTGTTCAGATAATGCCTCGAGTAGTTTAGTTTTTGGTGATATTTTCAGCCGACGGCATGCCAACTTAGGATATGGAAAAGGCATTATTCTCTTGTGTCATATGTAGAAACGCATTCTCCCATTAGTGTCGTGCCTCCCTCTCTTTGACAAAGATTGATGTACTTCCTTGTATCTTGAAATTTTCAATAAAGGTTCTTTCCATGGTGTGCACTTACTTTGTCTCCTTTTAGTAATTTTGATTCTGAAGTCGAGTAAAAAACCTCGTCACGCAATTCGCAGTTTTTTAGTTTTCGAGCTCGAATAGTTATAGTAGTGTTCGGGCTCGTATTTCTTAGGTTTTTACGAGCTAAGGCAAAATTTGACTCGAAAACCGCCATCCTTCTCATCTTTCAAAGGAGCAACGAGGTCGAGATATATTTTACCTCGTCGCGCATTTTTTTAGTTTTCAAGCTCGAATAGTAATAGTAGTGTTCGAGCTCGTTTTTGTTAGGTTTTTACGAGCTAAGGCAAAAATTGACTCGAAAACCGCAGTCTTGCTCATCTTTCAAAGGAGTGATGAGATCGAGATGTTTTTTACCTCATCGCGCAATTTTTTAGTTTTCGAGCTCGAATAGGGATAGTAGTGTTCGAGCTTGTTTTTCTTAGGTTTTTACGAGCTAAGGCAAAATTTGACTCAAAAACCCCCGTCCTCCTCATCTTTCAAAGAAGTGATGAGGTCGAGATGTATTTTACCTCGTCACGCAGTTTTTAGTTTTCGAGCTCGAATAGGTATAGTAGTGTTCGAGCTCGTTTTAGTTAGGTTTTTACGAGCTAAGGCAAAATTTGACTCGAAAACCACCGTCCTCATCTTTCAAAGGAGTTTTCTAGTTTTCGAGCTCGAATAGTGATAGTAGTGTTGGAGCTCGTTTTTGTTAGGTTTTTACGAGCTAAGGCAAAAATTGACTCGAAAACCGCCGTCCTGCTCATCTTTCAAAGGAGTGATGAGGTCGAGATGTATTTTGCCTCGTCGCGCAGTTTTTAGTTTTCGAGCTCGAATAGAGATTGTAGTGTTCGAGCTCGTTTTTCTTAAGTTTTTACGAGCTAAGGCAAAATTTGACTCAAAAACCGCCGTCCTGCTCATCTTTCAAAGAAGTGATGAGGTCGAGATGTATTTTACCTCGTCACGCAGTTTTTAGTTTTTGAGCTCGAATAGGGATAGTAGTGTTCGAGCTCGTTTTTGTTAGGTTTTTACGAGCTAAGGCAAAATTTGACTCGAAAACCACCGTCCTCATCTTTCAAAGGAGTTTTTTAGTTTTTGAGCTCGAATAGGGATAGTAGTGTTCGAGCTCGTTTTTGTTAGGTTCTTACGAGCTAAGGCAAAATTTGACTCGAAAACCACCGTCCTGATCTTTCAAAGGAGTTTTTTAGTTTTTGAGCTCGAATAGGGATAGTAGTGTTCGAGCTCGTTTTTGTTAGGTTCTTACGAGCTAAGGCAAAATTTGACTCGAAAACCACCGTCCTGCTCATCTTTCAAAGGAGTGATGAGGTCGAGATGTATTTTGCCTTGTCGTGCAATTTTTTAGTTTTCGAGCTAGAATAGGGATAGTAGTGTTTGAGCTCGTTTTTCTTTGGTTTTTACGAGCTAAGGCAAAATTTGTCTCGGAAACCGCCATCCTCCTCATCTTTCAAAGAAGTGACGAGGTCGAGATGTATTTTACCTCATCACGCAGTTTTTAGTTTTTGAGCTCGAATAGGTATAATAGTGTTTGAGCTCGTTTTTATTAGGTTTTTACGAGCTACGGCAAAATTTGACTCGAAAATCATCATCCTCCTCATCTTTCAAAGGAGTGACAAGGTCGAGATGTGTTTTACCTCGTCGTGCAAGTTTTTAGTTTTCGAGCTCGAATTGGGATAGTAGTGTTCGAGCTCGTTTTTATTCGAACCGTGTAGAGTTGTATTTTCTCGATGCTTATGATCGAGTTGTTTTTTCTCCGAACTTTGCAGAGTTGTATTTTCTCCGAACTGTGTGGAGTTGTGTTTTCTCGATGCTTGTGATCGAGTCATTCCAGTTGCTCGAACCACCATCGTTCTTAAAGCCCAAAGCACCGATAGTAAGTCTTCTGGCTATTTTCCCTTGGCTGATCCTTCCATCCTTTTTTTTATGGCTTCCATGATTTTGCCATTTGCCCTTTCTACAGCTCCATTTGTCTTTGGATGGCCTACCGAGGCAAAATTGATATGCAAATAGAGTCCTTTACACATATCTTTGAATTTTCCTGACTCAAACTGTTTTCTATTATCACATACTATCTCCTTTGGAACTCCAAATCGACATATAGTGTTCTTCCAAACAAACTTCTGTACTGCCACCGAGGTGATTCTTGCTACTGATTCTGCCTCAATCGACCTTGAAAATTACTCAATTGCTACTACGACAAAACGCAAATCCCCTTTTGCTCTTGGTAGTGGACCTACTATATCCATTCCCCATCTATAGAATGGCCAAAACTGGTGGAATTGGTTGCAACTCTTTTGGTGGTGCTTTCGGTGTTGGACTAAATTTCTGGCATGCTTTACATGTTTTAATGTATTTTTTCGTATCTTTCATGATTGTCGGCCAATATACTCCTTGTCTTATCACTTTTGATGCTACTTGACCGTGGTGCCTGGTGAGCACCACACATTCCTTCATGTATTTCCATCACAACTCTCATGCCTTCTCTTGTTACGCATTTTAACAAAGGTGCGGTAACTCCGCTCTTGTACAATTGCCCTTCTATTACTTTGTACTTTCTAGACATCAATTGTATTCTCCTTTCTTCCTCTTATTTCTCTGGAAGTTGTTCACTAACAAGGTATTTCAGTATTGGCTCCCTCCAATCTGCTTCTTTTTGTATACATGCAACTTCTCTTTTCGCATAGCTTGGTTGGGTTATGACATAAAAAAATGAACTTTCCAGTGGTTGGCCTATAGTAGCTGGTTTTGCTAATTCATCAGCTTCTCCGTTTTCCTCTCTTGTTATGGCTTTTACTATTATTCCAAGAAAGTTCTTTCATTCAACTATGCTTCTTCCAGGTACTTTGCCATTCTCTCTTCTTTTGCTTCAAATGTCTTCGAAAAATGACCAGCCACCAATTTTGAATCAGTTTTGATTATCAAGCGTCGAGCCCCTAGTGCTCTTGCGTTTCTCATGGCAAGCAAAACTCCTTCATATTTTGCCGTATTATTTGTTGATGGAAAAGCCAACTGAATTGAATACTTTAGCATTTGCTTCATTGTTTTCTTGACAACTGCAGCAACACCTACCCCCGTAGCATTGGGATGCTCCATCGGAAAATACGATCCATGGCTTTCCCTCTTCTTCCTTTTTCTCTACTTCACCGGGAGTCCATTCTGCCATGAAATCTGCAAGTACATGTGATTTTTTGGCTGTTCTTGAGGTGTATTTCAGGTCAAAAGGTAAAAGTTCCATCGCCCATTTCGCTATTCTTCCTGCTACTTCCTTGTTTGTCAACACTTCTCGTATCGGATATGCTGATGGGATTGTTATATCATGTGACAAGAAATAGTGCCTCAACTTTATCGAAGCCATCACAATTGCATAAATCAACTTTTCTACTTCCGAGTAACTTGTTTTTGGCCCTTGTAATGCTTTTGATACGAAGTGTACTGGCATTCGCTTACTTTCCTTCTCCTGCACCAACATTGCACTTACTATTACTGGTGTTGCTGCCACGTACATTAACAAAGGTTGGCCTTTTGCGGACTTGCCAATGTTGGCATATCTTGTAGGTACTTCAAATCCTCAAAAGCTTCTTGGCACTTAACTGTCCACTCAAGGTGTTTGCCCCTCATAGGGTATTGAAAAATGGCAAACCCTTTTTTGTTGATTTAGAGAGAAATCTGCTCAAAAACTCCATTCGACCTGTCAACCTTTGCATTTCCCATGTATTCTTGGGTGGCTCCATTTGATGAATTGCCGCAATCTTACCAGGATTTCCCTCTATTCCTCTTTTTGACACCAAAAACCCCAACAACTTTCCTGTTCTGACACCAAAAACACACTTTTTCGGGTTGAGCTTGACTGAGTACTTTCTTAGATTCTCAAACGTATCTTGCAAATCCTTTCCATAAGTAAATCCTTGTTTGCTCTTTAACACGATATCATCTACGTATGCCTCCACATTATGGCCTAGCTACCTGGCTAGTACTTTGCAATCAATCTAGCAAAAGTTGCTAATGCGTTCTTCAAGCCAAATGGTATTCTGATGAAATAGTAAGTTCCAAAAGGTGTTATAAATGATATTTTCTCCTCATGTTCCTTCACCATGAAAACTTGATGATATCCGGAATATGCATCTAAAAAACTCATCAATTCACACCGAACTGTTGCATCTACCAACGGATCTATTCTTGGCAATGGGAAATCATCTTATGGACATGCCTTGTTGAGATCTGTTAAGTCAACACACATTCTTCATTTTCCATTTGCCTTATTTACTAACACCGGATTTGCCAACCATTCAGGATGCACAACTTCTCTTATGACTTTTGCTTTTAGCAGCTTCTCAAGCTCGACTTTCGCAGCCTGCTGTCTGTCCGTTGACATTCTTCTTAGTTTTTGCTTTTTAGGTTTATACTTTGGTTTGATTGCCAAGTTGTGCTCGACCAACTTTCTGTCTACCCCTTGTAATTCTTCTGGTGACCAAGCAAATACATCCATGTTATCTTTTACTACTTTCAAAATTTCCTCCTCAACGTGTTTTTCCAATTTCTCACCCAACAAGATGTACTTTCCAGAATCATGTTCATCTAACTGTACTTTCCTTGTTTTTCCTTCAGGGACTGGATTTTGCATTTTTTGAGTATTCTCCATGTTTCTAATCAATTACATGTACCCCCTTCACATTTGGTGTTCTCTAAAGTTCGGATTTTCTTGCCGCTAGTTGGCCACCTCGAATTGTTATTACTCCTCTTGGCCCTGTAAGTTTCATACATATGTAGTTGTGATGTATTATTGCCTCAAAAATATTGATTGTTGATCTTGCAAGTATTGCAATGTACTGATATGGCACATCAACCACGTCAAACACTATTTCCTCCTTCCTCATGTTAGGCAAAACACTACCTGCAAGGGTATTTTCCCAATTGTGTGTACTTGTTGTCCACCAAAGCCTTGCAAAGGTACTCCCGTATTTGTCAACCTGTCTTCTGGTATTTGCATTTTCTTGAAAGCATCATAAAAAAGCACATAAGCTGAACTTCCTCCATCAATCAACACTCTTTGTACTTCTCATTGTGCTATTTCCACCGAGACTACTAGAGGATCTTGATGGGGGAAAAACACTCCTTCTACATCTTCCAGGCTGAAAGATATTACCGTGTTCGAGTACGTTGGTGGGTTTGACTGATTGCTTGTTCCTACATGGTTTATCTGCCTCACATATGCTTTTCTTTGTCTTTTCGACTCAATGCCTAAAGATGAACCCCATGTTATTGCATTGATCACCCTTTTTGGTACTTCCTCTATTGCCTCTATTTTCATAACTTGTGGAGCTTCTATTGCTTTTTGTCCCACGAGCTCCTTCATCCTTGTTCTCATACTGGCTGACATGTTTCTCTACCAAATAAGTCATTTGTCTACATTCTTCTGTTGAATGACCACCTGGACCATGTATTTGGCAAAAATTGCTATAGCACTCTTCTGTGGAATGACTGCCTGGACCATGTGTTTGACAGAATTTTTTTTAGTCTATTTGGTTTTCTCTTCCTATACCTCTTCCATTGTCCACCATCTTCCTCTTCCTCTGCCAGAATTTCAGCATTGGCCCCGGCCTCGTCCAGGTTGTCCCCAATGATTTCTTCCCCTCCAGGAGTTTTCCCACTGATTTCCTCCATTTCCTTCTTGCTGGAAAAATCCTTCTCCATTGTTTGAACCATCTCCAATGAAGTTGACTTGTTTTTTCTGTTCATGTTTGTAATCTTGCTTAAATTTCTTCCATGGCTTGACAGTACTTTCTCATTTTTGTTCTTCCCTTGGGAAACTTGTTTGTTCTTGAGTTGCTTTTTGCCTAACAGAGCTGCTTCTTCAGCTTGTACCTTATCTCATATTCTTCTCCTCTTGCAAAACTTTCCATTCTCTCAAACAAGTCTTTTTGCTATTTTTGGCCTATTTCTTGCAAGATCAAAACGAAGAGGTCCTGGTAACAAAGCCCTTTTTGCAGCTGCTATGAGCATTTCATCATCTACTTGCTTGATCTGACATCTTATCCTTGAGAACTTTACTATAAAACTTCTTATTGTTTCTCCCTGTGATTGTTTCATGACATACAAGTCATCTGCCTCCTTTGGTTCTTCATAGGCCCCAATAAATCCAGCTCAAAAAGTATCTCTCATGTGCTCCAGGAGTAAATTGTCATTGGGGGAATTGTTGTGTACCATGACAATGCAACACCTTCTAGCATGGTTGGAAGTATTTTAGCTTTTGTTGTGTCATCTCCTGCAGCTTCAACTGTTGTGAAAACTTAGCTTTATTTGATCAAAAGGGTTCCTACACCTATTTGAGAGGTATTTCAAAAGTTGATTCAAAACAAAAAAGAGTTTTGGAAAGAAAATGATATTAGTCTCTAAATGTAGATGTTAGGATCTTGTTTTTGCTTTTAAAGTATGTTTTTGTCAAAAATATGTCATAAAAGGCTTTTGCAACTAATCTTTTTGACAAGCCACTAAAGTTGGTCATTTCAAATCTTTTTCGTATTTGAATCGATTTGAAAATTATTTGATCTCAAAATTCGCATCAAAACTTATGTTGACCATATTTGGTCCTATTATGGCATCGATTGAGTTTAGCCACTAGAACCATATATTGTGATGTATATTGGTTCATAGAGGTATTTCAAACTCATAAAAACCAAATCGTCTCCAAAACAACTCAATTTGCTCAAAATTGCCTTTTGGGTCATTTTGTTGAAACTTCAACTTTTTATCTTTCTTCGAGCAAGGAATTAAAGATGAATCCTTTAAAAGTGATTTTATTGATCAAATTGGTGCTAGGACAAGTGTGAACAAACATAGGGTGATCCTCAAACAAATCCCTCACACGAGCACCATGGATTTTGATGGTTTCCCAAAAACTCGGTTTTCACCTATGGTTTTCTAAGTTCTTTAAATCTGGTGATGAAATATTAAATATTTCGGGTATTTTCTTGTTTCATCTGATTTCCCATGTTGTTGTGAGCTTGTGGTTAAAATTTCGTAAAATTGAGAGTTTGTTTGGGTGATTTGGAGCAAAGTCTTGAAAGTTCTCACGTGCTGATTTTGTCTACTAGGAAGTTCCGGTCAACACTCTCTGTTGAGACAAAGAGGGCTGATAGGAACTTCCGGCCAAATTGGTAGGAGGTTCCGATCCGACTTGCCTTAAAACATAGTTTTAAAATCATGGTTTAACCTAAAAGTTTGTTTTGATCCAAATACTTTTAGTTCAAGCTTCCAAAATTCAAAAATTCAAAAGTTTACATCAAATGCTTTCTAAAAGAGTCTCTTTGGTAAAAATTCAAAATCGTTATTTGATGTTCCAAAATTTGTGAAAAAAATGTTTCAAAGGGCTCCAACTTTTATTTCAAATATTCTAAAAAGCTTTTGGAGTTAAATGTCTTGTTTTTGAAACAAAATATCATTTCTCGAACATGTTATTTTGATCATATTTGGCTGAAATTTGCATATGGTGGGTTTAAACAATTGAACTAATGTTCTTTGTAAACATTGGCTTGATTTGGTATTTCTAACCCATCTAAGTCTTTCCAAATGTCAAACTTCGTGAAAATCCTTTTTTATGTGATTTGAGTCTTTCATTTAATTTTATTATTTTAAAAAGGCATAGAGTGCTATTTTTTGTCATTTTCGTTCAAAGATCATTTATTGAAAGTTTGAAATCTTTCGGACTTTTTCTCTCTTTTCTCATCTTGTAGAAATTTTCAGAAAAACTTGATTTTGGGTTGATTTGTGATTTTTATATATCAAAATGGGTTGTGATTTGGAAGGAGCTTACATTATGACTTTTGATTATCTATAGTTTGACTTCACTGTCAAATTTTGTCTGAATCATCAAAAATCATTTGAATGTTGTTTCAATGTTCTTTCTAAGCTTATTTTGAGTTTCCAAAATATGAACGTCTTGAAAATTTCAGCTTGCTTAATTCTTGTGATCTTTGTACATGCAATTTGGTTGAGACATGGGTAATGCTTCCAAAATGAAATTAGTGTACTATCGTGTGACTATCTCCAAGCTTTGTTGTAGATTTTTCAGCCCATGGATTGGATTATCTTCATGTATCAACTGGAAGTTCCAGTCTACTAATGACTTGTATTCTCCAATGGTAAATCTTTTACATCATCTCTACATATACAAGTTTCAAGTGTCATGAATATTCTTTCTTATGTTAGATTGCTATGCTTTTATCTATTATCTTGTGGCAATTTACATGTATTATTATTGCCCAATGTGCGGCACAAGTATGTTCTTGCAAATCATTTTTTTGTGCCTATTGATTCAAATTATAGGATATACTCCCCATTTGTTTTCATTAGATAAGTGCATGTTTTTATCAAGTAAATCAAATGCTTACATGCACATATTTAGGGGGAGCATGTCCTATGTTTTGTGTTTTTTGAGACTAACTTCTTGTTAAGTGTATTTTGTGTTTAGTCTCATGGGAAGTGAAACATTCTCGAAGGTATGCTATTCATTCAATTGGAAATTCAATTACCTTTTCATCTTATATTTTATCTAGCTACCTTCCATAATATAGTTTAAATTCCCTTGCTTAATTCAAAT
This sequence comes from Oryza punctata, assembly GCA_000573905.2. NCBI lineage: Eukaryota > Viridiplantae > Streptophyta > Magnoliopsida > Poales > Poaceae > Oryza > Oryza punctata. The sequence goes on along the minus strand of CM002489.2, from coordinate 30,265,455 downwards.
GTCAAATAGTGCACATAAATTTGACTTCCACCATATGTGTGCATTACTTTTGGGGGTATTTAGTCTATATTATGAGGTTCCACGAATAAGCGATCCAATTTCCCTCCACATCTAAAGGATCATTATTTGTGAAACTCTTATGCTTTTGATGCTTTCTCTTTTCTATTGATTCAAATAGAAAAAAGAGATAATGATGGATCAAGGGGAGATTGATTCATGACAAGCGAAGGAATGGATGAAGAAGGATGAGATTGGTTAAGCACCATCATCTAGAGATGTGAGGTTTATGAAAGTGTGCTTTACAATTCTAGTCCTTGAATTTATTTCTTTATTTTGGTGATATTTGCCTCCTTGACCCAAAATATAGTGTAAACTCCTCCCCGGTTCTCATTCGAGTAAAGTGATATGTATGCATTATATATCCTTATATGCACACCTTGAACAAAATATAGTGTATACCTTGGAAGACTAATGGTTTAAATTGAGTTCATATTTTTTTAGTCTTGTAATCGAAGTGGACGACTTCCAAGCTAGCCATCATTATTGCTATTCTATGGATTTTCATTGCAACCTTGGTTTCGTAATATATGATGAATTTATTTTGTTCTTTCATTTCTTTTGAAGAAGTGCATAAGATTTCTTTTCACTCTTTGGTATGCATGTATTTAGAAGGAGTTCATCCCATGTTATGAAGTTTCATAAGCCTTGATATGTCTCTTCATTGTCACTCCTTATTGGGTCTTAGCTTATGAGACATTTCTTTCGGGCATACATGACTTGTCTAGTGCATTATATGTCCGGCATACTTTTAGCTCTCCTTCAAATGTGTTTTGGGAGAAGTATGTGTTAAAGAGAAAATATTCTTTCAATCGTGGCTTTGTGCCTTTCTCCAAATTAAGTGAGTTTCTCTAATCAATGTATTTGCTATGTGTATATGGTTTTTTTCCCAATTGTGACTATAAACTAGGCCTATCCATTTTGATCAGTATTCTTCTATCAATTGGTGTGGCTCATATGCACATGACCAAAAAGAGTTTGCTTTTGGATTGGTATTTCTTTGGACTCCAACTCTTTCTATTGGAATTTCAATGAGTTCAATTGCTTTAGTTGGTGTTCGTGCACATGATTTTCTTGTATATCTTCTTGTGTGTACCTCGAGGCTATTTGTGCTTTGCTATTTTGAAACTAACGGTTTTGATAGAGTTTCATCTTGTTGTAGCCTCATTGGAACACCAAAGGTATGTTAAACCTTTTTCCCTTCAAGTGTATAGGAATTATGTATTTCTTATATACTTGGTATGTTTTCTTTATCTTTATGCTTTCACCCTCTCATTCAATCTTTTGGTGCTTGATGCCAAAGGGGGAGAAGTATAAAGAGAAAGAGATATGAAGGGGAGAAGTGTCTACTCGTTTCATTTGTTGAAACTAACCCTCTAGTATATGTTTCATGCTCATGTGGACATATACTAGAGTATTCTCCTAAAATTCCTATTTCTTGAGATAGTGTTGTCATCAATCACCAAAAAGGGGGAGATTGAAAGATCTATGCCTTAGAGTTGCCTTGTAAGGGGAGATTGGAAGATCTATGACCCTAAGAGTACGGTGATTGTTTTGGTGACTAATGATAACCCATTATTGGAACTAACTATTTCCATGAGTTGGTGAGATTAGGTTGAGTTCTGGCATCAAGTTAAAAGATTGAAGCTAGAAGATAGACATTATAGCTTGATGAGAAGCAAGTGAAGACATTGATAATGCGGGGTATGAAGTGGCTATCTATGGCAAGACGGTGAAGGGCAAGAACGACTCGGTTACAATAGACCACGCGGGGGTGAAGAGCAAGCAAGAGGCTTGGCGCCGACGAACCAAATCCGGTGGTGAAGGGCCAGTGAAGACTTTGTCGTGATGGACCGTGCGAGGCCATTTGAAGCTATGAGTAATTCGCATCCATTATAAGAAGAGCGCAAGATGGAATGCCGAAGATCAAAAGGATGCGATTCGTTGTTGAACATCAAGCCAAGAGCCAAAGTAGGTATTGATCAAGGCAAAGGTATAATTGATTTGGGACTAATGTGCTTAATGAGTTGTAGGTGAGAATAGTCCCAATGGTGAAATGGCGTTGACCTTGACAACTCTCAAGACGAAGCAAGAAGATGAAAAGAAGACATTCCTAGTGGTGTATTAGTCCCAGGTTGCTTAGGAGTGGGCTAGGATGCTTGGAGACCCCACAAAACATCAAATTCAAAGCGGCGAGAAGACTCGGAGCCGAGTTAGACTAGTTTATTTTTTTGCTTTGAGTTTAGGAAAAACCATACTATTAAGAGGGGTTTCAAGTGTGGTTCTGAGATAGTCTAAGTGCTCTTAGCCATATCCTATAGGTGAAATATTTTTAGGAGCTATTTTTGAAAATAACTCTTTCAAGATAGTAAGGCCCAGCCGGAAGGTTCCAGCACTATGGGCCGGAAGTTCCTGGCCGAGGTGGAGTCGAAAAAATTTCTAAGTGTTGGCCGGAAGTTCCTAGCACCCTAGCCCAGAACTTCCTGGCAACTCTGCAGTTCAAAATTGTGAGTAACAGCTATATGACATCATCTAGCCGTTATATATACCCAACTCGATCCCAACTCATTTTTTGGTCATTCCACTTTTGATTTTCTATCCCCTAGCTTCCTCTAGCCTCTCCCATGGTGTTATTGCTTCCTCCACCCAAATCTTGAGCCATTCTTGAGTGATTGAGTGTTTTTTAGGGTGGTGGTGAGGATTGGACAAGGTTTTGAAGGCTAGGATAGCTTGAGCACTTGGGGTATCTCGTTGCGCTGCCATTTAAAGCTTATTACTCTTGGAGGGTGACCTCCTATACGGTTGGTGTCGCCCGCGAGTTTCTATCAAGGTTGTGGATTGACCCGGGCAAGTTTGTGAGGGCGTTATTCCACCTCCCAAAGGAAAAGGAATACCCGGTGAGTGGATTCCGAGCTGAGGTTTAGGAGGTAGTCTTGGTAGAGCAAGCCTCACTTGTGGTGTTCTCTTAGTGTTCAAGTTGGGGATCTTAGTGGTCACTTTAAACCAATGAGAAGTACCTAGGGGTGTTGGCTTGAAAACCAGAGACCTCTTCCTAGGCCTTTGCTTGGTGAGGCAAGGGGTTAATCAAGACCTGACGCTTTGGAGCTCCTCAACGGAGACATAGGATTCTCGATGGAGAATCCGAACTTCGGGAAACAAATCGTTTGTCTCCTCTCACTCTCTTTATCTTTGTGATTGTGGTGCTTATCCCCTTATTTGTCTAAGTTGTGTTATCGTGTCTCCCCTTGTATGATCATTGTGCTATCTTGTGTAGTTTCATGTGTATTACTCTTGTTTGATACATGTTGTACCTCTCTATGGTTTAGGATTCCTTCTGAATCAATTTACTTTTTGTGAGGTGATTGAAAGAGAAACTCACAACTGCTCGGAAGTTCCTAGGAAGAACCCGGAAGTTCCGGGCAGCTTTCTCTACTTGGCAGGAAAAGCTGCCAGGAAGTTCCGGGCCTTTTGCCAGGAAGTTTCGGGCCCTGATTTTAACTGCTGCGATTTGAAGTAAATTTCAGGAACGCCTATTCACCCCCCTCTAGGTGACATCAAGGTCCTTTCAGTTATCTCGAGTAGTGTTCCCACTCGTGTAGTACTTTCCCACTCAAGTAGTATTTTCCACTTAATTAGTATTTTCCCACTCAAGTACTACTATCCCACTTAATTAGTGTTTTCTCACTCAAGTAGTATTTTCCCACTCAACTAGTACTTTCTCACTCAAGTTGTACTTTCCAAGTTTAAACACTTAGTGTTCTCAAGATCTCCTTTCCCTTTGTGTTTTGACCGGATGAGGAGAATGGTGTTTACCTCATACTGCAACAATTGATAAAAGTGGCCTAAATTTTGAACTAACTCTAGTACTGGCATTTTGGCCTTAGGCCTTAGCCATTATTGAATATAATTTTCAGTAATGACGCCCGAAACATTAGTCGACATTTCTTACGGTTAAAGATATAAATCCGCAAGCGCACGGATATACCATTGTAGCATTTCACCCGGAAGTATTCTAAGGTGTTCGTATTTATTTAATCCCACGGGAAGATATGGTCAAGAAAATTCCATGTTACTAATTCATATTATATTTATGTAGATTAAAGTCTATGCAGGGGTTAATCAATCATAAGGTAAAGGGTAGGTTGACACACAAAAGGAACATTATAAGAAAACTATCTCTAAATAATAAATCTAGGCTAAGTGGAGAAGAATAAAGAAAAGTCTCATTTATGTACTTATAGTATATAGTCATTTTAGTATACACTTGCTAATGTACAACTATATGGTTATAACCTCCTAACTATGCCCTCCTGGTATATCGAGAAACCATCCCTGATTACCGAGTTCCTTACGACAATCCGTCATAGCCATCCAACCGGTTATGGATACGGAGGAGTACCCGCACCAGGAACCTTTCTTAGCCCTATACACGTACGTGGAGGAATTCCCATACTGGGTATCACAACCAGTGGCCTACCTCTACAGTTACGTGGCATATAGCACCATTTAATGATATTCAATAATATAAGTATCGCGCTTACATTACTAAATATTATTCTATATCTCTGCAGATGACATAGAGCAATCATACGAATGAACACTAAGCCAATACCATTGCATATCTCCAGTAAGTTATTCATATAATTAATACAAATTAAGTATAGTCTAAAGTTGGTACTCAAATAATTGTGCGAATAAAGTAAAGGAACAAAACTATATAAAGAATAATATTTCATTATAAAATAAAGTCTTACAAGAGATATATAAGCTACTAGAACCATACCCGGATTCTCCCGGAAGATTTGTAAAACTAGAACACTATTCTATTCCTAACTCCACTTGCACTAGACAAAGTAAATGAACTATGAAGAGTTTCTTCTTCTCGTCCTTCTTGGTGTGTGTTGTGAATGAAGGAGGAGGAGACCTTTTATAGATTCATGAAGTCGGTTGGAGCGTAGGAACCGGCTACGACCGCCATAGGAAAGTCGGTAGTAAATGCCAAAGACGGTTGTGACTGGGCTGGGCCAAGACTGGGTCAGCCAACCAACCCAAGGGGTCAACCAACCCCTGGCCAGCTCCCCTGGCCTAGGGCCTTCTCCAGGATTCTTCTTGGTGGGTCCTTGGTCCAGTGGCATGATGGTTGGGCCTATTTACAGGTGTTTCATTGGGTTTGTGAGTCCTTCCGTATATTTATTCGTCACTTGTTGATCTCTGACTGATTGGATGGTTGTTTTCCACCATTTCTCCTCCATTTATATGGTAACCTTCTATATTTAAATATTGTATCAAGTACGTGTGATACTAGATTATTTATAAATAAATATGCATGCAAGAATTGCCATTCCATATCAAATGGCTTGCGGGCAACAAAGCAGAATTGTACCCTTGCACATTCTCTTCCTGCTCATGCGGTCAAGCCGTTTTGTTATAGTACCATCTCATGATCGAATTTCGCCGGACACCTAAAACCTAATCCGTCTCTGCATTCATAGCACAAAATAAATATGCACTTGCGCTAAACAAGCTCGATAAATACAGCGACTTTCACAAAAGGCTCCACACACAAATACACAAAGCATGACACACGAAAAGCTATGTGCGGGACCCACGCCCTCGCGAAAATTAGGTAGCCACCAAAGCTTTTTTAACGCAAAGCACTCTATCATGATGAGAAGATGAGGGCTGTTCCATCCATTCCAAATTCCAAAGTGCGGAATTAGATAGCCACCGAGACGCCTTGGATCTTTCTGGGTGAAAAGATGGGCACCAACCCTATAAAAGAAGCTTTCCCTCTTGGCATTTGGAAGCTGAGCCTACCAGGGACAGACAACCACCGCACATTGGAGGAAACGGAGCAGCAGCTACCGAAGCGAGCCAAGTCTTCAGTATTCCTTCCTTGCAAGCATCGTTAATGGAGGGGTCAACGAGTCAAGACCATGTGATTGGGATCCCGGTGAGCAACACCGCCTATGGCATAGAGGAGCCGGACTTCCCAGCGGAGGAGACGACGACCCCTGATCATGCCGGTTTCATTGTTGGTTCCTTCCAATTCAACAACGGTAAGAGATCGTTTCTGCTTCATCTTTTCAGTTTCAGTTCGTTTTGCAGCTGCGAAAGAAGCCAAAAAAGAACATGTTTTTGATGATTCGATCGTTTCTGTTTTTGTTTCAGGTGAGAATAGCCCGACGACGACGACAACCGATCGGGCGAGCAAATATGGCAGGAAGGGGGACAAGATTGCTCAGGGCATCAAAGAACATGGTAAGCAATCATCTTTGAATTTTTTTTTCAACACAGAAGAATATAATTTTACGTGTTTGGAAAAGTAAGACTGATGAACTCGTCGTTGTTCCAATGGTTTCCAGTGACCCTCGGGCATAAGCTATCGGAAACGGTCAAGGGGAAGCTCACGCTGGGCGCCCGGATCCTCCAGGCCGGCGGCGTGGAGAAGGTGTTCCGGCAGTGGTTCTCCGTGGACAAGAACGAGAAGCTGCTCAGGGCATCGCAGTGCTACCTGTCGACGACGGCCGGGCCGATCGCCGGCATGCTGTTCGTGTCGACGGAGCGGGTCGCGTTCCGCAGCGACCGGTCGCTGGCGGTGTCCGCCCCGAGCGGCGAGAAGGTGCGCGTGCCGTACAAGGTAACGATCCCGCTGCGGAAGGTGAAGGCCGCCAGGCCGAGCGAGAACAAGCACAAGCCCGAGCAGAAGTACATAGAGGTCATCACTAACGACGGCTTCGAGTTCTGGTTCATAGGCTTCGTCAGCTACCACCGCTCGCTGCACCACCTGGAGCAGGCTGTCGCGCAGGCTCGTCGATGACACGCACGGAGAGCGCGCGCGCGCGCGCGCGCACCCATGGCGCGCGTGGCGGATCTCGCTCTCGGATCGGTCTCTTCGTGTCGTACGTGTGTGTGTGTGCGCGCCTCTGTGTCACTCTAGCTTGGTGATGCTTAGACGGGTTAGGTTTTGTGTATGTGTAGGGTTGATCGATCACAACATGTCGTTGGGTGTTGGGTCGCCATGGCTAGCCTGCTGGTTGATTGATCGATCGGCAGTTTTGCAATTGCATCCAGCAGGGTAGGTATAAGCGGCTTGATTAGGGCATGCGACGGCATGTGATGTTTTGTGGGGCGTGTGCGGAATTGAAATTCATGAAGAAGTTGGAAGAGAAATGGTTTCGGGTGCAAATCGGTAAATGGCAAAAGCCCCATCATAAGTGCATCGCGAAGTTTCTGGTATCCATTATTTTCTCGAGAAAAAGATATACCAAAAGTGGTAGTGTATATATAGATAGCATTATATCAGAGGGCTCGCGATAATGTTCGTGTTCTTCTTGTTCATGTTTCCTGTTCTGATGATGATGGTGATGACATACATATGCATTTCACCTGCTTAATTCAAAAATCACGCTGTGCAGTTAGGTGTTGGCATACTCATGTAAGACTAGGATTTCATCAGTAATAGTTTCTGACATAAACTGGTATATCCAGGACGATATTGAGGTGATTTCTTAAGATTATTTATTGCTTTGAATTGATGTCCGGCCAATTCCGACATTCTTTAGGTAGGACGAACTGTTCAATTCTGACCGAAAGAATCAGGTGTGTTCATGACATTTACTGTTGAAGTAGCACTTATACACCATCGCTACAGTTGGCACATATCTGACTGAAAGAGATTGAATTCAATTCTCCGCTTTCTTTGCAAACCTAGCCTGATTCAGGTCATTAATTTGTTGTAGACAATATATAGTCCAGCCTGGTCGGTAAAATTGGATAAATTCAATTATCTGCTTTCTTCGAAAACCTATCCTGATTCAGGTCATTAAATTGTTCTAGACACTACTCGTTCCAGCCTGGTCAGAAAAATAGGAGAACATTCTTTTAGGTAGGACAATCTCCTCTCAGACATACAAACAAATCATCAGACACATCGCCGACCTGCACAGTATATTAACTTGCAAACTAAGTTTTCATCATCAGTACCAAATCCCCTTCTCGATTTTTTTACTTTTGTGACGAGATTCTTCTCCACTTAGATACATGAATTTATATTTCAGGGCTTTCTGAACAAGAAACAAACAAGGCGGAGCTGAATCCGTCAAGTTGGAGCACTGACTTTGGCTAAGCCAGCAATGCCAATACATCCACAGCAGCGTTCAAGACTTGAAGGCTTAGCAACGAAGCGCCCAATGGCAGTATCTTGTTTCGGGGCCAAGCACAAGCAGGGATATGCACTTTGGCTTTCACAGATGCATTTGATCCGCCCCTTTTCTTTCAGTTATCTCAACGTTCCATCTTTAGCCGAACCATTTCCTTTGCCCTGTCGGATTGGACCATCGGACGATCCTCTTTTGGAATCTTCGCACTGCTATCGCTTATCGGATCAGATGGGCTTTCGATCAGCTCACACCCTTTCATGGTTTTCACCCCACTATGAGGCAAAAGCTACGACGGATCAGTTTATCTCTTGCCTCCGAAGTTATCGGCTCGGCTACCACTACAGGGAGGAGCACCAGCGCCAGTGGCATAGGAATAGGATCTAGGAACACCCACTTCACAACTTCAGAAGAACAGACTGAAAATTCAGAGGGGGCAAAAAAACAGGCTTTGGATATTCAGGACACAGAAAATTCAGGCCAGAAAAAAGAGCGTGTCAAAGAAAGGAATTCAGCTCTGATTTATCGAAATGAATGATTGAAACAACTTGTGTCTTTGTGGTGCCATCACGCAATAACTATAGTACTACTGACAGTCTGGAAGGGCCATAGCATTTGATTTTAACACCCTTTTTGTTGAAAGGACGGGCATTCATGTATCGAAATGGTTCCACTCCGGATATTCCGAACACATGTACTGCACTGAACTATATCACAAGGACCGAAAAATAAATGCACTACTCTGCTACTGCTCGAAAGTCGAAACTGATCGAAACGCAGAAAAAAAAAATTAAGAGGAGGAACGCAACTGGCGGACGAGCGCCTGGCCAGTGTAACCGCGGACAAGGACAGCAGTGCGTCCGTGCCATTCACTCGATCATTTGCCCTATCACACACCGTATCGCGCGCGTGCATCCATCCGAGAGAGCGAGAACGCAGTCGCGCACGCAGCCAGGCGGACGGAGCGGGCGGGCGAGCGGCCGTGCTGACTCGGTGCCGCGCGGGCGTCGACGCGGACGTGCGCGCGCGCGGTGACTAGCGAGTTGACGATTGGACGGAATGAGGCGATCGATGGGAATGGGTGGAGACTTCGATTGGGAGGGAAACTGGATGGAAAAGGAGACCATATGCGCTAATGCGCACCGGTCTGCAATAACTGTTACGCACTTGGGGTTGCGCGCGCCCCTGGAAAATCTGAGATGAGATTATCCAGTTTTTTTGGGCTAGCTGGAAAGGTCGTTGTTTTACACGTTGGATCATCCGGCGTCCACATCACCCTCGGGGCCTCACTGTGTGATCGATCTGCAGCCAAGCCAGGGGAGAAATCTAAAATCTGCGTGATCTGAACAAGATCTCTCTGACAGACGCTGTTGATTTGGACTCTCATAAATCATCGTCGTATACGCTCTCGTCCAATAGATTTGTGTAGGCGCGACATCTAAATCATATACTAGACGATTTTGATTTCTAATAAATCGTATAATGGAACTGGATATCACGCCTTCAGTTACATTTGGATTTTGGATACTAGAAAGCTAGTTTTTATTTCCTGGGAAAAAAAACGAAGGTTACATAAAAAAAGAAAAAGAAAAAAAAAGAATCGTCCATTCATCATTGTATCATTCGTATGCAACCCGTTGCCATGTTCATATAAGAACACTACCAACCACTTCAGTTTTCCGAGACCCAAAAAAAGGTTCCTGGAAAAGCCTACTGGCAGGTACTCTACAGACTTACAGAAAAATAAAAAGAACTAACGACCGATCAATCCATCCAAAACTCAATATGTTGAAGATCCCTGGGCCTGGATCCCTGGCGCCCCCACCTCCTTTTTTCCCATAACCCGGAGCAACAAGATTGTGCGAGCACATGGGCTGCCCCTTCCAAAGTGGCAATGCCAAGCCATCCACCACCACCACCATGCATCACCACGTAGACAATTCAATCAACCGGGTAGTCCGCCGAAAGAGAGAATATCCTGCGCCTCGCTCGCGGCTCGGTTCGCCGGTTGGGCGCCGCTCGATCGGTCGCGCGCACGATCGGGAAGCGGATGACACAGCCCCACGCACGTAAAGCAGAGCAAGCTCAAGCTCGGCACTTTTGGCGAACGTGGACCGCTTGCTTTTCCGGGCGCCGATGAGCAGGTGCTGACTCCGCGCGGGGCGAATCCGCTGCTCCTTTTCGCTAAAGATTTCGTCACCTCGCGGGCTATAAAACCCCCTCGCTGCGTCTCCCCTACCCCTCCCCCTCCTCCTCCTAGCCTCTGCGATCGCGTCGCTCTCTCTCTCTCTCGCCCGCGTTACAGCTTACGGGCTAAGGAAGCGAGCTATAGCTGTAAGCGCGGTGTCGCGGAGAGAGAGCCATGACGAAGTCGAGCGGCACCCATGTGGTCGGAGTGCCCGTCACCTCCAAGGCGTACGCCATCGAGGAGGCGGCGACGGCGAGGGGCGGTGGCAAGAAGGTCGACGGCGACCGCCTCGCCGTTTCGTTGACGCACCCTAGCCCGTACACGTCTTTCGGCTACAAGCACAGTACGTTATTACCTCCTTTGATCTCTCAAGATTATAGTCTACTGTCACGCGACAGCACGTATGTATTTTGCTAACGAGGTTTTCGATCGATTTCTTTGGTTTCGCAGGTAGTAAGCTCCAGGTGATCCACTGGGTGAACAAGTTGGGCAGACGGGCTCAGGGTTTCAGGGATCATGGTGAGTTATCATGCATCGATCCAGCTGAAAGTTTCAGGGCAGCCTTTGAGCCTTCAAAACTTAACATGCGTTAGTACGTGCTAACCTATGTTCTGTTTCGCCATGCGTGTGTGCAGTGACCTTGGGGCCGAAGCTGTCGGAGACGGTGAGGGGGAAGTTGAGCCTGGGCGCGAGGATCCTGCAGGCCGGCGGCGTGGAGCGCGTGTTCCGGCAGGCCTTCTCGGCCGAGAAGGGAGAGCGGCTTGTGAAGGCACTCCAGTGCTACCTCTACACCACCGGCGGACCCATCGCCGGGATGCTCTTCGTCTCCAACCGCAAGATCGCCTTCCGCAGCGACCGGTCACTCGCCGTCACCTCCCCGGCCGGCGACGTCGTCGCCCGGGTGCCATACAAGGTGGTGGTACCCCTGAGGAGGATCAAGAGGGTGCGGCCGAGCGAGAACGCCGACAAGCCGGAGCAGAAGTACATACACGTGGCCACCGTGGACGCGTTCGAGTTCTGGTTCATGGGGTTCGTGAGCTACCAGAGATGCTGCAAGTACATGCAGCAAGTGATCTCAGAGCTGTAATATGCATATGTAGTACGGTGCACGCATGTGGTATTTCGGCCGCAGCCGGCCTCCTACCTTGTGGGTGGAACTATATAGTAGAAGCGAAGTGTATGGGCTACTGCACGGCAACCTCTTGTTGGAACGTACGTACGTAGACCTGAACTGCTCCACCAATTTTTGATGAGAGCGCGTTCCTTCCTCTTGCGATTTGGCAGATCGATGTGTTGTGGCCTTGCAAGTACAAGTACTCTATGTTTGTAAGATTGATGAACCAAGGAACTTGGTTTTACTGAATGAAAAATATCTTAATTCTTCTCTCGACGAGCATCGACAACGAAACATTGCATCTTTGGCCTTGAAAAATAACTTACCAAATTCAAGTCACCGTCTTGCTCATCGAGATTAGTTTAATAGGCTAGCTAGAATAGCTATCTTACTCCCCATTTATACTCGATGTGAGAGAATAGATCAAACATATAAGCTGGAGTACGACTATTACCAACCTTGAGGTCCGAACTATTATAAAATCCCTTCCTTATGTTCTCTTATTTGGTGTTCATGTATACATTTGTATTGTGGTGTTCATGTATATATTTGTATCAGTCATACCCTATATTCCTTAAATATCGTTAGTGCATTTCATGGGTGAGCTGTGGTCACGGAAGGAGGAGTACTGGGTGGAAGGGATTGCATGGCAGATAGTAGAGTTTGTCGGGGCGAGTGTGTTCGGGTGTGGCTCTAGCTGGAGGACAGTGCTAGAAGGGGAGAGGAGATCGCGGGAACATAACATGATTTTGGGGACGTGGGTTTGCCGCATCTGACCATGTGTGCACAAGGACCGGGGGGTTGGAGGCGATATCGACCGTTGGATTTTATGCAGATGATATCTACTGTCGGATTTGATGATGGTCAATACATTACTTGAAAAGAATATATTATGTTAACCCCTGCAAGTGGACATACTGATTTCTTATTAATTGTTTGTTCTTAAGTTTTTTCATTTATTACATGTCAAAAAGTTTTTTTTCATTTATTATGCGCCAAATGGATTTTTCATCTATGTGCCACAAACAGATATGCCTTTTAAATGTTCCTGCATCCAAGAATAAGGTTCCATTGCATTTATGTGGAGAACAAATAATAAATGTTAGCAACTATATCACTGTCCATATAAACCCATGCCATGGAGGCCTTTGCAACAACTCCTACGAAAACATCTTGTTTGATCCATTGGTCTAGCCATGAAACGTCTTTTCCTCCTCCTTCTGCCGCTTATCATGATCGGAACCTCCCATGCATCACTTGCGATGCACCCCAACTGGTGTATGATGCTGGAGGTGAGGAGCTAAGTAGCAAACACAAATACTACATCTTCCCGGTAGATAATAGGTTGGGTGGGGGTGCCCTCTCCATCGTCTATGCTGGCAATACAAATTGTGAGCATTTGTTGTTCCATAGAACCGATGAGGCTCTCCTGGGCGCAAAAGTGAGATTCACATCATTGCACAATTCAACAGCCAGTGATGTGGTCCGCTTGTCAACCGATGTCCAGATTGACTTTGTGGACATCATTTGGTCGTGCAAGCACCCCTCGACATGGTACATCTCTAATTTCTAACCGATATTGTTACCAATATCACCATCATCGTCAACATCTAAGTTTCAATATGTCATGGCCAATGCAAATATAGAGCCTCTAACTACCCATCATCGGCTAAGGTGTTCCGCATTGAGAGGTACAGTGATGATGACAATATGACGTACAAGCTATTGGCGTGCAGTTCCCAAGGGAAGTGTTGCAAATATCTAGGGTTTCAGGTCTTCGGGGATAATAAGTTCCTAGTGACAACGGACAAGCCATTAGCAGTTCAAATCGTCAAGGAATACACCTAATTTATGCAAGTACTTATGCTTATATTAATAGGTTAATTGGATCCATGCCACAAGTACTTATGTTATATTCTAGCATGTACTTGTAGCTTCTATAATGTGCGGCATATAATCTATTTGTGATGGATCAATCTTAAGTTGTTATTTCTGTTAATGTGTGAAATGTTGAAACTTTGTGACTCTGGATAGCATGTAACAAATTCTATCAATGAATAATATCTTTGGAAGTTCTAATTTCAATTACTAACCATGAAAAATATATAAAAGTAAATTGTATGTCTGTCAATGCTTTTGGTTGTGAAAAAATATATTAATATATTTTAAATTTTAGTAGGCAAATACACACTCACGCACCTAAGTCACACGTCACACCATTTTTTTTCAAAATACACACAAGTGCAATTTATAGGATTCTTTTCACACACGTTACCTTTACCATCTCACCATTAAGTACTTGTTGTTTAGATTTAAGATGCTATTGTTTTGACTTCACCTCTCCAAACTTGTAATGCTTTGGTCCTCTAAATGATTTTAAATGAAAAGGTTATCAATTACAAAGATATGCTCGAACTCTACAACTTCCATACAGATGATGCTTTTATTGGAGGTCGTTTCAAATATATTTTTTTAGATAATAGGAATATATAAAACCCGCGCTTCTACACCAACGTGGGTGTATACAGCCATAAAAATTCCGAGCGTACTAGCTCAGTCCTTACACACAAGTTTACAAACAAAAGGACCACATAGGCTCAAGCACCTTACATAAAACTAAAAGAGCACAAAGACTCCAACACCTATCAAGGCAAAAAGACCTTCCAAACAAACCAATGACCACGTTACTCCCTTAACCGTTTTCTCATGTTCCATCCATCTTTACCAAAGAAATGCATGATAGTTGTTTCTAGCAGTTTGCATCCTTCCTTCATCATACCACGATCCTCTTCTTTAAGCAACCAGGATCACTATCGAGCCCAGTGCGTCCCCCTGAAAATAACATGAAAGTAAGAATTAAAATTGGAGCCATTGAAGACAATATCATTTCTACCAATCCACATTGCCCACAACAATGCCGCAAATCCCTATAAAGATTTAGTATTTTACTAGATTGTAAACTTTTTAGCCAAATCCCAAACATATTAGGAACATTGTTAGGTGGTTTTATCCCAAAGATTATGAAAAGGGCACCCAAAAAAATCTAGCCACATGACAATCAAAGAATAGATGCTGTACCGTCTCATTATGGTTAAAAAACAACACTTAGTACTGCACTTCCAATTACTTTTTGCTATATTGTACTTTGTTAGAAACACCCCCTTCTTTAAATACCACAAGAAGATTTTTTTTAAAGGAATTCTAATTTTCCAATTTAAATTCTTCCTTAGCACTACATCCTCATACATAATCATTTTATACATAGAGCTAACCAAAAATATTCTGGTTTTGTTAGCTTTCCAAATAAAGTTGTCTCTATGGTTTGATAGCCTAACAAGTACCACTTTAATCACTAATTTAAACCAAGCAACCAAATTATCCCCCACCAAAGCCCTCCTGAAAGCAACATTTAACGACACCTTATCATAACATCTGTAATTTTAGCATTCTTATTCCTTACAATACTGTATAAAGTAGGGTATAGCTTTTCGAAAGGTAAATCACCAATCCAACAATCCTCCTAGAATCTTATCTGAGAACCATCCCCTATCTCAAAGCCACCGCCTTTAAAAAGATATCCTTCACCCCCATTAACCCAGCCCAGAAATGTGAATCTCCTGGATGTTTCTCGACTTGTGCGATGGTTTTCTTAGTCACGTATTTATTCCTAATGATGTCCTATCAAATCCTTTCTTCATTGATAAGTTTGTACAACCATTTGCTAAGCAAGCATTTGTCTTGAATCTCTAGGTTCTATATACCAAGCCGGATAAGGAAGGAGAAACAGAGTTCTACATGGAAACTACAAGAACTACTCGGATCATATTCTTATTTGTCTTCCTAGTTCTACTTGGACAAGGGGACATCTATGTGTATAAATACAAGATCCCCCCAGTCAGAAGGGGAAGGCAGAATAGTTGGTATAGACATCAATCTGCGCTGCCAGACATCGATATCTTCGAGGAGGAAGGCTACCCGTCATCGACTATGTGTGGTGGTTTATGCCGCCCTGTCAATGACGACTAGATAGGTTATCCCAAACATTGTACTCGAGTGATATTGATATATAATAGAAAACACCGGCTTCGGCCAACAAGAATAGGGCTATTATCACTACTACGAAAGAGATTTTCCCGTGCGGTCGAAAAGGGGTTTTCGCGTGCGGTAGGGCTAGCCGCACGCGCCCAAGGGTCTGGAAATATCACTATTTTTGCGTGCGGGTGGCGCACCCGCACGCCAAAATCAGATTTTCGCATGCGGGTGCTTCCGTCGCCCGCACGCAAAAATAGTAAAACAAAAAAAAAGTAAAATCCAAAAAAATCTGAAACCCTAACCCTAGAAGCCACCGCCGCCGCCCTCCTCGTGGTCGCCATCGCCCTCGTCGTCGCTGTCGCTGGGTCCGCCCACTCCCGTCGCCATCGTCGGAGCCGGATCCGCCGCCCCCGCACCTCCCCACTGCCGGATCCGCCACCACCGCGCCTCCCCACTATCCGATCCGCCGCCGCCGCGCAGGGGGATGGCGGCCGTGGTCGGATCCGCGCGGGCGACGGCCGCCGTGCCTCACCACCGCCAGATCCGCCGCAGCCTCGCCTGGGGAGGGCGGCACTGCTCCCGGCCGCCTCCTCCTCGTCGTCGTCGGTGGCGGCGGCGGAGGCGGAGGCGGCGGAGAGGACTGTCACGGGGCTGCTCCCGGCCGCCTCCTCGTCGTCGTTGTCGGCAACGGCGGCGGGGCAGCGCGGATCCAGTCTCCAACTACCACGCCAACGCCCAAAATCGCGCTGCCGGTCTCCAACCACTGCACAACCTCCCACCCGCTCCTGGTCACCACCTCGTCTGCGGCAGCACCGAGCCGGCCGCCTCCTGCACTCTGCGCGCTCGGATGGGAGGAGAGGAAGAGTCGAAGGCAGAGAGGACAGAAAGAGAGAGGAATGAGAATAAAAAGGAAAGGAAGAGAGAGGAGGTGAAAATTTTGAAGTGAGTGAGAGGGAAAAGAGAGAGAGGATGGGATAAAAAAATTTGCGTGCGGGCCACTTAAGAGACCCGCCTGCGAAAATAGGCTCATTTTCCCGTGCGGTCCACTTAAGATGTCCGTCTGCGAAAATTGATTTTTCCGTGCGGTCCTCTTAAGGAGTCGCACACGAAAATGGAGGATGATTTTTGTAGACGCGACTAGTTATGGTTCGTCTGCAATCTAAGGAGGCGCTTGTACAGGAAAATCGTTTTTGTAGTAGTGTATCTTTCAGATAAGGGGTCCAAACCTGTATAAAAATCCTTGTCTCTTGTCTCCTTTATCTCAATCTCGCATATGCCCTAGTACCAACGATCTCTATACCATGCAAATACCGTAGTCGTAATCTATAACATCGACAGTGGCGCGTCAGTTATAGGATTTTTGGTGCTTCAAGGTTTCGACGAGATGGTTTCAAGAAGATGAATTCTCCGATAACAAACAATTCAACGTCTTCAGCTATGGTATGTTCTCCCACAAAATCGGAATCATCACCGATAATAATTCGATCTATTAAGATCGACCAAGCCTTAATACGCTGTCGCCGCCGTGGAGGATATCGCCGCCAAAAGTTCTTGATCAAACATGGAGACGTCAATCGGGCCCGACTAGCTCCACGGACCTCGCGCAGGGGCACGGCTGGACTCCGACTGGCTGCCTGTCTCATCACCGATCTGGACACGTACATGGACGCGCATATGATTTAGGGCATATAGGCACCGTCACGTACATGGTCGCCCATGCATGCAGGCCCACGCACGCACCTTTGCATGCCCAACAACCATATGTTTGTCAGAACCCATGTAACGTGCTCTAGATTTTCAAGTCAAACCAACTACGAGTAGTCAGTAATTAGCGAAGCAGACAACACCAGTAGTCAGGAAGCCAGGTGCATGCCTCGAGCTTAATTCATCAGGGCAGGCACCGATCCAAGGTAATTAGCTAGAATGATTTTTAAATTAATCTACTAATTTCGTAGGTGCATCTGACATGTGTGATACGGACATCATTTCTTCGAATATACACAACAATCCTCCATTGGTCATTCATGGTCCAATCACAAGAGCTCGCGCACAACAATTGAATTTAGAGTTGAGCTCGTTTCTAAGTTATTTTTTATATGATTTTGAGAATAAATTGCTATATAATGATTATATTATGATTAGGAACAATGGAGAAGATAAGGAAACACTTAGAGAAGGACTTAGAGTCATGGAGGATCAGCGAGGACGTTCAAGTCAAGGTGGAGGCCCAAACCAAGTCGACTTCGAGTCCGTTTCGGAGTCCAGGACCAGTCTGCACTAAAACGGGCGCTCAGGTTGCGTACGTGCTCGGATTGAAGCGTTCTCTATATGGATGGAAAGCTAAGAAGATAACCTTTCCAATGGTTTTCGTTCCATGTCCAAATTCGTTACGAGTCGTCGAGAATTGACCGAACAAGTTGACGTTCAGAATCTATTCCGGCGCTGCGATACCGTATTTGGGCCATTGGGCCGTGTATCGTGTTGGAGCCTATTAGGGTTGCGTCAAGGGGTGCTTGCACGACCCTAAACTCCATATATTAGAAGCCGTCACCATCTTTAGTTTTTAGGTTTTGCTTAGATTAATCTGTCAAGAACAGTTTCGCCGCTAGATCGGTTTGTAAGACCCCAACTTGTGAGCTTAATCATTCATCTGTAATTTTGGTTGCAATCTTTCTTTGTTCTTGTTTGTGTTCTTCGATTCGCAAGTAGGGATTATCCTTCTTGACGAGGTCAGCTGGGTTTCGGTACAGTTGATAACCAGAGGAGACGTGGTGCTGCGATTGCGGGGTTCGGGAACGTGTTCGTTCAAGAAGCAAGATCGATTTGTGTCGCGACTCCACCAAATCGTTGATTATCATAACCTTTCGGAAGATCGGGAACCCTTGTCCACATCAATGTGTCTACAAAGGTACGTAGAATTTATATACACAATTTACCGTAGCTATTTATTAATCTATACGATATTATCGGATCCATAATTTATTATGTTTACCTAGAGCATACTTTTTATACAGTATCTATTGTGTGAATACTTCCTATATTAAACTGAATACGGTTTAATACTGGGGCCTTGCTCTATTTCTTCCGTATAAATCATACTTGTTTACGGTTTACATAGTACTCGGTATTTAATCTATGTTTACTCGTCATACCCTGATGGTTCTAGAAGATTTATATAGTCTTTCGAGCACTCGCTCTGTATTCTCTGCCATATATATATCTTGTCTTCTAGTAAATATTTTTCAGGAACAATCGAGCACTCGGGTAGGTAAAGGTCGGGTACAACACCATTGTCGAGAACGTTCCCGAACAATATGGAGTAGTCGAACCAAACCTACTGACGAAGACCGATGACCTATCTCACGCATAGTACTGGCCATGACCGAACTATATGAGAATAGGTTGACAACGGATAATTCCCCGTGAACATTTTCGGCTTGATCACCCGGCAAGATTGTGAGCGAACATCCAGATATGCTACAAGTTGGGTATGTGAATCATGCTAGCCACATGACATGCACATGTAATAACCAACTCTAGCACCCCTTTAGGTGATCGAGAAGATGCCTACTCCTAGTCATCGACCAGTCGATTGTAGCCATCTCTCGCCACCTATCAGTTGCTTTCAAGTGATCGAGAAGATGCCTACTCCAGGTCATCGACCAGTCGATTGTAGCCACCTCTCGCCACCTATCAGTTGCCTTCAGGTGATCGAGAAGATGCCTACTCCTGGTCATCGACTAGTCGATTGTAGCCATCTCTCGCCACCTATCAGTTGCGTTCAGGTGATTGAAAAGATGCTTACTCCTGGTCATCGACCAGTCGATTGTAACCATCTCTCGCCACCTATCAGTTGTCTTCAGGTGATCGAGAATATGCCTACTCCTGGTCATCGACCAGTCGATTTTAGCCATCTCTCGCCACCTATCAGTTGTCTTCAGGTGATCGAGAAGATGCCTACTCCTGGTCATCGACCAATCGATTGTAGTCATCCCTCGCCACCTATCAGTTGCCTTCAAGTGGTCGAGATATGTCTACACCCGGTCATCGACCAACGGCGTAGCGGTTCTTGCACCACGACTTCGAGTGGTCGAGATATGTCTACGCCTGGTCATCGACCAGCGGCATAGCGGTTCTCGCACCACGACTTCAAGTGGTCGAGATATGTCTATGCCCGGTCATCGACCAGCGGCGTAGCAGTTCTCGTACCACGACTTCGAGTGGTCGAGATATGTCTACGCATGGTCATTGACTAGCGGCGTAGCGGTTCTTGCACCATGACTTCAAGTGGTCGAGTTATGTTTACGCTTGGTCATCGACCAGCGGCGTAGCGGTTCTCACACCACATCTTCGAGTGGTCGAGTACATCTACATAACTGGTCCTCGACTAGCGATGGTAGCGATTCTCCCACCATCTCTACGAAGTGATTGAGTATGACTATATACCTGGTTTTCGCCCAGTGTGGTGGTCATCTTGTCACCCCAAGTGCATCAATCTCTGTAAGTGTTTATGTATAAAACATGCAATATTTACCCAGAGATCCCTTACCCGTATAACGCCCTGTGTCAAAGTCTTACCTAATGTTCCTTTACGCTAGTCTGACACACCTCCGAGGTCTTCACGACCCTAGGCTGGGGATACCCAGAGCTGATAAGATGATGTCAGACATCATAGAGCCAAGCAACCATGTCATATCTGGTCATGTCAGAGTGCTCATCGATAGCGTATTTACTAAGTCGTATAATCGGGAATTGGTTTTCCAACTTCATGGCTGGGGGCTAGGTATTCGCAGCTTGCCTGGGTCAGGTTATAGGTTTTCAAGCTATACCCTCCAAGAACGAGTTCTCCAAGGGCATAGCTGGGGGCTAGGGAGAGTATCACACTTAGATTGCTGAGGGCAGCTCTAGAGAGAGTACTCTTTTATTGTCATATGAAGATTCAATTTATTTCCACTTTTCAATCCGTATTATATCATGTTACCCCTAAGCATTCGCTCGAGGGCTTTTTCTATCTAACAATCTGGTTTGAGAATTGATTTCAGGAAAATCAGATATCAGAACAGTCAAGTTAGATTTTAAGGTTTTTTCGCAGACTCTACAGCTACTCGATTATTCGAGAACGGTTGTTGGGGTTCAACAAGGATTACGGAATGAAATGATGTTGTACCACCGAGATGGAATTCTTTGACTTCAATTTAAATTCTCGATTAAGATTAGATAGGGAACTTAGTCGCATATTCAACACCTTCTCGGTCGTCTGAGAATGGTTAAGTGGGTTCAACAACTGTTGTTCTAAGATCTTTGGTTGAGAACATCAACTTGTTCATTTGCATTGAAGTCGGGGGCTACTATCAGGGTTATGGATAAGACATACCCTATGATCATGGGTTAAGCTCAGCAGGGCATACCATATACCAAGTCTTATACGGAATCAGGCTTCATATACGAAAGGAATTCCGCATAAGGAAGGAGAAACAGAGTTCTAAATGGAAACTACAAGGACTACTCGGATCATATCCATATTTGTCTTCCTAGTTCTACTTGGATAAGGGGACATCTATGGGTATAAATACAAGACCCCCTAGGAGGAGAGGGGGAAGCCCAGTCAGAAGGGAAAGGCAGAATAGTCGGAATGGACATCAATTCATGTCGCCAAACATCGATATCTTCAAGGAGGAAGGCTACCCCGTTGTCGACTACGTGTGGTGGTTTATGCCGTCGTGTCGATGACGACTGGATAGGTTATCCCAAACATTGTACTCGAGTGATATTGATATATAATAGAAAACACCGGCTTCGGCCAACAGGAGTGGGGCTATTACCTGTCAGATAAGGGGTCCGAACCTGTATAAAAATCCTTGTCTTTTGTCTCTTTTATCTCAATCTCGCGTATGTTGTACCAACGATCCCTATACCATGCAAATATCGTAATCGTGATATATAACATCGACAGTGATTCTCCTGGGATGTATTGGAATCCCTAAGTATTTTAAAGGGTAAGCTCATGTATCACACCCAAATAATTTGATGTACTCATTCTCCACATCTTTTGCCTTGCTATAACAAAATAATTCACTCTTATGGAAATTAATCTCAAATGCACTTAGTATAAGCTTGAGATCTCTGGCTTCATCAAGATTATGATCCATAAAAAGAATAGTATCATCGGCGTATTGTAAAATAGAGAGAGACCGTAATCAAGCAGGTGAGGTACCACTCCTTTAAATCTACCCTGATCTTTCGCCCTCTGCATTAAAATGGCTAACATATATGTAACAAGATTAAATAAAATAGGTGACAAAGGATCACCCTACCTCAAACCTTTCATTGTTTGAAAATAACTCTCAATCTCATCATTTACTTTGACTGCCACACTCCCACCCCTAACAATCGAGTCAAATTCCGATTGCACCACTTAGAAGAAAAACCCTTCATTCGTAACGCATGTTGTAGAAACTTCCAATCAACTTTGTCATACGCTTTCTCAAAGTCTAATTTCAAAATCACCCAATTGTTCTTTTTCCTATGCAATTCATGAAGTGTTTCGTGCATAATTTTATTACCACTCCTTTCCTTCCTAGCAGGAAAGCCGTATGCGAAGGTTTAATGACCTTCTGAGCCACTAGGGCTATTCGATTAGCTATTACCTTGGTAAAAATAGATATAAGATCTTTGACTTTAAGTAGTTTATGCATCTTATTTGGTATCTAAAGTAGCGAAATTATTAATCTTTCTTGCCACCAGAACGTGCCACGTTATTGGAATAATAAAAACCACAGATGCAACATTAGATCTAGAGTGAGGCTGGGACAGTAAAGATGAGTTAGGCCAAGAGTCTTCGAAAAGCATCATAGAAAGGAAGCAAATCTATAGTCAAAAGAAAAAAAAAACACGTACTAAGCCTCCTGGAATTACATAGACCGTGCGACACTGGCCACTGGGATTACGCATGATGTAATTTGATCGACAAGGAAATTCAAGTGTTTTCTAACACATTAGAGACAAAATGACATTGGTTATTCTATGACTGGGAGTTAAATTATTTGAAAAGACAAAAAATATTATTGTGATGCAATAACATGATTAACAAAATTAGAATAGGATTACAAACAAAGGGAAAAGATAGAAGTATAAAACGGTGAATATGTACCTGGCCCCGTACACACCGCCCGTCACACCCTGGGAATTGAAATATATTGAATAAAAGAAGAAAAATATTCGAGCAAATTATGATGATCGAATTTGTAATCTTAATGCCCATGTTAAAAGTACCTGTCGTAAGAGATAATGTATATGAGATAGGAGTAGTTTCTAATTTATGAAAGACTCACGCAATTATCACTCTATATTGCTTTATTTTCTTAATACCAATTCCAATAATTTACCAAGTAAAAAAAATTGTTTTAAGATAATAAACATGTCAACCGACGTAATTTGTACCATTTCTCAATAAACACAAAAATTAAAAACCCATTCATAGTGTATTCATGGTACTGTGGTACATTTATTGCAATTGATTATGAATAACCTTAAACATATTTTTTTGTAAAATTTATAAATAGTAAGTACAAAAATATCTATAACTCTTAAAGTTGGGATTTGACAAGGTGAATATAGTAAAAATCAAATTTACTATAACAAATGTACTGTCATGGTTATATTAAACTATATAAATTTGATTTAACATATGAATGTAAAATTGACAATAAATAGAGAGGGAGTCATGGTCATAGCCCACGTATAGATATTTTTAAACAATTTATGGTGGTCGCACGTGGCTAGCAAGAGTGAAATAAAAATGTGTCATTGTTCTAAGTTAAGAATAATGAAGTGAAATACGTAGTACAGTTCTATTACTCGTGAGGACTCTAAGAGAGAAACCCAGGAGCACAAAGTATCGAGACCGAAACATTGAAAAAATCAAAGGATTTTGGTCCTATAGAAAAGATTACTCCAAAGATCTTTGAAGCAAATAATTGAATCATCTTTTCTTTGAGATTTTTATGGGATGGACAATCTTATAAATGTTTTGAAGAAAAATTACCAAGAGCTTCAACCTTTTTGAAAATTTACTTCCATTCTATCTCTTTCATCCGGTTCCTCCTATGGTCTAATCAAAGACCATTCATATGTTTTTAATTATTTGTTTTTTACTTATATTTATATCTAAATCATGTACGTTTTTTATTTTTCTGTTTTTCCAATTATGCGTTTCATAGAAACTCTGAAATACGAACGAAGTGACATTTTTTTTCCCTTGCTACTACATAAGTGAATCATTCATCTTTTCAAATCCAACAACAAACATTTGAAAACAATCAAAAGGAGTTAAAGGCAGCAGCGGCCAAGTACAATCCACTCCTCACTTCCTCCTTCACACGGCCACACGGCCTCATCCTGCTTCTGCTCACGAAAAGAAATCGGAGAACCATTCTAAAAAAAAAAAGGAAATTGGAGAAAGAGAGAGTAGGGAGGCTCTGTACTCCTAAACACTGCCCATGTCGGCGGCCTTGTCGAGCGGCACCGGCGGCGCCCTCATCAACGATGTGCTCACCGACGACGTGCTCCGCGCGGTGCTGGCGCAGCTGGTGCCCGAGGCGGAGCGCGACGCGTTCGGGCTCGTGTGCCGCCGCTGGCTACGGATCCAGAGCTCCGATCGGCGGCGCCTGCGCGCGCGCGCCGGCCCGGCCATGCTACGCCGCCTCGCCTCGCGCTTCCCCGGGATCCTCGAGCTGGACCTCTCCCAGTCGCCGTCCCGCTCGTTCTACCCCGGCGTCATCGACGACGACCTTGACGTCGTCGCCGGGGGCTTCCGCAATCTGCGCGTCCTCGCTCTGCAGAATTGCAAAGGTGCGACGTTAATCTCTGTAGCCGTCTCTCTGCGCTGCTTGTCTGTCTCGATTAGCAATTGGGGATTCGGATGAGAAAAAGGGTACTTAATAGGATTTATAGCTTCCCGGTTCTTTCCATCTGGTAGATGGCAGAAAGGTGAACTTTTTTTTTTGTTCCTTTTTCTTGTCTCTGCTAAGCTTGTTGAAATCGACAGACATGTTCTTCTTTCTTCTCAACCTGAGTGCATTTGTTCCTGCTTTTCATTCTTTTCCAGCATGGCATTGTGCTGATGTCTTGCTTGTTGTGTCATTTCAGTTTTGTGAATTCAGAACTGTTTGCATACATGGGAACAAAAAAAAAGTATCTACAAAGTTGTAAACCACATCTGATGCATAGCTGCATTCGCTCCCAGACCAGATGTAGATTGTAATGAACTAATGATCCTTGGTTTAGTTCGCCGAAGAACATGCTGGCCACTGTGAAGAGGAGCGACCTTTAACTACTTTACAGCCCTGAGTTTAAGTTATGTTGAGTATTTTGTTAGTTCCATCGGTTCAATTCTTGAAAAATAGCCTGAACTTTTGAAAAAGTTAGAAATGATGATCATCTCTAATTGTGCTAGTTTTCATTCTCTTTGAATAGTTTGACTCGGGAAAGCTGAGAGCTATATAATTCCCCACTAGGTGTGTTTTTGTATAACAATATTATTCATCTAAGAATGTGGTCCTTTCTAATGTTCCCTGAGAGGCTCAGATAGTACTTAATATATGCTAGTTTTCTATGCCTTGAATGTATGATTGTTGCATGAAGCTGCCGTCCTAGGTTTTGATGCATAATGCATTGATACTCCGAAGCTAAACCAACATCTTATCGATGTCTTTTTGGCTTTAGGCATATAATTTAGAGAATGGACTGAAGCCTTCAGTTTTTATCTTTTCTCGAATCTAGATGAATGTTTGAAATTACATGTAATGCATAGTTAAGGTTTGAGATTTTGGTACTACATTTGATAAATTACCCATCCATTAGTCATAATAGTGGCTTTGTTTTGTACTCCAATTAAAAACAAGCAAACTCTGCTTGGGTCTGAAACTACTGTTTTTATTACCCCTTGATATGATGATAAATCCACTGATATTTGAACCGCTCTTGTGTCTCATAGGTGTAACTGATGTTGGAATGGCAAAAATAGGAGATAGACTGTCCTCTCTACAATCCTTAGATGTTTCCTACTGCAGAAAGCTTAGTGACAAAGGTTTAAAGGCAGTTTTACTGGGGTGCCAAAACTTGAGGCAGCTGGTCGTTGCTGGTTGCAGATTAATAACGGATAATTTGTTGATTGCTCTATCAAAAAGCTGCATACATTTGGAAGATCTTGTGGCTGCAGGATGTAACAACATAACAGATGCAGGGATCTCAGGTCTAGCTGATGGTTGTCACAAGATGAAGTCACTAGACATGAGCAAATGCAATAAAGTCGGGGATCCTGGAGTCTGTAAATTCGCTGAGGTGTCTTCATCGTCATTGGTATCATTAAAACTGTTGGATTGCAACAAAGTGGGTGATAAGTCCATACATGCACTAGCTAAGTTCTGCCATAACCTGGAGACACTCGTCATTGGTGGATGTCGTGATGTTACTGATGCGTCCATAGAAGCACTGGCTTTTGCCTGCTGTAGCAGCCTAAAGTGCTTAAGAATGGATTGGTGCTTGAAGATAACAGACTCCTCACTGAGAAGTCTATTGTCTAACTGTAAACTTCTTGTGGCTATTGATGTGGGGTGCTGTGACCAAATTACAGATGCAGCATTTCAGTTAATGGATGCAAATGGATTTCAATCTGCACTGAGACTTCTGAAGATCAACAGCTGTGTTAGGATCACAGTTGCAGGAGTCAGGAATGTGATCGAATCCTGTAAGGCCCTTGAGCACCTAGATGTTCGGTCATGTCCTCAGGTCACAAGGCAAAGCTGCGAGCAAGCTGGGCTGCAATTTCCTGGTAGCTGCAAGGTAAACTTTGAAGGCAGCTTATCTGAGTCTGATCCATCTGTTCTTATATTCTTTTAGGACGATCAATAGCGTCCCAGAATTCTTTTCTAGATTTCACCGAAGAACTTGAGAACTCATCATGTGCAAAATGTACCTGATATTGTGGTTGGTCGTGGGGGTGTGTTGCACAATTTGAAGTAGAACTGGCTGATGCCGTGGATGAAAAAATGTGCAGTTGTGCACTGCTCAATCCTCATGTGCTGTATATGAACCATGTAGAAAGTTGCACACTAGCACCAGGGTCTATAGCTTGGGAAGTTTAAGATTCTCGAGAATCTTCTTGTTTTTTTTCTACTCAATCATTGAGGAGAGTCCCCCATAGTTTAAATTTTATATAAATAAAAAAATGTTAAAAATTACAAGAAGTCCAACTAGAAACTTAATACAGATTTCTCATGGGGATTTAATCTATATAGTAACAAGAATGTATTGGTTATTAGTTAGCTTCTGAGAATCTAGAAAAACTGAGTTTTTTAGCTTGGGTTTTTCAGTTTTTGACTTCCTAGTTTATTTTTTAAAATAGCGGGTGATAATCTGAAATGTTTGAGGAAGCTAGAGAGATTATATGAGAAACTACAACTGCTAAAAAGCCTCCTAAACAAGACATAAGTTGTGCGTTGTACATGCACGTTATAGGGGAATTCTGCTTGAGGTCGATATATACTCTGATTTTTTTTACTCCTATACATTGTAGATTTGTGGTGCTATGGTTATTTCGGCTGTCAACACTATTAGATCAGAGTAAATTTGCAAAAAAAAAAAAAAAAAAAAAAAAAAAAAAAAAAAACACCATAGAGAGAGAGAGAGAACCATCGAGTTTTTTTTTCAGCCTTTATCATCTTCTTGCAAGGCTGACGCCTGACGCGCTCCGACGACCGGCGGCGCCTCCCCTCCGTGCTTTATCGCCGGTGCTGCTCCACCACCACCCCACAATCCGCTTCGGTTCCCCGTTTCCGCCGGTGCCGTGGCCACCGAGAAGAATATCAGGTGCTACGGAACTGAACCATTGCTACCAACATCGTAAACAAATGTAAAGAAGTTTTGAAATGTAACGTCATATTTTGAGCTGAAACCTCATAAAGTACATTCAAAAAGTAAAAAAGTAATAAACAAATGTAAAAAAATTCTGAGAGGTACAACATCGTAATTTGAGATGATTTTTCAATACTGCTGTACTCCCTCCGTCAAAAAAACCAATTTATGTGGCGTAAAAAAAACATTGGACACAGGTTGGTTTTTTTTTTTTTACGGAAGGCAGGAGTGCATCTTAGAATGGTTTGATACTTTATTTTGACTTTTGGGATATACTTTTTTTGACACGTTTGGGAGTACTTCTTTTATGTTGGTAGCCATCACGGTTCCGTAGCACCTGATATTCTCTCTGTGGCAAGATTGTCAGTATTCCGGTCAGTATCCTATTATCTTACGATATTACGATCCTACCAAATTTAAACGATATCGATCATACCTAGTATCATAAATTTTATAGTATCTCGATCCTACGAAATCTTACATAGTATCCCGATTTTACGATCCTACAAAATATTATATAAAATAAGATAGTTTGAAAATAATGTAAATAAATATGCTTAAGTTTATATAAAAGTCAGTTAAATATATCAAAACTAATGTGGTTTCTCTTGATAAATATGTTTATTTGCATGATATATATTATTACTACATTCTTTATTTTATATAGAATGGCTACATGTAATTAATATAAATATTAATTAAACTTAAAAAAGAAAATCTCGTAGTATCCTGATCCCATACTGATAACCCTCGGTGGCCACCTCCGTGCTGCGCCGCCCGCTTCCACAATCTCGGCCAGCGGCACAGATAATAGGCCGGGCCGGCCTCTGAGTCCTCGGCGAAGCCCGTGTGTCTGACAGGTCATACGACTACGAGCTCCTCTCATCAACCGGATAGACGAACGTCAGCGAGCCGCCGGCTTCAGGCTAAGCCCTAAACCCGCGTCTCCTCCCTCTCTGGCGCGGAGTATCCGTCTGCCCCGCGCGCAGGTGCAGCTCGCTGGCTGGGGCTCGGAGGTGAGGCAGCCCTCCCTCCCTCCTCCTTTGCTGGTTGGTTCTCCTCGATGCTTTCCTGTTCCCACTGGTTGTCTGGTTTGGAGCGGAGATCCATCGTACTTGGATTGATTTCTTTTGTTGGTGACGAATTCCAAACTGCTTGAACCGTTTGGTTCTTTTTTCTGTTATCCCAATCCATGATGTCCATCCAGGTCAAGCTCTGTATGAATTTGTGGGTTGATACATGGAAATTTTAGTTACTGTTCATTATTTGGACTGTATTATGTAGGAAATTGGAGGTATTTGAAGCCTAAGCCAAGCCAGCCACTACTGAATGTAGAACTCATTTTTTGGGTTAATCTGTTACCGCCACAAACTAGAGTGTACTCTAGACCTAAAAGTGAGTCAACTCGATTGATGCCATGCGACCAATACTCCACAGACAGACTTCTTGTGTCTTTCTTTGTTTAACTATGCATGTTGGAAATTCTATAGTTTATATGATCCAGTTGTTTGATTCTTTGCACAGCCAAGAGCATCCCCTCGGGAATTTGTGATATTAGTTGGGAGGAAGGATATTTGGCTGCTGTAAAACTGGTATTGATAAATAGAGCACAGATGCGGCTAACTGTTGGCCAAGTGCATCGACATGTACTTGCATTGGCATCTTCTCGGTCATGCTTCGTCCTCGGTGACCACCTCCCATTCAGAATGCTTTCACTTCCACGAGCGGTAAGATTTCACCTAACCGCTTGGCATGATACTCAAACTGTGGAAGATAAGAATGGTCTGCTAACTCTAGCTAGTCTTGAAGTGCAAAACAAAGTTGAATATGGTAAGAAAGAAAGAGCAACACGTACTGGAGGCACAAAGCCATCTTCAAGGGCTTCTGCTCTTAATATGAAACCAAAAGTTTCTTCATTCAATGCCAAGCCAGTAAAGAGTGCCTTGCTGAAATCAGCAGTACTGAAGAAGACTCTGAAGATAGATGAATCTCTTTTTTCTGCAAAATCATTTGAAGAACTTGGTTTGCCACCTTTGCTTATAGATAGGTTGAACAAGGAAGGTCTTACTGCTCCAACTGAGGTCCAGTCTGCTGCTATTCCTATCATTTCACAAAAGCATGATGCAGTTATCCAATCATATACTGGCTCAGGGAAGACACTTGCTTACCTTCTCCCTATTCTTTCTGAAATAGGCCCTCTAAAGAGGCCTACAGAACAAGACAGTTCTGATAAGCGATCAGGTGTAGAGGCAGTCATTGTTGCTCCTTCCAGAGAATTAGGAATGCAGATAGTGCGAGAAGTGGAGAAGATCTTGGGCCCTAATGATAAGAGACTTGTCCAACAACTTGTTGGTGGTGCTAATCGTTCGAGGCAAGAAGAAGCATTGAAGAAGAACAAGCCAATTATTGTTGTTGGGACACCTGGTCGTATTTCTGAAATTTCAGCAGCCGGCAAGCTACACACCCACAGTTGCCGCTTTCTTGTACTGGATGAAGTTGACCAGCTTTTGTCTTTCAATTATCGTGAAGATATGCATAGAATACTTGAACATGTAGGAAGGAAATCAGGTACTTCATCTAGAGATATTCTTGGCCCTCTTGCAAGGCGGTCTGAGCGCCAGACTATCTTGGTTTCTGCAACGATACCATTTTCAGTTATACGAGCAGCCAGGAGTTGGGGTCATGATCCAGTCCTTGTTAGAGCTATGAGTGTTGTTCCACTTGATTCAATTACCGTTCCAAGACCTGTGCTGTCCCGGACAGATGCCAACTCCAACTCTCCATCAAATTCAGTGAATCAAGCTGCAGTTGACAGCTTACCACCATCTTTGGAACATTACTATTGTACATCCAAGGCTCAACACAAAGTGGACACTTTAAGGAGATGTATCCATGCTCTGGAGGCTCAGACAGTAATTGCATTTATGAACAACACCAAGCCATTGAAGGATGTTGTATTTAAGTTGGAGGCCCGTGGGATGAAAGCTGCTGAACTACATGGAGATCTTGGAAAGCTTGCAAGGTCAACTGTCTTGAAAAAGTTCAAGGATGGTGAATTCAGAGTTCTAGTTACAAATGAGTTGTCTGCCAGAGGACTGGATGTGCCAGAATGTGACCTTGTGATTAATCTGGATCTTCCAACAGACTCCACACACTATGCCCACAGAGCTGGCCGAACTGGCCGTCTAGGGCGGAAAGGAACTGTGGTCACAATATGTGAAGATACCGAAACATTTGTTGTAAGGAAAATGCGCAAGCAATTAGCTGTACCCATCAAGCCATGTGAATTCACCGAAGGGAAGCTTCTTGTTCATAAGGAGGAAGATGTAGAGTGAACTATGCATTGTTCAAATGAATTTACCGAAGGGCATTTTCATAGATTGTATTTTCTTTAAATGTTGTCAATTAATGCTTTTTGGTCGATACAAAGATTCAGATAAAAGGGAATAGTTGTTATCCTGGAAACTTTTTCCTCGACGGGGAGTTGGTACTCCTCTGATCTATTATATATTTCTGTTGCCACCTTCCAGTGGAGATGTACTGTAATGTATAAAAATGACTCCAAGAAATTATATGTCAGCATTTCACAATACTGGCCTCTTTCTTTATTCTGCAGGATTTTTTTTGAATTGTAAAAAACAGGCTGCACGCATATTTGAAAAGCTCAGCTAGACTTTCACCTGAAAAAAAAATCGATGGAACAACTGAGGTATGTTTCACTATAGGTAGCTGGCAGCCTGGCATCATGAACGGTTGATTTTCTGGATGTAGCCATGTAGGTTGAGCTATTATATATTCTGTTACTCAAGAGCTGTGTTGCAGCTCCTTCAAAACAACAAAAATTAATAATTGAAAAAGCGCTGAATAGTTTAGGAGGAATAAATGGTTAAAATGATATTAACTTATGACGCCGAAACAATAGAGGAGGCCCCTATAGCTCAGTGGTAGAGCGTCAGTCTTGTAAACTGAAGGTCTGTAGTTCGATCCTGCATGGGGGTAAATTTTACATTCTTACAGAATTTTTTAATATATATGGCTATTGTCACTCTATCCGTCTGGCAGTCCCTGCTCAAGTCCAACTTCAAAAGCTACTTGCTAGTGGAGGGGAACTCTCTTTGCTTCAAAAGAAAGGAAATTCTACTTGCCTTGCCAAAAAAGAAACAGAAGGGCTCTCGACAAAAGAACATGTTTCTCTATTGATCTTACCGCCGGAGCCTATCCCAGCATTGCATTACTCTTCTACTTAATAAAATTTGTCAAAGTTGGTTGAATATACAATAAAGATTGACTCCACTGTCCACCAATTCTTCACCAGTAAAATCTCTTCAATTTGAGTAGTAACAGATATTCCAATGCCACAGGGAAGTCGCATGTCATACATGTAGTGCATGTGCAACTAGCTCTGCAGCCTGTGACATTTCAGCACGTAGACAGTGGATAAAAAAGGCTTGACGATAACTGTTACAAAGACAGCGGTAACAGCACCAGCAGATTGGCCAGAAATCTGCATCTCTGCTCATGCTCATGGATTCTCCAGCATGTAGCAACCAAAACACTGTTTGCTATAGTCTTGCAGCCTTGCCAAAGCCTGGCTAAATATACCCTCAAGTGAAACATTGTGGACCACACAATAAAGTAATTGCTAATTAGGTTTATTTTAAAGGCCAAATCCCTGTGTTTCAAATGAGGCCTGAAATTTTTAATTCGACCATATTCATATGTTTCTTGGAAAATTGCAGAGGATGGTAGTTCGATGATAAATAGATCACTACTTTGAACTACAAGAGGATTCTGTGGAAGCAGAAACATGTTGTATACTTGTATCCTCACAAAATGACAAAGAAAAATGCAGCTGGACAAGCTTTTCGTTCAGATAAATCGGTTACTTAGTAATCTTAGCTACAAACACAAACTGATAGATATTATTCAGCTGTGCTAGTTTCACCAGAGACTATATCAGAGCAAAAACAACTGCCAGCACTAGTAACATTGTTATTTATCGGTGATGTCATGATTGGTATATAATATACCAATTGGCAAAAGAAGGAAATACATCTAACATACTATCACCAACACAAAAGATCCATAGATGCTTACAAAAGTACCACTTAGGAAAATCTGACCTGACGATGAATATTGAACAGGTCTGTGAATTCGATACTCACTATAATTTCCACAAATTTTCATGGCCACAGGGATTCATTGGGAACAAAAGTAGTTACAATTCAGTGAAACATAAGGTTTCAATTTTCATAGCATTGTTATTGCTGCAACAAACTTATTTCAAGAGAAGTAATCAAGCACAAATCGTTGCATTTTTTACATTCAGGATCCTGACTCTTTGGAAGTTTTTGCAACAATTGAGATAGCATGAAGTCCTGAGTTCAACTCATCAGTCAAGAGGTCATATACCATCCTGTGACGCTTCACAAGGCTCTGGCCCTCAAACTTAGGCGAAATTACCCTGATGTTAAAATGCGTCTCATTCGTGTTTTCCTTGACAGCTGTATGCCCAGCATGTTGGTAAGAAACATCTTCAGTGTCTAGCGCGCTGGCCTCCAAAGAAGACAGCAGCTTTTGCCTCATCCGAGCAGCTCTTGAAAGCACCGCGCTAGTGGCTCGTGAGCCCATCATCGATATAGCCTGCCTCACAGCAACTATACCTGGCAACAGAGTTTACTGGTTATGCAAGATAATCACTGTTACAAGATCAGCGGTAATGCACACATATTCAAGACAAATAGTTCAATGGACCTTTACAGAATTTGCATGCTGCAAAAGATTAATCTGAGAAGGTCAGGCATCTCAGAAATTATACTGAAAGCACTTCCTGCGGGATCATGAACCAACACCAAGGCCATGATTGCATAACATAAAAGAAAATAGTGAAGTAGCCTTAACTATATCTAAAACTGTTGTGGTCCATAAAACATGATGCAATTGTGCAAATTCTAATATCTGAACTAGTATGAAACTATGAATTCAATTCATGAGTTACTGAAAAATCAAATGCAGTTATCATTTATTGACCTACTAGGAAGTCCACATCCAGATGGAATTAGTTGAAAGCTGTGATTATGTCAGCGGATGCCCTGTTTGGTCAAGCAAGCGTCATCTTTCTTACCTTCATAAGCAAGCACAACAGAGTTCAGAGTTTACAAACCCAAATATCGCTTTGCAGGAGCGTGTAAACCTTCGATCTATTTTCATTTCTGGTCATCAATTAATATACCATGTCAGGGGATTTCTCTCCTATTCCTCTAAAAAAATTATCTTGCAATCCGAACCCTAATAGGCGAGGCGCTAGTGACAAAACCGAAAATTTGATTACAAAGATGGTGAAATTAGATAGCTTTTATAGGTTACAGAAGGCGCAAGTAAATCTGGAAAAAGGCTCGATTCAAATATCTTAACCAAGAGGATCTGACATTCTGACCAGAAGCTTACAAAGTTACAAGTGGGGAAAAGGCAAGGGGAAGTTCTGCGGCTGCCATGAACTTAACTCCTCTCACGCGCAACGAAATGGAATGCGATAGTGAAGAGGGAAAACATTGTACCTTACGTTTTCGCCGGTGTATCGAACTCTTCTTCGGGTCGGAGTAGCAGTAGAGCGGCGGCGGCTAAGGGCGGAGAAAAACCTGAAGAGAAGGAAAGAACGCAAGGAACCTCCCGTATATTAAAATTGAAAAAAATGAGAAAACTAACTCGTATATATATTAAAAATGAAAATATGCGGTGAGCGTGGATCGAACACGCGACCTTCAGATCTTCAGTCTGACGCTCTCCCAACTGAGCTATCCCCGCTTGGCTGTTTTAAGATTTCAACCATTATGTCTCCTAGTACTATCCCTCCTAATTTGGTGGTTACAGAATTTCAATATACTTATCCTGACTGCCGCGTCCAAAACAAATTCGAGTTAACTCATCCACCGAGAGACAAAAATAAAGAACCACGAACACGCACGCGAGCGTGAAAATGGCTCAATTTCAACTGATCTCGATCGTCTAGATCGACACGATCTCTAATTGCCGCGTCCGAAACAAACTCGAGTTTACTTCGACCCTCCGCGGCACAAAAGTACAGAACCACACGAGAGTTAATTTCCTCATCCGCCGAGACACAAAAACAGTAGAGAACCACGAGCCGAGCACACACGCGCGAAGCAGCAGAATCGCAGTCAGATCGACCGAGCGCCTTCTCTGTTCCGAGAAGTCGGCCATGGCGGCGCCGCCGCCGGCAAGCCGAGAAGAGCTGACCCGTGCGGCTCTCGCCTTCCTGAGGAAGGTGAGAATCCGCTTCTGGTCGAAGCCGTGCGTCTTCGAGGGGCTCGAAACCATCCTCACCGAGTACGGCAAATACACGATCGCGCCCACCTCCTTGGTGGTGGACGGCGCGGCGGCGCTCCTTTGCGACCACCCTGACCTCATCGCGGAGTTCAACGCCTTCGTCCGTCCGGAGTACAAGATCGAGCTCCCCGCCGATTGCCATCCCGCTGCGGCAAAGCCCCAGGGCAAGAGAGATGAACGGCAGCTCGAGGCCCAACGATTCTTGGAGCGGGTGAAGGCGGAGGACGAGAAGCTTTACGACAGAGTCGTCGTCAACCTTTTCGGCGTGGACGGGAAGAGATGGATGGACGCTCATCAGGTGTACGCACAGCTCGAGGAAGTGTTTGGTCCGGGACGCCGAGACCTGCTCCGATGCTTCGCCGAGTTCCTCCCGCAGGGCCCGCCGCCGGAGGTTGCGGACGACGAGGAGGAGCCGTGTGCAGATCCCGGCCCGTCGTCGAAGCGCAAACGCGCCGCCGCCACTTACGCGTTCGCAGCCGACGCCGTCAAGCCGATCAGGACCATAAAGCCCCGCGCCGCCGACCTCCTCCAGATCAGCGACGACGGCGAGGACGTCAAGCCGGGTAGGCTGAAGAAGCCCCGCAATGCAAGCCTCCAGATCGGCCAACCCGCCGTTGACGACGAAGACGACGACGGCGAGGCGGAGGGCGACCCGTGCTGGCTCGTCACGAATCAGGACCCCCACGTCGCCGCCGTCACGTTCAGGAAGATCTTGGAGTTCCATGCCAGGTACTCGAATCTGGTTGCCACGATCAAACGCGCGGAGGAGCTCGAGAGAACGCGCCGCCCTCAAGGCGGCGCCCTGGAGGATCTCTTCCCTAACCGCGAGTGCGACGAGATCCTCGACGAGCTGTACGGCGATGGCTGGAGGACGATGCAGGCGGCGGTCGAGGGCGGCGAGCGCGTCGACGTGACGTTCGCGGCGATCCTGCTGCGTCTGAGGGCGG
This sequence comes from Oryza punctata, assembly GCA_000573905.2. Classification (NCBI taxonomy): domain Eukaryota; kingdom Viridiplantae; phylum Streptophyta; class Magnoliopsida; order Poales; family Poaceae; genus Oryza; species Oryza punctata. The sequence goes on along the minus strand of CM002489.2, from coordinate 30,229,698 downwards.
AGGAGGACCTAGCCGTGGAGTTGGCAAGAAACCGGCGTGATAGAACCCGCTACGGTGCCAGACAGGGTAAGAGATCGCCGGCCGGCGATCGCCGTGATCCGTACGCGCGTCGTCCGTGCAAAAAAGCGTGAAGCTTGATGGGCAGAGTACGCGCAATAACAAAATAGGAGTACGTAGGAGTATGTGGCAACTTGCTCAGTTGATTGTTCGAAGTTATTCCGATGTGGGTGCATCGTGCACGTACGAATACGATCACCCGCTGCTGTGTGTGCGCCGTGCCGATCGGAGGAGCCTCGGTTTTTCATTCATGCCGACGATTGATCGATCTGGCATGATCACAGATCAGCGCTCGAAGTGTACTTTCGTGTGGTTCATTTTCCTTATTCAGCTTGTTGTACATGGTTTTTTTATTAGTACATGAATTCCTTTGTTTCTTTTTGCTGAGAGAGGTAGAGCAGGGTTTGTAATATCATTCTGCGCATTCCGGATATTCGGCGTGATTTTTTCTTGTAATTTGAACAGTTTTTACCAACTTGAATATTTTTTTTTGCTAAACTAAAAGTGGTATTGAAATTTTCAAGTGAAATGATTTTTGGAATTTCGAACCAAAATTGCAAACATTGGATAAGAGAATGCCATTAATTAATCTGAATCACATTCATCGCACCTATTTTAATTTTAATTACTTTAAGTAATCGCTTTGTTCCAAAATAAACCAAACACAGAAATAGAATGTAGTATTGACAGGTGGATCGATAAGGGTATTGAAGGGATAAAACTTTTTAATCCATAGACCACTAGTAGGTAAGAAAGTAGAAATTGATTTGTTTTAGGATGAAGTTTAAACTTTAGGAATTGATTTATTTTGGATAAGTGGAGTTGATACTTTAATCGACCTATAGTTCACCAACACAGTGTTACACGCTTCATAAATCATTGATCGATCAGGATCATCTTGCTGAGATCCGATGTTTCAGGTTGCTCCCACCTCCCTCGCGCCGTGAATCATGCATACATCATCCCCTCCCCCACATACATCGTGCTCCCCTCACCTCACTGCGCATCCGCTCGTGCCCTCACCACGCCTTGCCGTTGCCGCCTGCGATTCACCGCCGTCGCCCTCCCCTTCTGCAATCTCCCTCCGTGCTCGCTCATCCTAGCGTCGACGCCGCCTTCGCGACCTCCCTCCACACCCGCGGTTCCTCCCCTCTCCCCTTCCACGGTTCCTCCCATTTCTCTCAATGCATATATCATGTACTAAGAGCCTAACTTGTTCATATTATCTAACTAAAACATCTAGAAAGAACCCCAATGCGTAGTGTTTGTGTTTGGATCTATCTAATCAATTTCAAATTATTTTACCTAATTCCCATTTTAATCAATTAATGTCAATAAACTATATGGACACTTAGATGTTACTCTCTCTCCGTTCTAAAACGTAAGGATTCCTTGAGTTGAGCTTGAGTGTTAGAGCAAGTATAATAGTGAGCTATAAGTCTACTATAAACTTATGTGTAGAAGAGAGGTAACAAAAAATTAAGGGTGTTAGCTCTCATGCAGGAGGTAACTTAACACAAGTTCTAAGACAAATACATTAAATATATAAATGAGAGATAGAGAGAGGAGAAGAAAATTATAGTCAACCTTATAGCTTTAAGATGGGTTAATAGTAGGAAGTAAGCTCTACTATAATCCTTACTCTTGAGAAGTATAAGGCCTCCTTCAAAGGTTGAGACAACTGCTAACTTATAAATCGTACACATCATCTAAGAGATAGAACAAGAGATAGTTTCTCTAATGATCTGTCTCTAAGATTGTCTCTTCTTGCTTTTATGGCAGCATGGGTAGTAAATGACATGGTGATAAACTACAGGCTCATACGACATCAGTAACTGAGCGAGATAGGCGTGGGAATAGGAGATGGATGGATTGCTTTTTTACCTTCTCTTTCCTCCACATAGGATACATGATAACGTGGACATGTTATGAGATAGCTTACATGGCACCATTAGGGGAGGCCTAATTAAGAAGAGAAAGTAGACTTAAAAAAATTAAATGAAGGATGATGTGATTGGCTAAGATGAACAAAGAAAGAGTTGTATATTGGTGGAGTCTTCTTGGTTAGGTTTCGTGTCCCATACTCCCATGCAAGACTCTCCTACTACTGCTGGGAATGTCCGAAGCAAAACCCATTCCACAGGCTAAAAAAATTCCAGACGATAAAATTGCAGCAACTCGGCCATTCGTCAGACGAGATAAAATTCAGGCTCTGCAGGAGTACTACTACAGTAAGATAGTGTACACAGTATAGATCGCAGTTATTTGCGGTACGTGTGCCGTGTTTTCTCGGGTGCGACTTGTTTTATCACACGGAGAGAACCTCACAGAATGGCCAAGGCTTATCCACTGCTGCACGCAGGGCCGGGCAGGCGGCGATGCGCCGGGCACACGGCACGGCGCGCCAGAAAGGAGCTGAGTTGATCAGCGCCAGGCCGCCAGCCCGAAACCCCGCTGCATGCGCACTGGCCGCGCGCTTTCGTGCGCCGATCGAAGCACGGCGCGGGGCTGTTCAATTCAAAGTCAAGTTTTGACCCAACAACAACCTTACAAGTTATTACCTGCTGCCTCCTGTCCCAAACTACGAAAGTACACCCAAAAATACCAACCAACCTCTCTACGGCTGTGTTAATTCCTCCACTTAGATCATCCCCAACCCTCCATATCATATAGTATCCATAGCATTTAATAAATTGCCACATAAGCAAAAATCTGATGTGGCAATAGAGTTACTAAGGAGAGAGGTAAAAGGTTGAAGAAACCATGTCGCATGCAAGAAACCATGTCTACACAAGAATCAAGAATAAAAACATGGAGATAGGTGGATAAAAGAAGAGAGAAGAGAGGTGATTGGAAGATAATTTAATTTTAACACACCATCCATTGGAGATATAATTTTTATACATAGTGTCTATATGACATGGCAAGTATGAAAACTAGGTGATAGTTTATGGGTTGGGATGGCCTTATCCAACTTCTGCTCTCTCGATTTTCGTACGCATATTTTCTAAAATATTAAACGGTGTGTATTTTAAAATTTTTCTATAGAAAAAATTATTTAAAAAACCACATTAATCTATTTATTTAATTTTTTAATTAATACTTTATTAATCACGTGCTAATAGGTGTTAGTCTAAGTGTTGCTTTTGAGGCAAGATGAGTTAGGACCACAAGAACGATATATCTTAAAATTATACTCCCTCCGTTCTACAATATAAGTACCTAAAAGAATAAATTGGATGAGATGTATTCTAATCATACGAATTAAAAAAAATCTATCCAAATTTATAAAAAATAGGATGTATCCCATCAAATCTTAATTAGATGCCACATATTTAGCCAAATCTGCCCAGAAATTTCCACCGGCACAACGGTGCATGCCAGTGTCTCGCCGCCGGCGATCCCACCTCTCCTCTCCCTCTCGCCATCGCCTTGCCCTTTCGCCTCTCGGAGTACGAGTACGTAGCGCGCGGTAGAGTGGACGACGAACACAGTCGCGCGTAGCCACGCCGCGGCCGCGACATGTGCTTTGTACCGCCCAATCGCAAAGGAGGAATATGCAGAGCTGCAGCTGCTGCAACAGCAGCTGGCTGCCACCAACCAAAACCAGGAGGCAAAGGGACGGACCGTCCCAGTCTGCGGCCGATCAGAAACATCAGACTCCCCGTGCCTCTGAGATCTGTGCATGCGAACAGCAATGAGCCAGGACGGCTCGGACGGACAATTTTTGCTCGGTCACGCCGGCCTTGACACACACTTTCGTTCGTTTACATGCATAACAAGATCATTAGTACTAGGAGTACTATCTACATACAGTGAAAGTCTGAATCACTGAATGAGCGGTCCAAAATGTTGAGAGCAAGATGGGAAGGCCAGTATTGCATCGCTGCAAAAGCAAAGCAGTAGGGATGTACTAGTACGCACGTACGTACTCCGTACTGGGATTACTGGGATAGCTATGGTACGCACGCACGTACAGTACTACTACCTTCTCCAAGTTATAGTACTGACACGCTGCATGGCATGTACGTGGTGACAGGTCAGACTACCAACCGACATTGTACTAGCGTCTCTCTTATTGGGATCTCCTGACCATTTTGACCAAGAATTTACAGCGACTCCGAATTTACAATCCTCCCGGCCGGCACTTCTATATTGCGTGGAGAATTATAGTAGTAGAGTACTGTAGAAGTAAATTCTTGTTCTCACACTATACTAACACAGTCAAACTAGATCATCCAAAAATAAGATTGTCAAGTACTAGGAGTATCATGTAACATACCCTATGACCCTCCATTTGTTTTACCTGATACCTTCAACCATGCCTCCTTAATTACATTCCCTAAAGGCCAGTATATATAGCAATGTGCAATATATCTACAGTGCAACAAGAGAGTAACCAGCCTGCCATGCCAAGTCAACCTCTAGCCGGTAGGAGTAGTCCGCTGTGTTGCAAGAGAGATGGCCAGCATGCAGGACGTTGTACGAAAGGTAGGGCATCTTTACAGTTCAGAGGCCGAGAGGTTGCGTCCAGCTTTGACACGCAACGACGAGCCCTATACATGCACAACGGCCTCAACCTTTCACCATGGGCAAAAGCTTCAGGCGCGGCAGCGGCAGCAGCAGCAGCGCCACTGTGCAGCACTGCATGCCGCTGCAGCGCCGCAGCCTTTCCTCCTTTTCCTTCCCCCCTCGGAGCTATAGCTTGCAGTTGCAGAAGAGCAGGGAAAAAAAGCCGAATTTTTTGAGAGAAAAGAAACCAGAGGAGTATACAGGAGAACGGGCATCTTCCCAGCCAGCGTTATCATTGGTGTAATCTGCAGCCATGGATGGGGCAACCGAGGAAATTCTCAGACTTGCTCGAGTCTCCTACTCCTAGTTGAACAGAAATTGCTTTGTTTCACATCCCTCCTACTTACGGTCGATATGAGTTCAAGAACATTTCGATGAGCAATGGAAGATTGTTTTTCTCCCGTTATATTCCTTAAAATTAGCACACAAGGAAAGAAATATCGTTTTTTTTCCTCTTTTTCAAAAATAAGCAATGGAAGATTGTGATTGATTTAGACGCTATAATCCTGGATAGACTGCTGAGATAGGAAATGCACACAAGGAATAGCAGCTCAATGCAACATGTTTCTGTAACTGTCAAATGATTTGGTCTGACAACGATGCAGATGAAGCTAAACTGAAACAGGTTCCATGGAATCATAGCACAAGCTGGAAACAAGTGGCAAACACACAAACACATGGGGCGCTGGAATTGTAGGAGTAAGGTGAGATCTAAGGACTCGTATTTACAGTTTTGCGCTTAAACACCACAGCAACAATTAATTTCATCTCGAGCAATTGAACCGCACAGGAAGAAGGCAAAACGGTCGATCCACAGGTAGAGAGAAGAAGCACACTCCAATCAAGAACTGTCCCAAGAACAGGCGTACGGACGCCAGTGCACGCGTCGATAAATTGAACAAAAGACGTGTCAGAGCTTGGAAGATGCATGCTGCTGTGTGTGATTCACCGGGACTCCTCCTCGGCGCGCCTGGCGGCGCCGGAGAGCGCGGCGAGGAGGTTGAGGTGGTGGTGGTGCGCCTGCGCCATCGGCACGTACGTCGGCTGCGCGTCCAGCGGCGAGAAGCCCCAGGCGTCGGGCCGGCCTGGTGCGGGCAGCGCCGCCCAGAACGCGGACGCGGCGCCGGCGACGGAGACGGCGGCGGCGTCAGCGGACTCCTGGCGCTGGCGCTTGCCGAGGAGGATGTGCTGGTGCGAGGAGGAGGTGGACGGCGCGGAGGAGGAGACGAAGGCGGCCGGGGTGGTGCCGGTCCCCGTGGCGGCGAGGATGGATGGCTCGGCCTGGCGGAGCAGCCACTCGATGGTCTGGCCGTCGGACTTGAGCCCCAGCTCGCGCGTGAGCTGGAACACCCGCGCCGCGCACACGATCGGCATCCGCACGCGCCGCCCGCGCCCGTTCACCTTGCTGTGCCGGTCCTTCCCACCCGCCGCGCCAGCCGCCTTCTTGCTCGGCGCCGGAACCAGCTGGGCGACGGCCTCTGCCGGCGCCGCCGACACAGCGGCAGCGGGCGCCACTGTGGCCGTCGGGATCTGCACGGGCTGGTAGACATGGAACGTGGCGGCGGCGGCGGCGGCGTCGCGGGAGCTCATGGCGGGCGAGAGTGTGTGATGTTGCGAGGTGGTGCCAATGGTGGTGGTCCGGTGCCTGTGGGGTTTGAGAGGTTTTGAGGTGATGGGGAGAGGGACACGCCGGATAGATTTATAATGGACTTGATGTAGACTTGCTCGTCTTTATTCTCAGTATTTTACCATAGTACTTCACTGTTCCCTCCTACACTTTTTTTCTACAAAATTTCTTCTTATGTACTACTTACTCGGTTTCAAAATGTAGCTACCTAGTATATGATGTGATATTACCTAGTACTCCTTTCATTCTAAAATAAGTTTATTTTTTAACCATCCCACATACACTAATACGAAATACAAAACTAAAGACCAGAATACCCTTAGTATCTCAAATTTTAACACAATTTATTCATCTATTTATCTATTTTTATTATATTTATTCTTATAAAATGTGATACAATAATTACTCAAAGATAAATTTATCTTGGAACAAATGAAAAGTACTTATTTTTATGTTTAGATAGAGGGTGTAATAATCAACATTATTACTACTATACAACAAATACCAGAACATTTTTGTCTGGATTCTGATGCATGCAGCCATGCACTACACGCTACATGTTCGCAACGAAATGGTAATACGGAATATACTATTCAAGGTATTTTACTCGTGTGTGCAATGTAAATGCGAGCGCTAATCTGGGTCACCAGAGAGACCTGACCTTCATCAGGGGGGAGGAGGAGAAATGGGCGGAGCAGAAGAGGGCAAGAGGCAGTGAGGGCGCAGCAGTAGTACTGTACCACCATAGGGGGGGCAGGGCACATGGGAATCTGGGTCCAGTAGCTCTCACACTTTGCTGGAATCTGCAGGGTCTTTTACAAATAGTAGCAGCAGCAACGCTAAATAGCTTAAGCCTACTCCATCTACCGCCGTATCACATCACGGCGAGGATTAGATTAGACGGGCTCGAGCTCATTACAATATCTTATCCCCGTGGGTGCTGAACTGGACGTGTGAAAGAACCCAACTGTGCAGGCACAGCGACCTGAGAGAGCTCGAGACAGGGAAATCTGGGAATTTCGGGGCAGCAGCAGCAACAAAAACAGACGGATTCGAGGGGGTTTCGCGCAGGAAATCGATCGTTTTCGAACCAAAAGCTCGGTGACGATTCGGTGGACATTGGATGATGGGGGCTACTGCTGGGGATGCAGGAAAGAAAAAAAATTTGGTCTTTGGCCTACTAAAAATCGTTATCATGTGGTCATGCACGAGACTGTGTACAGGTTTCCGTCGTCCAAGTTGCGACTGTATGGACGTGGACATGTACATTGTACAACGCTGTAGCGTACAGTTTTCGCAGCCATGAGCTGTGGGGGCGTGGGTGCTGGTGCTGTGGGGGCCAAAGCTTGGATGAACGGCGGCAGCTGGCCGGATCGATCGTCACCCGGGACGAAGGAAACGTACGGTGAAACTGAGATGGATGAGGGGATATCCATGGCTTGGCGTTTAGGGTTGGTTGTTTGCAAATGCAGGAATTTTCGAGGATATCTATGGAGACTGAACTGATTATTGTTGTGAGAACATGCAAAATCATGTGTTCCACTGGATGGTGTACGACACAAGAGCCTAATATCGTTTCCTTAAAAAAGAAGTAGCATTATATCATTTCTTAGAAGATATTGTATAAACATAGCATAACACATACACAATCATCCTTATAACGCACGCACGCACATCCTACCTTTATATACCTTCGAAAGACGGGATGATATATTTTGATATTGATGAAATCACTACAAACACCTTGTTGTTAACGTGTACGACACACACCACTGAGAATAATTAATCGTAAATGTAAGTACTCGATTTAAGTTCACAACTTGAATTCAGATGGGCAGATCCAAAAATAGTATTGTTTTGTTCATATTTTTATTTTTCTTTAGAGGATTTGCCACTTCCCAATAATTTGGGTTGTGTATTTGCGTACCACCACTTGTACGCACAAACATTTGTACGTCCTCTACACATGTTTTAAGTTAATGTTGAAGGCATCAAACACCCATCCCTGTAGCAAGGACACCATGTACTCACCTAGCATACTTGCATATGTACTCTTAAAATCAGTGGACAGCTAAGCTAAATCTACAATTTAAACTCTGATGAACTAGGTACACAGCCGCACCACTTAGGCTATATTTAGGAGGTGAGTCACCTCCCGCGTACGCAAAACGAAACGATGCATTTTCTTATAATTAATTAAGTATTTATTATCTTTTAAAAATGGATTAATATGATTTTTTAGAGCAATTTTCATATAGAAAATTTTTATAAAAGATATACCGTTTAACAGTTTGAAAAGCGTACGCGCGAAACACGAGTGAGGTGAGTTAAGAAAGGACCCAGTTTTAGCCATCCGTGATTTTTAGACCCTGTTTGGTTTCATTAGACTTGGGTTTTTTCTAGTCCCAGCTAAAAAAAAAATTTAGACTCAACCTGTTTGTTTAGTGGGTCTAACACAGAATCTAAAGATATTTAATGTGCTGATCAAAGACCATGTTACCCCTAATAAATGCATTTAAACAACCCAAGACTATGCATGCATGCGTGGGGAATGCGGGCAAGCGGCGGAAAAATTATTTTAGCCCCTATTTAGACCCTCATGGAGGTGCTTTTGGTTTTAGACCTTCTTGAACACTTTTAGTCCCTGTTAGACCCTCCTGTTTGGTTCTTCAAGATCTAAAAGAAGCTAAAATTAGACCCAAATGGTGAAATCAAACAGGGTCTTACTATCATCCACAACGGCAGCCTTATCGAGGCGCTTTCCATGAATGAATCCTATAGTTAGCCCGTACAACCAAGTAGCGATCGCAATACGCACATGAAGATGCCAAAACCTGCTTTGATTAGTTGACTTTGCGTGAGGTTGAGAGCGTTTTTTCAACAAAAGATGACTGGAGAAAGACGTCGAGAGAGGGAGGAGAGGGCAGGGAAGCGAGGGTACAGGGGCGATGAAGCGATGATGATGACCTGTGTTGAAAGGGAAGGCGAATGGACCGGCTACCAGCCTTCCTAGTTTTGGATATGCATGGCGTTGGTCGCCTACTCGCTTTCAGCGTATAATTGGAGCCCCACCCGGCAAAGGCTTCATGGCTTCGTTGGCTCAAAAAGAGCATGTCGGCGACCTCTCCCGCCACCTGATTTTAACGCAGTCTTTCTTTCTCTTTCTCACCGCGCAAGTGAAACACTGTACTGTTCGTATCTTACATGAAGCTACAACTTGTTCTGCTCCTCCCAGTCTTGATGTTCTTGCACAGGATATGAGTTGTGATTTTCACGAGAAACAATTCAATTCTACCCCCGCAAAAATTCCAAAGTTCCTGTCCAAACAGGACACTAGCTATTCATAACCCATCGTCGTTCTGGTCCACTACCAAACTAGTACATCTTTCCTTAACGAATGAATACGGTGTTTCTTTCTTTTTTGGCAAAAACTGTCTATATGAGTTTCTTATAATACCGTTTTAAATCCATTTACCAACTCTATACCAGTTAAATTCATTTATACCCTCAAGTAATTATCACAAATAATTCATCTATTTAGTCATTCAGCACAAAAAGAACACACCTTGAAGTAATTAATATTCCAATTCCAAGATGCAAGCATATCCCGGAAGTTGCCAACATTCCTGGTAAATTTCATCAGGCCATAGCCCATACTAGAATACTGCTATAAATTATAAGTTTAAACTGAAGGACTGCTATGACAACTAGAGTAGGCACTCCGCGCTCCTGTTCAGAATTTTTCTAGTTACTGATGCATAAAAGAGCCATAGAAATGAAAACAAGTATGGCACTAATGCACCTGACTAACTTAGACTGAATGTAGAATGACCAACAGTAGAACGTGAAAGCAAGTACAGAGCTCATACAGTACTAAAGTGGCTATGGATCAACAAACTACAGAGTCAGAACAACAAGTTTCAGGAGTTACTAGGAATGACATTAAAGAAGTGGTAAACTTCATCTTCATCAAACACTCCGACCTCAGTTGAGCAGACCTCACAACAAACAGGGTGATAAACTGCACCCTTCTTTTCACCTTCTGATGTAGCAGAAGAATCAGCAGCCTTTCCCTTACGGTTTTTCCGTTTGCCTTTCCCCTCCCGTAGAATCTGATCAGTCTTGACCTTGCAGTTGCGAACAAACATTGCACGGTACTGATTTACATATGTCTCGTGCCTGAACATCAACGAAAGATACTACAGTTAATCATTGCAAACGTATTTCTGAAGATTTGAAAAATAAGATTTGAAGCATTCAAAGACTTCAGAAGGAGTTCCGGAATATTGTGCAAATGAAAAAAACAGCATAATATTTCACGATATAGAATGATTACTGAGAATTGCAAATAGGTCACACAAACTTGTCTCCAGATTTTATTTTTCACAAATCTAGATTTCTCAATTTCGTATTAAAAATTGAACATGTTCAGACAATCAAGTCCTATAATTGCATATTCTGGAGAGGAGAATGATCAAGCACAACATATGGTTACCAACACAAGTTCTGAGCAGGTTTTATTTTAGTTTCAAACCATACTAAGCTCCATGAAGATTTCAGACATTCAAGGTGGATATTTCAATCTTCAAAGCAGGTTCCAAATAATTCATCAGGAATGTTCCATCATATTTCAGATTGTCACAGTGGTTCAGGTGTCTTCCGAAAATTTCGAAATCGTTCATTACTGCATAGCAAGTTTCTGAAAAGTTAGTCCAACCTCTAATACAAATAATTGTGGCATGCGGCATGCCCCCATGACACCCATGGTGCAACCAACAATCTCTGATATATTACTAAATGTGTTCCCAGAGTTGACATTTCATCATAGAGATAACTTCATAAGGGTAAGCAATTAAACACACCTGACTAGTTTACAGTAGTAGCTATGGCTTTCAGCTGCAGAAGCAGTTATCCCATACAAGCAAAACCAAACTAAAAAACAGAAATTCAGGAACAACTCACATGTATGCATTTATACACATAAACCATTTGTTAAGAAATTCCATTATTTATCCCAACCACTTAAATCAACCAATTTGATCATTGTGAGCATGGATGTGGATTGTATGGAAAATATTTACTCACATGTATTAGATATAATCCTCGTGGTCATTAATACACCAACTTTTCCAAACAAAATTATTGATAGCAATTGCCTTATACAGGCAGCAGCAGCACCACAATCCTGATATCGGTAAATAGAAACATACGGTTTCTTCATCATCAGGAAAGCATCGTGCCAATCCAAGACTTAAATACTAAATCGACCAATCTAAAAAAACTAGTGACTGCTTAACATTCATATTGGAATCCAGATGCCTCCTCCTTGACTGGCGCAATCAGAAGCATGAAGGAAATATTACCTCTGGCAATCCAGGCACAAAGTAGTGAAGCACGCGGGGCAGCTGAGCACGGCGTCAGAACTCCTCCCTTTCCTCTGCTTGCTCACCCACCGCTCATCGACATCATCCAGGTCGGGATCGTAGAACTCGGGCTCCACGGAGTAATCTATCTCATCGTCGCTCGACACTAACAAATCACAACCAAAAGAGGGGAAATCAGGACGCAGCAGGGCATCTGCCGAATGCCGATTTTTGCACATATACTTCCGGTGCTTGAAAGAGGAAGCAAGAGGGATCGCATGAGCAAGGGGATTGGGAGAGCTACCTAGTTCTCGGGGATCGACAGGGCCGCCGGCCTCCGCCTCCGCCTCCATCGGCTGGCTCGCCGCCTCTTTGGATTTCTCGGGCTCCATGAAACCCTCCTCGCCTCCTCCGTGTCCCCTCCCCTCGCTTCCGCTTCTCCGGCCTTCTCCCTTCGCGACTTTTCTCTCTCCAGTGGCTGCGGGGAGAACTTAGTAGAAGTCTTGGGCCGAAAACTACATCTTGAGTCAGCCCAATTGGCCGAACCGAATATGAGTTTCCCTTTTTTTGATTTTATTTGTCAGATAAGAATATTAGAAATAGAATACACTGTTTTTTATTAATGTATTTCCAAGTATTAGCAGTAAAAAAAGGGAAAAACCAAAGCATATGTAAAGAAGTGGAAAATTAAGTACGCAGTTTTAACACACGTCAAGTTCAGCTTGTTAATCAAACATGTACTATACTAATAGCAATACAAAATGTTCCATCAGAACAGAAGAGGTCCTGAATAAACAGAATATGGCGCATATCTCTTGCTAAAACATAGTACCACGCTGTAATAATTTTTCACCGTGATCCATAAAATCTAAATTACATTCGAATTGCACCAGTTCTATGCTTTTGTTCTTTGAAACCCATGCATTCATGGGTTTGTCTTAGAAATTAAAGAGAATCGCACACACATCAGGAATAATAAAAAAAGAGAGCAGAATTTGGCATGTTTTCTTTCTCAAAAGCCTTCTTAAGCGAATGCTCTTTTGACTGCAAGCATCTCCTTGATGATATCTTTGGTTGATATTCTACTCGATGGCATTTCCCCAGAGCAGAGCAACCCAAGTTTAAGCAGCGAAATCAGGGAGTTCACCCTTTCTGATGGACCATCCATGGATGTTGCAGGCGGCGCGTTTTCAAGCTCTGTTACCAATTCTGCATCGACAATGTCCATCACTCGATTATTCAGGGCCATCTCAACACACTTGCGAAGGCTAAATCCTTGCTCAAATGTGTTATCTGTAGGCCGCCTTCCAGTAATCATTTCAAGAACAAGAATTCCATAGCTATAGATGTCTCCGTGAGTTGAAACCATATTTCCAGCACCATATCTATCTATTATATTATTAAGATAGCTCGAAAATAAAGCACCACGTTCACCTGTGGAGACTAGAAATTCTCACATTAATCGAAGAAAAAGAAAAGAAGAGTCTAAATAGAAATACAATTAAATAATAACTGAAATTCGGAATTAAAAATAAGAAATATTAAAAGATGAGTTCATATAAGATCCTAATACGTTATTAATTAAAATTTGGAATAAAAATAAATAAATTTCTGAAACTAGAGGAAAAAAAGAGTTCAAGTAGGAATACAATTTTGAAAAAACTAAAATTCAGAATAAAAAATTATTGAAATAACAATTAATCCATCAATAACCCAACGCGAGATTAATTAGATTTCGAAACAATTAACCCATCTATAACACAACACGAGATTAATTAGAATTTGAAATAAAAAATAAAATAGGAGTCCATATAAGAACCCAAAACGTGATTAACTAAAATTTGGAAAAAAATTTTTGAAACTAGGAAAGAAAAAGAGGAGTTCAAGTAGTAATCCAATTTTGAAATAACTAAAATTCAGAATAAAAAAGAAATATTTTAATAATAATTAACCCATCTATTACACAACACGAGATTAATTAGAATTCGAAATAAAAAATAAAATAAAATCCGAAAATAGAAAAATAAAAATAAGATTTTAACTAGAAATACAATTTATAAATAACTAAAATTCATAATAAAAATAAATATTAATTAAAATTCAGAATAACAAATAAAATAAATTTTGAAAATAGAAAAATAATTATAAGAGTTCAAGTAGGAATACAATTTACAAATAAAAATATTAAAATGAAAAATATGGAATCTTCGAAAAGAATAGTTCATCTAGAATACAACAATATCAAATGGCAATAAAAATAAAGAGAGTAAAAACAAGAGGCATGTAAAGGAGTAAAGTGGTAGCGGTTGATGGGACATATAAAAACTATAAACATATAAACAAAACCCTAAATAGAATCCCAACGATAATTAAGAGGAGGAACAACGGACAAGCCATTAAGCAGCACGATCGTGGCAGTTGGCGGGATTTCAGAAAGTAAAAAAATAAAACCGAACTATAATCATGTTCAATTTTTCAAATCTCAATGATAATAAAGAGGGGAGATAGCGGGGAATCGCATGTAGAGGAGTACAGTGGCAAAGCTGCTGATGTTTTAGCGGGACTTCTAAAAAGTAAAAAATGAACCTAAACGATAGTTATATTCGATTTTTAAAATCCTAATGATAGTAAAGAGAGGAGACAACGGAGGGGCCGTAGAGTAGTACAGTGGCGGTGTTTGATGGAATTTTAAAAAATTTGTAAAAACAAAACCCAACAAGACAATGAACTATAAAAACTAAAAAGTCTAATTTTTAAAGATTTTATGGAAGATGAATAAAAATAGTGATAGATCGATAAGCAAATAAAAACCTGACAAATGAGTAAGGGGTAGCGACCGAAACGACTTTTAAAAAACTATAAAATGAGAAACACGCATATGATAAAACACGCATATGATAAAGTTCGGTCTTTCAAAATCCTAGGATAGATATTTAACAAATTTTAAGTAAAATCATATGTATGAGTACTAGCCGCGTAATTGTGCGAGCCATCCAGCTAGTTCTGTTTGAATTGAACAATGATGATGAGAATACAAGTAACTGGGTAAATGATAATGCTATGTCTATGGTAAAAGAAATTCGGCGATTGAAAGGTGAAATTTTCTTGTGTTAAATAAATCGATAGGTGAAAATAAAAGAAAGAAAAACTAACCAGGTGGAACATAACCAATCATCCCTCTAAATCCCATCAAGCTCATCGAGGGTTGACAAGACGTATATCCCTCAGAAAGAATCTTGGCTAGTCCAAAATCTCCAACATGTGCTACCATATCAGCATCAAGAAGCACATTACTTGGCTTAAGATCATAATGCACAACCGGTGTAGCGCCATGGAAATGAAGATAATCCAATGCGCAAGCCACGTCAAAGAGTATCCCCACTCTCTGGACAAGATTCAAGTGCCTTTCAACCGACTGGTTGTCTGTGTGAGGATGGAGCCACTCTTCTAGGCAACCATTGGGCTTGAAGTCGAACACAATCGCTTTGAAGTCGTTCCCATTGAAGTCGATGCTTGAGCATGCTGAAATTATCTTAACAAGGTTTCGGTGTCGTAAATTCCTCGTCGCTTCACATTCCACTGTAAAACTCTTGAGAGCCCCAGGCGTCTGAAGTTTCAGTACTTTTACAGCGACAAGATTTTCATTCTCACCAATTTCATCAAACAATTTACCTCTAAAGACTGATCCATAGCTCCCAGTACCCAACAAATTGGTTGTCGAGAAGCCATCTGTTGCATGTACCAACTGCTGGTAGGAGACAAGTTGATGGCCTCGCATGGAAGTCGTTGAAGGACTTTTTGTTAATCTTTTCTTGTACCAAGCATGGAAGAAAAGGAGCAATGAAAGGATACATATTGTTGTAGCAACAAGGGGAACAACAATCGCCGACACAGGAACTTTGTGCCTTCTCTTGGAAATCTGGAGAGAACATGTAGGCAAGTGAAGATCTGGAATGCCCCCACAAAGCTTGACGTTCCCTTGGACCGAAATGCCAGTAGCATTTGTAAAAACACCAACCACTGGCACTTCACCATCAAAGTTATTGTAAGAGAGGTTTAGATCATAGAGTGTGCGGAAGTCTCCAAAGAACTTTGGTATTTGGCCTGAAAAATTGTTACTCGAGAGGTCGAGAATTTCTATTCCATTATCCTTTAGCGAGCTTACCCTTCAGCTCACTAAAGGATAATGGAATATTACCAATAAATAAATTGTGTTGCATATTCAAAATTTGGAGAAGTTTGCATTTGCCGATAGTAACAGGAATTTTCCCTGAAAATTGATTGTACATGGCATTAAGCTCAACAAGATTCTGTAGATTCCCAACTTCAGGCGGTATTGACCCTTCTAAGTGATTGTAGGAGAAACCCAAATATATTGATAGTGTTGTGATGTTGAATAAACTACTTGGGACGGTACCTGTGAAGTTATTCAAGGAGAGGTCTAGTATCGACAGTGAAACCATGTTTCCAACTGATATGGGGATGCTACCGCTAAGAAAATTCATTCGAAGGTCTGAAGAGTTCAGTTGAGTTAAGTTACCTATAACAGGTGGGATTGTCCCACTAAAGTTGTTACCTAGCCACAAAATTCTCAGGTTTTGGAGAATACCTAATGAGGATGGCAGATTTCCAGTTAGAAAATTGTTACGCACGTTAAGTACACCAAAATTGATTAGTTTACCTATTTCTGTAGGCATGTTCCCTACAATTTTGTTGTCAGATAGAGTGAGGGTTGTCGGTGACGCAGATAAATTGGAAACTACAGACGGAAGAGTCCCATTAAACCTATTGTCTTCCAATGCCAACCTATCAACCGGGAGCAATTTGCTAATCCTGTGATAAATTTCCAATCTTTAGATTCATTGGCTTCAAAATCATTAGAAGCTACAATGAACCACTGGGGGCTATGTAACCTTCCTAGCTCTGGAGGAACTACACCACTGAAGTGGTTTTGCGCGATCAGAAATTTAGAGAGATTGGAGGCACTAACCAGCGAAGATGGGATATGTCCATGAAACCTATTTCCTCCCGCATATAAAATCTCGAGCATAGGGAGTGTATAGAACATGTTTGGAGGTAACATCCCACTGAGCTCATTGGCTTCTGTAGAAAAATAATTTAGGGATGATATGTTCCAAATTTTGGGAGGGATGGACCCAGTCAGATTGTTCTGTTGTAGGTCAAATATGGTAAGATTGTACAAGTGACCAAGAGATGGAGGTACGCCACCAGATAACTGGTTAAGATAAAGACCAAGAGCCTTGAGCTGGGAGAGATTGCCCAAGGTGGCTGGAACCTCACCAAATAGCGTGTTGTTCCCTAGATTCAAGTAGGATGGCAGGATCTCGTCCGAGAGAACATTTTGAACATAGATTCAGACGGACCAGATTTCTCAGCGTGCAGATCTCAGGCGGGATCTTGCCATGGAGTCGGTTGAATCCCAGATCAAGCTTTCTGAGCCCGGTGCATCCTGTTAACAAAGCCAGTGGGATTCCCCCTTGTAGCGAATTCAGGAAAAGATACAGAACTCGGAGCCTACTGAGACGCCCTAGCTCGGGAGGAATCTCGCCAACCAGCTGGTTCGCCCCAAGGTCTAGCACACGCAGGAACGAGAGGTTACCCAACAACGGCGAGATGCGACCATACAAGGCGGAGGAGCTGAGGTTCAGCGAGACGAGCCTGCTCGCGTGCCGGCCGCGGCCGCACGCGACGCGGCGCCACCTGCACGGGTGGTTGGAGGCGTTCCACGAGGCGAGAGCGCCCGACGGGTCGGACACCATGGACCTGAAGGAGAGCAGCGCGGCTGCCTGTTTGTTGGTGGCGCCGCCGCCGCTGCTCCCTAGCGAGCATACCGTTGCACCGGGATACAGCAGTAGCGTGGAGCACAGCAAGATGGTGATCATTAGTGGGTTCATGGCTGTTTATGTTTATGTTTTGGCGCCAAGGGGACTGGAGATGAGAGAGGGCTCTAGGGTGATAGATGTGCAGACATTAGTAATAATCGCATAATATAAATAGAGATACTCTAGGATGCATGCAGATTGCAGACATGATCAGATGAACGATGATCGAGGGATGGGACGGAAAATTTTGGTCTCTCTCATCTCCTGTGTCAATGCTCCCCCTACACTACGGGGTGCAGGCGTGCAGCAGGCTGACTAGACTTGCCAAAAGCTATCCACTGAACTTGCTTTTTGAATCGTTCAACTTACGTCAAGGAAATGGAGCAGATGGAACACGGCTACACACGCAGTGGGAGATCACTGATCACGCCCAGTTATTCTTACAGGCTCAGGATGAATATCTAAAAACAGAGAAAATCTCCAGGCTCATGTGTTACTCCCTTACTCAGGCATTGTGGGTCATATACCTCAGTAAGTTCAAGAGTTACAGTACATGCATTGCAATGCAGTTATGCAGACTAAATCTAGCTTCTAATCAAACTGGTGGAACTATAACGCAGACATTGAGGTTTCCGATATCGTTACCAAAAAGCCAAATCAATATTTAGCAAAGCAGAATGCTTCCTCTGAACTCCCGCCTTTTCTTATACTTCCTTTGTTCCATAAAGTCATTTTAGTTTTGTACTAAGTAAGACTTTTCTAACTTCCATTGAGTTTATAAAAAAATACACCATCTACATCATCTTTCATTAAATCCACCATCAAATATATCTTGATAGTGCATTTATATATTATTATACTAGTAGCATTTTTCTATAACCTTGATTAAAGAGAAGTTTAACCCATGACAAAACTAAAATGATGGCACCAAGGGAGTAGAACGTAAAATAACCACGTGTGACAGTGAAACCATCGTAGTGCGGTAGTGCCAGTGCATGCACTACTCATAGTATTTGATATGGAGGGGAACCAAGTTTGATCTGACACCTTAGGGTGAGAAAGGTACTACCTTGATAGATACCCAGCATACGGGGCAAGTTCTACAGTTTACAAGCAAGGGATGACAGGGACGTCAGGCATGGGCGATCTGAGCCAATGATTCACCGTGGCGTCTAGTAATCGGTCTTGCGATTGACTCTGATTATCTTGCTTAGTAGGGCTTTGAAGTGTTGTCATTCTTTGCGGCTGAAGTCTTCTCAGCAGCAGAAGTGAAAGATACAGGGAGGTGCGGTTGGTCATTCACTACCAAGCTCAAGACCTCAGGTCGAGCATAGTGGCCCACCACATCAAAATCAAACTTGGCTCGCACGATTTCTCCAAGGTCTGCGCATGAATTTCAGTACAAATTTTAACATGAATTGTCTAATCACAACTATTCAAAATTTGGTACCAGAAAACTGAGGGAGCACATAAACAAAATTGGGGCAAAGGCATGTATGGAAAACCTAGAACGTAGACAGATGCAATTATTTTCTTACCTAGATCAGCTGTAATCAGCGCCTCCCCTTCGTAGTTGGGACCTGCCAAGACTTCTCCAGATGGTGAAATGATGACGCTACCTCCAGGGCAGACAACAGTGTCTGGAGAAGGCTCTTCACCTAAACCAGAAAATACATACTCCGGTGGTGGAGGATAGTCCTTTCTACGGCAGAATTGGTTCGCTGACAGGACAAAGCATCCCCCCTCTAAGGCAATATGAGTCATGGAGGCTTGCCAAACTTGCCTGGAATCAGCAGTTGGAGCACAATATATCTCGATACCTGTGTAGTGCATACAATATATGAGTAGATGATGAAGAAATTCAAGTGTCACTGCCACACCAGCGTTTTTTTTTTCACATTTGCCTATCTGACTTACTCTGAACCTAAATTCATTTTGTTATTTCAGGAATATCATATCATGACACCATGCCACTTCCTCATAAGCTGTATGAACTATGAAGACTTCTAGTGGTGTAACAATATTCCAAGAAATAGTCTTACCTTTACCATAAAGTGCTGTTCGCAACAGTGGCATTTTATTTTCCCAGCAAATTAGGGCTCCGATCTTTCCAAGTGGAGTATCATAAACAGGAATTGTTGATCCATCTCCAAATCCCCATATTATTCGTTCTAATGCTGTTGGCATGAGCTTTCGGTGCTTACCCAGGTACCGTCCTAGAGGATCAAAGAAGAGCACCGAGCAATACAGAGTGTAACCTTCCCTTTCAATCACTCCCATCACTAAAAATACTTTATATTTTCCAGCCATAGCAGCTAAGCGTGTCACCTCTGGGCCTGTAGGTCAGCAGATGGATATATCAATCTAGAAGAAACAAAATGTATGTCCATAGTGATGAAACAGCTAGAAAGCTGTCTTTTTTATGATAAAACACAATAAAAAGCATACAGAACAGCACAGGATATGGAGTTATTGATTTTACAACAATCAACCCATGCCTGGAACCAGAAAGAACGATCATAACATCTAGCTGAAGCAGTTGAGGCAAGTATGAGTATAAACTATCCATTGTAGATGTTTCTCCATTTTGGGGAAAATTCTATGCCTTACTGGAAAAATTACCAAAGCTATGGTCTTTTTTTTCTTCATCAGATTAAGTAATTGGGAATAGATCTTTGGTAACATCTATGATTTCTTTCCCCTAAAAAGTTCTCCAGAGTCTAATATGAAATGGATATTTCTAGTATTCAGCAAACACAGTGTTGACAGAAATATGCAATTCAAACAATCAACATATTTTTTTCTTCTTTTTGATGATAAAAGGGCATGAATAGATGAGTCGGTAGCAAAGCACAGTTTGTTTGTCAGGCCTCAATCCTGGCCCATTCCCCATGGGTGGCCTGGGATTTTAAGTGAACAGATATATTCCATTACATTAACATTTACCAGGTACTTCTATTGCCGCCGCATGATACTTCCGGAATTCTTCTTTCCCCTTGTCTTTTGGATTACCAATGCTTATGCTGGACCCAAAGCCAAATGTGGATCCACGAGGATAGCCACCAACAAAAGCTTCTGGGAACACAACCAACTGTGAACCATACCCAGCAGCCTCCTCTATCAACCTCTCTGCTTTATCTGCAGTACGAATAGTGATGTGAATAATAAACAATCATTTCTAATGCAATGCATCAATCTGGTTCTCCCAAAGTGTCAGTATTGGCCTTAATGTTTATATGCATAAAGTATAAAAATAATATGCATTATGTGTCTTTCCTAGGGAATGGCAGTGATTGGAGGAGGTAGTGCCATAGTGCGATAGGATAGGCACTTGGACATGAATACATATGATCACACGAACCCATGATGCAGCATGCTGCAACAGAAAATAGCATATAACACAGTTTTAACATTTTATCTTTTTTTTTAGATAATGGAACCTTTTATTGAACTCAGTCAATTACATCAAGGTGATATAATTTTCCTGAGAACACTCCCGGGCTCTGCATAACTAAGATGCACACAACCGAACATACAAGAACCCACACAAAAAATAAAAAATAATGGCATGAAGTATCGAGGGCCATCAATCCAAAGACTAAATCGCCACCCATGAACAACTCCTTGGCCGTCTCCTCCAAAAGCACGGAGTATTAAGAGCCACCAGAATAGATCATTTCAATGGGTCATATAATCAGTGGGTTATTTTAGCAAAATAATAAAATGTGCATTCTGCCAAAATCTGTGATACAAATGTGCTCACCATTGGTAAAATTTCCAAAGGCTCAACAGCTTTGTTTAATATCTAAAGGTACTAAATGAGGCACAATAACAAATTGAACTCTTGAAGAAAGCTCCTCAGTTGAGTACTGGGCCAGCCCTTGCTGCAAAATCTTTCAGTGGCATGATTCAAATATAGCAAATACTACTAACAAAAATTTACCTACAGATAACACGCACGGAACAAAAAATTGTGGTGACCATTAGTTAGGGAAATGCATAATTTACAAGATGGGGTAGAACATACAGCAATCATAACAATTGGCAAAGCAAAATCATATAACAATTAACAAAGTAAAATCAAAGTAAGAGCTCACAAGGACTGTGAACAAACCACAAGAAATAAAATCTGATAGATGTAACCTATCATGATTTCACCTGAAATGACAAAGGAAAGGACATCCAACAAATTACCTTCTGCGCATATTGGTTACTCATTACCAACAGATAACTACTATACCAAATCTCACACTGAACCCTCTTAACTAATAACCACTAGCTGCAGCACATTGGTGATTGCTTATTTATTTATCCATCAACAACAAAAGAAAATTTACCAAAGCAGGGCGTTTGCTTACCTAGAGTGGCGGGGGTGTCGTAGAACACGGTGGAGGCCTGCACGACGGTGGCCCGGACCGTGGCGGCGCCCGAGTCGGCGCCGCCGTTCATCTCCACCTCCGCAATCACCGGCGGCCCACCGCCCGAGCCCGAGGGGACCATAGCCATCGGTACGGCACGGGCCGGGGGGGACTCACCAGATTGCAGCGCGCCGCCGCTCGATGGGGACGCGGGAGAATGGGGGCCGGCGCCGAGGAGGGAGATGGTGGGGAGGAGCTGAAGCTGAACTGTCAAGTGAGACTAGGAGCAGAAGGCGTGGGAAAGAAGTCCATCACGGATGCTTCTAGACCCTACACCTTCTCCAGCTTTTTCCATGGCTGTAACTTCCCCGTTTCCTCTCCTCTCTCTCTCTCTCTCTCTCTCTCTCTCTTCTTTTGGCACTTAAACGAAGAAAAGAAATAATTTACAGATAATTCTTTTTGGATTATTCGTGGTATGAAATACGAAAATACAGAAATTCATTAGCGCATAAAAACTGGACTAGGAGAGGTTATTTCACCAAGATTACAGAACAAGTTGCAATGGCCGTTTTGAACGCAGACAGACTTAGAACAATTGTTAGCCACAGCGAACTGATGGTAGAAATGGAATGGAGAATACTGTATAATTTGTTGGAAATTGAATACTGTACTATCACAACCTACATTTGGGACGTCTACCCTCACGAATGACAGGAAGAAACATGACACGATTTTCAAACAAGAGTATTACAGCAATATAGGCACTAATTATTTATCTGTGAAGCATCGTCTCCAGATCTTTACAAGAAACAAAAGACAGATCATTCATGTAATACCAGCACTGGCCAGCTGACAACTTTATTACACACCGCGATGGAAGATTAATGGCAATCAGGTCCTAGAGATACCGTCACTCTTTGCAGCGGAATTTTTCTCTGTGGCAGAAGTAAAAGAAACGGGCAGCTTTGATTCGGTTTTCACGATCAGGCTCAGCACCTCGGGTCGTGCATAGTGTCCCACGACGTCGAAATCAAACTTAGCTCGAGCAATTTCTCCAAGGTCTGCAAAACATACCATGCAATTTCTCTTTAGTGTTCTTGTTGTGTTTCACGGTTACAATACTGTTCTTTGGGCAGAGAATTATAATCTGATATCTGTAGAAATCATTGTACAAATACAGCTGGATACATCTACACCAAGTGCTAATGCATATAAAAAGGGCTGGGATGTAGTTGTAAACAAGTGAGCATGGAATTTACTTGAAGGTTCCAAGTTTCTTACCAAGGTCAGCTGTGAGGAGGCCTTCGCCTTCATAGTTTGGACCTGCCAGAACTGTTCCAGATGGTGAGATGATGGAACTTCCTCCAGGCCAAATAACAGATTCTGGGGATGGCTCTTCATCTAGGCCACCAAAAGTATACTCAGGCGCTGGTGGATAGTCCTTTCTGTGACAAAACTGGTTTGCAGAAAGTACAAAGCATCCCCCTTCAACGGCAATGTGCGTCATGGAGGCCTGCCAACTAGGCGTGAAATCAGCAGTTGGAGCACAGTATATCTGAACACCTACATGAATGTAGAAGATACTACAGATTAAATATAAACTCAAGCACATGGTGCATCTTCAGAGTCCCTCGAAGTACATTTCTCCTTTTTTTCAAGGTAGTAGTGTCTTTAACAAATGCACAACCCTAGTATCCCTTTTGTGGTGTCTTAACTCTTAACTTTTGCATTACCAATCGATATAACTTTGACCCAGAGTAAGTGCTCAGGTCGAGAAACATATCATATTGCTAGAACTAGGAATACCTTTAGCATACATTGCTGTCCTGAGAAGTGGCATTCTGTTTTCCCAGCAAATGACGGCACCAATCTTCCCTAGTGGAGTATCATAAACAGGTATAGTAGATCCATCCCCAAACCCCCAAAATACTCGTTCCAGTGCAGTAGGCATGAGCTTGCGGTGTTTCCCGAGGTATTTCCCTAGAGGATCAAAGAAGAGCACTGCATTATACAGTGTGTACCCTACCCTTTCAACCACCCCCATCACCAAGAAAACCTTGTATTTTCCAGCCAATGCAGCTAAGCGGGTCACCTCTGGACCTGCATTCAACAGAAGTCGGTAAAATGTCTTGCAGGAGTAGAGGATGGGCACCGCATATCCTCTATAGCAAGGAAAGCTAGATATTAAGTGGGGAGAATAGCTAAAAATGGTGTAAGACGTATTTTAACTGACAATTAATTGACAGGAAAAAAAAGTAAAGATGGATATACGGTCAACGCAAATTCTGAACATTACTGCAAAAAATATGGGCTGTTACCAATGCTATTATTCATTAATAAATAGCTATCATATATGATTATCAGCTTGGGATCTGCATCACGATTTAGGTCTCCTTATCATTTTTTTGCTGTTTTACCTTTCACAAGTTAGGGAACATGGTTGAAATTGATATTTCAGGGTTTATACTTCACATTTGGCAGTGTCTTTTCTAATAGATTGATAGACTAAATAAAATAAAGCACTGAACTTTAAAGTAAAATATAATGAAAATGATAAAGCAAAGGACCTTGGTTTGGAAACACTCGAGAAACATATTGTACGACAACGATATATTAATTACCAGGCACATCTATAGCAGCTGCATGATATTTCCTGAAGTCTTCCTTTCCCTTGGCAGATCGATTGCCAATAGTCAGTCCAAAGGTAGATCCATGAGGGTAGCCACCAACAAAGACTTCTGGAAATAGAACTATCTGTGAACCATATCCAGCTGCTTCAGCTACCAATTTCTCTGCTTTATCTGTAGTGCAAAGCAGTTAAAGAAATTAGCACAATATCATTACCTCATTTCTTTAGGATTTTATTCATAAAAAATAACATGTCATATGATCATACATTTACAGTTTTAATTCCATTGAACCATTTACTTGTTTCATTCTTCACTAGATTAGGTAGATAGGATCATTGTAGTTAAATCATTAATTTACCTCATTAAGGAAAATGACCAAAATATAGAATTTTTGATTTGTTTTGATATACGAGCCTCCACGAACTCTCCAAATTGTCCTTCCGATAAATCATTGGTTTTAAAAAGTGCAACCATTCTCCAAATATTCCTTCTTAGATCTTACTTCACTTTGTCCACGCAAAAAGAATCTTCTAGTAGGAGACAGTAAATCAATCTTAACATCTTCAAAGAACATCACAACATTTTCATATGGACCAAACAAAAAAGGAAGCCGGGAACACAGACTACCACCTTCTATACCATGCTCTTATTAATGATGTGAAATGCAACAACCACAGTAACAAGTCTATAAAAAAAATCAAATTCTTACTTTATCAAATGCATTGTGAAAAGATAATCAAACATTACACGAACATTTTTCCTCACCATATCCAAAACAGATAGATCATAGCAGGTAGGGGAACTTACGTGACACTCATTCAACATCTCACTCTACTAGCAAGAAATAAATGTCACATAATTCACCAATTACGATTACTAGTCAAGAAAACCTAAGCCAAATCCTTTTCCCTCTTTTTGGTTTTTGAGAAACAGTTTCTTTTCCTTGGAAGTAAATGCCAACAAGCTTCTATGGGAGAAGTGAAGTATAAGCAGAATCCGGCTTTCTGGTCAGTGTCAGTTCACTCCAGCCTCCAGGGGTGTTTTCTGTGAGCAAGTTACTGTGGCTGTGTGGGCGAGACAAACAAGCAAGCACCTTGCGCGCATCACCCAATCCAAACAGCCACACGGGCGAGACAAATAATCGAACACCTCGCGAGTGATACTAGCAGCAGCAGCAGCAGCAACATTAACGAAGATGGCAGCACGAGCACGCACCGAGAGTTGCAGGGGTGTCGTAGAACACCGTGCAGGCCTGCACCACGGTGGCACGCACGGTGGTGGCGGCACCCTGGTCGGCGCCGGCGTTCATCTCCACCTCCACAACCACCGGCCCGCTGCCCGAGCTCGCGGGGGCCAAAGCCATCAATCACCCCTCCCCCAAGAAATTGAGCGGGAAGGGGATCTCGTGGGGGGAGGCCGTGTGCTACTTGTCGTACTTCCTTCTGAGGTAATCGCGGACGAACTGGTCGCGGGCGAGCGTGCGCGCCCGCTGGGGCTCGACGTGGGCGTAGGAGAGGTGGACGCCGTAGGCGAGGAGGCCCGCGCCGAAGGCGAAGAGAGCGACGGTGGAGAGAAGCTGCCGAGGAGTGGACGGGGAGCACAACCCCATCCGCGGGGAGTTTTGGTGGGGGCGGATTTATAAAGGATGAATGCGACGGCGGCGGCGGCGGCGGCAGCGGGGACTGATTGGAAGAGGACGAGTGGACGACGGAGTACCGGCTCTTCTGATCCTCTACCAACCTTCTCTATGTTTTGAGTTTTGGTTTTTTTTGACCAACTTTTTCTATTTTCTATAGTAGTACTACTGTACTTGACAGGAGATTTTTTACCATGTATATTTTCCAGTGTATTTTTCTACTTTACAGGAGATTTTACCTGTATTTTTTCAATGGAGTGATAAGCATTTGCTTATAGTATAGTAGTGCCGAGGGAAGAGAGTAGAAGTTTGCGCACATGTGTATATGCACATTCACATATCAGGCTTCAGTTCTCAAAACAAAAACATATCAGGCTTTATACCCTTACACTTCGATTTTTTTTAAGAAATACGTGTAGAATATTACACTCGTAAAAAGTTGAGAGTTAACGGTAATACTCCCTCTATCCCATAATATAAGGCGCAGTCAAAGTTGGCACAGTCTCCAAAACTAATTTTTAGTTTATAATTACTCATATATTATAAGGTTTGTAGCAACAAAATTATAACCATATGAAAGTAAATTTAAATGTCAATCCAATGATATAATCTTTAACAAATAAAATTCATTTCATATTATACTAAGCGTTGGTCAAATGTTTTAAAGATTGAATCTTGGAATGCGTGCGCGCCTTATATTATGGGATGGAGGGAGTACGTGTAATATACAAAAGACAAAAGTTGATGTGCATCTTCCCCAATCTGAACTTATTTCTTTTGTAGGATTATGTTTTAACATTGCACCTATGATATAATTTTACATCTACACAGTAAGTTTTAATGTAGGGTTAATTCGATCCATGCCATTGTCAATGTGACTATTAAAAAAAATATCATTACAATTCGTCTATTCATAAGCGTGTCATTCAAATTTTATGAAATTAGAACCATGTCATCGCCGTCACATTTTACATCCTCCACCCCTCCTTTTTTTCCTTCTTTCTTCCCATGTAGAGCAAAGGGAAGAGAGGAGCCGGGCGCTGGGGCGCCGGTGGCTGGGAGGTGGTGACGCCAGCGGCCAAATGTATCCCCGAGCATCTCGCTGGAGAGCCCCGAGCTGCGATGGCATCACGTCGACCACCAGCCGTGGACGGCACACACAGAGGCAAAGGCGGTCTACTTCGCCATCAAAGGCGTGCCTCCGAGCGCCGCATGCGCGGCTAGCGCTGCCAGTCGACGAAGCGCTCGACGAGCGGCCCGGGCTATAGCAGCAGCTCGTCCGACCCACTCCACTGGAGAACATCTTGCAGCAAGGAACGCACGGCGGCGTTGCTCCACCTTGCTACTGCTGCTGCTTTTCCTTCTTCTCCACCCCTCAAACGCACGACAGCCTTGCTCCTCCGCGTCGCCGGTGGAGGCAAGCCGGCCTCCTCCCGCCGCCACCTTGAACGCCTTCACTGCCACTGTAGGGACGACAACCTCCACTTCGATGGCGGGCCGGTCCTTCGCCTTCGTTGCGACCGGGCAAGGTCCGTCCCCGTCAACGGTCGAATGGCGGTCCCCGTTGGCGGTTGAATGGTGATCGCGCCTCCGCGTTCCTAGGCGATCATCTACCTCCGCTGCTACCGCGTGAGCCCCGCGCCAGCGCCACCGCTGCTATCATCGCGGCTAGAAGATGGTAAGAAAGAAGGAAGAAGACAGAGAAAGGAGATGGATGGAAAAGGTGACGGCGAAAATTTAAATGGTACGCTTACGAATAGACGAATTGTAATAGTATTTTTTTAATAGCCACATTTGCAATGGTATGGATCGAATTAACCCTTTAATGTATGCTATGTGAAGTGAATATTGCCTTTTTTTTTTTGTTTCTAGTGTGCAATGATAGATCGGGAGGAGATAGTGTATGCGCCAAATACCTCTAGAAGAGATCCAAATACAAACATTCACCTAATAACATCTTGTTTATACGATGGTGATTCAAATGTAGGTTCATCACTTCATCTCATGCATATCACTGAAGCAAATCAGTTTACAATAGGTTTAAGTGACAAATGGTAAGAGACAAGCTTCGTGACGACGACTCGCGAGTGTCACTTTTCTTGTTCACAACAGTAAATAGCCAAGTGTAAACAGACAATTTACTCCACCTCTTCCAAAAAATCCTTGATCTCTGCCGGGGTTAGAACCCTGCATTTTGTACAGAAAGTATAACTTGTTAGCAACCACTTGAATGAGGGGGAAAAAATCGAATAAAACAGCTTTGAGTAGAAGCACGCATTACACAAATATTGTGCCAAAGATCCAGGACTTATACCAACTACATGATCAAGAGAACTATAATTTTTTTTAGATAATGGACAGGTAAAACACAGCCCCTACACCCAACATGGGTGTACACGGCCAAAGAGAACTATAAATTTGACTATTGATCAAGATTTACAGGTTTCATGGTTGTAAAGACTCGGGAGAACAAGCTAGGGAACAAATAAAAATTATTACGGCATGCTCACAAGACAAAAGTTGCATTAAATATATGTGGCAGTAAAAAACAACTTGATCAAGTCTGTACGACATACTTGAATTCACGGTCAGATCGAATAACTCCAATTTCAATATTGTTGGCTGAGATTTGACCTTCGTATCTGCAACCCCCAAATTCACGGTCAGTAACTCAGTGAAAATAGAAACAGAAACAGTAACAGACGCAACTGCCATACCCTTCTTTCAGAGTCAAAATGGCAGTATGAATGGCATCATCAAGCTCCATGTCTTCTGTGTATCTGCAATGAGGCCATAAAGAGGTTGAACAACAGTACAAGTGCAGCCATACAACTTGGGAAAGGAGATATCCCCATAAATGCACCTTTGTTTCTGATCAGACTGAGGAAAACAGAGTGTAGTAGAATATTAGTGGTACGCTATGTACCTTTTTTCAAGAAATGTCTTTGCATTGGAGACATTTTTCCCCATAGCTGATGCTTTCCAGGAGAAGTATGATCCTGAGGGATCAACCTGTAGAAAAAATACATCGTATCTGGCATTATACCAATTTGACACCATAACAAAATATATGACAAATTGACAGGTGAAATAACAATCCAGAAAAACAAAACTTGCACAACTAATAGTGGTGATCTGCTATAAATAGATGCTGTGTGCAAACAGCACTTTGCAGCTTGTTATTGAGACATGGCTCAACATACACATTAAATTTGAAACAGTTGCAACAAAAAGAGCCCCTATTATGCAGCTATCTGCATACCTGATACAGCTGTGGGCCATTATCATCGTACCCGGCAATCAATAATGATACTCCAAATGGTCTTACACCACTGCAACAAAGAAATTGGTCATGAGTCATACCTCAGATATACGGTTAATCATATATTCATATCTTTATAAGGAGTAAAGTGGACTTCTTCAGGATTCACCAATCACCATAAGAACCACCTACCGCAGAGCCAAACATGTGATTTATAACAAGATGGATGCCTTAATTATTCCTCTGAAGTTTTTTTCTTTGTTTTGGTGATGTCAAAATAAATTATAAAATGCAAATGACTAGAAAATCCTAGTTGTTACTGTATGAGACTAACCAACTTGCTCGAATCCATTAGCAATTTAATTCTCAATGGCCCAATTTCAACAAATTTTTATCCATCCAGTGAAAATCCAACAAGTGGAAGTTCACACAGCAGGTCATATAGTATATTCTTCCCAGCAGGTTAATTAACAAGCACCTGCATCAACACACATCAATGTGATGTACATGTTGAAAGTTTTGGGTACTGAAAATCTAAATTATCAAATACAATGTATTGAATGAATGGTATTGTTAAGTTGAAGTAAAATATCCCACAAATATATCCATATAAATTAATTAGGTCGAACAAGTGCATGAATACATGATTTAACAATCTCATTGATACAAATGAGAAGCTCTGAAGTAGCATACCCAGATTGTGTGAACTCCTGCATAACAGCAGCAGTTTCTCGGACAAGCTGAGTAACAGGGATAGTTTCCTGCATTAGAAAAAGGAAGAACAATCATGAGAAAAAAGATGATGGAAAAGATCATGAACGTCGTACATGAAAAATTGCATGCCATCCGAAAGAGCAATTTATTGAAAAATATGCCTTTACCAAACATATAATAGTTATCTGAAGTATAAATCAAATGAACTGTAAAAAACTACCTTGTACAGCCGATAATACTGCTGTGCTTGTTTCCGACTTTTTCTCACAAGAACACGGAAATCTGGACCCATCCCACTGAAAGAAGTGCGCAGGTAAGCAAACATGTATTATTGAATTGCAACTAATATGTACAGGAGCAAGCTGAGAGATGTAACAAACAAACAAATAATTTAGAGACAAAATGCAGCTGTTCTGATTGTTCAGACCACAAAGTAAACTGTTTTTCTTTCCTCTAATGGGCACTTCTGTGGTCAGGATCTCAGACCGCTGTACAAGGCTGCAGATGGATTGAAGTACTATTTTTTATTATGCTTTAGTCCAGTGAATAGATCAACTACAACCTTACAAGCTAATAAACAAAAATTAACGCTCTGCATGCTCATTCACCAAGTTGCCTAAAAAGGACAGATAATCCATATTTGCTCCAATAAAAATGTCTAGATAGATTTTCGAAGTTACTGCAATCTGATGTGCCTATAAGGCACAGTAAAATACCAATGCACTTATCCTCTTGCAAAGTCTGGAGAGCAAGATAGATAATTTTTAATTTGTGCCTTTTTACAGAAGATTAATATGTGCAAATTTCTCAGGGCAAACTATGTCCCTTGTTCCCATAAAAACCGGCCGTTCAAACCAATTATTTATATTACCATTCTACTCTTGAACACTAGCTCATCTGTGAACTACGTACAGCTAAAACTTTAGCGGCTTACAGCACAGCTACTGCTCACATAAAGGATTAAGAACATAACTAATAGAATAATAAGTTGGAATAACTCAAAATGTACATGATAGCCATAATATAGACAAAATAGAAATGTATTACAATAATGAACCCAGTGTAGAAAGCTACCTGTAGACAACTCCAATGTTCGGAGTCAATGACTGAATCTTTTGCACCTGAATTTGCGTATTAAGTATGTATTAGTGCTTCTGAGAAACAAACAAAGAATAGCATGTCGTAACTCACTAAAAGAGGAAGTCAGCATTAAGAGTGATGCTAACTTACAGATGTTTCATCCACTAAAATAGAAGGCAATTTCTTCTCGGTAGCAATAACTACACCATTAGCAGCTGCAAACATAACAAACATACCTCAGAATCTAATAAACTAGCCTAAAAGGGAAGCAAAGATAATCAACACATTGTAGTTTCAACTGCATGAAAACATATAATAGATCAATCTGGTAAAACATATGCAGTATGTTCTATGCTACAAATTTATTACATAGAACAGTTGCATCTATCAGCGTGAATAAAACACGTCAAATATTAGTTCATTCAATTCTTCAGACACCAATACAAATTTCATGGGCTAAAACCCCAAGACTTTAAATTGCACAAATACTGACGGGTGGCAACATAAGCTGATTTTAAGGGTATGTAAAGTAAACCTATCAGTAAGGTGGGCATTGACAGGACAGACAAATTAGGATTTTGCACTGATACTAAAATGAGCTTCCAAATCCTAATGAGCACTAAATCAGACTGCACGCACATGCAACTACTAACGGGAGAACTAGGTCGGCATATACATTCAGCGCCTTAAATTGGCACAAAAAACTTCATCATTATAGGTGAAACCAAGCAGCTTGTATTTCTTATTGCTGTTACAAGACATGCATTTATGTAGGTTAATCCTGCAAGCATTTGTAAGCGAAAACAAAGCAAGCATTCCCAAGTATCGCTAAAGCAGATGCAAGTAACATGGAACCAATTGAAAACCTAAGCCGTAGCTAACTTCACACTCCAGGTCTCTAGAACAAATAACAGTAAGCCTTCTACAATGACCTAAAGTGGGCAAAACCCCCCAACAAGCGCCACTTCCTCATGAATCGAATCAGCCAATATCTCAAACTTCCCCTCCCCTTCTCGATTCTCATAACGCAATAGAAGTATAGAGAAGGAATTGCTTCACGGGACGCACCTTTGATCCCGAGGGACGTCTGGCCGGATCCGACCGCGGTGAGTGCGTGCTCGATCTGCACCAGCTTCCCCGACGGGCTGCAACGAAATCGCCACAAAAAAAAAAAAACAGATGACGATGCCGAAACCGCACCAGATCACGCCCGATCTCCGGGTGAGGGGCGCAAGGCAGCACATACCTGAAGGTGGTGAGGGAGAAGGAGTACTGGCTGTCTCCCATGGCCGCCGACGCGCAGGCCTACCCTGTGAGCTGCTCTTCGTGTCGCGGTGGAAGAGGAAGGCGAGCGATTGCGGCGAGACGGCGTAGGGAGGGAGGGAGGGAGAGGCAGAGACGCAGAGTACAACTCGCTAAGGAAGAAGAGGAGAGAGAGAGAGAGAGAGAGAGAGAGAGAGAGAGAGAGTGGATGGATTGCTCCGCAAGAAGGTGGTGAGTTTTGGGCCGGAAACCTGGCCCATCCTTATGGGCCCATGACTCACCCACCCACCTCCCCCCGTCACGTCGTCTTCCTCACAACTTCCCACGGGCCAACGGCTGCGCGTCTTCACGTTCTCCTGTCCGAGCCTCTGACGACGCGACTTTCCCCACGCCCGGGATCGAGCTCGCGAGGCCGCGTGACCTCCGTTCTCTGGGGAGGGGAGCTGCGAGCTGGTACGCTTGAATTCTTCCCTTTACCACCGCGATTTTCCGATGTCTCCGTGACGTATCGTTCATAGATCGGCTTGGGATTTGGCGACGTTGAGGGGGGAGCGATGGCTCATATCGCCGGGTGTGGGGAATTGTTGTCCGAGGCGTTCCAAAGTGATATTGGGTGAGGGATTGGCGGTGGAAGCCATGGCACGGAGACAAATGCCTTCCAGGGTTGTTGGATTGGCCGGTGCTGCTCGCCGAGACGCCAACTGCTGCCATGATCCCCGTGGGCAAGATGTCCAGATTGGGGGAGATGGGGGGATTTCGTTTATTATATTTATTATTATTATATTTAGGGCGCTCTACATGTAGACAGCAGCTTTAACATATAAAATGCGTACGCAGGGAATGTATCTGGAAGACCTTGGATTAGGCTATTATTACATTTAGATTAGAGAACCAGAATGGGTTTGCGATAACTAGAACTTGAGTTACTTGCGAATTTATTGATGGAGTAGACAGGGAATTACAATTAATATCTGTTTGGCCTTTCAGTTGTGAATGATTGTTTCTCTTTAGCTACATCAAGGTTGCTCAATCAAAAACCGTTCTAACTTTTTCTGTTTCTGTTCTTGGTTACATTTTGACAGAAACACTTTATCATATCAGTCAACAGTAGAGAGGAGACCAGATGCAGGTCAGTTCTAATTCATCTTTGGTTGCACGTTTCTTGCATGGTCAGTTAGTCATGTAATATGACGGTCAACTCTTAATCAACTAACTATTTGGGTTATGTTTTACTTGTCTCACTGAAGGTGGTAACATTTAATAGGACAATCCACATTTGACAGCAATGACTGTACTCATCTTTTCCTTTAGTAAACGGTTTGGCCTGTTTGCCGGTTTGGCGCCTAGTATAGGGCTCACGTATTTGCATGGAAGAGTTGGCACTCAGTAGTTGGAGAGCTTTGCCGATGATTACCAATGTGAACGGTACTGGGTTTTGTACACCCATACTTTCTTGTTGTCGTACAATAGCAACAGTTTGTGTACATACCTTACGTTTACTAATGGATCAATTATATAACTTGATTTACTTCACTGCAATAAAACTTATGAACTGTTTGGAGGATCATGTCCAAGAGACTTTCAGTATTATTGTTAACTGGAATGAGCTTAACTACTACAGTATGTGAAATGCTCCTTTAATTTGGGTTCCTAACATGCAATCTGAATGCCTTCAAAATATTTTTGATCCAAAGGCGTCTAGAGCTAGGCTCTTTAAGGAGTATAAGGAGGTGCAGCGAGAAAAGTCAGCTGATCCAGATATCCAGTTAATCTGCGATGATTCAAACATATTCAAGTGGACTGCTCTTATCAAGGTGGTTTTTATATTTCAACTTGCAAGGTGATGCTAGAAACAGCAATAAAAGTTTTTAACTAATCCCTTTTCTGATTGTATATGTTGTTAGGGCCCTTCGGAGACACCTTTTGAAGGTGGAGTATTCCAACTTGCATTCTCTATTCCTGAGCAATACCCTCTCCTTCCTCCACAAGTTCGCTTCTTGACCAAAATTTTCCACCCGAATGTGCATTTCAAGGTTACTTCTGCATTGCCTTCTTTGCATACATTTTACTTTAGGAAGTTTGACCTATTTGAAGGCATTTGTCTCTTTCAAGTGTTGGTTGGACTGTAAATATGAAGTTTATTTTATCAGGTTTTCCTGTAACAATCTGAATGTACTAAGATGACAGAATTTATTTTGTAGACTCAACAGTTCTCTTCCTGTTATTTTTATGGTCAAGTCCCTTCTATACTGTTACATCAGAATTAACAGATTTGGAGTAATTTCGGTTGTCATATTTTGTCTACCTTGTTTGTATTTCCAGACAGGTGAGATTTGCCTGGATATCTTGAAGAACGCATGGAGCCCAGCATGGACACTACAATCCGTTTGTAGAGCCATAATTGCATTGATGGCCCATCCTGAACCAGACAGTCCACTTAACTGTGACTCAGGTAGCTCCACCTTCCTACTAATTCTGCCACATAGTTTAGCCATTATTTTGTAATGCGAAAGTAATAGATATTCATGCTCTCACTGAATCAAGCTATGGTGCATGAAGATTTCCATCTTCAAGGCCTGAGCCACTCCATGATGTGATCTTAAGTAGTTTGAGACATGAGAATATTTGGTTCTAATTATTGTCACATGGTACATTAGCCAGTTAAAAAATACAGAGAAATACTTGGCTATTTACTCTAGTATAACCAAAGGAATTAAGTGATAATTGATATGGTCAAACTCCAGTATCACTGTTGTCCTAGTCGAGGGCCAGTCCCAGGACAAGGCTGAGTCCACCTCAGGTGGCGGGTGTGCTTGGAATGCTGATTAGAGTTTTACCAGTCCCAGATCTCAGGGCCATTTTGCCCGACATGAACGAAATCGAGTTTCATTGCTGGAAATTTGGATTTCATGAGGGAGGAAAAGGCGATGCGGAGGGTGGAGAGTCGTACAATGCATTGGTGGAATGTAGGTGCTAGCTTAGCTGAGATAGGAAGTTTCGATGTGTATGTAGATTTGGTTCTAGTGCCCCCACCCTTTTCGAGATCTGTCAGGATTCGCAAGATGTTCTAATTAGTTTGTTACATTGAAATAGTATCTATTTCCAATTGTTATCTCTTCCCAGTTAGAGTCCAACTTGTAAGGGCCATTAAAAGGTGTTTGCTATATCATTGCGAGTTTTCAAGTTCCTTGTCCTCATTCTTTTTATATCTCATAATTCCATGTCGCCTACTCTCCTGGGGAACCTCATCATCTACATATCCTAATCTTCCGCAAACAACAGAAGAAACCGATTTATGAAGTAACAATATTTAATTTTGAGGTGGTCAGAGAGACCATTCCTGTTGATCCATTTTACGTAATATGGATTGAATAATTGCCTTTTAAAGATTCCGTCATTAATTATTAGCATTTATACTAATGAGCTAAGATGTGCAGTGTCACTTATACTATATAGTTCTTCATTATGAATTAGAATGTAATTTTCCCAGTAGATTTGTATTGGTCCTATTCATCCCACGTGCTCTACCGCCTCATGATTAATGCTTGAGATTTTTTTCAGATGGCATTTTGGTCACATTGCATCCAAAAATAAGATTATCTTAGGTCAAAATTATCAAGTACTGTATTTGATAACTTAGGGAGCGCTTGTGTAATTTCAACGTCTGATTGATCATATACAGATTGTCGCTTCAAGCATTTTGCAAGTCTGATTTCTGATTGATTATATAGTGGTTTAAATTAGTTTTTTCATACTTTGTACTTGGTTGTTTGAAAAGAGCATGCTGTGATATTTCAATCCTTATCTTAGGTTCTGCTATTTTTCTTCTGTAAACATAGGCAACCTCCTGCGCTCAGGCGACATCAGAGGCTATCAATCCATGGCAAGAATGTATACTAGGTTGGCTGCCATGCCAAAGAAAGGTTAACTCCAGGGTGCAAAAGGAAATATGCGCCAAGCAAAGGTATGGCTGATTCATGATGCACTATTTGCTCTGTTAAGTGTAACTCTTGCTGTGTCACCGTGTGAACATCTGGTACTTATTTTCTTACCTCACTCTTATGGATATATGTCCTGGGAATTAAGGGAAGAAAACATGCATTGTAATGCTTGGTCTATATGATGTCATAAATATAACTGGGTTCGGTACTTCTAATGCACTGTCCATTGTTCAATTACTTGTCCTCTTTTTCCTGCCCGGATAAAAGAATACTTGTCATGTATGCTTCTGAAATCGCCATACGGTATCGCATGAATGCTGAGTTGCTGACGGCTAGTTCAGCTGTTCCTAGAACGCCAGGATAGAGCCGCGCTACCTTCTTATCTTCTATGATGCTGTCACGTCGAGAACTCCTTCCATACGTAGCACACATACAGATCACCCATTGTTCTATTGCGAGCATCGAAATCAATCAACACTATATATGATTTTATTATTATCGATTGTTCCAATCGAATTCCACTGTGTTACATGACTTGGACCAAAGAAAAGAAAATTTCCTGATCAGTTGGTATCGCTGGAAAACAACCTAGTGACGCATGACGCCCGTTCCTCGCTATCGTTGTAGTCTTGAAGAAGGCGACGGCCGGCCGGCGACTAGGGGAACGCCGTCGGGGGCATCTTCTTGTCAGCCAGGAAGTGGCTGAAGAGGCTGAGCGCCTGCCTCGGCGCGTGCAGGGGAACCTCGTGCCCGGCCCCGCGGATCGTCACGAACGTCAGTCCTTCGTAGAGGATCGTCCAGCCTCCAACCTGCATTTGGATGGTTGTCAGTCAGGGATCCGGATCATCTACAGTACAGCAGAGAGTCCCTGTGGAAACAGTAATCTGAGTCTGCTACAGTGATTGAATTCACTGTTTAGCATCTCAGGAACTGTAGCTCACTACAGTATCAGTACGATCTGAACCGTTGGATTATGATCGTGTGGTTTGGAATCCCTCCTAATGCGATGTACTGTTCATTCTCTGAATTAGTTCTAATGCAGAGGATCTGAATTCGTCGGTTTGATGCTCACAACGACCCGTTTCTGAATATTTCTTTGTGTACGATGGTCTGTTCTGTTTACCTGCTGATGGTCGTACCACGGCGTCCACTCCTGCACCGTCTTCAGCCCAAGCTTGTTCAGGGTGAGCCTCGTCGACGTCACGGGGATCCTTCCATCGGTGTCACCGCTGCACCCAGTGAAAACTCATTGTCAGCTCAGTTCAAACGGCGTACATCTGAAAATTATTGCCGTGTACACGTTGTTCGTCTTCAGACGTGCTAAAATACACAGGAAGGATTTTTTTTTCACCTGAAAACCCAGACCCTGATGCCACCGGCAACGAGCTTACGGATGATGGGGAGAGTCGAGAAGGGAGCATCTCTCCACTTGCCGATCGCATCGCTGCAACAACACACCGTCACAAAACGATTCTGTTGATCAAGCTTCAAAAACTCAAAAGAAAACAGAGGTTGCAAACGCTTATTGTTTGCACCTGCAATGCGTCCAGTTGTAGCCGATCTTGGTCACGTTGGCGTGCAACGCCTCCTGCACGTCAGCCCGGTTGAAGTACACCTCGGCGTGCTCCGACGTGCATGGGTCGTACCCCGCCGGCCTCATGTACCACCCATGCTGTCCAAAATGACCCAGAAAAATTCATCAGACCACACAACTACATCTTACATGCATCTCATGCTGTATGTGTAACGATCGATGAGTCGCCTACGCACGTATTTGGAGAAGATTTTTGGGGCGGCGCCGTGGACGGCGACCAAGCGCTGGCCGAACGCCGCCGACGAGACCTCGGTGCAAACCGGGGTGTAGAGGCTGTACATGTCGATGAGGCGGTACACGGCGAAGTACTCGGTGAGTGCGCTGTCGCACGCGTCGGTCACGTTCTCCATGCTGAAGTTGCAGTACTTCTTCACGTCGGCGTACACCCGGTCCGAGATGACGGCGTGGTCCCAGGCGTACTCGATCATGCCCGTCTGGTCCGTCTCGTCGTCCATCAGGGCATTCCCTATCTGCGTCACGGTAATGAGACAACGTGCTCGAAGAAAATTCTATGAGATCAGTATTAGTTAGAGGCAGAATTGTGTTAGCTACCATGAAACCCTTGAAGTTGATGTAGTTCTCCTTGGGCCCTTGCTTGTTGCCGTCGAAAATCTTCTCCGAAAGCTGTGGAACGTAATGCCCTGACAAGAACGCGATCCGGGAATAATGAGTTCGCATCACGATGTTTTCAGCTAGAAAGCCCAGATGCTGAAGTGTGTATGTGTGTCAATTCGGGAGTGAATTTTGATCCCTCGAGAGAATATCCGCTCATTGTTTATATGTCACTTAAATAGTTATAAAAAATTAAAAAGATGTATTAACATATAATATATCACTCTACAAATATACAAATTCAAATTCAACTTCTATATCTCGCAGCGAAAAAAATAAATTTAACTGTGAAATGAGTTAACTAGTTGTAGTTTAATTTGTTTTTTCATTGCGAGATGTAGAAGTTGGATTTGAACTTACATGTTTATGGAGTGATATATTAAAAGTTAATACATCATCTTAATTTTTTTTATTTTTTTCCGTAGCTATTCAAGTAACATGTAAAATAACGAGAGAGGACATCCCTCGAGCTCGAGGGATCCAAGTACTTTCCCATGTCAGTTCAGTTACCAGCGTAGCTCTCTCCAGCGATGTAGAAGTCGTGAGATTTGTACTGAGGGAAGCGCTTGAACCAGTTGAGCAGGAAGATGTAAGCATCATCAGCTGCGTGCATGGCAATCCGAGTTCAGATACTGTTTGGATCATCCAAAATTGACCCGTTTTTGGATCAGAGTATTTTGTTGTTGGTTAATTTACCGGTTATCTTGTCGCCAAGCTGCTGCAGGTCGGAGCTTGTGTTAGTGTATGAGAAGCCGACACCCACAGGGGACTCCAGGAACATCAGGTTGGCCTCTGCAGATTTTTAGCAGTGAACATTTCAGTTGTGCAAAAAAAAAAATTAAACATTCTCTGAACCCCAGTTCACTGCGAGGAGTCAGTAACAGACTAACATAATGCATGGCATGGTATTAACAAGCAGTTACGTGCCTTTGTTCCACGAGTACTCGTTCCATTTTAGCTCTGGCTTGCCCTTCTGCACCAAGAATGGACCGAGCTCCTCTGCTTCTCCATACCCAACAGACGAACACCCAGGCCCTGCAGCAAAAAAACATCAACATTATCATCCTGCCTCGAACACTCAATACACTCCTGACGAAGAATTACACACACAGTTTAAGCTACCTCGTAAATCGTAATCATGAACGAAAAGAAAAGGGAAAAAAACTTCACATGCACGGTGAACGTTGCTGAGATCAGTAGTAGTCGAGTCGGCCCCAGGCGAGAGACAACGACGCGAGCCCGAGTACGACACGGCACGGGTCGCCATCCAGTCATAGGCCACACAGTAGAAGCAGCAGCAGCAGCCAGCAGGCCAGAAGCTAAGCTAATGGACCGAATTATTCGCGCATTTCGAACGAGAAACCGCGCTAAGAAGGAGTAGTACTAGTAGCTTTAGACACAGCTCACTTGGACATGGACCGGCAAAGATCTTTCGCGCTGCTGATCCCCCTTTCTGGCGTTCTCCCGGTCTCCCCCACCCCTCCTTTTCGTCCGCTCATGCCGGCTGCGCCTCTGCATGTGATCCATCTCAGTCGACCGGTGTCACGGTGTGCATATGCATCATGCATGGGTGACTTGACTCCCGCGCGTGGCACGCGCGCCCGGTGAGATCTAGGCATCTAGCACCGCGGCCCCGGGTCACCGGCACAGGCGGGCAGCCGTGTGGGCGCCCGCGCACCGTCGTTTTAGATATTTTTCCCCGGCAAGGCAGGCAAGCGGTGGAAGGTGGTAGCTTCAATCCCATTCCGTGGTGGGCGCGCCCCGCGCGCGCGCGCGGGGCTCGGGCACGCGAGGTGCTGGCCGTGTCACGACGCGCGGTGGTGGCGCATGCTTGCTTGGCTGGTCCCGTCCGTGTAGCAGCAGCAAAGGCAGCGGTAGTAGCGTACGCCTCAGAGCGCTACTACTCGATGCCACAAGTGATAATTGGTGGCATGGTGGTGCGCGGTGCGCGCGTCCTCCCCCTCGGTCGCGCGTGATAGCGGCGCCATACCGACCTGCTTGCTTCTTGTCTCCATACTACGTGGTGATACGGTGCGGTTGCGGCCGTGCGTTAGCGAGCACCCCCGTGCAGTCGTGCTCCATATGCCTTTCCGGGTCGATGGGTACGTACGCGTAGTGCGGTTCCAACTTCCATATAGGCAGAAACAGAAGGCGACGACGAGTGAACTTTTCTGCCCTTTTAGTCCATGGAAGCTTGCTCTGAGCTACTACTACTTGATTCGTGCATATATGCGGGTAAAAGGGAATCGGCGGCGCCAACAGCTCACGATCGACAGATCGGTTTAATTTGGCTGGTGCGGTCCGTGGGAAGATACTCCCTCCGTTCCAACTCGATCAAACTTAACACAGCCTTTACAACTAATCTTTTAACTCTAATTTTTTTATATTTTATAATACTTGTAGCAATAAAATTATAATCATATAAAAATAAATTTTAATAACAATCTAATAACATTATTTTTATCAAATAAAATATAATTTATAATAAAATATTTTTTGATTAAATATTTAAATAGTTAAATTTTGAAATATGTGTGTGCTATAATGAGTGGGCCGGAGGGAGTATTAAACAAGCTTGTTTTGGTATCTCCTCTAAAAAATAAAATAAAATAAATGGCTAACGGTTTGTTAATCATGCACAAAACAGGGCGAAGTTTCCTTTAAAAAAACAGGGCGCAAGAACAGGAACTCTCTCCCCTAACCAGTTGAGAAACTAATCGGACTTGTCGGATGGTGTGTAATCCTAACAGATCCCAACTAACAACCATAACTAATTTTCAACGTTACTAGGTTCTGAGTGACTGACAGATCACAGATGCTCTGACGCCTTTTGAGTACAACTAAACAACTCAACTGATGCAAGCAAGCAAAATGATATAAACCCCCAGACCACCCTCTGCCACTTTGCTTGAGATGCTGGCAAAAAACCGTGGGTTAATTCAGATCCCGATGAGGATGTGAATTGTGCCTGAAGATCAGCTTATCGCCGGGAAACGGACACCCGCGACTCCGCGAGGCCCCATTGGCTGCATGGATTTCCCTTTGTTCCCGGAGCAAGCTACTAGCTGGGTCATGTTGACCATGGCAAGCAACAAGGATCGGCTATCCTCTGGTTGTTACCAGCATCCGGTCGAAATGCAGAAATCGAGCGGCATTTCGTTCTCTAGCTGCTGCAGCAGCAGCTAGCTCGGTCACGCCCATCCTTCTCGATCGAACGGCGCATGCATGCAGTCCATGTCGTGGGGGTCCCGGGCGGCTAAGTCATGGGCCAGCTGCTAGTTGAATCGCTGAAATGCTTCCATGCCACAGTAGGAGAGTACGATATGCTCTTGGCTGGACAGCAAATCCGTCTGGCTAGCTAGCTAGCTCATCGATCAAGCGGATGGATTCACCGGTTCGTGAGGATGAGCAGGCCACAGTGACAGTGGTGGTCCTCGTCAGACTTGTTCTGTAATAACTTGAAAGTGTATTTGGCTATTTTTTTCAAATTGGAGGTGAATGGGGCTCAGTCTGTAGTATAATTGAACTGGGACAAACAGATTGAACTCAATTCAAAACTTAATCATGTCTTCTCTATCTAGTAGATTAACTTATCCCATATAGCAAAAAACTGAGGCACAACACATTATATTCTGGACCGTGCAAACTTTCTCCTAAAGAGAACAAACTAGCTAGTTACTTTCCAACCCTTCAATTTTCCAACTCTTCGCCTCCGGCGCTTTCGACTGGGACGGCGCCTCAGAGCTGCTACATATGTATGTGTCCTCTAGTTGTGTTTTGTTACTCTCGTTCTGATTCTTTCCTAAAGAGAAATACAGAGATGAGATGTTGATATATGCAACGAATATTACAATATGCGCTGTTGGATAAGATTGATTTGGATAGAATGGCATTGGGGGGTTTCAATCACAGGTTTTTGGAAGCCGTTCAGGGGAACGGCCGGTTTTAGCCTCCTAAACTAGTTTTAGCATCTAAACCACATTGATTTTCTTTTCAGATTTTCAGACTGATTTTATTTTTTGAAGAGTTTTAGACAGTAAATTTTACGAGACAATTTGCGGAATATTTAAAAAAGAGATAAGAAAGGTGAATTACATCACCAACATCTGTAATTAGGATGCACACAGCTAAATTAAAGATGACGAGTTGTCGATTTGCACAGGAATATTCTGGCCAATTTAAGTGAGCAATAGCCAGAATCCGGTGATAGTGCTACGGCCGGGGCCGGGTTACGCGTGGGGCTGAATATTGTTTGGCAATGTTACGCAAGTCTGGTCAAATAAATGTGATAAGTCGACTGTATATTGGCCATTGAAAGGGACTCTACGCAATTAAGGTGTGTGTGACTGTAGGTACTTCACTTGAGTTGGTTACTATAGTATGTAGACGATTACTCCATCAAACTGCCAATAGTGAATTATGCTAGCTGGAGTACAACTACTTGATGGGATAGCAGATGGCTCCTCTTTTCGCTTCAGATGTTGATTAATTAATTGGTTAGTTGGGCATGGTGATTGTACTATGATTGATACTTGAAACATGCATTCACTTGCGACATGTCACAATTCACAACGATATCATCAATGTATACTTCAAAACATTAAAGAAGAAAAGTCTAGTTTGAGTTTTAGACTTTTTCTAAGATAACGAGAAAATCTCACCTTGGGATTAGTCGATTAGATCATTTCCAGCAACACTTCTATATAGAGAACCCAATACTATTTTTGTGCTCCGAAAAACCTTTAACATCCAATGATTTTCAGTTCGTACTTAAGATATCAAAAGGTATTGTATTTTTTTAATATTAAAGATACCTGGTACCACAAAATTTTGCACTAAAAATAATTTTAGAACATTTCAGAACGGTGAATTGGGAAAGTGTTTTTATCCCTCGAGTGGATATCCCCTCGTTTCGTGCATGTCATCTAAATAGTCATCAGAAAATTTGAAAAAAAAATGATAAGATAGATTAATATGAAATATATCATTCCACAAACATGTAAGTTAAAATTTAACTTCTGCAGATTATAACAAAAATAACAAATATAGCTGTGAATGTATGTTAACTATTTTCGGTTTAATTTATTCTTTTTGGTGCAACTTATAGAAGTCGAATTTGATGTTGCATATTTGGTATAGTGATATGTTTCATATTAATCTTTTTTTATCAATTTATTTCAATTTTTTTATAATTATTTAGATAACATACCAGCAACAAGGGGATATCATCTCCATGAATTTTCCCTAAAAACACTCCGTTAGTAAAAGTGACATCAGCGTTCTATCTCCATTCGTATTGCCATGAATCACAGTGATCCACGTATACTGGAGCTGTGATAGCTATCACTACTAATTAATTCGGAATTAATGCGCACACAAATTTTGTGAAGCAAAGGCAAATGGCGGTTGGTGGTAGAGTGGTTAATTCTGTGTCAAGTACTAGTGTACTACGTACCGCCGTTGAGCCAGAGGACGAGGGGCTTCTTGTCGGCGCCGGCGGTGGCCTCGAAGAACCAGTAGAAGAGCGCGCGGCCGTGCGTCTCGTTCACCGTCACGTACCCGGCGTACTGCGCGAACCGCACGGCCGGCTGCCCCGGCAGCCTCGTCACGCGGTCGGCCGCCTGCTGCCGCGCCGCCTCCACGTCCAGCTGCGGCGAGCCGCCAGCGGCAGCGACCGCTGCCGAGGCGCAGAGCGAGAGCAACACGAGCGCGAGGAAGGAGGAGACGGCGGCAGCGGCAGCGCCGGCCATTGTTGTGTGTGGTGTGTGGTGCGCTGTAGCTGAGCTGCTGCCAACCGCTGGGCTACGCTGCTGCTGCCGTTGCATCGTCGGCGGATTATATATAGAGATAGAGCATGAGCAGTGAGCACAAGACAAAATTTACTAATTACAAAGTTAATGATAAAATTTGATCAAATACCTTCTCTGTGGTTGAATTGAGCATTTAGCCTC
This sequence comes from Oryza punctata, assembly GCA_000573905.2. NCBI lineage: Eukaryota > Viridiplantae > Streptophyta > Magnoliopsida > Poales > Poaceae > Oryza > Oryza punctata. The sequence continues at coordinate 30,185,195 of CM002489.2, read as the reverse complement.
CTGCTCCACATGTCAGTGACCTTATATGGCCTAGAATGTCAGTAAAATAGGAAAAATCCTCAATTCTGGTATTGTTAGTATTTGGTATTCCAGTAGAAATATTGCAACCGTATCCTGATATTGTTTTTGTGAGATAAATAAAGATTTGAACATTAAGTGTTAAGGCTACTCCGGTAGAGTTTACAAAGTCGAGGTGATAACTGGAGAGCCTCTAAATTATAAATGTTCATTCCTCGATCCGAGGATATATGATATGTTTGTCAGAAAAAACAACAGAATTTGTGGAAAAACGAGAAAGTAAATCTAGAAATTAAGGTTCCTAACTCATGTAAGACATATATATGCTATACATTTAAATGGTGCCGTCTCCCGAAAAAACTAATCAAACCCCTATGCGTTCACACGTGTGAGGCTTTTACCGAACGGAAGACTCACACATGTATAAACCTTGGTCTAATGCTCTAAAAATACCCCTATATATGCGTATGCTTGGACACCGAGATGCTCAATTCAAAGTCGTGTTTGGTTTGACCAAGCATGAATTTTAGAAGATTGTTATTTACTCTCATACTCACTTCAAGATTCAGTCATACATTTAAAATTCTTACAATTAATAATTTCTGAAATGTGCTTAATTTAAAAACAAAAGAAAAAATTTTTCTATGGTAGACGACGTACATATCGATAACGAAATACCCGTAGTGACTTTGTCAATCTTAAAATAGTTCGTAGAGGTAGAGTGTGCGTGTGGGTGTCTACGTTTATACTGTGTTTTTTTTTTAAAAAAAGGTTTAGATTTCTTGTTGAATGTTCATACTAAATACTTGAATTTTCACACATTTGATTTCAGTCAACACTGGAGTGTTTTGTGCCGGCGCGCGCGCGCGCGTGTTTTGCTTTGATTGTCACACTACTTGAAGCCCTTCAATTAGTGTATATCATTATTTGCTTTTATCGTCAAATGCTCTTTTTCATTTTGTGATTGTACTCTACGTAGATGCTAGCCAATACTTTAATATGACTACACTTAATCACATACTAAATTCGTTGCTGAAACGATTTTTTTTCCCAGAGAAAATCACATGCAGTGCTTCTCCAGTAATTTGGGATAACAGCATTTGTTATCTCGTACAGTCGTAGTACAAAGCAACTATTGAGTGACAAGGATCATAACTTGTTTTGAGGGCAGTATATATTTGGAGTTGTCATGCAGAGAGATCTTCCGTGCTTTTTTGCTAACTTCAGGAGAGCATAAAACTGGTCTCTGAATTTGACGTTTTGTGGATGGATTTAGCGTGTGCAGCTAACGAGTAAGAACTGAGATCAGTACTTCTTTTTAAAATAGAACATGCCAAAGCATTGCATGGATGACGGAAGGAACAGTGTTATTTTGAGATTCGAAGTTTTGGATGAACTTTGCGCCGGCCTGACCGAGCGTTGCCGGACAACTTGTCTTTGCTTCGCCCTGTTTCTGCTAAAATTTTAAGTAAATTACAGTAATAGGTGTGCGTGTATGCAGCTACTACATCGTTTTCTTCGTTTGGAAATTACAGAGGAAGTACTTCCAAGTTCCAAGCTCCAGGAATCGATTCGGCATTTCGGCTGGCACATGGCTTTTCTGAATGTTTTTGTTTGCCACACCAAAAGAAAGTATGGCATGTTACAGGAAACTAAATAACTGTCAAACCTGTAGGCTTCATTGGGTAGAGCACGGCCACATATCAAAACAAATTATAGAGTGGATTTCACAAAACCGCAGGTTTTGAGGTGATTGTAACACAAAACCCTATGTTCTACTATTTGTTTCGAGAAACCCCATATTTTTGGGTAAAATATTTCAAGAAACAATATTTATTCCAATACTCATAACTTAAATATTATATATAATTTTTTAGTATATGTTTACATTAGTAAGCTTCAAATACACATCTCATCATATGTAATTTATCTTTTCCTCACTTTTAGAGTTGCACAATTGATAAAAATACAACAGAACCTCATTAATAATAACACATTAAACTATTATTTATACATATAAAGAATCATACTACCAATGATCTATGTTCATTAAAATGAGGCTAACATTTTATATACTCAGAAATATCTCATATTATTATTTTTGCAATTAATATGCATAAATATATTAGCAAAAAGCGATGATATAAGCTTAAACATGGGTTTCTTGAAATATTTTGCCCCAAAATTTAGGGTTATTTCAAACAAATCACAATACCTACGGTTTTATGTTATATGTGTAAAGTATTGGGGTTTCTGAAACTCACTCCAAATTATAAGCACTCCAAATTATAAGCCACCACTATAAGGGATGGCTATCAAACAGGAAGCAAATTCTCATTTGGTCAAGAGAATGTGTTTTTATTCTATGTGATTAGATTAAACACATCTCTCTCTAAAAAAGGACACGAGTATTCCGTGCAAAGAATGAGGACATTATTTTCAGAATATTTTTTAAAATAGAAGTACTACGATTCTAGATTTCTTCAAATGCTGCAGATGAATATTTCTTCGCAATGTTGGTACTTAAAAAAAATCATCCACGACGATAACCTAATAATTGCAAATATAATGACATCATCACTGAAAATGTGGCACGTCTCAGTCGTGACTTATGGGAACAAACCGAACAATTCTTAAACTTGTACTCTCTATATTCCAAAATATAGCAAATTATAACAGGATGAGACACATCCTAATAAAATCTGTATTTTGGAATGAAGGAAGTATAATTCAATAGCGAAAAGTGTGGGTATAAATCACACAGGCACCTACCATAACCAGAAAAAGATGTACATATGCAATTTGTGATTTGGTCAGAACATGTTTGTTCTAGATGGTTAAATTCAATACTATCTCTATCCCATGTAGGTGGTCCAAGTCGAATTTTTTATATTTTGACCGTTAATACAAGTGGAAAACACATAACTTGGCTACATGGAAATAGTATTGGTTATCGAATTTCTCTTGTGTTATACTTATATATTATAATATGCTATAATAAATTATAGTCAAAATTTTACTTTTAAAACTTCGACAAAAATCTAAAACATCCTATAATTTGTAATAGAAGAACTTCAGCAATTAAAAACGTGCCTTATGCTCGAAGCATCAGGATTCTTTAGTATGTTTTAAAGAAAAAAAATACTACGATTCTAGATATCTTAAAGTTCTAAGAATCAGGAAGAAATTAGATATTCAAGGAAGAGAAGGCACGTTAAACTAACAAGTCAACAGCTTATCTCGTATGCCGGACCATTTGATCCATCATGATCGTCATCCCCCAAGAAATCTCATCAGTTGTTATCACTACATTGCAATATTAAGCTTTGATCAGGTAGAGACAAATTCCGACCGAAACTATCCCCAAACACTAACTTTAGTACAATAATGTGTCTCGTTGTTCTGTTGCCAACTGTATTTATGTCAGCACGTTGTGACAAACTGACAGCAAGCTTGCTTGTTCTCACAATAATTTGGTTTTTTGTTCCATTCCCAAGTGAGTTGGCAACTTAATTAACTCGCAGGATGATAGATACTTCCTGTAATGATAAACTTGATTTGATGCTCTCCATCAATTGAATATTCAGGTCCAATAGAAAATGAGTATTCAGCATGTTGCCACCAATTTGAATAATAAGTGATGCTCGATGTGAAAGCTAAGGCACTATTGCAACCCCAAAATACCGGAGAACAACAGAAGAATTGTATCCTGGAGATCATAAAATACACTGGCCAGCTAACTTGGTGGATAGGCTTCCTCCAAGCAAAATCAAAATCTTAAGGCTTCCCGGAGCAACCATTTGACCAAAGTACATTTCTTATTATCTAGCAAAGAACAGTGTGTTCTTTCAGAATCGATTGAGATAGCACCAGTCACCAGGCAAGCATATTCCAAGGCGATGAGCAGAAACACGTCCATCTGCAGACAGCAATACAGCATGGTTCAATGAAGTGCATAGCCAGCAGTCAACTTGCATGATCTTCAGTGAAGCGCGCGTTTCACGGAAGAACGGCTAATGCGGCAAAGAAGGCACAATTAAATAAACTTTGGCCATGCACTATAGCATGAGTTCAGTTCAGGACAGATGAGCACCACAATACTGGATACCCATCATGATATTGAGCAACTTTGAAGCAACTACTACTACTACTACTAAATAAGAAATAAAAGCTGTATTTGCTCATTTTTCATATTTCAGATGTATGGATGGCTATAGCACCAAGGAACTAATATTTACTTGACAAATGATCAAGAAAATCAAACTATCGAACTACTGGAGTCTGTCATGATATTCCAATCTTGAAATGCCAAAACTAGCTGGCGAACATTCTAGGACAACTCTAGTACTTGATAGTCAGATTGAAAGGTAAATCAATTCAATAAGGAACATAAGTTTTGTGCATGTTACATATAAGAAAACAACGAGAAGCAGGCAGCAAAATGTCAGGATTCCCTTTTCTATGAACAACCATACGATAGTACTTATTTAGCAATTGTAATGATGGATCCATAAACATTGGTGAATTATTTCCCAATAAGAATATTGGGATGAAGAATACATAGTTCCAAGGACTAATGACCATGTAATTGGTAGTTTGGTACTCATTTAGCCTTGTGAGAAGAGTATAACACAGGCACTCTACGAAAATGGTAAGTAATTAAGATCAAGGACTCCAGATGGAGCATAATAAAATTGCCATCTCACTTCAGAAGTTAAATCACTCCCAGTTGCAATTTGCCGATCGACACCGGGACAAAAAAAAATTGTTAGAAAGCAATGCAGGAAGAACTGTTACAGGCTCACAGCTAAGATGTGGAAAACTAGCTCCATCGTCTCTTATCCTCTTCTTCATCAACTGGGATATACCACTCTGGTCGCTTCTTTGAGTTGCTGTACCGGTAGTTCAGGAAGAGCTCTTCATCACATATGGACCTCGTACTCACCAGCACTAGCGTCTTCAGAACTGGAGAATCCCCTACCTGATTACCAGAACGTCCAGACTTGAACCAGAATGAACCAAATCGTTTCATTGTAATGGGCTCTTCTTCACCACCAAAAGTAATGTTAGGGATGTAGACTCTCATGTCCTTCTCTGTCAACGGAAAATCATATGGGCAGATCATGACATTGGGAGTTGACCCTTTTGGTGGATGGTTTGCAAAGTGACCAAAAGCGAGTGGGTTTCGTCGTTCAAGCACTTCCCCAAAATTTTCAGTGTGACTCTTCTTCAGAGGTTTGCTGAGCATCCTCCATGCCCGATCAGAGTTGCTCTCTTGGCTTTTGGACGGCACTGCATTGTAATCCAGCAAATCTGAGCCATCCCATATTTCTCTGCTATCACCACCTAATTGCCATGGTTTGGCATCAATTATTGTTCCATCATACCTTGTGATCAGATAGTTGTTGCACGCATCGACTTTTGGGTATCCAGGGATATATCGATAATAAGCAGGTGAATATACAACTCCAGGGTAGATGGCTAGGACAGCACCAGCATTAGTTTCTCCAGATAAGAACAGACCTTTCCCTGCATCTTTGTGAGGGATTTGTGACGTCCTGATGTCAAGGGTGTATTGAAAGCGATCCCTAAATTTATTTGACAATTCAGCGCGATTTAAAGGCCTAGTAGAAGGGACATCTGCACTGCAGAGTAAATGGATCAGAACTAAGATTCTCAGGATTCAACTCATAAAAGGAAACATGTAAGTGTAACTGTCTCCAAATATAACAAACATGATGAACACAAACATTTGGCTGCAAACATGGATATGGGGTTAACATAATGCATATACTTATTTCTGCTTAGCCTACTTCAGCAGCACAAAATTGATTAAGGATGTTAAATCATGGTACGTAAAACTGAAGCATAAGCGAAGTACACAAAAATAGGTAGTTTCCTAGCCAAGCAAGTACTTGTCATATCTGTGAACAATATTACACTTCATCCCTTTCCAACGAATGATCAAGATTTGAAATGAAAACACAGGCATTGTATTGTGATTGTCATATTTAAACTCAAAAGTATGCTTTGGTGCAAAAAAAGGGTCAAAAGTATATCAGTTATTCGGTTACTAATGGTACTTACGCAAACACATAACGTACTAGCCAATTTTGAGTGATACTACAATGCAAGTGGAGAACTGCAGATGTACTAATTCAATACACTTAGTTAGAACAAAGTACCTGGCTTGTTTGCAGATGCAACTCCTGTGCCAATGGCGAAACTCAACCCACTACGCCGAGGATAATTATTAGCTTCTGAAGCACCACTTTTTGTATCAGGAAGAAGAATGCTATCCATCGCTTGGCACATATTTGTAAGTTGATAGTGAACATTCTCCTGTACTTGCTTCTGCTGCTCAGAAACAGAAGCTTTGCTAGCCATGTCAATAATCTCCTCTGCGTCCTTCTCTTCAGCATTAGCCCCCAAACGGTAATAGCTGAGCACACATCGAAAAGAATTTAGGTTAGGAAAATGGTCATCTTCTTAGAGAAATTGAAAGGCTGTGGTGAAATAACATTTCGAACATAGTAATAATAAAACATATATTTTAGTGGGATGATCTGTCAGTTGCTGATAACAGAAGAGTTTGAAAGATGCACATGTCTAGCCAAAGGGTTTCAATTAGAAGATCAACTGTGTGTAGCATCTAAACCATGAGAATCCAATGTCCACCTTAATGGCTTTTATTGCTTATTGGAGGTTCACATTATTAAACTAAATTTGAGATATTGGTTTCAAGTGTCCATTATTTACATAAATACTAAAACTACATGCTGCATACACATAAGTGGATATCCATCTGCGGCATAATACAGTGAAAAGGAACAGATCTGTTTCTTCAGATATTGGCAAACCTGGTGTAGAGAAATAAGCGATTTACATCAGCTTCGAATTGGAGATGCCTCGGATCTCGAGCAAACAATCGATTCTTAGCAAACATCGGATTCTTAGCCAGTGTTTTGACAGCCTGGAAATGCATCAGTTAATGAATTGGAACAAAAAAAAATACCAACAAAATGGAGGAGATTATAATGTTGTTCGATGGGACCGGACAAGCACGGTGCTCATTTGAGTCGGGCATTAGACAGAGCGTGCGACAGTCAAGCATACATGATACACCAACCGATCAACATAAGAAAACGAACAAATTTTGAACTAGGCAAAGAAAAAGGCAGGGACGACGGAGAGCAACAGAGCTAAACGATGACTTGCAACTATACAATTAGATTGCACACAGCCTCGTTACAATCAAGGACCCTACATTCAAATGCCACCAGATTCCACAAGCATAAAAAGAAATCTGCGTGCTAAGCGGATCCACGGTGCTTCTCTCGCTCGCGCAAAGGGGAACCGGAGCAGATCGGGATCCGGCGATGGTTTTGCGGGGATGCAAACGGAAGAGAAGCGTGTACCTCTTGGAACCTGTTGAAGAGGGAGGCCATGACTGCTCCGCTTGGCTGGCGGTGGCCGCCGCTGGCTGCTCGCTTGTTTAGTCGCGTGGGCTTGGCGGCCGAACAACGCCGGCGGCCGGCGTAGCGGTGTCTGCGGTGAGGTGGAGACTTTGGGAATCAGGAGGCGGCGATCAGTCTACTATGGGGGTAGTGGGAGAAGAAGGGTTTTGGTCTTGGGACTTGGGGCCGTGCCACAGCTTCGTGGACTAAGCCCATTATAAACTTTAGCTCATTACTGTTCGTGGCGGCTCTGCATTTTTTTTTCCTTTTTGGCAAAATACCTGAGATCTTTTTCTAGAACGAGCCAACTACCTGATTTTAACTTTTCTAAAAAAAAAACTACCCCTACCTGATTTAAAATTTTAGTCGTATTCTCAGGCACCCTAACCTTGCATATCTCTAAACCGATTTCAGGATCTATGATCTAGCTTTTCATTGAGCCACGTGGCATACTATAAATTCGCTTATACCCCTCCCAAAATCTGCCATGTGTCTCTCCGAATCCAGGGTTCCTTCTTGATTCCAAGATTTGCTCCCACGCACGGACGCAGAGCCATCTGATTAAAACCAACTGTAGAGATTGTGCAAAGAACCTAACTGTAAATTTTGCTATTTAAAGGGAGTTTAAGGCACAAGGTAGGATCCCTATAGTCTAGATAAATCGTTCTCCCTCGTGAAACGGGCCATGATTATCGCGCTATAAACAAGATCGTTAGATGGAGATAAATCAGGTCATGTAAAAAAAAGAGCATGTCTACCCTAAATCGACATTGAGAAAACTAAAAGAAAAAAGAAAATCTAAGAGGATAAAAAACAGGGCATAAGCAATTGGTAAGAAACAGTGCACAATGCCTACGCATGGCCTGTTCTTTTCATATTGTTATTCAGATTTTTTTAAACAGATTATTTGCTATATGTTTTGATTTTAGAATATATTTTTAAAAAAAAAATCTTCTACCACATTTTTAGACCGTTTGGTGTAAGCTATTTGTAAAGTAGATTTTTTTTAAATATCAATTTACCACATTGGTTAAATAAATAATCCGTGGGGTGATAATCTTACCACCAATAACGTTCAAACGGGCGATAGGCATATAATCCCTCGGTCCTTAAAAAGATATACAAGATTTGGTTTTCGAAAATTCAATATTTAAAAACTCTAACTAATAATTTAACTAAAATTTATTGGTATGCATGTAGTATCACTAAATTTGTATTTGCACATATTTTCAGATAATATTAACTTCGTAGTTATGATAATGTATTGTGCAAGAAATCAACAATCTGAATATAATGTATTAGAAATCAACAATCACAAAATTTGCAATACTAAAAAAATAAACACCTATTTTATTGTGTATTGATGAGTGATAGAAATATAGTTTGACTATTTATTTGTACACGAAAAACTATAGAATAAAAATGTATCTACTGTAAATACACTATAAACCAGAAACTAAAATATTATTACGACGCTCTATTAAAGTATGATTTTTACACATACATGTACGGACTAACTAGCATGCGCGCTAATGGGCGCACCGATTTTCTAGTGGAGATGCTATGAGAGGACACGGCGCATTTTCTACATGCACCGATGCTTTTAGATACCCAGTACCGAAAGGCAGAAGTTCCATGTTTCAGACAATGGTATTTGTATCCATATCCTTCTCTTGAGCTCTGCATAATCTCTTCGTAAACTAGTTAAGCATCACCAGCAAACAGTGTTATTTCCTGCTGCCCAGCAGCCCTAGCTACCCCCCCCCCCCCCTCCTGTTTCCGTCACTTCTTCCCCTAAGAGCAAGGCTAATAATATAGTCAGCTACTAGCTGTATGTATCTTTACACTCTACCTCTCAGCACACTCATATAGTGATTAGCTCTTAACTATAAATATATGGTCCACCTGTCTCTCTCACAAATTTTCTTGGTTCTTATGCTTATAAGTTTACAACCCGCTTCTCTCTCTCCTCTTCTCTCTCATCCAACTCAGCATTCAATCTTTTTAGAGCCCACTATTATACTTACTCTAACCGATGTTCTATTATTCTTTCAGTTTTCTATTCATGCTCCATATATATTTTAAATTAGTCTGGGATACCCATCCGTTCATAACTTAATACAGATGTGACGTATCGCATCACGTCCATATTTACCCTTATATTGGGATGGATGGAGTAGGACGTTCTCGCAACCTGGATAATGAAACTTGCTCTTCACTGAAGCAAAGCCCCGATGGCATGATAGTCAAGTTGGGAACTCCTCGTAGTTCATCGAGTGTGCGGTATGCTCAGGGTATCCTGGGTATGCTCCCATGATGAAACTGCTCTGGAGGACGTAATGTCCTCATAAAAAAAAACCTAGGTGTTCAGTGCAAAAGGCTAAAGTAACCAGACATTGGATTAAAAAAAAAGCCATTTTACCAGGGCGAAAGGCCAAACCAAAATGGCATCAGATAAATACACAAGAATGGAATTTCAAACATGTCACTATGGAATAAACCGGTAAGAAGATATCCAATTACATAAGAATAGGTGGATATGGTGATTTGGTGAATCCTCAATTTGAAGGACCTTGCATAAGAAAGCATCAGGTTCCATGCCTGTTAAGCCCCTAGCATCAATACATTGAAAACAATCCAATTCTGTAACGTGGTCCAGTTCATATGCAGATCATAGTTTATGGAGTACTACATAAATGCAACAATTTTGATCACAGAACAGTGAATATTAAAAAAAATATGCAAGTTTGTAATATACCAAACTTGTCATGTTTAACTACTTTAAGATTCAGATCATCTTCCTAGCTTCATAAGAAGCAAAAGTCGAATGACTCCTTCCACTACAATGCCCAGAACTACAATGATGAATCTCAAAACACTAGTATGGCTGACATGGAGTTCCAGCTCAAAACTTATCCAGATCTAAATTGTTTATCTACTATATGTCTGACCAAAAGATGGTCAAACCTTTTCATATAGTTTACATGGTAAACCTTTTTCTTATTAGTCGATTACTCCAACCATCTATGAACACTGTGCTCCATTCTGACAGCCTAACAAACAGTTCTGCACAAGTAACTTCTGAGGCCTCTTGTGTAGTCAAGAAACTGAAAATACCTTTTAGTGAATCAGAACATCACAGTATCAATCATATTTTTTAGATAGCACACAAATTCATATTGTTTTGATAGAAAAGGCCTAAACCAACAGGGCAAAGTAAGAGAACTGAATCAACTGAATAAATCAAACAAGACCGCAGTGAATGATCAACAAGGGCATCTTAATGAAAACTAATTGGTCAGTGAGACAACCGAATGAACATCTACGCTCTAGCCCCTACTGTTAGGCAGAACGCAAAACTAATGCCTTGGCAAGGAGGAATTTGTAGTTGAGATACAACAATACAAAGGACCTTACGAAGTTATCAGTATGGAAGGAATAAAATGTCCTTAGATTTGCAATAAATATCAGCAATAGCTCAATTCAGGCAATCAAGACAACATGTGGGGAGCCGAACGCATCGGCAACCAGGATAATAGTAACAAGTTAAGTTTATGTAGTAAGAACTGAACCTTGGATCTAATAACAACAACAACATGGCCATTGGACACGAAAAGGTTTCACCTTTGTGGCCACCGCTCACACCGCGGAGGGCTCCTCGACATCTCTGCCCCTTGCGCCAGCGCCAGCGGCGCTGTGGTGCGGCAGGTCAACGCCACTGACGCCCTCGGGCATCAGGGACGCGGGGCGGTTCTCGATTACCTCGTCGATGAGCCCCCAATCACGCGCCTCCTCGGGGTCCATGAAGAGATCGCGCTCCATGCACTGCTCGATCTTGTCGATCTCCTGGCCGGTGTGCTTCTGGTAGATCTTGTTGAGGCGGTCGCGCAGCTTGAGAATCTCCTTGGCCTGGATGGCGATGTCGGTGGCCTGGCCCTGCGCGCCTCCGGAGGGCTGGTGAATCATGACCCGGGCGTTGGGCAGCGCCCGGCGCTCCCCGCGCGCGCCGGCGGCGAGCAGGAGGGAGCCCATGGACGCGGCCTGGCCGATGCAGAGCGTGGTGACCGGGCATCGGATGTACTGCATGGTGTCGTAGATCGCGAGCCCCGCGGTGACGACACCCCCCGGGGAGTTGATGTAGAGGTGGACCGGCTTGAGCGGGTTCTCCGACTCGAGGAAGAGCAGCTGCGCGACGACGAGCGAGGCGGTCTCGTCGGCGATTGGGCCATGGATGAGCACGATCCGCTCCTTGAGCAGGCGCGAGAAGATGTCGTACGCCCTCTCCCCGCGCGAGGTGGTCTCGATGACCATCGGCACCAGCCCGAACGCCTGGTGCGACGTGTACCCCGCCGGCTGCTGCGGCTGCGGCTGGTACGGCATGGGCGACGACGAGAAGTACGCCCGCGGCGGTGGCGCCGCCGCTGCCAGCCGTCGCAGCGCGGGCCCCGCCGCCGAGCCGGGCCTCGCCCTGGGCTTGGGCGAGAAGGTGGGGAGCGGCGAGGCGGAGGCTAGGTGGGCGAGGGCGGAGGGCGTCATGGCTGCCGCTACCGGATTGGATTCAGGATTTCGAGCGGACGGCGAAGTGAAATTTGGGAACGAGATGGGGAGGAAGTTGAGTTATAACGAGGAACGGATAGGGCGAGGCGAGGAGAGGAGAGAAGCCGAGACGGTGCGCTTTGGCTTTGGATCTTTTTGTTTGGTTGGGTGGAGTGGGGGAGTTGGGGTTTCGTTCTCTCCTGCGGTGCCTGTCTTCTTGGGCCTTGCTTGTGTGGCAAGAAAGAATTTGGCCCATATGTATAAGTAGATTGCCTCGTTTTCTTCTGTCAGGTTCGGTGGATTGTGGTCGGATTTGACTGAATTTTGTGGCGTTTCTGCACCAAATGATGGAAAGTTCACAAGTTCAGACTTTTGCCGCTAGACGGCTAGTAGTGTACTACTAGTACAGTGCAACCTGTGCCGTTTGAACTGAGTTGGAGCGGCAGGAGCCAAAGATGAGATTGTTCAGTTCGGCGTACACGCAAACACAGTGAGTCAGTGACACGGTGGTAAAAACAAGCGCATTCACCCGGTACATTGGTTTTAAACTTTCGAACTTTCAAGGGATGTTTGCATATATCACTTAAACAATTATAAAAAAATTTAAGAAGATGTATTAATATGTAATATATCACTGCACAAATATGTAACTTAAAAATTTTAAGTTGCATATTCGTGCTGTGATATATCACAAATTAATACATCTTCTAAAAAGAAATTTAATTTTTCCATGTTCTAAGAAATAGTTTCCCCCTTAACCCGTCAAAATTCACACCCTTATCTTCCGTCGCCAAGAGAGATCGACGGGCGAGACGTGTCCAAGTCGGCAGGTAGTCTAATTGGCCGAGAAAGCGCAACACCTCGTGGCGCCGGAGCGTGCGATGTGGCAGTAGCGGCGGCGGCTGTACGACGCGAAGCTGATGCGTGAAAGAAGACTCCTCTCACTTTGGCTTTCTCTCTGACTTGGCGCGCGTGCGGGTGACATCGCCGTCCCTCCCACACTCTACTAGCTCCTGCTAGTCTGCTACGGCGATGTCCGGTCAGTTGTGCAGCTACTTCACTGGCTTGGTTTACAGCCAGAGAAACCGGTCAGATTTTTTTTCACTTGGATTTTTTTTCAGATACCAGAACAGACAAGAGGGGCAAGCTACTAGCTATAGGATGGTATACTGTCGTTTCATCCCTTCTTTCCTCTTTCTAGGTGAAAGCTAACCTCAGGAAACTTTTTTCTTTTCACGTCTGTTGCCGAAATTTTGACAATTGAGGGTCCTTTGATTCGCAGTACCGGAAAAACGTAGAAATAGAAAAAAAAACAGGAATTGAAGTAGTATACATCTCAAATCCTGTAGAATCAACAAACACAGGAAAGAAAAGATAATATGAGTCCTTTAATAGTGCCATGGAAAAACAAATGAAAATTCACAACATGGTCACACACCTTGCTATTTTCCTTATGAAATGTGAAGCATAGAAATACAATCATATGGAAAGTTTCCTTTCTTTCCATTAAATCAAAGGAACGTGTAAGAAAAAATCCATAGAAATTTGAATCTTACGAAAATCCTTTACCAATCCTATAAATCAAAGGGGTCCTGACCCTTAAAATAAGGTTTTCAAAAAGGTATATCAAAATTTTGGCGTTTGTTGGCGATGCTCCTTTTTCTAGCTATGCCATGTTTCATTTTCCATCTCCAAAACCCTACATGGGTCTTGCTAGTGCCATCTAAGGAAAAATTACACCGAAGATCCCTCTTCTTATCACCGAATTACAAAGTCATCTTTAAACCGTAAAACCGAATACAACGTATCCCCCAACTTACAAAACCCATACAAATTAGTCATTCCGCGGTATTGTCCCCGGTTTTGCCTGATGTGGAATCTACGTGGATCGTTTGTCTAGGTCATCATACCATGTGATATTAACGTGGCGCTTACGTGGAAATTCGAGTTGGGAAAAAAAAATAAAAAATCATAGGGCCCACATGTCAGTTGCACTAGAAAATAACAAAAAATAATGAGCCCACACGTCGGCGACATCTCTTCCTCATCTTTTCCCCTCTCTTTCTCCTTCTCCAAAGCGACGGCGCGCGGTGTGCGACAGGCAGGAGAGGAGTCGGCGGCCTCCGCGGCGGGCGGTGGGCAGCGGGAAGATTGGCGGCGCATGGCGGAAGAGGAGTCAGCGGCGTTCGCGCGTTCGTCCGGGAAGAACTGCGGCGCGTCTGGGGGGTGGGCGGCGGAAACAAGAGGAGATGGGTGGCAGCGGAACGGCGCAAAGGAGATGGGTGGCACCGGCGCAGAGGAGATGAGACTGTTGCCGGTGTGCCGAAGAGCCTGTGATGGTGAGATGTTTTACCTGGGGTGGTTTGGACTCGGCAGGCGGCGGTGGTGCAGGGCGGCGAGTGGCGGCGCCGGGGATGGGGCCCCTAATGTGGAAGTAGCAATTCTTGTTTCCGCCGCCCACCGCCCGGACGCGCCGCCGTTCTTCCCGGACGAACGCGCGAACGTCGCTGCCCATCTTCCCGCCACCCACCGCGCCGCCGACTCCTCTCTCGCCGGGCGCCGCCTGCCGCACACTGCGCGCCGTCGCTCTGGAGGAGGAGGAAGAGATGCCGCTGACGTGTAGGACCATTATTTTTTTATTATTTTCTAATGCAACTGACACGTGAGCCCCATGATTTTTTATTTTTTCTAACTGGAATTGCTACATAAACGTCACATCAATATCACATGGAACGAAGACCCAGTTAAAAAGAACCACGTAGACACTTTGTCAGCTAAAACCGGGGATACCTAATTTGCACGGGTTTTATAAGTTGGAAGATGCGTTGGATCTAGTTTTACGGTACAAGAATGATTTGGTAATCGGTAATAAGATGAGAGATTTTTCCTTTTCAACTACTGCAGCTTATCCACCTTGATATCACTACGATTTTCTTTCTTAAGATACAGAGGCCCAATTTTCACGATAGTGGAAGATTGGTGCATATAGTTTATTCATTATTGTATTGTTCTAGTTAAGAGTTTCCAACATGTGTTACATACTTATATGTTTGTTGTATTTTTTTAGATAACGAGATAGTACTTGTAATTTTTTTGCAAAATACTGTAATGAATATATATGTAACTGTTTAGGCTACTTTTTTCCTCGTGTAAAAACTAACTAATTTATAATAGTAAATTACACCTTGCACTAACTAAAATGTAGTCCATCGTTCCCTTGCATCTACTAGGTGATAATATGGGCGTGTCTGGTTTGTTGCCCGAACCAACCTTGCCTAAAATTTGGTATATCTTGGCATTACCAAATCTAGATATGTTTGGTCTTTCGAGAGGAAACTTTCAGAACTACTAATGTTTGGAATGATAGCAACGGTCAGATTATGTTTAGTTTTTTACCTACCAAAATTTGATGATTTTAGAGTAAATTGCATTAGTGGTATGCAAATTTTACAAGTGGGTGTAATCTAGTACACAAACTTACAAAACGCTTATTTCAATGCACGGACTTGCATGATGCGTGTGAACCAAGGACAAATGAGTATGCCATGGTCAATCTTACTGAGTTGAACGTTTATTAGGATGCCATATATGTACACATACTCCTCAGGCCATCTAGACAAATGCATGTCCTCAGTTTAATATATAATAGTAGATGTTGATTATACAAAGAAATAATGTACATGAAAGATAAATGAACTGAAAACAATAGAAGAACACCAATAAATACCATGTAGAGGTCATTCGCAATTATGGTATACTTTTTATGACCTTCTGATGCGTGTGTGTGCCATTGTAAGTAGGTTTTAACTCATCATTACATGACGTGTCGTTTTAGTCTTGTTTTAGACGTTTTGTAAGTTTGTGCATTAGGTGACACCTACCTATCAAGTTCGTGTACAACCAGTGCAATTTACTCGTAATGTAGTTTGAAAAATTGTCAAGTTGAAAGTGGCACCTGTAGTGTTCTAATAAGATGTCTACTAGCTATGTAACCTTTTTATTTTCTAGTAGGTTATTTGTTTAATTATATGTAGCAGATTTGCGTAGTTAATAATTAGATGTACAAAGGTATATGGTATTAAGTGTCACTTAACAAGTGGTATATTAAACCGTCTGTTTAAATAGGAGTATAAACAGCGGACATCCTTGCCCTCTCTGTCATCAGGTGTAGAGTTAGCAGTTTAGCACACAGTTTCGACAAGAACTCTGTATCAGCAGATGGATAACCGTGTCGTCAGGTGCCGCTGATAAGGAATGGAGCGTTTACTTTGCGTTAAGAAATGACAAGAACAATGTTTTAATTAAGCGAATGTCAAAATGGGGCTAGAAAGGAACGTGAACGAAGAGGAGAGATCGCTAGCTGGCAAAATCAAAGCCCTTCCCACGCACCGCGCGCCGCGCCCTCGATCTTTTAATTCCCAGACACATCACGTTGCGCGAGTCCATCCATCCTATAGCCAGTAGCCAGCCGATCGAGTTTTCGATCCGCCGCCCGATCGCCGCCGGCCGGTATGGGCACCGGATGCAAGCGTGTCGACGGCGATGGCGATAGCGACGGCGCTGCATCAGCCGTCCTCGTCGTCCTCGTGCCGTTCCCGGCGCAGGGCCACGTAACCCCGATGCTCCACCTGGCGCGCGCCCTCGCCGCGCGCGGCGTCGCGGCCACCGTCGTCGTGCCCGACTTCATCCACCGCCGCGTCGTGCGGGACGGCGGGAACGGCCGCGGCGTGGCGCTCGCCTCCGTCCCCAGCGGCATCCCGGACGGCGACGGCGCGCCGGGCTTCGCCAGCATCGTGCAAGCCATGGAGCGCCACATGCCGGCGCACCTGGAGCGCGTGCTCATGCGCGGCGACGATGACCTTGCAGGACGGAGGCCGGCAGCTTGCCTCCTCGTCGTCGATGTACTGGCGTCGTGGGCTGTCCCGGTGGCCGCGAGGTGCGGCGTTACGGCCGTGGGGTTCTGGCCGGCGATGCTGGCGAGCTACCGCGTCGTGGTGGCCATACCCGAGCTCATTGACAAGGGGTTCGTCTCAGAATACGGTATGCGCTGCTGCAACGTCCATGAATCCCATTTCTGCTTTCCTCCTTTCATTTTAATTCCAATTCTCGATCGGTTAGGAAGTAGGTTATGGGGTTTCGCGTATTCATTTTACTCTATTAATGTTGCCGGAGATATTCTTTTGTGGAAAGAGGCAAGCTGCAAGCAGGAAGAGAGCTGCCGAAATACGAAAATTCATGAATTTTAAAAAGAAAAATAAGATAAATGCAAATTATACATGTTACCGGACAATTTTAATGGACAATTGTGGTGGACTACAATATAACATTCGGTGCAAATGACATTTGAATTATCATAGGCACATCAAAAAACAGCTAGCGTACGTTTATATATTGTAACCATCAGCGCTGATCCTTAATTCTAGAGTTCGCTAGTACTTTCTTGTAATTTCTTTTCTATCTTGAACATCATATCGACATTATCTCTTCAGGTTGCAACTTTGAATGCTATTTAAAAAAATCCAATGAACTTAAATCCTATATATAGAAAGGCAGTTTTTGAGGTAAATCACATATACAAATTTATACATCTAATCTAAATATTTAAAATAATATCGATGGATCAATTTTTAAAAGTTTTGCATGCAAAACACATCCAATAACCAAAATGACATGTTTTTTTCCACCCGAAGGAGTACTAAGACCCTGTTTGGATCTTTTAGTCCCTGTACTAAAATTAGTCACAAGACTAAAAACTTTAGTCTCCTCCTGTTTGGATCTAAGAACTAAAAGGGAATAAAGGTTATTAATTGCATTGTACAAAAAAAACCATATTACCCCTAATCATGTAATCCGTAAGGATAGGAATCAGACCACGCAGTGGGGTAGTAGGTGAAAAGGAAATATTTTAGTCCCTATAAGTTCCTCCCATAGGGACTAATGGACTAATGTACTTTTAGTCCTTTTAATCATCCCTGTTTGGGATTTTAGGGACTAAAGGAGATTAAAGTGGACGGACTAATGGATTAGTTCCTTCAACCAAACAGACCCTAACTAGTTAGCATACAATGCTAATTGTTAGCAAGGTTCATTTAATGGTACTACCCTCTCACACATGTATATAGTAACAATGATGTACCATAAAAGACTTTAAAACGGACAGATCGAATTTTTTTAAATTGCATTGACATACGGATACTATTCATGGAGGAGTACAAGTAGGTCAGGCCGTTGGGAACTTGAGAAGCATCTTACTGTATTTATTCACTCGCAATTAATCTAGTACCCTTATTTAGCAATTTGTATACCAGTGTCTTTGTTTATTCAAAGCAACACGTTGAATTAATAGTGATCTAACCAAACTTAACATTACATCCTTAATTATATCCACTATCAATCTTTTTATTTTCCAGAATATTTTCCCAGCTGTGCATGTGCCCATGTTCAGTTTACAGCTGCGATTAGGGTTTTACAGATCAATACCTTAAATTTTACAGATCAATACCTTTAATTTTTCCCTTTCTTTTTGGAAACAGGTATTCCCATATTGGCAAACGGATTCAACAAAAACAAATGCCAAGTAAAAGCAAACCTCCGGGCTGAAATCATCAGCTTATTCCCTGAAGAACTAGAGCTAACCACCACAGATTTGCCATGGCTCGTCGGCGACGTGGCGACCCAGAAATCAAGATTCGCCTTCTGGCTCCGGACAATGGAGCGCGCGAAGAGTCTCCGCTGCATCCTCGTCAACTCCTTCCCCGGCGAGGCCGGCGCCGCTGGCGCCACCGTCCCCGACCAGCAGCAACAGCCATTGCAGCCGGGCCCTCAAATCCTCCAAGTCGGGCCATTGCTAGCCATTACTGATCTCCCAAAAGACAACTTGAAGAGTTCGCCAGTGAAGACGAAGAACACCAGCACGTGTCAGGCAGACAGAACCTGCTGCATGGAATGGCTCGACCAGCAGCGTCCTGGTTCAGTGACGTACGTCTCGTTCGGGACATGGGTCGCGCCGATCGCGCCGGACGAGATCACCGAGCTCGCCGTCGGCCTGGAGGCCACCGGCCGGCCGTTCCTGTGGGTTCTCAAGGACGACCCGTCGTGGCGAGCCGGCCTCCCCGCCGGATACACGGAGTCGACCGGCGCGGCCGCCGTCGCCGCCGGCCGCGGCAAGATCGTCGCGTGGGCGCCGCAGGAGGACGTCCTCGCGCACGGCGCCGTCGGGTGCTACCTCACGCACTGCGGCTGGAACTCGACGCTGGAGGCGATACGGCACGGAGTTCGCCTGCTGTGCTACCCGGTGGCCGGCGACCAGTTCATCAACTGCGCGTACATCGTCAAGGCGTGGGAGATAGGGATCAGGCTGCGTAGTACTGACCGTGGCGAGGTGGAGGATTGCATTGGGAGGATCATGGAAGGCGAAGACGGGAGACGTTTGCAGGAGAAGCTGGATGAGCTGAGGGAGAGCGTTATGGCGGGTGAAGCGTTGTGCATAGCAAAGAGGAACATTGAGGATTTCATTCATGGGATATGATTATGGGACAGATATAACAATAGGGCTTGTTTCGGGAGATAAAGTTTAAACTTTGAGAGATCCCAAAATGTTGTTAATTAATTGCTGTGAAAGAAAAAATATATATTTGATCAATTTGAACCATCTCAAGGAATTAACCAAACCGTTAGTCCTTATTCGATTAATCCCTATGAAAAAAATTAGAAATAATTAAGGGGTTAATTCCACACTTCAATAATTGTGCAATATATCTTCTTCAAATCCCCTTAATCCTCTTATAAGAGGTTAACCGAACAAGACTTTAATTAATGAGTAATACACTGGCTCGTTCGCTTAAACATTTTGTTGCCTAAGAGCGAAGATATACATTAATCCCAGGGACTACCTATTGATTTTTTTCACAGATTTAGAGTTTTAAATCTTACAAATTTTTCAACCAATGATACAACCCGTTTTGAATGAAATAACAAAAAGGGGACAAGCATATCAAAGATTATAAATCTAAAGAAAAAACAATTAAAAAATCTAATTTTGGTTTACTCTATCTAACAGAGTGTAAGTGCTCTATAATAAGTATAAGTGCTCTGTAACTAAGTTTAACTGTAAAAGTTGGTTATAGAGAAACACAAATCTTGATGCAATATCATACGGACGAAAAGTCAAAAGATACGAGACGAAAAATATGTCGCAAGTGAAATATCAAATCCGTTAATCCTGTATCATGCAATCTTCATACATAGTGTTCCATTATATTATTATACAATATACGTTTATATACGTCTTTTGTGTTAAGATATAAATTAGGGTTCACCTTTCCAATTGATTGGTGTTGGATTTATACATTAGAGTTTCTTTAAGTAAATACCGGATTATTCATCATTTAAAAAACATTGTACATTAGAGTGATAAAAAATTGAATCATGTTTTTATGCATGCCAATAAAATAAACATATCACATGTGACTAGAACAAACTCATTGAAAGGAAAAAGAGGTGATAAGGATAGACAAAAGTAGGAGTAGATATTAATTTTTAAAGAAAAAGTTCTAAATTACCTCTCTAAATTATGGTCACAGTCCAAATTGCAAAACCGAACATTTAACATCTTCAACTCTTTAAACCCGATAAATAAAACCCCTAATTAATATTTGAGGATGCTTTTTTGCTAGGTTGGCTAGCTGATAGGGCATTCCAGCGAGGCAAAAAAATGAAAAAAAATAGTGCGTCCACCTGTCAGTATCCACTGCCAATGGAGATGGACCAAGGAGGTAGGCCGTCCGAGGAGGTCGCCGGCTCGACGTGCCCCGTCCCGCCACAACCAGAGTCGACGACGTCCTGCCGCTCCCCTCGCGACACAACGGTCGACAATAATGGTGGTCCGGACGAAGCTGGCGGAGGTCCAGGCGGCGATGACGGCCTCGAGCGCAGAAGCCAGAGGGAGGCGGGACGCCGGGACGGGCGACGGCCTCCAACGATGCCACCTGAGCAAAGAGGGCCGCAGGACGGTGGTCTAGCAGCGGCGGTCGGCAGACACGTCAGTGCGGGCGTTCGGTCTAGATCGAAAATTCTGTCCTGGTAGTTCGGGACCCCCGGTGTTTAGCGTTTCCGAAGCCGAATCGGATCACAAGTTCAGCGCCGATTCCGAAGCAGAAACGGGGTAGCGCGGGCTATATAACCACGGGGCACGAGTGCACGCACGCATTACGTACGCTACGCACGCTCGCGACGCGATTGTCCCAACCGATCCTGCGATATGGAGGCTCTACCGCAGATACGGCAAACCCTCAGCGAGATCGACAGCCGCATCCCCGACGCCCTCCGCGTCGCGATGGGCCTCCGCTTGCGGCCCACCCCCGCGCTCGCCCCCGCCGCGCTGGAGGACGTCACGAGGTTCGCCGCGTCCTGCCTGCCCCAGCCTTGCCCGGAGGGCGGCGGCGACCCCATGGAGTGCGACGGGGCGCCGGCCCCGCGGGCACTGCGGATGGAGGCCGCGTCGTGCTTCCTGCCTGACCACGACGAGGACTCGCACTTCGTTCGCCCCGAGGCAGGCGTCATCGCCGTGGCGGACGGCGTCGGCGGGTACCGCGCGGCGGGAGTCGACGCCGCGGCGTTCGCGCGCGCACTCATGTACAACGCCTTCGAGATGGTCGTGGCCACGACGCCCGGCGGCGCGGACATCTGCCCCTACACGCTGCTGGAGTGGGCGTACGAGCAGGCGGTGTCGGCGCGGACGCAGGGGGGATCCACGGCGGTGCTCCTGTCGCTCGCCGGCACCGGCACGACCCTGAATTACGCCTACATCGGCGACAGCGCCTTCGCGGTGTTCCGCGCCGGCAAGCTCTTCTTCCGTTCCGAGGTCCAGGTGAACTCCTTCAACTACCCGTTCCAGCTCAGCGTCAAGGACGGCAACAGCATCACCTCGGCGGCGCGCGGCGGCGTCGAGGTGGAGGAGGGCGACGTCGTGGTGGCCGGGACGGACGGGCTGTTCGACAACGTGACGAACGAGGAGCTCCAGCGGATCGTCGCAATGGGCAGGGCGCTGGGGTTGACGTCCAAGCAGACGGCGGACGTCATCGCCGGCTTCGCCTTCGAGGCGTCGACGATGATGAACAGAGACACGCCCTTCAGCCTCGAGAGCCGGAAGCAGCAAGGGACGACTTTCCGGCGAGGGAAGAGGGACGACATCACCGTCGTCGTCGCCTACATTGTCTGATCATAGGATCATTGCTGTACATTGTATGATCTACACGGGTAAATGATCTGTAGGGTACTAAATTGCACAATCGATCAGCTTGTCAATCGATGTCTCTCTAGCAAATTCCTTGTATTATGCGGTTGTTAAAGGCTTTATTAACCATGATTAGTATTCAGTCTTATGGGTGTATATATAATACATCAATTGCAGGATAATTCTGTTGTTCGTTATTCGTTGTGTTTTATTATGAGAATGAGAATTCAATTCGATGGTCTAAGAGAATTACCAATACTAATTTATAACTCGTTCACTGTGCTTTAATACGAGAAAATACAGAATACTCCCGTACCTCCGATAACAAGTTTCAGGGAATGGATTTTTGTTGGGATTAGATAGTGCACGATAGCGCAATAGTCCTAATCGGAGACCACTCCATCTCATATATAAATCCCCCTTTAGTGCATATTTTTTAAATGGATTTTTGTTGGGATTAGATAGTGCACGATAGCGCAATAGTCCTAATCGGAGACCACTCCATCTCATATATAAATCCCCCTTTAGTGCATATTTTTTAAGCCTCTTTAATTACTTATATCTTTTAAATCACATATTAATTTTTAAGATCTATTTGCATCATTTTACTAACAAGATCCATGTTGAATATATTCAAACATTTTATTAATTTAAAAGTAATTTATTTAAATTGTAAAAGTAACTTAGATATGCAATAGAAGTAACTCTCTATAAAATTAGAAGCAATTACATTATGACTGAGTTGAAGTAAGAAACTATAGAAGCAAATTCACAAGCAAAATATAGAGAAAATTTAAAGAAGATTTTTAAGTAAATACATTTACGAAAGTAAATTCAATAAAGTATAAAAGTAATTTACATAGATCATAAAAGTAAATTAGTACAAAATGGA
This sequence comes from Oryza punctata, assembly GCA_000573905.2. Lineage (NCBI taxonomy): Eukaryota > Viridiplantae > Streptophyta > Magnoliopsida > Poales > Poaceae > Oryza > Oryza punctata. The sequence goes on along the minus strand of CM002489.2, from coordinate 30,162,058 downwards.
AGTAAGTTGTTACAACATTATAAGTAAGGATTAAAACACGAGACTATCAAGACATTAAATTAACCAGCACAAATTATGAAATTTACTAAAAAATAATAAAATTAATTAACTCAGAGCATTATGTATAGATAAGAAGTAATTTAATCATATCTAAGAGTAATTTATATGTATGATAAAAGTAACTTACATATATAATAAAAGTAATTTACAAAGTTAAATATTTTTTCAACATAATATAATCATGTAATATCTTGTTATAAATATTTAAAATTCAATGGTGTAATCGGATTGTAGATCGGATAAGTAATTTAGAAGAAAATTTTATATGAAGAAAAAAAAGACATGTATGACGTAGTAGCAAAGAAGACATGCATGTGTCGTAGTAATTCTCTGATGTATACGGTGTCTCCTATTAAGACTAAATAGAGAGGCCTCTTGATTTAGATTTTACCATTTTTGTTTGTATGTTATCAAAATATTTATGATTTTTTTAAAAAAAGATAAGGCCGTTTTATCCCTCAACTATTCATTTTATTTAAAATGCATCCTCTAACTTTAAAATCAGTTATTTGACACTCTCCAACTATAAATACCAAACGCATTACACCCCGTAGCGGTTCATAGCCTGGTTCTGAGAACGCCACGTAGGATGCACGTATTAAAAAGCCGGTAGGTCCCAGATGTCAGACCCAACTCTCTCCTCTCCATCTCCTCCTTCTTGTGTCTCCAGCTATTCGGCATCCTTAGGAGTGTCGCGCGCGAGGATGATGAACTTGGCGGAGGAACCCAAGCAACCGGCAAGCTCCTTGATTTGTCCCCATTCCCTTGGCCCTTTTTTCATCACGCTTAGTGAGGCTGCTGTGTCAAGGTCCCTATCTCTCTTTGTCAGTGGTGGCGAAAGACTGATGGGAAGGAAGCAGGAGTGGCAACGGTGGCGGAGCCCAAGCTTGATGCAAAGGCGGAGCTCATGGAGGAGGTGGTGGTGCTGATGGAGCCCAAGTTGCCGGTCTGAGCTCAAGGCGGAACAAACAGCGATGACAAACTTTGATAGCCCAAGCTCGAAGCAGAGACGGTATCATCGTCGTCTACATCCTATTCTTCCTCCACTTACTAGCTCCGGCAAGCGGCAGGGCGTGCCGTTGCTGCTCACCCTTGCACCTTCATCGCAGTGACCGCTGAGTCGTATAGCGTAAGCTAGTGCACACCGCCACCGCTTTGTTGATGCCAACGACAAAGCATACTAGTTTAATCATATATGGGCTTGGCCAATGTAGCGTCCACATGTACCAAAAACCACCCTAAAACTACTCAAGGGTGTAAAGTGTCCTGCACTCATAGTTAGAGAGTGTATTATTTTTGGTGTAAAGTGTCCTTCACTCATAGTTAGAGAGTGTATTATTTTCGGTTTTGTAGTTTGAGGTGTATTTTAGAGGAATGCGAGAGTTTAGGAGTGTAAAATAGGCTTTCCTATAAAAAACTAATAAAATAAATTAATATGTGATATATTATTTTAAATAATGCAAGGTAAAATTCGATTTCTCCAAGTTATATAACAAGAATAAATTAAACTATAGCTAGTTAAGTTATATTCACGGTCAAATTTGTATTTTTAAACATGTGGAAATTAAAATTTGATGTTTATGAAATAATCTATCTTAATTTTTTAATATTTTATAACCATGTGAATAACACGTAAATAGGGAGTGTGTGTTCCCTATAGAGTTCAAATAGTTTACCCAAGTTTCAGGTTGATTGCTAGTAGTAGTACGCTGGCCGTAATCCGTCTCCGACTCCAACTGCATATCGGACAGCGTATCCCCTGCAGTACGAACAGGAATCGTAAACAGTTTGCCGTGCTATTTAATGGATAATTGTCTACGTGGCCTGGCACGCGTTCCCCGAAAACTCTAACCAAGATGGAGAAACGTATGGAGACGTTGGCGCAGATCAAAGAGACCCTGCGCGAGACCGGCAAGCTAGTCCCCGACATTGTCCGCGCCGCGGTCGGCCTCGAGCACCATTACCAAACAGTCAAGCTCCCCCACGACGGCGACGTCAAAGGCTTCGCCGCCGCCTTCTTGCGGCTGCAGGAGCAGGCGCATGGAGACGGCGACGGCGAGGTCCAACAGGCACTGAGGATGGACTCGGCGTCGTGCTACGTGCCTGACCACGACGAGGACGCGCACTTCGCGCACGACGGGGCCGGCGTCGTCGGCGTGGCGGACGGCGTCGGCGGGTACCGCAAGGACGGCGTGGACGCCGGCGCGTTCTCGCGCGGGCTCATGACGAGCGCCTTCGCGCAGCTGGTGACGACGGAGCCCGGCACGCCCGTCTGCCCCTACACGCTGCTGGAGTGCGCCCACGGGGAGACGCTCGAGTCCGGCGCGCAGGGGGGGTCCACGGCGGTCATCCTTTCGCTCGCCGCCGGCAACGTTCTCAGGTGGGCGTACATCGGCGACAGCGCCTTCGCCGTGCTCCGGGACGGCAAGGTCGTGATGCGTTCGGTGCAGCAGCAGAGATACTTCAACGCCCCCTACTATCTCGGTGGCCACAGCGGCGAGAGCATGACGGTGGCGAACGTGGGCGAGATGAAGGTGAGGCGTGGCGACGTCGTGGTGGCCGGGACCGACGGCCTGTTCGACAACATGTCCGATTCGGAGCTCGAGAAGGTCGTGCAGATCGGGACGGCGCTGGGCTTCTCGCCCAAGAACATGGCGGACATCATCGGCGGCACAGCCTACGAGATGTCACGTTGCATAGTGAAAGACTCGCCGTTCGCCGTCGAGCACCGGAAGCAGAAAGAGAAAGAGCTGGAACATTTTCACGGCGGAAAGGTGGACGACATCACCGTCGTCGTCGCGTGCATCGTCTCGTCGGATTCATGACTATCTTTTGTTTGCTCCGTTTTCACCATGGTTTTTGTCACTGTTTTTACCGAATTTTCAAAAACTAAATGGGCAATCAATTCCTTCATTGATGGTTGATGCCTCAATGAATATTAACACCCGGGTTTATGTAAGTACTTCTATTCGTTAGGACGCACACCAGAGCAACTGATCGAGCAGGCCGTTTAAGCTCATTCGGTTTGAAGGATATTTGGAAAAAGAAGTGGATGGTTCAAATTCCTATAGGAATTAACACTACTCAATCATTTGGAAAAGAGGGTTGGGTATAGGAAAAGCAGAGGAAATTTTTCTACGTTTTTCCTATCTTGGGTTTCGAATAAGCCCTTAGTTATCACTACAGTACAAAAGCTCAGCCTGTTGACATCATCGCTAACAATGGACAGAAAAGTCTTCAGGTCAGGCTGTCAGCCAGCCAGTCAGTCAGTTGTAACGATGTCATCTCAGCAAAAGAGAGAACGCCACTCAAACAAAAAGCCTAGCCCATGATGCTCCGATTCAACATTCTATCAGACACCATCAACTAGCCTTAAACACCATCGTCGTGCATGAATTTCTTGGCTCAAGTTTACACTTGCTGATGGCACGAAGTATCAACTATCACCAGGGAAACTAAACTCAAGAGATTTTCATACCGCAAAAAGCTGGAAGACAAATGGATGTTTCAGAACTTGATAATTCACAAATTTCCTCCCAAAATCATTCATAAAGTGGCGCACAAATCGCAGTTACAACGCAAGGGAGGAAGAATTAATCCAAGAATTCAATAACTTGTACAGCCCAATATATATCATCTAAACTTCCGATCCTCTCCTCGTCAGCACCCAGAATTTTCTGCAAGGTTGACGAGGGGCGGCATCAAGAAGAACAGCACAGGAAATCCAGGATGCTGGAGCAGCAGTCGTAGCAGCAAGAACAACTGCGTACACAAAAACAACCAATCAATCAATGAGAAAACAGAGCAAGATGAGGAGATCAGGGAGAACTAATCGAGCAGGCACCCTCCTTACCATTCATCCATGGTCTTGTCCTGGAAGTCGTCGGTGCTCATCACCTGAGCCGATGGGGGATCCATCGCCAAGAAGTCGAAGAAAAAGAGATGCGAGGTGAGGAAGAAGGCAGAAGGCTAGTATAAAGGCTAGGAAGTACACTAGAGTAAGCAATAGCAAAGGGCTAAATAGGCTGGATGGAATGCAGATAAGTGTGGAGCACATGGGATGGGGAGGTGGTATAAAGAAAGGATTTTGTCAGGATTTAAGGTTTGCCCTGTCGACCGATGAATTTGCTTTTCCGGGTTCTGTCTAGTGGGTTCTTAAAATTGGTAGCGGGTTTGAGTTTTGCACCGGCCTATTTGGTGTCAGCAAACCCGCTGATTGCGCATCACATGCTTCTTCCTGAGCTGAAACGAGGAAACTCGGTAGTAAGACTAAGAACATGATCAGGTGTAACGGCACTGTGATAGTATGGTTGCTAGCTTTCAAATGTCTAGTGGAGCAACTAGCTATACATAACTAAAAGACTTCGGCTGCTACGCGATGCCAACGAATCACAAGTGCCCCCGTACCGTGCTTTCCTCGGAGCGAAATCGCGTAGCCCAACCTGCTAATCGGCCCGTGCGGCGCCTTCCCCAGTCGCGAACTCGCGATGCAACCGATCCCACCCGGGGCCTGTCCATCCGCCCCCAACTCCCCCAAGTCACAAGTCCCAAACTCCCAACCCGCCCGCGCCGCGCCGTGCACGAGTCCCTTGCGTTCGCTAGTCGCCAGCCTGCGGTGCCCGTGCTGCCCCGGGCGTAGAGGGCCGGGCCGCGCCGCGCCACCAATTATGCACCACTAGCCGGCTACCGCGCTACCGATCCACTGGTACGCGCAGCCGTGCACTCGTGCAGGCTGCACGGCTGCACCGCAGTGGCGCAGCGCCCTGCTCAGCGCACGGCCAGCCCGAGCCGTCAAACCTCAGTGGAAACCGAAACCGCACGATGCACGGCCGCTCACCCACGCTTGACGCGTTTAACCTGGCTCGCGTCGCGCGCACCCTTTGCCTTGGCCACGCAACGCAACACGGGGAAGAAAGAACCAACGCGAAGTTGGCGTTGGGGAGGGGGGAGGGTTATTTCCGCCGAAAATACGAACCGCGGCACTCCTCCTCTCCCGCGCTCATCCGTTCGTCTGTTCCAGTTGCTTGGCGGGGGCTAGGGTTTAGGAATCCCCGATGTACGGCGGCGGCGGCGGCGGCGGGAACTACGATGGCGGGGGAGGGAACGCCAACTCCCTCTTCAGCGGAGGCGGATTTATGCCCTCGCAGGCAACCAACCCCGCGGAGGGGACCAGCGGCGGCGTCGGCGGCGGTTTCCCCAAGGTCCGTCCCCTCCTAACCCCTACCCAAATCTCCCGCTTATTTGTTTGTTTGGGTAGTATCTTTTGCGGCTCCTCGGACTGACGCCTTGTGGGCTCGTGGCGTGGTCAGAGTCGGAACGCCCAGGCGCTGCTCCCGCTCACCGTGAAGCAGATCATGGACGCGTCCCAGACCAACGACGACAAGTCGAATTTCGCTGTCAATGGCATGGAGGTGTCCACGGTATCGATCTTGCCTACTTCTGTGTGGTGATTAGTGATCGAAAATGAACATTGATTGGGTGGTGATTAGACATGTTTTTTTTTGGGGGGAAATTACAAACAGTTGTTATATGCATTGTACTTGCGCTGGTTGGGTCTAAGGTTGCCTATCGGAGTGGTAGAGAAAATTTAGTTGGGTAAGAAAAAACTCCTTGGAGTTGAAACTAGCTCCTTGAAAATATTAAAATGTATGGTCCTTCCAAAATACGATGCTATCTCCTTCTATGATTTTGTTTAGTCTAATTATGTAATTGTACTTTGCCTTTTTTAGAATCTAAATTCTCTTAGTTTGAATTGGTTTTGCTTTGGGCAGTTCGCTTTCTTCAGATGTTGGCAAAGATCGTATTTTGTCTACTGATTTTTTATCACCCTGGATTGCAGGTTAGGCTTGTAGGACGCATGTTAAATAAGCTTGATCGGGTTACGGATGTATCATTCACTCTTGAAGATGGTACAGGCAGGATACCGGTGAATCGCTGGTGGGGTGCCGTTTACTGCTTTATTTTGCTTAACAAACTTTGGATAATTACTTGGCTTTGTACTGACTTTTATTTTTTCTCAGGGAAAACGATAGCACTGATACTAAGGAGATGGCTGACATTCAGTAAGGGTTACATGGTATTTGACTTGTCTTGGAGATTTAAATTGCTACACCCCAAAGTTGATAGGTTTGCTTGTTCTATTTGCAAGGAATGGTGACTATGTTATTGTCAATGGTGGTCTAAAAGGTTTTCAAGGGAAGCGTCAGGTGGTTGCTTACTCTGTGAGGTGAAAATACTTTGGTCTTCCATAGATAATAACCTGCAACGTGGATTTCCAATAACTGATACCTGCTTTGGAATATAGTGAATTGTGTGCAATTTGTCTGGCCCATTATATTGAATAATGTCACCCTATGGTTAACTAATACTCCCTCCATCCCAAAATATAAGCATCTCTAGTCTGCCCTAAGTCAAACTTTACTAAATTTGACCAAGTTTATAGAGAAGAAGAGTATTAATACGTACCATGTCAAACAAGTAAACTATGAAAATATATTTCATAATGGATCTAATGATGCTCATTTGATATTGTAAATACTTTTTTTTTTCTATACACTTAGGATAGTTTGACTTGGGACAAAACTAGAAATGCTTATATTTTGGGACGGAGGGAGTACCATAATAAAACAGCTAATGCTGATGTGATCCCTTAGCTACAATGATTTGTAAGTAGAATACTCCTTCTGTTTCTAAGTACTTGACGCTTTTGATTAAAACATGCTTACCAAAGCAATCATATTTCGTGCAAAAAGTGGCCAAAATTCACCTTATTAATAGTTAAGGCACAAATACGGAGTGTGGAGATGGGTTGAGGTGAATATATCTAATAGAGGAATTCAGTAAAAATTGCATTGGTATTCGTTAAGTTCCAAGTATTATAGGTACAAAACAGTGGTCAAAAGTGCCAGTATTTAGAAACGGTTAGTATTTTATTCATGCAGAAGTTTGTGATTGCTGAACAGAATTGTGACTAATCACTAACGGCTATGTAATTGTTAATGAATATATAACATTCTTTGTTGTTCATACAAGCGCACCACTATATTAGATTTTGGAAGTCTGTCATATGACGTGTGTAAAAGCAATAGCAAATATAAACACATGAATCAGGATAGCTCAATACTATATTGCTTTAGAGACAGGCTTATCCAGACCAGATAAATATTTTTCATCAATTTTTCTTAATTTATGCTTTTGCTCATGGTTTCTTGTTAGGCGTGTAACCAACTTCAATGATGTAACACATCACTTTCTTCACTGCATTCATGTGCACTTGGAGCTTACCAGGCCGAAGGTAGTGAGATCCTAAAGATTTCACTTATTTGCGTTTAACTTGTGCCATACAATATCTATCGAGCTTTACGGTGATGTCATGTTTCTGAATTATTTTAATGCTTGACAGCCCCAAGTAAATGCTAATACAGCAACAGGAACTCCTAACCAAACTATGCTTAAGGATGGCATGGCGTATAACCAAGGTCCACTCACTAATCAGGTAATTTTGGACATTTCTTATTTTACCAAGAAATACACGCCAAATTTTCTGTCTGAAAATTTTCATTCATATCTACTCAGGCCTCAACATTTTCTGCACCACAAAATACTGGTACTGGAACAAATATGACCGACTTGGTCTTGAATGTTTTTCATGACCCAGCAGTTATGTAAGTTTATTGCTGATAATTCTGCCCATAGATGTCACTTGACTTGCCAGTTTCTGTCTTTGATCTATTATAATTAACACGCATAAACTCTGCTGACTTTTTTTTCTTTGCTATAGAAAAGCTAACAATAGTACATCTGTTTTTGTCAACACTCAACCATTTCTGTCCAACTGTGAAATTGTTAATTAGATATGGAGTATGCTATCATGACTTGTATGGTTCTTTTGATAGAAAAGGTCAAATAAATAAGTTGTAGACATATGAATAATGAATTGACATTTGGTTTCTTCATACCACCAGACCTTAAAATTACGTTCTCTGCAATATAGAAGTTCCCATGATTCAGTGGTCAGTCTTTCATATAGATGTTTGGCAGTAACTTTTACATGTTTCAAATTTTTGTACTGATGGTTCTCCACCCTCCATGTCACACACATCAAAGGGCTGATGCGTGCTGTGAATGGGAAGCTTCTATTGCCAAGTAAATCGTAAGAACCTGAGCGTTGCTATTAATGGAAACGGGAAAGGGCCACCTTTCCTTCTAAAAAAAAGCCATGCTAATACCAGATGCAAGTTTGGTACTGTCAATGTTTTAACATGGTCTGGAGTTTCTCTGGTTTAGATAATAGACCGATTTTGTGTTATACAGGAACGATGACCATGGAGTAGGCGTAGAATATGTTAGCAGTCGTCTTAATCTACCAGAGGATACAGTCAGGTATATCCCTCCCCATCACACTGTCTGAAATATATTTTGTTAATTTACATAATCCTGCTTTCTTTCACAGGAAAATCATTCTAGACCAAGTTGATATGGGACATTTGTATGCCACTATTGATGACCACCATTACAAGTCCACAATGAATGGTTGATCGTATTCAAGGTCATACGATCTTCAAGCTCCTCTGTGGAGCCAAGAAATGTATGCACTCCGCGAGAGTAGTTACTGCAGAGTGCCTCGCGTGATTTTCTACGCAAGATCACCATGCAATTAACTGTTCAATTAAGTTGCTTATTTATAATTAAGTTGCTTATCTAAATAACTACTCCCTTAGCAGTCAAGCAAGCAGCTTAATAGCATGTTAAATCTTTAGGAGCTTCTTGTTTTTTCAAACAGCTATGCATCTGTTTGCAATTGAAGCATCTTATTTCCTTATGACAGTACAGGCAAAGTTACTCATCCCGCTGTTTGTCAATCTTGATCTACAATGGGCCATGCCTTGTACTATTCAAAATTTTCAATGCTTGTTGCACTTATGTTGGTAAGAAACCAATAATAGGATGGTAAATTGACTCAAGATAAGATCCAAGTAAAATGAGCTCGCTTGTAGTTTGTGATTGGCAAACCTGTTAGATAGTCCTAAGCTCAAAGGCAGTTTCCAAATCAGCTCAGTTTTGAAATATGACCTGCTAGACCTCACAGATTCTCAGTTCAACGTGCCCTTCCCGCTAAAATGGAAAAAAAATAATAATCTCATTTTAACAGGAATTCATGTCGCACAAATGATAAAACGGTTGTTGGTTGCAGCTTGTTTTTCTCATTTTTACATTTGGATTTTGGGATGCTTCTTTCCTACGGGCTACGGGAAACCCAGTTTTGGCTTTTCTACAAAACAAGTGATCTGGAAATACATTTGGAGGAAATAGTTACAGGATGGCGCGCACTCCTTGCTAATGTTCTCTTCAAAGATCAATTGATCACCATGGCATGACTAACCGGCAAGGAAGCTGTCCACTTTGGCATTGGCTGCCCTCGACAAAAATTTCATGCAAATGGGGGGCTTCACTTTGGCAAGGGCAAGAATGGACTGGGGGAGAGTCCAGATCCCATCACCGCAGATCAACCCTGACGCCACCGCAGGTCCAAACGCATCCGCCTTGGCCTTGTTCAGCTTCTCCCACACAAAGAGGATCACGCTGCCCAAGAACATATCGATCGCGAAGTACGATCCAATGTAGAAAGGGATCGCCATCGCCATGGGGAGCGGGATGAACCTCGAGACCTTGTGCGGCGCCAGGTCTCTGATCAGGTTTATGGCGATCGCCGCGGCGAAGAAGATGTAGCAGAGAGTCAGGCAGTTCTCCGGAAGCGAGTTGAAGCCATCGACACCCAGGATGGCCATGTTGCGGTACACGATGGCATAAGGAGCCGGGTACTCGGTGCCGCTTGTGCCAATATTGCTGAAGGCCTTGTAGAAGAGCCAGAAGACACTGGGAGCAATGACACAGCCCATCCCGGTCCCGATCACCTGGCTGATAAACATGGACCTCGGTGATGCCAGAGTCAAATATCCAGTCTTGAAGTCTTGCATCAGGTCAGAAGCAGTGGACACGATGCTCATCATGACACCGCAAGCGGCAAGTCCTACGAGCACACCACCGTGAGAAAGGCCCGCCCATGCGCCGAACACGAAGATAGCAAGCTTGCCATAGGTGGAGGCAAGAGACCAATCAGTGAGACCACTTCCGTAGGCATTGCAGAAGGCCAGCACAGGTGCAACGATGTAGGCAACCAAAATGTAGTACCACTTGAGCTGCGGGAAGATCTCAGGAAGGGTGCCAATCGATAGAGCAGCAACTACGACATAGCCTCCATATGCAACTGACTTTGGAATTTGATCTTTCAGGAAGATTTCAGTGCGACGCTCATCATCGAAGGATACCTCTTCAGCGTTGGACATGGACATGCCATTGTCTGAAACAGGAAGCATGCCTTTTGAATTGTTCTGAACCATTGATATAAAGCCTGCAATTGTGCGGATAAGCACCTTGAGGAAGTTGTATAAACCATCCCCAAGGATCAAAGCAATGGATATGAAAACCTGCAACGGTAATGAACTTACAGTTAAAACATTACTCAAAGCGCTCTCTAGCCTTTGAATTCCAACGGTATTGCACGATTTAATTTCATAAAGGGAAATCAGCGGCAAGGTGGATGCTTACCCTGTAAGCCTGCAGCCCATGGAGACTGTTGTCTGAGATATCAGCAGGGTACCAACTCCCTTTCTTCTTGGCAATCAGAGGCCACATTACACCCCATGAGAGGATACCGCCAAGCAGAACTGACACATTCACAATATATGGGCAGATCATGCCAACTCCAACATATGTAGGAGAGAAATCAAAGAAAAACCTGAAAGATAACAAGGCCAAGTCAAATATGGGAGACCAATGGCTTAGTACTAAGAATTAACTATTATCCAGATGGTCAGACACTAGACGTTAGTAACTACAGTTTTTACCATAGCCAAAGACGACAGAGGTAATGTTTCACCAGATATTAGCTATAGGTTAAGCTGAGGCAACGGATATCATAGTCAACACTGTTGTTAAAACCAATGTAATGCTATACTTCTGAGTTCTGACCTGTTGTTGTAAGCTTCAAGGCCCAATGTTGGGAAGTTCTTGAATCCACAGTCATCACCAGCAGTGTAGAACCACTGGAAAAAACCCCAGAAGAAGCTAAACAAAAAGTACTTGCCCAATGTCTTTACTTGTTTCCTGAAAAAGATGGTTATTTGTCAGTTGAATTGCATAGCATTTATGGATGTACTGCGCAAATAATTGCCACTCATGAAAGTAGCTAAAAGTAGCATTTTATAGATATACTTTGCTAGTTTGGCACCCTCTGGTGTGTGAAAACCATTGATGAGATAAGCAGTTGCTGTGCCACTTGGATAGGTGAGCTTGTAATCAACAATCATAATCTGAAACAACAATTAAGTTGGGATGGATAAGTTTTCCCTGTATACATCAATTCAGTAAAAACTAGAAGGTAACAGGTTTAAGGCATACTTTTCTTAGGGGCACAAGTGCAAATAGCCCAATAAAACTGACAAGGAAAAGAAAACCAATCATCCATCCAAGGTGAGGATCTTTGATATTTTGAGCATCTTTAGCCTCTGTTGCTTGCTTAGCTATTGTTTCACTCATTCCAAATAAGTAACTGCCAAACCCGCCTGATCATTGGAACAAACAAGTACAAAAATATGTCAATTGGCAAAAATTTCTGTTCATATATTCTGACATTCTAGCAAATACAGTTTCATAAAGGCAAACAGACATCAAAAGAAAATATGACATGCTTTGGGCAACTGAGGCAATGAATCAAACAACTATCTCATGCATGATGCATTGACATATTATTACCACTTAAAAACATAGATAACTAGTTAATCATTGGTTCACCACTTTCCTGGAAACACTTGATTTTCTTTGCTGTTTTGGAATAGAAAACAGTAAACAAACTTAATTCTGGTGTTAAGAATAACTTATATACATCTTATGCACATGGAACATCCTTACGAACTTTCATCTGAATTCCTCATACCAGGCATCTGCAATTAAACATCATGCCTGCCACATGAAATTATTCGAATGATCATCAGTGTACCACGTAGCATGGTTCTCAAATAATCCTGCAGACCATTATAATTGTTTATGCCGATTCAAATGCTTTCACATGCATGTGTCATGTCTGCCAAAGCAAAGAAAGAAAAAAGCATGCGCCATGCATCTATTTTAAGGTGAGGAGTCAAACCAAGCAACTGGTCCACTTCAGCTTGTCCTTACTCCTGCATACGTCGCATACTTGCATCCTAAACGCAATTTGCCTTTCCCATCAAATGAGAGCATGCAGCGATTTTCTTACCAGCACAGGGAAAAAAATAGTGTTGACTAACTACTCCCTAATAAACAAAATCTCAAAATCTTCTAAAGATTCGTCCCGTTGCTAGTTGCTACACAATTCAAATCAGGTGCACTGAAGTCAAGCAGCTGTTTCGTGGAATCAGAAAAGGTAGAAACAGCGTAGTCCACTTAACTGCGACAAAAGCAGCATCAAGTCGACAAGTCAAAATCCAAGAACGCCAATTCTACAAGTTTTCCAGTACGGTCCTCTTATCAGAAACCGCTTTTGAGACGATGTTATAGTAGTTGTTTTTTTCTTCAGGGGCACAAGAACAACCGATTCCGTGATGTCTCCCAGCTACCCACTACTGCGAAATGCTATACTTCCCCAGCGACTCTCCCACATCCAGATCTGCATCATACTCCCACATGGCACAACCCAAAATCGCAACTACCAGTACCAGTAGGCAGTAACACGCTTACGCACTAACCAAATGGATTCCTCTGGTACTCGTTCCATTCAATTCGGAGCTAGACATAAGCAAACACAGTACACTCGCTGCAACGAGGAGTCCCAATCTAACAAAGGTGGTGCAGCAGAAATCAGTAAAGCCGAAAGCGTCGAGACGTTTACCGCTGAAGGCGATGCCATAGGCGGAGACGACGCAGGTCTGGATGACGGTGTTCTCCTGCCGCGTGAAGGGCTGCTTGAGGAGGCCAATCCGCTCGACGGCGGAGGTCCAGAGGCGGACGAAGAAGAAGCCGAGCAGCCCCGCGGAGACGTTGAGCGACGGGATGATCCCCGTGGTGAGGTTCAGCTTCATCACGATCACGCTGAACATGACGGCGAGCAGCGCGCTCACCACGAACGCGCGCAGCGTCAGCTGCTCCCTCCACGACGGCACCGCCTTGTCCGCGAACACCCGCTCCATCGACGTCGCGTCCGGGTCGTCGTCGCCGCAGCCATTGCGCCCCCCGCCGCCTCCCCCCGCCTCGTGCTCGTCCGCGCCCTTACCCGCGTGGCGGTGCCGGAGCGTGGCGCCTCCAGTGGTGGTGCTCCCCGCCGCCGCCGTCGCCGCCTCAGCCTCCGCCACCTCCTCGTCCCCGCCCGCCGCCGCGGCGGTGTGCTGCTGCGCCATTTGGTTGGCTGCTTCGGCCTCTTGGTACTTGGTAGACCCTTTTGTAAAGTTGTGATTGATTTATTTTTTTCGTTCGAAATGGTAGGGAGAAAAAAAATTGCTGGGTTGATGGGAGCGTGTGCGCTGTGCGAAATTTATTGTGGGGGCTTGGCTGGGCCCGCGGCCGTGCGGTGGTCAGAGAAGCCGGGTCCTGTGCCACTGAGTTGAGGGGCCCACCTACGCCACCTTCTTTCGTAGCCGTCGAGATGGGATCGGATGGCTCGTGATCAGTCGGACGCGGTGTGCTACGAATGAGCCGTGGGGTCCCCACCGCCAAAGTTGCTGGTATCCGTTGAGATGAGATCGAACGGCTCGGGATCGGCCGTAGTGAAATCGGTGTGCGGGTTCGAACTGTTTGACCAATGGGAGCCGTAACGGCAGGAGTTGTACTGAATGAAATTACTGGGATTAGAATTTTCAAGAGAGTTTTCAAAGTTATTTTTAGATGATTCACTGATCTGGACAGAAACGGAATCTTAACCCAATCAGAATCGATCGGTCGTGCTTAGCAACTTGTCCTAAAAAATTGATGATCCCTCGTTATAGATAAGTTGCTCTGATGAGACGATGATACTAGCAAATTGCATTACATGGATTTTTTTTCCGTCTATTGAGTGGCAGTCTTTCTCCCTTTTGTTGCTCCCAGGTCTCCATCATTGTGTGATTGGGCTTGAAACAATTATAAAAACCACGTCATTTTCTCGCCGAGGATTATAGCGAGATGACTTATGCGAGGCAAGGTGGCATGGTGGATGCTGCGCGAAACGAAGCTCGTGATATATCTCCGCCTTTCGTAGTTTAGGCGTGCGTGGATCGGTGTATCGATCAACTTACATGGACCACCACCGATCGATAGGCACGCGCTAGCTCTTGGCAGGCGCCGCTATCCAGCTAGCTGGTCGCATTTCTGCTGCCCCATTCCGCAGCTAGCACTAGCACTAAGTGTGAGTGACCACAACTTTGTGTGATTTCTCAATTTCTTTGCCTGGGAATTGCCATCGAGTCATTGATCGCTGCTTGAGATATTATAATACGTATTTTATCTTATTTCCGTTAGCACGTTTTAAACTGTTAAACAACTATACATTTTGTATGAAAACTTTCTATAAAAAAGTTGTTTTGTATTTTTTTTAGGTTTATAATAATTAAAATTCAAATAATCATATGCTAATATATTTTCTTCTGTTCCCTAACTTCGTTTTAATCTTCAGTACAATTGAAAGCCACCGTAATCTCATGTACTATAATAGTACATCATACGTTAAAAAAAAATTTAATTCTAGTTACGAATCTGTGGTTTACATGCGTGTCCAGGTTAATAGTTATTAGAATGTAATATTTTTTTGGACGAAGAAAGTATTGGTTAGAGAGGCATGATACATTGGTAGTCGGAGAAAAAAAAATAAAATTTAATTTGTTTAGCTGAATTAAAGCTGGTTAAAAAATGTTTATGAGTAGCCCCGCGTCCATCATGAGTGAGGTGTTTCGCTCTTGAATTTTCTCCGTTTATTGGATCATTTAGTAGCGGCTAGCTTAGCATGTGAATGCGATCAAGCAGCAGCGGTTGGATCCTAGTTAGGCACGGGTGCTAACTCTACGCTGTCCATGATCGCGATCTCTCACGAAAAGTGACAGAATACTGCTGTATCAATAGTACTATGGATGAGTAGATGACTAATGCATGATAAATTGCCGGCCACGCTGGCTTAAAAAAAGATTCTCTTGCTAAGGATTCGCATTGTTTAGCTAGATTTACTTCCTTTGTTTTCTGAGAGAACTGAATTTCCTTTAGGACAAACTTGGTTCTGCAGCCTCAGCGACTTTGAAACTTGGAAGCATAAATTTCAGGTTTAACATGTGCTCAGAATTTGTACCAGCATCACGGGATAGTGGACATACATGACTCACATCAACAACTGAAATATGGAGCTTTTTTACAGAGGTTACTACAAAAGAACCCACCGTGTCAATTATGTTATTGGCGTGCTGACAACATCTGCTTAATCTTAGGTAAGAATGACGGCAACAAAACGGTGGTCTAACTCTAGTTTATCAAGAAGTTGTCATTATGCTATTTTAAATGGACCTTTCATGTTAAACACAAGTTAGGAATCCATGACCGCATATCCCATGACAGCATGCTATAGACTATGGTGGTAGTAGTATAATAATGGTGGACAATTTGTACGACAGGAAACGAGACGTCTGAATCAGCTGAAGTGATACGTCTCAAGCACTAAACCGTAAATAGTCTAGAAGTATCGTGTCGTGCTGAGGCTCATGCATCCTCTGTCCACACGGATTTTCGTTGCTTTCACGCATCAGATCTACAGAAAGCAACCATTGATGGCAGATCCTCTGAAAGACTGATACCTGCTATAGGAACAACAGTTTTACATGGAAGTAATACTAGTTGCCTGCTCTCTCTAGCTAGAAACCCGGTTTGCAGAAGGGAATTTGTTCTCTCTTGCTGGCTCCAGAGAGACAGGGCAAGTTTACATGGGAGTTGTTAGCAGAGTGGGATTCAGAGAAAACTTCGCTAGTAGAGTTCAGGATTCAGAGAAAACGAGAAAGTTAGTCAGGTTTGTGACTCGTGACTTGTGACTTTGTGAGAGTGTCTGTGCTATCATTCTATCAACAGGATCCCAGCAACATGCACATTTCATGAACCGAACCGGTGTTGCGACTTGAGGCGCTGCTATGTCTTCCACGGATAGGGGTAAGGTTTTGTTTTGAACTTGCGTGCTGCATTTATGCAGGAAACTGTGAGCTCTCCCATGCATCGCCGAAAGGGGATTACTAGCTTCTCGTTTTGTGCAAGCTACGGCCACCGGTCAGCTAGTCTAGCAGATGCTGGGGACGATGATCCCCGCAAACCGAGGGTCGCCATGAGCTTCATATAGGATGTATGAATGATCTGCCGTTTCACAATGTTTGTACATCCTAAAAAATAGCTATAACAGAGTTTAAAGAGAACCTCCCTTTCTCAAAAAGGAAAAATAAGAGAGACAATAATTGGATATGTTAAGCAATATCCAGAAGTAATGGAGGTGTGTGTTCAGTAGTTATGAATAAATTTCAGAAACCACATGTTTTACTGTTATACTTGTATAAAACGTCATAATCATGCTTTGTGGAGCTTAACTCCATGCTTTCGGGTTATATTATTTCACAAAACCCCACTCTGGGATGAAGGTTGCTAGGAGAAGCAGATAGATGACGAAGTGAAAATTCTATGATTTCAGACTTGCATTGTAGCAGTACAGTTTGGATCGATCAATCACTGGGCAGTCGATCAAGCAAGCATGGAGGTGACACCGGCAACTTGTTTCATTACCTTTGCCATGTCTTCCTTGTTGCTGATGCACTGCAACACCTATGTCTGAAATTCACACTGCAAACAAGGGTTATATACAAGATTACAACCTCGGCAACACTATGAGCAATGTCATGTATTGGAATAAAGGATAAACAATCTGACAGCAGCACAACCTCCGAAACCAGAAGCATCACCAGCATCCAGCAGCATATATTTACCTTTCAACGCCTAATTTGTAGGTATAGCCATGCATGGAATCGACAATGAACTATTGCTAAAAAAAACCAAGCAGGAGCTAATGCTGAAAAGAGAACTCCAGGATAGCTGAAATTTTAGGCAGTGAAGTGTTTCATTGTGAAAGTTCCTTCAATGCCGAATAGTTTAGCCATCAAATTGTTGTAACAGTTATTACTGAGGGTGATGAATAAGAACTCCAGGATAGCTTAAGTTCAGGCATTGATGTGTTTCATTTTGAAATTCACTTCCATGCCAAATAGTTCAGCCATCAAATCATTGTAACAGTTATCAAAATATGACATTGTCAGCACAATATAACTCTTAGCGGCTCAGGAGTCCACATCTAGAAAACTAATGTTTACCTTTGTACATGGCAGCATGAGAAATTCTTGTAGAGAATGCGCACAATGTAAAAATATCCTAACCAAATTAAACTTGAAATACATAAATAATATCTGATTAAGCAGAATCCCGTGGCATTTCCTCATTAGTGGATGCCTCTGCCATAAATTCTGTTTCATCAGAAGAAGGATCTTCCAGCTCAAGTGTCTTTGGCGTAGCAGCCTCGGCCTCAGCAGGAGTTTCTTCAGATATACATTCTGCCCGAGTACCTGCATTTCCGCTATCTGAGTTCAACCCAAGCTCCTTCTCGAGCTTCATCCACCCTGACAGCAATTGCTCTGGGAACTTCTTCTTCATCTTGGCAACGACATTCTTTGCCTCAGCCACCCTGCCAACCTTCGTCAATCCCTCAACCAATCCACTCATTGTCCTAAAATCTGGCACCTTATTGCTCCTGAAGCTTACCTTGAAAATCTCCAACGCACCGTCCAAATCTCCATGGGCACACAGCTGTGCCATCATATGCTTGTATGTGGCAGCGTTCGCTGAGCACCTCTTCTCGCCTAGTGACCTGTACAGATCCTTGGCACTCTCCATCCTACCATGCTTGCAGTAGCTAGTCATGAGGAAATTGTAGGTGACGGTGTCCGGCTTCACTCCAGCTGCCTCCATTTCTGCTATCACCTCAAGCACATCTTCCGTCTTGCCGTGGAGGCTGTGGTACATGATCTTTGCATTATATACAGCTTGGTCAGGCTTGCGTCCGCTCTCCAACATCTGCTTCCACAAGCGCTGTGCCTGCTCCATCTTCTTCTGCTTATACATGGAATCGATCATTGTGGTGTAGATACTGGTGGTCGGCGTGAAACCCTGCCCACGCATTTTATCTAACACCTCGTGTGCCTTGGCGTCTTTGCCCAGCATGCAGTATGCCTTGACCAGGATGCCGTAGGAGGAGGCGTCAGGGGTGATGGAGAACTCCTTGGAGAGCTCGTCGAAGAGGACCGGGACGCGGCGGTGGCGGCGGCACCGGAGGAACACGGAGAGGACGGCGTTGAAGGGGAGCGGGGAGATCGGGGACGGGAGGGACGGCGCGGCGGAGCGGAAGGCGGCGAGAGCCTTCTCGGGGAGGGACGCGGCGGCGTAGGAGCAGAGGACAGCGGCGAGCTGCGGCTCGGTGGGGGAGGCCGGGATGTGGGAGGAGAGGAGAGCCTCGGCGTCCGCGAAGCGGCGGGAGCGGGAGAGCCGGCGTGCGGCGAGGGAGAGCGCGTGGCGGGTGGAGGAGGCGGAGAGGGAGGCGTCGTCGATGGCCTCGAAGAGGGAGACGACGCGGTCGGGGTCATGCTCGCGGCGGAGGCGCGTCTTGGCTGCCGAGGCCGTGAGGGTTGGCTCGGTAGCGGCGGTAGAGAGCACGCGGAGGAGAGCGTCGGCGGCGTGGCTTCCGCGGCGGCGGCGGAGGAGGGAGGCGAGCGCTGCCATTTTCGTGGGGAGAGGCGACGGCGAGTGCAGAAGGGTTTTGGGTCCCTCCGCGGAACTAGGTTTTGTACTTTTGTGGGAACGGGCCTATTGGACTGAGCAGGGATTATAGCAGGCCAAATGGGCACGGGCCCGCTTGTGGCACGCCCGTTAGGCACGTCAACCGTGTCGGACATCGACTATAGTGGGCCGTGTCGTACTGGCCCACGTTTCAAGGCCTCAGCACAAACACGGTCTAAGGAGGTACTGGATCGTACCGAACCGGTATAGCTACTGTAGCGGAATGTGGGTCGGTAGTCGGCCCAAAAGTACAAGTGGCCCATAAAAATTTAAAATTTGAGAGAAAAAAGAACAAAGGTAGAAAAAATGTAATATGAAGGAAAAAATGGATAAAGATAGGATAAATGTGAAGAAAATTTAGGAAAAATAGGAAATATATCATAAAATATATGGTAAAAATAATTAAAAAATGTGTAAAAAATAAAAAATATGAGAAATATATGGGAAAAATTAGAAAATTGGAGGAAAAATAAATGGGTCGGTTGGGCCGTGCTCGTGCTGGCTCGTCAACAGGCGTGCCGTGCTGACCCATGGGTTAAGGTGCTAGCTCAAGTACAGCACGGGCAAACGGGCCGTGCCAGCACGACCCATAGGTCAGCGTGCGTGCCGTGTCATGCCTGGGCTAGCTACAGTAAAGCCGTGCCCGGGCCGGCCCAGCTAAGCACGGCCCGTTTGCCCAGCTATAGTAGGGATGCATGTGGACCGACCCACGAGCCCACTTATAGATCAAATAAGTGGTAACCCACGGGTTTTCACGTTGTGATCCGGTTTGCCGCACATAGGGATGTAAGTGGATCGACTCATAAACCCACTTATAGGTTAAATTAGTAGGTAAACCACGAGTCAATTCGCGGGTTACGCACTAATTTTACCTATGAGGATATCATTCATCCTACCAGCATTATGTACTTGAAAAATAATATTTCTAAACACGAGCCTTATATTAAATATGAGCTTATACTGTGCTCGTGAACAAATAATTAAGCATGTTACTTATATCTTTTATATACACATTGAAGTGATGTGGGATAAAATACGCGAGTAATTAATACCCTGGGCATACATGGATGTTGTTGCAATGATGTGCTAGGGAGAAGAAATTGTGGTAGCTAATTAGCAAATCACATTAGCACCCTCGTGGAATTACTTTTATCATCTCGAAACAAACATAATGCGAGTTAATAGTTTTTAGCTAGGTCAATATTGGTATTTAGCATTAGAGCAGAATTATTTTATTTGTTGCTATGAGGTTTTACTCAACAATTTTTGTTATTCTGCAATTGCCCCAAACTACAAAGATGTAATATAATTATTGTGAGTTATTAAGGTTTTCAATACAACTATTATTTAACATAATTTTACCTTGAGAGATTTGAAATTGCTATATATATTTTTCCTATCCCATTGCAATACACGAGCACAATAGATGAAATTTTGCCCGGACTTAAAAAAAAATAGCCCGACTCCGCTCGGGACACACCCTCGGTGGTGTGCGCCGCCCAGAGCCAGGACACTTCTTTCCAAGGTATTTTTCGGCGTCTTTTGAGAGATTAGAGCTGGATTCATGCGTCGATCCGGGGGGTGAAATGGTGCTGATCTAATTAGGTCGTCGTACTGGTCGTTGGTTTCTTACTGCCGTTCGAGATTATCCGTTTAGACAATTCGGATGGCGATCTGCTATGTTTGTGGAGGCTTACGTGGAGTTAGGGATTTCGGAATTATTTTGGCTTAGGTCTGGTTTCTGTAGTTGAGTCGGCGTTGAGGATTTCTGGATAAGAGAGTGTTGCAGCACATTAGCACAGTGCTATGACACCACCTTGCAGGTAGCATTGTGTAACAAACTAGTAACAATCGACACACAAAGACGCGATTATGCTTGCTCTACTACATTCATCTGTGCATATAGGCATGCTGCATTGCCTCCACGTGTTCTTGCGTGATAGACAATCTGTGCACCAACGCATGCACTCAATTCTGCTTGCGTGCGTGGAGATCATCAAGATATGCACTTACGTGAGGCACGCCCGAACGAGTAGTAAATCACACATGTCTATATATGTTGTTAAGTCAAGGCGTCTCTACATATGTCCTTTATGTTCTTAAAAAAAGGGAGCTGTGTTGGATCTAGTACACTAGTAACAACACATAATATTTGTTTTGCTATACGCTGTATGGAAAACTAGAAATTACTTCCTGCATTCATCTTTTTAGAGGGCCAAGGTTGTTTGTAACTATAATCAGATCTATCAAGGTAAAAATGGTATTTCTTCCCTCTAATATCCAAGGTTGCAGCTAATAAACCATCAATTGCATGGCAATTAATTTTCCATCTTGAAAAGCAGTTAGCAGCCTGCGGCTATCATATACAGAGGTTCTCAACAAGCATGCATATTGCATTTAATATAAGGGAGATACTCCAAATCATTAACATAAGTTAGCTTAACAAATATAAGACAGCCCCGAAAACTATGACTTTGCCCACAACCAGGCTGATTGCATGACTGGAAAAGTGGAAATTACCATAACTTCCACCTCCCTCCGCAGTTCGCACTTCTGCTTGATGTTCTCGATCCATAAATCTGCTGTAGGTGGTAAATGTTAGTTTAAAGATGCGATTGTTATGCGCCAGTTAGATTGTTCTAGCTGTCAGTGTGACAAGGAGTTATAGACCAACCACTTTGGATTTAGGAACTGCTCCTTTAATGGACAGCCAGCAATCATGAAATGTGATTTGCAGTGACAGAACAGGACCATTGCTGCTAGGTACTAACCCAACCCGCTGAAGATCTTCCAATTGCACCTGTCTTGCGTACACACAGTAGACCATGTACTGCCAGGCTGTAAAGCTGAAATCGATAATGTCCGCCCCAAGAGAATGGAGTATTAATGTTTTTGGCTCGAAAGGAATTGAAAGATATTCGGAGAAAGGTTGAAGAACTCTTGATGGATAATTCTTTGGACCATACAGCGAAATTAATGTTTTGTATAGAAGGATGGACGAGTTGCTGTACAGGGAGGAGATGATGTGGTTACAACGTTCGCGAGTCAACTAGCTCAAAGAAGGGGATCACAACACTAAGTTCTTCCATTGACAAGCAGCTTGCCGGTCGAGGAAGAATAAGATTCTTCACCTAAAGGATGAAGATAGTCGGTATGTTGAGAATAAAGTTGAAATGGAATAAGATAGTCCACTATAATCGATATTCACATGGTTTTTTTCTTTACCCTATAATCCTATTAAGAGTTGGGTTGATCTGAAGAAATAGTTTCACAAGTATTTCTTTAGTGAAATTTAAGAGATGAAATTGTCAGATCTTACATCCATAAAAGCAAAGCTCTTAGGTCAGTATGTGTTTTTTTTATCAGCAGCCCCCTGCCTTCTTCCTTCGCGACTCACTTCGCATTGTTGAACGCCTCCATCTCCGAATCCCTCGTAGCGCTCGACGAGACAAGGCCCTAACCGCAATGGACGCCTACACCTCCGAATCCTTAGCGTGGGCTCGAGCCCACGAAGGTCGCTATCCCTACACACAGTGCTATCTGTCGATTGCCACCCTTCCATTCCACCACGGGAAGAACAAGCGACGTTGACACCTTGCTTGTAGGCAACGAAGCGTGCCTCCGCCGACTGTTAGGCCTCCTTCGCTGCCACTATCGAGCACGCCACACGCCGACCACCATCTCCTCGCACCTCCACTACATCTATTGCCGTTGAGACTGAAGGAATGGAGAGAGAAACCAAAGGATAGGGAGAAAGATATGGAAGAATATTTGTTTCACTAAATGTGGGATCCATGTGGGTTTTAATTTTTACTTTTAGTGTCACATCGATATTATGTTAGTCAAAAGTTAAAAACACCATCAATACTATTTTAAGATTCAATATAACAAAATTAGGGATGGATTATAGTATATGGTATGGTGGTTCAGGAACGATTTTTAAATTCCAAGACAATATAAGGGACCTCAAGCGAACTCGTTTCCTTTTTTTTTCTCTTTCAGTCCACATAGATCCGCTACGATTGCTGTCGCACGTCTCGGCCCAGCGGGGGATCCACGGGCCACACCGCCGGCAAGCGCGGCGCCGCCTCGCCGTGGCGAGTGATCCTCCTCTTCCTCCGACCACAGATGCGACCACAGCCAAAACCCTAATCCTCCCGAAACACCGGGGCACCTACACGAGCCGCGGGCATGGACGCGCTCGTCTCGGCGGCGCTCGAGGAGGTGTGCGCCCGCCTCTCGCCCGGCCTCCCGGTCGCCGACCTCTGGCCGGCGCTCCGCGGCGCGCTCGAGGCGGCCGGCCTCGCTCTCGGACCCGATGTCAAGCGCGTCCTCTGGACCCGCCTCATCGCACTCCCCGTCATCAGCCTCGTTGTGGGAGAGGGGGACGGGGCGCCCGTCGATCCGGTGGAGAAGGACGTGGAGGAGGCCGAGCGGCGCGGCATGCGGTTGGTTGCCAGCGCGGCGCTCAGGGACAACTTCCTCGGGATGTATGACCGCAGGTTCGCGAAATCGGAGTTGAGCGCCGTCCAGAAGGGGACGCTTGAACGTGTCGGGGCAAGCAGGTGTGCTCTTGGTGTAAAAGTTGATCAAATTATCATATGCTTTCTATCCTTCCACGGTTTTTTCCCCCAAGTGCTGAAGGGCTACTATGAGCTGGTGATTCTATGAACTAGGAGATTTTTCCCAAATGCTGAGCTACTATGCATGATTGTCTTGGCAAACCGAAATTCGATGGGGTTACTCACAATTTGGCATAGTTATAAACACCATTTTGGACCTGTATTTTTCTTTGTATGGAGTTATTGAATTTCCTTGGATGTATTTTGGTCTTACCTTTATTATTTCGCAAGTGTAATGCAGGACTATGGGCATTTGGCGTGCTTAACTGTGAACTTATGAGCAACCTGCATATATTCTGGACATTTTAGCATGCATTCGCAAATTACATAAGAAGCAAGGTCAAATAGAATAGTGTTATCCTTTCTGTTAGCCATATATACATTGTTCCGTAATGTATATATATGCAGAGAAGATGATTGACTTTGAATATAACTTGCGCTATGACTTATTTCCTGTATTTCTCATAGGACTTCTGGTGTAACGCAAAATGATCTATGCAAAACTTTCCGTATGAAAGGGAACAACTTCCATTTTATTGTAAAGAGCCTTCAATCGCAGCGGTTAATTGTTAGGCAGTCAACTATTATAAAGGTTAAAGACCATGGAGCTGATGCGGAAGATGCTTCCCAGAATAAACAAATCATCAATACTAACTCACTGTATCTCTCGCGATATGCCAAAAACCTGAATATGAATTCACAGCAAAGAATTGAGATCATAAAGCCTGAACTACTGGGCAGCACTGAAGAGAGCAATGGAGATGTTTTGCAAGAAGATGGAGCTTTCGGTGTAAATGACAAGAATGATATATCAATTCATGATTATCTTCCAGCAATGAAAGCCATATGCGATAAACTAGAAGAAGCGAGTGCAAAGGTAACTGTTCTCCTTTTCTTTTCCATTTGGTACTCTCCTGGATTTTATTTTTGCTCTACAGTTTTCTAACTCTGTGCTATTATTTCATGGATAGACTCTTGTTGTTTCGGATATAAAAGTAGATCTCAATTACAGGATGGCATATGGGCACAGAGCATGGAGAAATGTAAGTTTGCTCGGAATCACTTATTGCATATGCTCTCTGGTTTCTGCTGTTCTGGTTTCCCTCCTTATAGGTATTACTGAGATACTGTTTGCTTAGGTACTGCATAGGCTAAGAGACGCACAACTTATTGAAGAATTTGATGCCAAAGTTGATGATAAGGTGACATTGATCTTTCCTCCTGTTCTTAGTCATTTTCAGTTAATAATGTATGCTCTATTCAGTAATAGTTTTGGAGTTGTCATTGCTTCCTGTCAGGAACTGCAAATTAAAAAAGGCTTCATAATTTACCATGTCCATATATGCCCCTCTTGTGCTGTTATCTTTCACCTGGTCGTATACTTTGTGAGGCAACAAGCGATAAATATATTCCTTTTGTTCAGGTTATTCGTTGTTTACGTCTGTTGAAGAAATTTGATCCAAATGAATTTCAGCCAAAAAGTACAACCTCAAACTACAAACTTGGCAAGAAAGGCCAGGCAACTGATCAAGTCATGGAGCTTCCATTAGAGAATTGTATATACGATATGATCAATGCTCAAGGGCCAAAAGGAATAACCCTTGTTGAGGTACTTCTCGTTACTTTTCAGGAGTTAAATTACTTTGGATATGACTTCTAGTATATTCATAGTCCAACGTCTGTGCTTTTCAGTGACATGTCTGCAAACCTACAAACTATTCTTTTGGTATACAGGAATATGAACAGTTGTCCGAATGACACATATGTATGACTTCTTGTGGGTTGTAACTGGATCATTTCTAGTAGCATAAATATACAGATTTTGTCTCTAGCAGCATGGCCTATAACAAATCTATATGTTTGACTAACTTACTGGAGATAAGGTGACTTATTTATGGTATAAAATCTTTTCTGATACGTTATTCTTCTGGTTGAAATCCCTAATGAAAAAAGAGCTTCATGTGCAAAATGTCCTGTCATGATGAGACGAGCGTTGATGATTATATAGTGCAGTCAAGTGTCATTATCTCTCTACTATGATCGACTTGTTTATCTAGATTCGAAGATAATTATTTTGCATTTTTATAGCTTAGATTAGAAGTTGTAGTTTACTTATTTGAGTTCCATGGCAATGCACATGCTAGTCAGTGTGATATGGACTAATGTTGCTCATGTCATCTAGTCTCTTACTACTTAAAACCGCAGTCATCCGTCTGCCCCCTCCCCCCACGTTGTGAGCTGTGCGCCCCTCTTGAGGAAACCAGAAAATCACGTGCTTTTTGCTCAGTCCCAATCCCCAGCCTTTTCCCAGTCACCTCACCCCCAGCCCATTCCCAGTCGTATGGGCCTATAAAGTATCCAATAGCCCATCCTAACCCAATATCCTGTTGCAAAGCATGGTACCTTATTAATGCAGCATATTAGTTTTCTGTATTTCTTGAAGTTAGCAACTCTCATGTAACTTCCATGTAGCTTGGCAAACGTCTTGGACACAACAATTCAAAAAGGCTTCATAAGCGAGTGTCATCCATGCTTAAAAAATACAATTTGACTTGGGAAGCTGAAGTTCCAGACAAGACATCGCAATACCGAGTTTGGACTTCAAAAAGCTTTTCACAGTACAAAGCTGGTGCTGCGCTGCATAGTTTGGAGGTGCTCCCAGATGACCACGAGAAGTGTTCTGATTTGTGGTCATTAATTCCATCTAAAGGATCAGAATCTCCAATCTCACGGGGTGATTTAATTGTTGATAATAACAAGCTTTTGTTGGAAGAAGAATGTCACAATAAATCAGCAGGACATCACCTCCAGAGTAACCATGAAGCTTGCGTTGGAGTTTCTCAACTTGTTGAACAAGGTACAGTGATCTAACTTCCTGGTAGTTTCTATTTATTCTTTGAAAAAAATGTGCTTAGTACCTCTTTGGGGGAGTGCCATGCAGTTGTAGGAGCTCGTGGTATTTTGTGCTTCTTAAAAACTTCACTTAATTTTGACCTTACTTTTGAACACCCTTAGTCGCATATATCGAAATGGCTTCACATTTTCGGTCAAGTGTGCAATCATATGCCCTGTTTAATAAGCTCATAGGCTCATAACCAGGTATATAATCTATTTCAAACCCTGCACCTTTTTTTTTATCGAGTATTCCAAGTCAGATCCAAAGTAAAGGCAAGTTCTGACAGTTTGAGAGATTTATAGGGCTAAGTTAGTAATTTATATTTCGTCCAGTTAGTAGAGTGCAAATTTTCAGAACTGTATGTGCCAAGCTTCTTGGGAACTAACTTGAGTTATCTGTGAGTTATTTGTACTTGTCATCTGTGCTCCCTGTGCTTCTTTTTTGAAGGAATTCTTTGAGTTAGCACGATATCCAACTTGAACTTTGACCATAAATTTCTTTTAGGATTTCTTAACAAAAGGCAATCATATGAAAGTACTTTTGAATATGAATCTGTAATACAACTTTTTATGCTGCTTTGCAAGTGAACCTACATAGTTGTAATTAAGTGTTGAAAAAAGAATTACAAAGTTTGAATGTTGAGATATATGAGCACCATTAAAATCAATGAGCTTAACCAAAGTGACCCCCTTATTTCTGTTTTAGATAAAGTTGCTTTGGGTCAGAGGAAGAGGCGTCGCTGCCCTCCATTGACTTCTGATGATCGACGGCATAGGAGGATTCTTCACATGCTAAAGGTAACTCATTGAGTACACAACACTTGAAGTTTTTAATATGAATAATGTGCCAAAATGCCTTATTGCATTATTATGTGCATGCATGGTGTAAGTGCATCCTTGCATGTAGGACTGCATTGTTATATAACACCTTTCCTTTTTCCCTTTGCAGAAAAAGAAATTTGTACTAAAGGTGGAGTTACATAAATGGTTAGAGGGACTTGAAAAAGAAAATGGAAAAATAATGGATAGGAAGACATTGACTCGCACTTTGAATAAGCTTCAGGAAGAGGGCAGCTGTAAATGCATCAAAGTTAGTGTCCCTCTGGTTACAAACTACACCCGCAGTCGTCTCATTGATGTAATACTGCATTCTTCTGTTGGAGACTTGTCACCGGAACTTGTGGATCAAATTAGGAATAGACAAAGGAACTTTGATACTGAAACTCGTTCAGGTGCAGCAGCTAAATTGAAGCAAAATCAACATACGACTGCTATACTTGGTTTGAGGATTCCACGCAGAGTTAAAGATAACAAACCATTAATATTAGAAGCTATGCATGCCAATGGATTCATTGGTGCAAAGATGATTCGAGCTAAGCTGTTCCATAAATTTCTGTGGGTATATGTTAGTGGTTTGCCAAATTGGTGTGACCCATTTGATAATGACAAAGAAGGGCATCATGACAAGAACCTTAGTCAGTCATCTGTGTTGTTTTCTATGGTGGGAGCTACAAAAGAAATGCCTCTTGAACTCTTTCTGCAAGTTGTGGGATCAGCAAAGAAGATTGATCACATGATTACTAAGTGTAGGCTTGGAAAAACACTTTCAGAAATTCCTACCGAGGAGTACAACCAACTCATGGATACTCATGCCAAAGGCCGACTTTCACGCTTGGTAAATATTCTAGATAAGCTCAAGGTAATGTTTTGTCTTTGATGTTGCAATTAGCATTGTGAGAGTCTTGAACCTTAGGCATGCTCTTTAACATTCTTTTAGGTCTATATTGGCCTGCTGCATATCCTCCTTTTGAATTCCAGTTAATGTTTATTGTTATTCAGCTTGAGCAGAATTGAAATGATTTAGTTCTTCCATTTCGTTTGCTAGCTTGTGCAACTTGCAAAGGAACTTGTAGATGATTCTGGTGCGCCATCAGATGCTTTGCCTACACATTCAATAGAGCTGAGGCCTTACATTGAAGAACCTACACCAAGAATTCTTCCATCATCCCATGTTAATGTGAACCATCGACCAAAAATTCGGCATGATTTTGTACTTTCAAGGCAGGAGTTTGTCGATGCTTACTGGGAAACGTTAGAGTACTGTTATTTAACAGCTAGTTTGGCTGAGCCATCAAGTGCCTTTCCTGGCTGTTCTGTACCAGAGGTTTGCCATTGTCGATGTTCATTGTTGCATTCTTACCTAATAATAATGACTTATTACTGTTGATTTATCTGTTGTTCTATTTTTAATGGTAATTTTTGTTTTTTATCCCATTATTCACCTAATACAATATGTTTATGTATACTAGTTATTATTGAAGCCCATTATACACAGTGTAAATAATATTGGCTGGCATGAGCTATTTTGCTAATGTTAGACCATTCGATCTCAGTTGGGTGATTTTCTCTTGTACTGTTGTACAAAATAATTATATGATGCCCTATTTTGTGTAGGTTTCTCATCCTCGTTCGTGGAGTTCACTTAGAGTAATGACTACTGAACAAAGACTGGAGTTACAACAGCGCATTATGAATGCCAGTGAGAATGGAAAACTTCCTTTTAGAGATTGTCGTATAATTGCGAGGGAGTTGAATCTCTCTGTACAGCAGGTATGTGCCTGATCTCGATATTTCCCTCCAAACTCCTTAGAGATATGAAGAGCTTCTCTGTTTTATTATTTGACCTTTTTTTGAAATTAATGTTAGGGGAGAGCCCTACTGAAATAAAGACACTTATTATAGGAATTAGTATTTGACCTTACTTCTGTATTCAATATTTCTTCAGCTTATATACTAATGCTCTCCTATTCTTTTAATGCTCCCCTATTCTTTTTCTGGTTCAGTTCTATATTGTGGAAAGATAAACATATAACACATTAATTATATCCCATGCAAAGTATTAAAATTATAAGAAAGGTTATACACAAAACCATAAACAGATCAATAGAGTTTCAAGTCAAGATGGGAATGTTTCATGTATCAGCAAATACCATGCAAAGTGTGTTCGTGGGGTGTCCTAATGCTTACTTTCTTTTTCTTGAATGTGGTGAATCAAGATGGCAAATAAGCTGTATTTTGAATCCAAATCTTGTTGTAAAGTGGACATGTGACCGAGAACAAGTTTGGGAAAAGGTGACATGTAATCATCTAACTGGTAGCAAATTCATGAAATCTCAAATAGAAGAGGTATACTCATACTATTCTGAGTTGAATTGATCGACAATAATTTTATGCGGTAACGTCTGGGCCTCTGGGGACCGGTTAAATTAGTGATAATGGGACTCTTTTTTTTGGACTGGGGAGCAGTAACAGAGTCTCATACGCTATTTGGATTGTATTGTGAGGAATATTTACAAAGTTTGGAAGAATGCACAAGCTCCACTGGCAGCTCTTAAGGGTAATAATGCTTAAACACTATATAGCCAGGAAAGAAAGTGATAAACACTGTATAGCCAGGAAAGAAAGTGATAAACACTGTATAGCCAGGAAACATAATTATAGTATCTCATATCTAGTTGCAATGTTATCCTTATTCCCCTTCATGATCTTAGTTGCAACATTGTTATGGCTGATTTTTTGTTTACTCTTACCATCATTTCAACTCTGTTTTTTATGTTTGGGGCACCTTTATGTTTCTGTTATGTACATGGTTTCTGTCCAGTATCACTGACTGGATGGGCTGATTTACATAGGTGCTCTGTGTATCGTCCTCTCAGAATAGACAGCTTCATGGACAGCCCACCATCCCTGCTGCAAGAAAACGACGAAAAGTTAATTCAGGATCAACCTCTAAAAAAAGGAAAAGATCTGCTGATGAGATCACCCTGAAATTTATCAAACGGAATATTGAAACTGTTGAATCCACTGAACCGAGACCAGCACAGTCTATCCCACATGAGGAGGCATCTGAGAGAATCTCTCCATCCACATTCCACACTGATTCTCCCTCACAGGTGGATGAAGATAAGATAAGCAGTCCAAGGATCAGTAGATCTACCATCTTAAGAGGAAGCTGCATGAGAGAGAAACGATTTGTGTGGACATATGATTCTGACAGGTATTTCTTGGTTGTACATCAATTATTTTGTTTCAATGAGCCTTACTGGAGTCTGGAAACAATGTTTTCCATGATGTTGGGACCTGATTGGTTATTTTTATCTACAGAAAATTGCTGATGATATACACTAGATCCCGTGTAACACTTGGAGCAGGATCTCATCGCGTAGATTGGAACTCTCTCTCTGATCTTCCAGCTCCACCAGCTGCATGCCGTAGAAGGATAGCATACTTGAGAAAAAAAACAAACATAAGACCAGCTGTGAGCCGAGTCTGTGACCTTTTAGGGATACGATATGCTAGGTACCTTGAAAAGGAAAAAAGATGGACATTGAGAGGATTACCTTCCGAAATCTCAAATTCTAGTCATGACAACTGTGTGGATCCAGATTCTGAGCAATTCTATTGGGATAATTTCGAGGATCCAGAAATAAAGAGTGCACTTGATGAAGTCCTTGAATTCATTCGAGTAGAAAAAATGGAGCAGACCAAGAGAGTCAGGCCTAAGAATGAAAACAACAATGATGATAATGGTGTCACCAAGGAAGTTCCAAATGGGCAGGATCAGCCAGTAAGTAATGATCTATTTAATCTCAATAAACACATAATTTATTAACACTTGATGTTTTACCTTGGAATAATCAGGTTCTAGGTGCAAGTGCAACCAGTGCCACTGCAATTCAAGAAAGTGGACTCCGTGAACATGCAAAATCCTATAGGCAGTCAAATGCAATCCATGCAAGTAAAAACATGGACATTCCCTCCAGATCTCACGAAAAGGCCATTAACCACAATAAAGATGATATTACTAAAAGAGATGTATGCAGATCCTTGGCAGTTGCAAATGCATTAGAGCTTCTGAAGCTGGCTTTTCTCAGCACCTCATCAGGACCAGAAGTACAAGCTTCGTTAGCAGCAACCCTCCAGCTTTATTCAGAGACTGAAATTTTTACTGCCTTTTCCTTTCTCAGAGAGAAAAATTTCATGGTTAGTTTTTGCTAATTCATCTTCCCATCAATGTATCAAATTTCTTTTAATTATTTCTTCAGTATGCTCTGCCCAGTTCAGGCTTTTTGATCTGTATTTATTGGAAAACACAATAGAATTATAGATGTATTAACAACATTCTGTGAAATTTAAGATCATACGTGCACTGTTCTGCTTCTTTGGCTGTGAACCCAAGAAGCATAGATGCGATGAGGTTGCATTCCTGCATCGCGGATTTCTTTGTGCAGTTCTCAATGCTCACAACTACACATATCTATAATCTATGCTTGTTGTGTAGTTGAAAATTTTCAGCTTTTACTTGTCCTGTAGTATAAGCATCTGAGTTTGCAGTGGAGCTATGGTGATAATCTCTTACATTTAAATGCTGCAAAGGTTGAAGTGGTTATTGGCATCTCTACTGCCATTCTGTTTGTACTGGTATTAGGAAGAATCCTTTGGCCCTAGTGACATATATACATTGAACCCTATTAGGAATGATATTGTACCTCTCTAAGACAAAAGGGAATGATATTATATGCCCAGTTTTTGGTAATTAGCCAGCATAATTAAGCTTTATGTTTTTTTAAGCGTGCTTGCAATTTAAGGCAGCATTTTTAACTGTTCATCTACTTTCATCCTATTTTACAGGTAACTGGAGATGGAACAAAGCCGTACACCCTTTCTGGAAAATTCTTTTTTAATGCCTCAAATTCACCCTTTCCATTTGGTTCAGGGAAAAAGGCTTCTGAATTTTCTCAATGGGTAGGGCAGCAAAAGAATGCCATGGATGATAGAGTTTGTTTATATCCAGATCTGCAATGTGGGGAAATTGTCCAGCTCTTTTCTCTTGTTTTGTCTGGAGAGTTGTTCATTTCACCCTCATTGCCAAGTGAAGGAGTTGGTGAGGCTGATGAGCCTAATAGCTCTAGTTTGTTTGTTGATGATAACAGTGAATTGGATGAGAGTACTCACAAACGCAAGGCTGATATGATCAAACTTAAAAGCAGTAAGACTAAGAAACACAAACCTTTACCCAAGATAGAAAGTGACTTTTGCTATCGCCGGGAGAAAGGTTTCCCTGGTCTTCAAGTGGCTTTGAATCAAGAGAGAATTAAAACAAGCAATCTTACGGAAGTGTTACATGACAAAGAATGCCTTATTTTTACTTCATCCTGGGAAATGGGGAGCAAGGATGTTGATTCGCAGGTAGAAAGCCACAATATGTCACCATTGTATCTAAGCAACTCCAGTTCATGTCGGCGTTTACTGTCAGAATCTCATTTGGAGAACTCTTACAGTGGGTGGCCTTGGGATGCTATAAAAACATATGCTGAACAGTTACCATCATTATGTTGTAACAAAAATGAACCTGTCATATTGTCTTCTGACCTGTTCAGAAATGCATTTTGTGTTATCCATAAAGCTGGCGAACAAGGAGTTAATTTGAGAGAGATCTCACAGGCACTGGATCCTCTAGGTATTCTTTATTCCCATGAACAAAGATTTTTGTAACTTATGTTGAACTTAGAATTGTTAGACTAAACTGCATCAATTATTTTGTAAGTATAGTTCATTTTTATATTCTTATCCCTTGCAGGCATGCAGTTCGTCGATGTGATTGTTCATACTCTCAAGAAATTTCAGCTGGTCATTAAGGTAAACCTGTGAGCAAGCATGCATATGGTAGATTAGTAGCCTACTTATTTGTTCTACTTGGTTACCGGTTTATCGACAGAATTATGTAAATTCACTTTTGTTTTTCATATGTGCCTAATTATGAATACTTGCACTGTCCATTCTTTTGTTTGTCAAAATTTACCAGTGGTTTTTAGTTGTCAACAAACAGATCTTGTTGCTGACATATTTTTTCTGCACTTGTAGACGTCTATATAAACACTTCAAAACATCATTGAGATAGTTAAATATTTATGTCAAACTGATTGACAATGCAATACTTGCATATAAGATGCTACACTTACTGCTGCTCTCTTATCCACATTTTTTTCTTTCCTTACTCATATATAGGTGTCACTCTATTTTCTTGCTTCACAGGTCAATGCATATGATGGTGTGCAGATTGTTGACTCTATACATAAGTCAAAATATCATATAACTACACTTGCAGATTCAAGTCATTGCAGTTGTTTGCGAGCTTCTGCTTTTGAAATGGCTGAGACTGGAGACACAGAAAATCTACAGAAAGAGAAGCATGGAATGTCTAGTGATGTGCAAGGGAGTGTAAAAATGCTTGGTGACGGGCACACTGTGACAGTTCTTAATGTCCAAAGCAAGTCAAGCTCTCCTCAGATATGCGGTCAAAGTCCTGTGGGTCAGAAAAGGTCGTTTACTCCAGCACAAGACAACAGGGGCAGTGGTTGTTGTCATTCTTGTGAAAGGCATATATATCACCCAATATTGCCATGGATAAATGGTGATGGAAGCATGAATAACACTGTCTATGAAGGTCTAAGTCGTCGTATTATTGGATATACCATGCAATATCCAGGAGTAGTGGAGGTGCGTGTTTGTTTTATTATTTATAGCTCTTTGTTTTAAATTAGGAAAGTTTCATGTATGCCACTGAAAGTTGTGATTTCTTGGATCAGCCGTCATTTCTTTTTGTTTATCCATCTAGTTTTGTATTAATGTTATGTGGCATTCTTTACTAATTAATCCTTGTTTTTTTCTTTGAAAAAGTCTCATTTTAAAAAGAAATTTTATGCGAGAACTTCAATATTTGAAACTTTGGAAGTCTTAACTTTTTGAGCATAAATCAGAATTTTGAATTCCCGGGATCCTTTCTTTTTGGTTTCGAAATTCAAGGATTCTAAATCAAGATTGAGGCATGAAACTCCATATTTTAAAATATTCCTTTTCTTTTCAAATTCGTGTTATTTCAGTAGTTTGATAATTAAGTTTAGTTTTAATTCTAAATATCTGAATGGAATACTTTAATCTTAGTTATAGCTAGGAGCACTACAATATTGAAAGATTCATTAATACGATACAAGTGAACAACGGAAAATTCAACTATTGCCTAAATTTAAGTATTGTGAAAATTTTCTTTTGCGTATTTTATGGTTTTAGCATGTCCTGTTTTGTTTCTGAATTTGACTCCAGTGTTTGTTTCCTCCATATCATTTATATGCTTCTTTTTTTTTACTTTCTCATCTCTTACTGTTCAAGTTATTTGAATTCCTCTGGTGGCATGCTATAGTTGGTTTGTCTTAAATTGATCAGGCAGTTCTTTTGAATGTTATGTACGGAAAGATGGTTTGATTGCCGTACGTAGTTATGATTCCAGTTACAGAGTTAACATTATCAGCAACACTATTTTAAAAGTTCTGATCGATTGTTCTGCTCTAATTTTGCCAGGAGGATATTATCCATCGGATGGATGTGTTGAACCCGCAGGTGCATTACCCCCCTACTTCTTTTTGTACTTGTATATTCGATATTAAAATGACAGTGGTTTAAATAATAAATATTTTACATTGTTCCACTCATCGTTTGCTATCTCCTTTCTACAGACCGGCCGGACCTTGTTGGAAAAGCTGATGTTTGATAAACACCTTTATTGTTGGGTGTTTGATGAACCTGATCCATCGGCACCTACCCTATTGCAGAGTATTTTGAAGCAAGATCGCTGTAAAGAACCATCCAAGTGTAAGAAGCGTTACTTTGCTAACCCAACGAGTACATTTCTGCTATAGACAGATGCACTAGGCTCTCTAAATTTGCTTGAGCTCCACAGTGTGAAGTGGAGTACCCGCATATCGTCACCCCCAAACGATGTATATTACAGACTAGCTGTACACTTTGTGATTCGTTATTTCAGGACTGTTTATGCTGTTGGCAATCAGATTTACAAGCCCATCAACATAGCTACGTATAGATACCCTACCGATGATGCAACTTGTTGATTTATGGTATCTATTGCGAGTTCATAACTGATGAATATGCTTGTATGGCGCGGTGGGAACTTGCTTCTACGGCATATGTGTATATAACGAAGTGGCTCAAAAGTTGGAGCCGGAAAGTAGTAGGCAAAAATCAGAAGGAAAAAAGGAGAAAAGAAAATGACTCTTCGTATCAGTCTTATATTCCAGTACTGCATAGTGAGGCGCGGAATTGCATTTGCGATGTTTACGTTCGAGCGCAACACTAAGGTCAGGTTCGCTCCAGTCTACACGCCCTGTCCCGGTTCACATCGAAATTGACTCGTCAGAATTCAGATCTCAATCTCACAACATTGTGCGCGTTGGGCTAGCTTGTACGGGAGGAAATACTCTCACATTCGGAGTACTTGTCAGCTGTAGTCACTGCCAAAGCGTTATGATAGAGCACCCCGGCACATATACCTGATCGTACACGGCCAGCTGTAGTCTGCCCTTGAAGTCCTAATCGAAAGTTGACGCAGAGCTCCTGAAGGTTTTCAGTTAAAAGAATATATTTTTCCTGTCATTTCAGCTGGTCGATGGGCATGCTTTCGATCTGTGGACTTGCTTGAAGAGTAGCTATGTGATCTCTTTCTACTCCAGTACATTTCAGTGGGTTACATCGATCACACTTGGACTCCATCAATCAACGCCCCCACATTGCTGGATGAAATAGTAACCATACACAAGTATGCTTAGAAATAAATTTGGCAGCTCTAAAAGAGTGATACATACACGTGAAGAACCAGACTTTGAATATGTTACACCTTGTTTTGCGTATTAAGAATTTCGAATAGTTTAAGGAAGAATATATGGTGGGCGAATTGGCAAGTTAGGTAGAAGTAACGGAGTGCTAACTGTAGTTTAGAACGACTTGACAGGTTACTTTCTTTCAAGAATTCTAGTACTGTAGTAACTTGTAAGATAACAGAACAACCTACACAAGTCTATGTGCGTGTCTTGTAGTTTACAGTCTCTAGTTTCTCAACGCCGGCGATTATCTTCGTCATCTAATATGAAGCAAGATGGTAGCAATAGCATCTGTATTACGTTTGTGTATTATTATGATCAATAGCATTCGGGCAGTACCAATCTTCCCAGCCGGTAGATAGCTACTGGACGCGTGGAAAAAATCGGATGAGGAGCGATCGAGCATAGACCGGCAGTTGGGTGAGTCGTTGGCCCCAGCAACGACGTAGTACGTGATATCTGATGGGACTAGTGCCCCTGGACTTCGTCCATACAGCGTCAACAATATACAGCCTTTGGTAAATTGCAGGAAAATTAGTTGCTGCCGATCGAGTACTACTAATCAATCGACCGCTTGCGGGAGTTGATGTTAATCTCGCGTTTACTTACGAAGTCCACGGACGAGCACAAAGAGATGGTGCCTCTGAATATAAATTAACCGTGTAGTTAACAGACACCAAACATGCGCACCACAAAGGCAAACCGGCTGGCGCAAAGATGAGGTCGAGCTTTGTGGCAGCTTGTGCCATTTCTTTTGTGCTGGTGTGCTCGGCAGCTACGACGAGAGCATCGGCTGCAGTCGCTAGCGTTGGCGGAGGGCTCTTGTCTATCCCTTCTAATCACTCCCTCGCTCACTGCCTCTCTAGCTGCGGGGATGTTGACGACATCGCCTATCCCTTTGGGATTGGGCCGGGCTGCTTCCGCGAAGGCTTCGAGCTTACATGCAACACCAGCACCAAAACTCCTAAGCTCTTTCTCGAAGATGGTACCACCCAGGTCACAGGTCTGACTGACAACTATGTTTGGACACCCATGCACTTCAACATTACGATGAAGCCAGGTACTGATACCTACAACATATCCTGGGTGTCTCCCTCCAAAGGTGTTACTATTGATAGTTTTAACACCTTCTACGTTATTGGTTGTAATATTGATGTCACCTTGTTCGAACATGGCACGAGGGACCCTGTTGGTTACTGCATGAGTAGATGCGATGGTGAAAAGGTACCGATAGAAGGGCCTTGTAACGGGAAAGGATGTTGCTCCATTAAGTTATCAAGGAATCTGCGG
Source organism: Oryza punctata (assembly GCA_000573905.2). Classification (NCBI taxonomy): domain Eukaryota; kingdom Viridiplantae; phylum Streptophyta; class Magnoliopsida; order Poales; family Poaceae; genus Oryza; species Oryza punctata. The sequence continues at coordinate 30,124,554 of CM002489.2, read as the reverse complement.
GGATTTCGATCAACACTAGTCCAAGTTGATGCTACTGCAGCACAATCAGATCCACTGCAGCTGCGCCATGGTATCATGGCTTTCATGTCATCCGGTGAAAATTATGTTGATGATGCAACTGATCTTTTCTTGAGTTGGACGAACACGAGCAATGTCCAGGAAGCATTAGTTCAGTTTGCAATCATGGACCAACCAAGTTGTGAAATTGCTCGAATGAAAAACACGAATTATGCTTGTAGCACCGGCAGTGACTGCCTAAATATATCATCTGGAGGTTACGCCTGTCGGTGCACCAATTATGATCTTTATTATTCTTCAGAACAAAGTCCTTACCTTTTGGAAGGATGCATCATCCAAGGTGCTTCCTCTCTACTTTTCTCCACATAAATACTACTAAGACACGCACAAAAAGAGAGCTTTGCATATCGAATTTTCATTCCTTCTCTCTTTCTAAGGCGCAAACAGAAGTCTTCCGTGTCAATTTTTCATTCATTTTTCTCTCTGTGTGGAGCAGATTACAACCCCAAGCAGAAAGAACATTGTCTGAGATCATGCGGAAACATGACAATTCCCTTCCCTTTTGGTCTTGAAGAAGGTTGTTATGCAAGTGAAAGGTTCCGACTTAATTGTACAACAGGTAATGTCACACTTTTCAACCCATGGGTCGCACGCTATAATGTGACTGATGTGTCAGTTGAAGAGGGGACAATGGTGGTTAGCAACTTGTTTAACGACACAGGATATGGAGGAGAGGACATAATAGCCCAGGTGTATGGTGGTAGAGAAATTGAGGGTCCTATTGAAGATCGATTTGACTTCTCTTTACAGTACAACATTGTTATAAAGTGGGCAGTAGCCAATTTAACGTGTGATGCCGCAGTAAAAAAGGATGCTACATATGCTTGCCGCAGTATCCACAGCAAATGCCTAAGCGTCACCCATGGGAACATATTCATGGGATATCGTTGCAAGTGCCTTACCGGTTTTCAAGGGAATCCATATATCCAAGATGGATGTAAAGGTTCGTTCCTCTTCATTCCCACCAATTTGCAAATGTTTAAGAATTTTATAGAAATTTTATGTCGATAGTTTAACCACGGCATTTCCCCTTTAAGCAGGTAGTAGTGCCTGTGTCTTTATATTGTACCAATATAAACAAAAAAAACTGAAGAGTTAATTGCAGATATTGATGAATGCTCACTGCCAAACTATTGCAACGGGACATGTCAAAATCTTCCTGGAAATTTTACATGCACTAGTTGCCCCCGCAGAAAAGAGTTTAATCCAATTACAAGGCAGTGTGTTGCATCAGCTAAGCAACACAATCTTATTATAGGTAAGTCATACCTGATAGATTATAGTCAATATTATAGCATTAAGATAATGAAAAATGGCTTCACGGCAGCAAATTAACGAATGACTGTAGGTATTACAACTGGTATTAGTTGTGGCAGTGGTTCCATAATTATTGCACTAGGCGCAATTATTCTAGCCAATAAGTGGAAGAAAAGCATCCAAAAGAGAACTAGAAGAGCATACTTCAAGAAAAATCAGGGCTTACTCTTGGAACAACTAATCTCAGATGAAAGCGCCACAAATAAAACAAAAATATTTTCCTTGGAGGAACTAGAAGAGGCAACCAACAACTTTGATGTTACTCGTGTTCTTGGTCGTGGAGGACATGGCACAGTTTATAAAGGAATTCTATCTGACCAGAGTGTGGTAGCCATTAAAAAATCAAAAATTATGGAACAAACTGAAATAGATCAGTTTATCAATGAGGTTGCTATCTTATCTCAAATCATCCACCGCAACGTGGTGAAGCTTTTCGGTTGCTGTCTCGAATCTGAAGTGCCCTTACTGGTGTATGAGTTCATACCAAATGGCACATTGCATGATCGTCTTCATACTGATGTTAGTGTTAAATCCTCATTGTCATGGGATGATCGAATTAGGATTGCTTCAGAAGCAGCAGGGGCACTTGCTTATCTGCATTCGGCTGCTGCAATACCTATTTTCCATAGAGATGTGAAATCTTCCAATATACTCTTGGATGGCAGCTTTACTACAAAGGTCTCTGACTTCGGTGCTTCGAGATCTATTTCACTTGATGAGACTCATGTGGTGACTATTGTCCAAGGCACATTTGGTTATTTGGATCCAGAGTATTACCATACTGGACAACTAACTGAAAAGAGTGACGTATATAGTTTTGGAGTGATTCTGGTGGAACTTTTGACAAGAAAGAAACCAATTTTCATCAATGATGTAGGCACAAAACAAAGCTTGTCTCATTATTTTGTTGACAGACTCCGTGAGGGATCTCTTATTGAAATAATAGATTCTCACGTTCTTGAAGAGGCTAAAAAGGAAGACATCGATGATATTGCCTCACTTACAGAGGCATGCTTGAAACTCAGAGGAGGAGATAGACCTACTATGAAAGAAGTAGAGATGAGGCTGCAATTCCTGAGAACTAAGAGGCTAAGAAAATTCCAATTTCTCCCAGTCCCAGGAAGTGGTGGAGAGATTCAGCACCTTTTAAGCCCAGATGCTGGCAAGTCCCAAGCACAGAACAACTATACCAATGCAGGTGATTTATCATATGAAGGGATCTCCAGTTGCTACAGTTTGGAACAAGAACTATCAGCCTCAGTCAGTTTGCCACGCTAGCTATATATGTAACATGGAGTGTTTCGAGTTCTCACATATTATCTGTGAAGTTTATGTTACATAGTTCAGTTTAGAGAAGAGTTATTTTCATGTTTCACCTCCTGTATACTTGCAGCGTGTATGCCCATGTTAGTTGATAATTGTATTCTATTATAATTATTTGTGATGAATATCCTTGTAAGGGATTAGTTAAGACATGGTACTGTAATATTGTATTTAAGCTATAGTGGCAAAGTGAACAAGTTTAGTAATAACTTTATCACTCCATTGCCAATGTCTTGCTCATTAAGGGTCACCGATAGGTATCTGACTGATAACTCAGCTTGTAGTATGCTGGATTTTTTTCCCACATAGCAGTGACATCGTTAGTATATAGCTAGTCGGAAGTTGGAACTTGGAACTCAGAGAACATTCCGATTTTTTTTTGAAACCGAAGTTAGCATTTGCTGGTGTTATATTTAAGTAGGATATAAATTATTTATAGACTCACCAAAGGTGAAAGAGATAAAGCCGAAAAGAAACTGAAAAAGAAGAACAAGAAAACCCGACACCCTCGCATGTCTTTTATTGGGATATTCTCGCAATATCTTTGGTGCTTCACATAATCCACACCTTGATCTCTGATTTTGGTCACTAGTTGAGGCAATTGAGTCTCCTGATTGCGGAACACTCGTTTGTTTTGTTCGCACCAGATTTCCCAAGCCAGTATCATATGAATTGTTTTCATTGCTTTCATTTTGTGCTTTTCCCCTCGGGATGTCCTCTTGATCCATCAGTCAAGCAGTGGCTCATCACCATCGTGTATGTTTAGTGTCTCGTGTCCCAGCTGTTGAAAGATCTTCTCCCAGACTTGGTGTTCGAAGGTGCGGTCCTTGAAAAGGTGATGTGCCGTGTCAAGGTTTCTATAGCAAAGCTGACAGAAATAGTTGTTCGGCCATTGATGGATTTGCAGCCGATCTACCGTCCAGATGTTGTTTTGAAGGGCCATGTGAAGTTTTTGCATTTTGACGGTGCCCATGCTTTCCATATTAGCTTTGCCACTGCTGAGACAATCCTCCCATTGAATTGTGCCATGTATGCCGATTGTGTGCTTTATATGCCATTATTTGTCCATTGCCATCTCATGGTATCTTTGACTCCTTCAGTTAGGGTGATGTTTCTTCTCCATATCTGTAGGAACATGTTGAATAATTCTTTAACAAGGTTAACTGTGAGGTTGTGGCTGATGTCTCTGATCCATTGGTCATTTGTTAGTGCTTCGTGCACTGATCGTTCCTTCCGCTTTGAGTGTACATATAGGGCGAGTGCTAGTTCCTTGAGTGATTGTTCTCCAATCCAGTTAGACTCTCATAATATAGGGCGGGTGCTAGTTCCTACATGTACCTTAGATGCTGATGCAAATAACTTCCTATCGAGTTCATTGCACGTCAGTGGTGTTCCGACCCAAGGTTTCTTTGGGCTTTCCCAGGCGAACCAGAGCCATTGAACTCCCCCAAACTTGGTAGGCGAGCACACCACTTGTCAGTTAACCTTGCATTTTCCCTGCTAATCTCTTGATCTCCTGCCAAAAGGAACTTTCTTCTCACCTTGTCCATGTTGTGCAGAAATCGCTTAGGTGACTTTATGGCTGTGAGGAAGTAGGTTGGTATCAAGCTTAGCATCGAAGTGCTAGTGTTTCTCTACCAGCCTGTTGTATCAGTTTTCCTTTCCATCCCGCTAATCTAAAGTGAAGCTTGTCCATGATGGGTTGAAGGTGAGCTCTTGTAATGCACCCTGTGGTTAGCGGCAGTCCAAAGTAGTTGATGGGGAAGTGCGCTCTTTGCCCATGGAAGTTGCTTAGAGCATCCCCAGCAGGAGCGCTATCCGGTCCTCCATGTGAGAAATAGTGTATGAAAGTGAAAAATGGGTCTCCAGCAGATAAACCATTGCATCCTCCAAAATGGAGCATCCGCAGAATAGGAGAGAGGAATGCTAAATTTGGTGTTCCTCTCTCCTCACGCCAAGTTGCAATGGTCGTGTTTGGGTCGAACTCCCGCCCCCATCCAGAGTTCCGGAACAACCTCCGCCCATCGTCATCGTCATTGGCCGCCGGCGAAAGTGAGTCCCCAATAGCGGTGGAGAGGGAGGGGCGTACCAGATCTGGAAGCTCCCATCATCCCACTGCACGCCGTCGGCCGCGCCGAGATGCGGTGGCCGCTCCAGCAGTCACCGGCTCCCTTCCACCCGCGAGCTGCCGCCGTCACCCCTCCGCACTCACCCGGTGTCACCGACGGGCTCTGACGGAGGGTAAACTCCTCAGCGGGGGACGATGAGGGCCCCCCTTAGTGAGTTCGGCCTAGGGCGTGGGACGCGATTCGGCTCACTGGTGTGCGCGAGATCACCGGTGCTTAGGAGATAGAGGGGTCGTGACACAGGGAATTATACAGGTTCGGGCCGCCAACGAAGCGTAATACCCTACTCCTGTGTGGTGGATTGTATGTGTTCTTGTTCAGGGATCGAACCCCCTTTCTCTAGGCCTGAGCCTCCTTTTATACTCCCAAGGGGACACCACATGGGTGTTGACGATGAAATTTGGTAAGCCTCGAAGTCATCATCGGCCTAGAGTTAGTATCGGCTTCAGAGTTCTGGAATCGGCCGATGGAAGCTATCAATCACCAGTAGTCGGATTCTTACCAAATTCGGTTAAGGAAATAAATCTAATAAAGGAAGCTTATCCAAAAGAGACCGAGTTCAAGTAGGATGCGGCATGGAAGTTTATCTATTAATTAGGAAGAGTCTTTTAGTTTCCTTTTATCTTTAGGACAGTGTGTTTAGTGTCCGATAAGGACTTTATGTTTTTCTTTTTATCTTTAGGAAAGTTTGACTCGTGTCTGATATGGACTAGTATCTACCCATGGGTATAAATATGTACACCCGGAGTCTATGTAAATGATCTCTCGATCAATTCAACTTCGGCGCATCACTACCTTTTACCTTTTTACTTTCGACGAGTTCTTGTTTCAAGTTGGGCTGCATCGGCTTCGATTTCCGACGAGGGGTAAGGCTTGTTATGGTGGCTTGCGTTATCGGGATTAGTGCTTCCATCGCTTCGACACTCTAATCTTGTTCATGTAAGTCGTCGAGTTATCATATACATTATATAATCCAGATTGACAATGTTTTCTACTTGCATCGGCCGATCTCCATCTAGGGTTTTGTCGATATCAGCTAGATTACTTTGTTGGTTTAGATTATATAATGTATCCACCACCCTGAAAATCAGTCAAAGGCTTGATTGTCTAGATATTATGTTTCTTTTCATACTTAGTGCTGTATCAGTTAAATTTGATCTACTAAGTCGTGCTTAGAACCATAATCTCTAGCCTGCTTCTTGATTGCCAATAAGGGTTTCATCGGGGTTTCAGCCGATGAGTTATCTGGACGTTGTATCGGCTCACAAGGATTACATATAATTTGGATTTAGCCGATAGCAACAAAGGTTTCACTGTTTAGGTAATCATTTGGATTTATTGACATCGGAACTCCAGCCAATGAATGCTTCAACCTTCGGATCAGTGCTTATTCAATCTATCATTACTAGCCGATTGGTGGTTTCTACTGGATTATATTATTGTTTTATTACATTATCATCAACTGATTATCTTTATGTCATTATTTACTCAAGTATCAAGATCTATACCGGATATCGGCTGGTATTGACATCGGCTGGAATTACTATATCGGCTTGTTAGCCGATCGGCTCTTTGATATTCAATTTATATATCTTGTCAGTTGCAGGATCAAACTGACTGGCACGCTCGCATCTCGTTATTATTTTGGACCTGCACTGGAGCTAAGCAGATCTCCCAAGCCATCGTGTTTTTACGTCAACAATGGGTCAGCAGGTTACACTCTAGAGAAAAGGAAAAAACATTTTTACAAACAAGGGCCACACTGTTGCTTGGGGCAGAAGTCCACCGCACCGCAATGGCGACGTGACCCTTGTCAGGGTGCCCGTCAACCGCGTGTGACGTCGTGAACCATTCTTCATTAAACGGCTGGAGACTTACGTGCTCCGCCCGTATGCAGCAACGTGCGCCAGACGGTTAGACCTGGCTTACCAACTCCGACCGGATGAATGAGCCGAATCGGCTCACATGATTTTGATGTGACCCAACGAGGCGTGCAGCGTACCTAACGGGCACGCCCGGTACTGTGCAGCGTCCCATCAGTCATTCGCACCAGTCACAGACTGGTCAACCGGCCGTGACCGGTGTCAGACGCGCGCGTGCGCGTCTACTCGCATTTAATGTGGCACGCCCGCGCGGAGACACACTCTGCCTGTGCCGCCATTAATGGGGGTAGGTGAGCGCTGCGAGCGCCCACCTACCCTAGCACACGTGGCGGTAGCCCGAGGGGGTCAGGGAGCCCGACCCCTGCTACAGTGGCGAGCGGCGCGCGCTGGGAAGTAGAGAGGGTGGACGCCACGTCACCCTCGGGCTCGATCCCCCCTCGGGGGATGGCCACGTGGGCGTAAGGGGCCGCCTCAAGCCCTAAATCAGCATACCCCTGGGCCATGACGCCGACAGGCTCCACTATGCGCACCCGCTCCGGCCGCCATTACCCCACCAATGCCACCATTGCTCCTCTGCGCTCGCCCATTTCCACCACCGGGCTTAGGGATGCGATGGCCCCTCCACCAGCGAGCTGCCGCTGTAGCCCCTCCGCGCTTGCTCGGTGCCCCCGACGGGCTCCGCGATGCGGCACCCGCTCCGGCCATCGCCGGCGCCAAGATGCAGCCCTCTCTATCCGCAAGCTGCTGCCCCTCCGCCCGCAAGCTGCTGCCGAAGCCCCTGCTCCCATTTCCTTTTGGAGAAGAGAAGAAGAGAAGGAGAAGAGAGTGGATGGTGCGGTAGAGTAGAGAGAGAGGAGGTAGTGAGGAAGAAAGGGGAAGAATGAGAAAAAAATAGGAATATGTATGGTTAGTTGAAAGAAAATAATAAAATATAGAAGTGTGTGATAATGTAATATAGATGATCTGTTGGAGTGAGAAAGGATATGGAGTTGGAATCTTTTTGGATGACCATCCATACGAGAATATGGAGGATCAAATTTGAAAATTTGAATGAGCTGTTGGGATTGCTCTTAGCACCTCTGGTAGGTTGACGTCCTGACATCTTATAGCCACCACTAAGCTTTTGTTCAGATTTACCTGAGAACGTTCCGCATGCCTTTACACAAAGTATAAATGGCATGGTTGAAAATTTTTATTTCATCACTTGTCCAAAAAACCCTTCATTCATAGTATTGCATATGGGAACTACAAAATTGCTTGGATTTTGTGGGATAGGGTCATAGGGATTAAGACATATATAAGAAATCTAATTTACGGTTTGGCTTGAGGAATAGGGGGAAAAGTGAAGTGTTAGAATTAGTCCACACTCCACACCCCATCACCATCTCTGTCCCAATAGCAAACCGGACCACAAGTAGTAAGTACCTATGCTGCAAACAGAAATGCTCGTCTTTGGCTCCGAAGTATTTAGCTTTGCAAAAGACAATTTAGTTCACTAATGGTGATAATTCCAGTCAACAACTTCTAATGAAGTTAACCATACTAGTATAATTTGTGGAGATTATGGGTACCACATACCCGCAGATCTAGTTTATCCGACTGGTTTTAGGGGATAGATTATATACAAATATTTTGTAACAAGTTAGGATTTGGATATTATGTTTACTTGTAGATCAAGGATACGGCCTATTGTCCTGATATGATAAGATTGTAAAGTAGTTATAGAAGATTTAAACCTTAAGGAGTTAAATCTTTATCTTGTAAACCCCTCCTCTCCGGCTATATAAGGAGGGGAGGATGCCTCTCACGAGCATAAGCTAATCAAGATCATAAGATCAATACACCACTCGACGGATCCAATCCCCGAAACATGAGTAGGGTATTCTTTCTTTCAAGAAGGCCTGAACCTGTCTAAATCCTTTATCTCATAACCCATCCACTTTCCATCTTGTGCGCTACCCCCTTTTCGTATTACCGAATTCTAGTTTCGATAGTTGGCGTGCCAGGTAGGGGAAGCATCAAGTTCTTCGCTGATCAAGTGAGATGGGATCTTCATTAGACATCGATGACTTCGCTTTTCCTCCGGGACAGGCGTACCGCTTCGGTAGCCTTGACTTCATCACGGATAACTTCGGCAAAATATCTCTTCTCAACTCGGCATCAAACCAGTCGGGAAGGGATGACGTCTCATCGCTGTTTGGTCTCCCAAATGAGGCCGAGACCTACACCAAGGTACCCTTCCTTGAGATGGCTTTAAACCACTCGGGCGAAGTGTTTACAACGACTCCTCTTCCTATGCCAAGCCCACCTCAAGACGTGCAAGCGTACCCGACGATCATCATGCAGCTCCCGCTAGACTTTGCCACAGTTTTCGGATCAAGACCGCCATCCCCCCGTAGGTCCAGATCCAATCTGGCCTCGACCAAGATTGGATCCAGCTTCAGAGAGGTCGGCGTCTGTTACACCCTGGAGTTTCCCCTTCTAGCCTTAAAATCATTAAATAAATCGCCTAAAAGAAAGTGTTTAATTAACCTAGAGCAAAACCCCAATTAATAAATGCATTTAATCAAGTGGAAATGGCATGGTGGAATTTTTCTTTTGTTTCCCATGTTAAAAGCATTAACATGGTTTTTAGTAGAATTTTCAGAGCCCTAAAAATAATTCTAACCAATTAAAAACCCTCTTTGCAATAATCAAATCCCTGGGAAAACCCTTTTCTTTGTCTTTTCCTTTTTTTCCCTACCTTTTCCTTTTTGGGCCGCCAGCCCACTACCCTCCCGACCACCCCTGCGCACCCTTTCCTCCCCGGGCCGGCCCACGGCCGCGGCCCGCGCCGCCTCTCCCCTCGCGCTGAAGTCCACTTCTCCTCCCTCACTCTCTCGGGCCACCGATAGGTGGGGCCCAACTGTCGGGCCCTTCCTCTTCCTCCCACCCGCCGATCATCGCCTGCACCGCCCCGCACCGCTCGCAGTGCCGCTCGCCGCCGCGCCCGTGACTGGCCGCCGCTGTTCCGCACCGTCACCGACCGCCGCGCCCTGCGCCGCCGCGCTCCCGCGCCGCACGTGCCCCCGCCCCGCAAAAGCCGATGCCCACCTTCCCGCGTCGCCCGCGCCACCCGCACCCACTCGCCCTACTCCGCGTCACCCGTGCCGCAACGTGGAGCCCGGGATTCGAAACCGAATCCCGATTTTCTCTCTGCTCTCCCCACTCTCCCACTCCGACGAGAAATCCAGCCTTAACCGGCCACCCCGAGCCCCCCGGCCTCCTATAAAAACCCTCCCCGTGTTCCCTCTCCCTTTTCCCCCAAACACCGCTCGCTCCCGTGCCGTCCCGCGCCGCCGCCGCCATCGTCTTCCCCGACTCCGGTGAGCTCCTCTCCCTCCTCTCTTCCACCGCCTGCGCCGCACCGCCGCACCCCGGCCGCTGCCTCGCGCCGCCCTACCCGCATCGTGCCTCCTGGTCGGTTGGCCGCCGCGCTACTGCGCCGCCCGCACGCCCGCGCCGGTCGCCGCCTCGCGCCACCCCACCCGCCCCACCGCGCCGCGCGCTCGGCCGCCGCCCCGCGTGCTAGCGCCGCCCGCCAGCCGCGCTCGCTGCCGTGGCCACCGCGTGGCCGCCACATCGGTGCCATGCAGGCGCCACGTGGCATGCCGCAGCTCTGCTGGTCCCGTAGACTCGGTATTTCGTTCCTTATCAAAACAATGATTTAATAAGAACTAACTGTTCTAGTTAACAGTGCAAAATCGCTCTCTGGGAGGGCGGCAAGGGGGCCGCCTGCAAAAGTACCACCCTGACCGCCCTCTAAGGAGGCGGCCCTGCACACAGTGCAAAACCGCCCTCTGTGAGGGCAGCAAGGGGGACCGCCTGCAAAAAGGCCAGGCCACCCTCCCAACGCTCTTGCAGGCGGCCCCCTAGAGCGAAAAATCGCCCTTTGCGAGCGCAGCAAGGGGCTGGCTGTAAATTTTTAGCACCCCCATTGGCCGGCCGTTAGATGAGTACCAACGGTCGTGTGCCACGTCGGTGATTTTTAAATATCGCTCTCCCAGAGGACATTAGACGACTAGTTTTTTAAATTTTGAAAATAGAAAATTATTTTTTAAATCTTTTAACAAGTAAAATTAAAAATAAAAAAAATCGGCTGAAACGGGGCGCTCCTGACACTGGGCCTCTGTCGGCAACACTCTGCAACTCCGCCGCGGTCTCTGTTCGGCTTTGCAGTCGCAGGGCAATGCATGTGCCGCTGTGTCGTGATTGTGTCCGTCATTTTCATGTCGCTCTTTGCTCATGCTGCGCCACCGCCATCTCATAAATTAGAGGACCAATGTTGGCTTGCTCCTGCATAGAAGGAACACAGTGCTAACCTTTAGGACAGAGCTTCTTACTGTAAGTAGAGAACAAAGAGTATACAAAAGTGTATGTGGCTTTATCGTACTACAGTAATTCTAGTTTGGCAACGGCGCCGGCCATTCTTTTGTTCATCTAGTATGAATTAGAAAATTGTGGCAAGTGTATCACGCTAGTGTATCGTGATTAGGATTTGCACATTGCCACTCTTTCCAGCTGGTAATCATCAACTACTGGACTTGTGGAAAGAATCGGCGAGTTAATCGGCCCCCTGCAACGACCGTCAGTCTTGCAAGGATAATATATTGTACATTCTTGGAATTAGTTGCAATATATTTATTTGCTGCCAATACTAACGAATCATTTTTTACTCGCGTAGGAGTTCAGATGACTACACGAGACGCACGAGCAAGGGGTGATGTCTCTGAATACTCGTATAAATTAATCGCGTAAATTGAGAGATAGTAGTTGTGTAGTACACTTGAAAAACCACAAAGGCAAGCCACCAATGGCGGAAAGACGAGGTCGACCTTAGTGGCAGTCAGTTTGCACCATTGCTTTTGAGCAGGTGTGCTCGATCGGCCGTCGGCAGCTACGACGACGCGACCATCGGCTTCAGTCCATGGAGTAGTCTACGGAGCCTCTAAGGCTGAGTTCGTTTATTTGGTTCCCAACTCACTACTTTTGTTTATCACGCGCACGCTTTTCAAACTATTCAATGATACTTTTTTGAAAAAAAAATCTATACGAAAATTACTTTAAAAAATTATATTGATCTATTTTTTTAAGAAATTGTTATTACTTAATTAATCACGTATTAATGAAGTAGTGTACGGACGAATCTTGTGTCTCAGTAACTAAGAAGTCCACGAATACACGAACACACAAACGACAGATCTATAAATTGATCGATGAAGTAGTTATTATGGAGGCACAAAGACACAAAGCTGCCCCGCACAGTCAAAAAGACACAAACCGCAGGCCGCCCGGCACCACAAAAAATGAGCTCGAGCTCATTAGTGGTAGTTTGGGCCATTTCTCTTGTGCTGGTGTTCTCGGCAGCTAGGCCGCGAGCATTGGCTGCAGTCTATGGAGTTGATGGAGGGCTCTTGTCCATCCCTTCTAATGACACCCTCGCTCACTGCCCTTCCAGTTGTGGCGACATAAACATCTCCTATCCATTTGGGATTGGGTTTGGCTGCTTCCGGCAAGGCTTCGAGGTCACCTGCGACAACACCACAGGTCATCCCCAAGTCTATTTGGGAAACAGTAGTACTACCACAACCATCACACCAAGCACGAAATACGGGTCTGTATATTCCTTTTCTATTGGCTTCAACGTTGCCATAATCCCAGGTACGAGTGTCTACGACTTGTCCTGGGAGTCTAAGGGTTTTAGCATAAGTGGTAGCAATTATCTGTATGTTCTTGGCTATGGGGTCGAGGTCTACTTGTTTGATATTGATACGAACCATAACATTGGTTTTTGCATGAGCAAATTCATAGGGGACATAGCAAACCTGGAATGGGAACTAGATAATGTGCAGGACTGTACAGGGTTGGGCTGCTGCAGTATCGGTAGGTTGCCGGACGGGCTACGAGGATTTAGGATCAAACTGGTCGTCACCCATGACAATATTACATCACAGTCGTCAGAAGTGGTGCCGGTGCCTTCCGCTGTCAAGATTTTTGTATCCGAAGGATATGCATTTGATTGGGATGATCTTTACTTAAGTTGGATAAATACAAGCAATATTTATAATGGCGCGTCGCTTCACTTTGCCGTCATTGATCAGCCAAGCTGTGAAATTGCCTCTCTGGACAAGCAAAGTTATGCGTGTGGTACGAATAGCTTATGCAACAATGCATCGTTCCAAGGCTACAACTGCTACTGCAATAATCATTTTGATGGCAATCCCTATGTTCTGGACGGCTGCATTGAAGGTTTGAAACATCGACCTACCTTAAAATTAATTTGCACATTTTGTAGTTTCATATTTGCCGTTTTCCTTAAGAAATGGCACGGTGCGGTAGGTTAATTAACACAATTATCTTTGATGAGTTCCGGGAAATGGTTGTATTTTTATGTTTCAAACTAATATACTTGAAGCTAAAAATACATGTGCCACAAAATTTCGAAATTAGGTCCCGTTTGGCACAGCTCTAGCTCCCAACTCCAACTTAACTAGAGCTGGAGTTGTGCCAAACGGAACAGATTCTTTATTTTTTTGCAGCGGAGTTAGTGGAGCTACTCCACAAATTTGTACTTCGGGGTGGAGGTGGGTTTTTGCTGCTCCACAGCTCCACTCCACCTCAAAAGACCCACTACCCTTTAATTTTTTAGTGTATTTACACCAAAATGCCACTAAACTACCCCTTCTCCTCCCGTTCTCTCTCCTCCCCATCTTCCTTCCCATCCTCCTCCCGACGGCCAGCTGCGGCGATGGGTGGCGGGTCGCGTCGGTAGGTGGCTCGCGCGCGGGCGGCGGCGTCGATAGGCAGTGGGCCGGTCGAGGGCTAGCCGTCGACGGCGAGGGCAGTAGGGCGACGGCAGGCGGCGTCAGCAGGCGGTGGCCCGGTCACGGGCTGTCCATCGACGGCGAGGGCAGCAGGCATCGGCAAACGGCACGCGGCGACAAGCAGTGTGCGGTGACGCGCGGGCGGCAGCGTCGGCAGGTGGTGGCCCTGTCGCGGGCTAGCCGCTGGCAGCGTCGTCGACAGGCGGCGGGCATGGGCAGGGTGACGCTAACAAGATGTTCAATGAAATGGCAATGAGGGACGTGGTGGAGTGGAGCTGAGTAATCTAGCTAAACACTTTCATACCCACTTCAGCTCTCATATGAGCCAGCTCTCACTGGAGTTGGAGTTTAGAGTTGGGAGTTAGAATTTGGAGCCCTACCAAACAGGGCCTTATTATAAAAATTCCACCAGAAAATTAAAGTAAAATAAAAAAACTCTTTTAGTATGGTTGTGGTAATTTACATTCAAAACTTGAAGTTTATTAGCATATTTTTTATTAGTAATGAATTTTATAGAGTAAATTGTACATTGGGCTACTTATTTTTACCTAAGTTGCATATTAGACTAGCCACTTTCATAACTTTTCACTTTGGGCTAGGTCTTTTTGGGGTTGCTATCTCGCGCGTACGCGGTAGCAACGGAGCTAGCGTGCGCTAGCTGGCACCCCCTCTCCCGCATGCTCTTTCTTTTTCTTTTTTCACTTTTTTTTACGATTTTGGCGCCCCCACTCCTCGGCGTGTTTTTCTTTTTTCGTTTTTTCCGATTTTTTTTAATCTTCAGCACACGTGTTTTCAAATATTTGAATTGAAAGTTTTCAAATTTCAAGTTGAAAGATTTTAAATCTGAATTGAAAGTTTTTTAAATATTAGTCGAAAGTTTCAAATTTAAGATAAAAAGTTGAAAGTTTTCAAAATTTAACTTACAAATTTAAATATTGAGTTGAAAGTTTTCAAAATTTGACTTCAAGGTTTAAATCTTGAGTCGAGAGTTTTCAAATTTTAACTTGAAAGTTCAAATTTTGAGTTGAAAATTTTCAAAAATTGAGTTTTGAGTTTCAAATTTAGTTAAAAGTTTTAAATTTTTGGTATGGCTTTTAGTTTTTCAATAGAAAGTTATAAATCTTTTTGAATGTTTCAGTTTCACGTATATTTTTTTTAATATGTTAGAAAAAGAAAACAACCGAAAAAAGGAAAATCTTACCGTAATTACCATCATTATCTAAAAGGGTTAGTTACGTTACCGCGTGTGCGTGCCTTCCAGAAACCGTGTGCGCGCGAGCCTGCCCGTACGCGCGGAACAGGAAATCCGAGGTCTTTTTACCAAACTTTACACTTTAGGCGAGTGTGTCAGTGCCCGACAATCGTCTTCCTCCTAAGTCCTGCGATAAGCTGCACCCTCACGCTGGCAAGGTCGTTCCTCCCCTCCTCAGATGCAAACACAACTATTGAGGCAGCAGAAGCTGAGGTCTCGCTTACATGAATATGCTCAAGTGTCTGCTGGCTGTTGCTCATCGCTGAAGTTCATACTGCTCATCGCCGAGGAGCACCTGCTCCCTGGTTCTAGTGGCTCGTGCCCAAAACTTGAGTCCTGACAAGGCTCAGGTTCTCACCATTTGCTACCAATTCTCAAATCCAACGCATGAAAGAGTTCATGATTGAATCCTTCCTCTCTTGATGATTGAATCCTGCTCAGTCACCACCATATTAAGGATCACGCTGCCGATGTTCTCGTCAAGATTGCCCAGGTGACACTTAAGAAAGAAAGGGGAAAGACACAGAGAATAGTACCCCAAAGTGAAACCATCTGCAAACTTAACCGGTCCAAAATGAAAATAAGAGGCCTAATGTGCAATTTACTTAATTTTATATCAAACAATGAACCTTTTCTTATTCTCATATAATAACGGTTGGTACTAATGGACCTTTAATGGTAATAAATGACGGCTTACCTCCTACTATGAGTTAGGGGGAATATTGACCCTTGATCAACCTATGATGGAAGTTCAAATCCGTTTTGGTGTACCATAAAAAACCCCATTTAAAATATATATGCTGCATGTGCAAGGCTCGCGGTGGCAAACTAGCAATCACCCTAGAGCCCAGCACTCTATTCTTATATTCTTATAGATGATTGGATATATTATGAACAATTGCTTATAGAGATGAATTGGATATTGTATATATTATAAACCCAAAAGTACTCCATCCATCCTAAAATACAAGACTTTTTTTATTTTATTTTTAAGAAAATCAATCTACTTAACTTTTTACTAATAGTTTAACTTTTTACTAATAGTTTAACTTGTAGTATATATGTTTTGTGTTATGGATGTCATATTATTAGATTCATATTTGAATATACTTTCACATCCTATTAATTTTATAGTTGTTCATAGTATATATGAAAAAATTAATGGTTAAAATGCAGTACTAGGGATTGTGTAAAAACATATACCCTTATAGTTTGAGATGAGGAACAGCTTAGAACAAAGTTATCTAAACAACTCTTAGTAGAAAGTTTTTGGATAAATTGTACTGTTACGTATAATCCACAAGTGCATAAGTAAAAAAAAAAAATCTTAAAATGAATATAGAGAATCTACAGTGAATTCATCGCACATATGCTGATCGATCTATCATATGGGTTGTATTACTGAGTAAGGACTGGTAGGCTAGTAAATGATTTACCTCTTTTCTCTTTCCGGGGCTAGGTAACAAAATTTTATTTTATTTTATTTTTTGCGAGGGAGGCTCGTCCGCGTACACACGTTGATATACCGTATACTCTTCCTAAGAAAACATGGCTGATAACTAGACCAGTCATACCTAAGTTTATTTATTCACATTTTACAATTGTATTACACCATACTTAAAAAATAAAGTGGATATTACACAACAGGTATGTCACATAAGTTGTACAAAAGTGCTATTTATATGTATGATAAATCATCCCTACAAAGTTCAGCTAAATCCGGCAACCTTTTATGATGTGAATGGGAGTTTAAAAATTTTGGAACCAGATTTTTACTCATACCTCATGAGTTATGGACAAAAAGTATAAAGCGAGTACTATTCTCCAATACCCAAAATTTAGCTGGTTAATTTTTGTGTATCCATGTCATATCTAAATAGTGTCGGTAAGGGTATGGGTTAAGGTCAATTGATATCCGGTGTCATATCTAGCCCGTGTATCATAAACTAACCAGTTTAAAAGGAAGGATATGAAATTATTGTGGTAATCTCTCGCCATTTCTATCTTTTAAGTTCATTTGTTTCCATTGGAAATCAGGCCTAATTTAGAAATTTGGGAGTCAAGAGTTCTACAAGAAAAAAATAGTTCCCATACGAGATGATAAAATAACACTTCTATTTTGAAGTATATGACGCAACCAACTTCTATTCTTAAACCTAACGATATTATTTAATTGCTTAGTTAAGTAAAAAGAAAAGAGCAGAACTGTCGTTGAAAGTACTTGGATTTGAACCTAGGACCTAGGGTGCTACTAAAATCACTACAACCATTAGGCTACGTACATACCCCTTCACTAATGGTCCCAGATAAGTTGTCAACCTAATTTATATAAAATTTTTTTAAAGGTCCAAGCTTTTAACTCCAACATTTTAGAAATATTAAGTCACAATTCCAAAACTGTTATGTCTCCGCTACAGGTTTACTTTATATTCATTGCTTCCTCAATTGAATTGCCCAAAATGATAGAAATACCTACTCGATGAAGATGTAAGTAATCTCTTTTAAATTCAAATCAATTATTTTGTCTTTCTTGGCACTCCTATTTATATATGGCCTGGATCAGGTTACAACCCCAATCCTAGAAGAAACTGTACGAGATCATGTGGAAACTTGTCCATCCCATTTCCTTTTGGGCTTGAAGAAGGCTGCTTTGCAAACGAGAAGTTTGGACTTACTTGTGAGTCAGACAACATAACCATTCTCGATAGAGAAATGATAAAATATCATGTGTCTGTCGTGTCAGTGAAGGAGGGTTACATGACTGTCAGTAATATGCTGAATGGTACAAGCCAAGATCATGATAGATTGATTGTAATTCACTATGATAATCTGTACGTACACCAAGCGGACGTCACGCAGGATCTTGTTGAGTCATTCCCTCAAGAATTCGAGATGAAGATAATCTGGGCAATAGCCAATCTAACGTGCCAAACAGCCTTGCAAAAGAGCACGACATATGCGTGCATCAGCGACAACAGTGAATGTCTTTATGTCTCACGCGGGAAGATACCTCTAGGATATCGTTGCAAATGCTCTGCTGGCTTCGAGGGCAATCCATACGTCAAAGGTGAAGATGGCTGCACAGGTATTTCTTTTTATCTGCACGCAAAATAGCATGTAAAAACAAATTGCGTCCTTTGTTATTCAGTTCAAAAAACAGAAAACATATCAGATTTTATCATTAGATTATACTACGATTCAAAAAATCATTAGACAATTCAACTAGTAAATTACCTATGTTTCATAGAAAGGCGAACGTGGGGAGTTCATGATTATAGCAAACAAGATGGGCATATACTCCTATGCCATTGGGTTGTTCAGATTATTGAGATGAAAATGAACATAACTTGATATATTTATGAGGTTAGAGCATTTAAGGATATGTGTACAATATTATAGACAACTTTCACCCAACTCAAGACTCTCAAAGTCATCAGTTCATATGTGAGTAAGTTGCCACATTAGCATATCACTTGTCTTGGCAATATTGAGGGGACCCTATCAGTGTGCCATCGAACAATTCCCACAGGAAGTGTCTGTATAGGGTCCCTAATTTCCTCTTTGAAACTATTGTTATTGTTAATGTTTGGCAATATTAATATATGAAGCTCAATAAATTATAGGAAGTAAATTTGAGGGGTCAGTTTAAACCCCAAAGAAAAGTAGAATGAACCATACGTGCCATTAATATTTTAAATGCAAACTTCTAGTGTGTTCTACTTTGTCTCACAATAATATAAACATAGGAAAATCTAGATTCAAGAATTCACCATGTGAAAAATAGTCATGCATGTATCGCCACCAGATCGGCTATAAAAGTGACAATCAGATCATGATGATTTGTATTCATAGGGGACCATGGCTAGCTGTATGACCATGAGAACTATGGCTAGGTCATAGGTAAACTCTTGTGACAAAAGAAGTCTCATTTATGACAATTTTTTTGGTGCCGTGACCTTTTATGTGATGCGTTTTTTAATCAGTCACTAAAATCAGCCAAGGCTAATCTTTTCGACGTCTTTCTAGAAAAAAAGTGTCATAAATCAATGACATTTTACATTATTGTCATATGGTTTTCATCATAGAATGTCATATTTGTAGTGCACCAAAAAGAAAAGGAGATCACGATGAGAACTCACTGCATGACAATTTGTTTGTAGACATTGATGAGTGCTTACAGCCAAATTTGTGTAATGGAATATGCCGCAATTATCCTGGGACCTATAATTGCATCCCTTGCCAACATGGTAAGGAGTTTGACCACACAAAAAAAAGATGTATTACATCAGCTAAGAAGCGCAATCTTCTTCTAGGTAAAGTGATACCTAGCATTCCAAAGCTGCAATTATCGAATTGGAAAATGATTAAGGTGTGCAAATGTGCAATTGTGTCAACTAAGCAACGAAATCTTACTGCAGGTATTGCAATTGGAATAAGTTGTGGCCTTGGCTCCATAATTCTTGCATTTTGTGCAACTATGCTTGCCAAAAAGTGGAAGAAAGGTATCCAGAAGAGAATACAAAGAGCATATTTTAAGAAAAACCAAGGTCTGTTGTTGGAGCAACTAATATCAAATGAAAGTGCAGTAAACAAAACAAAGATTTTTTCCTTGGAGGAATTAGACAAGGCAACTAACAACTTTGATTCTACACGTGTTCTTGGTTGCGGAGGACATGGCACAGTTTACAAAGGGATTCTAGTTGATCAGCGCGTGGTGGCAATTAAAAAATCCAAAATTATAGAGCAAACTGAGATCGATCAGTTTATCAACGAGGTTGCTATATTGTCTCAAATCATTCACCGTAATGTGGTGAAACTATTCGGTTGCTGCCTTGAATCTGAGGTGCCGTTACTGGTATATGAGTTCATATCTAATGGAACATTATACGATCTTCTCCATACCGATGTTAGCGCCAAATGCTTGTTGTCATGGGATGATCGTATTAGGATTGCTGTAGAAGCAGCAGGGGCACTTGCATATCTACACTCAGCTGCTGCAATACCAATTTTCCATAGAGATGTGAAGTCTTCCAACATACTCTTAGATGACAACTTCACTACAAAGGTTTCTGATTTTGGCGCTTCAAGATCAGTTTCACTTAACGAGACACATGTGGTGACTATTGTCCAAGGCACATTTGGCTATCTAGATCCAGACTACTACCATACTGGACAACTAACAGAAAAGAGTGATGTATATAGTTTTGGGGTGATACTTGTGGAACTTTTGACAAGAAAAAAACCAATTTTTATCAATGATGTAGGTGCAAAACAAAGCTTATCCCATTATTTCGTGGAACGACTTCAAGAGGGGTATCTCACTGAAATAATGGATCCTCAGGTTGTTGAAGAGGCAGATAAGGAAGAGATCAATGATATTGCCCTGCTTACAAAAGTATGCTTGAAACCCAGAGGTGGAGATAGGCCTACTATGAAAGAAGTGGAGATGAGACTGCAGTTCCTAAGAACTAAGAGGTTAAGAAAATTCCAACTTCTGTGCTTAGAGGCTGGTATGTCTCATGCACATAACAACACTGTCAATGTTGGTGATTTTACATCTGAAGGAATTTCTAGTTGCTACATTCTGGAACAAGAATTTTCATCGTCAATCAATATCCCACGCTAACTATGTACTCCGTACATGTAATGTATGTGACGGTGCAGTGCCCTAGGATTTACCTGAGTTGGCATATATGAGGGTACATAAATGGAGTATTATGTTATGCTTAATTCACTCTAGATGGGGGATCATCTTGTAAATGTATGTGCAGCCCTTGCCAGATGTTACTATCGTAATTTTCTGTAATGGATATGCTCGTAACTTGTAAAGTATAAATTAAGACTCTTTATTTTATTTAAGCTATGGTGGGTAATAAAAAAACATATTTGCGGCATTGTCAAGTTTCAACAAGTAGAGCAAATAATTCATTCATCTATTGACAAACTTATTCAGTATCTGACATTCCTTTTCCCTTTTCGAAGAATAGAATATTACTTTAAAGAATCTATCTCACATTCTCATTGGTGCATTGGTTTTCTTTTGAGACAGGCCCTTTAGTTTTCAAGAAAAAAAAGTCATGACAAAGTGGAATCGTATAAATTGTGTGCCTTTGCATAACAAGGACAAATGTCACTTCCAATTTAATCACTCTTAGGGCATCTCCTCAGCGTGCCTCCGGTCGCAAAATATAATTTTACTAATGAATACTTCAGAGTGTTTCGAACCGAGCTTGTTATATACGCACACAAAAGCGGCCATTGCATCGAGCAATAATAATGTTGCAGTCTGACAAGGGAGCGTACCAATTTCGAACAGGAAATTAATCGGCGTTGAGCTACAGCGGCGTGTCGGCCTGGCCTTCTGCCGGTGCCTCCGCCATGAGGTGCTGGAAGCTGAGGTGGACGGCGCCGCCCCCTTCCACCGACTCCCTCCCGAGGCTGTGGCTAGCTGCTTGCGGCGAACTGCGGCCCGCCGGCGGTGAGGTCTGAGGGGAGGGCGACGAGCGGCGTTGTCGCTATGAGACCGAGGGGATGTGCAGGCCCAGGACGATGCTGGATTTGAGCTCCAGATCTGCGGGCTCCCGTTGCGCGTGGTTGGCCTTATTGAGGCCCAGAAACTCTAACAGGCCGGACATGGCTATCTGACGCTCGGCCTTTGGTAGGGTCGAGATTCGAGAATTCACGCCAGCTAACGTTGCTTCTGCACATAGGCAAAGTGGCTTAAAATTGGGAACCGGAAAGTATGTACTACTACTCGGATTGATAATAATTGCATTTCTACTATTCAAGTCTTATCCTATAAAAACTGTATTTCTGATAAGATGAGACCCAACAAATGAAATGCGTACTCCTATCTTCCTTTTAATTATCTTCCTTTTAATTAAGTTGACATATAAAATATGTGCCTCAACCTATGAAATATGCGTATGCAGTGTAGTTATTAAATAGGTTATTGTGGTAGATTGTGTTTACTGTTAATCTATCTCTAATTCTCTAAAAATGTAGTTATTATGGAATAGAGGTAGTAGTAGGTAAAAATCAGAAAAGGAAAAAGGAAAGAGGCCATAGTAGATCTTCCATTGGGCAAAGTAGTCGCAATACTGCATAGAGAAGTGCGGACTGCAGAACTTGATTGCAATATAGATTCAGAGTTGATCCAGATTTACACCACTTCTATAGGCCCAACATGAACAAATTCATAAATTTGTGGGTCGTCCGTCGTTCAGATCGGAATTGACTCGCCAGAATAATTTACATTCCCAGTCATCTACCAGAAACGTTGCGCCCGTTGGGGATGCACCGGTCGTTCCAATCATCTCGCTAGCTTGTCGAGGAGGAAACTGTCACGTACTTGTCAGCTGTAGTCACTGCCGAAGAAAGTGTTGGTAGAAATGATTGCGACTTGCGAGGTCATCTTACCGTGAACACTCGGGCATAAACCTGGTCTAACACGGCCGGCCGTAGTCATTCCTTCGAAGTCCTAATTCAAAAGTTAATGCAGAGCTTCTAGGTAAATGTTTTAGGCTAAAAGTTTCTCCTGTCATTCCAGCTGGTGGAGAGGTGCATGCTTTAATTTCGATCTATGTGGACTGATTTAGAGGGTGCTTGGATATGTTTTAGTCTCATAACTAAAAGTAGTGAGACTAAAACTTGCTAGCCTCACCCATGCTTGGATCCAAAGTACTAAAGAGACTAAAATCAGTTAATGAGCATTTATTATCCTCCCTCTCAAAGAGAGTTAAATGAGGAGAGAGAGGACTAATCCACATTTTAGTAGGGTTCTCTTGACTAAAGAATTTTAGTCCCAAGACTAGTTTTAGCTTATCTTTAGTCAGGGATGCTTGGAAGTTTAGCCTCTCAAAAAGACTAATTTTAGTCTCATGGATCCAAGCACCACCTTAGCTATGTGGAGTAATCTCTTTCTACTCCAGTACATTTCAGTTGGTAATAATTACATCGGTAAGAGACGTGCTATTTACTCCCCCTATCCTATAATATAAATGATTTTAAAGAGATGTGATGTATTCTAATACTACAAATCTGAACAGAAAATCTGTATAGATTTTAGTACTATGAATCTGAACAAGAAATCTGTTCAGATTCGTACTAATAGGAAGTATCACATATCTTCGAAATCCTTTATATTATGGGATGGAGGGAGTAGCTAACTACTGGGATATTGAACTCCATCGATCAATCCCCACATTGAGGGATGGAATCCTAACAATACATAAGTTTGCTTAGAAATAAACTTGCTTATTAAGTTGTACATTCGTGCAACTATAACCTTCCTCTCTATTAAATACGTTTACATTTTGTTTAATTAGCATAAATAGTGTTTGTGAAACATTAGTTATAACACAACGGTATCTTGATTAGCTTGAATAAATGTTTAATTAGAAATGTTGTTGCACCTTTTACCTATGCCACTAGAAATTCTAATTTATGAGTTTTTTGTTACATGATTTTGTAAGATATTTAATTATATACAAATTTTACAAAAGCCCAATTTGTTATAAGTAGTTGTGCTAAAGGTGTTGGTTGTGAATTTATATCTGTAGCATGTCTCAATATTTGATAAATTAAATTAATCACATGGATATACATTTCGTAGAAATATAGAATTTTGAGTATTTTCATGATCTAGAATAACCATGGTTAACTAAATCAAAATTTACTATGTTTAGATATTATATGGTGTATTTATCTGAATTTGAAGACAGGCTACGGGTCAGTTCTAAATTACTATTTACCATAGGACTAGCTTTCAAAAATACAATCACATTCACAACTCTCAGTAATTCCTCCTCACGTTGCTATTGCCTCTCCATTTTTTTGAAAGATCTGGAGGGGAAAGAGTTTAGAATTATCAGGATCCCGCTAAGGTTTCATGGCACTATCGTTGTTTTTTTACTACTTTCACTCATTCTCTCTTCTCTCTTCGGACAGCTAAGATTCATTTCACTTTTATCTTGTTCCGAATCCAACGGTTATTAATCAGTGTTTGATGTGACTCATCTTGGTAACATCTTAGAATCCGCTTTTCACTAATGTAGATTTGACAGCTCTAAAAGAGTGAGACATACACGAAGAAACAGCTCTAAAAGAGTGAGACATACACGAAGAAACAGACACACACGTAAATTAGACTCATTTCATCTCAACCACATATATATTTCTTTCATCTGTGGTTATGACCTTTAATTTCTACACTTATCTTCACTCCACCAGTCCACCCTGTTACTTGTCCTTTTCTTGCATAACAAGAATTTCGAATAATTTCAATAAGAATATGGTGGGCGAATTGGCCAGTTTGTAGGAACAATGGAGTACTGCTAACTGTAGTGTAGATCGACCGACTTGACATGTTACTTCTTTTCAAGGATTAACTTGGGAGCAGGGGCGGTCGCACCCATTAGGCAGCATGGGGCGACCGCCCCAGCTAAGGTCCGCATCACCCTGCCCCTAGCTCCCATATTCTCTTGGGCCGCCTACCACCATATTCTATTCACAATTGGTCCATAAGTGAGCAACCCAAGTGTCCAATTTAGATTTTTTAGAGAATTACGGAATCACCACTTCGTCTTCTCGCTATTAGCCTGTGATGCCTCGATACCAGCGCCATCATCGCTTCATCTCCGTGACTCTGCACGCTGCATCCCACACGGCTGCTCCAGCGTACCGCACGGTCACCCGCCAGTCTGCCATGGCGCACGCGAGATGCGATGCCTAGCTGCCTGCCGCCGCCCGTCGGCACCTAGCGACGGTTGTCTCAACGCCACTTGTGCCTCGCAGTCACGTGCAGCTCCCTCCTTGCCTCCTCCTGCTTGGCGCCAACGTGACGCATCGATGGCCTGACACCATCACCAACTCGCCGTCGCGGCTTCACTGCCTGCCCACCTCACTATCATCTATCGCGGTGCTGCCGCCCAGACGCCGCTCGCGCCTTTTAGGCGCAGCTCGCACCTCGCCTCCTCCTGCTCGGCGCCAACGCGACACGCCGACGGTCCAACACCATCGCCGTCGCTGCTTGCCCGCCTCGCCGTCGTCTGCCGCACCACCGCGACGCCGCCGCAGCCCGCAAGGTAGCTGGGTAGGCCGGTAGGGGCAGCAAAGCAAGCCATCCTAGACACACACTCGACAATTGACACTCGTCGGTGATATGTCTTCTCATACATACTTATATTTTTTAAAGATATCTATCAACCATGCTTGAATCTTTTGGTGTATGATAAATTATGCACGGCACTACGATAATTTTTGTTTTGAAATGATTTTGTTTGTCGTAATTTATTGATTATGTTATATTTTTATATAATTATAGTATAAATATGGTACTTGTTCCGTTCAATTATGCTTATGAAGCGAACATTTTCGTCCCCATCTTAATTTTAATCCTGCGTCCGCCACTGCTTGCGAGATAGTATAACAGAAGAATCTACAAAAGTCTACTATGTATCTTTCTACAGTCCCTAGTTTGGCAACACCGCGGGTCATTATTGTCGTCATCTAGTAGCATGTGTATTGCTTGCCATTGTGTATTTTGATTACTCCCTCCGATCCAATATAAATGCATATAGCATCGGATATGATATTTCATAGTACAACGAATCGTATCTAAAATTATCTGTCCAGATTCGTTGGAATATGAAATATCACATCTAATCTTTTTAAAATGGGATATCTTCTTCTTTATATAAAACGTTGGTAATGGTTAGATCGTTCGAAAAAAAGGAAATATCACATCTAGTTCTGATGCATTTAGGCTGTGTTCTCCCCACATTTTTCGCAACTCACCTCTCTCGTGTTCCGCGTGCACGTTTTTCAAATTATTAAACGGTGTGCTTTTTGAAAAAATTTCTATACGAAAATTGTTTTAAAAAATCATATTAATTCATTTTTTTAAGAAAAATACTTAATTAATCATAAGAAAATACGTCACCCTGTTTTACGTGCGTGAAATGTGAGTTTTCAACTTTCCTCATGAACACAATCTTATATTGGGATGGAGGGAGTAGTAGCATCCGGACAGTACCAATCTTTTCAGGCAGTAGATAGCCATGGACGTGTGGAAACAGTCAGATGTGTATAGGAGCGAGCAGCGACCGGCATTTGCGCGAGTCGTTGGCTCCAGCAACGACAGTGATATCTGATGGGACTAGTGCCCCTGGAATTCGTTCATATACAAGGACAATATACAGCCTTGGAAAATTGCAACCGAACTGTTAATTTGCTGCTGATCGAAATACTAATCAATCAATGTCTCCATATGTTACATAGCGCTTGAAGAATTGCTCTTAATTAATCTTGAGTTTACTTATTTAAGTCTGCGCGCAGGCGCACCAGTACAAAGAGACGACGACGTTGCCTCTGAATACAAAATCTATCGCACGCGTAATTAACATACATCTCTGCCCCCACAAAGCTACAAAGCTAGGCAAGCTAGCCGATCAGCGCAAAGATGAGCTCGAGCTTTTTAGTGGCAGCTTGCGCCGTCTCTTTTGTGCTGGTGTGCTCGGTTGCTACGCCCCCAGCATCAGGTGCAGTCTATGGAGTTGGCGGAGGGCTCTTGTCTATCCCTTCTAATGATTCCCTCGCTCACTGCCCCTCTAGCTGTGGGGATGTTGGCATCGACTACCCCTTCGGGATAGCGCCGGGCTGTTTCCGGGAAGGCTTCGAGCTCATCTGCCGCAACACCACCAAAACTCCTAAGCTCTTTCTCGGCGATGGCACTACTGAGATCACAAGCTTAGATTATTACAGCAGGTCTAACCTTGTTTTGGCCCCGATATACTTCAACATTACGGTGAGACCAGGTACGGATACCTACAACATATCCTGGGTGGCCCCAACTGAGGGTATTACTATTAGGAGTTACAGCACATTTTACGTTATCGGTTGTAATTTCGATGCTACCTTGTTCGAGTATGGCACGGAGGATCTCATAGGTTCTTGCATGAGTAGATGTGATGGTGAAAAGGCACCAATAGGAGGGCCTTGTAATGGGATGGGATGCTGCTCCATCGAGTTAACAAGGGAGCTGCGGGGCTTTCAGTCAACAATTCTTTCGCTCGGATGGCATTCCTGCAGCACAAACAGATCCAGTGCACCGTGGAATCATGGCTGTCATGTCGGACGGTTACTACGAGTCAAACACAACTGAACTTTTCTTAGGTCGGACAAATGCAAGTAATGTTGAGGGCGCACTACTTAGGTTTGCTACCATAGATCAACCAAGCTGTGAACGCGCGCGCATGAACAACACAAGTTATGCGTGTAGCCTTGGCAGCAATTGCCAGAATGTGTCATCTGGAGGATACTACTGTTACTGCTCTGGTTATGAACAGGGCAATCCTTACATTTTGGATGGATGCACAGGTGCTTCTCGTTTGCCTTTTTTCCCCAAAACAAAAGAAAATGCATTGTACTAACCATCAATCTTGTTATTATTATCTATTTTAATCTATGGTGGAACAGGTTATAACCCCAAGCGTAAAGAACATTGTTCAACATCCTGTGGAGACATGAAAATTCCTTTCCCTTTTGGAGTCGAAGAAGGTTGTTTTGCTAACGAAAGGTTTAGACTTAATTGTACAGAAGGTAACCTAACTGTGTGCGAATTAGGAGAAGCACAATATCATGTGACTGCTGTGTCTTTGGATGACGGGACTCTAACTGTCAGAAACATGATGAATGACACAAACTACGAGAAAGAGGGGATAATTGTTCAGACCACAGATACTGGTGCTGTTTCATTCTCAGGCCCTGTGGAAGATAGATTGATCTCTCTATGGAATACGCCATTGTTATAAGATGGGCGGTTACCAATTTAACTTGTGAAGTAGCTGTGCAGAAGAACACTACATACGCATGCCGCAGTAGCTACAGCTACTGCCTGAACGTCACCCACAGGAAAGCATTCATGGGATATCGTTGCAAGTGTTCTTCCGGCTTTGAAGGAAACCCGTACATCCAGGATGGCTGCAAAGGTTATTTCCTCTTCACACCCACTCCAGTGTGCACCAGCAGTGCTCATGCCTGCAAATGTTTAGAAATTGAATTATATCAATTTAACTTTGGTGTATTTTGAGAAAGTAATAATGCATGCACACATCAACAAACTAATCATAGTTTTCTGCAGACATCAATGAATGCTTACTGCCAAACTATTGCAATGGCACGTGTCAAAATTTACTTGGAAACTATATATGCACAAGCTGCCCGCATAGAAAAGAGTTTGATCCAATCAAAAGGAAGTGTGTTACATCAGCTAAGCAACGCAATCTTCTTTTAGGTAAGACCGTAAGAAGTAATAGCCAACATGCAAAATGATTTTATGATGACAAAATGAATTGATGCAGGTATTGTAATCGGAATTGGTTGTGGTCTTGGCTCCATAGTTATTGTATTGGGGGCAATGATACTTGCCAACAAGTGGAGGAAAGGCATCCAAAAGAGAATACGGAGAGCATATTTCAAGAAAAATCAAGGTCTACTCTTGGAGCAACTAATCTCAAATGAAAGCGCCACAAACAAAACGAAGATATTTTCCTTGGAAGAACTAGAGGAGGCAACCAACAACTTTGATGGTACCCGTGTTCTTGGACGTGGAGGACACGGCACAGTTTACAAAGGGATTCTATCTGACCAGCGTGTGGTGGCCATTAAAAAATCAAAAATCGTTGAGCAAACTGAGATAGATCAATTTATCAACGAGGTTGCTATCTAATCTCAAATTATTCACCGCAATGTGGTAAAGCTTTTTGGTTGTTGTCTTGAATCTGAGGTGCCACTGCTGGTCTATGAATTCATATCGAATGGCACACTGCATGACCACCTTCATACCGATCTTAGTGTTAGATGCTTGCTACCATGGGATGATCGCATTAGGATTGCTGTAGAAGCAGCAGGGGCACTTTCCTATCTGCATTCAGCTGCTGCAATACCAATTTTTCATAGAGACGTGAAATCTTCCAATATTCTCTTAGATGGCAGCTTTACTACAAAGGTCTCCGATTTTGGTGCTTCAAGATCTGTTTCACTTGATGAAACTCATGTGGTAACTATTGTCCAAGGCACATTTGGTTACCTAGATCCAGAGTATTATCATACTGGACAACTAACTGAAAAGAGTGATGTATGTAGTTTTGGAGTGATACTTGTGGAACTTTTAATAAGAAAGAAACCAATTTTCATCAATGATGCAGGTACAAAACAAAGCTTGTCTCATTACTTCGTTGAAGGACTTCAAGAGGGATCTGTAATGGAAATAATGGATCCTCAGGTAGTCGAAGAGGCAAACAAGGAAGAGATCGATGAAATTGCCTCGCTTACAGTGGCGTGCTTGAAAGTTAAAGGAGTAGATAGACCTACTATGAAAGAAGTAGAGATGAGGCTGCAGTTCCTGAAAACTAAGAGGCCAAGAAAATTCCTACTCCCAGGAAACGATGGAGAAATCGAGCTCCTTTTAAGCCCAAATACTAGTAACTCTTATGCACAGAATAATTATACAAATGCTGGTGATTTAACATCTGAAGGAATCCCTGGTTCTGGTTGCTACAGTCTGGAACAAGAATTATCATCTTCAATTAGTTTGCCACGCTAATTTGATATGTGCAATATATATATCACGGTGAAGTGATATGCTTTGTAGTTCAGTTCTGAACAGGGTATGCAGTATTGTTTTACTTCCTGTGTGTAATTTTAGGTTACAGTACGTACGAATAGCCCACGTCAGTTGTATATTACTATCATTATTTGTGAGGAATATGCTTGTAAGGGATTAATTAAGGCCCGGTGGCAAAGACAAGAAACCTATCTGTATAGTCGTGATTCGTGAACATATACATTCAGTAATAATTATTTTCAGTCGCTTACTCAATAATAGTCGGAGATGGAAACATCAAACAACTAGACATGGAGATTGATGTTTGAGATGGGAGCATACCAATATCAGTTCGAGAAGACAACCGGAGGTCCGGAGCTGCCGAGATCACGGCGGCGCGTCGTCCTGGCGGTGCCCTCGCTGGGAGTAGGCACAGCCGCACAGGCCCCGACACCGCGATCCACCGGCCCTCGGCGGCCAAGCGCGGCGGTAAGCGAGGGGAGTCCGCTCGGTGCTCGATCCCCCCTAGAATCGAAACGGATTTTGAGCTGGACTGCTTCAAGTTGGCTGTTGTTGTTGCGGGGGCTTATGCGCGGTGGCCGGCCGGTGGGGCCAATGGACTTTGCTAAGCCAAGAAATGTGTAGTAGGGATCCTGACTCCCGAGCCTCTGTTTATCTGGGAGCAATGGCGACGCAGCTCCGCGGCCTCTGTTTGCAGGCGTTGCATTGCAGCTCGCCGTGCTGGGGTCGTGAGTGTGACGTGCCCGTCCTTCATGGCTCGCCCTCTCATATGCTCCTGCAGCTTGCTCGTTCGTCGCCAGGCGCCTACCACGACCACGAGCGTGCCACCATCCCGTGGCCGTTAGTGTTGTATTCTCTCTGGTGCTTTGAGCTGAGGCGTCCTCTCCTCTGTTTCAGAGACAAAAACACCATCTGCACTCCAGGTCGTAGCCTCGCAGATCTGGGCGTTTGGCCTTCCCTTCGTTGATCTCTGTTTGCGTTTTTCTGCGTTCGTCCACGCTGTACGGCTGTCGTTCCTCAAGCCGCGATGGCCGCTAGCCTAGTAACATCATCATGCTGTTCGAGGAGGCCGACGCCGGCGGCAATCCGTCCAAGGTTAACTTCAAGACGGTGGCGGTCGCAATCTCGCAGGCGTAGGCATCAGTGCCGCAGGGCGATGCTAGTGATACACACATGGAGTAATTGATAGGTTCAGACGAAAAAAACAACTGCAAACAACTCATGGCAGCAAATAAGTGGATTTCAAAATCGCACGATAATTGCATGCACGTATATTGCTCGAACGTGTTATTACATGTTTGATGAAACGATACAAACTTTGGTATATGAATGATTGATGTATACTATATGCTATGCTACAACTGTTGTACAGAGTGATCTGAGAAGACTGACATGATCACACGAGTACACGACAGAAGCGCAAAGGTCAGACCGTCAGAGATATTATCTCACCGTAATAAGATACAAATGTATTTATTCTATATAAACTAAAAAAAAATGGTACAACGCTATCAGATACAGACATTTGCTTACTACAAACCTGTCTTCTTGACATTTCACCTGCACAAGCGTGTCCGTTATAATGTCAGAAGTTGCAACAAAGTTAATTACTGCAATCAATTACTGGTACATATCAAGATATCCTAATATGTTCATGCTAGGAAAACGTCAGTATTTGAACCCACGTAAGTGGGAAGACATCATCCCCAAATGAGACCCTTTTTGCTAACAAGTATTCCTATCATACCACTAAATAACAAAATTCTTCATGACTAGAAATAACATAAGGCTTCAACAAACAAGCATAAACAAGCTGTTTCATGAAATTTCAGGAAACTGCAAAGATCGATATTCCTAAAAAGGTTTACTTAGGGTATGCTTGATCAAATATTTAGCATATGAGATGTACTTTTATTTCTCAGACATGAACACAATATCATATTTTGAAACAAGAGAAAAGGTTTCAAGCGTTGAAAAGGAAAGGAAAAACTGGCATTTGCTAATTGCCAAGATAATATTGTGAAAAGCAAATTTACTAATCTTGATCATACCTTACAAATAAAATGAACAAATCTTCATCAGTTATTGCTCCAAGTTCCATTCTTCTCTCTAAAGCAGTCAAGCCTCCACCATCTTTAATGGTTGTTCTTGCGCCCCTATGGAACGGAAATCCATTTAACATTATCCATGTATTCAAACAAAAATTAACAGTGACTAATTGGTTTTTTGTTGTCCTGAGGAAAATAGGAGGACAAACACAATAGTCTGAGGAAAGGAAAATGCTTCTTTGTTGCTATTTCCCTCTCCGTTCCTACTAAACTATTGAATTGTATCACTGATGATCTCAAAAAGGCACAACCCACAGCACAAGTGGTATGCCTACCAATTGAATGCCACCTGATATGGGCTATAGGTATGCTGAGACTGAAAATGAGACAAACCTCCTTAGACCAGTGGACCTTAGACATGGGATGAGACGACTAGTATGAATCCAAGTGTTTGGCGACCAAGTCATCAAATTGATTTTAAACAATTTTGGTTAAATTGATAAGATTACTAAAGACACTGTCAGGACCCCAGAACATATCATATATGCCTCAATGTCTCATTCTCTACTTTTATGCTGAATGAAACAAAAAAAACTAGCCTTTATGTGAAGAGTTCAATACTTCAGCTTGGCAACAGTGGAAGGATAGCTGTAATTATCTATATTCCATACTGCTAGAAATTCAATCCTACCTCTTTAGCAGATGCTTGGTAAGTGAATCATTTTTCCTTCGGACACAATGGTGTAACGGTGTCCGTCCATGGAAGTCTTGCTTATTAATATCCGCACCAAAAAGAAGCAGAAGCTCTGCCATTATAGAATGACCATATTGGCAAGCAATGTGCAAAAGGGAACAGCCTTGTCGACAACCTTCTGGTTTCCCAGAATCATCCTTTACATCACAAGATGCTGGATCAAATAACTTCCCGTCTGTTACTGAAGGATCATGATGAACATCATTGTTCAACTCATCATATATCATGTTAGGGCTCACATCAGCCAACACAAGAATGCGATATGCTGCCCTCACATCATTCGTCCTTACAGCCTCTAATATATCAATGGTAATTTGATTGGTATCTTTGGCAATAAGAAGCTTGTCGACATACTGCATAGATCATTTACAAGGTCATCAGAATCAAAAAAACAGGGAGCTCTAAATCTTCCATTCATACATGAAGCTAATACTATCAAAATTAGCAATAGAAAGTATTTGAAGCAAAAAAGAACTTGAGGGTTGTTGCAGCCTGCATTACTCAACACTTCGTTGCATATGGATCACACTACAAAAGCTTGTGGTTTCTGGCCAGCCATTGATCAATTATGCAAGTTTTAGAGTTGAAATACCAAGGGTTAATTGTTAAGTATGCAATTCATTCATGTTCCATCAATTATCTTCCGTATTTGTACCCTGACAGCAATAGTACAGTCAGAAAATAAAATGATAAATCAAACTATAAATCTGGTTGTGAACCAATCCATAGACTGAGTTCTGGCTCCAAATATTTCTATACTCCTATGGAAGACCATAGTGGTGGTGGTGAGTTTGCCTCCACCACCACCAAGGCACCAACTAACATGTGGGCCCATGAGATTGGTGGACCCCACACGAGCAATTTGATTGCTCTCTTCAGTTTACCATCCATTTGAAATTTGAGCAAGACAGAAGCTTCACTCTTTTAATTTTGCCTTTTAAGATGAAGAACATTGCTTCACCCAAGTAGAGGCAAGATATTATTTTACTAAGAGAACTCATAATTATGTTTTATGTTAAATAAACCGCTGCAACACACGGGTATTGTGCTAGTAAAGTGTAAAATGGTTACATCATAAAGATTTCCCACGATCCATACAACTGCTGCTAACTATATATAATATATGCGCATGTGAACATCCCCAGCCTCCCAAAAGATTTATGTGATATGAAGTCATGTGAGTCATAGCTACAGAACTGAAGCTGGATAGCAGAACAACACATTTATAAAATAAAAGGCAAGGGTTATATTGGAATTCAATCTTCAACTAGCACATGACTAACAGGATATAAATCAATATCAAGAAAGCATTGCTAGGTTCAGCATATAAAAGGATGGACAGAATAATTTACCTTTGACTGTATGTACCTTTCCTTTATTGAAAAAGCATCAGTGGGTTTAGGCTTTTCAATGAAAAGAATAGCATCATTAAACTCGTCTATTCTGCATATACATCAAGAAGAAAATAGATAGGAGAAAGGAGCAAACTTAGTTTTTCCACGCACAATGAACATGTCTGATACCAATGCCATTAATATATGAAATATATTCATTGGCACTATCGGATTAAAAGAGAGATCTTCCAACTCATCTGTAGAAGATAATAAAGCTAACCTATCTTGAACGTGTGAATGAAATTATTAGCATTAACATTTCTAAAGGATAGAACACCTTCCTTTAGCTACACTGATTATATTCACCCTACCCATAATGAAACTGATTCATTTCAGTGCAAGACAGAATATCCTATTGGAAATTTCAAGTCTGAGTTAAGTCAAGAATGCTATAGTCCATTAGAAGTGCGGTACTGCAGTATTATGCTCCTTAAATTGACAATAATCCAATGAAAATAAAAGAAAATAAAATGACTAAACAATTCATGCAGAAGTACAAAACTAGTTGGTACACATGGTCCAGTTTGGCAAAAAGCATATTGGCTGCTGTATGTGTTAGTCAATATACCACTACTTACAAATTTCAGAAGAGAGGTGTAACTAGGAAGAAAATTGTTTAAAGCATGAAGGCAAAACATGGTTAAGAAAATATACATATATATACACTTCAACATACCCTTGATCTTCTTTTGGAAGCATAGCTTCCCAAATGGAATTAGTGTAATCATTTCCAAGTTCACGGAACAAGTCCATTATCACTGGCTCCCATACCTTGACATCTAATCGCAAGGATCGAACCTACATCAAATAAGTACATCAGAAGCAATCCTTAAATATGGACCACACTACTGCTAAATCTGAAAATCAAATGATATTTTAAATCTATAAATCACAAAGTCATAAGAGAGTGTATTGCAAGATTAATGTTCTTAGCTCTGACCATCTTATATGCATTAGAAAATACAATTGAAAACAACAAGAAACACAAATGAGCAAAAATCTAAAATAAAATAGTTTATCTTTCCATCAAATTACCATTAAGGTATTATATCAGAAGTGTATATAGCATTATCACAAGAAACTGTGACTGATAACTACATGGAGTTGATAATAGATGCAAAAGTATCAGGATTTGATATATGAAAATGGTTTCGGTAGATTTGTTCATGCAAAAAAAAAACACTTTCATATAGTTATGTTTTTAATATTTCTATAAATATATAGTCAGAAAAAAAAGTAATGACAAAACATGTGAATTAGATACTGTGAATTGCCTAGGTTGGTACCACAGCCTGGATCTCATTTTTAAGAGTCGAAGGTTAACAGAGGTTGGAGTCGATATTCTTATGATCTTATCCAAGCTTTCTGCTTCTAATTTGAGTTACTACCACCAATCCACCATTCCTTTTTACTCGACGTTTTGGACATTGACAAAGTTTACAACATTACATTAAGCCTCAATCATTTCAGTAATGATTAATGGCAATGGCATAAGCATTAAACATTAAATGGTTTCACTATTATATTACAGTTCTATACTACCACCGTGGCTAAGTTATAACGTATGTGTTTAAAATTTTGAAGTCTTTTTCCGTGAAAGACAGGATCAGGTCACCAAAACATAACTTTTAATGAAGTAGCATAAATTAGACTCAAAAAGAAAGAACAAGTGCCAGAGTTCACACCTTCGAAATATGGACTCCAAGATTCCTGTGAGCCCCAGAACACTCTATACAAATAAGAATTCCTAAATTTAGAGATGCCCAATCAGGATCCGGTGAACGACATTCTGCACAACTGTCATTTCCAGGAATATTCCTGAGATGGTTGAATATATCATCATGTCCCTCTGGACTTTTATTATCCTCAAGAGAGAGAGAATCAACAGAACTTGCAGAACCATGATGTTCCGCCTCTAGATTTCCATACGACACCTGGGATTAACTGAATCAGCATACGATCATACTAAATTATCCTGAACAATCGATAGCTCGAATATATGATTGAAATGCACTAAAATGGAGCTAATCTTAAGGGGCAGAACAAGCACTATTACTACATTTAATGATTATGCAATGGAGATGCAAGCAGTGTAGCATATCAAAGTTTTTCTTCAAAAAGCACGAAAGACTAGAAATGAAGTATTGCCGTAGGAAGTATCGAAACCTGTCTTGGGAATGGTAAATTAAGCAGTGATGCAATAACACCAGTAATTTTCTCAATCCAATCCTTTTGGTCAGCACCAGATTCTGCCTGCGATTAACAAAGTCTATAGTATTAATATATAAATAAATGCATGTATCATCAAAGACTAGAAATATGGTGTCACAGAAAATGTGACATCTCAGTAACAGACTAAAAGTGTTACAATTACCTGTAAAGTGTATGCTTTCATGGGAGAGATTACTCTGAAGCAAAATCTTAGGTCATTTTCTTCTGCATCAATCTTAATTGTTGAAGTTCTTAGATCAATTTTGTGGCACGAAAGTACATTGTCACCCTGAGTTGGAGCCTTTTGGTTCAAGAATCTGAAACGACTAAAAACACCAGTCCCTTCACCAGCTGTTTGCTGTGATGCCGCTCCTTGCTTCCCACATGAACAAAGAGATAAACATAAAATACGGAACAAACAAAATATAATTGTTCAATATTTCAGGTATATTATGTAACACAATTAAGGTATAAATTTCCAAATAATACATTTAAAACAATCCATGACACCCCACAAATACCAACTGAACATATCAAATCGCTAACTTTTATTGCATACCGATTGTCCTTTATTCCCGTAGTAGAAAAGAGTCCCGTGACTGTCGAGAACAAAGAACCTTCTCTTCCATTCGCCTCGTGAATTTTCAGAACGCTTAAAGAGATAACCTTGTTTGATTATTTGAACCTGCCAGAAAAATAAATTAATAAAAGAAAGCAACAAAGCTTAATTAAAAAGAAAGGTTGCATGTTATATATAATTAAAATGTAGTCTGGTGAATTATAAATGGGAATGACAGGGCATTATAATACTAGATTTGAACCAAAGGGATAACATCATCGATCTCTTTGCCTAGATACCTAATTTAGGAATACGAAGAAGCAATCACCATCTTAGAAATAAAAGGTGCTTGGCTCTTAAACATCATCGATCTCTCTGAAGCAGAACATTGAACAGTGATGCAGCAAGCTTAGACGTCCAGGTATCCTAGCCTATTATTTATGATTATTTACTCAACAGTGGATAATGGAAGTACCTCGCCATTGGCAGTTGACTGCATTAGGGCTTCAATTTTTTTATAGGATTGAAGACCAACAACATGGATACCATCACCACTGGTAGATGTGTCCACATTACTAGCCATTCTCAAGTTCGCGATTTCCTCTTGAGTCCTATATTCTTGAATTCTCTTTGCAAGTTTATCTTGTTCATTGATAGCCATTTCTTTTGATTGCTGTGCATATGTTAGAACCTGTATCAAGACCTTACAGTTAGCATATTAATGGTTAACTTATGGTCAATGGATCCATGCTGATTGAAATAAATGTTCATCGGTTTAAGACCAATAGGTCAGAGAAGAGATTACTGAACCTGGTGAATGAATGGTTCCATTTGACTCAGTAGCTCATATCCCTAGATCATAAAGAACAAAATCAAGAAGAACCCAATAAATCAAACAATAATAATCAATCGAATTATAGAGTGACCATGCCTGCTTGAAATATCTCAAATGGGCATCCATCACTGCACTTATTGATTCCAAGAACTCATACTTCTTCTTTGCTTCAATATTTGAAAGTGCGTGCACCTGAATTCCTTACAGCCAAGGAGAATTATTGGCTTGGCAAAATCAACAAAATTAGCAACACTATATAAAAAAATGTTCATACATACTAGGTTAAAGCGGCATCGTTCGAAAGCTGACTTGGCATTGTGTAGATCCTGTAAATTTGGAATTAGAGATGTGGTATAGAAATTAAATAAATGATCACTTATGAAAAAAAAAAGTTGTCCCTGTTCACCTCCTCAAGTCCTGTCACTACTTCTGCTCTAGTCCCTTTTCGTACTGATACAAATTTTTCACGTGCCTGACAAGCAAGATAGCAACATATATTCTTATAGGGCACTACATGCCAAAATGAAGAAATATGCAAATTGAAAACTAGGTAATGACATAGCTAGAGCTCAAGATATCACCTGATCATACCCCAGTGTAGCCCTATCCAAACGTTGACGACAATCCTATATACAGCGCAGAATGTTAGCCTATAGTATTAACTAATTAATGTGTTAAAAACTTCCACATGAACATCAAGACAGTAGGGCAAGTGTATTTAAGACAGAAGGACATCCATATATTGTTCCCATTACCCAAAATGTAAGTCAGTGAAACTCAAACTACATTTCTATGATCACTTCATGCATTTTTTTTCGTTGTCAGAAGCAAAAGGCTTGAAATTCGGATCCAACAAAAAGTCAAGCACGCAAGCTATGTATCCATGAAGAAGAGAAAAACCTGAGATACTACCTACATAAATACAGATCTCAGTAGTGTGCTTAATTTTTTGGGACAGGAGGTTGTCACCCTCACCTTCACGCCATGCAAATCCACATCAATGAATTGCATCAAACGTTCACTAAGCATATGATCAACCTGTTTGAGGAGACATACTGATTAGAATGATAGAGATTCAATCTGTTAAGCTAGTAAAAATAAAAAGAACAAAAAGGGTTCTTCTTTGCAAATAACCCTTTTACAGTGTCACAGTGTTATTTGCATCAAAAGGGAACTCCTAGTCCCATTCGCAATCTTACTTTTCAATTTCATTTACCGATGAGTGACATGGAAGTATGAAAAACATATGGAGAAGGAGAATCCTATGTACCTATAAAGTT
Source organism: Oryza punctata (assembly GCA_000573905.2). Taxonomy (NCBI): domain Eukaryota; kingdom Viridiplantae; phylum Streptophyta; class Magnoliopsida; order Poales; family Poaceae; genus Oryza; species Oryza punctata. The sequence goes on along the minus strand of CM002489.2, from coordinate 30,086,005 downwards.
CATTCCCACTAACTGCAATTAAAGTTATTTTCCTCTCCTCTCATCGTGCCATGTCACCTCGATTTGGATATGCCATACAAAAAACCTACATGTTCCAGAAATGCCTGATTAAGTCATCAACCTGCAAATGATCTGGCCCAACTACCACACTTCCTTACATGCTCCATTCAATCATCCTCTCACTAATCAATCATCGTCACATCCTCTTCAGTAACCGCTGATGCAATGGCAAGGAATCTGAGTGGACCGCAATGGTGCAGACAAGGTAGGACGTGAGGAATTTAATCTGCATCTTCAGCGTCCATCCCCTACTTTATGCCTTCATCCGTTCCTCAGTGCACCCCTGCCCTCACTCTGGTATTCCATGTCTGGCATAATGCGTCACCCACAAGTCCTCCACACCTTGACACCCAACACCATGGGTCTACCGGAGAAGTACCGTACGCATGTGTGAGTTTATCATCCCATCAAATTCTACAATAATCACAGGTCATAATACCCACCTCATTCCTCTTCCCTATGCTTCCTCCCGTTGAATGCTTTGGTGAGTCAGACTCAACTGAGTCTTGTCACAAAACTACTGATTTGCAAACAAACAGTTGAATAGATCTTACTTATTTTTTCTTGTTTCCAAGTGTTTGCATTAAGCAATTGAAGGAATTCAGGAGGTACATTCACTTCGATTTGTATTTCATGGAACATTTATGTTCTGATGAAACTGGACAATCTTTATGTAGAGTCCTATTTATTGTAGTTGGAATTTGGACGGCAAGCTTTTTTTATCTGAAATTAAATGCACATTCTTTCACCAACGCTATCAGAATTTATGAAAAATGTTAGTATGCTATGCTCTTTTTTTTCATCCATCACCCAGCTAATTTTCATATTAACAATTGATCAGCGTGTCGCAACACACGGGGTGCCAATTACTCCCTCCGTCCCACAAAAAAGATTTCTGGAGGAGGGGGGTCCCAAGAAAAAAAACAATCTGTAATGATTGACTACTTCACATTGGTGGTTGAGAAGGACCTTATCTCTTCGCAGGCACCCACCCATCTCGTTCGAGTCTCTCTTATTCACCATCGTCTCGCTCGTTCATCAATGTGGCACTCCAACGATAACCATGCCCGCTGCGCCACTCTCTCGCGCTCCCCTCTCGCTCCTCCCAACGAACTTCCACATCCAACCCGATGCTGCAGCTCGGATGTGGCGGCTGCATCGGTGGCGGATGGATGCGATGCAGAGAAGGAGATTCGCAAGAGGCAAATCCGATGCTGGCGACGACGTTAGATGGAATGCAGCTCGGATGCCGCAGCGGAGAGGGAGGCGCTCGTGGATCTCCCAGCACTGAGGTGGTTGATGATTTCGAGAAGCGTGTCATTAGAATGAACCCCATTTGTATTCTTTTTCCATCTATTCTTCTTTTCCACCGATGTTTCTTTCTGCCCTTCGACCTTGTTAACTGTATTGAATTCTTCTTGCCCTTTGGTGCACCGGTGATGACTGCCACCTTGATGAAGGCAAACAACCTTTCTCTTCTCTGTTCTTGGTTCTTGTTAATTCTTGCAGGTTAAATCAGAGCATTTCTTGCCAGCATTTATTTTTTTCAGATGGGAGATGTTCTCTTTTCTTTCTGCAGGTACTAGAAAATCTCAAATTTTTGGCGCTTATTTTTGCGCCAGATGCCTCTTTTTTTCTTGTAGTATGTGCTGTGTGAATTAACAGGTGGATGAATGGATGTAGTAATGAGGGCACTTTGGTCTTTCTACGTTAGTACTAAATTTGCATCGGGAATCAAGGATTCCATTTTTTGTGGGACGGAGGCAGTAGTACATAAAGAATTCAATGGCATAGAATAGATTTTACCTGAGAACGAAGGAGTTCCTTGTATGTTCCAAGCTCCCTAAAAGCAGTAGTGAACTTGGACATTACAGGCCCTGCAACATAATTCAGAATTTGGATCTTCCACATTGAAAGCTGAATGTGCTCATGAACTTCACTTTATTAACAAATTTGCATTCCATATTTTCAGTGAAATGGCATTGCATTAAACCATTACAGTTGAGAAACACTGTGTTATCATACTACAAGCCTACAACATATCAATAAGTAAAATAAAAGAAGTCCATAGTACGTGCTTGCTTATGTCTGCATTTATATATATTCTAATGATCTTTTACTGTGATCTTTCCTTAAGAGAGGGAACAGACATAAAATTAACGATGTGGTACATAATCAATAGGAGACAAAAAGGACACCAACATGGCAAGATGTTTAGCAACTGGCAAGGATGGACTCAGTTGTTTAGCTATCTATGGATGGTAAACCAGGAAAAGTTAAGAAACAGATATAACAGAGATTTGATGAAATTAACCTCCAATGGCAACACTAACAGGATCATCTTGACCAGCACCAAATGCTTCTAAAGCATCGGCAAATGATAGATCTCCCGCGTATCCTTCATCAAGTGATCCCCTGAAACTAAGGTTATCAGCAATACTATAACAAAACAATACATCGAACATATGGTTTCTTATTATCGTTGTCTATCCTAGGAACTACAAATTATTACATGTAACATGGTAACAAAAAAAATATCAATCCTGAACCAGAAAAGTAAGAAAGAAGAATGCAAAGTCATCTATTGACACAAAATTTTATCCAATAAGCATTTTTGTCGATATAAACTTGCAGACAATTCATATTGGACCATAGAAACAGAAACAAGTTTTGAAATCGTGTAATTGCGTGCATTGCAGTAAAAGGTTGTATGCTACAGAAACTTGATATTCACTTACATCGGCATAAACCTAGAAGAAAGAGTGATGTCTTTCTTAAACAAAAAAAAAAGAAATAATCATGCTATGCATTCTGCATCAAGTGTATGCCTGTGCTGCAAAGTTAGTAGCTCGCCCAAAAAAACAAGTAATTGGGAGCTTAATGTACATGAATCTTTTGCATCCTTTATGAAGATTCGAACACCGTTGTTTCAGTTCATCGCTTAGCTGTTCCATAGAATTGACCTGCAAGTCAATGGAAATAAGTCGCAATCAATAACATATATGCATGTAATGGTCTGTTTAAGGTGAAAACAAAAAGATTTATCAGAAAAAAGAAAAAGAAGAGAAGATTCAACTTGATAGCACAAGCAGGAAGCTTGCAGTCCAAATTATATATTGAAACTACTAAAGCCAAAGTACACACAGCCTTTGAGTCTAAATAACAGGTCACTATTTTTTCTGTGGCTTCTAAGTTAACCCAAACCAGCCATTTGAACTGGAAAAGAAAATCGTCTAGCTTATTTCGTCTCTATGTTTTTACAGGATTTTATCTAGACGGTGAATTAAAAAATTGTTCAAGTGTGTGATGCAGCAATAAAATGTATCTACAAACAAAATGGCAGCATTACAATCAGAAATGCAGCACTTCTCAAGATGAAAACGATCGGGAAAGGAACAGAGAACACACAATAAATGCAAAATATATTATTCCCTTTGCAACCTACAATGCACCCATGCCGGCAAATCAACACGACAAAACCAACCTACCGTATTCGTCGAAACCAAAGCAGAATTTGATATCCATTCTACTCAGGAACAATCGCACTCCGAACCAATCAACGGCCAATAAAGCATGCAATCAGGTCGAGATCTCGCCAAACAGAATGCGCCCAACCTCCCAAATCCCAGCCCAAAGCTGCCACAACCAACCCAACCTCCAGCTCCACCCCCAAATCCCCCACCCCATGCGATCCAAATACAACCAAATACGCACAACCGGCGGCGAGATCTGGCCCGAAGCAACGAACCCTGAGAGGACCGGATCAAAAGGTGACATCCCGCGGGCAGGGAGAGAAGAAAGGGGGCGGCGGGGCGGCGCACCTGCTTGCGGAACATGGGGGAGTCCTCGAGCTTGGTGAAGGCCGCCATGCCTGGCTTCGTGCAGGGGATGACGCTGCTTGCTGGTGGCGGTGGTCGCGGTGGCGGTCGAAGCTCGCGGAGATCTGTGGAGGCGTGGGCGGGAGGTGGGAAGGAGGAGGAAGAGGAGGCGGTCGGTCGGGTAGTTGCTGCCTGCCTGCCTGGCTGCCTGTCTGTCGCGGTGGCGCTGCTTCGTGTAGCCTGGGCCTCTGCTGCCAGCACGGCCTCACGGGGCCACGGCCCACAGGCTCACTGGAGAGGGACAGGAGAAACGGACCTGCAATTGATTGGACCAGACTGACGGGCTGAAAATAGTCTGAGAATCCGACAAGATAGAACCGAGAAAGTCAGACGGCCAAAGCGGGTTTATTTTTTTTGGTAAATTGGATCCATACCATTAAAAATTTACTCGTTTTGAAAAATACCATTACTATTTAACTAATTGGAACGATGCTATTATAATTTCATAGCTCTTTGAGATATGCCACTAACTACCCTTTCATTGCATTTATCAGAACTTTTGGGCCAAAATACCCTCTTGTCTTCTTCCTTCCACCCATTCTTGTCAGACAAGAGAGGGGAGAGAGAGGCGTGGGGCCCGCTTGTCGGTGGCTCGGCGCCTTCTCCTTCCTCTCGCCACCGAGTTTGGCTCGGGCCGGCGGGCGCCGCGGTGGCGAGGCGGCCAGCGGGGAGGGGGAGGCGGCGGCGGCTTCGACGAGGCGTGGCCGGCGGCAGTGGCGCCGAGAGGAGGGGCGGCGGCCGAAGAGCGACGGTGGCCGGGGAAAGGAGGTGAGAGAGAGAGCGCCGGCCGGCGGGGAGGGGAGGCGGCGGCGGCTCCGGCGAGGCGCGGCCAGCGGCAGTGGCGCCGAGAGGAGGGCGCGGCGGCCGAAGAGCGGCGGCGGCTGGGGAGAGAAGGTGAGAGAGAGAGCGTGGCCAAGAGAGACAGAGAGCGCCGGCCGGCGGGGAGGAGAGGCGGCGGCGGCTCCGGCGAGGCGCGACCGGTGGCAGTGGCGCCGAGAGGAGGGGCGGCGACCGACGAGCGGCGGCGGCCGGGGAGAGGAGGTGAGAGAGAGAGCGTGGCCGAGAGAGAGAGAGCGCCGGCCGGCGGGGAGGGGGAGGCGGCGGCGGCTCCGGCGAGGCGCGGCCGGCGGCAGTGGCGCCGAGAGGAGGGGCGGCGGCCTGGGAAAGGAGGTGAGAGAGAGAGCGTGGTCGAGAGAGAGAGCATCGCCCGGCGGGGAGGGGGAGGCGGCGGCGGCTCCGGCGAGGCGCGGCCGGCAGCAGTGGCGCCGAGAGAAGGGGCGGTGGCCGAAGAGCGGCGGCGGCCGGGGAGAGGAGGTGAGAGAGAGAGCGTGGCCGAGAGAGAGAGCGCCGGCGAGAGGGGAATGCGGCGGAGAAAGAAGAGAGATGAGAGGAGAGAGAAATAGGAAGGAGGAAGAAGATAAGGGTAATTTGGTCAGAAAAATTAGAAAGTATGATGAAGTGGCACATCTTAAAAACCTATGAAATTGTAATGGCATGTTTTCAATTTCGTGAATAGTAATGGTATTTTTCCAAACCTGCAAATTTATAATGGCGCGGATCCAATTAACCCTTATTTTTTTCTGGAATAAGTCCCTCAATTGGAGAGACCACGCGGAGCGTGGCGTGGCTTCGAGGTGGAGAGACCACACGGCCTCATCCCACCGGCAGTAGGAGGCCAAGAGCAGAAGCTCAACGGCGAGTAGCTCGGGGAGGAGCGTCAACATCTCCGGTGTGTCAGTTCGGCCAGATTTGAAGCTGGAAGAGGAATTTCAGATAAATTTGGCTAATTAGCTACCTAATTGGATAAAACAAGGGAATTATAGATAAAATCGAAAGAGAAAAGAACAAGTAGTAAGAACTGGGTGCCGCAAGACGAAATAAGTAACTTAGGGTATGTTCTTCCTCCTACTTTTCCAACTCACCACTCTCTTTTTCCGCGCACACGCTTTTCAAACTGCTAAACGGTATGTTTTTGCAAGTTTCTATATGAAAGTTGCTTAAAAAAATCATATTAATCCATTTTTCAAAAAAAAATATTTAATTAATCATGTGCTAATGTGTCACTCTGTTTTACATGCTGGGAGGGTTAGTTCCCAACACAGCCTTAGGGTTTTTTTCATCCATACATTGTTCAGACCGGCGTGTGGCATATATTCTTAGCACCAACACAACGCGACAAAAGGAATGACGTAGCACAGTACGGCACAAAACTACTACAGCTATTACATAGAGCAGTGTACTCCATTGGATCTCCATTATTTCCTCCAGTGAACCGTTATCTTTTGATCTAGGCCATCCATTTTGTTCTTCACTTCTCCTCTTACTGAATTCTCTCCTTCAGTTTGAAACTCTGAACTTTCAGATCCTGTCAATTCTTCCCCCTTTAAGTTCCATGTCCTCATGGTTTAAATGCAAGAAAGATCCTGGATACGAATGATGCACCTTCCCAAGTTGTTGATTCCACTAGCAAGTTCGCCTGGTATCATTCTTCTTTCAACCACAGCCACTGGCTCCATTAGAATGTTTCCTTCAGCATCCACTAGGAGTAAGCCAGCTCCAGGGACCACCTTGGCTCCAATGTGCTTTTTCAATTGACTCACATAGAACACAAGGTGAATGTGACTTCCTTCAGGTAACAACAACTTGTAAGCCACCATTCCCACCTTCTCAAGTACTCTAAGGCTGTGGACTTTTCCCACCTTTCCCAACTCACCTCTCTCGTTTTTCGCGCGCACACTTTCCAAACTACTAAATGGTGTGTTTTTTCAAAAAGATTTTTTTAGAAAAGTTACTTAATAAAATTATATTAATCCATTTTTCAAATTTATTTTTTCTAATAATTAATTAATCACGCACTAATCGTCGCTTCGTTTTACGTGCCTGGGAGTGAGGGTTCCCACTCCCGAACTCAGCCTAAATGGCCCATTATACTTAGAGTGTAACTTCAGTAAGAAGTTCCAATGAGTTGTGTTTATAAGGTTGCATTTTCAGATTAGCCATATCTCCCACTTCTAGTGTCCTCTCACTTCTCTTCTTATCAGCAAAATATTTCATCCTTGCCTGAGCTTTTTCCAAACTAGACTTCATTGCTTCCACTATGGCAGCTTTAGCTTGTTCTCTATTTCTGTCTCCTCTAGTCAGGGTTGCCGGTAACAGAGCTTTAGCCACTAAGGGGGGCTTTACCCCATGAAGAGCTTGAAAGGGTGACATTCCTAGATATGTGCGGAAATTTGTATTATACCACCACTCAGCATGGGACAAGAAGGAATTCCACTTCTTTGGTTTAGCAAAAGTCATACACCTCAAATAATTCTCCTAGCACTGATTTACCGTTTCGGTTTGCCCATCCGTTTGAGGATGATATGCACTGCTGAAATGTAGCTTTACCCCAGCCTGTTCAAACACATTCTTCCACACTTGACTAGTGAAGATTTTATCTCTACCACTCACACTAACAGCAGGTAACCCATAGTGTCTGTAAAAATTGTCTTTGAATTTCTCTAAGACTTGTTCTACAGTGAAAGGGTGGCTTAAGGCAATAAAGTGGGCATATTTAGTGAATTTGTCCACAATTACCCAAATTACATCTTTGCCTTCATATTTGGGTAATCATTCCACAAAATCCATCGAGATGTGAGTCCAAGCCATATCTGGGATAGATAATGGCTGCAATAACCCGGGTGACAGCTGGTTCTCTCCTTTGTTCTTCTCGCAAACAGCACAATGCTTAACATATTGCTTAATGTCCACCTTCATCCCAGGCCAATAGAACAGAAGTTTAATCCTTTGTAAGTAGCCCTTTCACCAGAATGCCCCCCAACGCAGAGTCATGGAATGATTTTCTGAGTTGCTCTCTCAGAGTTCCTCCACTCCCCACACAGATTATGTCCTTATACCTTAGTATTCCCCCAGTTAAAGTAAAAGGAGGGTGGGCTTGCCCATCTATTCTCAATTTTGCTTCTAGACCCAAACATTTTTCATCACCCTTGTAACTCTCTATCACTTCCTCCACCCATTTTGGAACAATCAGGTCGATAGCTTGCAATTGTTCTCGATCAGGTACCCTGGATAGAGCATCAGCTGATCTATTCTCCTTCCCCGTTTTGTATTCGATTTTATAATCATAGCCCAACAGCTTGACTAATAATTTGTGTTGTACACCCTCAATGATCCTTTGTTCATTAATGTACCTTGGGATGGCCTGGTCAGTTCTTTCCCATAAAATAGTGTTTCCATTTTTTTGAGAGCTTCCAAAATTGCTAATGCTTCCTTGTCATAGGTGGAGAGCCTAGCTGCTCTAGAACCAATTGTTTTACTAATGTAGGCTATAGGTCTACCTTCCTGCATCAATACTGCCCCTATCCCACTGCCACTTGCATCAGCTTCCAGTATAAAAAGCAATAAGAAATTGGGTAAGGCTAACACAGGGGCTTTAGCTAGTTTACTCTTGATCTCCTCAAATGAATTGTATTGCTCTTCTCCCCCACTTAAACCCATTTTTCCTTAGTGCATCAAACATGGATCTGCAAGTGACTCCAAAATTTTTAATGAACCTTCTATAGTAACCTGCCAGACCCAGAAACCCTCTTAATTATGTGATATTTGTTGGTGGAGGCCATTACCTCATGGCCTTGATCTTCTTAGGATCAGTGGCGACCCCTCTGTCATTAATCACATATCCCAAATACTTCACCTGTTTCTACCCGAAAACACACTTGCTGGGTTTTGCAAAGAGTTGATTGGTTCTTAGTATTTCCAATACCTTTCCCACATGCTCAGCATGTTCTTCTAGAGTTCTGTTGTAAATTAGGATGTCATCAAAAAACACTAGCACAAATTTCCTTAGGTGTTGAGCTAGAATTCTGTTCATTAAGGCTTGGAAGGTAGCAGAGGCATTGGTTAGCCCGAAGGTCATCACAATAAACTCAAAATGACCCAAATGTGTGCTGAATGCAGTTTTTGGTACATTCATTCTAATTTGGTGGTGTCTAGATCTTAGATCAATCTTTGAGAAATACCTTTCCCCCATGAAGTTCATCCAACAAATCTTCAATTACTGGTATAGGGTACTTGTTCTTGGTAGTGTTGGAGTTTAATTGTCGATAATCAATACACATTCTCCATGACCCATCCTTTTTCTTGACCAAAAATAGCTAGTGATGAGTAAGGGCTCATGCTCGGTTTGATTGTTTTAGAGTTTATCAATTGTTTCACCAATTCCTCCATAGCATTTTTTTGATGGTGTGGTAACCTATAAGGTCTCACATTGACAGGCTTTGTTCCAGGTACCAATGGTATTGTGTGATCGCAATCTCTTGTAGGTGGCAGCTCCTGTGGTTCCTCAAATACATCTCCAAATTCCACTAGTACCTTTGCAATCAGCTCAGGCACATCTTGTGCTATCTTTGCTATAGTTTGAACAGGTTTCATATACAATACTACTCCAGCCATTCCTTGGTCTATCCATTTCTCCAGCTTATGCATATTAATCAAGAAATTTTTAGGTGGTATAGTTATATCTGAGAGAATGACAATACTCCCATTTTTGCTCACAGTCATTTCTTTGGTCTTAAGGTTGAGAGAAACAAGACTGTATTGGTGAATCCAGTCACATCCAAAGATAATATCATACCCTTTTATCTCCAAGACTTTAAAGGTGGAAACAAATTCTTCCCCTTGAATTTCATAAGTCTGATGTGGGCATTGAGCTCCAGTATATAAGAGTTCCCCATTAGCTACCCTTACAGGGATAGGTTCATAATTTTCGATTTCCAATTTAGCCCTCCTAACCACTGTGGGTGATATAAATGTTGTAGTGTTGCCACTGTCCACTAGAGCTGTAGCCATCACTTGCCCTAAACTGACTTTTAAAGTAAGTATTGTAGCTCTAAAATCTCCTTCACCCAAAGTATGCATAGCCACCTCATGATCCCATTCCTTCTTCTTTCTCCCTCGTGGGCTTGCAGGAGGAGTAGCACAGTTAGCCTCATTATCCTGTGAATCTTCTTCCTCTTCTTGTTCCCCATCTACTCTTTCTTCTTCTTCCTCCATAGTAACCAGGTACACCTGTTTGTTGGCCTCACTTCTTCGAAGTACAGGGCCACTACTTGAGCCGCTCCTAGTGTTCGTGGTGCCTCTGTCTCACCTCTGACTTCCCTCTCTATGCAGCTTGCAGTAGAACACAACATCTCCTGTATTATCTTGAGAGACTGTCTCATTTCATCCCGATGGATCTGAGCTTGAACCGCTTGATTCTGGATCTGCTCTTGAATAGCATTGTTTTCTTCTTCCACCTTCTCATGGAATTCTGCCATGGTTTGTTTCATTTCTCCAAGGTCAGCTGCCCAAGCTGGCTCCTGTTCCTCCTTTGGGTCTACAGCTCTCCCTCGCGCCATGTTTGAGCAGCACCAAATTGGGGATTTTACAGAGAAAAACTGAAGTTTTCTCAAACCTTCTATCCTGGATCTGCTCCTAATCCAATCTTCCAAGCCTAGCTACGGAATTTTACAGGGAATACTTCCCCAACACTCACCAGCTTAGAACCACTCAGATCTAAAAGCTGGCCAAGAATCTCTTTGCACTGATACCAAAATTATCAGGGTCCAACCAGATTTGAACCCTGAAAGAGGAATTTCAGATAAATTTGGCTAATTAATTACCTAATAGGATAAAACAAGGGAATTGCAGATAAAATCGAAAGAGAAAAGAACAAGTAGCAAGAATTAGGCGCCGCAAGACGAAATAAGTAACTTAGGGTTTTTTTCATCGATACATTGTTCAGATCGGCGTGTGGCTTATATTCTCAGCGCCAACACAACATGACAAAAGGAATGACGTAGCACCGTACGGCACAAAACTACTACAGCTATTACATAGAGCAGTGTACTCCGTTGGATCTCCATTATTTCCTCCAGCGAACCGTTATCTTTTGATCTAGCCATCCATTTTGTTCTTCACTTCTCCTCTTACTGAATTCTCTCCTTCAGTCTGAAACTCTGAACTTTCAGATCCTATCACGGTGGTCTCCTCGGTCTCCTGGAGGCGGCGGGCCATCCATCCGGTGAAGGAGGAGCCACCCATTCTCGATCTCCTCGGTAGCGGGCAATCCATCCGGTGAAGGAGGAGCCACCCATCCTCGGTCTCCTAGCGGTGGTGGGCTCCGATGCCACCTGTTTCTTCGTCCGCATCTCTTTCTTCTCCCTGCCCTCTCTCTCCTGGCACGGTGTTCCCCTCGTTGCGCGGGCGGCTGATGTGCCACGGAGAATGCGTCCACGTCCTCCTTCATGCGCCTCGCGAGGATCTTGCTCACGTTTATCGAGGAGCTGCAGGAAGCGGCAGTGGCGATGTCGTCGTTTGTGGTGCTTTGCTTGGCAGAAGGCCCTCCTCACGAGCTCGTCCCAACTGAAGATTGTGTGGGTTGTAAGATATGCGAATCCGCCTGCATCACATGCCTCGATTGGCCCCGTAGAGAAGCATGGCAGCGTGGCCGCTGTCCCTGGAGGGGCATCGGCGTACTCCCTCGTCACCACGACGCGGGCTCACCTCGCGAACGGAGGCAGGGCTCGGGGTTTGATCGGTTCCGCGTGGCCTACACGAAGGATATGGATGACGACTGTCGGAGTATGGAACCCCTTTAGTGAGGAAGTTTGGCACTCCTCCTAGGAAAATTCGGCCATGGTGCAAGTCCTAAGTTCGGGTCCCTATCGTTCGAAGAAGATGAACACAAGCAATTATACACGTTCAGGTCGCACAGATGCATAACACCCTACTCCTATGTGATGAACTATGGATGATTTAGTGTATTACAAGTGAAAAGTTCTAAGTTCTTGAGAATGCAAAGCCTTCTCTAAGTTATCCTTACATCTTGTGAACTTTGTTTCGGCGGCATGGATCCTCCTTTTTATACAGGAAGGGGAGTTCATAGTGCCAAGCATGCATGCAGGAATGGAACCCACTCTATTGAATTTGGTGTGTTTATTCTTGTCGATGTCTCTCCAAGCAAGCCAGCCGGATGTGACTGCTTCACCTACCGACTGACAAGTGGAGCAGGTGGCAAAAAAAATCTTCTTCCAGCTATCACGGGCCCACGATTCAGCCTTTGTAAGATGCCAAGGTGGGCTTGAGCGTCGAATGAGGAAGGCATGCCACATTATGCATGCCCCCTCTATTCCTTTGGTCGACATGGGCATGCAAGGGGCTTCATGCAGCGCCAAGTCTCCCAACATGCGGGTGAGCTATACACTGTTGACGATCTCTAAGTACACATTTCGATCACCAACTAGCACAACTAATAAAGGAAAAAATAGTGTTTCTTACACTTATCTCAATAATAAATAATATAGTTGTATTAGGATTGGAGAACTAACATGGATGTAAAAGTTATATATCAAAGCGAAGGAGAAATGAGGCTGACATGCAAGGAAACACACTTTTCGGTGAATCACGTGTGAGCATATGGATTGAGGGGCCCACATATTTCAGGCTTGGCATATGTGGAGGGACGGAAGGTTGCATGAGCTTGTAGATCCATCATTAGGCAATGGGTATGAACTTGATCAGATAATGCGGTGCACTCAAGTGGCATTGCTCTGTATCCAGGAAGATCCAACAGTTCGGCCCACCATACCCCGGATGTCGCCATAATGCTGAGTTCTGGAAGCTTGATCTTATTAGATGATCCTAAGGAGCCTTCTGAGCTGAGTAATGAAGTCGAAGAAGGTGGTGACGTGACATCTACATGCATGGATCAATCAGCCAGACAATAGATATAACCATTACAAGTTCAGCTCCAGTGTCAACTAAGGTTCGGATCATTATAGGCCAAGAGGTAATTTGATGTCAGCTGGAAAATAATTCAATACTCAAGCAAGCAGTTGAAATGCAGATTCCATCCGGAGGGCTCGTGGATCACCCAATGATAATGAAGCCCGTCAATGTTAATATATACAGTATAGACGAAACACACTATAATAGCAGGCCTAATTTGTAATTGTATATATATCTATCTCTCCATTGCCTTTCACCCCCTCAATGTCATCAGGCGTTAAAGCCCAGCCGATCGGCTGCAGGCTTCGGCCTAAAACCACACACCCATCAAGGAAACAAGTTCTAGAAAAAAATCAAGGAAAACAAAAACCTGTAGAGAGCATTTGTTTGTTGGAGGCTAGCTGCAGCGGAAAAAAATTTGGTAGTCATACGGGGCACGTCGCTACGAGTAGCGACACCCATTTTACATTTTAGCCCATAATTTTTTTCACAACCATAGTGGTCCAAACTTTTGCAGTTAGGTCCCAATTTAAATCGTGGTTTTCACATATTAGCGCCCACGCTTCAGGTCATGCTCGACGAAGAGTCTGAGAACTAGAGTTCGTGCGCGTGTCCTACTCCAAACATTCCATGGCTTCAATGGTCGTGAAGGAGAAGGCGCTGGAGGTGCTCCGCAATCGCAGGACGCTTGCCGCCGGCAGCTGGCGTGAAACGTGGAACTCGTCGATCGACGGGCCTATTGTGCTCGCCGGCGCCTCGCCGAGAAACTCCAGCGCGCGTCGTGGTCGCGGTCCCGGCCCTCTCGACGACTCTCGTCAGCGCTGCTACAGAGACAATCGCGTGGCACTGCTGCTGGCCGCCGTCGAAGCTCGCTCACTGCTGGTCCAGGACGCGACAAGCTCGTTCTCTTGCCCCGGCGTCGTTTGAAGTAGCTAGGCGTGTGGCGTGCCCAGTCAATGACAGAAACGGTAAGCCTCGAGGTTTCGCACGTCGAGCCGCGCATCTGGTCCGCGTGGATGCGCTCGTTGTAGCCTCCGTGTCGGTGGCCATGCAACCGACGGTGGAGGCATATGCTCGCCGCTATTGCTGGCAGCAGACCAGCAGCCGCAGCACATGGAGATCATAGCGAGAGCTAGTAGCACCACCGTTTGCTGACCATTCGACGCTGCCACGCGCGCACGACCAAGTCCTCACCGTCGTCGCCGCAGTTACCGCTGCGCGCTCCTTGATTGTCCTTAGATATATATCTTCGCTGCCCTTGATGTACGCGGCAACGCGCTGTGAAAACGGAGTCCGGGATTCATCGAGACACCTGCACTGCTGCACAGCGCGCCGCCACAATATTAATTGGCTCCTTCCTCCAGAGATCGCGCGAGCGAGACCTAGTCACCTAGACATGCCATTTCATTTCTATCTGCTACATGTGTGCATGGTCAGCTCAAGTCAAGCTCCGCAATAGGTTGCATCAATGCTTGCATGAATGCACGCCACTTCAATTCGCTCCGGAGCATGCTTGCCGTGACACGTCTATTTTGGAGCAGCTATGGCGAGCAGCCTGTGCGCCGCGCTTCATCAAGGGCTGCATCGGACATGCATGGAACGCAGCTGGTTGGCGTGGACGCTCTCGGGCTGGTCTCCGTGCTCGACCGTGGGCTCGTCGCGACATAGGCCGAGCCATGCCGCCAGGAAAGATGATGTATCGTCCATTCCACGTCGTGGCCCCGCTGGTCGGCGTGGACGCACTCGAGCTGGTCTGCATGGTTGTGCAGGCAGCTGGCGGTGCGCCACCACCGGGGACACGTCCATGCAGCTGGCGCAGCAGCTGGTTGGCGACCTGCTAGCTGCGCGCGGGAGCTAGAGCTCGCCGAGCTGATGCGGCGGGAGGCCACCGGGAGGCCCCTCAGCTTCTAGCTAGGTGCGCTGCGGCGGTGCTACGCACTCGGGCGTCACGGCGTGCCAGTAGCCCAGTACTGCGGCTATCTCCACCGCCTGCTCCTCGGCAACCTAGCTTGGCTGGATGTAGCCACGGCGAGCAGCCTTTGGGCGCTCTCGAACAGGCGCTCTGGGCCTCTGGCTGGTCTCTGTGGTGGCGCTGGCGGCGCAGTCTGCGCACCGAGGCGACGCCTATCGTGAGGGCTGGAGCTCGCCGGTGCCGCTGCGATTAAACTCCGGCACGTGGTGGCATCCCTTAGTCGTCAGCACCTCACCACTACAGGACAATGGCAGTGGCGGAAGGGAACGCCTCGCTCGCGAGGTGTTGCCGTGTTGTTCGCACTACGTCGAGCGGCCCATGGCCGACATGGCACCCTCGGCAGGACTCGAACGCCGCGGGCCCGCGGCGGCGTGCGGCGCATCCTGTCCGCATGAATGTGCGCTCGGTGCCCATGCAAGCGACGGTGGTGGCGCCGCCATGCATGCTGGCAGAGGCAGCCGCCGCACATGGAGATATGACCTTCTGTGTAGCCCACTCGCCTCGCGCGCGCGCGCGCGCCAGCCAACTGCCTAGGGCCTGGCCAGAACACGGTCACCCCCTTGTCCGCGCCGTCGTCGCCGCAGCGCACGCCGTGTTGTGTCCTTGGAGCGTACGTAGCTGTGTCGAAATCCCGCTGCATGTCTCGCCGCTCGCAGTCCGCGCGCAGCAATCGCCGCCGCTGTCGCGCCCGCGTGCGCGGGAACGCGTATGGCCCAGCTGCATTTCCGCCGCCTTGGTGGTGACCGAGTACTCGATTCATCGAGACACTGCAGCGCGCGCCGGCGCCACCACGTCACTGGCCCACTGCTAGCTGTTGCAACGCCTTACGTGCTCCGGCTCACCCACGTACGCCACGGCGAACGGTCCACGGTCCAGACATCCAGCACTCCAGTCATGCCATGCATGCACAGAAATTTGCATGGTCGCCGCCAGCTCTTGCATGAATGCGTTCCTTTACATTCACGTATGGATCAACCGCCGGTCGTCACCAAGTACTATAGCATTTTAAATTTGAATTGCGACCTTCTTTTGTGTGTGTGTGTGTGTGTGGTCTAGAGTGTTCTAAAAGGGACGAAATGCATATACGGTACACACGAACCATGGGTATAGCTAGGATAAAGCTGACAGTCGCGTCAGACATGCACACTACTCGCGGTAGAGATAGACCGCCCTGACTCGCCAACTGCTCCTCGCCTCCTCCCTCTTCGACTTCGTCACGTCTCGTGTCGACTCGCAACATCTGGTCAATAAAGTTGTACAATGCAGAGCGGGCTCGGTATCGGTAGTGTACTAGTGTGTGGTATTTTCACCACCCTGTGTCAGGACTGGTTTAATTTGCTTCTCCTCACCGTGAGATAAAGCAGACACCATCTGAAAGCTCCTCTTGTCCGGTGCTCCTTTCCTCAACTCCATCTCCCCATCTCCCACACGCGCCGCCTCAATCTCTCGCCATGCCTCGCTACGGGCTCTTCGCCGCCGTGAAGATGGAGGCAGTTCTCGAGCTCCAGCCCATCGGGGGAGGTTTCGACGGAACCGCGACGTCGTACTTCCTACAGGTATGCACTAGCTTTAGCTCTTCTCTTGTGGTGTATTAGTGTGTTCTTGTGATTTGGGGTTTGCTGGGGTGATTTCTTGGATCTGGGGTTTTACTAATGATTTTCGTATGTCCTTGTTACAGTTGCGATGCGCAACTTGCCGTGAAGATACCGGCAAGAAAATCTGCCTTTACCCAGGATCAAGCCCATGTTCGTTCTACTTGCGCAGTAAAAATTGCTGTGTCTACAATCCGAACTGCTTCCCCAAATGCAAGAACCCAGGACATATTGTGCGAAAGGTGAAAAAATTTTGTTGGCCCAAAAAAAATTGAGATTGGGCTGCAATTTAAGGCCATGGCCCATAGAAGCGGTAGCCCATATGGGTGAAGGTGATGCCTCGTAGAATCGTAGTCCTTAGGTTTCTCTGTTTATTTTAGGTCTTCGGATGTGTGCGCGTGTAGGGGATTGGGGGGATTCCTCCTCCTCCTCGTCGTCTCTTCTTGCGTCGGTGGCTCAGCTGTCAGCCCGCTTGCTCAGCCAGGTTTTGTTTAGAGGGGCTCATTTTTGTACTCATGGTGCTTTTAGATTGAATATATATAATCAAGATGGAAGGGAATGAGGGCATCAATGCTCTTGAAAGGCTACAGGTCAACTAGAATTTCATAGTTCCAATTTATCCCATTTGTAAGTTTGTAGTTTGTGTTTCTTGTGAACCCAAAATATTCAGTCAAGAATACAGCAGATAACCTTTTTCAGTTATGCCTTCACATTTATCTTTTGTACTTGGTTCAATTATGAAACATCGTTCATATAAGCAAACTACTTGGGATACTGAATTTGTGCATGCATATTACTAATCTGAATTTTGCACGGAGCTCCATTCTAAGCTCAATGCCCATGTGAGCTTGGGATAATCCACCTGAATAGCTTTATGATAAAATTTGGTTAAGAATACAGGATTAGTTGCATAATAGTATGCAATGTCTTCAGGTACAAATTAATTTAAAGTTTTAAATTTTCTCAGTACTATGGAGTGGGACAATTTAATAGTATGTTTTGCTTTGCAAAAAATGACCAGAGATCAGTTTGTTCAGAAGTTCAGAATTTGGCTTGATACACCAAGTTCAGTTATTTTTTCTATCTTGAGATCAGTTCTGTTCATGCGGTCCATGTTGCTCTATTACATATTGCTTTTTGTGCAGAGCTTGTATTCTTGAATTTCTGATATCTTGATTTTGGAAATTCAGATTTTCAGAAGTTATGTCCTCATTGATGCCTAGTAGCTTTGGTAGATGGTGATGTTGTCTTTGGTAGACTATTTGTGCACAATTTCTGAAACTATTTTGTATTGCCTGGGTCATTCGTCCATTCGGACTTCGCATAGAGAAAAATTTACTATGATGAATCGCTAGTTGCTGTCTAGAACAGGGCAAAAGGGGAATATTCAGACTTCGCTTAGTTTTGTGCGTATTATATTGACAGTACCGAGTTGTAAGACTAGTTTTGTCATGTACCAAAAGCACATATGTTTTGTTCTGATTTGTTTTGTTTTCAACTAAGAAAACAATTTCTGTTCTCAATAGAGGCTAGTTAGATTTTTAAATTTCAATCCAAAAAGATTAGTCTTGTTAGCAAATATCAGTGAGTAGAGATGGGTTTTATTTTTTAGCTGTGAGCATGAGTAATATTAGTAAATTTCAGCAAGTGTAGCTTAGTTTTATCACCTACTAACAATAAATACTTAGTTTTGTCAGCATCTAAAATTACTTGCAATTTAATTACTTGTGTTATATAAATCATAATTGAGTTCTGTCATATTTCAAATGCATGATCTGATTTTATAACTCTCTATGCATATGCTAGTTTTGTTCTCACTCAAAATGAGTAGTTCTGTTAGCATAATTTTTTTGGGGAAGTTTTCTTAGCATAATTGAGTAGTTTTTTCTAGTTTTGTTAGTATCTAGTCTGTTAGTTTTACATAATCTTACTAGTCATGCGAAACTGTTTCCTAAATAATTTTGTTAGTTTTGGAAGCAAGCATCTAATTAGTAAATGCTATCATGCAGAAGCTCAATACCTAAATCGTTGTTTTTTTTTAAATGTTAATGACTGTGTTCTGTAGAAGCTCAATACTTTTGGTGCTACCTTTTAACTTATCTGTGAAGTTCTTATCTCCTAATGCCCAAATCAAGCAAAACAAAGCATCATTAGGCTAAAATCTAATGTATGAGAGCCTGAAAATTTGTCAAAATTTGTCCTGACCTGTGTTGTTGTTTAGGGGAGAACCTCCAAGTTTGCTAGTAGGAATGGGGCTGCCTTGGGCCCTTGGCCCTTGAGCAACTCCGATGTATCTGCTGACTCAGTGCTCTTTTTTATTGGATAAAACTTATAGTAGCTGGCTACAACCAGGGCAAAACACAAAACGGGCTTGCAAGCCCAAGGTTCAACCCGATAAGCTTGTTGCAGTGTAGGGGAACGCACAGGGGGAGGATGAGGCGAGCGCGTCACGCTCGCGGGAGGTGCGTTGGTGAGGCAGGAGATGCGGACACCTGTATCCATCCTACGGTCTTAAATTTGAGTGCAATCACAAAAAAAAAATCACTTGAGTGACGCCTAGACAGTCCTGTTTTTCGTTGCCTGTTTCTATCAATCTCCATGCCTAAAACAATTTTCTTTCATTGTCGATGCCTAAATAGATCTCTTTTTATGTTTTTGTCTGCAGTGTAAGCTTTGTGGTGAGCTGGGATCTGTTGCGCTTGTTTCCGTGTATGGAAAATCCCTCAATGCTAAGGGTGAGAAGGAACTCATCATGGTAGTCGACACTTCAGGCTATGAGTTGTTGAGCTTTAGTTTAGGCTCTAAATGGGTTGTCACTAAGGTAAGTTCAGTATTTCTCAATACAGAATTTCTTGATGCATTTTAAAATGTTGTGATTATTGAAATTTTCTTTATCAAAAGTTAAATGGTGAAAGTGTGGAGATTGACTTTGATGAGGACATCGTCTGTACTGATGAGGCTCGTAATGTGGATGAAAATACTTCCAAAATGAAGTATTCCTTGAGGAAGATAAAGAAAGCTGACCTGAGTTAAGTACCTACCAGGTAAGCCTCCCAACAGAGAACACCACCCAATTGAAGTACTGTTCAGGAAGCATATAGAACGAAATTGCTATTTTGGTCCCCTGCACGGCACTTGGTCTCTCGTAGCATTTTCTTGTTGAATGATGCACTGCAAGTGTAGCTGTTTTCAATGAATAGACTGATGCACTACTTGATGCACTGCGAGTGTAGCTGTCAAGTGAATGCGCTACTTGATGCAGTATTAACATGTGGGATGTCAAGTGAATGTAAAGGGAAAAAATCTACTTCCGTTGCTTGAGGGAGAATGGAATCCTGCTAGAAATTCTTTGTGCAAGCTGAGTAGGATAAACTGAAATTGAAATATGATTCCAGGTTGTTGTTGTTATCATGGTCCAGCTAGGTAATAAAAAAAGTAATGATAAATCATTTGTTCTGAATCTGCAGCCTAAAGTTTGGTGGGCATTGTATGTACTTGGCAATTAAAAATAATGAATGTGCTTACAAGTCCACTGAATTCCAGCTAGTTGATAAAGGGTACATGTATATATTGTACTGAGCCTACATTATTCAAGAAGACATGGTACCTGCTAGTTTCCTACTGTTATAGTGAGATTAATCCTTCAGAAGATGAGTTGTGGTTAGTTTCCTACTGTACTGTACCTTGATTCAGAAATTATGCAATAGCCTATTCCAGATCACACTATGCTCTGAAATGAACTGTCTAGTTTATGACTCATTTGTTTTTCGTGTAGCTATTGTTCTCTGAAAATCTTAAAAGTGATTTACCATGAAGGCTAATTTAATTAGCGGGTTGGTTTTTTCAGCTCTAGGCTTGCATATCACAACACTAATTATATTAGTAACTCTATGTTCTGTTCTGCCATGAAAATGCTGGAAAACTTGGCAGCTCTGTACTGTACATGTATTATGAATTTGGGCTATAGCATTAGCATGTTGGACCTAGCTAATTACTACTTCTGGAACATGCTTTTAGAACCAATTTATCGAACTGTTTCCCACATTTTCTCTATTTGCTGTATTATTCACCAAACTGTATATGGGATTTTTTCTTGAGAAATTTTACAGTCCTTGAGAGGTACTAAGAGGTACCAAAATTTTTAGTGCAAATTTACTACCTCCTAGTACCGGAAATACTAAATTTTACACTAAAAAAATATGATACCTTCTAGTGCCTCCTCAAGGACTGTCAAATCGCTCTTTTTTCTTATGTTGTGATATAGAGTAAACTGACTGAACTAGATAACTGTCTCTCTGAAGTTAACAAATACCAATGACATTGTGGAGAGATTGGCAATATACATGTCATCTAGCTACTATCACTTGCAGACTGATGCAGACAATAGGCAGTATTCTGATGTCTTATGCTACTATATTCAGTGAACCTTGGTTTGTTTGAATCAGTAGAAAATTACTGAGAATGAGAATGTGAATAATCTTGGACTAAACCTTTTTTTTGGTCTTTGAGTCAGTAGAACAATGTGTGTGTATTGCATTAAGTTAAACTTGGTTTGAACCTTACACTTTGAGATGACCTTTTTTTAGTAATCAAATCATCAGAATAAATGTTGTTGATCAGCATTATGTTCACAAGTGGAAGAGGGTAAAGGGTAGCGTGAAACTTCAGTTTTTTCATTCTTGTTGCTTACTGATCATGTCAAACTTGTTGGTAATGTGACAGCATTTTTTATAGCCATCTGGGAAGTGACAATAATTGATATGTGCAATCCATATATTTTGGGGGTTCTCAGTTTCTGTTGGGCACTGAACTGGTTCTAGCTAGGAGAGAAATGGGAGTTGGGAAATGGTTCACATATATATATTTTTCTGTTCTGGGCTGATGTTTAGTATGGCAACTGTACTCTAAAAACTTGTTTCCCTTCTTTGTTTACTATATTTGCAACCAGCAAGGAATTTTAGTCTCTGAGGTTTGTCATTTCTGTTTCTCCGTTAGGAGATCCTTTTCAGAGTACAATTGTTTCGGTGCTCAATCTGCAATTTCTCCATATGCTTTGCCTGCTTTAGGTTCAGAGAAACTGTTTGTAGAGGTTCCCTAGGTTCAGATATCCTTTCCAGAGTACATTCAGAGATCCTTTTCAGAGTACAATGGTCGTTCCTGGACAAACTTGCTTCCCTGGTCATATCTTATTTCGTTCCCCAATATTTTGAGGCTTGGATCCTTTGTTTAGCAAGCATATACTGAACGAATTGCTATTATTTTTGTACCATATTCCACTTTTGGTAGCAAAGCAATGATGCTATATTATCTTAATAAAGTTGGCTAGCGTTCTTCGTCGGCCCTGCGAAGAAGTAATAATGCCATAATTCAACTATTTTTACCTCTAAAGATCCCACTTGAAATCCGCTAAATAGTTGCACGACATCATCCTTGATAATATGGCACTACTAGATACTACGTGTATTACAATTTGAACTTTTTTTAGGTTTTATTAGTTTAATAGCAGTACATGCTTTTCTTTCTCCAAAATAAATTAACTTTGAAGGTTGTTAGTTTATTGATTGATCTGAAATTTCACATAACAGAAATTCTTATGGAGCTTTCTTGTTGTGCGGAAACCGGAAACCCTTTGTGAACTCATAAATAACTCAACCAATGACCAAATTTATCTAGTTAAATATCTTGGATTTGAGTTTATTTTACACATGAAAGAGATTCAACTACGACCATCATTGTTGAAATACCTTTTAAGTAGGTATAATCTTGAGGATGGAACTTTCAACATTGGAGGTAAAAGTTTAAAAATAAAATACAAGGATGTCTATTTCATATTAGGACTTCCATCTACTGGTTAAACTGTGAAAAATGTTAAACCACACCAAGGAACTTTGCTTTTAGTATAATGACTGCCTCTGCCTGCAGCCCTGCAGTATTATTTTACCTTTTCTTCTTAATGTTTCAAAAGTGAAGTAGTTTGTTATTTGAAGCATTGTTCTAGACAAGCTCTATGTTCAGTTTCATCATTTTTTTCTCATATAAACCAGCTGTGTTTATGTTAACTTAATTCTGATCGTGCAATTGGACTATGCTCCTTGACAGGGTCCTGTGGTGGAGGCTCGTGAACTGTGAAGATCAACAGTTTCTACTGTACTAGTGGAATGCTAGGGAAAAATAAACCCGTATCTGGCAAACCAGTTGTGTGGTAATTGGCAAAGTTGGGAATTTTGTTCTGTTGATGTAAACGTAAAAGACGATATGATCGCTAGAAGTGGAAGTGCTAACTTTTTGTCAAACGTACGAGCTGACATTCTTAGTACTGTGTTGTGATCAGTGAGTGGTGCATGTTAGCTAACAGCTTTATACTGTGCCAAGTGCAACTGTGCAAGCAGTGCAGAAACACTTCTTCGCTGGGCTCAGCAAAGAAGTGCCGGCCAGTTTTATTAGAAGCAGGAGATAGTTTTTACATTAGAACAAACAAACAAATTCGCAGCAGCTGCATATGCACCGCAGCAATCGTAGAAACAGAGCATCAGCATAAGGATGCAACCGACGAGTCACCGTTGCTGCTATTCTCGTGGTAAATGCCACGACCATTCCTCGAGGACGAAATCAGCAACCACCGATGGTGTACGGCTGGTAGCCTGGCACCGTCAAAAGATGCGAGCGTTCCAACCGCTCAATGCCGATTGCCGAGTCACACTGTAAGGAGCAGAACCTGCAAGCTGAATGCACAGCAGGAACAACAGATGCTCCCAAGCCTGAACGCTCCGGTTCTGCAGAACAGAGGGGGTAATTGTGCGAAGAGATTGACACGGCCAGCCTCGATCCTCTATGTATCAAATTAAACACTAGATTATTAAAGTGGATTATTTACACCACGCTTAAAAAATATAGAAAAAACATTTTATGTATTATTTAGACCACTTATTTAAGTTATTTATTAATTTCAATTATCATATTTTATTTATTCTTATAATCATTGAATAATCCATTTACTGGGATCACATCGTAATATATCTATTTTTCAAGTAATAATGCAATTAACATAGGCTAAAATAGCTACAGATTTAGATTCTACTACCTATGATCATGTGCACCTGGGTAGAATAATATTGGATCGACTGTGGTTGTGATTAAAACTTATTTTTAAGAGACCTACTACCTCTATCCTAAAGAATCAACTTAAATCGGGATGTGACATTATCTAGAACAATGAATTCGGATAACCTTTTGTTCTAGGTAATGTCATAACCTCACTCATATTGTTTTTTTTTAATAGGAATGAGCTATGTTTCTTCGCTATGCACAGAAAATCAGCACAGATGACGAGAGGGGTTGGTGCTTCCTGCGAACTTTCCAATTCGGCGGTGGAGCTGGCGACTTGATTGGTTAAGCCCGTGGGCTGTGCGCCTGTGCCGCGCGCAAGTCGGACATGGGTGCAGTCCGTGTCCGAGGTGGCCGAGAGCTCTTTTCCGTCTAGGGTGCGGGGTGAGACCGTGAGAGCCCTGTACCGAAACGTTTGGTTTTGGTAAAATTGCTGTGTACTCGGAAGTTCATCGAGACTATAGATGTAGTTCGAGTCGAGTTCGCAAACAGTAGCCACTCTATAAATGCGGCATAACGTAGTCGTCTTATGTTGTGATTATCTATCTGGCTTCATCATGACTGGAAAAAAGCGGCACGATAGAAGGAAAGGGAACATCTCGAGGCCACTGCCACCACCGAAGAAAGCCGTGGAGAAACGTGAGGACCTGATCAGCAAGCTCCCCGACGACATCCTCGTGCACATCCTGTCTATGTGCTCCTACGAGGATGCCGTGCGAACTGCCGCAGTTTCACGCAGGTGGCAGCATCTTCACACCCAGCTACCAGCCGTGCGGCTTTGTATGTCAATGCGGGGTCTCTATACGTCTTTAGGCGAGCCGAGCGAGCAACGCGTGCAGAGCATGGAGCGCACGCTTCGCCGGCGCTGCCACGACGGTAACCACCATACCGTCGATTTTCTTCGTATTATTTACCGGAAGGACGTGCCGTTTGAGTGTAAGTACGTGAGCAAGTTCGTTGCGCTCGCTAATGCGCCGAGGCTGTTGCTGCACGTCCAGTGCGCGAGGGGACTCCCTGACGAGGACGCCGGCGAGTGGTCTCTCGAGCTGCCACCGGCAACCACTGAACTGAAACTACGACTGCACTGGTACGCGATCAGGCCGCCTCGCGTGCATGGCCCCGGTGTCAACTCCCTCCGGCAACTTATATTGAATGGGCTGGTTGTGCTGCGCCAGGAGTACTTCCTCGACAACGTCTTCCCGTCGTTGGAGGAGCTGCACATCGTCAAGTGCACGCTTCCGGCCAGCATCGAGATCACCTCCGGCAGCATGCCACGCCTCAAGCGCCTCCGCGTCTCCAACGTCGCCGTGATGAGCGACACCACCAAGGCCGGGATCGCCGTCCTCGCCGACGAGCTCACCACGCTCCACGTCACGTGCAGCTGCCAGACCGAGCCGATGTCGTCCGACCCCTCGTGGTTCATATGCCCGTCCAGCTTCCGTGCCGTCTTCACCCGGTACTCGAGCTTCCGCCTGCGCGCGCCCAAGCTGCGTGTGTTCGACTGGCACTGCTGCTACGCCGACGAGGTGCGCGTCGACAGCGTCGGCTGTCTCTCGGACGTGGCGGTGCAGCTCGCCGCCGGCCGGCTGCCAAGGCTATGGGACCAGGAGAGCACTTGTCTAACGATGGAAGACTGTGACAAACAGATGAAGGGCATACTTCGTGAGCTCATGCCAGGACTACGGCCGCGCAAATGGGATTACATCGAGAGAAAATGCGTAAAGCGCGACGAGAGGTGGCTTTGTTTCGAAATCTCAAGCACCCCAAAGTATGATTAGCAATTGGTCCAAATTAGTGTATTATTGGTCACTCAACCAAGACGATAGACATATAAACCATCACGAGAGTTCATCAGCTCCAGTGGTTGTCAACCAGTGTTCGCATCATTGTTGACCCAGATATTTGATTTGAGAAAAGAAAGAGCTATAGTTATAGATCGTGGTTAAAAAAAGGTTGATTTATCTGTAGTGTGTTTTCTGTTGTGGGGGTGGTGTTGTTCTGTGTGATGCTTGCCGCCGGTTCTGATGCTGACTGTAGCACTTTGCATGGAATGGTTTGCGTTCGGACAAAGAAAGAGAGAGTCTCTCATTTCTACGCGTTCCCTTTTCACGGCTAAACAATATATTTTATAAAGAAAATATAGAAAAGTTATTTTTAAAAAATATTTTAATATCTTTTAAATTTAAAACTATTAATACTCAGTTAATCATGCACTCATGGCTCATCTCTTTTTCATATTTTCTCAATCTTCTTATTCCCTCCGTTTTGCTAAAAAAAAAAGATTCAGTCAACTTGAAATTAGAACAAGAGTTTATTTAAGCTTCAACATTGATGTTTCAATAAACTTCAAGCATTTTTTTCGCACAGTAGTAACATCCCATTGGATTTATAACATGAATCCAAAGATTTCCATTTTTGGATCTGCCAGATCACTGAGTTCAGATGTTGCAGAAGTGCATACAAGCTGGGGAATTTTTATTATTTTTTGAACTTTTTAATTATTATTTTAAAAAAAGAACTTCTAGAATATTTTGGCCATGATAGCTCACCTGGTGTGCCAAAATAACACTGTCACTACCACCCGCAGTTAGCATGACAAATTACTATAGAAACTCAAAAAGAAGACGATACTATAGATGTCGGAAATTATAGAACCGACACCTATAGTGTTTTTCCCGTTTGAAGAGTGTGCCCAAGGGGTGTCTTTTGGGAGTACCGGCACCTTTGAAAAACCATAGGTATTGGTTCAGAGAAAAACCGTCACCAATATTATTGGTATCGGTTCTTTTAAGACTAGTGGTACCGGTTTTCAAAATAACATGCATCTATAGTATATTAACGCTCCAAGTTCTGTTTTGCTTACGCTAGCTCGACTGTTGTCCACTAGATTCAGACCTTAAAAAATAAGTTTTGAAAAGATTTATTTTTAAAATTAAAAATTAAAAAAGCTCAAAAAAATTTAAAAGATAATCCAAGCAAGGGTTGTGGGTATTAGGTATGAGTTGCCTGACATATCATCAATATAAATATCTTTACTTGTGTTCAAATAGGCTAACTCTACTGTTTTAATATTCCTTTATTTAGTGGTTTCAAAGCTCCGGAGTATGCATCTTGAGTAATTTATTCAGTAAAGACAGATGTGTTTAGTTTCGGTGTTTTGGTTATAGGAATCATTACTGGGCGAAAGAATTCCTACTTGATAAGCAAAGGGATTCTATAGGTGATCTTGTACGAGATGTAAGTGAACGCTCATTTCAAATAATCTTAATTTGTTTTTTTTAATGTTCTCGATTCTCTGTGTTACTAATCACATCCCACATTATAAATTTAGATCTACATTGCAATATAGATGTCAAACATATTAAAATATATGAGTGAATTATATTAAAAAGACATTTGGTGTTTTTCGCCCCTATATTTCTAGTGACCCTATCAATGCTGAATCGCTTATCGAACGAGTAGCGAGTAGCAACACCCTTTTTCATTTTAGCCCATATTTTTTCATAACCATATAGTGATCTAGAATTTTGCAGTTTAGGCCCTATCTGTCTCGTGGTTTTCACATATTAGCCCCCACGCTTCCGATCCTGTTCGGCGAAGAGTCTCAGGGTTCGTGCGCGTGCCAACTCCAAACGTTCCATCGCTTTCCATGGTCGTGAAGGCGGCGCTGGATTGCTGGAGGTGCGCCGCGTCCGCATGACGCTTGCCACCGACAGCTGGCGTAGCACACTAGCACGTGGATCAGCTCGTCGTTGCGTTCGTCAGCAACGCGGCGATAGTGGAAACCAAAAAAAAAAGAAAAGAAGGGAATGAACAGTTTCAGAAAAGCACGGATTGAAAATAAGGAGAAAAGAAAACTGTGTGATGTATGTGTTGTAATTGGTGCCGAATATACAGTACTGTTTGGTTATAATTCAATTTGGAGTTGTAATTCTGATATCAATTATTGGGTTTAGTCCTACATCGATAATTGATGATGAGAGAGCACAACTTAAAAGTTAGGGGCAGTTCTTACCCATCATACTAGTCTTTTGGGTTATGTAGACCCAGAATCTAAAGTTGTGGATCCGGTTAGGCCTGTGGTAGAGTTGACCCAATGTGACCTGGATAGCTCATGGTTGGTGGGATGGACTACGCACTATAACAAGTGGTATCAGAGCCAAGGTTTCCATTAGTCTGTGGTAGAGTAGACTCAATGTGATGTGGGTGACTCACCGGGTTAGCATACAACATGATTTATAACCTTTGGATAATTGGTCTGTGATAGAGTAGACTCAATGTGACGTGGGTGGCTCACCGGGTTAGCATACAACATGATTTATAACCTTTGGATAATTGACCAAGTTACAAAATATATAAGCACATAAAAGAAAATCGTACAGTAAGTAAGAAATAAAATTTTACAGCTTATATATACTATTTTATCACACAATTCTCCCGCAACAATACGTAGGATACCCATATATTATTGTGTTTGACCTCTTCACACATAGAAATACTCTTGATGCTAACATATAGTACCCATGTAAGCATTGGAAATGTCATAAGGAACTCTCTTTTTTACGAGAGAGAATAATGCTATACTCAGAGCACACGGCCTGACGGAGTGACGGCCATACAGAAGTGCCACCATCTACTGATCTACCCATGCCATCGTGGTGCTTTGTATCTACAACTCTCCCATCACATTGACTTCAGTGTGAAAGTGAATGGAGTACAGTGGTCCCACCATACCGAGGAGTGGATTCTAATCCAATGAAGGGTGTCCTATTGTATACTTTTTTTTTAATTCGATATAAATATGTGTGAAAAATTCTTAAAAAACTGAAAATATAGAATATAGTGATATCTATCTATCCACCAAAAAGTAATTTCAAATTCGACCTACACATCAAAAAACGAAAAAGACAAATTTAGATGTGAACAATACACTATTATTCATGCGTTGTATTTGTCTTTTTTACATCTCGATGTGTGAGCCAAGTTTGGACCTAAAATTTTGTATAAATATGTGGATCCATGTCACGCCCAGAAATTTAATCAAATTTCCAGATCATTTTGTGTATTAAATCTCTATCCAGGAATCAGCCAAGGTACACAAAATGACAAATTAATATACAGTTCCAAACGTAAATAAAGCGTAAATACTTACAGAAGAGGCATTTAGTCCTCACACCAAAAGAAAACAACAGCAGCGGAAAAAGGCGATCCTAGCGGGGCTTCAGCTCCACTCCACAGGTAAAACTCAACTGGGGTATAAACCTTGGTCCTCTAACTTAGTCTTCAGCTCAGAAGCACTACACTTCTGAAAAGGGAGACTAATAGCAAGGCTGAGTACAAACCACCGTACTCAGCAAGCCACACCAACGATGCATTCATGCAAGGGGAGACAAGGAGGGTTTTGTGGCTATTTGCTTAAAGGCGGTTGAAAACATTTATAGTTGAAAATAATAAAACAGCTGATTAATTAAGGTAAGATTAAATCTCCATTGAAAAACGCTACACCACGTTGAAGAGACTCAACCGTTTCACCTGAACTAAACCAGTTCAATAAGTCAAGTCAATTAATAGAGTGGGACTAATCACGGTGAATCTGGTCGATCGCCCATAAACGCGAGCACGGATATTCGAATAGTTTTACTCTAGCCAAAGGTGCGCAATTGTATCCACAAGACACGATTCCACACATGTTGTCATGCCCCGAAGTACCACCATGGTACTGCAAAGGGGGAAATCGTGACAAGGCCCTTCGCATAACTCCCCATAACCAAGCGTAACACACCTCAGGTTTCGCCCCCACCTTTTAGCCAAGGTAGACAACCCCCCTCGTGCTTCGGTGAATTCGGAAGCCGATCAATGGGTTAACCCCCACCAACCCAACCCCATCACGCACCCTTACCTGGATGCGTTAGCTATGGAAAAGTTATACTACAAGTTCAGTAGTTGCCCACGCTTGCTTGTGGTAAGCATTGTTAGTCTTCTAGGGTTTCCCGAGAACTGGTCCTTAATTGCCATGGGTGCGACTAGCAAAACCATGCATCCACAGCGCACCATTAAGCCATATTTTAGTTGGATAGTTACGGTCAAAAAACATGGCCAAATGTCATGAGCTTACAGCTCGTCAAGATACTAAAAGTAGATAGTGTGTTTATCCCATAATATGAGCTAGTGGTAATTAAGCATGACTAAGCATATGTAATTCTAGCTAGGTCAACATGAGACACAAGCTAGTCAAATTATCACCCAAGTATAACAAAGAAAGGACATCAAGTAATATGGTACAAGCGAGCAGATAGGTAAATCCTATTCCCATGTAATTAGCAAAACATGCAATTTATCTATCAACGGTAAAACATTTTATAAATTGGGCTCAAAATGCTCAAGGGGAATGTGTGACTTGCCCTTCCGAACTCTATTCCTCGCGATCGTGATCTTCCGAAACAACGCAATCTATGCGCTGCCACACAAAACAAGAAAAAACCTTAATAAAAACCAAGTAAACAGTACATGGAAAGTAAACAAACATGTAGAGCTCAATTTTAGATGAATTTTGCAAGTTGAATTGCTCAATTTAGAGTTCGTGTGAATTAGTTATGAATTTTAGAAGTTTTGAGCCATTTAAATGAATTTCTGGAAATTAATTACGATTTAATGCGTAATTATTAATTAATTTCTCAAAGAAAAAGGATGGCGCTGACGTCATCAAAGTTGAGGCCAGCATCGACAGGTGGGCCCCAGGCGTCAGCGGCACAAAAGGGGCAGGCACACGGTGGACTTGGTCTACACGTGGCCGGGACGTGCGCGCACCATGTGGAGCCAACGCGATAGCCACGCGGGACGGCCACGCGAATGTGGCGCTGATGCGGCACAAACGCGGCCGACCCGCTAGCAGCAACGCGGGTGCCACGTGGATGACCCAGATCACCCCGAAGGGGATCGGGCGGCCACGGCGAATGGGGAGGCCGGGTCACCTGCCAGCCGATCGGGTAGCGGCGCGCGGGCCAACGGACAGCGGCGACGACCCAAGGCGCGACGGCAAGCACGGGAGGCGGCGGAGGAGGAGGGAAAGGGGGATGGGGAGGCTCACCGGGCATGCGCAGTGGAATGGCGGCAGCGACTTGGATTTGGCGGCGATGTCCCAGGAGGCGGCGCAGATGGCGATCCGACGGCTCCCGGTGAAGGTGGAGGAGCGGCCGAGGTGCGGCTTGACGCCACGAAGCCGGAGAAGGGATCAGAGATGCCCAGTGGTGCTCCAATCGCCGACGGCGGGCGGCTGGAGATGAGGGAAATGGCGGCGGCTTGGGTTGCCAACGGAGGCGGTGTTTCAATGGCGGTAGAGGGGAATGGGGTGAGGGACGAGGTGGAGCTCGGAGAAGAGAAGCTAGCAATGCGAGCGGCGCAGCGAGGCTGTGGCTAGGGCGGCGCGGTGATCGGCCGGAGAGAGAGAAAGGCAGTGGAGAGAGAGCATTACGGTGGGAGGACGGGAGGGAGCACGGCAAGCTCGGGCGAGGAGGGAAAACGAGAGAGGGAGGTGCGAGATGGTTTTTATGGGTGCGGGAAGACGGAATCGAGGCTGGGCGTGGTGGATTTGAAGGGGAAGTGGATGCTGGCAATATGGGCGGAGTGGCGGCGACTCGGCGCGATTTTCGCGGGGAACTGGTGGAAATGGTATAGGAGTTGGTGGCGACCGGTCCACGATCGTGTGGGAGAGGGGTGTCGTGCGGGGAAGGTAGCGGTGTGGGAGGTGGTGGGGTGGGTGGTGGTTGCCAGCAGCGGGAGGTAGGGGATGAAGCTGACGGGTGGGACCGCGGGTCCCACCTATTGAAGAGAGGGAATCGGTTGGGGGAGGTGAAGTGGACTTCGGGGAGAGGAGGCACATGGGCAGGGGTGGCGAGCTGGCCCGAGGAGGGAGGAAGAAGAGAGGAGGCCGGCCCGAGAGGGAGAGAGGAGGTAGGGGGCCGCGGGGAGGAAGAAAGGATTTTGGACCGGAAACAGCCCAAAGTGAAGAAGGAGGTTTTTATTTTGTTTTTCTTTTCATTTAATTGATTAAATGAACTTTGTGCTTTTAAAATTACTTATTGAGCTCTGAAAATTCATGGGAAATTTTAGAGAGTAAATTAAGGCACATAGAATTTTACAAAAATATTTCCGTCATGTTTTTAAAAGGAGAATTTAATTCCCTCATGAATTCACTTGATTAAATTGCTTTAAATATTAATATGATTTCTGTAAGTACGTTATTAAATGGTTTTTAATCCCGATCAAAAATCGGAGCGTTACAATCCATTAGTACTTTTATTTTTTGTTTCTGTTGATAGTGCCACGTAAGCACCACGTTAGTCGAAACCACCTATAATACCATCGAGGGATTTAGGTTATACTTGTTTTAGAAGTTGGAGGACTCTTGATACCCGGTTTTGGGTTGAGGGATGTTAATGGAACTCGACCGATACTTAAGGGACGTAAGTGTACCTTTTCCTCAACAAAATGAACAAGCAACGAGAGGCCCCAATCCATAAAAATGCACCAGTGGGCTTTCCTCCAAGATGCAGGCCGATAAAGCTGGATCCAACGGCTCAAGTTGGGCTAGCTTATGTTTCGGCCTTTCCCCTCCAGGCCTCCACGTTGCGCTACTGCCCGTGCTCCAGCTTCCAGGGAAGCGCGCTGCACGCGAGAATCGATCGCCTCTCAGGCCACCATCGATGAGCGCGCGCAGCTCCTTCAGAGCCGACGGACGAGGGCGACGGTAGCTAGCTTACGCTCGCCGCCGCTCATGAGCAAAAGAAGCAACGTGCTGTGCGTGGATCTGCACCTGCATCCTGGGCTCCTGGCGTCCAAAGTTGTCGTCGCGAACAGCTGCAGCTCCTGCAATGCCGCATCACGTGTACACGGTACCCAGCTACTGGTACTGGATAACTGGCCGTCTGGCCGGTGAGCAGAAACAATTATACAGTAAATCCCAATGCATGAAGAATCAAACGTACCACTACATATTGCTGGGCACCGATCGAATGCCTGAGACACGGCAATGCATTGAGATACTAGTACCGTCGGGCGTCGGCGTCGACCATTGCCTCACGGAGCCACAGATGTGTAGATTTGTTGCGTGTTGTCAGGCCGTCAAGATCCTCGCATATCCCTGCCTCTGCTGCTGCTACAGTGCTAGCCTCTGCAGCTGCACTTGCTTGCCTGCATCTGCATCCATCCAATGTCTGCATCCATAAGATTTGCTCCCCAGGCCGGCACCAATCTCTGACGATCTACGAGCTTCAACAGCAACAGGGCTAGCATTCATCAATTCAACCCCTCACTCATAGAGTCCTAGTAGTACTACACTACCACTGTTCCTGTCCTGAACCGTAAGGATTTTTTTTTTTGTTTGCAAGTCGATTCTACTACGGTCGCCTATTGAATTTTGAAAGATCGAAATTACATTTCGTCAAGGCAGACACGTTGCTCACTGTACATAGATTTGACTCTTTAATTCGCCCCCAGCGAAGGCTTTCTGTGCGTTCCATTATGCATGTACTTGTTCGGTGGATTCTGCATTTCTGCTATGCTGTTGGACATGAGAGAAAAATGGCGCGAGCCCAAGATTTTCTTTGCGGCTCCACCAGCATGTGGAGGTTAATCCTGGACGCTAGTAGCAATCCGGTTTTTTCCATGGCGCGCCAAAAATGCACAAACAAGATTAGTATTCTGCGCCATTACGCCGACATGGTTGGTAGTTTTTCTGTCAATGCATGCACGAGATTGCACTTGGCAACAATACAGCAAAAGGCAGTCTCTCTCTCTCTCTCTCTCACTAGGATAAGATAATACTTCTTTCATTGCAGAATGCAAATATTTTTTAGGTATACACGGGTAACAAGATAATACTTCTTTCGTTGCAGAATACAAATATATTTTAGGTATACACGGGTATTAAGAAAATAGATAAAGATGATTGAAAGAGGATTGTACTTGATGAAGAGAGATTGTGATTGGTTGAGAGTAGAGGGTGGTTGGAGAAATAGATTCATTTTTCACGTAGCTGATGAATCACTGGTAGGGTTCACGCATTTAAGGGACAAGATCACGGTCCTTTGCTGTGACAGGCACGCAGGGGGGAGGGGGAGGAGGAGTAAATACCTGACCCCCTTTGGCTCCTCCGTTTGCAGCAACAAAAGATCGCCGATTCGCCGCGCGTACAGCGCGATCGCGGCACGTGTGCGCCGTTCCGTATCCAAATCCCGTGGATTCGATCAATCGATCGATCTCTCCCCCTCCCCTGCACTGCACTGCACTGCACTGCACAGCTGCGCGTGCAGAATCTCGCGACACCTTGTACTTCCATTTTTTTCCTCTCCTGCACTGCATGGTGACCTCACCGGCAACTAGCCGCCTGTGTATATATATAGACGCCCACCGTGGTGGCGATGGATGTGAGGTTTTGTGCGGCGCTTGCTGAGCGTATCGATCCCACGAGAGTCTGCGAGAGATAGTACGTAGGAGAGGTTGAGAAGTTGAAATGTCGATCGGCGCCGGCGCAGGAGGAGGCGTGGTGGGAGCCGCCGTGGCGGCGGCGGGGGTAGGCGGGGCGCCGCCGCACGTCCTCGCGGTGGACGACAGCTCGGTCGACCGCGCCGTTATCTCCGGCATCCTCCGGAGCTCCCGGTTTCGTGGTACGTACTACGTGTGATTGATGCGTTGCGCCTCTTTTGTTTCGTTTTACGTCAAGTTGTTTTGTGAATGAGAAGTGAATGAACCTTTGTGTTTGTGTGGTGCAGTGACGGCTGTGGATAGTGGGAAGAGGGCCCTGGAACTGCTAGGCTCGGTACGCCATTTTTTTTTCTCTGAACTTTTGGCCTTCTCTTGCATGTCAGGTTGCGGTGATATGCAGCGACATTTTCTCATGTTTCATCTTGCAGGAACCCAATGTGAGCATGATAATCACGGACTACTGGATGCCGGAGATGACGGGATACGAGCTCCTAAAGAAAGTCAAAGTATACATGCATAGTCTTAGATTGTCTTGCAGAAAGCTTAATTGCTTTAATTAACAAGAGATTCAATCTTATGACGCAAAAATCATGAATCGTATATGCATGCAGGAGTCATCCAAGTTGAAGAAGATCCCCGTGGTGATCATGTCCTCGGAGAATGTGCCGACAAGAATCAGCAGGTATTTTTATCCGTTTATAATATTGATTAGAACATTCTAATCCATACAGATCGCCGAGCACTTAACCCCTGTTCTTCCATCTTTGCTCTGTTCGATTGGTTATTAACCAGATGCCTGGAGGAAGGCGCTGAGGATTTCTTGGTGAAGCCCGTCCGGCCATCCGACGTGTCGCGGCTCTTCAGCCGCGTGCTACCATGAGCCTCGCCGCCGCCGCCTCACCGGTCAGCCGGCGACGCAGGCACGAACGGCGGCGGATGCATTGTTTGTTTCGGAGACTTTTGGAAGAGCAGGAGAAACTGTGCAACCCTGCCTTGATGAATGAATTCTCCTATTTATTTTTCTCGTTGGGGTCGTCTTCTTGTCTTGTGTAACTTGTTGGAAGCTAGTAGTAAGACAGAGTGAACTACTGAACTATTGAACAGAGCATATGGTCTCTGTGTCTCTCTTTTTCTCGTTTCTGTTGCTTTCAGTTTCTTGAATCTTGAGGTTAGGTGGCGACAATGGAGTTCCTAACTTGAGCCTGAATATTTGCCGTCAGTTGAGTCCCTTTTGTGATGTGTGCGAACTTCCTCCGTCCCATAAAAAGCAAAGCAGGATGGGATGTGATGTTTCCTAATACGGATGCGTGTATCGATGAGCGTATGCGATACGTCGCGCGTACGGTGGGAGCCCTGGGGGATCTTTTCACCGTCACGGCCGTTGGTGTTCTCGTGCAAAGCGTATCCGGCGATATCGTTCTCGTTCCAGTACAGACTCAGGCTTGCAGACCCATGTGCCCATGTCGTCGCAGTAATAATGTAGTAGTAGCAACAAGTTCTGGTAATTCTGGCTGGCTCATTCGCTGTGGTGATACGGTCCATTAATTTCTGCCAATTTCAAGTTCATAAAACCATCGGCCAGCTGGGATTGGATTCGGCAGCGTACTTGCCAAATGCGACCTGGATTTTGTTCTTCAGGACATTTAATAAGTTTGATGATGTCGATTGGCGAATCCGCTACTGTTATTTGCCGCTATATTTCGTACTGGCAGGTTCATTTATACTCCACCGCAGCACCACACTTCCTTTTCAAGAATGCATCCGAATTTATTACTTATTATAATTTTGAATTTAGTACTCATAATTTTGAATTTAGTACTCCTGCATAACAATGCATTGCAAAAGTATGCTCTGCTGGATCTTTTTATTATTTATCGTTTTGAATGGAAGTACCTGCACCTGATTTTCTCTCAAAGCAGATTGGTAGATATTCGAAGAAGTACCATTTTCTTCGGTTCGTATGACTGTTTATGCAGTTGATCCGGTGAATCTGTCCTATTCCCGCATTTTACTGCGAGGCGAGTCGAAGATCATTCTTTTCTAATTAAGATTCTAGATTTTACATCGGCGGTTTTCGTTAGCACGCTTTTCAAATCACTTTCCGTACGAAATCTTTCTATATAGAATTACTTTAAAATATCAAATATATCAAAATTTCAATTTATAATAATTAAACTTAATTAATCATTTGCTAATAGTTTTTTCATTTTACATGTGCCAACTTAATTTTCATCTTCATCAGTTTGAAACATCCCTTAAGTGGTGTTTTTTTCTAATTAAGATACATATTTTTTATCGATTTTTGTCAACACGCTTGTCAAACTGCTAAACGATGTGTTTCATGCGAAAACTTTTTATATAGAAGTTATTTTAAAATATAAAACAAACCTATTTTTCAAGTTTATAATAATTAAAAATTAATTAATCAAATATTAATAATTTTCTCGTTTTAGGTTCCCTAACCTCATCTTCATCCTCTTTTCATCTTCAGTGAAACACCCCTTACTCAGCCCCGTCTTTCGGCCCATTTATCTCCCAGGACAGGCGCCGCCACGCGTCCGTCCCTAGTATTGGGCCGCGCACGTGCCAAGTGCCGGGCCAATTTGCACGGGCTAGGCCCATTTGAGAGGACTTCCATCCTTCTTCTGCTTTCTCCCCTCCCGTGCTCCTCTTTCTTCCCCTGCGGCCTCCCACCGGAGTCCAAACCCCTCCTCCTCGCCCGCAACCTCCCCCTTCGTGCCGTCCTTCGACCGAGAAAGCGCGACGCCCCCCAGCCGCGTGCTCGTCTCCGGCGACCGCTGCTCCCTCTCCTGCAGGTACGTGCCCCTGCTTCCCCCACGTTCCCCTCCCGTGCGCCGTGCGCCGGGGCCTTTCGGTCTTCTGGGCCGAGACGACGGCTGCGGTGCGCCCTACCGTCCTTTCGGTCTCTGCCCGCTTCTGGACCTGCTGCTCGTCGTCTAAACGGAGATGCGGTGCCACTGCCAACTAGGGAGTAATTTCCCCCGCTTAGCTCGATCCCTAGGGGTTTTGGCTTTGATGCGCTGGAACCTAGCGATTCGATTCCTGTCGGTTTTATTTGCAATTCAGAGAAACTGTACGCTTTAATTCAGTCTCTGCGGGCGGGGGGTGTAGGGGTGTGTGTGGTGGTAGGGATTGGTTGCCCTGCGGTAAATTTTGTAAATTTGGGTACTTAGAGCGCTACAGATCTCTAGTGACCAGCGTGAATCTCTAAATAATGGCCTTTGTGGCTTTGTCATTAACGTGAGATGCACATATGTCGTGCATATCTTATGGAGCCGTTTGTGAGAGATGTAGTATTTCGCCGTATTTTGCAACTAATTGGCAGTTGCAGACTTGCAGTGAACTACTAGTTTCTAAAAACGTGAAACATTCCTCTTTTTCTCGTTTTGCAGCTTTCCACCGGGTATATCTGGTTTGTACTTTTTAAAATAAAATGGAGAACACTCAGAATGAGAACAACAAGGAAACCAAGCAAGATGATGAGACACGCCAAAACAAGCAAGATGATGAGGTAATTCTGGTGTGCCTTTAGTAACAATCTGAAACAGGCAATTTTCTTAATCTCATTTTAGCACAATACTTTTTCATTAACAAAATCAATGGACGTTGGCTGCAATTCAATAAGAGAGCAGGTTGATGTCCGTAATTTGTCATTATTATAATGGTTGGGTGTTTTGCTTCCCACTTGTCACCATGATAGCCACAGATGCTTTGATTACATGGGGGCAGAACACCGCATGGTTCTCACACATTGAACCACATTATTTTTGTTTACTGTGAATCTGAATCTCGCAACCTAACAACTGAAGTTACCAGCGGAAATTATGAATCTGCAACACATATTTGACTTAGCTTTACAAACGAATCTGTTCTGGTTATATTAGTACTCAACACACAAGAAAATTCCCTTACAACCAATTCATTTCTAGTTTCTTTAACTTGAAGTATTCGCATAAACCTGTACTCTTGGTTGCATGTGAAATGGACTTGTTTGCTGTTTCTAGAACTGTGGCAGATCTAGTTGAAGATCGATAACTTGTAAACTACCCTGTACGATTGGTCGTCTGCACTTTCTAGTGATGTGACCTCAGAAATTCTGCTCACTGATCCTAAATTTTGGCTGTATGCAGGAGGCTCGTCTTGAAGAATACAAAAAACTTATTGATCAAAAGACTGCCCTCCGCCGGAGCAACCTAAACCCTGAAAGGCCTGGTACTAAGTTGCATTCAATATAATGGCTTTTCATAGTGGTCATGGTGAATATTAGTGTCTAATTTGAATATTTGGATTTTTTTGCTAAAGTGAGATTGTTGTGGATGAGGACTTCTAAGAATTTTCATAGTGATTTTGGAGTCTTGGCGACTAAAATAACCTCAAAAGCTACTCAATGACTTCATTTTAATTCATTGTTTGTCTTTTTTACTCAAATTTACCCTCTCGTAATCCTTGGTTCTCTTGCGTTGGAATGGATGGTTAATGTTTATGCTGTTGAGGTTAATGTTTGAGTTCTATTCAGTCAAAGAAACTGTTTTGAGTTCTTGATTAGGCAATTTCTAATGGTGATAAGTCATAACCACATTTTTCTAGCACTATTATGATACGGTGATTCGCTAATTTCAGATGCAAATTACCTGAGGACTCTTGACTCCAGTATTAAGCGAAATACAACAGTTATAAAGAAACTCAAAACAATAAATGATGAACAGAAGGATGGATTGATGGATGAGTTGAAAAGTGTGAACTTGAGCAAATTTGTCAGCGAGGCAGTTTCTTATATTTGTGAGGCCAAACTTCGTTCTGCTGATATACAAGCTGCTGTTCAGGTAATTGAGTTTGAATAACTTGTGTGGTCTTAGTGTGTTTGCAAAAGTGCCTGTATCTCATAAGGAACCATCCCACCTGTACTTGAGCAAGGTCTTTTGTTCAATGCAATTGACTATTTAGTTTCTAGGTTGCATAACGAAGCATTTTCCGTTGCCTAGTGATGCTCTTTACATGTGCTGTTACATGTATTTCAGTTATTATTCAAACTTATTGCATCATGCTTTACTGCAGTTTGCTTGTTTTGAGTTTTCTTTGATAAAGACTTGAACTTCCAAATGTGTCACTTCTATGTGGAACTGTATAATGTAATAACCATTGTGTCAATGTAATTTAGGTTTGCTCCCTACTTCATCAAAGATACAAGGACTTCTCTCCTTGTCTTACACAAGGGCTACTAAAGGTATTCTTTCCTGGGAAATCTGGAGATGATTTGGATGCAGACAAAAACTCAAGAGCTATGAAGAAGAGAAGCACACTGAAACTTCTAATTGAACTGTATTTTGTTGGGATTGTTGAAGATGCTAGTATATTTGTAAACATTATAAAAGATCTCACATCACTAGAACACTTGAAGGACCGGGAAACAACTCAGGCAAATTTATCTCTTCTTTCTGCCTTTGCTCGTCAAGGGAGATTTTTCATAGGGTTACAGTCTCATGGTCAAGAAGCTTATGATGAGGTAAGGGAAATTTAAGCATACTTATTAAATCATGAGACTTCATTAGGTAGAGGGATCTGCTCTTTACTTGTTGAACGGAAATCATTCAACTGGTTTTGTTTCTGAATATGTGCACGTACATTTTTCAGCCTTTAGAAATGACTATAAAATGCCAAATTTGACTAGTTCACCACTAAGGATAGATAGACCAATAAGGTTTAATTTTATTCTTTAAAAGGAAAATGGTGGGTAACTTCAATCCAGGAAGTCCCTAGCCTATCATTGACTCATTGTGCACAATTTCCGCAAGGACTTAAGCATGGGAAGGACATGTATGTGTAAAATGATCCCACCTGGCTATCCCCACCTTATGCTGAGCTGTGTTATCCTAAGGAGTCTACCAATGCAGCATTCTGGATATACCAGCTAGCACATTTTTCAGAAGACTCATATGTTTGAATGAACTCGTCCGTAATTATACTATCCATACTACTGCGCTGAGTATCTGACCACACAAATTTTGAATTGTTACAGTTATTTAAGGATCTAAATGTTACTGCTGATCAGAAAAAGTTCTTCAAGAAAGCCTTGAACACTTATTATGATGCTGTAGCTGAACTACTCCAATCAGAACATGCGGTAACTACTCTCTTATCTATACTAGTTTTAACTTCTTTTGTCATCATTTTTTACTTTCCTCTGATATCTTTTATGAATACAACCCAACTATCCACTATTCCCAGTCTCTTCGTCTGATGGAGGCAGATAATGCAAAAGTTTTAACTGCCAAAGGTGAACTAAGTGACGAGAACACTGCTTCATATGAAAAACTCCGGAAGTCTTTTGATCATTTACAACGTGGTGTATCCTCGTGAGTATACATTTGAGTGTTATCTTTAATTTATTTTTTGTGTATGGTTCCGTAACAGTGTAAGCTACCTTTATCCAGTTCTATTATTTGTAGATTGAACTTTCTCGCATCTGGTCTTCTGTTAGGGAGCTTATAGTTGCATATTATTGCAGGATATGTGTTGCCCTGGAATTTACCATTTTAATTTCCTTCAATTAATTATCTTTAATACAATGCAATCATGGTGTTCTTCTGTACCACACACACTGTAACATAGTTTATCATATTAATATGCCTATACGTGAATGAGGAGTAAACCATGCCTAAGTGCAGCTGGGATACAACATGTACCAGGCATTCCTGGCCCTTTTCAAATTTCGTTATAAAAACAAATATGTAACTTAGAGGATTTCCTTTTAATCATGTAAACCGAATTTTACAGTTTTGATCGAACTTCAAAACATTGTTTCCTTCCTACTAAGGAAAGATTTACAAAGTAATAAACAAGACATCTTTCTACCTATTTTATCCTATAATATGTTTTCATGTTTGTGATTGCAAAAGACCAAAGATGTTTAGTTAATTCACAGCCGCACATTCTGGGGGGAAAAATCTGCTCAATGACATTGCAAATGGTTATATTGGAAAATTGGCATCCAATGTGAGGATGGCAAGTTGGGACCAGTGTCCATATTCTGTGATACATAATGTTAATTTCCAACACTGTTCAATGCCACTAAATTTTGGTAGAGGAAAATATAACTATTTTGCCATGTGTTGACTAACTGTTGGCATTATCTTTTGGTGATGTCACATTATCATCTAATTGCATGTATTTATGTGTGGTCTTTGCCAATCTTTAACCTTTCTTTTGCAGGTTAGCTGAAGCTCTTGACATGCAGCCTCCGGTGATGCCAGATGATGGAAACACAACTAGAGTTACCACAGGAAATGATGTAGCCCCGTCTTCTGCAAAAGAACCGTCTGCACTGGAACCTATTTGGGATGATGAGGATACAAAAGCTTTTTATGAATCTTTACCTGATCTCAGGTTTCCCTTCATATTATCACTGTTATTTTCTTTCACTAGTTAGTTGTTGTGGAACTACATTAACTTACATGCTTTAATCTCGAGCAGAGCATTTGTGCCCGCTGTGTTATTGGGAGAGGCTGAACCAAAGTTGAATGAGAAGGGTCGTGAACAATCTGTAAGAACACAATGTCTCCAAACTTGGTACCTTTTACTGTGTAAACTGGGTTTTTGGTTATCAATATATCACTGCATGACAATTTGGTTGTCACTGATGTTTCCTTGCGTACTCTTTTTTAGTGGCTTGGCTTGAGGCATTCAGAGTATCTGCATTTTGCTCATTTCTTCTATGTAGCAAAATTCAGACCTTCTCAGTCTCTTAAATATGGCTGGCAACTCTGTTAAAATACGAATGGTGTATGTAGATTGATTCAAGCTAAATATTTATGCAGTTTAATTTTAACTCCCACTCAATGTTAATCAAATATGTGATGTTACATGGTGATGTTTGACGGAGCATGATCCAATGAATGGTTTCCATTTCCTTGTTTACAATTTTAGATTGATAAAATGTTCCAATACATTTTCATATCTGAAACACAAGGTTGTTTCTGTGTCCTTATTCTATGTTTGTGGATTGGGAGAAGGACAGAGGGAAGATGGAATGTGTTCATTACTTTTTTAAATGTGCATTTTCTTAGCTTTTTTTTTTTGTATCATTTCCCTTTTGTGTGTCATCGTGTCGTGTCCTACCCTAAACCATTGTTGCACCTTCTTTTGAAGGAACCCATCGCAGAACAAGATACTGAAGTACATGATAATCCTCAAACTTCTTCCATCACTGAATATCAACTGGAAGGAAAGGCAGATGATGGAGTGAAGGATAGCGAAGAAAAAGATAAAGATAAAGGAAAAGGTGCAGACAAGGAAAAATCCAAAGAGAAGGATTTTGACAGAAAATCTGAAAGAGAGAAGGAGAAAATAAGAGCCGTGGATGGTGCAAGTTTAGACAACCTGCTTCAGAGGCTGCCAGGATGTGTTAGCCGTGATCTTATTGACCAATTGACGGTATTAACTCATATTGTACTGTATTATTGATCCACTTTATGTTTAACACCAATTATCATTCATAACTCACTTTTGGTTCCAGGTTGAGTTTTGCTACCTAAATTCTAAAGCAAGTCGAAAGAAACTTGTGCGGTCCTTATTCAATGTTCCAAGGACTTCACTGGAACTTTTGCCTTACTATTCTCGGCTGGTGGCTACACTTTCAACATGTATGAAAGATGTTCCAAGTATGCTTCTTTCTATGCTTGAAGAGGAGTTCAACTTCTTAATAAATAAGAAGGTATGCTCACATTAACTCTTTTCTTCCCTTTGCATTATTTGTGCTCATTTCATGTTCCTTGTCAAAAAGATTCTTGTTTTTTCCTTTGTGATATCTGGTATGCCCTTTGTTTTCTTTTACTTATTGTTTAGGACATTGATACAGTCTCCAATGTACATGTTTGATCATCGCCTTCTCTAATAGTATACTCATTGTAAAACAATAACTATGTTTAAAAAAAATCATGAAAAATCTACTAACGACATATTTCACATATCAAATCTTTATTTGTTGCATATGTGAGTGACTTAAGATTTCAAGGTTTGCCTGCATGAATTCTATATCTATTTAATAATGGAGGGAATATATATCATTAGCTCTCTGATCTATATTAGGCTATTAACATCAATGTAAGCAAAAACAATCATGTACCAGACATCCTGCATCTTCCCCACATATAATCCAAACAGAGTAGGAAATGTTGATGTTTAAGGGACGAGTGGCAAGATTTCTTTCCTCCCCTTCAATAGTTACCGTGACTAACTATTCCTCAATGTTTTGTTATTTTTTCAGGATCAAATCAACATTGAAACAAAAATAAAAAACATTAGGTTTATTGGGGAGTTGTGCAAATTCAAAATTGCACCTGCGGCTCTTGTTTTTAGCTGCTTGAAGGTATGCATGTCTTGTGCATTGATTCGGAACTTTCTAGCTCTGTTGCACTTCCTCTTGCTTTGTTTACTCATATCTTATATATTTTGCAGTCCTGCCTAGATGATTTCAGTCATCATAACATTGATGTGGCCTGCAATCTACTTGAGACCTGTGGACGTTTTTTGTATCGTTCACCTGAAACTACGATTCGTATGGCTAACATGTTGGAGATACTGATGCGATTGAAAAATGTGAAGAATTTGGATCCCCGCCACAGTACACTTGTAGAAAATGCCTACTACCTTTGTAAACCGCCTGAAAGATCTGCTCGAGTTTCAAAAGTTCGGCCACCTCTGCATCAAGTAAAATTTCTGTCTTCTTTGACCATTTCTCTGATTATTTTCGCTGAATTTATCTACAGAGTGTAGTGTAGTAGTGATTAACTCCTCTTTTTCTTACTCTGCAGTACATACGGAAATTGCTTTTCTCCGATCTTGATAAATCAAGTGTTGAACATGTTCTTCGCCAATTACGCAAGCTACCTTGGGTGGAATGCCAGCAATACCTTATAAAGTGTTTTCTAAAGGTTCACAAGGGAAAATACAGCCATGTTCATCTGATTGCCCTCCTAACTGCTGGCCTTAGTCGCCATCATGATGACTTTGCTGTTTCAGTGGTAGATGAGGTTAGTTCCTTTGGCCAAGGTATTAACTCATGTTGTGTACGATCCAAAGGGACATGTCTGATTGTAATAATTCACCCTTATGTCTGAATAAAATCCTTTTGCGTTTGGAATGTTTGAGAAATAGAAAATCCTATCCCCAATCTCTCTTTTTTGCAAGTCAGCTAGTAGGCTAGTAGAAATAAATTGTGACAAAGTGGCAGTTTTCAGTTTTTATCTTGTGGATCCACGTCCAAGTGGTTTACTTTATTCTCTATTTCAATTCAGGTTTTAGAGGAGATAAGGGTAGGGCTGGAGCTGAATGACTATGGAATGCAACAAAGGCGTCTCGCCCACATGAGATTCCTTGGAGAGCTATACAGCTACAAGCATATTGACTCATCAGTTGTATTTGAGACTCTGTACCTTATCATCGTATTTGGTCATGGAACTCCTGAGGTAAACCAGTGTATCCTTTAGCAAAGATTGGAAACCTTTTGATATCTTCATTCAACTTTACGGCACTATTCCTTAT
The DNA here is from genome assembly GCA_000573905.2 of Oryza punctata. Classification (NCBI taxonomy): domain Eukaryota; kingdom Viridiplantae; phylum Streptophyta; class Magnoliopsida; order Poales; family Poaceae; genus Oryza; species Oryza punctata. The sequence goes on along the minus strand of CM002489.2, from coordinate 30,041,591 downwards.
TTCTGTTGATATGTTCAGATGCAGGCTCATACTCTGCAATTTTCAAAAAAGAAAACCACATGGCTCTAAGATTGCTGTTCCGAAACAATTAAATTTTGCTATATTAGAACATTGTTTCGTGTTCTGCTCCTCTATTTGCTCAGTACAACACAGGAGCAACTTCATCAAAAGTTAATCATGCTGTGGCTGGCTTTAGTGTTACGTAACTTGTTTGCTGTATTTCTGTGCACAAAAATATTACACATTCCAAATTATACAGAACATAGTATTTCTTAAGAGTGAAAAGCCCTGATTTTGTGGCATTAACATTGATGTTCTTACTCATATCCTTTTTAATACTTACTGCAAGCTGATTTTTAGAAAGATCTAACTAATCTTTCTGTCATTGTATTTAGTTGAGTAATCTTCTTTTTTTTTTTTTACTCCAGCAAGATGTGTTGGATCCACCAGAAGATTGCTTCAGGATCAGGTTAATCATTACACTTCTGCAGACTTGTGGCCACTATTTCAACAGAGGCTCTTCAAAAAGAAAGCTTGACAAGTTCTTGCTGCATTTTCAAAGATATATTATTAGTAAAGGGCCGTTACCACTTGACATAGAATTTGACGTTCAGGTTAGTTTCTTTCTCATTATACACTAGTCTCTTTCTCATGTGAACAGCCTGATGACAACCCAACATGCATATACTTTCGTGAATCTTCTCCATTAGAGATGCTGGGTTACTAAGTAAAAAAAAAAAGAATTGTGACATGCGTGCAGTTAAACTGCTGTTGTTTGTAGCCACGAATAGTTATCTAGTGGGTTCTGATTCTGGTTATGAACTTGTGAGGGAGGAAAAAAAGCCAACAAGATGAGTCAAATGACTGCATTAGGCTTTCTATTGATTACTTCATATTTCTGAGGCACCTCGGTATTCGGGTATATATGGGTGTTTGGTTTGTTACCAAAATGAACTTTACAAACAATTTAGCATTACAAAATTTGGTAAGCGAATGGACCTGTAATCCTTCCTTTTCTTGAGAAACTAGGGGGACCAGAATAGAAAAGAAAATTGGGTTTCACTCCTATTGACCTGATTGTTTTGCTAAATAGGAGAAGCTAAGTCAACAATGCTTTTCTTGCTAACAAGAAACATTAGACACAAAGTAAAACAAGAACAAGGAGTATCTTGTCTTGAGCCTTGACTTCTGTAGGGCCAGTGCTAAAACTATGCACTGTACAAGTGAAACAATGAATTATCTTAGAACATTGTAACTTTGTAACCAGTCAATATTGTTGTATTTTTTGCTGAATCCTACCATTATTATGTTTATACAATGAGTCAAAAGGAAAAACCGACAGGATTAATTTCATGTATTTGAATTTTGGAATATATTGCTCTCTACTGGAGCTGTAGATATGGCTTATGATAAGTGAGTTTTTTTGTTGGCCTTCATTACATTGAGGATGTTGAAAAAATATTTTTCCCATGTGTTCTTGCAGGATTTGTTTGCTGAGCTAAGACCCAACATGGCTAGGTATTCATCAGTAGAAGAACTGGATGCTGCATTACTTGAGCTTGAAGAAAGTGAGCGCGCAGCCTCAGTTGAGAAGCCTGAAAATGAAAAGCTCTCAGATGGAGAATCTCAGAAGGTGCAGCCACATGATACTGCCTTTTCTGCTAATGGCAGGAGCTCAGAAAATGGAGCCGAGGAAAATGGCAAGGATCATGAAGGAGCTGACAGTGAAAGCTATTCAGATAGTGGCAGCATTGATGGTCATGAAGATGAGGAAGATCTTATGTTTGAGGAGAAATCAAATGACGCATCTGAGAATGAAGGTGATGATGAGGATGATGGCATTCCTGCTGGTTCTGATGAAGATGAAGGTGTTGAGGTCAGACATAAAGTCGTGCAAGTTGATCCTAAGGAGCTAGAGGACTTTGACCGGGAGCTGAAAGCCCTTCTTCAGGAGAGCTTGGAGTCACGTAAATCAGAGGTGCGGCCCAGGGCCACTTTGAACATGATGGTACCAATGAATGTCCTTGAGGGTTCTAAGGACCCAAGGGCTGTCGAGTCCGAGAGTGGAGAAGAAACTGTGGATGAAGAGGGTGGTAGTGCTGGGGGTGGCAGCAAGGTGCGTGTTAAGGTGCTAATGAAGAAAGGGCACAAGCAACAAACAAAACAGATGTTCGTTCCTGGTGACTGCTCACTTGTGCAAAGCACAAAGCAGCAAGAGGCTGCTGAGCTTGAGGAGAAGCAGAGTATTAAGCGCAGGATCCTTGAATACAATGAAAGGGAGGAAGAAGAAATGAATGGTGGATCGTCACAGATGGGAAATTGGGGTCAAGGAGGGAGCAACACCGGCAGCAGTATCAGATCAGGTGGACGGGGCATTTGGGATGGTTCGATCAGAGGAGGTCGGCAGCGGCACCACGTTGCTGGTGGTTTCTACCATAGTTATGGAAGGAGACGATGAGTTGGCGGGTGAATGCTACTTGTCCTGAGGTTTTTGATAGGACGATGGTTTTGGAAGGTTTTCTTCTATCTGCCTAATGCCTTGGTTAATCTCTCCCACTAGAGGATCGAGGGGGATTTTGAGAGTATTTATTTTACATGTGTGGAATTAATTTCTCTCAATCTTCTCCAATCCCTTCATATAAGGATTAACCGAACAAAGTCCTAATGAAGAAAAAGAGAGCTTCTTGAAGAGGTAAAACACGCTTATGGAAAGGTGGTTGACATGAAGTAAAAACAAGTTTACGAAAAGATTAATGACTAAGTACTCAATATAAGCTAGTGCATCACCGACAAGGGAGGAAGAAAAGATTTCTTCTGTCGGCTAATGACTATCAGGTTGCGTTGGTCGGAGCTAAGTTATTTTGGGGGCACGTTGATCCCGTCGTGCTTGTGTACATAAGGTGTTCTTGCATCTCGAATGCAGAATAACATGTTTTAGTTGGGACCTTAACAGCCTGTAATATGCTTGTGCGTCTACTTGATGCAAAATACACATGTGCTGGTTCTGTCTTAACATGGAGCTTTGTTAATAGGGAGTATCTTGCAAATAGCATGTCACCCACTGCAATTATTTTGTACCAGCTCCTGTGGGATATGGACAAATCCTTTAAGCCTTTTGCATTCATATCCTCATCATGGCCACAAAGGTATTTTTGCCGTTAGTCGTCACAAGTTCCCAGAATAGGGTCCTGTAAAGACGCACTCATCTCATGCATACACACTCACTACTTTCACTAATGGCTCAATCTGCAGCAGGAGCTCCGAGAGATCGAGCCAACAAACAAACACAAACCTTCTGATCCAGTTCGTTCCTTCAGGCTTCAGCCAGCTTTTCTCTCAGGCACTTCAGCACTTAGGCCTAGCTCAGCTTGGTTTTGTTTCATAACCAATCATATGATCTCTGAGCTGGGAGCAATCCTGCTCTCCTCCTCTCCTTGCGCGATGATTGCTTGGAGACTACGCGTGTCTGCCACGAGATGCGCTGCTCCTTTACACGGAATAATTACGCCGGAGAAAGCGAGGTTTTGTGCCCTGAATGGACCTTCGCCCAGTGGAGGCAACCAACTTGTGGTAATTGCCTCCACGGCTGCAGAATTTGATCCCTTTCTATAGCGCTTAGACCAACAGTTGTGAAAATATCATCGTTTTCTGACTCTTGCGACAAGACAATCGCATGCGTAAGATCCTAGTTCAACGTATCATCAACACAGCAATGGTATTTTGGCAAACTTTCTACGCCCAGAGCTTCGACAAACGCCATAATGGATTTATGCTAAACCAAGTTTGAAAAAAAAATTGAGGATAAATGGTGCAATTTCCTAACCCTCTGATCTGCTCCACGGTTGATGCTCTAGTCCACTTCTATTATTCATGGTTTATAGCTTCATGCAATAGCATCACACATATAGTTATACAGGGTGGTACACACTACTGTGCACAAGACACTAGGTAGAATATGTCCATTCCTCGTTGTTGTTTTAGGCTACATTAATTATAATATTGCTCAATTTAGACTATTGGTATGTATGACGCTCAATTCTGAATCCGTCACGGGCAACGCATGCAGGCATGCAGCTGATTCAGATCAATCACCAAATTAATATTCTAGTGCAAGCAGTGAGAAAGCGAGGGAAAAACCAAGGCAAAAGGCCGGGTAGCCGTCCATAGTTGCAGCCATGCAGGAGCATGCACTACTTACTACTACTAGGAAGAGAAATAGTATCTTGGTGTGGCACTTGGAATCTCCGGCAGAGCGAGTTGGATTCTGCTCAGTGCTCTCAGCCGCCGTGTGGACTCCTCCCTGGCTCCACGAGGGAATCTGAACCATGTCACCATGTGAACCGAAAGCCAAAGCTTTGAGAGAGCCTTTGACTCCTGGAGGAATCTGATTTGTGCCTGAGAGTGAGAGGAACAATGCTAATTAGATTCTACGTCGCGTTAGCTGCCTTTATTTTCTCCTTTAATTCTTCGTTTTGGGGTGGGTGGATTCTGCCTTGTTTGGGGTGCTTGTTTTGGTGCTTTCTGCTGCTGCCACTGCAGCTGCCACTAGTTACTAGTCTCTCTAATTCTAGTTCTCCAGTATCCAGTTGGATAAAGATGCATCTCGCTTTCACCTTGATGTGGAAAAGCAAAGGTTTTTAGTGCCTTTCTTCGTGTGCAAGCTATCAAATCTCTTTTACTTGTTATGTCCTCTGCTTGGATTGATGCTTGCCGCTGATATTATTTTAGTGTCATACATGTATATCATCCCAGATTGTTCTCACTCTTTTTTTTTATTAGCTACGGCCTGAAAATATTTTCAGAGCAATAATATGGGAAACTATTTTCAACCTCTAAGGAAATTTTTTTTAATGTCATTCAAATGATCATGATATTTTTCTTAAAAAAAAAAGAAATGGAGGGCATTGCCTCTTTGATAAAAAAATATTATTTTAAAAAGAATTAACATGATGGTCAATATGAGTTATGTCATTCTACAAACATGAAAATTCAAATTCAAACTATATATACAACTATAAACAAAAATAAAAAAAATTGACTGACTGTGAATAGTATGCACATATATACCTTTCCAATAACTTCTTTTGTTGCAAAACTAGGTACTGCTCAAAAAATTAAAGAATTTGCAATGAGTGAAATTAATTTTGATGAGAAAAAATGTATATATGAACCATGCATGACTTTTGTAAAATAAAGCTGAAGTTTGTGGTGGCCAAACATTCTTTGTATATATGATGTCCCCCTAAAGTGTCCAGACTGTGCACTGCCAAAGATCTCTATGATGTACTGCCTCTCAGCTGAGAACCATGCAATGGAGGTGAAAAGGGAAGACACACATTGCACATTTACATGTGTCTCTTTTGCACAAGGGTTTTGATTTGATAGATCCATTCAGGTAGGGTCAAGCTCCCACATTGAAGGGGCCAACCAAACACAGTAGTGCCTTCTTTTTTTCCCTTTGTTTCACTGGTGTGTCATGTGTGTGTTGTGCTTGCTTAGTGGTAACCAGCACTGAATTGCAATTGAGGCTGCAGCTAGTGCAGGTCATATGCGCCCGTACTACTGCTACATCTTTCACACACACCATTGCATAATGAAAGGGAGCTTATATATATATTTTGGGTTGGAAATACTTGTGCTATATATCCATGGATCGTCTTAAAACCTAGGTTGCAAAGGCTATAAATAAGACAATAAGAAACATACTTGCTAGCACATGGACAAAAAGAAACCCCTCTTACCTAATAGCACAAGGAGTACTTTCAAATGTCGGAATAAAGAAAACAATTTTCTAAGGTAAGTGTGACAGCTTTTAAGTAATCTAAAAGGCTCTCTTTCACTATCCAAATCTACTTGTTAGATAAAATACTGCAGAAGAACATGTCACAAAGTGATTTAGTTTCACCTCTATGGTGTGTTAAGTTGAGGATCGCCATATGCGCGAGAGTATGAAAATGATGACCAAACTTATACTTTAGACCGGAGGAATTAAGAAGCAAGACTATTACAATTTCAACCATGCAAAAGCATTAAAGCACTGGAGGCTAATTCGTACATGTATGTGTGTGCTTTCTCGCAAGTCAGATCTCGTCGGACATGACACAACATAAAGTGTCGTGCCAATGACTCAATCGTTACACATTCGTACAAACATGTCAATTATTAAAAGAGAGTTGTCTGCACGTTTACTATGACAAGTGACGACTGCCAAAGGTAAGAATTCGTAGATATTTAGCTTCATTTCATATATACGCAGATATTTAATTACACAGAACTTCTGCATCCGAAATAAACCCTTAATTTGTATGTGGATCTCATAATTTATATTAACATATAGGATCGAGTACTTAACACATCCGATTCTAACTTCGAATCACTTATTCACTGGTACACATGAAGTCAATTTAAATCAGTCAATCACTACCTGTTCATCTAAAACTGATATAAACAATTGTTTTCAGTTCATTATAAAAACCATAGTGAACTGAGCGAACTAGCAATAGATTGAATCAGCAGCTCAATTATTCACTCATCTTAGCTGCTTTAGAACTCATCTCCCTCTCACCCTTCCTCGATTTCCCTCCTTAAGCCTTACCTCCCATTTCTCCATGCCTCGTCGTTGCATCCCCCTCTCCATCAGTGACTTAAGGCAGAGGTTGGTCATGGCATCATCTTCACCATCGGGGGCTAATTAAGCTCTTCTACAAGGATGACGAGATTGCCAAATCTGGTAGCGATTAGACTAAGGGGCATTAGATCTAATAGTGAAGAAGTGTTGGCTAATCATCATTGCAATGTGTATCTAACGGCCAAGAAGTGCTGGTGGGAGTGTGGCAATCGCTACCGAGAGTTAGGGCATGGAGGATAACGCCACGTACATGCTGGCTATGACAATATTGATGCATGTCACTAATCCAAGAGCCAGGTGGTGGTGCAGCGGTTGTGCCTATATGGAAGGCATTCCCCACCTCAAGAAGTTAATGTGCACATGAAATGCAGATGAGAAAGCCAATATCAGACAAGAGGCACACTCAATTAAGAAATAAGAGCAATATGCACATCTATCTTTTTTTTCTCTCCATATGGGTAATATCAGTACCGGTTCTTAATTAGCCGACAGGGGATAAGCATCAGTACCACTTACTATCATTGTAATCAACCTTTTCTCGTAAATACTCTCTCTATTTTTAATATCGATAGTGAAACTATTCAAGTTTAAACTTTGATCACATGTTTTTTATATAAAACTTTTAAATACTTAGACATGTTATACTATCATAGTGCGTAGCATCATATATTTTTATTCATCGTAATATAATAATCTGAAAGTAATTTACGATTAAAACGAAACGGGAGTATTCGAGAAGAGTAAATTAATTAATTATGACACTTTGATGGATGCGCAAGATCATAGAACACGCTCCATGTGGTTTCAGTTCAATCAAGCCACGGACATCGATGCATATTGATTATTCATTATTCCATAAGATGGCACACATATCCTATCCAATCCTATAACGGAAACAACTTTTGCAAAATGAAACTTGCCTGGACTAAAAACAGGTGATCCACCTCATCCCCATTTCCCCAGTATTGCAAAAGATCGATCGATCGATCATCAAGGCAGGGCCAGCGAATAAATAAGGCGCCGGTCCAATATCGATCGACCGATCGATCTTGATTCCAGAAACAGAAGTAGAAAAGTTCCATCCAGTTTTGGCGCGTAAAACCTGTTCCTTTCTCGCCAACGTTTGCGCGGTCGCGGATCGCTCGATCGCTTTCCACACGCCACAAACGACACGGGGAACGGCACGCTGCTGCTGTGAGTTTTTGTGTGCCTGTCTTGTGTTGGATCGGTTAATTGGTGGCTTCCGCGTGGACCGTGCACTATCGACCCATCCATCGCTCTCTCTCCTTCTCCGATGGATGGATCATGGACGACGGATGCATGTGTGTCTCGATCGCTCGCCGTACAGGCAGAAGTCCACCGAAGCTTAGCGCGCGTCCTTTTCGCCGCCCTCAGCTCGCGAGCCAATCATTGGGCGCGTCGTGCAGTGCCAGTGCCAGTGTGCCTCGCTTCGCTGATGCATTGCCGACTTGACACAGCGTCAAGCCCCGAAAGGAAAGGCCGCAAGCGGAAACCATCTCTGACCAAGTAAAAAATCTGACCCTGGTTTTGGTTTTGATAGGTGCAGCTAGTTTCGGTCTCTTTTAAGTAGAGGATGTATTCGTGGGGTTGTGAGTATGGTATCGTGTGCACGCATGTGTGTGCATGTGTACTTGTCGTGTATTCTTTTTAAAATCTAACTATGATTTTAGTGCATGTTTAGTCAAATTTAAAAATAATCTTAAGATCTTATTTAGGCGTATAGCTCTAGTACTTAAGATTTTTTTTTATTAGAGTTGTGTATTTCTAACCCAGAATATATAGATCTATGCATATCATTACTTTTAGATATGAAAATGTGTTTCTATTTCAGAGAAACTATAAAATATTAAATTACTACAAGCTAACTTACAAACTCAAGATCGGACGTGGATTTGGATTTGAAGTTGTACCAAATAGGATCTAACCAACTATGAAAAATACAAATATACAACATAAAAGTAATATCAATATACTTGCGTGTAGTTATATCTTGTTAATAATTTCAAATAAAAATAACATGAATGTGCTTCGATGCTGTATATCCATATTCTAAACAATCACAACTTGTATGAAGGAAGTACTATATTGTTAGTGAAATCAGCTCACCGCTGTTGGTCGAACCTTTAATTCTAATAAATGATTTTTATTTTTATTCATGAGTATTTGAAAAAAATAATAAATGATTTTTATTTTTAAATATTCCAGTAGTTACTGAGGGTTTCGCATAAAGATGTCGAGGACATATCCGGTGAAAAATAAGCTAAGTGTTGAAAACATGTGAAAATCATACATAAAAGTTTTATAAATTCATGAAAAAATTACTAGAGATAGGAGTATATATGAAATATATTCCCACCAAATCTCAAGTCCAAATTCAACTTCATTTGGGAGAAAAAAATGATAAATTTCAGGTGAATAGTATCATGTTACTGTTCACCCGATATTTGTCTTTATTTTACTCCTAAATAAAGTTGAGTTTGGATTTAAGATTTGGTAAGAATGTATTTTATATCTACACCTATCTCTAGTAGTTTTTTCATAAATTTACAAAACTTTTAGATATGATTTTCACGAGTTTCCAACGCTTAGCTCATTTTCACTAGATATGTCCTCAAAGATGTCACTCTCGTTAAGTTATGATACATATCCATCTAGCAATGTGTATACTTCTCCAGTCTCAAATAAGTTTATTTCTACCCTCTGTCATTTGTCTTGAAACAAGTTTATTTCTATCTTCTTATTTACTGTTCATCCAAAATCGATGAGTATTATTTTCCAGTACCCCTAAATCCCTTACTTACCCACCAACCAATACTACTTCTATTAACAAGAGATACTTTGTTTTGTTATTTAAACACTCAGGCTAAAATGGAGTTATATATTTTGGGATAGAGGGGGTATATGCTAACCTCTTTCATGATTTGTAAAACATTCTTTGCTGGTTTCAAGCATTTCCAATTATTGACGCCCATATGATGATTTATCAAAATCCAAATGTGTTACATGCACATATAAAAGCATAAAATTTAGAATATATTTATTGAAGTACAAAAATGTACCTGTACAATAATGTACAAACGTTTTGGTGCTGGTCAAGGGTTTTGACTTGACGACAAATTGATGGCAATTTCACAAAAAGACGAATATGAATGGTATTTTTTGGAATTAGAGGGTTTGACTATTGGCATGTATATATAGAGAAAATTCCATCAAATACATTTTAAATGTGTGGATACTAGCAGCATATCAGGTGAACACAAAGCAAATCATGCACACATGCACCAACTCCATCTCAACCATCTAATCCGTCATGGGCGCTCAAGATGGAGGCCAACGCTCCCACCGCACACTAACGCACAGTTTTGTGAAAAGAACCTCCCGCGTGGGAATACGTTTTGCAAACAACTCCTACCCGTTCGCTTCCCAGATCGATGCCGCCGTCCACTCGCAAGTCGGCGACGCTTCGGCTGTCCAGAACCATCAACATGATCCATCCATTCCCTCGTCCGCCCGCCGCCGAAATCGAGTCACCGCCTCTGAAGCCACCCTGCTGTCCGCCGTCGAAGCTGAGTCGTCACCCGTTGATATGTGTTGGCGGGAATTAAGTCGATGAACATAACGTCCTGGGAGATCTGCTTAGTTCCAGTGCAGGTTCTAAAATATTGATAAGATATGAGCGTGCCAGTTAATTTAGTCATGCAACCGAGAAGATATATATAAATTGATGATCAAATAAACGATCGGCTAACAAGCCGATGTAACGATACTAGCCGATATCGATAGGATATTGAACTATCGGCTATATGTCCGATTTAGATTCTGACACTTGAATAGATAATAACATAAATACCATGGAAGAATTTGAGAAATCAATCCAATCGACCAATGACAATATGATAAAATAAACGTTCAATGAACCAATCGGCCAATATTGAAATAGAATATTTGAATGTAGGATCGATGATTAAAATATACATCGGCTAGAGGTCCAATGTAAAGATAACTTATCGGCTAGCACTCCGATAAAATATTAGCATGAACCTATCGGCCTAATAAGATTTGTATTATCAACAACAATCTAGTAGGTCGAACCTAACCGATGCAGCACAAGATTGTATATGATAATTTAATACTCGATGAGCCGATAGATCTGTCTAATGTGATGGATATAACAAATCTATTTAAAACAACATTGTGGTTGTAGAGATATATCGGCTAAGACAGAAGATCAGACCTAACCGGGATAGTCCCAACTAAACCGATGTGTTTCTAAACACACTGCAATTAAAATAGAATTGAAATATCATGTAGGCAAATATATCAACCGAACCAGAGTGATCCAAGAGATCGAAGCGATGCAGCCTTGAACAACACCAATGTTGCCGATATATTCACCAAGGTCGGCGGAACGTAGGACTTACCCCTTCGCCGGAGATCGAAAGCCAATACAGCCCCGCGTCAGGTGCTAAGTTTCATCGGTTTATAAGTAAAACCTCGGAAAAGAGAGTGGCGATGCACCGAGAGCAGTTGTATTGATCGTTGAGATAGATTACAATGAACCCCGGGTGTACATATTTATACGCATGGGTAGATACTAGTCCTTATTGGACAAGACACAAACTTTCCTGAAGATAAAAGGAAAAACATAAGTCCTAATCGGACACTAAACATATTTTCCTAAAATAAAAGGAAACGAACAAACTCTGCCTAATTAATATATAAACTGCCATACCACATCCTCCTTGAACTCGGACTCTTCTGGATAAACTTCCTTTAATTGATTAATTTCCTTAACCAAATCTATCAAGAATACAACTGTTGGCAACTGATAATGTCCATCGGCCGATTCTAGTACTCTGAAGCCGATACTGACTCTAGACCGATGATGACTTCGGGGCTTACCAAATTCTCTCGTTAACACATGCCCCCTCAGTTTTGGAGAGTGAGGATTCATGCTTCAAAATTCTCTTGTCTCGCCTTGATTACTCCAAAATTGACTCTCCATGGCTTGTTGACATCGGCTCTCATGAGCTGATACTGTTTGCATTAGATGAGCCACACTACCAAACTCATGGCAAAAGAATTTGTCTTTGATAGGCGCTGACAATCCTTGAAATACAAGATCTGCTAGCTGTTCATCACTTAGGCTCAAACTATAGCATCGGGTACGAACATTGCGAAATCTTTGAATATATTCCATAGCCGATTCACCTTCTTGCTGCTCAACCGATAATAAATCTGAAAGCTTCGTCTCATCGATTCCAGCAAAGAAGTATGTGTGAAATTTATTCTCAAGAGCGGCCCATCCTCTGATAGAATTTGATGATAATGATGAAACCATGTGAAAGCTGATCCAGTCAAAGACAATGAAAAAACCTAACTTTCAGAGTTTCTTCAGCCGATGCTTCCCCACATTGCCCTAAGAATCGGCTGATATGTTCCATTGTAGATATATCATCTTGCCCTGAAAACTTGGAGAAATCTGAAACTTTGTATCAGTGTGGAAATGGAATCCTATCAAACCATTTAGGATATGGCAGCCGATACACATAATTTTGTTTCTTGGGTTTAATTCCAAACTTCTCCTCTATTATATTTGTTGTATTGAATTATTGCCAAAATTTAATTGCGATTTGTGTGATTTTTTTAAATCTGATAATCAACTATTAACTATTTTGGTCATGACCAAAGACTAAAGCAAACTAATTGAAATCGAATTATCCTCGGTCTTAACTATTTTGCGATGCATTTTGATTTTCGATTTTAAGTAACCCAATTGTTTTAAAGGTCAATAGACCGAACCAAATTATTCGATCTTGCCCAACCGTGTAATTTGGTACTCCTCTCTAAG